>OX243967.1:4322500-5790000 GCA_945859745.1 Synanthedon formicaeformis | reverse complement strand
TATGTATGTATGTATGTATGTATGTATGTATGTATGTATGTATGTATGTATGTATGTATGTATGTATGTATGTATGTATGTATGTATGTATGTATGTATGTATGTATGTATGTATGTATGTATGTATGTATGTATGTATGTATGTATGTATGTATGTATGTATGTATGTATGTATGTATGTATGTATGTATGTATGTATGTATGTATGTATGTATGTATGTATGTATGTATGTATGTATGTATGTATGTATGTATGTATGTATGTATGTATGTATGTATGTATGTATGTATGTATGTATGTATGTATGTATGTATGTATGTATGTATGTATGTATGTATGTATGTATGTATGTATGTATGTATGTATGTATGTATGTATGTATGTATGTATGTATGTATGTATGTATGTATGTATGTATGTATGTATGTATGTATGTATGTATGTATGTATGTATGTATGTATGTATGTATGTATGTATGTATGTATGTATGTATGTATGTATGTATGTATGTATGTATGTATGTATGTATGTATGTATGTATGTATGTATGTATGTATGTATGTATGTATGTATGTATGTATGTATGTATGTATGTATGTATGTATGTATGTATGTATGTATGTATGTATGTATGTATGTATGTATGTATGTATGTATGTATGTATGTATGTATGTATGTATGTATGTATGTATGTATGTATGTATGTATGTATGTATGTATGTATGTATGTATGTATGTATGTATGTATGTATGTATGTATGTATGTATGTATGTATGTATGTATGTATGTATGTATGTATGTATGTATGTATGTATGTATGTATGTATGTATGTATGTATGTATGTATGTATGTATGTATGTATGTATGTATGTATGTATGTATGTATGTATGTATGTATGTATGTATGTATGTATGTATGTATGTATGTATGTATGTATGTATGTATGTATGTATGTATGTATGTATGTATGTATGTATGTATGTATGTATGTATGTATGTATGTATGTATGTATGTATGTATGTATGTATGTATGTATGTATGTATGTATGTATGTATGTATGTATGTATGTATGTATGTATGTATGTATGTATGTATGTATGTATGTATGTATGTATGTATGTATGTATGTATGTATGTATGTATGTATGTATGTATGTATGTATGTATGTATGTATGTATGTATGTATGTATGTATGTATGTATGTATGTATGTATGTATGTATGTATGTATGTATGTATGTATGTATGTATGTATGTATGTATGTATGTATGTATGTATGTATGTATGTATGTATGTATGTATGTATGTATGTATGTATGTATGTATGTATGTATGTATGTATGTATGTATGTATGTATGTATGTATGTATGTATGTATGTATGTATGTATGTATGTATGTATGTATGTATGTATGTATGTATGTATGTATGTATGTATGTATGTATGTATGTATGTATGTATGTATGTATGTATGTATGTATGTATGTATGTATGTATGTATGTATGTATGTATGTATGTATGTATGTATGTATGTATGTATGTATGTATGTATGTATGTATGTATGTATGTATGTATGTATGTATGTATGTATGTATGTATGTATGTATGTATGTATGTATGTATGTATGTATGTATGTATGTATGTATGTATGTATGTATGTATGTATGTATGTATGTATGTATGTATGTATGTATGTATGTATGTATGTATGTATGTATGTATGTATGTATGTATGTATGTATGTATGTATGTATGTATGTATGTATGTATGTATGTATGTATGTATGTATGTATGTATGTATGTATGTATGTATGTATGTATGTATGTATGTATGTATGTATGTATGTATGTATGTATGTATGTATGTATGTATGTATGTATGTATGTATGTATGTATGTATGTATGTATGTATGTATGTATGTATGTATGTATGTATGTATGTATGTATGTATGTATGTATGTATGTATGTATGTATGTATGTATGTATGTATGTATGTATGTATGTATGTATGTATGTATGTATGTATGTATGTATGTATGTATGTATGTATGTATGTATGTATGTATGTATGTATGTATGTATGTATGTATGTATGTATGTATGTATGTATGTATGTATGTATGTATGTATGTATGTATGTATGTATGTATGTATGTATGTATGTATGTATGTATGTATGTATGTATGTATGTATGTATGTATGTATGTATGTATGTATGTATGTATGTATGTATGTATGTATGTATGTATGTATGTATGTATGTATGTATGTATGTATGTATGTATGTATGTATGTATGTATGTATGTATGTATGTATGTATGTATGTATGTATGTATGTATGTATGTATGTATGTATGTATGTATGTATGTATGTATGTATGTATGTATGTATGTATGTATGTATGTATGTATGTATGTATGTATGTATGTATGTATGTATGTATGTATGTATGTATGTATGTATGTATGTATGTATGTATGTATGTATGTATGTATGTATGTATGTATGTATGTATGTATGTATGTATGTATGTATGTATGTATGTATGTATGTATGTATGTATGTATGTATGTATGTATGTATGTATGTATGTATGTATGTATGTATGTATGTATGTATGTATGTATGTATGTATGTATGTATGTATGTATGTATGTATGTATGTATGTATGTATGTATGTATGTATGTATGTATGTATGTATGTATGTATGTATGTATGTATGTATGTATGTATGTATGTATGTATGTATGTATGTATGTATGTATGTATGTATGTATGTATGTATGTATGTATGTATGTATGTATGTATGTATGTATGTATGTATGTTCCTTCATAACTCTTAAACGAATTAACTGATTTTCATAAAACTTGGTTACTGTAAAGGACACATTGGAAACATTGTGTAAGGTACTCAGTAAATTACAAGAGTCTGAATTTAAGTTAAAAATTGAGAAATGTAAATTCTTCAAAAAGAGCATTGATGTGTTTGGTTTTAGAATTACTAATAAGGAAATCCGTGTAATAAAGGAAAATATTGAACCGTTACTTAATGCGGATCCACCAAAAAATGTTACTATGTTGAAATCATTTCTGGGTAAGGTAAATTATTATGCTCGATTTTTAAAAAATATGGCAAAAATTATAGCACCATTACATGAGTGCACACAGAAAAATAACTTTAAATGGACAAAGGAATGCAATGATTCCTTTAACCTAATAAAACAAAAATTGTCGTCAGTTGATAATTTAAAACACTACGACCCAAACTTACCACTTATTTTATCATGTGATGCATCACATACAGCATTAGGAGCTGTGTTGTCCAATCGGGACATAAACGGCGTTGTAAAACCAATCGCATATGCTAGTAAAAAATTAAATTCAACTGAGTTAAAGTATTCAGCTATTGATAAAGAAGCGATGGCAATTATATTTGGCGTGACGAAATTTTATAATTATACATATGGGCGTACTTTTGAATTAGAAACAGATAATTCAGCATTAGTGAGGATATTTGGTCCGACAAAGGGTATACCCAAAATGGCAGCCAAAAGACTTCAGCACTATGCAATATTTTTATCAGCATTCAACTATCAAATAAAACATATTAAAACCAACAATAACCCGGCCGATTTTCTATCACGATCACCAATGGATTATCAGGTGGAAGACTTAGACTTTCACCCAATCTGCTTGAATGCTGAAATAAGTAACATCCACTATATAAATAACTCACAAATAGAAAAATTAGACTGGAAAATTATACAAGCAGAAACAAAAAAAGACACAGTATTATCAGCCATATTGAGATACACTATGGACGGATGGCCAGAAAAAAGAACGTTAAATAAAGATATTTTAACCTATTTTAACAAGAAAAATGAACTCAGTTTAGACCGGGGGTGCTTATTTTGGGGCTATCGAATCATCATTCCGAGTGAATTAAGAGAATCGGTTTTGGAAGAGCTACATAAAAGTCATTTTGGAACAGTTCGTATGAAACAGCTGGCACGTTCTTTCTTCTGGTGGCCAAAACTAGACATAGACATAGAAAATATAACAAAAAATTGTTTAATATGCTTGAAAAATGCAAAAAACCCTCAAAAATGTCAGCTGAAGCCATGGCCATCACCACCATCAGTATGGTACCGTATACATGCTGATTTCTTAGGACCATTATTTAACAAAATGTATTTAGTTATAATTGACAGCTACTCCAAATGGGCTGAAATATATGAAATGTCAAACATAGGGGCAACAAAAACAATAGAAATATTTAAGAAGGTATTTTCACGGTTTGGGTATCCGGTACACTTGGTAACGGACAATGGACCGACATTTACTAGCTTAGAATTTAAAACATATTGTGAAAGGATAAATTTAAAACACACCTTTTCACCACCTTATCACCCAGCTACTAACGGAGCTGCGGAACGCTTTGTAGAAACCTTTAAGTCACATGTGACAAAAATAAAAGAAAGTGGCAATACTATCTCGGCAGCTGTGAATTTATTCCTTTTTGACTACAGAAATATGCCGCATAGTGCTACTGGAATTACACCAGCCAGGCTAATGCTAGGTAGAGAACTAAGGAGTAGATTCACGCTGATGAGGCCACCTCCAATGGTTGAAAAGTCATATGACATGTTAAATAAAAATTATAACAAAACAAATACTAGCAGAAATGTAAGTTTCGACGTGGGTGAGAAGGTCATGGTAAAAGATTATCGTAAAGGTAACAAGCCATGGGTGCAGGGAATCATTATAGACGAGTCTGTTCCGAATACAACTTATATCATAGATGTAGATGGATGTACTTGGAAAAGGCATGTCAATCAAATGCTTAAATGTAATGTAGATATAGTTATAAGTTAGAAGTAGATGATGAATTCTCGAATTAATAGTGTATTAGTAATAAAAAAATATAAAAAAAAAAGGGGATTGTATATAAATTTTTTTTGTTGTTCATTAACTAGTGTTTTCTTAAACTGTCATTAGTTATTTTTAGTGTTATTATAGTTGATAAGTATTTCTCTTTATTCATTAGGTTAGTTGTCATTAAATTGTTATTAGTTATTATTTCATATATAGTTGATAAGTTTTTTTGTATTAGAGGAGGAGAGAGAGAAAACCTAGTCTAATTAGTTCTTATACTAATTAATTAATTAATTTATAGTACATATAATAAGTTTATAATTTTTCATGTTCTTTTCATTTATGCGGTGGAGAGTGTTAGGTATTAACAAGGCTGGCAACATTACAGCTGTCATTTCTCTCTCTTTCCCCCCGCCTCTGGGCTAACGAGTCGACCGTAAGTGTGCTCCTTGAAATAAACAACTGTTAATTAATCCTGCGGTTTAATTCAAGATATAACATTGGTAGATATACATTTAGACGTACAGGACACAGGATAGGCTATTTTTTTACGCGGACGAAGTCGCGGGCACCAGCTAGTAAAAAATAAGAAAAGAAATATTTATTCATCATCTCATCAAAATCATGGAATAGGAACAAAATTACCAATTTCATTACAACCTACATGTTTTTTTTTTTAGAAATGTAGATTATTGGTTCGAAATTAACGATGGAACTAGAGTGTTAGTACTCACGCAAGCTCCTGGTAATAACCGTTTCGTGTACAGAAGTTTTGCTAGAATGATGAAGATCGTGCTCGATGTGTACAGTCCTAGTGGAAATTTTAATACCTTGGGAGATTGTGGAACACATTATGGGTAAAAGAAGTATCATTTTTATTACTTACATTAAAAAAATGATGCAGATTAACGGTTCACTGAAATGTTGAAAATATTCGAAGTGTGCCCAAAAGTTTTGTTTAAAAAAATACATATTAGTTCTGTCAAAATGTTTGGCGTTCGCCACGCCAAAGGCCGGCCTCATTGCCGCAAAAGATGTTTTTCATCAAAATTTATACACCTCGAATTCTGTTATTTATACCTATGAGTATGTCTGTTAAGATATACCTAGATCATGATCCTTTTTTCTTTTAGCGTTCGACAAATCCCAAGTATATCGTTCACTTTTCCAAACGGAATTTATTACATAAAGAACTCGATAGATTTGTCAAGGTTCGCCGTTAGTACAGCCGCTCACTGGCAAGCGAAAGGTTCTGGTCGCATACAATTCTGGGCATGCACGAGTAATCTCGACATTAATGATGAGTCACAAACAGGTGGTATGCTGATATGTCTAGAAAATTACAATGTTTGGGTAAGCTTTGATAATCTTAAAGTTAAAGAACCGGATTGTTGAATCTGGCTCGAAGGATCATTAAATTCGTGTACAGGTACTACATTTGTTTTTTTTTTCTTACCTTGTGTAGTACTTAATCTTGATCACACGTGACCTAATAATAATTGGATTTGAAAAGTTCTAGGGTGTATTGGAAGTTGGAAAGCTTTGTTACAGATTACATTACAGATTACCTACACATGAAACAAAAGTTAATTAAACCGCATTGTTAATTAATATTGGCATCACTTCGAAAACCAGTCACCTAAAAAAGTTTTGTTAACCGCTGAAAACCTTAGAACAACTAGTTTTAAAAAATGAAATAAATAGCACATGTACTTAGGTACTTCAGAATATAATCCAGTGTTTATTTAGTAAAAATGTTTACGATCTGAAGTTATTATTTAGATAGATATCTATTTATTTAGCTATTAGCTTTACTATTTATTTCTATTTATCTAACTATTAGATTATTTAGCTAGATAGCTTCACACTTAAAAAGTTATATGGTATGGCCATACGTTTTTGAAAATCTTATTTTTGGGATATCCTTAGTTAAGTAGGTTTGGACGTGTGTAAATAAAACATAATAAATATATTAAGGAAGACCGTTTAATATACAACACAAAAAATATTTACATACAAATGTTCATATCGTTGAACACAATTACCAACGATTGACGACATCTGAACAAGTACAAACAAACTCATTTGAACACAAGGAAACTGTAAAAATATTCTACATACTGGCGTTTCAATGTGATAGGTACATCATTCGAAATGTTTGTGGCACCGTTAAATTTAAAGCCAGAGTTGCTAATGATAACTCGTCGTATCAAAAATGTGTGACAGAGTGCGCGTTTTTCCATCACCGTCGTACAGTCGCGTGAAAAGGTACTGATGCAAATCCTCATTGCTTCAAACAACTGCAATCTCAAAACTTTCAGTACCTTTAGTATTTATTTGGCACATAACATCCACTATCCCGTGCCCTCGTAGGGATAAGCAGGTCGTTAAACAGTAGACATAAAATAAAAATATAGAAATTACACTTAAAAGAACTGTACTTAGATACAAACAAACACACATATTATTTAATATGTTAGATAGCTTGATTTTATATAAAAAAATGTTAAATTTTAAATGAATGAGATTAAATTTTAAAGGATACATTGATAGATTCCTAAAGCTAGTACGCCTGCTTTCAAATTCAAAATATTATGTGGGAAATTATTACCTATTTGTAAAGAGTTAATGTTCATTGCAGATTTAAGCAATGTTACAATATAAATTTCGTGATAATAAAAGGGCACCATCACCGAAAATATAAATTTTTTAAGAGATTTTAACAGAATGCCTTTATCTCAATTAGGTTACATTATATTAACTTTATATTTATATTAAAGTTGTGACAAAATCAAATAAGTTAAAGAACATTGAAATTCGTGTACAAAAACCCATCATTCTTTTACAATAAAGGCAAACTGTTTGGGGTCAAGAAAAAATATTTTTCAATGTCCAACTCTCAAAGAAGGCATTCTAGTGAACCACGAGTCTGGTTTCATCTTTAAGTAATACGCGTCTTTCGGTGAGGGGATCGTAAGGGCCTCTTCAAGGACCTTGAGAGCGCTTGTAGGCAGGACTTTCGCGCTGTACTCGGCTGCCTCTCCGGGCATTGTTACAGCACACGTGCTTGTGTTGCTGCTTACTTCAGAGCTGGGGGTGTCTGGGCGACTGGAAATGACAAATCATTTGTTAACTATATTATGTTCTTATTTTTTAACTATGAATATGGTAGTTAGGTATATACCACGGATTCTTATAAATCTATTAATTTAGAAAATCATGGCTTATTATAATAAAAAGATAAAGAGATAAGGTAAGGAAAAACATATTTGTTCTCATGTTTTTTTTTACACGAATCATAATGTTAAACATCAAAAAGCCTTTATAGGAATAGAACATCGAGAAAGTTTGATTGGTGCGTCCACAAGATAAAATTAATATCTAGGATCCCATTCAAAGCTGCTTATCCAATTATCCAATTAAATATTGGCAGGTCATTTGGACAGCCCGTCTGATTGCAGTAACCGCCCACTTACAGAAGACATAGTCACATAGCAGTGCGTTTCAGCTCAGTCTCATTCAATAATCCACAAAATAAAGTGCACAGCGGTTCTAAAGAAATAAGCACTACAATAAATAAGCTTTGGGCTTAATTACCTGGCGGGTTGACTCGGGACAGAGAGTTGAGTTGGCGGCGCGTATATTTGGTCTGTGGAGACATCGGGCGCGTGCAGTAATACGACGTGCAAAGAACGAGCGCGCAAAGAAGAGCGCAATGCACGTGCAGCGCCCCACACGCCCCACCTGGCTGCCGTTGACACCGCTTGCGATTCATCTGAACTGTTCACGCGAGACAAATTCTCACAGGCCGTGTCTGATGTCAGTCCTGCAAAGAATGTTTTGAATGATTGTATTGTATGCAGTGGCATAACATTCCACGGGCTCCCGGACTGACGGCCCCCGACTTGATAGCCCGTGAATACAGGAGTACCCTATCATTTATTCCTAAATTAAAAATATATATATCGCACCTTCGGCTAGACAAGGGCATAACTGCACTTTTTGTAATTTTACAGGAGAGCCATTTAAAGTTAATTTTTTTGCATTAAATATCGTATTCTTCTGCTTATATTGTTTTTAAACAATTCTTCATCAAATAAGACCCATGTATTTTGTAAATATTTTTTTAATTTAATCATATTTTTAAGACATTTCTGCATATATTTTAAGTTTATTCATTTAAAAAAAATTTAAGTTATGCCCTTGTCTTACCGAAGGTGCGATATATAATTTTGTATTTAATAAATTCAAGTTCCTTATGTTTTACATATCCGTATCTGAACCGAAATTTCATTTCCATGACATCCCTGCAAGGTTCTATTAAATATATTTTACAAGTAAAATGGTAAATTTTACCAATATAGAACAGTCTGCCAGCATTAGGATGGTCAGCGGCGGCAGCTGCCAACAGTGGAGCGAAGGTTCGAGCGACCCGAAGTGAACCCAGGACATTCGCGCGCAAAGCTCCCTCCCAGCATTCTGCCCCTCCGCGCCCGCTGCACCCGGCAGTGTTTATTACTGCCCATATACCTGCAAATTACAATGACAATTATACATTTTTAGGCATGGACTAATACTTATTTTAAAGCTGACAAAAAGAATGGTGGCTCATACTTAGCCTAAATATTTGCTGAATGTTTAGGTACTGAAACAGGTTGCGAAAAGAAAAAGTAAAATATATGTTATTTGAAAGATAAATATATATATATAAAAAGAAAGATAAAACATACATGAAAATTACCTACAATGATTGTTCAGTATTTCGGTTTGTTATATACCTACAATTCGAGTTATAGAGGAGACAGAAAATATTAAAATAATAATTACTCCGTTAAATAGTACACATTTATTTAATTCTATATTAGGGTGTCTGTCATTAATTAAATGTTCATTTAAGGTAGTTGCTCAACAGTATGCAGTTTTAAATTGATAAAAAGTACTTTACCTATCAATTAGTTTTTTAGCAATTATCAAATAATTTTAAACATTTAAAATTCTTCAAGTTTTCATTTCATATAAAACCAGGCACAAATTAAATAAGTTACTATTACCGCCCTCTGTAGCGAAATGTAATAAACTGCCATGACATCGAGGAAACAGTTTTATTGTTACTGTAAATAGCTCCTAGGTGGCGCTAATAAACCATGACATCAGTGATTTGTTGGTGCTAGATTTTTTCATTATGTTATATTATGTAACAATGTTGATCGTAATACAAAACTATAATATTATGCATTTGTATAATAATATAAAAAGGTAACGTATACATTTTTGTCGAATATATAACAATATTTAAAACACAATGTACAAGCACTGCTGGTGTAGTGGTATCATGCAAGATTCCCATTCTTGCGACCCGGGTTCGATTCCCGGGCAGTGCAAATATACGCTATTTATTGGCTCCTTTTTGCATTTTGTTAAAATCGTAAATATTCCTATATATTAATTATCTAACTAAGTTTATTTATACTTGGGTCATACTAATACATATTATAAAAGTGAAAGAAACTAGTCTGTGTGTATGAATGTTACTATTTCACGCATTTACTAGGTAGGTACTCATACGATCATAATGAAATTTTACATCCACGTTGTCGGCGATACAAGAAATGACATAGGATACCTTGAAAAAATAATGTTTCCAAGAGATCAATAAAATAAATAAACTAACGCCTGGCAATAGTGTACTACGATGGCAATTGCTAATTATTTTTTTAATTTTTAAAGCGGACGAAGTCGCGTGCTCCAGCTAAACCTAAGCATGATTAAGTAAGTAACGAGAATGGTCAATACAGGAAAACCTATTATGTTTTCCTGCAGGCAGAACAATCTTTAATCCTACTATGTTCGGCAGCGCACTTGCAGCAGCTGTGACACCTGGAAGCCTTAACATAAAAATAGAAAAAGAAAACCTACCGTGTTCACCGGCAGGCAAATGTTGGGCAGTAGATCTTGCGGCTTCTTCAAGCAAATCTTCCCTTGCCACGTCCAATTCCAAGGTGGCCAGTCTGGGCGCGGGCTGGTCTTCAGGGGTCGTTGCAATGTGAGCTTGAAGCCAAGATTCCGCTAAGCGAGCACCAAGCCCGTTTGATTTGCAACCAGCTATCACCCGCCACCCTCGTCCGCTCAAGTATGTCGCTATCTGGTATTAAAATATCAAATATTATAAAGAACTAATATAAATAGATAAATGTTGCAATATTTGTATATAATTGTAGGTAAGTAAATTAATAAATGAAAGTTATATGTTACCTGCAAGCCGAGCGCTGTGTCTACGGAAGTGACGAGAACAGTTTTAGCACTGTCCACTGGAATCACTTCAGCGACTCTTACTTTTCGCAGAAGATACAGCAATAATGCGCCTACAATAGAACACAATACCGCCAACTGCAGTCCCAGGGAGACCCACGTCAGAAGATCCATTGTTTTACAGTGTCAACATTTTTTTAACTTTTCTGGAACAAGGGAAATCATTTTCTTTTTTAATTTTGTTAATAGGTTCGACTAAGTATATACATACTGTTATTTCGGCTTGTGTTCCGTTGCCACGAATACCTAAATAGTTTGGTTTCCCTTCAAATATTTCGTTTTTTTTTTTCTCCCTTTTTTAACTCTCCAAGCCCGACGCAAAAACGGGGTGTATTTGTCTATCTGTGTGTCTGTCTATGGAATCGTAGCTCCCAATTGAATTGAATTGAATCATTGAAATTTATTATTATAGGTATGTAAAGTACCTACTGTTTATGTCTTCTCTCGGTGCCATCTCGAACCGGATTTTGGCTATCATCATGACTATTTATGGTTTTCAATAAAGGAATATAATTGAATTTATATATTGATTATATAATCGAATCTAAATGCGAATTGAAAATGAAACAAAAACTAAATGCTCGCAATGAGATCTAAACATGCGAATAGGTATGTGGATTTAAATACAAAACGAAACATTAAACCGGTCGATTCTCGAACGCTTCTTGGAACAATTCGCTCAACACTTCTCCTGCTGCGATTTATTTTCTCATACAATTTCATGACTTGGTAGGTACTTAAATTTCTGCAAATTGAATATTTTGGAACATGTGTAAGTACTTATTTTCTCGTATTTGCATCTATTTACGCTTGTTGAGGGGATTTATCACACCAGCAGCGTCGCGTCGTCGTCCCAGCGATAAAGATGCAAGTGTTATATTTTTCATTTTTTAACCCGGGTGAAGTCACCAGCTAATATAAGTAATATGATTGCAAGAACATCCTAAAAGTTTGATCTTTTTATTGAATATTCATTATCAAAGATAACTGGTGTTATTACGTGGTCTATGGTCTTATGTCAGTAAATACGCGTATGCATACAAAAAAGTGGGAGAGACCTCGTATTGTTTCGTGTTGGTTCCGTCCGAGATAAGACAAAGACAAAGGATCATGATTGTATGCAACGTGACTTTTTGATATTAGCAAGTTTGGCCCATTTTATATGACCGGTTCTGTAGGCAGGCATACATTACATACTAGCTGGTGCCCGCGAATTCGTCCGCGTTTAAAAATAAAAAATATTACTGACAAAATTTATAAGAAACATAACGATTAGGTAAGGCCTGACATACCTATTCATTGCTGTTATACTTTTCCCAGGCGTTGGATTTTTATTTTTAGATGATCTCTCAGTTTTTTTTTTTCTGGATAATAGGTATCCTATGTCGCAATTTAAATTCATGAATGTAACCTCTTTGTCCTATGTATTCTAAAGCATACATATAGCATACAAGATATAGCATATACATTATAGCGTGTCGTATACATATTTATCACACAAGATAGAAATATCTTTAACTTTTTACCCAAAATATTAATGAATTTTTAAATATTTTATTTTACCAGAAGTACCTATAATGCTTGAAATATAATTATATTGATCGGTTCCTTGAACAATGTACAACTAAAGCAACGAATGTAAGCATTTATTATAATCAAACATTACCGTCCTTCGACGTGTGCAATATGCAATCATACAGGCTCACTAGCCAAGCATAGCGAGCCATTTCAGTGCGTTGTTGTTGCTCAACTGAGTACCGAGGCAAGGAAGGTAACTACACGCTTAGCGTTTTGCTCCACATGATCGACTAATAGTGGTTCTTTATTTTGTTTTGTGGTCTTGAATTTCAGAACCTAGTCTAGTCACGGTCGTAAAATAACACAGAATAAAAAGTGCGTGAATCTGAATTAATCCTACTAATAAATGCGAAAGTTTGTGTGTTTGACCTGTATTGGAAAAATGTTAGGTCCCAAATTTTTCTTTAGTAATTTTGTTTTATTATATTTACTCGCGTTTCACGTCTGCACGGCATCTGCTATTCTTTGAGCACTTTTAAATTTATCAAGATAAAAGAAGGCCAGTAAGAATCTCAGCTTATATATCCTCCCTTTGTATAAACATTTAAGTAAAATTTCATTTTCATATACAAACAAGTTAGTCTCCGGCATCAGACAGTTGTAAATTAAGTTTATATTGATTCAATTTGTTACCCTTAGTTACCTTAAAACAGAGTTCTGTTGTTATAGCAACGTTGGAAACAGTCAATTGTTTTCCTTATTCTATCTTCAAGGATTCTCGTATATTCCCAACATCAATATTAGAAATCAAAATGTCTTTAGTGGAAATTGCCTACCACGATGAAACTATTTATTCAATACTCGACACGTCATCACCAGAACCACCAAAAACGCCGTTGTACGAGTCAAAATTGGAAAAGCAGTTGAAATCGTATAGACAACCACAACTATGTCGCACATTTGGTTACCCAGAAACACCCTTCAAACCTGCGGAAAAATTTCTCAAAAAAGGTGGAGGTGTCAGCCAACCAGAGAAAAAGACTAGTCATCGGTGTTGCTTTTCTGCACACAGGCCACCGGTACCGGCACGACCAACTTCAACGAAGAAACAGGAACAAACGAAAGTCAATTTTAGAATTTTAAACAAAGAACAGGTGTCGGCATCAAAGGCGAAATCAATCGAACCAAAGTGTGTGGATACAAAAAATGGTCACACCGAAAAACTAAGAGCCTCTGGTAAAATAGTAGAATATGGACGCAAACCTGACTTCGGCAAGGTCCCGTCGTATTTGGTGAAGAGAAATATGAGAATTCAGAGAGCGATTGACAAATTACGTCGAGAGGAAGAGCGTAAAGAAAGTCTTTGCAAGATGATTTCTGAAGAAGAGAGACAGAAATTGTTACACGATTTGAAGTTCAAATGGCAAGAGTTACAGAAATCTTTCATTTTACTGCCTGTGCTCACAGATACTATCCCGAAAATATTAAAGAAGACGAAAATGGAACGAGAGTTGAGGGAATTAGAAAAAGATATTGATCTCATTGAATCCAATCCATATATTTACATTTATGATTAGAGGTTTAGTCTTTGTATTTCGGATTTTCTAAAGAATAGAATGAATAGTGTTTCCATGTGTGAAGCTATACTCAATAACTGGGTGACTACCACGCACTTATGTTCCAAGACTAAAATTAATAACCACAGAAAATTATTTGAAATAACTATAGATTACTAGCTGTATAACGCGACTTCGCTCGCGCCTATGTTACTCGCTGATAAATTATTTGTAGCTTGCTATAGATGAAAAAAATTTCAATATCGGTCCAGTACTTTTTGAGTTTATTCATTACAAACATACAAATCCTGTCGTTATAACAATAGTATAGATTTCAAATAGAAATCGATTATAAATAAATTAATTGTAACTATTGAAAAGTAAAATCTGCCAAAAACTTATTGTGCTTAGATATTTATACTCGTAATTG
Source organism: Synanthedon formicaeformis (assembly GCA_945859745.1). Classification (NCBI taxonomy): domain Eukaryota; kingdom Metazoa; phylum Arthropoda; class Insecta; order Lepidoptera; family Sesiidae; genus Synanthedon; species Synanthedon formicaeformis. The sequence continues at coordinate 5,775,289 of OX243967.1, read as the reverse complement.
AAAGTTAAGTAACTTTCAAAGTTGAATTTGTAACTCTTTTGACATTTGAAGTTTATCTTGCAGGTGTAATTGACTCCAGTGAAAGTGGTACCTAAACATTTTACAACCAAAATTACTTTTTTTTTTACGCGAATTTGTTTTACGAATTTATGACGGACAAACGGTCAGTGCATTATTATAGAAGGGTTTCTATAACGCTGTAAACAAAAGGTGTATGAGTGAGACTCTTATTATACAAAGGGTAAAGGTTTTATACCTGCTGGATAATATTCTCAAATGATGTTACTTAATGTGTAAAATGTATCCGTTACGCTTAACAAATAAACCTACAGGAAAATCAACAGGAATTCTGTACTAATAGAGGTGTAGAATATTTACCTAATTGGACACCAAAAATATACAACGCGGATTTCTATGGATTCGCTGACCCCACTAGCTGTTTAAAAAAAACCCACTGTTTTTACCCCCGACGCCGGACGCAAAAGGAGTGTTATAAGTTTAACGTTTGTGTGCAAACGGATGGACCGATTTTAACGCAGTTTTTTTTTCTTTCCTAGTTGACTTAGGGATTTCACATGTGAAATTTGGTTACCAAATTGGTATGGTAACCTTGACCTGATGGTGCAGCATCCAAGTAGTCTGTTGGACACCAAACTCCTCAGCAACTTACAACAGGTATAGCGTGTTTATTATTATTATTATTATCTGCTAGTGGCTATTTCTGTCTGCTAGAGAACCAGTATCACTTCGTCCATTGCTGAAATATTGTGATCGCCACGTAAACTAAAGCTCTACCTATACCTACCACGTTGAGAAACTGTAGTACTTTTTTGATAGAGGCATTCTTCACATCTTCACAAGCCATTGTGTGGCTTCCTAGGATGTGACTGCGCTTGTGCATCAATGGGCCACACTTGCACAGGATATGCATTGGTGTTTCTTCTGCCTCATGGCAGAAGCGACACTCTCCTGTACTAGTGAGACCCATTAGTTTAAGGTGCCTATTGAGGCGGCAGTGCCCCGTTAGAGCCCTAGTTAGCATGCACAAATTGCTCCTACTAAACGACATAGCCTAGAATATAGCGTGTTTGGGCTCAATAGAAAGTCTGGAGTTAGTTTATAATTTTTATTATATATTAACTGTTTTTTTATTAAATATTTCTCTTCGAAAATTCAAAGTAAGTAATGAGAAACCACGATTCCTTATTGCCATAATTTTAATTTACAAAACACAAATAATAAATTCAATTACTTAATGTTTAAGAATGCCTGGTTACTATCCGTGAACGGTACGAGTTATAAGTAATTAATTTTGGACACGTTTAATTATTTAAGTTTAATTAGGCTTGTTTGCTTTAATTGACTGCGTAAGAGAGAGTACACGACGAGTCTTGGTTGACTTGTTTTATACAAATATGTTATATAGTCCAAGATCCCTCAAAGGAATTTTTTTCTGATTACTAACAGGCTGAATCTTCGTGAGTAGTTTCAGTTTGCCGAGACGAACAACTTTTTCCTCTGTGAAAATTCTCGATAGTGGTAGCTAAAGGAGTTAGCAGCCGTAAAAAACTTCCAAGCTTAGGACTAGGAAAACGTACCACTCAATTTGTAGGACTGTGCGGCCATTTTATTATACAAATGTTTACTAAACTGCAGACAAAAAATCAGCTGGATAGTAATAATTTTTATGACCTTATTATTATGATTTATTGGGAGTGGTTTTTTGGGATGGATGGGTATACTAACCAGCTGATTTTTTGTCTGCAGTTTAGTAAACATTTGTATCGAGAACTACCACTATCGAGAATTTTCGCAGAGAAAAAAGTTGTTCGTCTCGGCAAACTGAAGCTACTCACGAAGATTCAGCCTGTTAGTAATCAGAAAAAAATTCCTTTGAGGGATACTGGACCAATAATTTATTTAACAGATAGAGATCTGTCAAATATTCTATTCATGATATACTTACTGAAATATACATTACGTTTTTCGTCTACATCTACCAGTAGACTCATTGAATTAAACTTTTTGTAATGAACTGCAGAGTCCACATCTTTTTCTTGTTCTTTTTTTTTTCATTATAATTTGAAGTCATAGTTACATAGTATAATTATTGTTACTTGATGGACTAATTAGTCTGTTATAGATAGAGGTGTCATTATGGTGTCGTAACATGTTTCTATTGTTAGTTTTGGTTGGTTAGGTGCGCCCGCGCAGTGACGCGTGCCGTAGTCGGCGGGTGAAAGTCTCGAAAGTGAAGGACCGCAACTTTTCTACTGGACAATCGATTAGGTAAATGATTGATAAGTGTATGTGCATAAATTTACACCTTATTTCTTGTAATAATAGTTCATTTCTGCGTTATTATAATATAATTGCATAATCATAAGCCATTCGAACTTCTAGTTATTTAAAATTATATCTACTATTACATAAATAATTAAATATTTAGTTTTATGAAGTCTCCGCTCGCGTCTGTATGTATTATATATATGTGTGTATGTTCGTTATAATCTCCAAAACTACTGGATTTTCATGCGGTTTTCACTAATGGAAGGAGCGTTAAAGGAGAAAGGTTTTTAAATAGGTATATTTTTCCGTCGATAATAATCAAACTTCGGAAAATTGCACTTCATTACGAGTACGAGTAAATTTAAAGAAATTGGATGTACTATGCATTTAATTGACAAATCATTGACTTCAATTTCATTCCCTTTAAATGCAATGATTTTTATTATATACTCTTACTCGTTTTTTTATTATATATTTTTATGTACTATATAAAACCCATAATACTGCATAATTTGGAAAATTATCATAACTAATTTATATAACTGAACCAGGCCATGATTTCTTTTTAATTTTGAATTTTTTTAATTTTTTAAATTAAATTAAAACTTTTTAATTTAACCTTGGATATTTTGGTAAAAAGTGTAAATTTTAGTGATTTCCTGTAATTATTTTCAGATTTTGTAAATTGGGATGACATTCGAAAATTAAAAAGACTTTCATAATTTTTATACATTCAAACTTTTTTAATACTTTCAAACTTAAATAAATTATATCTATGAAATCCAATTACCAAATTACACGATATATGTTCTCAGTAACTATATCGTTTAATTTACTGTAATATTCAATAAAATCTATATTCAATAAAATTTCCCTATAACCTGTTAGTTGTTTATATCTATTATAATATTCACAGTATCGTCTTCTTTGTGATGTAACTGTACTTTCACAAAGCCTTAAAAGGCTTCGCTAATGTTTGTGAGAAAGTAGTTAAGACATGTTGGATACATACAAAACATAGGTAGAGGAGTAACATAATATTTATAACTAGCTGCTGCCCGCGACTTCGTCCGCGTAACTTTGTAAATTATATACTAAGACCTTCCTGGAGAACCACTCTATTCATTGGTGAAAACAGCATGAAAATCGGTGCAGTATTTTTGAGTTTATCGCGAACAGACTTTGTTTTATAATATGTAAGGAATGTAAGAATAATATATTTGGAAAAAGCTTGGAAAAATGTCTTACGATTTTTTTCAAACAAAACAAGAAATTAAATATCACATTAGGAAATATATGATATCAATTTAGAGCTTATCTAAAGGAACTATCTCTGTTATTTCTTAATATGTATAAATATATTATAAGAAGTATTGTATTTATAGTTATCAAATTATCTATACCTACATATTTTCTCATTCACACAAACACACTTACCTTACTTTTATTTATTTTATTTTATTTAAAAAAATTAAAATATCACCTATGTTATTTTTGTTTGTAAGTAAATACTTACCTAAATTAACAATTAATTAATTATATTATTAATATGTTTTAAAATATTTCACTAACCCTAGTGGCAAAGCAAAGCAAGGCAAAGCCTAGTGTGTTTTAATTATATAACTATTAATTTTTATCTTCTTCTTATTAGTATACATTTTTCTAAAATTGTAAAAGTGAGTCTTGTTAATGTTGTTCATAGTCTTAATAAGTAAATATAAAAGACAAACAAAAAACAACATTTATTAGCACCTACCTAGTAAGTAGCTTAACTTGTCATTGAAACGTCTGCTACTGACATGAGGTAAAAAAAATATTACAGCGAATTAGTTAACCAGTAGCTAGCTAGTAAGCAGCTCTAGTCGATGACTAATACGTCCTCAGAAGAACTGTTTGGTTATTGACCCCAACTTGATGAAAAGGTAATACGTTCCAGCACCGTAGGAATATTATGTCACGTAGACGTTTATTAGCGAATCTGTAGCGTAACGAGTCGATTTTTTTTTCTTAAAGTTTATTATAAGGAGACGAATTCCCTCTTTTTCGGACCAAGCGATTTAAAATAACTTTATCAATACTAATAATAAATCTGTAAGGGTTGGTCATGGAGTAAGTTACTTTGTTTTCAAATATATCGTGTTTATAGGCTCTATACATGACACTGAAACTAAATTGACCATTTTTAGAATTTTTTTCTGTATGTAAGTATGTATGTTCCTCCATAACTCTTAAACGAATTAACTGATTTTCATGAAACTTGGTAGATAAACATTTAGACGTACGGGACACAAGATAGGCTACTTTTTCTTTTTCAACGTGGATGAAGTCGCGGGCACCAGCTAGTATATTATATATCCTTACTAATATTATAAATGCGAAAGTATGTATGGATGTTTGTTACTACTGAATGAATGAATGAAACTTTACAATGATGTAGCTTCTACATCAGAATAAGACAATTTTAAGTGAATATGCATCTTTTGGATGAGGTCGCTCTATCATAGACCTCATCTTCGCTGGATGCTGATCAAGAGCAAACCCATCTCTAATAAAAAAATTGATTGGATTTTTAAACGTCACGAGCAACAAGACGCGTGCAATCTCAAAGCAATGAAATTATGGCGAATGAGAACTGCTGTAAACAAGTTTTCTTACCGCCTAGAACTACAAATTTATATGGAGGGGCAAGGAGTTATAAATGGTTCTGCAGGCCCTTAACGGGACCTGTTGAGACTTTTCTCGAGTCGATGAACTGGCTATGTTTAGTATCATAGATATATACTTGGAAAACCTATTTAGTATAAGGCGCTCTATTACTTAGGAACGCTCTATTGGGACCGTTGTACAGACCGAACTTTGTCTGACCTGATATTGTGGTTATCGACCGATTGGAGCACCGGATAAAGCTATTCGGCAAAGTAATTTCACACAAAGGCATGTACATGACATGACATTCTACGGATGTTTCCGCTTCGATAGTCGTTTCTGCAAATGTTTTAATAGTGAGAGGCCCCTACGGAACCGACATGTCAAGTGGCTTTCAGTAAAGTGAAATTTCATAATTTTTTTAACAAAATAAATTAATGAATTTAATTAAAAAAAACCATTGGGACAATGTCTAAAAGAAAAATGTTTTTTTACAGTTAGTCAGTAATATTTTAATGTCAGGTGTGTGAGTGGTTAAGGAATTTAAGGCGACGACGGTAGCAACTTACCAAGTGCTTGTCGACAATATTTATATAAAAAACTCAATGACAATACTTTAACATTATATTACTTACATAAAAACTTTATAAGTCTGACATGGGTCACTGCATATAATTGAGTCGGCAGTCTAGTTTGGGTTCATGGCCGACTTAATCTTTATATATATATATTTCTTCTGTGCGTGTGTATGTCACTGAACTCCTCCTAAACGGCTCGACCGATTTTAATTCTGTCTTCACTTATAAATAGAGGGATGGTTTGTATGTAAAAAAAAAAATGGTCGCGGACGAAGTCGCGGGCACAGCTAGTACTTTATAAAACTCCCCGTTTAATAAACGAAATAAAAATAAGAAAACGTACAGCGCTCCCTGTAATGTATACGACAGATGCTTTTTTTAAATTATATGTATGTGAACCTACGTGTGTGTGCAATATGGATATGTAATACAATGACAGAAAAAAAGACGAAAAAAAAGTGCGCAAAATTAAAAAAGAAACGTGAGCAAGAGTCCTTTCGTTTTCGTATTTATTATTCACTAGCTGGTGCCCGCGACTTCGTCCGCGTGATGTTATATTAATAGGCCTAAAGCCTTTCTCTATAAATGGACTATCCAACACAAAAAGAATTTTTCAATTCGAACCAGTAGTTCCTGAGACCAAACAAACTAACAAACTTTTCAGCTTTATAATATTAGTATTAGTATAGATTTTAGTATAGATACTCCAACCATAAGTATAGACGTACTTTCACATCACAGATTAAGCTCAGAATGTTTGTTCTATATTCTGAGAGATTAAGTATACATCATGTTGTCTACTCTGCTAGCTATAAAAGAACTCTGACCTGTGTCAGAGGAACCCTAGCCGGCAGGACAAAAAAAATTATGTCTTTATAATTCCATCGGGATGAATATTAAAATAGTTATTTGAATATCCATACAAAGTAGGTACTCCATTCAATTATGGGCGTGGGTTAAAGTTTGTAACGGAAACTGTAGGCGCGCAATGAATAGAATGTAGGTACTATAAGTTACTTCTTACATATACGAGTATGTATTCATCAATGTCTTTGAACATAATAGACTCAACTATTTCAACATCTAACAATCAATTCAATTAAGATACTTATCTTTTTCACACTTATTCATTTGACCAGTGAATTATTTCAAGTACATATAACGTTAAAGTAATGGATCGATGTTATTCGTAGTAGGTATATATATTAAGTTATCAAAGAAAGTACCTACTGGCTTGTTTGCACTAAACGTAAATTGTTAATGTATCTTTGTATTGTAGAAAAAACAAACCCTTCTGCTTTTTATATACTTACTTGATAAATGGAACATTATAATATAAGGATGTATAAGTACTAGGTATCTTAAATATTAATTTAAACATAGATACATACTATATCTATTTATTATCTACCTATCTATCTGTGAACACGCTTGTGGAATACCTATGTTTTTTTGTCTTTTATTTCATATTTTTGTAGCTACGACATATTTTTGTTTTTATTTCTATTTGTGTACCAAAAATTAATAAAATAAAATACTATTTTATAATGTCATTAAATTTTATAAATTCTCATAGTATATTTTACAGTTTTCAATATTATTATAACAACTACATTATTAAAAATGGGTTTGGCTATGTTATGGACATTTTTCTTAGAGCGTATATTATTTATATGTATAATATATATCCAACGAATTCGAATATACCATATATACCAAAAAAAATCTTTAATCCTTTGCTTATTGAGAGATGTTATTAAATTATGGATGTAGATGATAGATATAAGGACTATAAGGAAGCAGAAGACATCTTCAAGTCAAAAGCTAGGAAGAAACTTGTGTTTAATTCAACAAAAAAAAACATGCTTAGTAACACTAACATTAGTCACACTTAATTAACCATAATGTCTTAAGTTCATAGTTCAAAGACTTAAGTGTAGTCACAGAGTAAAAAGTGACTATCAAAATGTAGTTATTTAATAATGACAGTTGAATTGAAGATGCGGTGTGCGCTCGCATGTAACGTTAAATAACTCACTATTATACGGTGTTTGACCACAGACATAGATTACATACTTGTTTCTAGGCACGGAAAGTACTCTGTAGCTCTATCGTGTAGCTGTAATTTTTGAAAAATTTGTTAAATATTTAAAAATGTTTGTCAAATTGGACGTAATTTCGGCCGTAGAACGTCCACTCTGTTGGACATATAGGCCTCTCTTCATAATTTTTCATAATTTGAAAATCGGAGCAATGTAGTGTAATGGAGAAGGACACAGCATAGCAGCTAGTTTTCAACCGACTTGAAAAAAAGGAGGTTATCAATTCGACTGGTTTTTTTTTGTATTAGGTACCTATATACAATTTGTTATGCAATTGTTCCGCCAATTATTATGAATCCCACTAAAAATTAAAAAAAAAATTATAAAAAAAAAGAAACCGACTAAGATTAGTACAAACTTAAACTAAAAACTCGAAAATAATATTTTAATTAATTCAAAACAAAGAGCATTAAAGGACAATCAACGAAATTATTGATGAAACCACTACTAAAGTAATTTTTAGATCCAGCTAAGGACAATTTAATTATGCGGCAACAGCCTTGAAGTCTGTTTATGTTTTTTTTATAAAAATATTTTTTTATTTAAAATTAAGGATATCCATGAGCATACTTCACAAAATATAAGTAATTTTCATGGATACGAAGAGGTCCAAAAGAGGTCGGACCTCTTCGTATCTGAGACTATTATGCATTACAATGTTTCCATAAAATGTGGAAGTTGAAAACCACGTCATAACAACTTAATAATACATAATATAACAAAGTTATTCATCTATAAAATTAAACACAAGGCTGTATAGTGTCATTCAGAAACAACTATACGTCGGCTATTTCTGATTATGATTGCTTTAACACTTTGTAGCAAGCAGTGCGTGATGCAAAACAGAATGTGACCACTCGTGAGTAAACACTTAGTTGAGTTGAGATAGATGTTGCAAAGGGGACACGGCGGGCGCTCCCATACATTCCGTCGTTCGACACACATTCAAACGCGACTTGAATTAATAAATCTTACAATCATTGAAGAAAATAAGACCAAACAAACTTACAATGTACTTTTATTATATACGAGTATGTATCTACTCAAAATGAATACTCAAAACAGATATTCGAGAAGATTTTCATGAGAAACTTAAAATGTTTAATGTATTTGAAACAGATCATAATGAAGGCAAAGACTTTATAAGTATATTTGAATGAAGGTCTTTACAAAGTAATTTAACTGACATTGCTAATGTTAGCGTGCACATTAACTACATTTAACTACCTTTTCCAACTAATATCTATGCAAATATAATAAGGCTGAAGAGTTTGTTTGTTACTCTTTCACGCCTTAACTACTTGACGGATCACCTTGAAATTTTGCATACACGTTGTCAGGGATACAGAAAAAAGTATTCTCGAGAAACCATCTAAAAATAAGAAATTCGACGCATCAGAAAGATAGCTCAGTTAAAAAATTTGTGTTTTTATTAATGAATAATTAAAATTCAAACAGCACAAATTTTAGTTTTTTTTCATTCAATGTTAATTAAATTATGTTCTACGTAAAAAGTGAAATTAAAATTCCTTCATTAGTTTGTATTAATTTATTTTGAATTCAATATTAAAGTATATTGAATGCAATAAAATGTTTATATTAAAAAAAATAGATTAACAACTACTTTTTTTTATTTTAACTTATTTAAATCCTGTCATATTAATAAGAAAAATATTAACGTTGATGTTGCATTTTTTTCTACCAACTAACATAATAGTTAGGCAAAAAGGAGTGATTTATTTTAATTGCCTCATCGGTTCATCTCAGTCTACAACTATACCTACGTAGGTACATACAGGAAATTATAACGGCATGTTTTTATTAAATTCTTTACCATAATCTTTACCGTTGCGGCTTTCTCCGACGACGGCTCTAAGGCTGTTTGAATTTCTCATAAAATTTACTTTGTATTTGAAATAGCGATACATACGACCGAAGTGTGAACACAACTAATTTATAGTACATTTACTATGTAATAAAGTTTACCGTTCGAGAATCTGTACCAACACGCTACCTTTATTTACTTGTGATTTGTTTTTGTCTATATTACTAACAGTACTTAATGCATGTGTCGTATGTTTAGTATATCAACACTTGCTTTCTTTTAAATTTATCTTTGATGAACGATTAAACTCCTTCATCAAAGAAATATAGTTACTTTTTTTTGACAAAAAGACTAAGGTTTCACTGATACTAGATGGTTACTGTCGTATACAGATGGAAACGTTAGTTTAGTTTGTACTAAACTAACGTTTCCATCCTGAAACCAAAACTTTCGTCGTTGTTTGGACGTATCGCCACCTCTATTAAATCAGATACAAAGTGTTTCCCTACTGAGTGTATATAATATATATGCACTATCTTGTTATTAAGAAGATTATCCTATAAAACACCTGTCCTCAATAATTTCTTACTCTGTAATTACTTGTTAATTACACAACAAGACCATGTTTAAAGTCGCTTGTTTAGAATCGTACTATCTATACGCATCTATTAAAATTTTGCGATTTCGCAAGTTTGAAAAGTAATACGTTTCGTAGTCATGAATTAGACAGACCTATTGGCGGCAGTGTCCACTTGCTTACTGAAGACCGCCGTGAAATAAAAACACTTACTCGTATGTTGTTATTGAGTGCTGAGTGAGTAAAGATCCCATTCCCCTATCGACATTTTCTCCCTCTTCCTTTTGTCCTTTCCGACTAGATAAGTATGACAAATTTTTCACAGACAAAATTCTAAACACATTTTTTTTTACCACGGCATATTATATAAGTGACAGTGTACATTTTTTTTTGCAAAAACAAATTTTACGAGAACCGACTTGTTTATTTTTTATTAGTGTATAGATGCCAGATTCAACAATTAATAAAAAAAAAATTAAAACTCTTTCAAGATCACTTACAAAAGTAATTTCTTCGTTAACCACAAATTCGCATGTGGTTTCTGGCAATCCTACGTGGGTATGAATAATGATTCTAAACTTTATTTTATCCTTTGTTCGTTCCATGCATTATTATGGCGTGTAGTCATTAGGCTTAATAAGGTGGTGTGGCATTTGGTTTTGTAATTCTGCAGGGCGTACAATACCCATATATTGCATCGGGACCCGACTGCTGTGTACCTACATGCGAATTATTGAAAGTAAACACGAGCTTTGTAATAGATACCTGCACAAGTGTAGGCGAAAGTCGCATTGATTTCTCTTCGTATATACTTACTCTACTAAACTACGTGACAAATTGTGAGGTTTACAATCATTATTCTAAAAAGATTCATCAATACTAATAATAAATCTGTAAGGGTTGGTCATGGAGTAAGTTACTTTGTTTTCAAAGATATCGTGTTTATAGGCTCTATACATGATACTGAAACTAAATTGACCATTTTTAGATTTTTTTCTGTATACTGTGTGTATGTTCCTCCATAACTTAAACGAATCAACTGATTTTCATGAAACTTGTTAGTTAAACATTTAGACGTACAGGACACAGGATAGGCTACTTTTTTCTTTTTTAAAGCGGACGAAGTCGCGGGCGCCAGCTAGTATAATAATATAGTTTAATTTAGTGTATATAATTATGGTAAATAAAAATTCTAAACAATGATTATAACGTGATGATCGTGGGACCAGTGGGACTAGTATAGTGCGAATGCGACGTAGTAAAGTTGTTACGTGTAATTACGAACTGCACCAAGGTCGAGTGTTACGGTGCCAATGACTGTTGTTCACACCACTACGAGTATATTATAACTATCACACTGTTTTATGTAGAACAATGCCATATTATCAAATTGTTTAAACTTCGATTTTATGGTAAACTTCGCACACGTTCGTATTTTTGTTTGTCTCGTTTGCAACCAAAAAGGAAGTGAACTATTTACTTATCTTTTAAAAACATACTTTTTAGGGCCAGGGAGTACAAACCTACTTAGTAGGGGAAAACATATTTCGGGTTAATCTTGTCTAAATCCTAAATAAATTATTATGTAGTCTTAATTTCTTTATCATCAAGCACCAAACATACCAACGTGATTTTATTCTAAAATTTTTCATATTAATCTGATTATAAATCAGTGAAACATTCCTACGTGTCTTTACGTTGCATTCTTATGGATAGTGCTTGATCAACTAAATATCTAAACAACATACTTTATATCCCGGATTCTCAATTAATATAAAGTACGAAAGTTCGTACAGTCATTCTTATAGTAGGTAAATTAATTCTCAAACAATAAAAATAGTAACGAGTAATAAATCATTTAATAAAAAGTGTTTATAATATCCATTTGTGGTACCTAAGTTGTAATCATTTTGGCATTAAAGCAGAATTAGTTTCTATAACGACTTAATAATGATTATATTTAACTGTAACAACCTAGTTGTACATAAAAATAATTATCAATGTATGGAGGTAATTACGTTTTAAAATTTTGATGGTCATATAACTTAAATTCCATTTTTTAAGGAGTTTCTGGAAACTACTCATTTCCAGAGATAGTACGAAAATATTTGTACCAAAAAATTTTTGATCACAAAGGAAAAATTCAAATGCATAAAAAACACTTTTACTTACAGAAAAATAAATAAAAGCAAAGCATATCAATTATTGGCGAATGGAGTGGCTAAAAATGAACGAATTAGACTAATAATTATTATCAATAATAACCTGAAAATAAGAACCAAAAACTTCAGGTGTTCCAACACCAAAAATTATGTAAAATTAAATTGTCATTTTTGTTTTTGATAACGTAAACGAAAGATTTTTTATTATACTTAAAAAAACTTATATACGGTTTCACTGTTATCAATTTTCTAACATGTTTAAAATAGATAGGTAAGTGGTTAAACCAGTTTTCAAAATTTCCCATGCTTGTTTATCGATTTAATCTCTCGCCGTTAGACATTAGATGACCGCGTTCGCTAATATATTTGCTTGTAGATTAAAAGCATAATGCTGTAATAGGTAAATTAACTAAATATATTCACGATTCTGCATAAAAATTTTCCAAATGATTATTGCATGTACTTAAAGGTGCTAAAGTGCTATGAGCTACTATCAGATAACAAATCTGTGCTACTATCAGAAAAATCAAATTTTGAAATAAATTATAAAATTAATTAACTGTGATATTGGCTCATAGTTAATGTTTAATTTACAATATCTTTAAAAAAATGTGTTATTTATTTCTTTTAATTTGTATCTGTATGCTAATTTTTATTCAAATCGTTTCAAAGGTTTACGGTTATTTCAATAATTACCATCTCAACTACTTCGGCAAAAACAATTTAAATATTGTGACATATATTTTAAGAACTCTTTTCAAATGATTTCATGGCGAAGTAATAGGTAAAGCAAAACTACACTAATATATTCATCGGTTTAACAAAAACATCATACGAAATGCTTTGCGAACATGTTGCCTGCTTACCACCATAATAACAGAACGCAAATTGTAGCGGTTGCTTCCCCGGGCCGTCACGCAACTCATCCATATAAAGGCACATTTTAAATGCATGCGTTCGCGAAAGAAAATCAACTGCAGAATAATAATATGATCTGTAAGCACATAGCAGTTTTAACACTCAGTTTCGCCGTTGCATCTGCCATTACTTAAATAGTGTATATTAATTATATACTGCATTTTAAATGTTAAAACTTTTCAAGATAAGTTATCAAATAACAAATTACTATCAGTGAAACGATTAGAACTGTTCTAATTGAAAAATATAATATGTTTATTAGGTTTATTTATATAAATGTCTTTTAAGAGTACGATTAAAATGTAAAATAGGTGCCTATAACAGCTCAGAATCGTTTAAATCCATGAAGCCTGAATTTAAACGATTCTGAGCTCATGTTGTTAATGATTGTAAACTATGTTTATTATTATAATATATACTTACTATATGATTTATATATAATATTTGTATATTACCTGGTAAAAAGCAAACTGACGAATGTTTCATTAATTAAAAAAATATATATAATATGATGCCTCTTAAATAAATAAATAATAAATAAATATCTTCACACATTCCACACAGCACCATCTAGTTCCAAAGTAAGCAAGTAATGCTTGTGTTATGGATACCAGACAGTTGATATAATACATAGATTACCTTTTTTTTTTTTTTGTAAATACATACATATTATACATAAAAAACATCCATGACTCAGGTACAAAGGTAAAATGTTAACACATAAAACATTTGCCCCTAGCGGGATTCGAACCCGCGACCGTTTGGTTAACAGCTAGGGTTACTAGCCACTAGACCAAACATGTCGTCAATCTTAATTCACAGACACCTTTATTCGCTTTGCTTATGACAGTTATTTTTCAACAAGATATAAATACCCGAGTCTGAGTCTTTTTATGCTATCTCCACACATAATAAACAAGCTAGAAATAAGGTTATCTTAAACCAGTAAGTTAAATTTGTTTTTAATGGTATTCTGCACGCATTCAAAACAAACATTTGATTTTGATTTCATGTTACCACTTAACTTGTAGCAAGCCGGCCGTGATAGTTATTTGCGTGCAAGAACACATTTCCTTCATTGTACATAATATAAGTTGTGTTAACAGTCGATGACAATCATTTATCTGATGGATTAAAAGAAACAAGTCTTGCAAATTTTGCGCCACTTTCACTGTAACGAACTAACTGTAAGTTCACTACAGTAAGGAAACAATTAAAATACAAAAAATTATGTGGCCAAAAAATTCTAACCCAAAAAAGTCTAAACTAAGCCAATTAAGTGCACGAGTGTAAGCTCCTATAAATAAATAAAAGGTCCATGAAGCCATGTGGTACAAACTACACAATAGCTGTGCTACAGCACGCGACTTCGTCCACGTAACTATAAAATATACCCTATGTTACTCGCTGATAATGTAGCTTTCGATAGGTGAAAGATTTTTTTTAAAATCAGTCCAGTAGTTTTTAAGTTTATTCATTACAAACAAAAATACAAATCTTCTTTTTATATATATCGCTGCTTAAAAACTAAAGGGCCATAAAACAAAAAAAATCCAAAAATGTTTTTATTTTATGTTGCAAAAAGACTAATGGTTGTTTTATTCCATATTTAGTATATTTTGATCATTTTTTATATATTCAACAAGAACTTATATGCTTATATATCTCTTCTAGTATTCAGTTTATTATAAAAGTACTTAAAACATTTAATGCTACTTAAAAGTACTCTTCAAACGACGTATTATATGCATATATTTGATACATATGTAATAAGAAAAAAAATGTCAAAAAAAATTTAATTTCTTTCGATTAGCTTTCCTGTAAAAAGTGTAATTTTGATTTGTGGCCCTTTAATTTTTAAGCAGCGATATGTTACCTCTTAGATCATATTTTGTAGACTATTAGGTACTTCCTGATTTGGGGCACAGGCAAAAAATCTATTAATTTTCAAGCTTTTATTTTTCTTTATTTACAGTTAAATAAGAAATTAAAAAGTAATATTTACACCACTTAGTAATAATACTCCAACGGATAGATAATAGAAGCACCGTTGCAAGCCTGGGCAAGTCGAAGAAACCATTTATAATCTCATTAATCTTATCCATTAACCATTAATCAAAAATACCATAATACGAGTATTCATATAAGACTCTATTCTACAAAGCACAGTGATAGGAATTTCGTTCCATTCAAACCAGTAAATGTCAATAAGACAACAGGTGACAGGTATGTGTGCATATCTAATGGATCAATAAACGCCTTATGCCAATACAAGAAAGTCTAAAATTGATTGGCATTAGTTTTGGGGTATACAAGATTAACTTTGTTGAGGAGCAGACTTGAACTAGGTCAGAGTCTATTGACGGACGTTCTGTGTTTACAAACAAATTTATTTCTATAGTTCCATTGTACTTTGTTTGACGCCTATTAAACACCTACAAATTCAGTTTTATTTAGTTTCAATGCGAAAGTAATCAATGCGAAATAAGTAATGTTGCATACATTTTTATTTTAAATAAAACTTGTACTTTTGACAAGTATATTGCTATTAAATGCACATTGCATGAAAAATGAAGGTATAAAAAATCATCCTTAACACAAAAATTATCTATTTAAATATTCAGATAAATAAGAACTTACTGTAGACGGCAGAGTGATTTTTTTATTAATTTTACCATGGCTCAGTGTAATGCTGAATTCAATTTTGTCCTGTAAAAAACTAAACATAAATAGAATCTATTGAAAAAGTAAAACTTGCAGATGGTTTTAAAGAAAACAAACAAAATAGAGGCAATCACTAATTAACGTGAACTAACGTAACGCATATTAAAATGGATATTGATACGAAATGCATTAATATTCTACGTATACGAGGTCGACATACGCATACCACTGGACTGAGAAGGCCGCTAGTTATCAATTCAACGAAGGGAAACCAGCCGCGATTTACCACCGGACGAACGCATCGAAACTGATACCTTTATTGACGAGTAAGAACGCTTAAGGTGTAGCTAGGGTTAAATAATGAAAAATCCCAAAAGTTTTACATTATAAATTCACTAATTACAGATGGATGTTTTGAAAAGTAAATGTAATAAGTGGTAAGTAACTTAAAAGATAAATTTCTATAGATGCAGTGAATAAATTGACATTATTTTTTTTTTTTTTCAAATTTTTTCTATGTACTAGTAGTGTTCTTATTAAGAAGAAAACAATATAACAAATTTTATAACTCGGTCGCTCCCGCCTCTGTCTATTTCTCCGCTAACTTATTTTTAAAATTTTGATACGTGGAAATAAAAGGGCGATAAACGAGGAAGGTTTGTGTATAAATATGATTTGCCGCAAAAAAGCATGCAGAAGAGATACTTTTCTGAAATGCACCTAAAACAAATGTAGCCGTTCCCTTTGCATCCCAGATATAGAGAATTTAATTTTCACTGCATATCGCGATAAACTCAAAAACCACTGCACCGATTTTCATGCTGTTTTCACCAATGGATAGAGTGGTTCTCGAGTAAGGTTTTAGTATATAATTTACAAAGTTACGTGGCGAAGTCGCGGGCACCAGCTAGTTATAAATAAAAATGAATCACTAAATGTGTTTGCTAAGCGCAAAACTCGAGAACGGCTGGACCGATTTTAATTCTGTCTTCACTCATGGATAGAGGGATAATCAGGAAAAAATGCACCTCGGGCGAAGCCGGGAGCGGGTCGCTAGTTTCAAATAAATACAAAACATTCAGAAACAAACTTTAATTCCGTTGGTAAGTTACAGAACCCAAACCGACCCAAACAGAAGTTGTACAACCAACAAACCGGCTGCTTTTATTCGACCAATTGTTTCGCAATGTGCACTTCGTAACTTATGAACATTGTAGATCATATACTTCATCAATACTAATAATAAATCTGGTCGGTCATGGAGTAATTTACTTTGTTTTCAGAAATATCGTGTATATAGGCTCTATACATGATACTGAAACTAAATTGACGATTTTTAGAATTTTTTTCTGTATGTATGTATGTATACGAGTATGTATTGTAAGTATGTATTTTCCTCTATAACTCTTAAACGAATCAACTGATTTTCATGAAATTTGGTAGATAAACATTTAGACGTACGGGACACAGGATAGGCTACATTTTTTTTTCAACGCGGACGAAGTCGCGGGCGCCAACTAGTCCATAATAATTACCGTAAACGCTGCAATGATCGTTATTTGCTGCACGTTATTTTGATACCGGATTTATTTAAGTACTTGGCTATTTTATATGTTAATGAACATTATTATTATTAAATTTATTATTTTTCATTATTTCCGGCGTCTGTGTTTCCGAGCTCATATAACCCAAATCTTTTTTCACATAAGATCTAGAATGATCTGAATATAGTTGTTAGTTGGTGGTTAAAAATTTTTTGACATATTTTTTTAACATTTAAAATGTACGCCACGTAGAGAATGGATTATAGATATTCCTCGACGTTGAAGACTTCATCAACGATAGTTTATGTTATTATTAATAACATAAACTTCGATCACGGAGAAATAAATGTTATGTGATTTTACATTGTTCTTAAATTACTCCGGCTTGTCATTGGTTATTTTCTAGCTAAAAATCTCTATCTATTGTATAATAAAATGATACTGAAACAGACGTAAATGTAAAGTCTTGGCTTTGTACAGTAATTTTCAAAGTTAGCCTTTAGTAAGACGTTGTTGATTGAGTCAGAACAAGAAGATGCAGTTTCTCTATTAGAGTCCACTTAGCTGGCATTAGCTGTCTCGCGACAACAATATTGCTGGCGCAATTTTATCATTGTTGGAATGAAGAACAAATACTTTTAAATTGTCAAACCTTGTACAATAAATTGGGAAAATATATGTGATATTAATAAACAAGCCATTATAGGAAATCTAGCGTGACACTAAAAAAAACTCAGTCGTAGGACTGTACATCAGAAGAGTTAACAAACTATTGACGAAGGTAAAATTATTAAGAATCAAGAAGTACATACTAATTCGGGTAGATGGCGCTAATTTCATACATTTAAACGTCACTTAGGGTGTCGCTTTCGAAGGGGGGTAAGAAATAATATGTAAACTCCAATATTCATTGTCTGTTAAAATAAGTTGGCGTTATGTCTAATTGCTCAATATTTCTCAGACTAGTGAATTTTATTACTTTCATTACGTACATCAACTTTATAACAAGTTATCTATTACATTCGATTGCGGTTTACGTAACATCAAATTAATAATAGGTTTTACTAGTTTCATTACTTATACGAAATACTTGAATTCCGACAATCTCACGTTCATTACGTAAACGCAACTAGCCAGTAGGTATCAAATACCTAA
Organism: Synanthedon formicaeformis; assembly: GCA_945859745.1. Classification (NCBI taxonomy): domain Eukaryota; kingdom Metazoa; phylum Arthropoda; class Insecta; order Lepidoptera; family Sesiidae; genus Synanthedon; species Synanthedon formicaeformis. The sequence goes on along the minus strand of OX243967.1, from coordinate 5,756,829 downwards.
TTATATTTGAAACAACGTCCGCTAAACGTTTAATTAGTGATGTACAAACAATTTGCTACTGACCGTATGTTTAAGTAATCGTAGATTCTAATTACGAAAGTAAATATAGGAAACGGTTTTATTTTTAGAGCGTAATTTTTTACTTGTGTAACCGCTTTATAATTAATATTATTAAACAAATTGAAATGGCAAGAATGCAGTGTTCAGTTAAATTATAGAATTATTAGTTGTTCATACAGCAATCTGTTATAATCAATCTGTTTATACTAGATACTAGATACTACTAGTGAAGAAAAGACTAAATTGTGAATTTTCTTTCAGATTCAGTATCCACGAAAAAAACAAGTAGCAAAAACTAATTATTATAATAATGTTAATTACAAAACATATGTGTGTCTATACGAGTATAATATGCAAGTTTCAAACAAACATTATGACCTTCGAAGTTTAAAAGGTGAATCAAGGTTGAAAGTGCGATTGAAAAACAGGATGACGCCAGAGAATGGACAAAGACTTATGAACGTTAACACAAGAAGTGATAACAACATTTTTGTATAAACTAATATAAATCATAAATATAAATATATGAACACATTGGTTGGAGCGAATTGGACATTGACATTTTCAATGCAACCGAAGATTTTAATATTACGTGTAAAAAATAAAGATGAAGATACGTACTAAGAGTATACAAAATCATCATATAGCTACGAATTGGGTTAATGTACTTGTTCGTTGACAGATGAATTACTAAATCAGTAAAAGAATCAACAAAATATCGTACGTTTATACACTAATTTTTTTTACGGTAGGAATATAATTCGCTAAAGAAAACTCGACCTTAAAGCGTAAAGTAGTGGCAGGGCACACTGCGTTTTTCAGTCATTGAGGCAGCCCGTCCAGCGGTAGTAAAAATTTCAGTCTTGAGTAAGGGAAGCTAGAGTCCATTTCCTTATCCCTTTTTTCTTTATGTTAAGGTTGACAGACACTTGATGGTAGGTGGCTACCGTCGCCTATAACTCAAGTAATGTCATAAGTGCTACAAGTGCGCTGCCGACCACAGAAGGATTAAGGATAAGGGATAAGGAAGGGAAGGGGTAATGGGCTCTGGCATCCCTTACTCACACACCGAAACACAACAACACAAAATGCTGTTATTTCACGGTGGTATTCTGTAAGGTGGTGGTTACTGCCGCCAGACGGGCTGCCCAAATCATTTGGGCTACTTTTAAATCCAGACCACAGTCAATTTTGAAAATTATATTAAAATTTCCAAAGTTGACCCCACCGGGAATCGAACCCGGGGACCCTGAGACGTAAGGCAAGCACCCTTGCCATTCGTCCAACGGGCTCGTCAAAAGGACGAGACGAGTCGAATAAGGATAAAGAATTAGGCGGTCCCTCCCTAATTCCTTATCCTTATTCCTACTATGGTCGCCAGCGCCTATTCCTACCTGTGGCCTTACTTGTATTGTAGGCGGCAGTAGCCACCATCAAGTGGACCGTCAGTCTGTCTGTTAAATTTAACATAAAAAAGATGGGTCTCGATTTAAAATTTGCAGTTTTGAGCAAAGCAGAGCTAAGTATGCTATGATTCAGTGTTAAAAATAAACGGGTCCATGTTGAATAATATGTCATAGTTGACTGCTTTATGTTTCTTGTTAGTGTTCTTGTCACAATCAAGTTCTGCTTTATTGTGGACACGTACCTATTTGTCAGGAAAGACATCACGCGCTGCTTTGTTAATGTCCACGTATTTGTAGCTACATTTAACCTATAATAGACCATCGACCACCAGTCGACCATTCGAGATTAATTTTTTTTTCGGTATGGGAATTTAAAAGAGTAAAAGCTTATCTATTTTAACAAAAATATATGTATTAAAAGTACGTAAATGCTTTAGAACTAGTACTAGTATATAAAAAAAATTGGTCTAAAAATTATTAGTTCCTATGTGAAAGGTTTTAAGCTCAATTTTTAATTAGTCAGTCAATGGAACTCTTGTAAGTAGCGACTTCTGTAGTAAAATGAACGTTTTTAAATTATTTTAAGTCTCATAAGTTGTAAAAAATTGTAAATGAATGTTTGGTTCTCAGTTACCAGAATAGAAATTTTGCAGTATTGATTTTGAAGAATGTATCCTTGTATCCTGTAGAAAATTAAATTGATCTGGTAAAATTTATGTATTTAAATTTAAAAAGGCTATATCAACACGAAACAATGTATCTTGATTTTGAGATAAATTTTCCAATTACTACCAACTATAAATCGCATAAAATGTAATAAGTTATTGTGATTCCGGTAGTTTTTTGTTTACCTTCTGAATAGGTGCAAGAAACCTTGACCGATAATAAAAAAGTAACTGCAAGAGACACCTACTATACTAATTATGTTGAAATATAACCCGCAAATAGTCACGTATGATAGTTAATTATCAGTCGGTAATGTCAATCGATTTCCTTCCGCAATGTTGCAAATTTATGCTTTGTGACTATAAAGCGAAAATTGTTATTGTTAATAATATCAAATGCAGTTAAATTAATTAAAACTACTTTCTACTTTTATTAGAGAACTATAGCTGTTGCACGCGACTTCGTGTGTAACTTATGTTACTCGCTGATGATATAGCTTTTTTAGTTGAAAGAATTTTTAAAATCGGTCCACTAGTATTTAAGTTTTTCATTACAAAATAAAAATATAAACATAGAAAAATACAAAAATTCAAATCCTCTCTGTATAAATAATATAGAATAAGCGCCTCTTTCACCAACTACAAGTAAAGTGTTGATTAGTTACTTTTAGAAATCATTTTTTGTTTTATTGAATTATGCACTCGGTTTACTGCATCATTCGATAGGCGATTTTTTTTATTTATTTTCTATTTAATGTTTGGGACGTTTACCGTAAGAATTATAGTGCCTCCATATATCAGCTAAATTATTCCCGGTGACAGGTTACTTTAAGTGACGGTTTAGCCTACTTGACGTTGGTGAAAGAGGCCCTTAGTATAGTAATTCTATATAGTTAGTAATTAATAGTATAGGATAAGAGTAAGTATCTCAATCTGCTGTTGACTCAATGATGGAGTGATCACCAAAAATGATGGGAGCTGCGTTTTTACATATCCTGCAAAAATACTTTTAAACTACGCAATGGATTTTAACGCGGTTTTCACTAATGGAAAGAGCGTTAAACGAGGAAGTCCCGGGCACAAGCTACGTACAGTCGGCCGCATAAGTCGATTAACACATTCAAAAGTGCAAAACAACGTAACACTCAACGCGCCACAAGTCGTTGTCACGACTAGAGAAGAAAATAAACCACATACAAACGATCGTAAAAAGCTTCAGTAAGTAAGTAATTAAGTAAGTAAGTTGAGTGTTCAGTTGTTTTGCACTTTTGAATGTGTTAATCGACTTATGCGGCCGACTGTACCTAACTTTAAATGAAACTGACTATTGCTCGTGCATACATTAGAACTCTTGACTGCACCGTACTTAAATAAGGTTAAATATTTCCTTCTCCTTTGTATATGGCAAACAAAAGCTTTTGCCATATTGAGGTTAATTGATTAGCCTCTTGACTTCTGAGAGAAATTCGGGTCTTTGAGAGTAGTGACGTGAAAGTGTTTTTATCTGCATTTGCGGGTAATTTCGATAATGATCTTTTTACAGCGCAATGTTGGCTCGGATGTTTATCAAGCTATCACTGGATACATGAATATTTGTTATTTAAACAGTTGCGCAATATGCTGATGTTGTGCAATGTAGATGTATGATTGCAAAACCGACAGGATTGTTATCAAACCGTATTTACGCACCGTGATCATAGCAAGCTCAGATTACTGCAGTAACTTCATATCTGTGATCATGTCTTCAATTTAAATAATTATTTTATATTACATGTTTATATATTAAAAAGCACCGTAGCAGGTAGACCGGCAGTTGCCGAAGTATTGATCCTAAATAATCCTGATATTACTATGATATATTTATCTCTCTTGCAGATAGACGGCTACGTTTTGTAATAGTATTGAAGTTATTATTGTTGAAAATCAAGGAACAACATAATTTCCTGTTAATAATCTTTGCTGCAGTTTTGCAGCAAATAAGTGAATAAAAAACACTGTTATACAAATTATATTTTTTAGCTGTCAGGCTAACGGTTTACTTGGTTGAGTTTAAGCATTGTAAGGTTTAGAATACTCAAGCCTAGGAATGTTTTTGCATTACAGGAGTGAAGAGACTTTTTTAAAATTAGATTAATCCGCATTAATTAGTGAAATTCTACTTATTTTGTACTTGTATTTAACTAGTTTGGTTTACATGAAAGTTGTGTTCTTCTACGATTAACAAAAGCCTGGTATGAGTTACCCGCAAGCAAGCCAGGAATTTGTTAGAGAATTAATTACAAAACGCAAAAAGCAATTTAAAGGCTGCATTATTTTTATTCTACGTCAAAAACGGTCTGTAAGAGAGTTGCTTAGGTTAACTTAGTATAAAATATATAAGTTAGTTCTTAACTTTTTGTTTGTGAAGGCTGAGCCCGTTACGCTCGCCTGACTGAAATCTCGCCTTATAAATCCACTGAAGAAAATTAATTTTACTTAATCCTTACATAAAATAAAGTATAATACATAGTATATGTACATACTAGATAAATTGAAAACAATATTTCCTCACTATAAATAAGTAAAGTGATTCAGAGCAGTAGTTAATGTCGAACTTACTCGTATAATGACGTGGTGATCGGATCTGAGGTGGATATTGATATATTCGACAATAGGTTTTCTTTATTTAAAAGTAGATTGAGGCTTATACTTAAGTAGTGTTAGGGCCTCTTTCACCAACTACAAGTAAAGTGTTGATTAGTTACTTTTAGAAATCATTTTCTGTTTTATTGAATTTTATCATGCACTCGGTTTACTGCATCATTCGATAGCCGAATTTTTTTTATTATTTTCTATTTAATTTTTGGGACGTTTACCGTACAAACAAAGGTATATCAGCTCCATTATCCCCGGTTACCGGTGACATTAAATTACAGATCCGCCTACTTGACGTTGGTGAAAGAGGCGCTTAATGTTTTATTGTTTTAATATTATTGTTAGTTAAGATCATTAGTGTTTAGTTAAAATTAGGTTAATCATGCTATGTACACTATTTAGGACTGCAATTCAGTAAATTACTATATATACAGTAATACCCCGACTTACGCTACCCCGTTTTGCGCGAATTCGGAGATACGCGGTTTTTATATGAAGCCTTCGACATTAAAATAACTTTGGTTTACGTTATTTTATTCATAGTAATGTAAATGGTTTTCATTATCTAACATTTTATTAAACATGTTTCTTCTAAATTGTTTTCTTTAGACTCTGGTCCCGATTAACTACACAAACTTTATACGTATTTACATATATATAATTGAACCCTGACTTACGCGAATTCGACTTACCCACCTATCGCGTAAGTCTCGCGTAAGTCGCGTATTACTGTACATTTTTTTTAATTCATGTAAATAATTGTATTCTATCTGTGTACTTTATTAAATAAATAAATAAATAAATGAGTAGATTTCAATCTTTTCAGAGATGGGGTGTAAAAGTGGCAATTTATTGGCACATTTACCTCGATATCTCCCGAGAGGCGTTATCGACACCGTGTTTAGTAGTTACGAGTACGATAGTCCGCTGAGCGCATGTTATCACGTACTGAGAGAGCAAATGGCTTCACGTCTACAAACCGCACCGGGCCACACCGGGCGTCGCAGAAAATGCCAACTTTTCCGCTTTCTCATTCGAATGTCGTTTTGTTTTAAAAAAACAACGTAAGCCACAGATGATGGGATAACTGGAGCAAGTGGTATTTATGATAATTGCATGACATAACACCATACATTTTACGTAAAAAATAAAATAAAATATATCACTATATATATATACAGCCAGCGTTGCTGCTACTTCTTCGACTAAAATTAACTGATTATAAATTGTAAATGAGTTATTTAAGTATCAATAATTTCGTTAGTTGTCCTTTAATGCTCTTTGATTTAAAGTAATTAAAATATCGAATTTTAGTTTAAGTTTGTACCTACATGTAGGTATAGTTTTGAAGTCAGTTTTTGTTTTTTGTCTGAATATGTCGTCTCCTTATTTTATTTTGTTCAATGAAGTATTAAGATTATTCCATATTATTTAAAACTATATTTTATTTTCCTAAACTAGATATACGCACTTATATGCAAATCGTTCATTATTTTATTTTACAAATTTGATAACAACAAATTACTTACATCTAAAATAAATTGAGCAATGCTTAGTTAAAATTTAAAATTTCACTTGACAAAGGAATTTGACTGGATAAAAAAAACAGCAGTTTTAAGTTAAGAAGACCCCAAAAATTATTTATTTTAGTAAGGTAGGTACGCAGTCACTCACTAAATTTGTCTCAATGAACTTGGTTTGTTATGGTCAAGCAACACGACTTGAAGACATGAATGAGGTCAGAACCGTTGTTTTACTGCGCAACGTGACTTTTGGTGTAGTGTTAAAACTTACAATTAGCCAAGTAATGAAGCGTGGAAATGAATAACGCTTGTGTTAAAGAGCCTTTGTTAAAACCAATACTCATAGGAAACTTAAGTCTGACTTCAACCCGATAAATTTTGGTTCCATTAAAATGTAGATAATACAAGTAAAATATCCATCTATCTATACCAAATCCATACTACATACGATTTTTTTTATGTTAAGGTCGACAGACAGGCTGACGGTCCACTTGATGGTAGGTAGCTACCGTCGCCTATAACACAAGCAACGCCATAAGTGCTACAAGTGCGCTGCCGATCATATAAGGATTAAGGATAAGGGATGGGGTAATGGGCTCTGGCATCCCTTACTCACTCACCGAAACACAGCAGCACATGATGCTGTTATTTCACGGTGGTTTTCTGTAAGGTGGTGGTTACTGCCGCCAGACGGGCTGCCCAAATGACTGCGAAACGCAGTGTGCCCTACCACTACTTTTCAAATCCAGACCAGTCAATTTTGAAAATTACATTAAAATTTCCAAAGTTGACCCCGCCGGGAATCGAACCCGGAGCCCCTGAGATGTTAGGCAAGCACTCTTGCCACTCGTCCAACGGGCTCGTCAAATATATACTATATGGATACTAATATTATAAATGTGAAAGTAACTGTCTGTCTGTTACCTTTTCAAGCATCAACTTTGTGCGATCATCATGAAATGCATACACGTTACAAGAAAGGACATAGGGTACCTTTCATCCAGAAAAAAAAACACTGTCCCCGAGGGATCATCTAACATTAAAAATAATAATATTAATTTCACTATTAAATTAAAACAAAACAGACATATTGTTAGAGAAACATAAGGATTACGCTAATACGCGCATACAATTGAAGACGTGAGTGGATAAAGGTGGTATGTCGCATAATTCCAATTTTGAATAAATCGAGGTTAAAGTTTTACTTTTAATTTTTGAAATAAGTCGCCACGGAACTGATTTTTGTACTAAATTATTATGCAAAGTTGTGTAAAGAACCTAAAATATTAATGGTATGATAGAAATTAAACACTTCTATTATTTAATTTAAAAAAAAAGTGAACATAGCTCCTTCTTCCATTGACAAAAGTAAACTTTTCTGCATTCTTTGCTTTTTAAAATTAACTGTACATAATGACACCTTTTTCAACTTTTTATTTTCCAAAAACGTCTTAAATCGACGATCTTAAGGTCTGTAATCATTCGTATGATTAACGCAAAGATTCCTTCATTAACGCAAAAAAAACGAAAAAAATTAAAAAATGCGACATAACACCTTCATCCACTCACGTCTTAAATTTTTAAATGAGCATTCGCTCATGGAAATAGATAGGAAGTGAGATGTTCATGTTATGTAAAATGTGGTAAGTGGTAACGCACTTTGCAAATTGAACCCAAGGCCCAAAGTATCTGTTGTGAAAGATGCGGACATCAACATTTAAACTGACTTTATATTTTATTTATTCAATATTCAGACTTCTGTTATTCAGTTTTGATTAATTACTAGATAGTATTAATTAATTAAAATTTAATTAGAGTATAATGTTTTTGAAACATATTTTATCTTTAATAAATAAATAAAGTCTTTATGAAATAGAAGAAATTAAACATCATTTTACCGCTGATATAATATAATATAGATTCTATAAATCCGACAAAAAAACCCTCATGATTTGATACATGATTGATCTTTTGCAAACCTACACAATGCTGCTGTTTGGCTAGACAAATAATCATAAAATGAGATTATAGATACATTTCATTATATAAAAAAAAAACTGAAATATAAAATAAAAGTAGCCTAAGTACTCCATATAACATCAACTATCTGCCAGTGGAAGTCCCGTTAAAATTGGTACAGCCTTTTTAGCGTTCTGCCGGAACCAGCGAACTTGAATAACATATTATATTATTTCGGTGGTCGGAACAAACATACACAACAAAGTCAATTTTTATTATGAGTAGCATACATATTTTGTTATTATACCTACATTTAATAAAAATCAGTTGTTTTCACATTAGAAACGGACATTTCATTTTATTTTTATACTTAAATAAGATAATATTATGTACCTAAATATCATTGCAATTAAAATTTCAACCGTATTATTATTATCACATCATGTTTAAGTAAACTCATGTTATGATTATAATTATACGGTTAAACTAAATACGAGTATAAAAGTTATCAATAAATTAATATGAAATAATTTTTAATCTAGTTCAAGTTCAAACAATGTAAACAGAAAACGTTAATTGACAGGTTAATCAATATAGCGATTACAGCGTATAAAGTTGATTTAAATTGATTTTATGTTTTAGTTTTAACATCATATACGTTTTTTCACAGAAATGTGATAATTATCACAAGCTATTTTTCTGTGGATATTGTATATATACATAGTGTTATATATTTTGCGTCTGTTCGCTATCAGTTGGATAATTTTTTCCTTGATTTTTATATATATAAAAAAAAACTCAGTAGTACATACATGGTATTACTGAATTTATTGGTCACTTATCTTTCTTTTTACTTTCATTTCAGCCATAATAAAAAAAAACAAAGTTAAATTGATCGGGGGCGAGTTATACCTAAATGGCAGGAAATTTCTATTAATACTGGAAAATACATATACTGTAATAAATTATAGCTGTAGTATAATTTCTAGAATTATAATAATAAGAATTATTGTATTCTACATAATTTTTTATTCACAATTTCACGTACCTAAGTAATTTAAAAATAAACTCAACGAACCGTATTAAGAATAAATTGTTATGTCATCGAAGACAAAAACAAGTTATTATCAATCGATAAACGTGACTTGAACATTAAGTATGTATTAACAACATGAAATGTGTACCAACACATCTGTTCACAATAAATTTTACGCTCGCGACAGTAGTTACTAAAGATCGTAAAAGAAATAAAGTGATATTGCCTCGTTATATACTTAACGTGAAATATATATAAAACTGTAACCCTACAATTTGACTACGTAATAATTGTCCAACTATTTTATATCAAAAACACCCGAAAACGATAAAGTAAGGAATCGCGAAATGGTGTTACAGAATCAGGCCCTACTTAGTTACAGAATCAGAATATAATTACAGAGCTTAATTGTTACAGAATCAGGGTCCAGATGTCGTAACAATTTAAGGAATTGACGCCATTTCGCGATTACTTGAAGTAAGGAATCGCGAAATTGCGTTACAGAATCAGGGCCCTGACATAACCGTGCAGTGTCCCCTACACTGCCAGGTAACCAAGAGGATTATAGAGGTTAAAAAAGGGGGGTATTCGGTGAGTAAGGTATTTAAGAGCCCATTTCCCTATCCCTTCTTAATACCTTATAGTTAATTCCTACTAAGTTCTGCAGTGTACTTGCAGCACCTATTACTTTGCTTGTGTTAATTAGCGACGGTGGGTACCTGCAGTGGACCGTCACACAAAAAACATAATATGTTCAATAAAAAGTTCATGAACGTACTTAATTTAATATATATATCCACCATTACAACATAATTGAAATAAAAACTTGAACGAAGAATTAACAATAAGACTATGTAAAAAGTTGTTAGTAAAAACATGTGGTCAGACAAGTATGTTGATCGGATATATGTGCTGCTTGCCTATACCTTAAATTACTTTGTTGGCATTTCGCTCTGGGCAAGATTTGTAAATCCACGAGGTCATGACATACCCGTTAAAGAAATAACATTTACCTATGTGCAGTGCAGGCTGTTTCGTAACTGAATATCTCGAGAGGCGTGGTACATAATTATAATTAACTACTTTTTGCTTGGGGCTTTGGCCATGTCGATATTGTTTTACGTATCATCTTCTGTATCATCTTTCTGTATGTGAATTTGCCTATAAATAACATATTAAATTACATACTCTAGCTAGATTTATAAATTATCTACCACGCGAGAGCATTCGCATCGTCAGGAATCAAAATGTTTTCAGTAATTTTCTTTCTCCTAACATCTCCCATTTTATAGAGAGTTAAAGAATCCTTTTATTCACCATTAGGTTGTTTTTATGGTTTTTATGGTTTTCATTGCTTCCTTGTAGGATAACATTTAGGATTAGGTAATATTAACTATATTTTTAAAAGAATCTTTATACTTAGTCTTCCAGTGCCCTTCCCTAACATACGGGAACCAATACTATGTAAATCGTTGACCAGTATCTAAAATTTAAAATAATCGTAAAACATGAAGGTCTATGGCCCCAGTGGCGTGTAACAAATACACGCGGTTATTACTTAGTAATAATAATACACTTCAGTGTATCTGAAGTCTATCTTCAGTGTATCGCATAAAGAAATATGCGCTGCTATGCTCTGATTGTCAATTTTACCCGTCAACCACATTATTAATCTCCATTATCAATCAGATTAAAAATTGAAGAAACGATTTTAAATTTCGCTGATAACAATAGATTAGGAGCTGAATAACAGCATATGTGCTGTTGTGTTTCGGTGAGTGAGTAAGGGATTTCAGAGCCCATTGCTCATATCCTTATCCTTTATCCTTAAACCTTCAATGGTTCGCAGCGCGCTTGCAACACCTATGGCGTTGCTTGTGTTATAAATATTTAGGCGACGGTATAGCCATAGCCACCTACCAAAAAGTGGACCGTCAGCCTGTCTATTGACCTTAACATAAAAAAATGTTAATAATACCGACTGAAATTCTAATTGACAGTCTTTATAATGAGGTGTGAAAGGCGTGCATTTATACAGAAACTTATTATCGATACAATCTCTATAATTTTGTTGTGATATATCGTAGTCTCACTCGCTACACCAACAACGTTCCGCATAACTTAATTGGAAACCGTTGGCTGTAATTTAGCATGCAAGTAACATATTGATATGCCAGATAATGGATCAACTAATTAGAGGAAAGGAAGATCACAATGCACTGCTTTAATTAGTTTAATGTCTGTTACAAACTGTTGCTATGGAAAGCGTTTTCAACAACACTGAACAAAAGAACCTGAGTGACCTGTGCTGAACTGAGATATAGACATAAGTTGGAAAAAAATTATGCATTGTTGCAGTTTAAGCTGAAAGGTTGTCCTGCTTAATGCGAGTGTGTAGTTAATTAAAATATAGACAAATATAAAAAAAAATTATAATTACCTGGCGAACCGCTCCCGTCAATTTTTTTTTTAATTATATTTTTATAATTTATGAAAACCTTCAGCTCGTTTTCTGAATAGTAAATTAAATATTTATTGCAAATTGCAAAATGTCCACGAAGATAATTCAAGTGGGAAGAATAAAAATATTTATTTTTGAAATTCCCAAAATGTGACATTTTTGCGGGACATAATGGGAATAGATTTAAAATCTGAGCGTACATACAGGGACAGACGACGGAAAGCGACTTTTTTATACTATGTAAAGATAAAGATTGTTAAAAACACATATTAAAATAAGAAAAATAGAAATCAATGCAAATTAGCCCAAATATATGTAAGCGGAATGCAGAGTTGTGGTAGAATTTTATTTCTAAAAATAACTATAATTATATGAATTCATATATTCATATTTACATATTTATATATGAATTCATATACATATATGAATTAAAGACAAAAACAGTTCAATACCTTTCTCTCATTTCTTAATTATTATTTTTCTTGTAGCTATTATTGTAAGTACATATTAAGTACTTATTCAATACATTGTTATGTTACTTAATAATAAAAACATAAAAAGACACCAAACAAATTAAAATACTCATCGACCAACTATTCTACGTGTATTGTTTTTGTTTTTTTTGTTGCAAAACCTTTGTGCATTCCACAAAACAATAGCAAGCAATGAGAAAATATTTATTCATACGAAGAGCTATAATGCTATATATATGCATTCATCGTCACCATAATAACCACCGCCGGAAATATGGACTCGGTTTATGAATAACTAGCGGACTGCACACGGCTTCGCACTGGTTTTTCTATATAAAAAGCTTCCCCGTTTAACGTTCTTTCCATTAGTGAAAACTGCATTAAAATCCGTTGCGTATTTTAAAAGATATACAGGCGAACAGCCTTACCTGACGAATAGGAAAGCGACTAAGCCCGCGGGACAAAAATACACGGGCTTAAATTAAAAAAAAATGATATTAGATATCACATTTTAAAAGAAAGTGTTATTTTGTCACAATACATTTGATATGGATAATAAGGTTGACTATTGTATACATTGTAATATTTTGAAGCCACGAATTTGCATTTAGCTGTTGATTTTATGAGATTTTATGCCTATTGTATTCTAAAATTGGCATACCAAAAAATACTTTTGGTAAGTTTCTGGTCACATTGGGGTAATATTCTTTAAAGGATTAGTCCATCAAAAAAGGCAGCTCATCTGATATAATAGTTAGTTGGAAAGGATAAAATTAGCGACCACATTCGCCACGAAGACTACCAAGCAGTTACGGTCTAGAATTATTTCGTACCGCTAATATATGACCGCAGGATGCAAGCCGAGTCGCTAAGCGCGCAACGCATATGTCCCTCGACGGATATACTTGGCTACGTGCCATGCATTTCATAAACAGAATTGTTCAAGAAGGAAATCATTTTGTATTTATTTTCATATTAAAAGGATGTTTATTTTAGGCGATTGTTAATGCAATGCTGATAAACTAGCTTCATTGTATTAAAATATTTAAGTAATAGTACGGTTGCTGTTTTGTGTAAGACGGTTTTTTATATATGTTAAGGTAAACGACTGGCTGACGGTCCACTTAATGGTAGGTGACTACCGTCGGCTACCACAAGCAAAGCCATAGGTGCTTCAAGTGCTCTATAATAGAAAGATTAAGGAAATACAGAAAAATTTTAATATTCAAATTAACAAAAATATACCTATAATATATCCTATTATTATCTGCTAGTGGCCATTTCTGTCTGCTAGAGAACCAGTATCACTTCGTCCATTGCTGAAATATTGTGATCGTGTATATCCTATGCGGACATTGTAAAATTAAGTCTTCAAAAAGACTTAATATTTATTGTATATTATTACCCCATTTCGTAACAATATAAAATTATTTTTTGTAAAGCAAACTTATATTTGGATATTATTATTTAAAAATCAATCAACTCGTTAAAAATAAATAAATTAATAGTATTGGCAGAGCCAGTAGAGCATACTGCTTATTCATGAACTGTGAGCAGACTGTCTGAGGGCAGTAAACCCACCAAGCAAGCATAGCTAATCTATAATGGAGTAAAATGTATAGAAACAATTAATACCTACAGACGTTATCAAAAGGAATGATGTCACTTAAGACGCTAGCTAAGCCATCGCATCATGCTCTCTTTCCGACACAAGTGTCATTTATTAGAAATACCTGTGAAGAAACGAGGGATCCATTACAATTTCACAATCAAGTATAAACCACATCTAGGCCAATCTGTGTCCGCACACGAGAAATCGCCATCTCTTACATATATTATATTTATTGTCAATACGAAACTACTGGAATGCAAGACACGGTGAAAATGCGGCGTGTTTACATTTGTGAGTATAATTTTACCATTCATCGAAGAGCGATACGAAGATTTCGAATAAAATAATAATATCAGCTCGGATCAAGAATTATCAGCTATAGAAGCCTAAGTATTTGTTGCTGATAGCTATTAAAGCTTAATTTAAGATTCCTCATTTTGCAATAATTAATCAGCGAAGCTTTATAGTTCTAAATTTTTCATAAAATTTGTTTTTGATATTCAACGTTGTTGAAAGTAAAGCCCATATTAGACGGTTCATTTTTGCTTTCATTTTCGATGTTTCATCGATAAAACGTCTTAAGAGGCAACAGAATGGGAACTGCAAGTGTGGGAGCTGCAAGGAGAGTCAGCAATTGGTCCTGACATGCCTTACACACCCAATGAAACACAATAGCACACGTGCTATTTTTTCATGGTAGTCTTCGGTAAGGAGGTGTTTATTGGCCCAGTGTATTACTGGCGAAAACGCTAATCACTACTCGACTCGGTCCTGTCACTACTAATCACTACTCGGTTTTCGAGCGACGTACTCTTTTGAGTTAGGGACTAAAACTTTTACCACTCGACTAACAGACTCGTCAAACAAAAATGAAAAATCAAAAACTAATAAAACCGTTAACGCCGGTTGAGTTGGCAACTAGAACTGCAATATGACCAAATAAAAATTCTTTGTGATATAATTTTTCGATCTCTGCGGTAACTGTTGTTTTGTGTTGAGGTAAAGTAGTAGATTGGCAACTAAATTCATAGTTTCAAAATGTTAACTAGAAAACTTTTCACGTACTATAGTTTAAATAAATACCTACTAAATTAATTGAAATATGTAATACCAAATGAATATTTATACTTACACGATAAGAAATCCAAAATTGTAGAAGATATAAGTTAGTAAAAATCCAATTTTTAATGCACTTATTCCAATTAATAAATCACAGCACAGTTCGCGAAAATTTTTCAAGAGAAAATGCAATTTGGAAGACGCAAATATTTCGATTCTTAAAAGTATTTGTTTAAATGCGCGCGCGGCGATCGACTGCGGTTAGACGTCTGAACGACAGTGCCTCTACTTTCGAACTGTTGTGTTGGTTTGGTTGGTTCGGTAGAGATTCGCTTTGCCGACGAGGCAATGTACGGCAGCTGCCTTGCCAGGAATGTGACTCCGCAACTTGGACTAGGCTTTATTTTTTCATTTATAGTTCAAACTGGAATTACACGCCCTTAACACATCTTTGATTTTAATCGGATTCGCCGGGTGGCAAAAACGAGGCTTCAACGCGGAGGCCCCTTTTAATATTCCTCGAGACATTATTACACTCGTGAAACTGGTAATTTATCTTAACGTGCATTTGATTACAGACCTGTTTGACCTTCTTTTGTTATCTGATCCAGTTGAAAAGCAATAATTGTATATTAGACATAGTCAAAAACCTTACTTCGTAGAATTAAAAATTAGTTTAACTTGTCAATGAAACATAATTATTTTGAGGTCACATTTAAATTGAGTTATTTAAGGTTGTAAAGTTTCTACTTTTTGAGCAACAACGTTTGAATATTCGGCCCTCAAAATAACATCTAACATCATTAAAACGAGGATCAAAATATTTTTCCAACAATCATGACTCAGTTAGTTTAGGTTGTCTGCATTTTAAATTTAGAAAGACCGAATGAAGAGCCCTGTAGGCACTGAATTTTTTTTTTTTCATGTTTTATGATGTTTTACATTTATTAAGCCATTTCAAACAGCCTCTCCAAAGAATTTCAATTAAATTTAATTATTCAAATATTCTTTTATTTTATTTTTTCCTGACTTATTTGAACTTCACAATTAAGTGAAATAAAAGTATTTTCAATATCTTGCCACTTCCAAGGCGCATTAAATACGAGTATAACGAGAATTTTCTTTGTAGCATTGGTTCACTCACACAAATAAATATATTGTAAAATAATATTTGTACAGTACGTGTTTTTTAATTAAAAGCTTTTCAATACCTACGCTAAGAAACGATTAGAGAGAATATAGTTGTTGTATAAGGAAGAAAAAACCTGTTTTAGGTCTGTTCCACAGTTCCTGTTTTAACGGTATGAGTACAGGATCGACTGCAGAAGTGAACTACCGCTTTATAGAGTATGCGTAGGTATTTGAAAACAAGTTATTTTGATGTAAAGAGACAATACCTACATACCCTTTTTTTAACGTTGGGAAATCCTCATGGATTCCCGGTAGTAAAAGGGCATGCTGCGGGGTTATGCCGGACTTCTACCGGCTCCGTTATGACACGATATCGGAGCCCCGGCACGACTATCTAGCGCCGGGAGAACTACGCCCCCTGTCGGAACCTTGGCGTACCCCGAAAGTGGAGGTACGCCGGCCATGTCAGGCACCTACTTGCACTAGTTAAGTGCGATAAATATGCGAATATTTTGTATGATTTGTACAAATATTGATGATAAAATATAACTAAATTATAACTGTGTAACTTCATCGTAACGTGATTCAAACGAAATAACTAAATTCTTCAAACGAGTTGTTACTCGGTGCGTGAATGATCATGCCTGATGACATAGGCCTTTGATAGTAAAATAGTTGGTTGCGCCGTGATCGAACAGTTGGCTGTCAAGTCCCTATGTTTTCTTTCACGGATGTACCCACCTTCCTAATAATCGTGCCCTCAAATTTGGCTTTTACCCGCTTACCTAAATAATGCATTGTCACCGATGACCGCGTCTCGAGAGGAAGCTCAAGAAAAAAGCGTTCAAGAAAAGAAAAAGGTGTTTTCGAGTATGTATATATGAAGTTTATCCGCGCCTTAATTAATCACGGAAGTGAAGGAGTTCATCAGCGCCTTATCGCTGAACGTCTATATACGTGTGAACAGTGATCTCTGCCAGTTTGGACATTTAGTGGTTCCTGCAGGATCGCGCACATAATACCGGTATAAGGTATGTGCATTTTCCTTCTGCTACCTATCCTGTCCTTCAGGCAGTCATACCGTTCCCACAGCCGCAACCAGATATACAGTCCACTAAATCGTTAACAGGGATTCATGGCGTGATTCTGTCGTAAACCCGCCGCAATGAAATTTAGATTTCGTCCACCCCTTTACTGGGGTTTCATCGCGCCTTCAATAGTAAAATCCTTTGACAGAAGTCCTAACATAATAAACAAGTCATATTAAGCCAATAAATATAAAACAAGTATTATATATAATGCATAGGTATAAACTTTCCGCATTGCATAAGCAAAGGGTTATAATTTATCTGTATCTACGCCTGTATCACACACAAAAAATTTGATTACACATTGAAAGTGCTATAGGAAAAGTACAATACAAGTAACAACAAATGTATTTATACTAGCCGATAAATGTTACATTATTTCTCGATATAACGTTCATAGCTATTATTATACTCGATGAGGTAAATACCTAAATATATGTCCTCCATAGAAATACCAAAGCGTATATAACAAATCGATCTATTTAGTGTAGGTATATTATACAGTTATTCTTTACAAACAAACAAATTTTTCTCTCTGTATAATATTAGTATAGAAGTATAGATAAAACACTAGGTATGTGTTTTTCTCTATCTTTGTCAACAGATCAGAGGAAGCCTAGCAGAACGGGTACTAAAAAAATCTTAAATGCATTCAAAACGTCCTCTTAGAAGTAATGTAAGATCTTGTAAGATGCTCTTGATTGTAACAAACTTAAGTCTCTGATCTAATGAAAATAAGTGGGCAGTTGTTATTATTGTATTAATATTCATTACCTACATGTTACGCTATAAACCGTTATGTAAAAAAATGGATATAAATAGAGCTATTGTTCGAAATTAAATAACTGTGCCCACACATTATAAGGTGTGCAGTGCAGTGGTGCATATTTACTGCAACATGGCATGCGTCGTAATGCAAATCGTTACATTATGATTGATGGACATCTCGTTTATCGATCATAGTATTGTCAGATTACCATAAAAAATTAGCATTTAAATCAATGCTAGTTTCAATAGAATGAAAAATTATTGATGACATTTTTTACTTTACTTTATCAGTGGAAGTGTACGATTGAATAAAGAAAATGATTTTTTTTTCTTAATCTTTACTAATATTATAAGTATTTTTGTTTGTTTGTACTGAATAACCTCAAAAACTACTAGACCTATTTTTAAAATTATTTCTCCTATATAAAGCTTCATAATCAGGGAGTAACATGACTACATAATATTATATAAGAAAGTCCTCCGCCGCATCTGTCTGTCTGTCTGTTCGCGATAAATCTAAAAACTACTGCACCTATTTTAATGCTGTTTTCACCAATAGATAGAGTGGTTCTCGAGGAAGGTTTTTAGTATATAATTTACAAAGTTACGCGAGCGAAGTCGTGGACAGCAGATGTATTATTTTATAAAGTTACCAGCTGGCGCCCGCGACTTCGTCCGCGTTGAAAAAGAAAAAAGTATAGCCTATCCTGTGTCCCGTATGTCTAAATGTTTATCTACCAAGTTTCATGAAAATCAGTTGATTCGTTTAAGAGTTATGGAGGAACATACATACATATTGCATACACACACACACACATACATACATACATACATACATACATACATACATACATACATACATACATACATACATACATAAATACATACATACATACATACATACATACATACATACATACATACATACATACATACATACATACATACATACATACATACATACATACATACATACATACATACATACATACATACATACATACATACATACATACATACATACATACATACATACATACATACATACATACATACATACATACATACATACATACATACATACATACATACATACATACATACATACATACATACATACATACATACATACATACATACATACATACATACATACATACATACATACAGAAAAAAAATCTAAAAATGGTCAATTTAGTTTCAGTATCATGTATAGAGCCTATAAACACGATATCTGAAAACAAAGTAACTTACTCCATGACCAACCCTTACAGATTTATTATTAGTATTGATTATGAGAACGAACAGTGCAAAAAGAACTTGCGCCCGAATCCGGGGGCGGGTCGCTATTATACACTTGTTACATTATACCTTATTAGACTGTCTGCATTTAGTTGTTCACTTTTATTTACACTTTACTGTCTATTGTTAAAATACTTAAGTGTACGGTGCTTATGAAATTGTCTGGTCAATGCTAAACTCGCTTCTTAAGTTGCATGCATATTGCGCTAGAATTCATTAGAATGTATTGTGTGTAGTACTTGAGGGTATTCTACTAAATATGGCAGTTTGGTATGCTACTTTAAACTAAATAAATATTATATTTTAACTTGCGATCAATTTATTTTCAGTGACTATAGGCACTAGGTTTTTGCCACACTTCCATCCACCGCACCCACATCCAATCGCCGCGATTTGGCAACGCTCATTATCAACATGTGTTTCTCAACTCACGAACCAGTAGTAAGAGGTATATGCTCATTAAAATTGCGCTAGTTACGATCCGCGACTATTTCTGCTTCTTTTTTTTTGTATATATTAAGGGTGGCAGACAGGTTGACGGTCCACTTGATGGTGGTGGTTGTTGTCGCCTAAGAACCCAAACAACGCCAGTGTCCAGCACACTGTCGTTACTTGTGTGCGCTGCCACGGTCCACTTGATGGTGGTGGTTGTTGTCGCCTAAGAACCCAAGCAACGCCAGTGTCCAGCACACTGTCGTTACTTGTGTGCGCTGCCACGGTCCACTTGATGGTGGTGGTTGTTGTCGCCTAAGAACCCAAGCAACGCCAGTGTCCAGCACACTGTCGTTACTTGTGTGCGCTGCCACGGTCCACTTGATGGTGGTGGTTGTTGTCGCCTAAGAACCCAAGCAACGCCAGTGTCCAGCACACTGTCGTTACTTGTGTGCGCTGCCACGGTCCACTTGATGGTGGTGGTTGTTGTCGCCTAAGAACCCAAGCAACGCCAGTGTCCAGCACACTGTCGTTGCTTGTTGCGCTGCCACGGTCCACTTGATGGTGGTGGTTGCCATCGCCTATGGACACAAATTGGACACAAACAACGCCAGTGTGCTGGTGCGCTGCCTACTATATAAGAATTTGTTTACAGATCGCTTGAATTAAGGTGGAATAGAAACAAGCCAGAAGGGAGATTAGTTCCAAAGTTAAAAGTTCGCAAGATAAAATTTCTACTTGAACTTGAAGCGTTTAATACTTGAGTTAATAAGACTATAACTGGACCGTCAGACTGGCTGACGACTGTTACTTACATAAAAACACATTTTCCAGTCACTTACAACTGCCATATTTTATGAGTTCTATAATGGTTCTATAACAAAATTGTGAAGTAAAAACTTTCGGTACATAGCTAATGGTAAGTCATAAGTCATATCGAAAAAAATATATTCCGTACGTACAAACAAACATATTTACTTTAAGTAAATTACGGTTTCATAGACACGCATAATTATGTATGTAGCATATTCTGAAACGAAAGGTAAACGACATTGACAGTGGTTTTTTTTGTAGGTAATTCATTTACAATATAATATGGTTCGAATAGCAAAATTATAATTTAGTTAATTCAAAATTTATATGTATTTCAATCTTAGATGGAAGCAAAAATAAAGATACGTTAAAGTTCTTACATTACGTAATCGATAAATATGACTAAATGCTTATTGCTACAACTACAGTTTAATTAAATATTGTATTAAAATTTTTCACAAAAACTCTATCCGTATTTTTTTAATGTCCTTTGAGGGACTGAATGATAGTGAGTTCATTGGACTCAGTATTAAAGGTCTATGCACTGATAGTGTGACTCCAATCTTTCTTTTTGTTTTAATCAATCATTTGTCTATATCTCGTTAGTAATAATTAATTCAATACGGATGTTTTTGTATACAAAAAAATGATTATTCTTGAATTAAATGCGTTAATATTTATATAATGCAGTTTACGTTTAATGACTTCCACACTATTTTTGGGAAACCTCTCCAATTTACATAACATTAGAAAGTAAAATTTCGTTTGTTTTCTTTTTGACTTGACTTATTATTAAGTACTTACCAGCCAGTAACTGTATACCGCATTTTCATAATGCGGTAACAGTGAAATCACTTAATTATTAAATTATTTTAAGAAATGTAATAAAAATGTCAGATGACCAGTTGACCACTGTCGTTTCATCATATAATATTTGCCAAAAATATCTGATGTTTCCATATATTTGTCATCTGTACTGTTATTATTTATTTGCTAGCTGGTGCCAGCTACTTCATTGAAACTCTACATTCATTTGCTTATAATTTTGGTATAAATACAAGATGTTCCATTCATAGTTACACGATTTTATATACTTACTAGCTACACGCTCCCGGCTTCGCCCGGGTTTAAATTAAAAACTATCCTATCTTTTAAGTTGGGCCAAATTACACATAGTTACGAAGTTTTATCAAAATTAGTTTAGGAGTTCATTGGCCTCAAACATTGACACGTAATTTTTATATGTCTTAACTATGTGTAATTTGGTCCAACTTGAAAGATAAGTGTGTAGCTGGTATAAGGATATAGAGTTGTCGTCAGATTAGCGTCTCGTGAAGGAATGGGGGCAATTCGCTCTACTCGTAGTGCGAGATGTAAGATATGGCCAACAGCTTTAACCCCAAGTATAAATAAGCTTATTCAGCTCCCGTTATTCGAATTGTAACGTATCGGTGGCTCGGCAAGTAATATGCAAATTGCTTTTGCGATAATGCTGCAAATGATGCGTGACACTAACAAGGTATTAAGTGTTAGGATATAGCGGAGTTGAGTTACGAAGTTATGAGTTGAGCGGAACCTAATTGATAAATAAATATTTTGACTTTGATTTTGAAGGTGTTTTAGGAATATAAACATAAAATATCCATTATAAAATAAGACATTCATTTTGTATAAAGAGAATATGAGCTCTTCTAACTGGCATGATAACGTTGACAAAAAAAAATCTCAAAATATGTGGTTTCATGGAAGATAATAGATATATTAATGCGCAAAATGAAGCAATGAGGTTTGAGATTTAAAATTTGCTAGAATTTTTGTTAGCTTTTTTTTGCATACTAAATTTCTTTTGAGATATAATAACGCTACGCTTTTTTTTAAGTTTTAAGAATTTTATTACTATAGAGAAAATAATCTTCATAAAATCTAAATCTAAAGTGATTAATTTTCAGTATAATTATGTTCTCTTTAATTTAATTTTGTTTTTGTTTTAAGTTGGTATAAGTATAAGGGCCTCTTTCACCAACTACAAGTAAGTACATACAAGCACCGTAAACTGCGGCCGTATCTCGGTTTACAGTTTGCACATAAATTTTCTTTCACTACAATGTTAGCTACTAAAACTTTTAAAGTGTTATCAGTGATAACAGTTTAAAAGTTTTCTCACGCTATACTACTGGGCACTTAATCGGCCATTAAAATCTAATAAAATATTTGTAATAGTTTTAAGATCGATGCAAACTTGCTAAAACAAAACAAATTATAAAATTAATTAAACACGAAAATTGAATTCATAAACTCGCAATAATTATGATTCGTTCTTTTTTTAATATAGGTACATAAATTTTACAACCTCAGACCAAATAAGAACTATAGACAGAATTTTGATAAAGCCGGTTTTATAAACATAATACCAGCATTCCCAGCTATAATCTAAAATCTAAATTTTTGTTTATTTTCATTAAAAATATTGGTATCCATGTTTCCTTACGTGTGAAATGTGATTCCATCCTGCTTTTTATTTTTTGGGTAGGTACTGGTTTTTACACCTTTTCACTATAAAATTCGGAATTTTTATTAGTATTAAATATTTTAATAAGGTGAGGCCATCGATGTAAGGCGTAGTCCACAGTTAGTTTCTTATTTTAATTCTTATCTTAGTTCTATCCATCTTTAGTTCTTATTTTATCTGAAAGATAAAAAACAAAAAATATATTTTGTGAACTTATAAAATCGTTAATAATAAAATTTAAATCACTGTTAAATCTTTTTTTTTGTTTAAAGTATGTGGTAGGACTTTCGTGTGTAGTATACCTACGCCCAGAAAATATCCGGAGATTGCAACATATTCCACTGGACAGCAAGCGATCTGCACTACAGATTAAGGTTCACAGGAGCCCCAATGATGGTCCAAATATTTGAACTAAATTCTGGTAAATGAAAGTAGACATTGAAAAACTGCGGCAATTTCAAAAAATATGTAACACTGAAGCAAAACAGACTACTTTCATCAATACTAATAATAAATAATAAATGTGTAAGGGTTGGTCATGGAGTAAGTTACTTTGTTTTCAGAGATATCGTGTTTATAGGCTCTATACATGATACTCAAACTAAATTGACCATTTTTAGAATTTTTTTCTGTATGTATGCATGTTCCTCCATAACTCTTAAACGAATTAACTGATTTTCATGAAACTTGGTAGATAAACATTTAGACGTACGGGACACAGGATAGGCTACTTTTTTCTTTTTCAACGCGGACGAAGTCGCGGGCGCCAGCTAGTACTAGAATATAAATTTTAAACATATGTTTAATAACTGTAACTGATCTACTTAAGTAAATTATAATTTTTTATTATTTATTATTACACCTTTAATTAATTATTATACCTATAACTTATAAAAAGCAATAGTCCACAAATACTGAAGGCTTTACCAAGTTTTTATTATATACTAAGGCGGTACGAAGTTCGTCGATTCAGCTAAGTTACATTAAATTCGTTCGCCTATACAGTTAGTTGAAAACAACTAGTGAATTTAGGGCAAATTTAAGTGTGTAACCAATCAGAATTAGTGCAACCGCGGTTGATGTTTGTACAGGTGTGTAAATATCTTTTCCATTATGCCTAAAATTATGTAAAATTGTGCAATATTTTTTTTATGTGCCGCTACAAATTTGCGCGTAAACCGCATCCATTTGTAACACGTTTGAAACAATTGTTGTTAATTTCCAATTTGTGTTCATATTTTAAGAGCTTTTTGATGAACAAACATTTTGTAAAGATATTTTAATTTGTGACGTTTTATAAACAAAGGGCATAATATATAATTTTATTCATCTCAGATTTATTTTAGTAACTAGCTGGAGCCCGCGACTTCGTCCGCGTTGAAAAAGAAAAAAGTAGCCTATCCTGTGTCCTGTACGTCTAAATGTTTATCTACCAAGTTTCATGAAAATCACTTAATTTGTTTAAGAGTTTTGGAGGAATATACATACATACATACATACAGAAAAAAAATTTAAAAATGGTCAATTTAGTTTCAGTATCATGTATAGAGCCTATAAACACGATATCTCTGAAAACAAAGTAACTTACCCCATGACCAACCTTTACAGATTCATTATTAGTATTGATGATGGCTGATGATAGGTTTGTCTTTTGGATAGACGCTGTCAGGACAGAATTATTTATTTCAGAAATGTAGAATTTTCCTTGTTATAGCGTAATATTTTAGTGTTATTCATACCCTTGAACAACAATGTATTTATTTTCATTATTGGGAGCTGTTCGTGGAGTTTATAGAGTGAAACAAATGAGGAACGATACGTTAACATTAATGTGAAATGGAGAAATTTCGAAATCTCTTCCGTTGCAGCGTGACGGTACGACTTAATACTACACCTCGAAGAAATTACACCCACACGTAATATCAACGAAATAGGTGTTTACAAATGTGAATTTCTATTTATATTGATGATTTTACTCGTAGGTATTTCGATTTATAATGTTTTCGAGTCAGGTAACGCTTTAAAATTTAAAAAAAACCTATCAAAACACTAATTTATACCACACTAAGTAGCTGGTGCCCGCAACTTTGTCCGTGTTGAAAAATAAAAGATTATAAGTATGTACTTACTTAAAACCTGACAAAACTATATAAAGCAATATAAAGCCTGACACACATTGACGCCTGACGAAGTGGGTAGATCATAAATATCTTTCCATATCTATACAATACCAATATGTAAAGCTGAAGAGTTTGTTTGTTTGTTTGGTTGTAAGCGCTAATCTCAGGAACTACTGGTTCGAATTGAAAAATTATTTTTGTGTTGGATAGTCCATTTATCGAGGAAGGCTATAGAGAACGCGGACCAGCTAGTCATAAATATATCATTCAAAATACTAGAAAGTTTTGAAAAAACAATCTTAGCTAGTGTGTAAGTCACATCAAAATCCGATTCCGACTAAGTTTTGTACTATTTAGAGATAACAAACTTATCTTGTTATCGGTCAAGTACCTACCTCTAATAAAGATCATGACTAGTGGGTCAAAGCCGATTACTTCCCGGTCACAATCTAAAGAAGGCATTGCAACTGTTAGCTGACCTCATTGTCCCTATTAACTACGCCTTCTGCTACATCTTTATTACTTGTAGTTTATTAGCAATAAAGACATTTGTGGACAGCTTCGCCTTTAGAGAAAGTTAATGGGAATGGCAGAGTATACACTTAATCATAATCCCATCGAAACGGTGCGATTCTTTGGTAACATTTCATCTAATTGACTATCTCTCAAGTAGATGAGATGCAAAATGATACAGTTATTCCCTAAACTTACTTTCTCTGTGAATATTTAAGCATCAGGTAAGGCTACTTGATGGTAGGTGGCTACTCGCCTGTTAAAACAAGTAACGCCATAGGTGCTACAAGTGCGCTGCCGAGTGCCCACCTTGAGATTGAGGGTTTAGTAAAGGATTAGTAGGTAGTAATGGGCTATTACTAAGTTTCACACTAGCAAAAGACTTGTTTTCGCTACTTAATCCTAATAAACCCTATCACCACTACTACTACGCTTGCCTGCCCGCCTCTCGAGTTAGTTGGATTAATTTCACATACGACATCGATAGTGTGCACTTTCAATTGCATCCAATTTGCAACCTGCGCTCACGATTTTGCGACCCTTATGGGAGTAACAATACTTATTCAGCTCTATTAGCGTTTCGCTGTACGATTTTGGTTACACCATCAATAAAATACTACTTAAACTGGTTAAGTAGTATTTCATAGATGGTTACCCACACATACAGTTCCGCTTCTTTCAGCGGCGTAGGTACGGCCGTCATTATAGCGTGATAACACCACTGAACCGTTTCTATCCTGAGACAGAGAATCTATGCAAGTCGCAATTTGTCGACAGTTCACAGTCGTTAGCATACACAACTTCCCCTTAGTTTCGCCTGCTTGGCTCAAAAGCTGAATAGACTCGTAAAGCTGAAGGACGCATACGCAAAAATTTATGTTTTTATGGACAACAGCTGATTCAAGGTGAATAAAATATGTAGTCTATTTTTTTAGAACTTGTCGATAATGTAAACAATCCGCCATATTAGCTTTGTCAATGGTTGGATCAAAAAACTAGTGATGGACTATTGAAAACTACAAAAAAATCGCGTCTACAAAAAGCATAGTATGCGACAACGCCACATACAAGAATCCCTCAACTGGACCGAGAGTGGTATTAGTACCATGGCTAATACTCCTGCTCTATCAGCCAAAAGGGGTTGGCTCCGATAAAATTATTTTGTCACCATATATATTCCTACTAGTTTACTACTAGTTCTACCAAGGAACGGATTTGGATGTGGTCTTCACCACCAGTTACTTAGATATTTTTTCACGGAAGGTTAATCGATATAATAAAACCTATTAAGTTTTTATTTAAGTAGAAAAAAAAAAACAATATTTTGCAATCAAGTCGCCGAAACTATCCGCGTATGTCTGTTTCTCCGCTAACTACTTTTAAACAACCCAATGGATTTGATACGGTTTTCGTTTATGTATAGGGACAAATTAGGAAGGTGTATAAAAAAATCGAATCCCGGACGGTTTCTTCTAAACCATCGAACGGATTAATATGGTTTTCAATAATGGAAAGTGCGATTAATGAGGCAGTAGGTTTATGTTAGTACAGTTTGAAGAAAAAAATTGGATCCGTGCGAATCTGGAGGCAGGCTGCTAGTTTCTATAAGATTATCAGTTATTTATTTCAATAAGTATTTATTTGGAAGTAGCGATGAATACTTAGGTGGATGGATACCTACAATAACGTTTTCGTATGATTTGATAAAAGCCAGAGAGCTCATAAATTAGGGCGTGTTAATTAGATAAAACCGGCAAAGCTGTGGTGGTCGTGTAACATTGAACGGCTTGTCATCATTGCATAAATACACACACTCATGTAAATGTACTTCACTCAGTTAACAACCGTGTTGGATATTATAGCGCCATCTACCACACAAGTATTGTATTACATCGGCTGATTTTGATAGAAATATATTTCTTATAAATATTACTTACATAAAAAGCAGTTTTGCGGTATTATTATACCAGAATTTGTGAAATACGCAGCCCTACACCATGAGTGATAGTTTTTCTCATATGAATTTGCGATGAAATTTATTCACTTGTCTAATAAAAGCACAATATGAGGTCGTGTTAGTTCAAAAGTTATCCGCTAGATGCTCCACCGCTCAGTTGTGGAATAAGATTCAATATGGCGGCATCACTCGCTTCTGGAACAGGGCGGGGAGAACAGTCGCCGAATCGACTTCACCAATACGTACGCGTATTTTGTCGAAATCGACGTCTTCGTGACTCGAACGCGGGTGATATTGGGAAATAATCCAGTGTTTCTGTGTTCATTTGTGTTGTTTGTGTTACCGTTTGTGCGTATGGTGATTTTGTGATGGAAATTATGAAAGGACTTAGGGTAACAATGTCTAGTAGTTGACATGTTTATCTGTGTCGTGTGTGAAGATTTTCCCTTCGCGTGAGGAGGCGTGGTGCCGTTGTGTGCGTGCTCGTTTTTGTGTTGAGTGTGTGTGTGTGTTGTATTACTGCGGCCGTGGGGACGAGAGGACTCTGTGATGGATCGCATTTCCATCGATGTATAGGTAAAAATCACTCTTTCAGCGTTTTACTCTTTTCTTTATGTGTGTGGTCCATCAGCAAACTAAACCTTTCGCGGTCGAACGCGACGAGTTTCGCTTTCGACTTTCGGCCGCGTTTGGCGACTGCTTTGTTTAAACCACTGCCTCTTTATATTGCAGCGCATGTTTCAGTATTATAATAGGTATCCTTTAATCGATACAGACATACCTTTAAAAATAAGAACACTTGTATTTTTATTTTATTTTTTTAGTTTCCTTATCACACTGAACGAGGTTAATCAGACCTTGAGCCGCCTCGGCATCTTACGAAATATTTTCCTCACTCAACATATTGTGTAACATTGCTTTTAAAATATAATAAAGCTGCTGACAAAAGCCCCGAGCTTATAATGTAAAGAGTGAGAGAAAGTTTTTCGGTTTGATTTCCAATTAGAATCTAATATATTGAAACACTTCTGGGATTCTATGCAGTATACATAGAAGAAAGTCTTTGTATAGAGTTAAAAATTGTTCATAAATCTTATCACCTTTACCGATTTATATTAATTAGATTTAAAAAAAATGATTTTTAATTAAAAAAGCACAGTCTAACTTTTACCATTGATACATTGATGCGAAGTCGCGCGAGAATATGGTTCCCCTAGCTCTGTTCGCTGCCTCTGGTTATCAGCTTACAAAATGTTGAGGCCTTCTCTTTTTAACGAGCACCTAATCCGTATAGCGCCGTCTTTTTTCTGTCCGCGTTTTTCTTCTTTTGCCGCGTCATATGCTAAGGCCATGAAAATATGCTTTCGAAGTGCTCTTAGCCGTACAGCAGGGGCAAGGCACACTGCGGCGGTTGTGAGACTAGGTATTGTTTCGTCCCTAATTGATTGAAGGTCCTTTGTCTAAAGGGGTCGACGGGCACGTTGTATTATTCGGAGGGTATGTTGGGACCACTGCGCATCTGAACCGCGCAGCAAGCAGTTAGACCTTGGGTGCCCGTCGGTGTCGCACGTGGGTTGCATGCAGCACAATTTGCCGCGAATTTGTTGCATTTCTTTGTCATGGACTGAAATAAAATTTAAATCGCCGACCAACCGTCTCGGAGTTTTCTCTGGGCTTGTAAGTTTTCGCGACCTTTTTTATAATATTAATTGATCGACACATACCTAAATTACTTTCTTACACAGTAAGTATAAATTAAAGTTGAGTCGCTTTCTGTGTCTGTCTGTCTGTCTATATATTTCTTAACTCCTAAACCACGCAATTAGATAATATTTTACGGATGGTTTTTATATGAATAAAACCTAATTGAGTATTTATTTATCTAAGGTGAAAAACAATATTTTGCAATCAATCCGTAGATCAATCAATCAAGGTTTTAGAAATTTAATTGTTTTACCCAATAGCTTCTAAAATATTTGATGTTGACTTTACAGATAAAAACTTTAATGACAAGTTCTGAACTTAATGTGTCAATTATTTCAATAGTAAAGAATCATGCACTATCTAAATGGTTACTTTGAAGTTTTTGAATTGAGCGTACATAATGAAAGATTTATAAATGGCACAACGGCCTGCCCTCGTCTTCGCACGTATGCAATATTTTTCAGAAAATTTAAATAAGTACACAGTAACACACAATTTATATGTAACCGAACCAAGTTATGATTTCAAATATAAAATGTTTGAATTAGAGTGGTATACTTATTCTAATTTATAAAGAATTCTCGTCCCCAATATGGGGTGAGGGTGTACGAGTAAGTGCGAATGTGTCTCTCTATATTGTTATTCATGTGCCCGAGCTCATTATGCAAAGCGAAACGCCGAATTATGCAGATGATAACAGTAATGACTGCATGAAATTTATTCCAAGTACAAACGTCTATTCTGAGCGACAAGGAGAGCTTTAGAAAGTTTACGATGCGTGTGAAAGAGAGAGAGAGAGAGAGTGAAAAGCGTGGATTTCAAGGGATATAAAACATACGAAATTAAAGCTTCAATTTGTTGTGCGCTGAGACTGTGCAAAAAGACGCTTAATAGTCCCTTTGTGTTTTCACAGGAGACTACGAGCATAGTCTGAATGGTACTCGTGTCAGCTCAACTACAACAGACGGTTCGTTTCAATCCAACGTACCCATTAATTTTATATTGTACAGATAAACTACGAATGCAACGTTCATAATAAAGAAGTCCCACACAGTTTTAACTCCATTTAAAAAAAACATCTATAGTTAAACACTTTTCATGGGGAGGTTTTTAAGAGTTATATGCCTAAAGATGGTTGTTGATTATTCTATGTGTCAACTGAAAATTTAAGATTTTAAAGTTACTTAACTAACACCTAGTTAATCTTAGTTAAATGTCTCTCAAATTATATTTAAAATTAGAAAATGTTAGTTTCTTAATGTGTCCATATAAAATCATAAATCTTTTGAACTGTCAATGCTTTCTTCGGAATAACTAATTAACGAATATTCTTCATCTTTACATAGTAGGTATAAAACAAAGTAACTTCTCGCCGTCAAGGAAGGATTTTATATACCTATAAATTTACACAAAAAATTGCACCCGTGCGAAGCCGGGAGCGGGTCGCTAGTATATAATAAAAAAACTCAGTTCAAATGCCTTATAAGTTGATAGAAAAAGAAATTAGAAATAGTTATGGGGGATAGAAATTATATAGCCTTAAAGCCTTCCTAGATAGTTAAATGGACTATCCTGTGATTAACGCGTTCAACCAAACAAACAAACTCTTCAGCTTTATAATATTAGTATAGATATGTAGGAATAAATTAAATGCTCAGTAATTGGGTTCGTTATTAAATCATCAAAGCAAATTCTCGACAAAACGCTGTTTGTATTGTCATCTATTTAATTGTAAGAACACTTCTTGCGTCGTGTAGGTGTAATCAGAATTAACTCGCTGACAACCCGCCACGGCGCCTAACAAATATATTAACTTCGATAAGTGTACTTAGTACTAGTATTATTCAAATGCGACCTTTAACTGCTACTAGTTTATTACTCCGTCGAAGAGAAACTTTGATTTCTAATGTATCCTTCAAAGTCCTTCGCCTGCTTTTGAACTTGTCAGCCATCTGTAACATTCTGACAATAATCTCATATTAAAATTCGTTTAAACAAAAATTCGTTTTCGTCAAAGGTAAATTACTTCTTTGTTAGTTAACTACTAACTTTAGTAGACATTTTTATAAATATAATTTTCAATTTTTGGATTATAAAATATGTTGGACATTCAATACATGGATGCATGGGTTATTGACCCATAAAAAAAGAATTTAAAACAGGCCGATATTTTCAACAGTTAATTTTTCTTAAAAAGTATTTCTTTAAAATAAAACATATTTATTGTACTTAACTATTATGAAAATAAAAAATTAAATGTTTAGCACAATGTATTCAATAAATAAGACCACTTGATACTGAAAAAAAAACCAGTCCTTTTTTTATGTATGAAAGGTACCTTAGTTATATCCTTTTCTGTATCCTTGTACTATACAAAATTTCATGTCGATCGGTTGAGTAGTTAAGGTGTGAAAAAGTAAAAAATAAACTTACGGCATTTATGCCTCTTTCACGAACGTCAAGTAGGCTAAACCGTCACTTAAAGTCACCTGTCACCGGGAATAATTTAGCCGATATACCTTTGTTTGTACGGTAAACGTCCCAAATATTAAATAGAAAATAATTTTAAAAAATCGGCTATCGAATGATGCAGTAAACCGGGTGCATAATTCAATAAAACAGAAAATTATTTCTAAAAGTAACTAGTCAACACTTTACTTGTAGTTGGTGAAAGAGGCACTTAGCATTATTTACGTCTCGATCGCCTAATGTCTTTATGACTTGAGTCGCCTTGTAAGTATCTTCTGTCTCCGTATTCCGCTTCGTTTGATCAAAGAGCATTTTAATCTCCATTTGTGAACTCGTCGACTCCAGACTCGTCTGGTTCATTAAACTATAGTATACTTTAGACGAAGTTTAGATTGACGACAGCATTCAATTTCCCAACTTTACAAGTTACAGTCAATAACAACCCAACCTATATAGGATTAGTGCCGTAACTATGAGGGATACATTAATATCAGTCAAGGAGGTAATTTAGATTAGCCTTTAACGCCGGGTCTTTGGGTCCGTGAAGTTTTGGCAATTGATGTTACTCCAAAACTATCTATACCATTATTATAAAGAGAGGTAAAGTTTGTATGTTGTATGTATGAGGTAATCTTCGAAACTACTCATCCGATTTATAAAATTCTTTCTACCAATAGTTAGTTAGAATAGAATTTCAGGATGGACAAGGACATAGGCTAAATATTCCACGTGGGCGAAGTCGCGGGTATCAGCTAACTAGTAATAAATATAAATGGATCTTCATCAAATCTTTGGAAAAAAATCTTTAGTTATTAACTATATGCTTCGTTCATTTGAAATATTGCGCTGTAGAAACTTCATTTCGCAGTCATTTGGGCAGTCTTCTACAATCTTCTACAAGGGGGTGGTTACTGTTGCCATTCGGGCTGCCTAAATGACTTCAAAACGCGGGCATACTGTACTACTTCTACTAACATTTAGTCCGAGTTTGAAAAAATTACACTAGTTACAATACGCCCAATTTGCGTTTTTTATTAACAATACGAATCCCAATTGATTCGTAATCTCAGAACGACAAATTAAGCGTTATAGGTAACTAGTATTTGCCCGCGACATCGTCCGCGTCCGATCGCTACCAATCTTCACAGGAACACCCGCTGGACTAATCTGAAGAAGTTTCATCAAAATCGGTTCAGCGGTTTTGGAGTCTATAGGAGACAATACATACACACATCGCCTTTTATATTAGTTAAGATAATATTTCAATGTCCCTTTTTTGGTTATAAAGTTGTGCAATATTAATTACTTGCGTGAATAGGAGCCCTTTATCTAAACGGGTAGAACATTAAATCCGCTTTATCCATTGACGTATAGAGGTCGGGGATCCAGCGATTACTACAATTACTTAGAAACGCACCGTTTTATAGGATTTAAGGAATATATTTGTCTGGTACGTAATCGGGCTACGAGCTGAGATTAAATTACGAAAATCCCTTTGTGTTTACATGCGTGTAAGAAATATTACGACTGCGGGCGGCAATTTCGGTCGAGTGAAACAATAAGTTACTCTTTCTTCCTTTACTTGTTTGTTACACAGGTTCTGTAAGTTCTGTTTACAATGTTTTAAATACATCCAGCCTC
This sequence comes from Synanthedon formicaeformis, assembly GCA_945859745.1. NCBI lineage: Eukaryota > Metazoa > Arthropoda > Insecta > Lepidoptera > Sesiidae > Synanthedon > Synanthedon formicaeformis. Next base: position 5,723,494 of record OX243967.1, on the reverse strand, counting down.
GGTTAGTAGATCTGCTCCGAGGTCGTTCCCCGCATATTTTAGACCTATATTTTAAATAAACGAGTCTCCTTGATTGAAAATTATTGTAGCAAAACACGAAGTAACTATGACTTCGTAAATAGGAATGAGATGAAAAAGTGACATTTAAAACTTCATATATGCGAAATATGAAACAACACTGTAGCGAGTGCTGCTAACGATGTGTCGAACAAATTACAACTAAGTAGTTTTTGAACTAAATGAGAATAAACATGAACTAAACATGTAAAAAATAATTTGCAAACACTAGAATAGAAATGCTGTTCCGCTTTTTAATAAAGTATCAGAATAGTTTTGGAATTAAAACTAAAGTTAGAAGCTGTGTAAAAACGTGCAGTTTTTTAATTTAAAATGAATTCGAATTTAGTTTGATAGTTATATGGAATTAACTAAATACCTAGTTGTAATTTGATTTTCATATAGAGTTTACCTACGTTCCGAAATCGCCATCATCATAACGTAATGATAATTAGCACACTTGACACTTCTTCCAAAATCTTTCGTAATCCAGTAAGCATAGCATTAGTTTTTTTTTATAATGTCTTCAACCTCTTAATACGCTCCTTTTGTGATTTGTTTTTCTCTTATAGTATTTGTGATATGTTTAGGTTAAAAGTGACAACTTATGGCCCCCACCCCATCCCAGGAAATTCCTCGGTCCACACCGACCTGGTACAAAGTTGGCGACGGGATCTCAGAAAGTATGAGGGATAGAAAGATGGCGTTTGCGGAATGTTATAGAGGGTCATCGGTAGTTGCCACAGAAAGGAAATAAATAAAAATTTAAGCTGAAAAAAAATTCGTCACTAACTATCTTGTGTTATATTTATTCCTTTGTCCTATGAGTGTACATATTTTATAACGTGCTTGTGTTATAAAAATTAAAAAAAAATGTTTCGGTTTGTAGGCTATTAGTTACACTTTGAAACCCTCAAAACAAACTTTGTTAACAAAATATGTTTTAAAGTTATTTTCGGCAAATAATTCAGTATAATACCTAAAGCTAAGTCTCCAAAAACCTCTAGAGATCACTGCAATGCGGTTACTTAATCAGGTCAACGCAATGTATCAACTTGGTGTTTTACATCGGGTACGGCTTCTAAAGGTGGACAAACAAGACCTTAGATACTGATAACAATATGCGGCGCTTTCTCTATCAAATTTTACTGCTATCATTGAAGCAAAAATAGCAGATTTTACTGCGATCATTTAAGAAGGTGTGCTTTAACTGTGAGAAAGATAAATTATTATTTTTTAGATGTTTCGCATACGTTTTGTTAATTTAATTGAATTTAGAATTAATTAGTTCAAAACAAGATTAGATTAATAGTTACTCAGCATACTTATTAACTTTAGTAACTTATAAATAACGTAAAATTATACATATTATTATATAATCATATTAATTAAATACGAAATTAATAATTCATACCAAATATATTCGCATATAATATTATTATTAGATAAAAATCCCTTTCGGCAACTCACGGGTATACTCGTCAAATTGAATATTTAATATTCTGTTTTAGGACTTGAAAATCTATTTATAATTAGATATCTCAACTGGCCACCGAAGCAGTCTTTCGCTTTATTTTTTGCCCTTTTTTAAATTTCAAAATGATTACAGTCAATCCAGGCATGAATTAATAAAAATATTAGTTACTTTATAAAATATGTATTTTTTTTTCAAGTGAAAACATCTATGGAGGGCTTTGGGCAGTTTGTAAGAAGAATTTAACAAACAGTAAATTGGACGTGCTGCGTAATCTGTCGTTGAAGAAATAAACTATTTAAACTCATTTTTTTTGTGAAGCTTAGTTTTCACTTATGACGTACAGTCCTGTGACTGACATGTTTTTTTTATGCAAAATAAATTTAGTGTTTATGACAGTTTAATTAATTTAATGAGAATGAAACACTTCACGGGCATATTAAAAATAAAAACATTACCTAATAATTATGTCGTGTAGGTTTGTAACCCATAGATAAATACAATATTTTTGTTTCATTACCTACTTAAGTAGATGGTTCACAAAATGTTGGCATCCATACCTATTTCATTTTAAAAAGTTACCCGTTCCAAACTAAATAGATAGGCTGCGGCCGTAATTGGATTTTTAGTATAAGCGATTTATCGGCCATCGGCAATAGCATTAAAATTTAAAAGGAAGATGGAAACAAGATTATATTTCCCGTATACCTCAGATTTTTACTCCAAACCTCGCAAAACAATAGCGAATTTTTACCCTCTTATTTTTCTTGACAATTTTCCTTATGCTCTTTCACCGTTCATTTTCGCAACCCGCGCATTCATTCAGAGAATATTTTCCGTAAAAAATCTCTTTACATTTCCTCGACCGACATAACCGTCGAAATAACCGCTTCCGAGCACCTTCGTGGTACCAAGCTATACTTAATTTTTAAACGCCATAACACCAAAGTGTTGTAATGTCGTTAACAAAAATAAAATCATACTAGTACGTAAAATATGTACAGTCAAAGCTATGTTAATTACCTATTATGGCATACAAGTATGCTTTGTTGACTCCGAGACAACATTAGCACTGTTCTCATACAAAGTTTTTTTTAATAATTTTAAAACGCGTCATCCACACATTCCACTAATAACTATAATACATACATACATGCAAGTAAGTAGTACCGGAAACATAACTTACATATTTTTCGCCCGTTGTTGATGAATAGAGTTCTTTTATAAGGTTTCAATAGTTACGTAGAAATGATTGCACAGTGAAGTTAGTGTTGTTGGTCCTTTTAAAGAAAAAGTTTCGAAATAAAATGTTTTTAAATCATTTTTGACTTCAGTTAAGCATAATAGTTAAATTGATCATAACATCGTTTAATTTAAGAAATCAGCTCCTACGAAAGTTCTAAAATCTGAAACAAACTAGAGCTTAAAAGTATGTTATTTGTGTCTAAGCAGCACATAACATATAATATTAGGTAATACTCGTATGTAAGGCAGATAAACTGACGGTTCACTTGATGTTAAGTGGCTACCGTTGCCTAATGTGCTGCAAGTACGCAGCCGACCTTAGAAGGATAAAGGATAAGGGTTAAGGAGGGGATAGAGAAATGGGCTCTGGCATCCTTCGCTCACTCGCCAAAACCTAACACCTATCCTAACACTTAACTATGCTATTTCAATGTGTTCTTCTGTAAGGAACCAGCCACTAGTTACCGCCATCTGGGCTACCCAGTGTGCCCTAACAGCACTAAATATCTATTTAGTACTGACAGGGCACACTGCGTCAAAAGCCTATGTTTTGTGTGCTAAAGAAAATTTGATTAAGTAATGTTAGCTAACTAAGGGTGAATAATGTATGCACAGATTAAGTTAATTACTACCAGGTTAGCTAGTTGAGAAAAAGAATTCTATAAAAAGTAAAATATGTAGCAAAATGAAATATTAATTATGAAAGTTGATGATAAAAGAGCAAAGAGGGAATGTTCATGAATAAGTAATCATGTATAAAAAAGAAACTAATTATTTTTGCTGCGATGAAACAGATTTTCATTTTATTTTTCGTTTAAAACGTTTTTCAATCTAGTGGCAGTTCACTTGCTTTCGGTCGATCATGGTTACCAGGTTAATGCTGAATGCAGTTTAGCTAAATGGAATCGAAACTTTATGCCAGAAGCGGTTGAATGGAAAAGGCAAACGATTCTAGATCACAGTGAATATTGTGATTGTTCGACATTCAATGAAACGAGTAGGACAACCGCAGTTACGGCAATGAATATTTATGTAGGTTAAACCTTGTCGTTTTCTGGTTTAGAATAATATCTGCAAAGCGGGACCGTGAATATTTTAAGCTGTACATTACATACTTATATTTCGTAAAAATAAAAGAATACAGGCTCATCTCCACATACCTTTTCTTTGCAAAAAACATTGCATCTACAATGTCTTGGGACTTGGGAGTTATATCTTAAGAGGCCACTTTCCAACTCGAGCGGCTTACCAATACCATACTACGTAATTCCATGATTACTCATTATTTATTTATCGTAGTAATACATGAAAAAACATGACTTTTCTGAGACATAATATGAAGGTTTGCATCGAAACAAAAACACTGAAATTTATTTTATATCTAGTATAATTAATTTGAAGAATATGCAGAATTTGTCACATTTTCGCTGGTTGAAATCTCATAATTATTGAATGAAAGCCAATAATGTTTTTCAATGAAAACATTCTAGCTATAGTGTACATTAAAAATTGGGATGTCAATAGTAACCATTTATAAAGGTTTTTCTAAAATATTGGAATTGCTGGCGTATGTTTCGCTAGTTGAATAAATGCGCGAATGTGTTGCTTCGCATTCTATCTTAGGTTAGTTATTAGCATTATAGTAAGGTGAGACAGCAAATTGTCCCAAATGCCTATTACTGAGTTCCCACGCTCGTCCAGCGCCACCTTAAAGTGATTATTTCTGTCCTTTATTGTAACAAGGCGAAGGAAGAAGGATAACTTATGTGAATTCGATTAGTTAGCCTGTGCTAGCGACTCAAAAATATATCGCTTGCTAAACAAAAGACAATAACGATGAATAGAATGTCGTCATTATGTTTCCTTTATTGGTACTTTATTTCCTGTCAGACATAAAACATTAAAATTACTGTTATTTATTGTTGTATAGAGTTATTGTATTGCAATGCAAACGGACTTGAATTATTTTAGTTGAAATGCAATGCTGTGCTGCTGTTTTCATACTGAATACTTACATCTGTTTTGTTTATGTGGCCTTGCATCGTCTCACCGCTTCTTATGTAAATTTTGTGCAGTTTAGACCAATATACAAGATTATTATCTACTACGTATTATTTTTACTTAGGCCAAGCATTGTAACTTCCGGTAAAACGAACGTAACTAATGAATTTACTTTTCGTTTCTGACATGATTGAATTTTGTAATAAATTCTTAATATGTAAAAATCACGTGTCAGGTTGTTTGTTAACAATATATTTGAACAATAATCTCCGAAACTGTCTCATGAAATTTATATGTGGTCGGTTCCAGTTTAAAAGTTAATCATGATTTATTTTTGGCAAATTGTTTGGTCCCTCTAAAACCTAATAAATATCTTATAAAATCAAGTTGTAACTCATTAAAAAGGTCATCTTTGGCACATATTGTGTACTTACTTAATTTTTGTGTCTCATGTCCTAATTTAACACTTTTTCTATCGAGGGATAATACCATAATGTAATATTACATAAAAACCACACAATAATAATAATTTAATCAAAAGTTAGCGTATTACATAACACCTCATCAAATAGTTTTTCTCGAACAGTTTATTTTCCAGTCTTCCACGAATATCACTTTAAAGCAGTTCCGGGATTTAGTTAAACGAGTTGGGAGTTCAACTCGATTTGTTGAGAGGATCGGTGGACGGATCGCGTGACTGGTCGGGCATTGAATACCGTCGCGTTATCTCTTTGTTTGTTGTGTAATCCGGCTCTTCGAATAAATATTTTGTTGGAGTTTCAAATTGATGTATGTGCAGTTACCTCATTTCTGTGGACCAGTTTTTTATGTGTAGGTACTTATGTGTATGGCGTTTTATATTTCAAAGCAGTTAACAGCCATTTTGAATCAATTTGCCTTGATGTGATTTTGATTTGCGAGATATCATGAAACATAATATCGCACCTTCGGCAAGACAAGGGCATAACTGCACTTTTTGTAATTTTACAGGAGAGCCATTTAAAGTTAATTTTTTTTTGCATTTAATATCGTATTCTTCTGCTTATATTGCTTTTAAACAATTCTTCATCAAATAATCTCCATATGTTGTAAATATTTTTTTAATTTAATAATGTTTTAAGACATTTCTGCATATATTTAACTCATTTTAAAAAAAATTGTAAGTTATGCCCTTGTCTTACCGAAGGTGCGATATTTCTCATGCGTTGGTTCTTATTGAGAACAATTCTTTTGAGATCACTGATGTATTGTAGCCTTGAAACGTCACGTCGTCACGTGACTAGGCTTGTAACATTTAATGTTTGATTCATTTCAATCCGCTACTTACCCGTGGTACTACCGGTGGTACTACTGGTAGTACCAAGGGGAATATTTTTTGCTCGTAGTACTACTATGCTGTCTGGTAGTACCACGGGAGATTTCTTTTTACCTGTGGTACTACTTATGAATTAAATATTTAACATATAAATATTACAATCAATCGGTTAGCAAACAAAAAAGTTAACTAGGTATATATCGAAATACCAAGCGTACGAAATTCGCGCTTACGTAGTTTCCGGGCACAGCTAGTAAATAATATTTATTTAATACTAGCTGTTGCAAGCGACCTCGTCCGCGCAATTTTATAAAATACTAGCTGGCACCCGCGACTTCGTCCGCGTTGAAACAGAAAAAAGTAGCCTATCCTGTGTCTTGTACGTCTAAATGTTTATATACCAAGTTTCATGAAAATCAGTTAACTAATTCTAAAAATGGTCAATTTACTTTCAGTATCATGTATAGAGCCTATAAACACGATATCTCTGAAAACAAAGTAACTTACTCCATGACCAACTCTTACAGATTTATTATTAGTATTGATAGCCTATGTAACTCGCTGATAATATAGGTCCCCAACGAAGAAAGAATTTTTCAAATAGGTTCAGTAGTTTCGAAGCCTATTCAATGCAAACAAACCTTTTTATAATGTTAGTATAGATTGTAAATATATAATTGTAAGAGAGCCAACTTCTAAGTTATTCTCGAAACCAAAAGGTGAATGGAGAAGTCTTATAAAATTGAACCCCGCCCTACATCGGCACTTAATGAGAAGTTAACCGGAAAACTTACTAGTTGCTACACCCTCGACACGTTTTATTCATGGCCTTAAAGCCTTTTAACTTGAATTTGCGAGGTGCTCTCGGCGAATTTATGAGGTGTCATTGGGAAAGTTGAGTCGTTCATCAAAGTTGCGCCGTCTATTTTAAAAGATTATCTCCGTTCGACTGTTTTAATCATGCGACTGTAAGTTGCGTTGCAATGCGTCCTCGCAAAGTAATGCCATTGTAAAAAAATCATTATACGTACTATGCATCGAAATACTACAATGGAATTTGCGTCACAAATGCCAAAGCGGCACATAAAAAGAACGCCTTTGACAGAATCATGGCGGACTCTTGCCTTCACGCGTCAATGGTAAAAGGTAGTAACGATCAACTTCTACTATTTCATTTTAAACTCTAATGGGTTGACGTAAAGTCACATTTTCTTTAAATTACGTACTTATTATTATGTTTGTTTTGTTTTAAATGACAGTTCATGCTCTATGCATATGTCACTTTTAAATGTTCCATAAAATTCGTAGTGTTTGTATGGCATGCGGGTTCCATGTTGTAGTAGTTTGATGGTACTATGCGTTTATTGCGTAGGTATCGTCTGTATTGAGTTTCACTTATTGTAATTATACTAGCTGATGCCCGCGACTTCGTCCACGTCCAAACAAAAATTAAATAAGCAATACAACGCTTGACCTCTTTTTGCTATTTAAACACTTGCGTTAATTTTTTATTTTATTTTAGATGATCCCTCAGGAATAGTATTTTTTTTTAATGAAACGTCCTTTCTTGTATCCCTGACAACGGTTATACAAAACACGATGATCGGTTGAGTAGTTAAGGCGTGAAAAGGTAACAGACAGTCAGAGTTACTTTCCAATTTATAATATTAGTATGGATAGTATGGATTTAAGCATCGCGATGGGATTATGCTATTATTATTGAAAAAGTAAATTTAATGCGAAGTGACAATTTTGTGAAATTAAATTAAAAACATTATTTAAACATGTAAACTCATGAAATTAAAGTTGTTTACTTAATCTAGTCTTCTGCACCGCAAGGTTTTCTTAACTAATTATTATTTGCTTATTTGTTTATATTTTTCAATTTTTTGTAATCGTATTTATTTAGTAAACACTAATATACATAGTATATTACATAGTATGTATTAAGGAAATCCTTTAAAGTATTAAAAGTTTAATAGACTATTAACTTTGTAGTAACTAAAGGAACATTCATGTGCAGACTGTTAACCGAGATACTATTACACTTTACGGTGTAAAAGTGAATCACTGCTCAAAATAATAGCAATGGAAGCTGCTGATGTCAGACGGATTGCCAGTTTTTATGACTGCGAAACGCAGTGTGCCACAAGGAGAGTCATCTCAATGAGACTTATTACACTGCTATGGTATAGCTAGTATTGTATAGATCCGGCAGTCGGCACCTTAAGGCTCTGTTTACACGTACCACAACCACACCACATTGCAGCGACAAAAAGTGGTCACTGCAGCGTTATGCAGTTGTTGTGGTAACTACAAAATGTAGATGTGGTTGCGTTGTCGCTAGTAGCTGCGATGTGGTTACGTTGTGGCTAGTGTTTGCAGGCAGATAGATCGACTTTGGCTTTCGTGCTTTCGCACCTCATTACAATACAGAATGAATGAGAGAGAGAGAGAGAGAGAGAGAGGGAGGGCGCAGGCGTACGCGCAATGTGGTTGCGACGACGACGCAAAATTGTGTTTGCGAGGTTGCCGTCCACTAGTGCGCGGTGTTGCAGGTGGTTGCGTTGTGGTTGCGATTTTGTCGGTATCGACCACACGGTTGAATCTGATGGCAAAATGTGATCCGTGTGAATGCACCTATCAATTTTTATACAAATTAGCGACCGTCCATGTGTTGCGGTTGTGGTGTGGTTGTGGTACGTGTGAACAGAGCCTAAGTTGGCAAGAATGACGAGATTATTTATAACAAACTAGCATTTTTCCTGCAAATTATTTATAAAAAACTTATTACTTTAACGCTCTTTCCACTATAATAGTGAAAACCGCATTATTCCGTTGCGTAGTTTAAAAGATCTAAGCATACATACAGAGAGACAAACGGCGGGCAGCAACTTTTTTATACTAGTTATGTAAAGATTTTTTAATTAAATTTAGCAAATTGTTTTTTATTACTCATCCTAAACATTGTTTAAAAATATTACGAAAATAACAGTGACCATTTTTTGTTGCACGTGAGTGTAAAATGAGCGAACATTCCCCCGCTACGCTACGTTATAATCTTGCAAAGTTAGGTGCCCAGTACCTATAACTACCGTAGCTAACTTCCTTACTAACTATAAGAAACCTATAGCGCCACGCGAACTAATAAATTTGAGAACTGCCTGTCAAAGTTGGGTGCGAATATGTTAAACATTGGTTTAGCTGTTCAATCGGAAGTGGAACGCTCTCCTAAACTGTCCCCTGACTCCGACACGCAGTTCAAACACTGGAGTGAAGCCGTACACCGTAAACATAATCGAGTCGTCTAACTAAATCCCCACTCGTACAAACCAGCTAGCAAATCTCTCCGGCTTGCTCGTTTGTCACTTCGTGCCGTCTGCCGGACTCGTTCGTTACTCTTGTCTGCCATTAACTGAGTCAATTTATTGCCACTTTATAGATCACAGTGAGACTGAGTCGATTCATGCACTCGCCAAGTTCGATTAGCCGCCGATTGACATCCGGACTTGATTTTTATTGTGCCGTAAACAGTAATAACGAGCCTCCTCAAGGACACTTGCTATGCAAGGGGTAGTGGTAAAAAAAATTAAACGATTAAGTATAGATTAGTGTAGAAAATGTATACTTATATACTACTGGGTCTCTAGAATATTGAAAACCTTGGGGCTTAATACTAGCCTCAAGTTGAGGTCACACGATAGATGTGTGTCTGGCAATTAAATAATATTAATTTAATACTTAGTTTTATTTTTAGTGTTGAGATATTTTTTAGTTTAGGCGCAAAATGAAAAAGTTGTGTACCTACAGTACAAAAATATAACATTATATAACTATATAAATGGCGTGCTTGATAATAATTATTACGACGTAATGAGTATTATGAGAACGTTTTATGCGTTTTCAAATGAAGAATCCGATTATATAATATGTATACCACTAATATACATTGTTATTTTGGGAAAAGTAATTTTCTGTTAGAGGATCATAACGGACAGGTCAACAACTCTTACATTACCGGATATGTCCCAGACGCGGCAGTTACAATATGAAACTAGCTTCCGGATTCCCTGACAAAGGACATGAGCCACTTTTTACTTTGTTACTTTTCGTGATCGTTATTCCATCTCCTTCACAAACTGTCTTTCTTTGTGAAGGATAATTTTTAATCTGTTAGTCTGCGAGTTTGTGCACGTTTATCTCAGAAACGCCATAACCGATTTGAACAAAAAATAAACTAACTTCAAACCGTCTCATGGTATTTTCTCACGGATGCCATTGTCAGAACTGGACCAAATTGAAATGGGACCACACGGGAAGCACCAGCTTTCAAATAAAAAAAAAGATTCATCAAAATTGCGTTTCACCCAGTCGAATGTTATGACGTAACAAACATTAAAAAAATACAGTCGAATTGAGAACCTCCTCCTTTTTTGGAAGTCGGTTGAAAAAAAACGCGATTTAGTATTCATCGCTCATCACAGACTCGTAGCATTCGCTGATCGTTCAAATCGTAATAAGTAACTAACTTAGTTAAACAATCATCAAGTAGACTCGAATTCCCTTAATTGCATTTTAAGTCTCAGTCATGAGCCTTCCGTACTCCCTGGAGTCCCAATCAAAAGTCTGAAAGTGTGCCTTGCCTACTGAGACTTAGTGTCGCGGCGTGAATGCTGCTCTTAAGTGAAGACGTAACTTGTTACTAAGTGCTTAAGTAGAATTGTATAACTTAACATAGTAATATTAGCGTCTTTGTTAAATTTTCTTTTACAGTATTAATGACATGTTTTCAATTTATTATTTAGACTTAACAAATTAATGATAACTTGTTTTTGGTAGTTGGCAATGATCTAACTATATTTGTTTAATAATATTATATTCACACCCTGTCCCAAAATTGAACACCAAGCGTGATTCTGGTATTAAAATTAAAATTGATGGTAAAAAAAATAAAACATTCTTAAAATGCTTCTGAAAACGTTTTTCATGTTTTCAGCTACTGTGAAGGTTACAATTTTGAATAAGTATTATAACTTGATTAAGAATAAAATAAAATTTTGAAATATTATTTTATTATTTTTTCCGTTATAAAGAATTAGGTAAGTCCTATAATTTAAAACTTGTATCTTTATTCAATTTTTATTGTTTTTAAAGCGTAGCAAGTAGTTAATAGACACTAAAACTCTAAATAGATATCCATCTTTTTTGTTAATCATTTAGTGTTTTTTTTAAATACATAATATAACCATTATGCAAAGATTATAATGGTGCTTTAGGATGTTTTTTTAATATAAATATTAACATAAATTGGTTTAGTAAGCCCTATTTATATGCATAGTTTATAGATTAGCTTCAAGGTCTGCGTCAAACTAACCGAGGGTTATAAATAACCCGACCACGCGTTGATCTTGCCACGTGCTCATGTAACAACGATATCTATATGCCACGTCGCTTTGTCCTCGATTAGATGTCTGTATTTGTACAAAATATCAAATAACTATTGTTTTCAGCATCAAGTATTGCCGGGCACTAGGTATAGAACGACACTTTTATGGATCGTTTTCTAAAAAGTTATAGAAAAATATTAAAAATATTAGAAACCCACCTTCTTTGACAAAAACCGTGACAACTAAGCCAATATAAATAAAATATTCATGAATTATACACTTAAATAATCCTCAGAAATTCCACTTATCGTCACTACAATCAGAAACCAGATTCATGGAATTATCCTTTTACCTATAGATCTTATTTTTAAATCTATGTAGGTTTTCACTTAACAAGTAAGAAGTTTTGTTTTGATATTTTCATTGCAACTATGTTCACAAAATGAACAAAATACAACTAGGTACAGTAATCTCTACCACTCCACAGGGATGGAGTGGCCTACATATTGTATGCCCAAAAATATTCATTTCGGACTGTGTTAATAAATAACTTAATTTAATACATAAATTTATGATACAAATTTGTGAACTCGTAAAATTTTTGTCAACAGTTGTAGGTCTTCATATGCAATCATTGCTACTGTTTAAAAATGTAATAATTTGCCGAGCTAACTATACATTTTTAAGATACTAACCATAACACCTTGTCACACTTTGGTTAAAAATACATTATCGTGAACCAAGGTAGGTACTAAGTATGTAAGTAACCGTTGTCAAACTTTGTTGAATGCTTAATGCAATGTCAAAGTGAAGCGAAGGCATCCACAAAGTCACTCAGAGTTGATGATGTACGAAGCTAAAAAGCTATATTACGTCACAACATCGCATAAATATAAGCTTGAAACGTTGTTTTAAGGGCTTACTTAACTAATTGTGCTTTTATTTTATGGTTTATGAGTTAAAAAAAAAACTTTACGTTTGTTGACAGTTTAAAAGGGAAATTTTATTCAACTCCTAATAATAACTACCCTAATAAAATCATCATAACTATGATCTTATAATGAATAATGCACAGGAATAAAGTTATAAATTTTATTATATGTATTTATTACATTTATATTTGTTTATTTCCTATCCTCACTGCTAGTAGGTAAGTAACTAACTATAGGTAAAATTTCTACTCTCCCTGTTTTTTTTTTATTAAAAGATGCCTAGCGTCTTGAACCTTCTGTCAGTGTTGACATTGTTGACTGTGAAATCTAAATCGAAGGATGTGCAAGGTAACCTTATGGTTCGTCAACCTTTATCCGTAACAGTAAAAAAAAAACTACCGTATGTATAGATAGCTAATGCACCGCAAAGTGCCGCAAACGGGCGGCCCTGAGATCATGTCACGTCACGCTCGCCCTACTCGAAGTTATTATCCCACATTATGGCTTATACGCCTTTTGTATTAATTAACATGTTTCCAAACGCCAAACTCTTTTACAGTTACACATTAATTACGTAGAAAGTAAATTTGTTTTTAATATGTACTTAGCCTATTTGCAGCAAAAACTTTATTTTCAAATCTAATGTTTCTTATTACTAACTTGTTTGAATATTTGTTTGAGAGAAATACTATAGTTAGTAAAACCTTGGCCGCAAATAGACATTAATGGGGCTCACGATGTGTGCCTCAACTACACCTCGCTCCACATTGTTATGGTTGTCCCCATCAATGCCTGATTTGATATGCAATACTGACAAGTAGATATGTAATTTTAGTATGATGATTACGCTGTGTCAAGCCATAACCTGGACATAGTACAACAACAGTTATAATTTTAAATTTTGACATGTACGAATTATTACCTGCTTGTACTTCGACAGATGGATTTTATATACTTTTTTATTATTGTAACAGAAATTTTAAGCATCTGTGGCCACTATTTCTATTCACTCCTATGAATTTATGGGTCTATAAAATCTACGGCTTTTGACTAGTTTTATAATAAATCTAATAATTACCTTCTTTTTTTCACTTGCACACGGTTTATTTATTGAGGAGCACACAACACAGAAACAGGCAAAGAGGGAACTTCATACACATATAAAATACCTATCCTACATAGTTATTACTCTTCGGTGATGGTTGGTTGCTACTGTTGGCATAATTTAATTTAGTATAGGTACAAAAATTACTATAAAATCAAACATAAAAGCGTACTTTTATCTAGGCTTTGTGATAATATTTTGTCGTTTCTGTCTTTGAATCTTAGAAACTAATTGTTTTCTTAGAAAATTTCTTACTGATTTTTTATTTGATTTTCATTATTAGTTTGTATCTCAACAATGCAAAACTAAAATGCTTCCCGAAAAGAAGGCTCTCAGGCCACCTTTACGTGAAATAAGCATCTAAGAACTTGTACACCTCAAAATTAGTTAATTACCGGTCACAAGCGAGCGGAGAGGAGAGGCCACATAAAACTGTATATATTTTTATATAGAAGATAGAAGTATTTACAATCTTCTGTCGCGATTCGTTTAAAAATGTCGTGCTCATTTCGCGTTATGGTTTTTATTCCGTTAAATATAAAAGTTGAAAAGTGAAAAACGTTTCTTTTATTTGCGTGAGCAGTGGAGCAATAAAAGCTTGCAATATCAATTACGTGAACGGCCAGGGAAACACGTTTTCAGAGACCCACCCCAGCTGAGTGACCAATTAGTGAAACCATACACTTTCGATAAACAATGTGTTATACTAATATTGCAAAGAATTCAAAAACTTTTAATTTTAACTTTAAAACGATTTAATTCAAAAAATTTATTTTTAAACTGTATTAAAAAAAATGAATAATAAAATTAACAAAAGATCGTTTCAAACTAACGTTTTTGAATCTGTTAATACTATCTTTGAGTAACATATTACTTTTGAATTTGCTTTTGATTTATTTTTTAAATTGTTGCATTAAGTAATTCAATTTTTGGAAGTGATTTACTATTATATAATAAATATCTGTATTATTTTAATGTTACTAGTAGGTGTTCTTATAAATAAATGCGTGTGGCGCGCGCGCGGTATTGGACACAGCTTTTTTATAATATTTTTTATTTTTCTAAAATAAAAGTAGCCTAATTTACTCGTTATAACATCAGCTATCTGCCAGTGAAAGTCTCGTCCAAAGCGGTCAAGCCGTTTCGGAGATTAGACGGAACAAACAAAGACAGACAAAATTTAAAATTTTTGTTGTTAGTAACTACTTTGATATATAATAATACATTTAGTAAAAAGAAGTTATATTGACATTACAAACGGACAATTCTTTACTGTAGTACTTTACTGTTTAAGTACTATTTTATCTATGGTATTATATAGATAAATGTGCGTTGCCCCAAGAGATAATCTTTCAGTTAGCGAACCACTTTTATATACAGCAATCAAAAGGTTACACTCTAAAGTCAAAAAAGGTCACATATTTCTATTCTTTTTCAAAATCAACTCTCAAATATCCGCAATCATTTGATATTGAACATCTCTAATTAATGTCCATCAATGAACAATTCGAAATTATATGAATTTATATGAGCTTTTATATGAATTAAAATATAATGACTTAATTATTATAATGCACACAATAAATTGATAATCTACGCTTTCAATATAACAATTACACTATATTAATATTAAACAATAATGGCGGTACACCGCTTGTGGGTTTTTAAGCCAGATTAACATAGGGTTGGTTGCACATGAATATTGCATTAAATACTTATGTGAAACCGCATCACAGCAATATTAATTGGATGTCAAGTTAATCAGGACATATTTGTATGGTGAATATTTTTACATAAGTTTAGTTTTATATTACTTTTATTAGAAATATATTTTTTCCAACTGGTAAGAAAATTGCGTATGGTATACTTAGATCTTCTTTATGTCCGTACTTATAAAGCTGTTGGGTTATAAGATTGGGTATCCCGACTGGGTGCCCGACTAGCGGCTGTAACCAAAACAACAACCCATACAGAAGACGAAGATCATTGTGTTTCAATCATGTGTAAATGATAGTTATAAGAGTTCATTCCGCTACCCTCATCTGTTATGCTTTACCTTTTACCCATTTTAGAGAAGAAATTTCATGTAAATGCAGTTTTTAGACTACTGCTTTTTGCTATCGAAATCAGGCCTTATAAAGCAGACTGACTTCTGCGTGTGTGTTGTTATAATAATCACGCAGTTTAAGAGTGTTTTAAGAGTGCGATAAAGCAAACAAAATTTGTAATTTCACCCGCGTGGTCCCATGACAGTGACACAAAATACGTAGAACTACGTACAAAATGCGACGGAAGATAGCGCATCTCGCTGAATAAAAATGTTATAAGTGCCAAAAGTATTAAATAATGATTATTCGTAAACTACAATGTCAAATGAAAAATTGTTACATACAGCCTTAGATAATATGTGCATTGAAATTACTGATACACTTTTAGCTTTGTAATGTGTGTCATTTTGAAAATAAAACTAAAATCGATGGAAATGAGAGCTCACTTGGTGATTTTTTTCTATCGAGAAAATTTTATTATATTATGTTTTCTGTTACAGTCGTCACTTTCATTTATAATGTATTTATCTATTTTAAAAAATTAATTTAATTAGACTTGGTTTACTTAGATAAAATTCAAATCTAGGATTGACTATTTCTCTTTATACCCGCTCTTAAGAACGATAAAGGAGAGAAGCTGCAGTATGTCGAGCACGTGATGAGGGGCCGTATTCTTCAGCTTGGGATGCAGGGGAACATACAGAGAAAGCGGTAGCAGAGGCAGAAGAAAGACATCCTAGTTGAAGAATTTAAGAATGGTTTGTTTTAAGCCCTCGCTTCCAAGATCAAGATATCTTCGTATATATGATATGATATGATAAGATCGTGTATATGATGGTCGCCAACCTTCGTAGAGAAGCAGCACGTTAACAAGTTTTTTTCTTAAACTATCTGGCGAGTGTACTTGCCCAACCCCCTATAAGGGGTGGGCATGATTTTTGGAACATAAATTTAGTTGTTGTTAATGTTTTATTAGAAAATAGTTATTTACTTACGCTTAAACAAGAAGAATAAATTTTAGTGCAAATTATCCTCAATATCATTACAGTTAACACCTCTCAAGGCTCACTATGGAATGAGGCTAATTAACAGCCAGGTACGTTCACAATCGATATCATTTGCATTCAAATGTTTGACGCTGACCTCTATAGAGATGTCAACACCTAAACTTTATATTTGGGGCAATTAATATAATATCAGGATATCTTCTAACAATAGATCATCGCGAAAAAACACCATAATTACATATGTGCATAGTAAAGGCTACCAGAGTCCATTGTTTTATAAGACCTATTTCCCTAGAGGGTTATTGCTATGTCTCAATATAGGAAAGTAGTCTTATAAATTATAATGTCTTAAAACGTGCCTAACTACTGCCTATATTTTATAGGTTCAGGTGGATTTATATGTTTATATTGAACATTATTGAAGATTTAGTTATATTCAGAATCAGATATCTATGAGATTAACTGCTCATTAATTGTATTAAACTATACTGCACCGATGACTAATAAAATTGACTTTTAATTTTTATTGGTCACCAGTTTATGGTTGCATAAACCATAAATCGATCTGTTTCCTCAAAGGATTTTCCAGTATCTATTTTCCTAACTAGAAAACACATTGTAAGTATGTATATACCTACAATACATGAAGTGTACGTATGTGTTTTTATTAGACGCGGCCCCCTGATACCCCTGGTCCCTGTGAAGACACAGGTCTAAAAGGCGTAATCACATCTAACGGTATTGTCTGTCCTTCCGTCCCTCCAACAAAACATTAACAAAAAAATTTAAAAAAGGTGCAAAGATTACAATGTATTTTCAAACGCATCTGATGAATATTTTAAACGTTTCTTTCGTGGGATTATCGGCGTGTACACATCAATGCGAATCGCATGTTTTCAATTCATTTACATTACCGAACACTTTCACTCAACCACTCACCTTCGTGTAATGCTGACGGACCATTAGGACTGATTCAAAAATACCTTTCTTTGTATAGAATACTTTTTATGAGAACTAAAGGTTTGCATACAGACTGGACGGTCCTTATCGCTATCTCTAATATCTTCTAAAACTACCCCGCATTCCATCATCAGCGGTGATGTGTGGGTCTGATATCACACCGATGCCTTATCCCCACACACCGCTACGTTCTCTTCGAATCCAGCTCAAGACGATAGCTTCGCCTCACTTTATATATGGCGGCCCTTTTGAATACCGTGATCTGCCACGTGTCCTTGTTTTTAAAAAAATAATTCTTATATATTTTTTTAATCTTTATTAATTAATGTTGTTTGAGGTTATGTGCCTAAAAATTTCAATATATACCTACGTAAAAAAGTCTCCAAACTTAAAGTATCTTCTCAGCACACATTTCTCAGCACATTTATGTGAACATTGAACAAGCCAGCGAGTTCGTTAACCTTCAGATGAATGAAAGAATTTATTTCACGAGAGAAGGAAAATTAGTGAAGTGGAAACGCTTTTGAACTGAGCTCTTTGTTAGATTTTGCAAAATCAACAGGTTCACTGTGTTATTGAAAATAAACTTCTCTAATGATCAGGTAACCGCGTACAAGAGCGTGGTTTGAGGTGTGTGTATACCTACTGCAGTTTAAATTAGGGTTGTACCAATACTTGAATTACTAATTGGATGGATTTACTAATTTATCTATCTATAAATGCACAACCTAACTATTCTATACATGTTATATCAATGTCTGTACATTTTTTTACTGATGTTTGTCTGTCCCCGTCTGATGTTTGTCTGATAATATTGTTATCGATAGGGTTCCGGTTCACTATCATTACATAAACAATAATAGGCCAGTGCGGTCACCTATAAGGCCGAGACAAGTTCGAATGCTGGTCTGATCTGCATCTGAAGGTTTTTCATATGTAGTTAGTCCCGTTCGATTCCATTTAACTAAATTGGTAACTCGCTTCTGTTGAGATTACTTCATTCCTTTAAATGAAAGTTCTTGCTTCCCTCAAGAATCAATATAATTTAACTCTCCCCAAGCTTTGAAAATATTATCGAGCGTTCTTGACAATATTATTTTTTAAACATTCCTTTTTTGAAAAAGAAGGATAAACAAGAATAATAAAATAAAAAATAAGACACATTCACATAAAGATAGGGAGATAACTAATTGTATGGTGTTGATAAAAGTGTATTAGTGGCCAGCCGAGCGAGTCCAATATGTAAGCTACGCGATACAGCTGTGAACACCGCACATAAAATTTGTTACAGTGAAAAAAAAATACTGCTACGAATTTCGGAAATATCCCAAGAGAGACTTCATCGATTCTTGTTTTCAGCTCTAACACAGAAGTTGGAGTAAGCTTACTGAACGTAAGAAAATTAATTTTCATTCAGAGATTTTCATCGTTCTTTAGACGTAATTGATTATATTTTATGATTGGTTAAGACGTTTGATTTCCCTTAAGAAGTTACACTTTGTTAAGCGATTCATAAAATGCGTACCATCCGCGACTTCTATTTAAAAGTTATGAAATCAAGTAGGTACTCGTACCTAAACTTTTGTCCAATAAAGTTCCTTACTTTGTTTTCTGTTTTCGGTTAGCTAACTTGTGAAATGATAACTTAGTGTAGTATATATATTAATATAGAAAGACGGGTAAACGAATAAGAGTTCTTATAACTTGTTACTTTGTTTGGTTTCACTTAGTTAGCGGATTAATTGTGTCCCTACTTTCACGACTTTGTAGATGAATGAAAAAGTTTCACGCTTCTACTAACACGAGGCACAGTATATTAAACACATTAGGTAAAAGCAGTATCTTAAATGTTATTTTTAACTGTAAATATTTAATTATTTTAGGAGTCATAATATAACATAACATCAGGGTAAAACTTGTTTTAAAGTAGGGCGAAATTTATTTTTCTGTAGTAGTAGTGTTTTATTTTTTTATTATCCTCCCAGAACTTCCAGAACGCCTCGCCATATATGTGTTACAATGCACTACGCTTACCTTATTATTCAAAATCACGTGGAGTTCTTCCAGTGCCCTTTTTTTAGAGAAAAAAAGAAAAAAAAAGCTATTAACCATTATTGCACCACGGTGGGGTTCTCAGACATAAGCGGTGATATATTTCAAAATAGATTAATTAATTACTTAATATTTTTTATGAAATATTATTAAAAAGGTTCTGGCACGGCCGGGTTATGAACCAGCATCGCCATCTTGTGGATACAAAATTTGACCTTAATGTTCCGCTCCCATACTTCCAGATAATTTGTCAATATTTTCTTTCTTTTTTTAATAAAGTACGTTACAGAGATTGGCTACAATAAATTACGTTAAGTGAGTGTTGTAAAAATATTTTTTAAAGTATTCTTTATTGCATAAAATCAGTTTTTAGGTACTAACCTAACAATAGTTAACTTTTAAAATGGGCATTTTATTAATTAAATCTTTGGTGAAATTGAACAGACTTGCAAAGCGAAAAAGAAAATATACAAAAAGAATATTACGGTTTAAATGAGCATTAATAAATACATTATTGTATTATCTACCTACTGCTTCAGCTTTTATACTGTGATAAGGTGCCGTCTTGGTTATACATATAAAACAATATGTTAGTACAATTAAGGTTATTTTTATCTTAACTGCTCTCTAACTTTGCCAATTCATTGAATTGCTTCGGTGTTTGCTCTTAGACTAATAAAGAAGCACATCTCGTCATCAAATTATTCAGTAGTTTATAGTTACTGGATGTAGAATGTTTTTTCGTGGTGCCTTCGGGTCTTGGGACATTTATCTATCATTATAAAACAGGTTTTGATTGTTTTTACTGTGGAACGATTATTTAAAAATTTATATTTTCTTGCTATAAAATCGTTGTTATCATGGAGTTATGAGATATTAGTTGTGCCCTGCGGTTTTTACTGTCTTCTAATGCATTCTAATGTCCGGTATTCGTCAGATGTTGTGCCCTGCGGTTTTTACTGTCTTCTAATGCATTCTAATGTCCGGTATTCGTCAGATGTATCGTATCACTTAGTCCGCGCAATAAATTCATTTTCGCACAGCGTTCTTTCTGCCCTTTTGATTTCATTCCGCTTAGCTTCTAAGGGTCATTTAATCCTTCCACAAAAATCATAAAGCTAAATAGTTATTTTTGAAATGCAATTGCTAGTTCCGGAGAGTATTTCAAACAAAAAACCTTAAAGAGTAATAATATCCATTAATATAGTAGCATACCTAACTTTTCGTCTCGGTAAGATATTATATTAATTATTATTATTTTATGCATTATTATTTTTTTAAAATAATTAAAATATATTTTACTCTTAGAATCGAATTCGTTTTGCAGGTCAGAGCTTTAATCGGTTCCCAATAAAGTATCAGGAGCAAAATTTGTAGAGTGACATATTCAAAGCGGAACATTTCGAGAGTAGAGAGCGTAAACAAAACATTTTGTGAAAAATAAATACATAAAAACGAAACAAATGGAAATCCAACATGCGCCGCGTTATTTCCGATAAACGATCCAATGTTGTAGTAAGCGTTTACGTAAACTAAAATGTGGCGGAATCGGTACGAAAATGGGTGAATTGGTGAGTGAACTTTCCGCGAATATTGCCCGGGAGCGGATCAAAGTGGCGTAAAGTATGTTACGTCGAGGCTGACAAGTGATTTCATTTTCGAAAGGACCAACAATTGGCGGAAATCGGAATTTCCTCAAACACTTTTGTGCTCTAATTTCAAATCGCTCTAACAAATCAAACGGTCCTATGAATTGGGTTCTATTGTCAAGGAAATTTACTTTTGTGTGAAAATGTTTTAGACGATTTCACTTCATTCTCTTCTTAGTGTTCTATGCGTAGTTAGGTACGTTTATTAACAGACAGTGTCATCAACATCTACAACCGCATAGTTAGTGTAGATGTGTAGTCTTTTGTGTTCAGTGCTAGATGTTAGTGTGGTCTAAGTAACTATTTTCTGTATTTTAAATATTCAATTACTATTAGTAACCTTAGGTTCTTTAGGAACATTCAGTACTGAGTTTTGATCTCCAATCAAGAACTAGTCTGCTATCGTCGCTATCTGTTCTTGGAGCAATGTCCCAGCCTTGAGGACTACATAATTATGTAGTTATTAAGTGTCCTCAGACCTCTGTTGCTTGACTGGTATTTTCCTTTAAAGATCAAATTACAGGTAAGTTCATGTAGTTAAAACGTGATTTTTTCAATCCACTAAAATTATTGAATTTTGTTATTTATAAATTAACCTTACTTAAATAATTTTTATTTATTTGTTGTTTCAAACTCCGTCCAATAAATACAGCACGTACGGTATTGCCGGTTCTGTAGCTCAGCACTTTATCGTAATATTGAGATTCTAAACTGAAAACAAACAATATTTGTTCAGGAATAATGCAGCTGTTAACTGTTAAGTATTAACTAAAAAATAAATCTTTTTAGAAAATTCAGTGATAATATTTTTTTGTTATAATCGAGGGCTGCTGACGGCCAATTGATGATAGGTTGCTATCGTCGCCAATAAAAAAAATTAACTCTTAAAAATAAGAGTAAGGGATAGCTAAAAACAATGATAAAAACATTAAAAAGGAACAAATTATCATGTAATTTTGTATCGTGTCCTACAATGAACAACACAAATAATGGTGTACCTACATAATATACTGATAGACCAAATACACAATCAACAAGCGTTGTCACTTTGGGGGCGGAATTCATCGAGGGGTGACAGTTGAAGGGATTGCAGGGCCCGAGGCCGGAAATGATGTCATCACTGTCGCGATACGCCTACGGAAGGACTCCCGTCAATCACTCTATACTCAACGTCATAACGGTGTGCTAAAATGGCGGATGTGCTAATATAAGAATCACCATCGAATCATCATTCGATAGTGATTCTTAGAAACAACACAAGATATGATGTTGTTTTAATCGGTCTAATAAGATTGCAAAATTGATAGAATATATCTATATGAACCAGTACCTCCAGTCTACCAGTAGGATTTCAAAAAATATTTTTGCATTCTATAGATAGCCCAATTTTTTCAGGAAGGTTATTGTATAGGTTACCGAGATGTGCATGTCTTTGACAATTTAAATCAAAATGCGGGTGAAACCATCTAACATAGCTAGTTTCATATATCTATTAGTGTAAAAATGCTTTGTCCTGGCGTAGAAGTAGTGTTTTGATGATATTTCTGATGCAATTTGCAGAGCAAAACTAACTAAGTATAGAAGGAGCGTTCCATCGAAATTACATGCTGTGGACTGCGTCTAATACGTGATTGAGGTTATACTCTTACTCATTACTCTTCGATTGGTGAAGCAAATCTTAAATAGACTTGTAAATGAACTCTAACTATGAATGCAAATTATATCATATTCTATTAACTCGCAAGTCTTAGGGAATTTTTATTTGCTAAACTCTACACCTTGTTCACAGAGTAGTAGTCACTCGCTATCAAGAAAATTACTGAAAATAAGAGTAATCTTCTGAGAAATTACTAATTACGAAAAGTTACTAGTTATAGGAATTTTTTAAACTTATAATTAACAATAAATTGAATGCAAACAAGTAATTCGGAAATGAAATACGATTTTGTTTTATTAATGATCGACAATTAATACACTATATTGAATTTATAATATAATTTATAAAATTCAGATGGCACTTCGTAAAATTTACTGGAAATTTGGAAATAATTTGCATACTTCATTTAAAATTAACATGTTAATGTATCTACTTACATCTATCGAATTAAATATTTGCAATATTAATTCGATCTTTTACTATATCTTTTTATGAAATTATCACTGTTTCCATAATAAAAACCACATCAAAATGAGACGTTAAATCACGGAGGAAGGAAAGCGACTTCATTTATACAATATAAGGTTGAGATAGAAAGGGCTGCAGTTCAATTTTTAACATAAGAAAACTGTACCAACTCTTCAAGGCTTATTTACAAGTGGTGGCCACCTACTCCATCTTATCCCCGACAAAAGGGAGAAAAATGACCCAGCGACGAGCGTTGAATGGCCGACGCATAATAAAACCTTTGATAAAAGGCGCCTTGCGCTGGAGTCTTATAATTTTGACACTCGATTTCTTCATTTGACGCTCAATAAATCTTTCATTTGACGCGTATTGGTGCTGTGTTGCTGGATCGCAAAATAAAAATGTAAAATCTGCCAATTCTTTTGACATGTTATTAAAGTTTTTGATGAGTTTATTATTAATTACAATTTGTTAGTTTTACTTGTTTTCTTTGGTAATTACTGAATTGAAATTTTGTTTTTGAAAGAGGCATATTATTTGACAAATAAGGTGCCAAACCAATAACCAGGTGCCAAATAGTTTATTTGACATCTGACATCCCTTACTAAAAGAACAGAACAAATAACGGTTACTTCAGGATGGTCTTTTGTAATCTCTGCTAAAGTTGATTATTAAGTTTCTTAATAATTTATTTCGTTTTTGACTTAATTGTCGTTTATTAACTAAAGAATTCGACAAATTAGATATCATTCATATCTATAGTCAATTAATTATGTTATACAATAATACAATACAAAACCTGCATCATGAAAACCTTTACCTACATATTTCACTGGCATATAAGAATCACGTGTAAAAGAAAGCTATTTTTTTACGAATTCAATGTTATATTCTAGTTTTTCTAAACTAAAGAAGCGGAGTGCCATTTTGTATTGTACAATGTAATTCATGTAATGCTGACACCAACACTTTTGCAGACGTGCAAGTTTTGCAAGATTTTCATTGCTATGCAAATTCATTTTGTTGCTGAACAAAATGTCCAATATAAAACGATTGCAGACCAATTATTACCAACATTAAACAATTATTACACATGTCATTCATTTTAATCTACATTAATTTTAAGGCATACATTTTAAATTTTATGACAAAAGCAGTTTTATTACTGCATTTTACATATACGAGTAATACCCCAGATTTTCTGTGTATATTTTTAAGAAGTTCATGTATATTTGTAGTATATTATTCATAGTCGAGTTCAGGACGTTCACTTCTAGGCATATGGCACCGAAGTCGTGTCATACCGTCTCCACGACCCCGCCCATAAACGGTCGCGCTAGAAAGTCGATGGGTTTTAGCCGGTAGGAATCCGGCATAACCCCGCAGTGTCTCCTACACTGCCGAGTATCCAAGAGTTTCCCAACGTTTAAAAAAGGGCTATTCATAATCTTCTAATTAAGTATTGTTAACCTAATGTAATCAGACATGAGGCCCTAGTAGATAAGCTGCATGTAGATAGACGGTAGTGGAAAAAGGTGGACAGATGTTAAGTTTATGTAATTCCAGTATAAGTGAATGATTGTAGAATAAACTATACCTATAAGTGAAGAAGATCCATTGACTTGATTTATTATCTAAGAAGGCAAAAGTATTCAGTGCCGTCCCACGGCCCTTATTTAGGACGTCGTCCCTAAAGACTCTATTATAAGTAATAGCTGGCGCCCGCGACTCCGTCCGCGTTGAAAAAGAAAAAAGTAGCCTATCCTGTGTCCCGTACGTCTAAATTTTTATATACCAAGTTTCATGAAAATCAGTTAGTTAATTCGTTTAACATACATACATACATACATACATACATACATACATACATACATACATACATACATACATACATACATACATACATACATACATACATACATACATACATACATACATACATACATACATACATACATACATACATACATACATACATACATACATACATACATACATACATACATACATACATACATACATACATACATACATACATACATACATACATACATACATACATACATACATACATACATACATACATACATACATACATACATACATACATACAGAAAAAAAATCTAAAAATGGTCAATTTAGTTTCAGTATCATGTATAGAGCCTATATAAACACGATATCTCCGAAAACAAAGTAACTTACTCCATCACCAACCCTTACAGATTTATTATTAGTATTGATATTGGTAGCGTCGTCGTCCTACACTGCGCTTGCTAGTCCGTGATCTCTACCGAATAAACAACAAAGGAACGCCAGGGGATTCCCCTTAGCGTTTTTGTTGTTTGTTTTCATTCAATCTATGTTTTGTTTATTGATGAAGATTTGTGGAACCTGTTCGGCAGTTCAAACGTTGCCAATTACAAAACAAACAAACAGACAGACAAATAATAAATACCTCTGTGTTGTATTATATAGTTAGTTGTTGTTGTTGTGTGTTATGTTAGATATTAAAAGTTACAAGTTCAAATAAAATATAATATTACAATCTCTTTTTATCGTCAAATAGTTGGGATTATATATCGTCAATAAATGAAATTCATTAAGAATTAAAATTTTAAATCTTTTATTATTATAAATTTACTGAATTATTTACTTTCATACTTATCTATACCGATAAAATTGTTCTGACTGATTCTCAACGCACAGCCAAAATTACTAAGTCCAGAAAGTTGAAATTTGGAACAAAGTTGATAATTTATAATTTTAACGCGTTTTTTATTATATTAAGTATTTAAGAAAAATCACTTTGTCATTTATTGTCTATTACTGGGGGTAATTCGATACGAACTTTATGAGTTTAACTTTATTAATAAATCTGTTGAAACCGCTCATTTTCTTATCTCCTTTATCCTCTTTCCTTCGTGTAGAAGTATCATATTATGTACAAATAGCTTTGGGCATTGTTTTACAACTTCAACGTCTGCTTCATCAGACGTGAAAATCGAAAAAGTCGTGTCTTTTGTTTCACATCGATCATTGTAAAAAGTAGCGTTCTTGCTTTTAAAACTTGCAGCGCTTTGATGAGCAAAAAGTAGGCAGGATCGTGCATGGAGGTTCTATTCCGTTGCACTAGTTTTAAGTTTGTGTTAGATTAGTTTGAAATGAACGCGACTTCCACATTGTTATCAACCAACATTATTTGGCTTAGTTATTCCCGTCAGCTTCAAATCTATTGTTTTGCAAAATAAAAAAAAATAATTATACATTGATTCTTGTGAATGATAAAATAATAAATTACATCATTCCAATTATAATATGATAATATGTAAGTGCTGTGATCGACTCTTGGAGTTGCTAGAACGAAATCGTGGAGCGGTTGGGAACAAGCCCATTATTTTGCCCATTAAATGATTTTTTAAAATTTTAGGAGCTAAAAAATCTAAGCTAAGGCGAGCCAATTCATATTTATGATCTGACAACATTGTTAAAATAAAAAACAAACAATACTACATTCAAGTTTGAAACCTGTTATTCGCATGAATGAATATTCATTGTTTTTTCTCATTGGTCGTGCCAATCCTTGTTAAACAAATCTGAGTGACAATCAAAATGCATAAAATAAATACCTACAACCGATTTAGTGTGATAGCATTACACAAAGTAGCTATGGAGCCAAATGCAATTTTAAAAGCTTCCTTTCCGCTTTGTATTAGTCAAATATTTGTATACCAGACAAACGACTGATAGGAATAATAAAATGTCATTCGTCTGTGACAAGATCAGGCCGTCGTCGTAGTCGTAAAATTCGAGCTAAAATACGATCACAGCAGTGAAGCAAATGGTTCGAAGGAATTATGTCCGAAAGCAATGTACCTTGTTAAACTCAAAAGTAGCAAAATATTTTGATTAGCGTCATCTCTTGCCGTTTTAGTAAAACCGCCGTATCGTGGCTATATTATTGGGTGGTCGTTTTTAATTGTCAAACGTAAATCAATTCGAGAATAGACTAGTTACTTATCTACGAGTAGATAATAAGAGAATATTTCCAAAATTGACCCTGCTGGTATTGAACCCGGGCTCGCTTAGGCAAGCAAAGCACGTTAATCACTTAACCAATGGCCTCGATATTACAATATCATCATTTTAAAAACTATAACACAGTAGGTTATGTAAAATCAACCTTTAAAATAAAATTGGTAATTCAGTTCTAAAATCCTCTTTGGTTAAGTAAATATTACTCAAATACAGTCTGAAATTTTAATTCTAGTGAATTTTCCCCATACAACTTTATAACTCAAACGTAAAACCCGCGTATTTTACGTTCGGTAATATGAAATTGAAATTCCATTTAGAAAAAAATAAGCGAGGGCTCATGCAAAATTGATACAGTAGAAAAAGGTGTGTAGGGTCAATCAACTATTTTACCCACACTAAGGACAGATCAGAAATTTTTTTTTTTTTTAAATAAACATTAATATTCCTTTATTCTAATTTGATTAGGGCATTAGATATATCGTCTCCTTTAATAACCTAGAAGGGCAGCGACGAAAATTCGTATTTAAGACAGTTTTTAGAAAAAAACTACAACAGATACCCTAAAAACTGTCACCTGAGTTACCTGCATTCAGCGTTACATAAATGGTGAATGAAACAAGAAAATATTATTCATTATTATTTATTTGGTCTTGCATGCATAATCAAATATTTTGACAAAATCAGTCTTCATAGTATTTTTAAATTTAAGTACAAAACTAACTAACATTGGTCTTTTGCGTTACCGTTATACAAAAAAATTATAGCTATTTCTTAATAAAACTAAGTAAAAAAGAATTACAAATACAAATGAATTATTTATAGAAGCTAGCCAATTGTTAGAATAAAGTACTGGTAATATAAAGATATAATGGAAAGAAATTACATATTATGATCGTAAATATAATGTTAAAATATTTGGGACAGTAAGTAACTCCAGAGACAAATTTGGGTAACGCCTAAGACATACTACTATAAAAGGAAAAATTGATGATTTTTTTTCTTAAGTAGCAAGGGGCGTAGTGTCGTTTTCTTTTTAGTGTAGGTTTATTCCCAATGTTTCTCGTAGTAATTGTGTTTTCTTTCTGGATTTTTCTATGTTATCACTTTTCAAGAGGTTTTTGAACAATCCTTTCTCCTTATGGCTCTTAATCCTTTCATATCGATCTTTAATCGAATTTGTCAATAGCTTATAACTTTATTTCTCTTTCTGATCTTGAGATTCTCTTTCTTTTATTTTGTATCTATTCAGCCTTTTCTTCAACTTCTTGTTTTCTTCTTGTAATTTTTTGTCAACTCTATGCACTTTACTTCTATCTTTTCTTGTTTTCTTTCGTCCGCGTCCTCGGGATGCTATTGATGCCGGCGATGCTGTTGGTGACTCTTGTGAAAATTGAGTACGCTTACTGGGGAACTTGGTGGTGTTGCATCTAAGATCGATTGTAAATTCTTCCTCTTCTTTCTGTATTCTCTTTGTCTCAACTTCCAGATGACCTTTGCTTGTTTTTTTTCAATAGGTGTCAAGTCTCTTGCAAGCCGTTTAACTTTATGGTAGTGTTCACGGTGCTTTCTTTTAGCTTCTTCATATTTTTCGGTGTTCTGTTTGAGTCTTTCCCTGTACCTCCTTTGTTTTTCAGCCGCCGATAGTCGCGCCATTTCAGGTCAAATAGTATTTCTGAAAATATTATCTCTAAGTTATAATTTTATGTATAGGTGTTTTACTATAACTTTAGTCATAATAAACAAAGTCAATTTACAATAAAAAAGAAAAAGAAAAGCAAAAAATAAAATGAACCTTTGCTTGGCTGATCGGATTGTCGCTGGGGAACAAAGAAGACCCACGTGCGTATGCTCCGAGCGGGCTCCCACCATCGGAGCTCGTGGCGGAGCAACAGTTTGGAGGCTCCAACTGTCCGTTGGAGCTTCACCGGTCACCACTCGCTGGGCCGAGGAACCGTACTTGGCCCACTCGGGTGTAGGCCGGTGAGAGATGGCACCCCTGGTCCTTGTGCGTCGGACCGAAGACCGGCGCGGGTCGCAGCGGGCGGATTCTCTCGGATAGCTCTGTCGCTCAGTGGTAGTTGGGCAACGCACGCGAAGACGGAGCTCTACGGCAGGAAAGGACCGTCTGGCAGTGCTGCAATCGCGGCTTTGTGGAGGGTGGTGAATACCCGGTAGCGCGGCCGGCCTAGTAACCACCCTTTGCAGTCGTTCGGAAGAGTGAAAACCCGGACTCGCCACCCGGCCTAGTAACTCTTCCGACGATATCACGAGGTGAAGCATGTCTCGGGCTGCCGCGATTGATGTGGAAATGTCAGGCGGAAACCCCCATTCGGCCGCCCACCCTTAATGCCGTAGAGATGAGCGGCCACACGAGCAGGGGTTTTCCGAGAGTTTAAGGTGGAAGCGGCCTCCAACTCTGCGGTAGGTTGTGCCGCAGAGAAGAGGTTATGGGGTGCTTCATGAGTGAAGCCCCTCGCTGACTGCCTGCTGCGAGAGGTGGAGAATAGGCGGCCTGTGTCGCTTCGCCCATGGGCGGCGGACATGGGGTCGTCCGCCGTCAACACAACACCGGGCAACGAGGGGAGACGTGCTGTGTGTTTCCGGCGCGGAGGTTACACTCCGCGCCTTATCGAGGTGGAGCCCGCAAGTGTGCGGGCCAAGTCTGGCGGGAGGACACCGTAGCGTGTCTAAACGTCCCCTGACCCCCGCCCATAGACGGCGCGAAGAAACACCGCGGGATTTTAGTGGGTAGAAGTCCCACATACCCCACCGATCTCCCCATGGTCGGTGGGGATCTGATTCGCAGATTTCCTCGCGTTATACCTAGTAAAAAATGTCACGGTCCCTCGATATGCTGTATAGGGACTAGGGAGAGACAATTGTGGAGTCAATTTTACTTTAAGTGCTACATGCTAATCCCACTAAGTACGTAAATGTCTTAGGAGTTACCAAGAATGTCTCTGGAGTTACCGCCAAAGTAACTCAGTATACAAGTAACTCAGCAGACAATCGGAGCATTTTTATGAAAAGAGCACATTATAATTTGATTATGGTACTCGGCGTAACCTTTAATCGAAAACATATGTTAGGTACTGCAAAAACATCTGATTATATTAAATAAATAATAAACTTACATTGAAAAATCGCGGTCACTCAGTAGACGACACAAAAAGGCACGCACTCCCTCTGAACGTTCTTCGAGGACTGGCGGCTCGACGGCGCTATCAAAGGACACCGTCGCGCCATGCGAGCGAAAGCAAACACAAATGAAGCTACCTACGGCAAACAGTGCCATCTATGTGTTCCCGGGTGAAATTTACGAGGGTAACTCAGCATACGAAGGTAAAATCATTCTAGTAAGGGACACAGTTTAGAGATTTTTTTCTGGAAAAGTGTTTAGACCTATTTCTATTTTGTTATGCACACGATAAACTATAATATACTAACTTGTTGTATAATAAGAATTAACCGAAAGAGAGAAGAATAAGGTTATTTAAAATTAAAGTTCACATGGTGAAGGTGGTCTTCGGACAGGAATATTTTGTATGGAGCAAATTTTTCGTGTACTGAGTTACCATAAAATTTCATCGAATTTAAAGATTTTCGAGAACGTAATCAAGTTTCCCGTGGTGCCTAATAATCTTAGATACTATTGTTGTATTCGTTATGTGTGTATCTATAACCGATTAACGTATTTCAATAAAAAATGGTCGGGGACAGCAAAGTGTGGGTAAAATAGTTGATTGACCCGTGTACGAATGTAATACTAACATGAAACAAAGCCTCGGGGTCAAGTCTCCAGAGACAGTGCCGTCGACGATTCGTTTAGCGCTCCGAGATCGCTGCACTCATTTACGCTAATTAAATAACTGCCAGTTTGTTTAACTACTTCCTTTAAGTATCTCAATGATGTTAGAGTTTTCTGTTTTTTGTTTTAACATCACGTCTCTTTTGTTTTAGATCGAAAACCACTTTAAAATTCTTAACCTTCAGAAACTTTGGCACGGACTTTAAAAAAAACTGAGTTTTATTAAGAAACAGGCGTGTCATTTCTTAGCAAAGTTGACAAGTGTGTCGATGTCAGTCGATATTGTGATTCTTCATATACCATAAGTTAGTGTTCTTTTTCCCCTAAGCCCATGTGGCTTAGGGTTTAAGTGTTACACCATTTGGTCACATACAAAAATTTAGTCCTGAGCAAAGTTCTGAAGGTAACTTGTATAATTAAGTTTCAACTAAGATCGCATTTAATTGTAAATTGGCTATGGGGGCATGAATATATACTAGAGTAGATAAAATAGTTCTGAAGAAACCATAGTTTTGCATGTGCATGCCTAACTCGTACGTTTTGATTACGAACAGTTTATCTACAATATCCATAAATAAGAGTAACTTTATTCTTTAAATATAGTTCATAATAATTCATTACCAAAATGTCAGAATTACAGTAGAGATTAATATATATAAAACTATTTTTGTGAGAGAGCGACCTAAAAACATTATAGCATTGAAATTATATATTATCAAAATAGTACGTCAAGAAGCTATCCAAATATTTTAAGATATCGCTTAAAATATTGCCGCATAAAATCTGGAAAGATTCCTACACGATCTCTGTGCCGAAGCACTTTAAAAATATAAATTTAAGAGAAAGAAGTGTTAAAAGCCGAGAACGGGTGGATATTGATGTCTTTACTGGCTTAGTGCATTTACGAGCTCCTAGTTTTGTTCAAGCAGTGTTGCGGTTTAGCTCGAAGGGCAAATTTACTCCGCCGTCCCCAATTTGCGGTGGGATTCATTTAGAAGATTTCTTAACATTATGTAAATAGTTTCTCTGTGGTAAGGTACTCGTGCACTGTCACCATAAAGCTCCAAAAGCTAAATCACTTTCTAATTTTCCCCACAGTTTAAATAGAATTTTTAACATTTTAACAGAATTTTTAAATATTTATTTATTTATTAATATTAATATTATTCAAAAGGTACACCAACAGCACAAACAAAAAACTTATAATAGGTATAGGTAATACAAGGCAATTTTAAGGTATACACAAATAAATTACAAAATAGAAATTGTGACGAATGAAATGCATAACTAACTATAACAATTAATATAACATAAACTTAACTTAAATAAAAATTTTAAATGATTCCTCGGGATTTTTCAGGATAAAAAGTCCTTTATGTAAATCCAGGCAATAAACTATCTGTATGCCAAATTTCATCCAAATTATCCAAATTTTACGTGAAAGAGTATAACAAAGGAATACATTCATCCATCTTCACAAAATCATGTATGAAAACCTTCGTTGATCGCTTTTTCCATTAGTGAAAACCGCATTAAAATCCGTAAAAGATCTAAGCGTATCTCTGTATAGAAGGAAGCGACTTTATTTTGTAGCTAGCTGTTGCCCGCGACTACGAATGCGTAACTTTGTAAATTATATAGTAAAACCTTCATCGAGAACCACTCTATCCATTGGTCAAAACAGCATGAAAATTCATAGGTTAAGCAGTAGTTTTTGAGTTTATCGCACAGACAGACAGACTCGGCGGAAGATTTTGTTTTATAATATCGCTGCTTAAAAACTAAAAGGCCATAAAACAAAAAAATCCAAAAATGGTTTTTTTTGTAAAAATACAATCACAATCCTTCATATTGTATGTTGCAAAAAGACTTATTGGTTGTTTTATTCAATATTTAGTATATTTTGATTTAAAAAAAAATATTCAAAAGTAATTTATATGCTTATTAAATATCTCCTCTAGAATTCAGTTTATTATAAAAGTACTTAAAACATTTAATACTACTTAAAAATACGCTTCTAAAGATGTATAATATGCATATATTTGATATTATATCTAGTAAGAAAAAAATAGACAAAAATAGTTAATTCAATATTTTTCGATTAGCTCTCCTGTAAGAATTGTAATTTTGAATGTAACGATATGTATAAGGTATAATATGTAAGGAAGAAGATTAGTAGGATGGAGACATTAGTGAAATACATTATCAAATGACTGTTGGCAGTTGGCGGGCCCTATCAGAATTACCGTAATTGACGTTCAAGTGGCGTAAAAGTGAATCGGAGGCGTCTCAGATGGCTTGGATGTTGGGATGTTGGCTCGCGGGCCCGATCGATACGGTGCCCCCTTCGCGTCTCGCCGCTTTCGTACCAATCACCACACCCGCGAGCGACGAACCAAGATTTCTCGAAATTTTACAAACAACCAACGCCGTTAACAGGATTCAATCAATTAAGAGTGCATATAAAGCAAATAAAATTTGTAATTTCACCCGCGTGGCCCCTTGGACATGATAGTGACACAAAATACGTAGAACTTCGCACAACATGCGACGGAAGATAGCGCATCCCGCTCAATAAAAATGTTATAAGTGCCAAAAGTATTAAATATTAATTATTCGTAAACTACAATTTTAAATGAAAAATTGATACATAAAGCATTAGATAAATCTGTGAAGTGAAATTACTGATACACTTTTAGCTTTGTAATGTGTGTCATTTTGAAAATAAAACTAAAATCGATGGAAAAGAGAGCTCACTTGGTGATTTTTTTCTATCGAGAAAATTTCATAAAATATATTATGTTTTCTGTTAAAGTCTTCACTTTCATTTATAATGTATTTATCTATTTTGAAAAAGTTTTTAAATTGGACTTTGTTTACTTAGATAAAATTTAAATCTAGGATTGGCTATTTCTCTTTATACGCGCCCTTAATATAAGTTTATTTTACAACATGTTAAGTTTGTTACAAACGACATATTCGTATACCCATATGTTATAGTATGTAATTAAGAAAATTAACACTCGATAACGCATCGGTGATATTAATACCGGTATTATTAAATATTGCAAGCATATAATCACTGGTTAATTAATTGTAAACAATTACTTAATTTGTACTAATTATTATTATACCTAACTTAATAATTATTACACATACATTTTGCTTTATGTGCAATTTGTGAACCTAATTAATTTTCCTTGCATCACCAAAACGTTTTTGATTTTATTTTATTTATGGGAGGTGATCAAAAAATTTATTGAGAAAATTAATGCTTGTAAATGTAAAAAAGTTAATTCTAAAAGGTAATAAGTGTAAAAGTTAAAGATAACTACTTAAATTATAATAATGATAGCGAACTGAAATTATTTTACCGTAACTTTGTAAGCGTAAATTTTATTTAATTTGGCAGACCTGTAGTTAGTTACGAAAATTTTAACAAAAAGACTAATTTAAATCTATTCATATGTAAAACTTGACAGTGTTGTTAATAGTCTATCTATAAAGATAAGACCCCAGGTAGAATGTCGTTACTATTTGAAGTGAATATAATTCTGCAAAATATTAAAATTTCTGGCCTTTTTTTAATCCAAAATAACTGCTTTTAACTTTTTACTACATATATATTAGGTACTTACAACATCAACAAAAAATTCCTAATCTCCGAAATGGCTGGATCGATTTTTCACAGGACTTTCACTTTTAAAAAAAATTATATCATATTATTGAATATAATTGTCAGGATGTTCACTGTCTGTTTCTGGATAAAAAAGTGTACCAGCAGTCATCAATTGGCCTAAACCAGTGGGAAAAAAATTCTCACTAGTTCCGCCACGGAACTAATACTTCAACGGAACTACTGAAAATATATTGCGTGGAAACTTTGGAACTACAATAGTTATATTTTCAAAATTGCGTCCTTCTATTATAACAAGTCGAGGGTTAACATTATTTCTTTTTGTTTATTATTTATTTACATCACACAAACAACATAAGAAAAATGATTGCAATTGTCTTCATAATTATTATTATGTCAAGCAAGAGACTAAGCGCCTCTTTCACAAACGTCAAGTAGGCCAAACTGTCATTTAAAGTCACCGGTAACCGGGGATAATGGAGCTGATATACCTTTGTTTGTGCGGTAAACGTCCCAAACATTAAATAGAAAATAATAAAAAGAAATCGGCTATCGAATGATGCAGTAAACCGAGTGCATAATTCAATATAACAGACAATGATTTCTAAAAGTAACTAATCAACACTTTACATGTAGTTTGTGAAAGAGGCCCTAATAAGTATAAACAAAGAATAACTTTATTTGCATGTGTTTTGGATTCGTGATTTACCTACTTAGTTATAGCAGATTGAATTTTCGTTTTTTTATGTTCTGTATCGCCTTTATTCGCAGTCAACACATTTATTATATTGTCTGTCAGTGTTTTATTGTTAAATCGACGTAGATCTAAGATAGTGACTCAAAAGAGAAACAAAAAAGCATCGGCCTTTCAAACTACTCACTAGTCCGCGACCGACAACGCGACGCAAACTCGCAATAAGGTCCTCCCACCCCACACTCCCTCCTCTCTCAAACAATAACAAGCGCTTGCTCTCTCTCCAATGCGGTTACTTCGCCTTTATTAGATTAACTCCACAAAAGCCGACTCATCGCTTAATTATTTACGACGGCTGAGGAATCATTCTTTTGGAATTGCGATTCGCCACTGCTAATAAG
The DNA here is from genome assembly GCA_945859745.1 of Synanthedon formicaeformis. Lineage (NCBI taxonomy): Eukaryota > Metazoa > Arthropoda > Insecta > Lepidoptera > Sesiidae > Synanthedon > Synanthedon formicaeformis. Next base: position 5,687,562 of record OX243967.1, on the reverse strand, counting down.
ACTGCAGATAATTTTGCATCCGATATGTATCCTGATCCAAAACTCTCCAATCTACGAATTGTTTTTAAATTCCTAGTCCTATTCTAGACTTTTAACTATCTAATTATAGATCTTGGTATTATTCATTTATGCTACTCAAAATTTCTAATATACGTGTAAATATACGGGTCTTTTTATGTATATATAAACCCTCGAAAAAAGGTTTCCAACTCTATGTGAAAGTGACAAACTTAAATAATACTGGAAAATTGAGAATCTATAGATTAAGTAAAATTATGTTTTAAGGGACTTAAGTTTAATTTCCCCAAAAAAATCTAAAAATTATACAGGCGAAGTCGCAGGGCATGTCTAGTTATCAAAGTAAAATGCGATCACACAATTCTATTTTTTAATACAATAACTAGGTGTTTGTTGCCAAGTCCCAACAATAGCTTTGACGAACAGGCTGCATATTTTTATTGCATGAACTATCTTTTTCTCAAGAAAAATGATATCAATTACTAAGAGTACACGAAATTCGAGAAACTCAATTTCCTTCTTCAGTCAGATCGAATAAAATAAATAATTAATATTGGGTGACTATCAAATTCTATTGCTGAAATATACTTAACGATCTAATTTGGGTACTTTCTTCTTCATGATACCGGATAGACAGCTAGAATGGAGGGAACCATTCAAATACTGTCATAATATTTAATATTCACAGAATAGCTTTCGACAACCGTTTAAAACTTTTATTGAAATAGTTTGGTCGGCCGGGTTTTACGCCTTGCCTGCCACTTAAACGTGCGACCTCAAGTGATATTGCTTTTTTACGACCAATTTTTCGTTTTCGACGAGTAAATTATTGTAAAAATAATTTTATAAAGTAAAATGTGATCTTAATTATAAACGGTTTTGTGGCTGCTGAAACAGTTTTTTATTTACTTTGAAACATCAACGTAAGCGCTTTGTGTCTTTAAATTGTTCTAGTTTCTAAATAGATCGCATTTACTCGTATATTCTTATAATAAAATATGCTTAATTCACATTTTCGTACAACTGTGAAATGAATATTGATTTTCTTACTAAGTACAATTCATCTAACGTTTACTTCCTATTATGAAAACATTCCGTTACAATTAGTAATTTAATTTTTCTTGGTTTTGGTCTCCTTTAATTAAGAATATTTTATTTGTTTGTTACAGAATGTGAGGCTCAGCATCAACCCATCCATGTAGCGAATACTTAACAGACCACAGTGGACAATGCGGTCACAAGCTTCCAAATCTTCACCGAAGAAAGAGGTGTTAAGTAAGAAAACATTAAAAACCAGCACCGTCACAAAGCAAATTAAAAGAAAAACAGTTTCTGATAAAAAAATTAAAAATTTGGCTAACAAACCCTTAACAAAGAATCTTAAAAAAAGTTTTTCCGACGAAGACACTACTACTAAAAATGAAGGTGAGCAATCTCTTGGAGGAAAAAATCAAACAGAAACTGCTAAATGCGAAACATCTAAAATTAATCCCAATGATTCACCATCGAAAAAGTCCAAGAAGAAGAAAGATTCGCCTAAAGTTAAAGGTAAAGTAACTGTAGTGAAAAAAGTATTGAGCAAGAAGTCCCCAAAAACGATTATCAAACGAAAAACTGCATTAAAATCTAATTTAAAAAATGATGAACAGGATAATGATGACGTAAAGTACAAAATTAATTTAGATGCAATTAAGAAACAAAATGTCAGACCTTCTAAGGCTAATATAATTAAAAAGGGAATCTCAACCACCCAAAAGAAGAAAAATGCAAACATTTCGAAAAAAGAAGTACGTGAAACAGATCAGATGGAAGACAAATCAAAAAAAGATAAAGACGAAAATATTAAAAGTAAAGATAAAAGCAAAACTACCGAAAAACAAGATAATTCTTTAGAAAATAATCCGGACAAAAATGAAAATCTCCCAATTGAGGAAAAGCAACAAACAAATGAGCTCTCCAGTGACACTTTGCTACGCAACACTTCTACTGCTTTGCCTATATCAACAGAAACTCCCAAAGTAGAAACTGAAAGACCACCGAAATTCTTTACATCAGTCAGGTCTCCAAGGACTGTCGATATTGACGTTAAATGTTGCAAGCGAAATTTAAGTTTAAATGAAAGGTTTCTTTCCGTAAAATGTGAATCGAAAAACGATGTAAACAATAAAGAAAAAAGTATGAATACTTTGGTTTCTCAAGGCCCAGAATCGGACGTGTACACTTTTACGGAGAAAGTTGACTCTCCAAATAGCATATCAGAAATTCGTCCAATGAATAGAATCCATATGCCTAATATTGATGAAAAAGGTCGACCTGTAGCAAGAGTTAAAGGCACTGTTGTTAATAAGAAAATGGATGTAGAGAAGAAAAAGTTTTCTCCTCATCGTCCTATTGATGATGTAGTAAACAGGTTGATGGTTAAAAAGTTAAATGAGAATCCTAATAGCGACGCTGAGAGCAACACTATTTTTAATACCATGAGTGTTTATAGGGAACCAGAAGCTATAGTAAGCAAATCTTACAAAATGGTTGCAAGAAAATCAAGTGTTACAGGAAAACCGTTTAGTCCCTTAAAATTCTTTGACCAAGAAAGTCCACCAACTAAAAGTAAAAATTGCAATGAGAAAGAAAAAACATCTAAAACTAATTCCGAAAAGAAAATTACTGCAAAAGCTAAGAATAAACATAAGAAAAGTAGCATGACTGATGATGATATAGATACGTCCACATTTGCCCTTAACAAAAAGACGCTACATTATAGTTCATCTGAAGATGATCCTAATGAATCAAATGATGATAAGGAATCTGGTTCAGAAACCTCCAAAAATAAAAAGACAAAGACCAAAAAATATAAGAGAATAACTGATAGCGCAAAAAAATCCACATCGAAAGAACTTAAAGAACTTTCAAAGGATTCTCTTATAGATCTTAAAGATGATTCAATATATTTAGCACCAGGAGTAGACAAACCTAGTAAAAGGCGCCGAAAGTTACTGTCTATGTGGACGGGACCAAAAAAACATAGAATGGCATCTTTAAACGCCATAGCAAAAGTCCACTGCTTATACGAAAATGAAAGTAGAACCCATATGGAATTGGGCCTAATGAAAACAGTAGACCGGCAACCTTTACCTAGTACTTCAAAGGCTTCTACATCTAAAAAGAAAGATATGAAATCAAAAGAAATGGACAAACAGGAAAGTACTTCGGAATCCGAATACGAAAATAGTAACAAAGATAAAAAGGACGATAGCTCTGAAAGTTCTGATGATAGTCCACCTCAAAGAACTTTACGTGGCGTTCCTGGAATTAGAAGTGCCGGGAAATATTGGGATCCCAAATCATCAACCTCTTCGAGTGAAGATAGCGAATTAGATTGTAAAAAGAAAACTATAAACACAGATAAAAAGAAATCGTTACCTAAAACGACACCCTCGGTAAAGTCAGATACTGAGAAACCTCCTACAAAAATGAAGAAAACTGTGGGAGTTCCTATGAAGAAAAAGCGAATTCGGAATGAAGTAGTGATGGATTTAAAAGATATGGTTGTTCAAAAACGAATGGCTAGTTTAAATGCGACCGCTATTTTGGCGGCTAGCTATGAAAAACGTTCACCAAAATCTAGTAAAGATGATACTACATCGGATTCATGTAGTGACGAATCATTTTGTCAGAAGCCAAAAAACGGGGTAAGTTCCGGCGTTAAGTCGGAAACAAAAAACGAAGAACCCAAAAAAGAGGAAGATGACGGTGCAATGACTGATAGAAAGCAGAAAGTTGAGGTGATCGTCAATCAAGACACCGATGTGACTATTACTGGTGTTTACTCAACTCATCACCATGAGGGCTTTTGCACTGTGTCTGGCATGCAGTACCGAATCTCCTCTACTAGCCACACACAGACGACAGCAACAGCAAACTGCGAAAAGGTAAATAATGGCTACTACTCATGTACTTTTTTTTGTGATATCTAATACCGGAGATTTTTTCATGGAAGATACTGTATTTATCCGTTAATACTATTGGATAAAATAAAATCTATATGTGGGTTTTATATCAGAATTTTTGCAGCGCATTAGTTAGATAACTATAACCACCCACAATCAATCAGCCTGTTCGGCAAACAGGCTGAAAACCCACATTTAGATTTTATTTTATCCAATAGTATTAACGGATAAATACAGTATCTTCCATGAAAAAATCTCCGGTATTAGATATTCAGGTAAAAGTCAACAAATTGGGCCCTATAAATAAAGATGATACAGCCGCAGGCGCTTCACTCATTAATATCCTGTAATGAAGTAAGTTCTATGTAAACACGCCTCGGGACCTCATTCGCACATTATCCCTCATCGTTTTACCTCCGTAAAGCCACTACCCAAATGTAAACCCTTTGTCAAAGAAGTAAACACTGACTTTTGAACGCACACCAGTTATTGGTTGGGGCGCAAAGAAATTTATGACTTAAAGGAGTAACTGCCGTGTTACCCTTGATACAGATTATATCGTCAGACGCGTTAAACCTTATTAACGTTATGTTAAACCCGGGAAAGCGGCGGGATTCCTGACGCCATCTAAAATACATTTCACTTAAAAGGGTGAAATTAGTTTCATTTAATACAACGTTCATTTTGCAATGCAAACTTCAAAGCTTGTTTATACCAAAATTATGATTAAGTTTATCTTTAATCTATCCTTTTAATTTGAAGCGCACTGTGGGCGCACTAATTAAAAATCGTTTAAAATAACATATCATTCCACCAAAGGATCCAACATTGTTTTTCATATATTGAAATTTTAACTAGTTACAGTTCCCCGAAATAACTCTTGAAACTATTTCGCAGAGATTTTTTATTAAAAACCAATAATAAACAATAATTGGGTGATTAAACGCATTATTAGTTTCTATTCATATTAAATTAGTATTGTACTATCCGTGGTTTCATTATTGTGGTATTAGTTTTAGGTCAAAATCCATTTTTTATATCTTCATACGTCGAGAAATTACTCTTAAAAAGCTTTTTGAAAAAGTAATTTATATTTAATAATACATACATACTAATTAGCTTTTTTAAAACTCTAATCTCAGGAACTACACTAGTTGGTTATAAAATATCTTTTTTGAGTAACTAAGATCACCATAATTATTGTTTCCATAGGAAAGTTGCTCACGCGACGATGGCTCCCGCTACACTCCTTTGTCAGCGCTTTCTTCAATGAAGCCACCAGCTGACCAAGCCCATGGACATCCACAACCAGGTATGCCCCATACACTTTGTAATCTCTGTATCTAGTATCTAAAGACATTTATCTAATGATTCTAAATTCAAGTTCAAGAAAACCTTCAAATGCTAGAACAATGCAATTTTTCGGGATGTTCCAAACTGTTCTACTATAATTGTTCTACGATAGAACAATTTGGATAAAAAAATTCCAACTAATTCTACTGCACAGTATGACAGATTGGACTCGAATACCTAGCCTCCATGTTACATAGGAGGGGTCACTAAAGACGGTGGAATTAAATCGATTTATTCAGACGACGATCGCAGTTCTCGAGATTCAAATAACTCGTGTGTACTTTCGAATAATGCCAGCAGAGTGCCTTCCAACAGCCGAGTACTTACTCGGAACAAAATCTCGTCGTGGCCGTTGTCTTTCGTAATATCAAAGGAAATTATTTTTCGTTGCCGTTATCTATCTAGTTATGGGCTACCATGAGGAATACGTTTCTTAAAAAATGTACGAAAATAATTATATTCAATAAGAAGAATAAAATTTTACCAAAAAGTCTTGGATCACAATTTGGTTATCAAAATCCCTTCACATGATGATTTCTATATAATTCTTAGGCTATGATTCTATGTCAATTCTTAGGCGTCTGTGATTGTAGGAAACGAATAAAATCAATATAACTCCTACTTTCCTCACTAGTTTTATGATCATTTTGGCCAGTTATTATTTACTAGCTGTTGCTTGCTTATTAACTTTATAAAATATAGCCTATGCTATTAGGCTAAAGATTTTTTAAAATCGGTCCACTAGTTGGAAAGTTTATTCATAACAAACAAAAATACAAATCTTTTCGTAGAATACAGCCTTAACCAAGTCGACAACTACCGTCGCCATAAACACAAAAAACACAAGTTAAACCTTACGCTAACTTAAGTTAAGTTACGCTGCCGACCCTGATATATGAAATTAGAAACAAGTTGAGGATAATAAGCGGAATAGGGTTGTGATATCACAACTTACTCACAGTGATAGATGGTCTTCAATAAGAGGCAGAGCGTCCAGACGGCCTGCCGAGTTTATGATTACAAAGTGTAAAGTGCCACTCACAAATTCATAATTTTAATTCGCCAATGAAACTCAAACCTATTAATAAAAGCTTTTACGAGACTTTATTTTAATTCGTCACCATTTGTCGCCCTACATTCAATATGATAATTTAATTAAGTGTCCAGATATCGTCACCAGAAACAAATATAAACGTTAAATGCAATATTAAAGGCGGTCAAGTAATAAAATAATTTTAACGATGTCTCAAATGGTATAATTGCAGCGATTAGTTCTAGTATTATGTTATCGCTGTCACAGCGAGACAGATAAATAGCTACGCTGAATCCCGAGAACACTTACTTACACTGTAAACGGTACATTGGAAATGCAATTTAATGTTAGAATATCATATCCGCTGCAAAATAATTAGCTAAAAAAATTTTTATATTTCTGTTTTCTCCAAATGTACATCCTAATGGGTTAATAAAAGTATATTATAATATTTTGTAGGTAATAAATATTAGTGTAAGCGCCTCTTTCTCAAACGTCAATTAGGCCAAACTGTCATTTAAAGTCACCGGTAACCGGGAATAATTTAGCTGATATACCTTTGTTTGTACGGTAAACGTCCCAAACATTAAATATAAAATAATAATAAAAAATCGGCTATCGAATGATGCAGTAAACCGAGTCCATAATTCAATATAACAGAAAATGATTTCTAAAAGTAAGCAATCAACACTTTACTTGTAGTTCGTGAAAGAGGCCCTAAATGTGGCACAATGAAAAACGAAATTTGAAATTTTTTTTCGTAGACGAAGAAAGTCTAATACTTATAATGCGAAATTATTTCATTCGCATATTAATCACTCGAATTGTTTGTCGATTGTTAATCGATTAATCGCTTGTTAAGTTTAATTTACTAAGCGCCTCTTTCACCAACTACAAGTAAAGTGTTGATTAGTTACTTTTAGAAATCATTTTCTGTTTTATTGAATTATGCACTCGGTTTACTGCATCATTCGATATCATCATCATCATCATCATCTCAGCCGCAGGACGTCCACTGCTGGACATAGGCCTCCCCCAAAATTTTCCAATTGGACCGGTCAGAAGCAGCCTGGATCCACCGTTGACCCGCGGCCTTTATTAGGTCGTCTGTCCACCTTGTGGGTGGACGTCCTGCGCTGCGCTTGCTGGTCCGTGGCCTCCACTCGAGAACCTTCCGGCCCCAGCGGCCGTCGGCTCTCCGTACTATATGCCCTGCCCACTGCCACTTCAACTTACTGATCCGCTGGCTTATGTCGGTAACTTTCGTACGTCTACGGATCTCCTCATTTCTGATTCGATCTCGTAGTGTAACCCCGAGCATAGCCCTTTCCATAGCTCGTTGAGCGACTTTGAGCTTCCTTACGAGGCCTATAGTAAGACACCACGTTTCAGCGCCATATGTCATCACTGGCAACACACATTGGTCAAAGACTTTTGTCTTGAGACACTGAGGGATTTTGGACGAGAAGATGTCTCGGAGCTTCCCGAACGCTGCCCATCCGAGCTGGATTCGACGATTGACCTCCCTCTCGAAGTTGGCTCTACCTAACTGGACTATTTTTCCCAGGTATATGTACTCGTCAACAACTTCGAGAGTTGAGTTCCCAACTGTTACTGGGGTAGGCACAACATGGACATTTGACATAACTTTCGTCTTGTCCATATTCATTTTAAGGCCTACCCTTTGAGAAACTCGGTTGAGGTCTTCAAGCATCGTGCCGAGGTCTCTCATCGACCCCGCCAAGATCACAATATCGTCGGCAAACCGAAGGTGAGTGATATACTCGCCGTTAACATTGATGCCAAGTCCTTGCCATTCCAGGAGCTTAAATGCATCTTCCAAAGCGGCAGTGAACAGTTTCGGAGAAATAACATCTCCCTGTCTCACACCTCTTCGCAATGGAATTGACTGTGTGCTGTGCTCCTGTACTCGAACCGACATGGTGGCTTTATTGTATAAACACTTCAATACCTCGATATACCGATGATCAATGCGACATCGCTGGAGGGCCTCGAGCACTGCCCATGTCTCGATCGAATCGAAGGCCTTCTCATAGTCCACAAACGCCAGACATAGTGGAAGGTTATACTCTTCGGTCTTCTGTATAACTTGGCGTAACGTATGGATGTGGTCTATGGTACTATAACCTTTGCGAAAACCGGCTTGTTCGGGAGGCTGGAAGTCATCAAATCTGCGTTCTAGACGATTTGCAATAACCCTTGAAAACAGTTTGTAAACATGGCTCAGAAGCGTGATGGGTCTGTAATTCTTCAATAGAGTTTTATCACCCTTTTTGAAGAACAGCACCACCACGCCCCTGTTCCATGCTTCTGGCGTTATACCGCCGAGTAGGACGGAATTAAAGAGCCGCTGAAGGACTTTAAGTATCGGTTTTCCACCCGCTTTCAGAAGCTCCGATGTGATTCCGTCATCACCGGGTGCCTTGTTGTTCCTCAGCTGTTTCAGAGCCATTGCTATCTCATACAGACTGATGTCCGGGATATCCTCGGTGTAGTGTCGGGTTAATTTGGCTCTAGGGTCTTTGGCCGAACTTTCAACAGATTTCGTAATTGAAGTATACAACTGTCCATAGAACTTCTCGACCTCCTTTAGCATGTCCGCTCTAGATGACGTTACACTGCCGTCTTCTCTTTTCAGCTTCGTTAACTGGCTTTTCCCAATAGATTTGTCTCTTGCGAAGACTTTGGAGCCTTTATTTCGCTCGATCGTACTTTTAATACTGTCAGTATTAAAAGCACGAATATCCTGTCGCAAGGACTTCCATATTCGTCTATTGAGCTGCCTATATGTATCTGCGTCATTGGAAGATTGCAGTCTCAGGGAGCGTCGTTCAGCCATGAGTTTTAAGGTTTGGTCAGAGAGCTTTTGTGGTCTATTCTGTCGGATAGGTTTGAAGAACTTCGAACCCACCGACTGGACAGTGTCTACTAATCTGTTATTAATCTCGTCCACCGAAGCGTCGGTTTTCAGGCAATCGAAGCGGTTGGACAACTCGAGTTGGAAGCTGTCGAGATTTTGGAAATGAGCCAGTGTGGGTCGGAGCGTAGACTTCAACAAGCGGCGCCTCTCCAGTTTGACATTAATATTCAATGTGCCTCTTACTATTCTATGATCGCTGCCGGTTTTTACCCTGTTGATCACGGAGACATCATTAAATATTCGTCTCTTGGTGGTTAAGATGAAGTCTATCTCATTTCTTGTGGAACCATCGGGACTTAACCAGGTCCATTTCCTTTGAGGTGGCTTTTGGAAAAAAGAGTTCATCATAAAGAGTTCCTCCTTTTCCAAGAAGTCCGCCAACCTCTGTCCCCTGGGGTTCCGCTGGCCATATCCAAATTGCCCAACTCTCAGCTCGTCATTTCTTCTCTTGCCCAGCCGCGCATTAAAGTCCCCCATTACAACATTGAAGTGGGTCTTGGAAGTATGTATGGCTCGACTAATATCCTCATACATAGCCTCTACTTCTTCATCTGGATGTGACGAGGTCGGTGCGTAAACCTGAATGACCTTCAGCGAATATCTTTTGGATATTTTGAGTATTAGGTACGCGACCCTGCTCGACACGCTTCCGATAGACGTAACATTGTTAATGAGGGATCTGTGGACGAGAAACCCAACTCCACCTTGGGATTGTTGTTCACCCTCCCGGTAGTAGAGCAAGTTTCCAGATTTCAGGGTTATCGTGTCCTCACCCTCTCTACGGACTTCAGACAATCCCAAAATATCCCAATGTAACCTGCTCATTTCTTCTTCCAGCTCAATAATCTTCTCGTCTGTCCTCAGGGTCCGAATGTTGTGTGTTACCAGGGCCAATTGTCTACGGGAGTGGTAGCCGGATCTCTTCCGGAGATTCTTAGCACCCCCTGCCCCGCCGTTACCTTGGCCGCTACCGTAGCCAGGAATAGCGAGGCCGCCGGGGACTGGGGGCCTGGTCACTTTTTTGTTGGTCATCATGGGGGGTGTTTTGCCAATACTCGCCACGCTTGGCAGGCGGGTTGGCGAGCGCAGTTTACTATAACTGTCCGCAAAGGGCGCTGCTGCCCACCCTTTGGTGGATTTTCCCTTAGCCGACTTCTACGGCACCCACGGGTTGAGATGGGGGGGTACTATTCTAGGCCGGTACCCCACGGCACTCGATAGGCGATTTTTTATTATTATTTTCTATTTAATGTTTGGGACGTTTACCGTACAAACAAAGGTAAGTATTCAGCTAAATTATTCCCGGTGACAGGTGACTTTAAGTGACGGTTTAGCCTACTTGACGTTGGTGAAAGAGGCGCTAAATTAAATTAAATACTTCTGCCTATAACATGAGATTTTAGAATTTTTTTGTTCGAATAACGCTGACTAAGATTTATGTTTCATAATTTTATTATGTTTTTAGGATTCACACAGATAAAATCTAAAAATATTCTAAATTATATATTCTAGACTTTTTTTAAATGAATTTGAAAATTTATTATTCCGAGTAGCATGTGGTTCAATGTCATCGCAACAGATGCTTTGATAGTTCGATCTACTTTGAGGGAGGCCAAGGAATGATAATTATCACAATGTGGTCTAAAATGTGTTGCTTAACTATTCACCTAACAAAATCTCATTAGGTTTCATCCACCAAAAGTCTGCGCTGCATACAACTCTGGCCGGATGCCAACTCGCTGTTGTCAATACACGATCTTGGCTTCCCGAGACATCTCCTACATAATATTATAACGCCTATTTAACTTAATACAACGTGTTTAAACACTCATTTACCAAGCAAGTTGAATGTTTGCCGCAATCTCTGAAGCTATCTTTAGTGGGAGTGTTTCATTGCTTTTTGCAGTATAATAAACTTAAAGATGTTATCTGTTTACGAAGTCCAAGGACTGTTAACTGAGTTAATTAAATGTTATGGTGTCTACCTTTTTTGAAAGTTAAAGTATAATCTAGACATACACAACCAAAAAGACTGTGAGAGACTAGCTTTCAGGGTTAAGAGACTCGACATTGGTGAAGATCTCATTCAAACTCCGTCGAAGTTGTACTTACTCTTAAGAAATTTTAATTGATTTATGTTCCCATTTATCTAATTCAGCTATCCTACAGTTCATCCATCGCAATATTGTGGTTCAACTCAGTTAGAATCGTTGGCACTGCGTTTGAAAGATATATATTTTGATTTTCTTTAAAGGTTCAAAAGTGTCTTTAGTATCTGGTAGTGTAGTAGTATTTCTTGTACTTTGACCCACTGAGAACAGTGCCAATGTCGTGCTTTAAATTAAACAATTGGCAGTTTCGCACGGAAATTAAGCATCTGTCAACCAGGAAGTTAAACTAAAGAGGCGAATTGAGATTCCGTCTCAGACAGTGTAGATCCAGAAAACAAAACATCTAGCAATGCCTACGCATTTTGTTTGATAATTTCACAATAAGTTTGATTTCAATATACCTGTGATTTCAAATCACGTCATGCTTGATTACTCGTATTACCTAATGCTTTTAAGCTGGTAGTATTGATAACTAAAATACCCACTTCAAACTAAAACGTTACCCAAGGGAAGGTATTGTTTCCATTAAAAGTAAGATATTCAATTCTGAACATATTCAAATCCTTTAGACAGATTGGCACATAAAACTGTATTAATATAATTAAGTCAAATATAATTTAAAATATAATGTGTGAGGATAAAATTTTTAAGGTTAAATCATTGTAAGGATTCTATGGAATATTTATGGTTTAGGGATACAAGGACATTAGACCAATGTATGTATCTCTATAAGGATATATAGGATGTATCTACCTACAAGGATGTGGAGTACTGGTTAAAGTTATAAATCGCGTCCTAAACTATTTGTTCAATAAACAATTTGCTCTATAACAACTCTAGTGTCTTGCATCACAATTGTTGCTTCGTTCATATGTCTATTTGTCTTTTCGGACACTAACTTACGGTTTTAGTATATTTCTTAACGTTTCTCAGAGATGGCACGGTTCCAAGTTTCGTCTCGCAGATATTAAATAGTGGCCACTTATCTAAGCAACCGACAACCGGCCACTGTCCGGACTCTAAATCAGCGCTATCGAATCTCTGTTATTACTCTGCGAATCGATAGCCAATTAAATGTGCTATTACGTTCCATAACTGATTAGTGTTGATGTTTATCGCCAATAATAAAAGCCTTTACGTGTACTTACATGGTTTACTTAGTAAGCGAAGTCATTTTCTCCTGTTGAACTCGACTAACGACGAAGTAAAAAAAAATATTGGTCTGTGTGTGGGGTAAATCAAGTTCACGTAAATTTAATATGGGATTATTTTAAACAAAAACGAAATTTTTTATTTTTATTTTTTTTTATATAGCAAAGGAGTTAATGAACAAGTCATCCGAATTTATCTCGCCGATTTTAAGGCAGGCAAAAAAAAATACATCACAAAGTTTAAAACGTCTACTGCTGAACATAGGCCACCCCATAGACCACCTCAGCGATCGCCTGTAATACTTGGTAATTAAAATAAATATTAAAGATAGAGAAATGTCAACGTCTCCTGATCAACACTTACGCTGACTTACCCTTAATTACCGCAGACTTTTAATGTAGATTAAAATTATGCTTTAGTTAATTACAGACTGCATAACCGGACTGGTTTGCTACTAATTACAATACTTATCCACTCTAGATTATAAAATAAACTGAGAGTTCGCTCGCATAAAAAGCTAAAACATTGATTATGTCCTTGCCCAGAAAATAAACTGTCTCCTAAAAATTTCATGGAATTGTGTTCATAAGTTCGCCATTTAAGCCAGGTTCCCATTACATCGGACCGGCAAATGTACCGGAGAGGGGCGCCCGGACGTAGGTGTTCACATTAAACCGGATGCTGCATCATCGAAGTTTGGTTTAAGTATAAAACATATTTCACGGAATGCTACTGATTTCAATACGGCGGGCGAGCGGTCCGAGTGTACGGGTCCGGAAACGCCCGGCAAGAATGCCGAGCTCGGCGTTTTTACCGGATCCGGCATATGTGAACATTTTCATATAAATTAAATTTTCATATAACGTACAGCCATTGGACACTCCGGCAGTTTTACCGACCCGGTAAATTTGCCGGACCGTCGCAATGGGAACGAAGCCTAAAAGTTTTTATGCGATAGAAACAGTTATTTTCTATAGCATTTAAAATGTTTTATGTCTTGTATTACTTAATTATATTATAAACGCTAAGTGAATGAAATCCGATTTCACCATGGAAGACCAAAATGATTAAATTATGAAAGCATCACATTTAATTTTCATGGCTTAGCTGAATCTAATTTTACAGATACCCATTTATTAATGTGATGCCAGCGCGATCTATCTTCGAGGAAACCCTTTTCATTTCGCAACATTTTCTAAGTGAAAACACAGGGAAAATAGAAATTAGGTAGTGTCCCATATATGTCTCAGTTAACCATAATTTAATTTGTAAGAACTTATTTTTGTACTCGCATTTTAAACAAATATATTTCTTTCTTTCATAGACGAACTCTAAGCAACTAGGCATCACATTTTTCATCCCTGTTTTTTAAAGATAAATGTATGACAAGTCGAGATTCGTATCAACGTAAATTCTTGAGTCTTTTATTTGACTGTAGGTAATCTTCTTAGGGTACATTCGTGCTGGATTTAGATGAATCCCCTTGGAATTGAAACGAGTATTCTGAATTATAATTCGCAACCGAGAAAGTTTTATAAATTGACGGAATAAACCCTTTTTTTCTTATTTATGCGTTCAGACATTGAAATGTAAATTTAATCTCGGGTGCGATTTATTTTTTAGTAGGTGCCTCAAATTATTCAAAATACAAGAATCTTGTATAATTTTTATGAATATTTGTTCTTATTATTCTTATTTGACGACAAATATCTTGTTAATTAAAGTTTAAACATAGATAACTTTATAACGAATCCTATGTGTATGGCACGGAACTTATCTTTTAATGCGTTCTTAGATTCGTTCGTTGAGCTTACGAGGTGTTTGTGTAAAGGATTCAAAATAATTATACAGAGCCGACAGAAGAAACTTCCCTATATACGTTCTCTGAGACATTTTTTTCTTGGTAACGCCTTAGCGGCCCGTAACGTACCATAGCAGAATGCGTATTCTTGGTTTGAATAAGGCAATGTTAACGATAAATGTTTATAATTTAGTTCCTGAACTGGGCGGCTTGGCGCGACGTGCTGCGGGCTGCTCTAGTGCGTTCTCCGCCCCATCGCCAGCGGCTCACCATGACCCAGGTCAGTTAATGAAACCTTTTTCTTATTACATTTAGGGTCTCTTTCACAAACTACATGTAAAATGTTGATTAGTTACTTTTAAAAATCATTTTCTGTTATATTGAATTATGCACTCGGTTTACTGCATCATTCGATAGCCGATTTTTTTTTTATTATTTTCTATTTAATGTTTGGGGCGTTTACCGTACAAACAAAAGTATATCAGCTAAATTATTCCGGGTTACCGGTGACTTTAAATGATAGTTTGGCCTACTTGAAGTTTGTGAAAGATGCGCTTAGAGTTTTAGAAATGAAATATCTGAAATTTCAGTGTGATTTTTAATGCATCTTTAGTAGTGTTAGGGCACACTGCATTTCACATTCATTTGGGGAGTCCTTCTGGCATCAGTGACCACTGTGAAATGACAGCATACTGTGTGCTGTTTGATTTCGGCGATTGAGTGATGCCAGAGCTCATTTCCCTAACTTTTCCTAATTCCTTATCCTTAGTTCTACTGTGGTCGGCACCTACCTTCTAGTAGGCTGTCTGACGACCTATGTATTAAATGAAATAATTGATTGTCAGAACTTTTTCGAACCTTATGATTTTCGAGTAAGAATTATTCATTAATTTTAGCAGAAGAGTGCTGAGTTATAAGACATTTTTTGTCATGTCTTATATGTATTAACATATAGGACCTGACCCAGGTTCGGAGATATTTAGAGTTTTTTTTTTACGAACCTAAAAACTCCGATACTTGTTGATTTATCTAGTAAAAATGCGTATCTCTGAGATAGACATACTGCGAAATGTAAATAGGTGAGCTCGAATTTTTCGCAAAATGCTTTCTATAAGCTATGAAACACAAGCTTTAGATTCCGCCTTTAATAACTAGTGCAAACACGCTTTCAATTCCGCTCTGAATATATGATGTTACTGATGAAAATATCACCGCGGATCTATCATTCAACCATTCAGCTCTGTTCATGAAATCTAAACACATTCATTGTAACTATTATTAAATTAAGGCAAGCGTTATTTTCGTCGCCTAGTTTGACTTCTTAGAGTAAAATTACATGTTAGATAAAAATACAGTGCATAATAGACTATATGGAAAAAAGTGTGAATCGGGCAGATTTATAAAAAAAAATCCGTTTTCTGAGAAAAAAAATTAGTAAAATACTGCTAAAAAAAATTACTGTTCACAGTACTAAAAATTTTCCGTGACAACTACTTTTGTTTTTAGGCTTATTAATTAACTTACGTTCTACACTAAAGTTTGAATCGGCTACTTTTATTTCTTTTTTCATATTTTACACAATACTCGTATTTAAGAAAAACCTTCCAATTTTCAATCTTTTCGGTTATCTCAGAAGAGCTACAAAAATTTGTTGCGCAATATTGCACCCTATAATTCATAGGATATTAGGTTGCGGTCATTTTGATAAAAATTGTGTTCGGTCTGAGGTTAGTCCTTGCCTTAAGTTATTTCCAAGAAAGTGAGTCAGGTTGTCCTATTCCAAGACGTTTTATTCGCATAATAAAAATAAGTATAAAAGTCCACCTTTAAAATTAATTATTCAAAAGTAAATTGATACCCGCTGTCAAACACAGTTTGTTTTATTGTCTTACTAGTTGTAATTGTTTGTTGAATTAATTAATAATGTAATTAAATAGGCATTGTGCGTATTGTAAACGACACATAAATAAATAATGAACTTCTTTAATAAAATATAATTTCATAGGTTATTCAATCTGTTTTATCTCAACCTTTACATAGTATAAAACAAAGACGATTCCCGTCGTTTGCCCCTTTTAAACTACTTACTAGACAAATTTTAATGCGGCTTTAACCAATGGAAAGAGCCTTAAAGGAGGAAGGTTTTTATATATAACTATTACCTACACGCTCCCGGCTTCGCCCGGTTTCAAAATAAAAACTATCCTGTCTTTTAAGTTGGGCCAAATTACACATAGTTACGAAGTTTTATCAAAATTGGTTTAGTAGTTTAGGAGTTCATTGGCCTCAAACGTGTGACACGAAATTTATATAGGTACTAGCTGGCGTCCGCGACTTCATCCGCGTTGAAAAAGAAAAAGTAGCCTATCCTGTGCCCTGTACGTCTAAATGTTTATTTGCCAAGTTTCATGAAAATCAGTTAATTCGTTTAAGAGTTATATGAGGAACATACATACATACGATACCCACACTTACATATTTATTATTAGTATTGATGATATATATATATAGAAGATTTGCAGAAAAAATATCCGTGCAAAGCCGGGGGCGACCCGTTAGTTCAGCTATATAACTGCACTTATGAGTTCAATCATAGCTCAGTTGAGATAACAGGTTTTACAGAAGAGGAAGCGCTACTCCCAAGAATTCTTGCTTCCTTTACGATGAATGTAAATATCGTAAGGAAGGCTGCAATGCAAACGAGACTAATGGGGCGTTTACAAGATACGAGTGCTTGTAAAATGCGAATATTGAGCGCAAGCTGGGTGCATCGTATGATGTAGGCAAGTACTAAATGAAAAGGACGCACATGTCTGGCGACTTTCATGCACCGTGATTACTCCGTATAGAAAGTGATTCTTTAAACCTAGCTTTTTGTTTGTTTAAACCTAGCTTGTTTTTTTTATTAAAAAAATATTTTATCCTCAACGTTTTGATGTCAACGAGCTATGGAGAGTGCTATGCTCGGAGTTTCTCTGCGAAATACATAGAATATACAAATGAAATTCAACGTCATAACTCGGCGAATAAGTAAGTCGAAGTGGCAATGGGTAGCGGAACATAATATAACGACCGACAGTCGAGGAGACGGCAGGCGCAGCGTAGAACCGTCTAGCATCTAGCAAAAAGGTGGACAAAGACCTAATAATGGCCGCAGATGACGCTGTAGGCTGCTTCTATCCGGTCCTATTGGAAAATTATGGGTAGGCTTAAGTGGACGTCCTACAGCTGAGGACGATCCAATGCTCACACAGCAATGATCCTCTCTTTATGTGTTCTACCGGCTGCTTAAAAGTGAAAGCTCCGACGAGTTGAGTTGTTCCAATACTCCCAATTAATGCCTACCTCAAGCTTTTACCGCTGTACTGCGCGCCATAGAAGAGGAGTCATCCTCATTACTTGGATAAGATACTGCAGCACACAGTGCGGATGAGTAGAAACTTTATCTCGCTGACACGCGAACTTAGGTGCTTCCACCTTCCTGCAAATCCTGCACTTGTAATCCCCTTGTTTTTGCTCGTGTCCTTAGGCGACGGTAGCCACCTACTATCAAGTTGACCGTCAGCCTGCCTGCCACCCTTAATAATATTTTAAAAAAATCATTTCAAAAAACGAGTCCATCGTAAATTTATTCTGTCGGAATATGAAATGAAAAGGTAGCGATAAGATGCCTCCAGTAAGTCCGCTCGATTACTGGCTGTGAACTTCATTCAGTAGTCAGACAGTAAGTAATTAATTCCTTTAGCGAGCTGTTTGAATAAATTATTTTGTACTTAACTTGGGGTTATGGGCGTACTTTTAATTTAAAATTTCCTCGACTGTATAATTCTTTTCATATTGCTTTATGATTTAAATGTCGGTTTTTACATTTTAAAAATATGACATTTATGACCGACCAGTGCAACTAATTTGCTTAAAACGGAAGTGAGACATTATTCAAGTCGGTGTTGTTTTAATGTGGTCTGTTAGAGTAAAATATTCCATATTTTTTTAAATGACAATCTCTCTCGTTTACCTACGGGAAGATTGTAACTTTATTCCATTATTATAATCCAGCCAGGCAAGCGCACAGCCAATATAAACTAGATTGAAAAATAACTGAAAAGTAGTTATCACGAAACATCATGAAAATATAAGTAATGAACAGTACACACAAGTGAAACATGTTACAAAGTAAACATAAAACATAATTACCAACAGGAAAAACAGTTGGTCCTGTTTTTATTGTTTTTTCAAATATTCGTTGAAATCCGAGAAAATTTCTAATGAAGAGAAAAAATGGATAAATTGTCCGTGCGAAGCCCGGGGCTGGTCGCTAGTTTTTTTTTTATAAAATGTAACAAAATCCTACTACTGTTTTAGTGCTCTTATTCTTGCCCGGTTAGTTTTGTTAGACTCGTGCTGAGCTCCTATTTGCAATAAACACGTCCCATGTGGTCCCACGTCGCGGAACAAGTTTCACTGACTTGTTTGCACTTCCCATTGTTAAAAAGTAGAGCTTTACGAAAACCTTATAAACTGGATTAGCTAATAGCTACGGACTAGCGTTTTTCCGTACTAAATTTTTCACAAAATCTTTTGTATTTTCCATCATATTAGTACACTTTTTATACGACGCTAAGCACAACATAATATAAGAACTTACTCGTATTGTAACTTACTTGTTTTAAGTTTGGTTTATACCTTCACATGTCTTTAATAATACTACTGCTTACTACTGTTAATGTTCGTATAATTATTCGTAATGTTCTTTTGAAATGTTGTTGCTATGAGAAACAATAACTATAATTAATATTCTTGTATATTACTCATTATACATATAAATGACAGTAATACGCTACCTTCATAATTAGGACATTTGTTAAATGTATGGTTTTCTTGTACAAATAGTTTCTGTAGGTAATGAGAGAGTCGCTGCGCCGAGCCCTCGTAAAACATTTAACTTTTGTAATTATATAAAAATATATATAATCCTCTATGATTTGTTATGATTGTGGTAAAAAGGGTTGCCAACTTTGATTTTAAGAACAGTATTATACTTTGTTTCGCTCTAGCCTGCAATGCTGTTAATTAGAAATAAAATACAAAATATTTTAAAAAAGAAAATAGGTACTGTTCATTATATTTCTATAGCCAGTATACTTTATTTCTTGCACGAAAAGTTGGCAACCCTAAGTTTAGCTATTTTTATTAGACATTTAGAATGCTTTCTTTGTTGGAAATTATCTAACAAATTCTATTAATTTCAGATATTTGATATTATATTCTGTCTACATATTAATAATAATGTTGTATTATCATTTCAAAGAAACTCACAAATGTAATAAAAGCTATCTATTACAGTTAATTCTAGAGTAATGTATCACAAGACCCGAAGGTCATGCATAATTTATTATAATCTAATATTTATATTGTTATGACTTTATTACAAAAATATCGTAGTGGCTGTAATGACAGAGGGTACAATTCGTTCCATGGTCCTAGGTACACTGTTCTTGTTCCCCACCCTGAGCTGCCCTGCGTGGTTGCAGTAACCACCCTCTTACAGGAGACCACAATGACCACAAGCAATATTTCTGTTTTGTTTCAGTGCATGATTAAAAGCTGTCGTGTGATTTCTCCTAACATTAACTTGATACAGGTGATAAATATATTGTTTTTCAGCCTGCCTATTAGAATTACCTTTAAAAACATGTTAATTTAAAAAGAGCGATTAATTTTTATAAATAGCTAGCTTTTGTACGCGACTTTGTCTGATCTGATAATTCAGCTTTCCATAGGTGAAAGAATTTTTAAAATAGGTAGAGTACTTTTGAGTTTATTCATTACAAACAAAAATTCAAATCTTCTTATATTTGTATAGATATAATTCAACAGAAAAGTAAGAAATAACGCCATCGAAACTCTTATTTAAACAATCAAATAATAAAATTGCACTAGAATATTGCGAGGCACGTATCAAGATTGTGTGGGCGTTATTCGTACTCTGTTTTCACTCATGTGCCCACACGTTCCATACCATTTCTATTGTTGAACCGTTATTTTATTAACCCAGTTGTAAATTGAAGATTCTATCTTTCGTGACATTTATTTAACGACGTGAAATTTTATTTTCATATAAAAATCTACCTTTATATCGATAACAAATTATGTTATCGGCATTTTATTCTAGAACAGTCTTGTATTCCTAATATCTGTTTTCGATTTGAAAAGCATTAGTTTGCGAAAACTATGCAGTTTCAAATTGAACAAAAATCAATTTCAGAAAGCAAAGACTTTTAAGAATTAAGGTAAAAATAAAATGCAAAAGGAAATCAAATTAAATACAAATTACTAATTGTATAAACTCCGGTCTAAGGTTCGCGTCTTAACTAACTTTAAATGCCATAACAACGTCGATATGGTGTGAGCACAACTTCCCCTATCCTAGCATGAGTTTTCTTGTTAAGCTTGGACAATAAGCTTGTAAACTTGTTGTACTTGCCAATAAACTTGACACGCGGTGAAACCATTTTGTTATGAGTTTTTAAAACGCATCAATTTTTTGTCTTTAAAAATACATTTTGTCTTTAAATTTTGTCTTTATTACATGAATGAGTTACATTAATATAATAAAGACAAAAAAATACATTTCGTCTTTAAATTTTGTCTTTATTACATGCATGAGTTACGTAACATGAAAATGACATTACACTTTATTTTGAATTTCAATAAAAAAGGAACTGATAAATATCAGTTAAAACATTTTTTTATAATTAGATAAGAAATTAAATATGTGATCTTATTACCATATGCATTATTAAATTTAAACGTCTAAGTTTTTGTAAATTGTGCTTCTAGTATAAATTTGATGATTATTTGGGAATTGTATTTGTTCACGAAAGTACCCTTCAATAAGTTTTATACTTTTAAAATTTTATGAATGGAAAGGACACATCAAATTATGTTCTCGTATAGTAAATATTTATTCTACAATCGAATTGAAGTTACAATGCATAATATCAATTTTGAAGAACATCCAGCAAAAGCCTAAAGAAAGATACATAATTGATCACTGAACCAGTGATTTGACTCGTACGCTTTTTTATGTTTGACCAATTAATAAAAACAACTTTGTAATATTTCCATCACGGTGAATTTAAAATAAAAAAATCATGTAACCTCAATAATTATGCAAACAGAGCATCTGTCTAAAAATAAAATGAAGTGAACACGGGACTTGAATGAAAATAATGTGGGACGGCCGCGAGAGCCCTATTATGAAGGCAATATTGCCTTACGCGACCAGAATTCCTATTTACTTTCTAAATGGTAAGCTCAACTTAATTATGTTCCAGGTGAAATTGCCCGGCACATTATTGTGTCGCCTAATTACCTGCCCGGCGAAAATATACTACATAGTTCTATTGGCAATTAACCCAAATAAACCTATTTAACTTTATCGACAGCCGTGTAGCGGTTGGCTCTGCTCCGCGCGGGCTTCCTCTTTCTAGTTTTAATTTTAAATATAGAACACCAATTATGGAAGGTTAATTAAATTCATCCTTTCAACATTTGTTTCTCATTTTACGCCATTGTTTTAGGTTTTAGCTATTAGTATACTTACATTTTCTGCACTACTCGAACTTATAAGTCTTTTGTGGACATTTTTCTGGCATTAGATGTTATATAACAACTTTAGTGTGCAATAAAATTAAGTCGGTACTTGAATGGTAGGATGATTAAGACTTTTTGATTAACCCTGGTAAGTATGTATACCTAGTTGCTAAACTTCATTTCAAAAAGTAAATGTAAAAATGAAATGTAAATGTAAAAATTTGTTATCAAGCAGCCAGTACCTAATGAGATTAATATCTACTTTAATTCATTAAAATATTAAACAGTTTTAACCTTGTGTCCCAGTATAGGGCACTAGTGAATGTAAAAGAATTTGATTAAACACAATTTAATTATTTTAAAAAATTAATTTTTTGTTTATAATTTTATAAATATCAAGTTTTTCATGCTTCACGGTTGGTACAGATATGGAGCTCTACTAATACACGAATGTTTTGTATCTATAACGCTTCTTTGACGTATCTTATTACATAATATGTATGCCATGATATCATACTAACCTGTATCAATATGTAGGTAAAACTACTAGACAACATTGAGCGCCTAAGCCAACTTTAATAGTTTTCTACCTTACATAGTTACTCGTGCTGTGTACTGTGTGAAGCAATAGATACTGTATCTAAAATTGGTGTGAATATTCACGAATATATCGCTGCTTAAAAACTAAAGTGCCACAAATCAAAATTACACTTTTTACAGGAGAGCTAATCGAAAAAAATTAAATTATTTTTTGTCTATTTTTTTCTTATTAGATATATATCAAATATATGCATATTATACATCGTTATAAGCGTATTTTAAGTAGCATTAAATGTTTTAAGTATGTACTTTTAAAATAAACTCAATACTAGAAGAGATATAAGCATATAAGTTACTTTTTAATATATAAAAAGTGATCAAAATATACTTAATATGCAATAAAACAACCATAAGTCTTTTTGCAACATACATATGAAGGATTGTGATTGTATTTTTGCAATAAAAACATTTTTGGATTTTTTTTGTTTTATGGCCCTTTAGTTTTTAAGCAGCTATATTCAATTTGAATAATTGTAAATGCTTACTTTTCATTCGTTTCGTATGAAACAAATTTATTCTGGTGTCGTAGAACTCGCTGAATGTACATTTTAACTGCTGCAGTTACGTCTACGAGTGTACGCGGATAACACGTTTTATACAGCTTCCACCCCATTGCGATGGAGCTCGGGGCCGTGGCTTTTGACGCGAATAAATATTTTATGTAACAATGTTCAACTGTTCGCGCCAACCACACTTTTAGTTTATTATTTTATTATGGTAAACGTGGAAACATTTGAAACTTATTCCACTGTCAATTACAAACAATTTTTCAACAAACAATATTCGAACTTTACCGAGTGTGTTTGCGAGGTGAAAAATAAAAAAACAGGTGCGCTGTTTATAATTTCATAGCCCGTTTATTACAGCGCTTTCGTATTTTCCCTTACACTAAAATCGATCAGTTTCCTACTCTACAACGAAGTATTTTGGACAATGTCCAATTTATTATTATGATGTCTGCTTGACCGTCACACAAATATTAAATCACACTCAGTACCTCTCATACATGGATATATATATTTTTTGTTTGCAAACTTAGAATAGTCATATATATTGGTAATGTTTTTAGTATTGTTTTACCTTTATTTTATTTTCTTACAATACATATAAAATCAATTTCAAATATTTGAACCGAATCTCTGTGATATTGACTACAGACTATAAGAGCCAAAAGTATTTTTAAAAAGGCTTTGTATTGATTAGTTGTTTGTTTTCCGTGCTATTAATAGGTATACAATGAATTGTCCTCTGTTTAAGGCAGAAAAGAAAAGAAAATACAGAAAAGCTCCACATAATATTCGTATTAAACAGGCGATCAAAGCAGTGAAGGAAAGAATTCCAAGAACGCCTGTCCGGAAGCAAAAGATTTTATCTCGAGGAATGAGTAGGTGTAGCAAGAATCAGGTCGTATTTTTCAATATAGACTTGCAGCTTATAAAAGATTATATTGTTCATTAATTGACTTATAATTTAAATATATAATTTTATGTCGTGACATTTTTGAAGCATTTTTTGTCAAGAAGTGTATTACACCTATGTGGTAATGCGGCGATGACGTATAGTCTACTAAACTTTTACGTCATGGTGTTTGTTTACTGAATACAGTGCACACATCACCGCCGCTAATGTATATTGGTTTTTCGCAGACTTGACTATACGAAGGTCAGACGAATGTGAATTCCTCCTTAGTAAAACTGTCTAGGAACAAGAAATGTATGGATCATTTCACTAATGTTAAATCAGTTGCAATGAATGATAAATGATACAAGAAGCGAACAACTATGCGAAATATAGAATGTTTGTAGTAGATAGTAAAATATAAAATTATATAAATGTCTTTGTTTTTGTTGCAGTATTTAAAGCTGTGTAATGTGTATACTCTCTATAGAGATATTTTTGTTGATACACATCTTTACATAGTTAGTACAATTTTTCACGGAATTTTTATATACGAGTATTAATAAAACCTAATTATGTAAGTTCTTTCCTGGGCGAAGCCGAATGCGGTTCGCTAGTTTCCATATAAAATTAATTCATCATCTATCATCGTCATCGAGTCAAAGCTTTTGCTTGCAAGAAAGAATATACCTAATGCCTTTTCAGTTACTTAGAAAAGGTTCTCAAATGTGTTATAAAATTGTTTGATATTAGTCTAACCAGTACTTTTAGTACTATTACTTATTCTGTGCCGGTACCTATCTGGTGTAAATGCTTTGTTGTTTAATAGACTTCATTCGCAGCCTATGTTGATCAAGTTGAACAGATGTAAACATTTTCGGGCGACTCAGACGCCTTCGGCTACGAGGGTAGCCTTTAAGTTGCTTACCGAAGGGCATCAGTTACCTCGGTGACGGCACGGCGGTCTATCTGGCGTAAATGACACCGTTATCTTACTACCCACAAATAATATAATTTGACGAGCCCCTTGGTTGAGTGGTTAGGATGCTTGCCTTAGCGCTCTGACCCAAGAGTCCCAGGTTCGATACCCGGCAGGGCCATCTTTGCAAATAAATTTTTATTAGCTGTGCTCGCTTACGCGATAGTTATTTTTTTTTTTTAAATCCCACAGAAATTTAACTTTTTTTTTCATGATAAAAGACATCCTATACGGTAATCCAGCTAATAAACTATCTGTGTGCCA
This sequence comes from Synanthedon formicaeformis, assembly GCA_945859745.1. Classification (NCBI taxonomy): domain Eukaryota; kingdom Metazoa; phylum Arthropoda; class Insecta; order Lepidoptera; family Sesiidae; genus Synanthedon; species Synanthedon formicaeformis. The sequence continues at coordinate 5,662,369 of OX243967.1, read as the reverse complement.
AATTTTATCTAAATCAGTTTAGATGTTTTTGCGAACAAACATATTGGTACTTTCGCATTTATCATATTATTAGGATAAGCTCTTAATTGATTAATTTACTAAAGTAATTTAATTTTACTTACAGCAAACAACGCGTTTATATCTGTAGATCTATAATATTATAGTTTATGTAAGTTTCAAATTTTAATGATCGTAACAGCAAAAACATTCATCCGATTCTCAAATGTACAATTTTACTCGACTAATATGCTGAATGAGTAATTAACATAAAAGAGAGATGAAATAATACATAATTTACGTATAGGTAATCGAATATCCATCCATAAATACAAACGTAATGACAAGTCACAAGCCCATAATGAAAGTAATTATTCACATCAACAACTAATGGTATAATTACGACATAATAGTAAAAGATTGTCACGTGATAAGTAGTCCAATAAGGTGGATAATGAGGGTGCAGATGGTCATTATCATCATTATTATCTCTGTTGTACGGTAAGGGCGTTTCTCAAGTGCCAGAGTACTGACCATTGACCTACTAAACCGTCCTATTAATAGCGAAGATCTCTGGTTTGCCTCTTACGCATTTCAGTCTTATGGTTTTTAATTATGAAACTTTAAAAAGCATTCAAAACTTCTTCCCAATAAAGAAAATTATCTATACATATAATGAAAACGACATACAATCGAATTGAAAATTTTTTGAAAATCGAACAGAAATAAAATAAAATGTGGAATAGAAATGTCCTAATAGATACAGCAATAAATTATTGCTCAATTATCTAATATATTTTATAAATTAAATTTAGTAAATAAACAAAAATTACTAAATGTATTACTTAAAATATAAGAAAAACTATTTTTAAATTCTATGTCTGTCTGTTTGTTTGTTCCGGCTAATCTCCGAAACAACTGGACCTATTTGGTTGTTATTATAAGGAATACTTTTATTAAAAACTAGCTGGTGCCCGCGACTTCGTCCGCGTTCTCTATAGCCTATAGCTTTCCTCGATAAATGTACTATCCAACACAAAAATAATTTCTCAATTCGAACCAGTAGTTCCTGAGATTAGCGCGTACAACCAAACAAACAAACTCTTTAGCTTTATTGGTAGCACAGTTTGCCTACAAAGGCAGATAGTCCGGGTTCGAGTCCCGGCCGATGCGCAATATTGACAAGTTTTAGTATACATAGATTACTTATTACTTATTTTATATTTTTACTTTTATTTTTTACCGGAGGCGATGTGATTAATAGCTAGCTAGTATCTATTGAAACCTATTGAACGTACAGCCAGTACCTATTGAATAAATTATTGTAAATTAAATTAATAAATTATTGTATGAAACGTTGTATTTTTAATTCTTTCAACGCACAAGAGGTAATTTTTAATCGATATATTTTTATTTTGGTCCCTTAAAAACCAAACAAAAAAATCATTAAAATCCATTCGTTGTGACTGGGTTCCGTCATTTTCCCATCTAATTGCACTGGACTACACGGACGAAGTCGCTGACAAAAGCTAATTCAATTACATGTAATTGATGCTCTAAGAGTGTTTATGTTTTCGTAAATCCGTTTACTCCAATAACGAATAAGTCGTTGGGAGACAAATTGTTATGGAAACGAGCGACGAGGAATATGCTATAACAACTCTTCATCGTAAAGGATTATTGAGGGGAATTATGAGAGGAGGTTCGACCGTTTGGGCTGTTACTCGAGATTAGACCCTAATAGAAAACCTTTGTTTTCCCCTTTATTGCCGGCGCGCCAAATGATTTTGTTGCAATGTCGCGTTTTGTATGGTTTTGTTACTTTTTTAGTAAGAGAACATTGATTTGTGTGTGCATTTGGTAACAAAATCTTCGTATTTTACTTCTTTTTGCATTATTAGCTCGTACACGCGGTTTTTTCCGCATGTAGGATAAGAAAAGAGGTCTACAAGTATGGAAATAGTTCAAACAGACGTTCTTAATAACAAATCTCGTCAAAATTACTTTGTTACTATAAAATTTAAATTAAAAAGAAAGATAAAATAAGTTTAGTAAAAAAATAAAAATTGTCTAGTTAATCGTGTTTTTTATCAGTGTAATTTTTATTGTAGAAAATCTTATTATATTTATTTTATTTTATCTGCTTTTGGATATTAAGCAGTAAATATATTAGTTATAAATCAAAAAATATTATTTTAACATATTATGAAAAAATTGTAAAGTAAAATTGTAATAATTAAGAAAGACATATCAATACTAATAATAAATCTGTAAGTATAGGTAATTGTATGTATATATGTATGTTCCTCCATAACTCTTAAACGAATTAACCGATTTTCATGAAACTTGGTAGATAAACATTTAGACGTACAGGACACAGGATAGGCTACTTTTTTCTTTTTCAACGCGGACGAAGTCGCACGCACCGGCTAGTTCTACAATAAATCTATATTTTCATTTTTAACCGAATACTTAATATTCCGAATAAAAAAAATTGAATCATTTACTTATTGAAATGAATAATTGAAAGTTAATAACGATGTATCTTAGATGATAAATTGATCTCTTGTTTTTTTTTTTTTTGTTTCTGCCTTTACAAATATTAGATGTTTATGTCTCATAAACATAGACGCGACTTGTTCTCTAAATTGTCTATTGTTCGCGACAAAGTAAACTCGCCAGTCAACGTAATATTTTAACTAGCCATTAAATTTGTGGCTTTGTAATTTGTCTTTTTCAGTATCTGTATTCCGGCGGCCTTCTTTCACTTCTTACTTAATTGGACTCCATTATTTATTTTTCTTTCTTGTTTTCGTCGTCTCGACACTTTGAATAAGGAAATGAAATGCTTTTTCGGGTCCCTTCGTTCATTGTTATTAAGCTTTATCCGCGTTTTCGGTATTTAAATCGTTTTGTGTCCTTCGAATTCGCAAGACAAAAACTTATATTAATTTTATATTTAGACAAGATCTTCTTGCGATTATTGCGACAAGACGAACTACATCGTCTTACTTTTACATCCTCTTAAAACGGATCAAAATCTGTCCATCTGTTTGGGAGATACGATGCCACAGACAGATACAGAGACACACAGACACACACGTCAAACTTATGTTAAAGATACGCAGAAGTTTTATATAATTATAATGTTAATATTACAAGAATGAGTTACCAGTAAAGTATATAATGTACAAAGAATTGTTGATGGTCATTATATCAAGTAGTAACGGCACCCCTTATACTCTTTTTTTTTTATAATAAAAAAAACACGCTACATTTACTTGGTAATAGCCACGTATATTGGGATCTATTGAATTATTAATCGGTTTTTCCCCCGTTCAATGTGTTTAGTAATTTCCTCAATATTTGAGTTACTCGATACGCTACCCGTAAATAGAATAAGACGAAAATAGTGTGTTCTATATTTATTCGGTGATACAGCTCGTAAAACAGAAACTGTTACCATAAATTGACGCCGTTGTCTGCTGAGAAAATTGATTTTGCATTCGCTAACTCTAAATTTACTCGGTCCTTTATCGGTAATAGAGCCACGAATGACTGTAAATTAAAAAATAGCATTTTTCGCACTTGACAAAATATTTGTATGTACATTTTTTTAAAGTTTTTGTTAAGGTCGACAAACAGGCTGACAGTCCACTTGATGGTATGTGGCTACCGTCGCCCATAACACAAGCAACGCCATAGGTGCTGTTACCGACCATAGAAGGATTAAGGATAATGATAAGGATTAACCATAAGCGATGTTGCTCGCTGATAATGTAGCTGAAAGAATTTTCAAAATAGTTCCAGTGCTTTTTGAAATTGTAATTACAAACATACAAAAATACAAATATTGTCTCTTATAACTCTTAGAAGTATTAGAACTATAAACTAGGATCAGTAGGACTAATAGGATTATATGCATACCAAAAATAGATCAGTAAAATGAATAAGAAATAGTGCCGTGCGCAGTCTCTTGCCCACCTGCGTAGTAAATAAATAACAAAACTTCTTTTGCGGCTTTTGATGCAACCAGAAATATTATATACCTCGTAACACGAGTGACCAGTGGCGTGCTCAGAATGGAAACCATCGGTATTAATAGTTTATGATTCATTTTGTTCGTACAATAGTATTTAAAGTGCATATGAAATATTTCAGGTGTTTTTTCAAATATAAAAATGTTGATTAAAGAGGAGTCCCGTGCGCTCGAGTTTCCATAACAAGTATTTTCGTTTCAATTTATAAACGTCATTCCTGTATCGAATTTATACTATTTCAATTAATGCGAGCGGTTATCTCATAGAGCGATGCACATAAATTGTTTTTATTTAAGTGAACTAAAACAAAAATAACTAATCTGGATCAAGATACAATGTTTATATTCCTTTACTTTTCGACTTAGTCAAGGAGGGCCGAAAGAAGGAGGCTGGAGAAGCTTTTTAAAAAGACTTGCTACATATTTAATTAAAATTGGGTTTATATTAATATGATCGATACAATTAAATTATAGAGCTCAGAAAAAGAGCTCAGAAAATTATAGAAGCTCGTACTCAGAGAGATCCTTGTAATTCATATAAGTAAGCTCATCGTGATGCCAACCAAGCGAAACGAAAAGCGTCTAAGGACTTTCTGTAACAATAGAAGATCACATTGAAAATCTATTTACCGATCTTAATTTTTAAGTGCAATAAGGTATATACTTATAAAGAGAAAATTTAATATTTTATAATTTGTACAAAACCGAAGGAACTCATTAATAATGGGATGTGTAAAAAACAATATTTCTTTACTGAAAGAGAAATCGTGTAACTTCAATTAATCTATCTTATCGGAAATGTATTATATTATATATGATGCACGTCGAAGCCAATCTATAAAAATATTGGGAAAATCCCCCGGAGATGAAATTTTCGGGAGCCAATGTATTTGGGCGCCAGAGATGTGAACGACATTGGTTTTTGTACGTTATATTGATTTTTCAGATATTTTTATTGTTTTTTTTTTACTTGAATTAAAATGATGGGTCGGTAAAATTAAATCTTCTAAGATAATACAAGCCTGTCTTGGAAATTCATGAATAAAATAGAATCTCTGCAACATTTCCGCGTTTATTTCGAAATTTAAACTTATTTTATTCGCACCTTACATTTCATTGTTAATCAATACTAATAATAAATCTGTAATTGTAGGTATTGTATGTATGTATGTTCCTCTATAACTCTTAAACGAATTAACTGATTTTCATGAAACTTGGTAGATTTTATTAAGACGTACGGACACAGGATAGGCTACTTTTTTCTTTTTCAACGCGGACGAAGTCGCGGGCGCCAGCTAGTTCTTTTATAATTTCTTATTTAATTTTCAGTTTATTATATGGCTATTTCATTCGATTAATAAGCGCCTCTTTCACCAACTACAAGTAAAGTGTTGATTAGTTACTTTTAGAAATCATTTTCTGTTTTATTGAACTGTGCACTCGGTTTACTGCATCATTCGATAGGCGATTTTTTTTTTATTATTTTCTATTTAATGTTTGGGACGTTTACCGTTAAAACTAAGGTATATCAGCTAAATTATTCCCGGTGACAGGTGACTTTAAGTGACGGTTTAGCCTACTTGACTGGTTTAGCTTACTTGGTTGGTGAAAGAGGCGCTTAAATGTAATAAATGAAGTGAAATTAATGGATATTTAACCGTGATATAAGTTATGGATACCAATTGTTACGTCATCTTGATGGGAAATATTCAGGGAAAGAAAAAGTCAAATAGAAGGATATACAAGGTAAAGTTTAAGAGTTTGACTGCCAATTTTCATTAGAGTAGAAGTATTGAAAGAAGAAAAATAGTGCTATGGATATACTCAGGCTCTCCTTGTTTCTTTATTTAAAAAAATGTATTTTTAATTGTCCTCAAAATTTCCGAAGAAATTTACAACCACGTAAATAAAATAATATTAAGCAAAAAATTTCGATTCTTCCAAATTTTTGGTCTAGGTTGTGAATATGAAATGTTTGTTTTGTTTTTTAAATTCCAGATTGAGTTGGCATACTGTTTTCTTCCGAATGTAATTCGCACCCACCGACAATTTTATTTACGGTCGGAGTCGGACCGACCGTTTCAACTTTATTATTTCGCCACTTCATATTTTCGGTTCATTAATGATTTTGTAATTGGCGGCCTGTCGTTTGCATTCGTATATTATTTATTACGTGCTCCATTACATCGATTTGTTTACCTAGCAAGTAGGTACGTGCTGCTTTATCGAAAATTGTAATCCCGACCGTGTTTTGTTTACGCACGTCTTGTTTGCTCTGTAGTTTTGTAAACTCCCGTATTTTAATATTTATCTGGTTCTACGAATAGATATTTTTACCCTTCGTTCATTCGTTTTAATGACATCGTGCAGTTGCATGTTTATATCGTATCCTATATGGTAACGGCCGGTCATAATATGTTTCGGTGATGTGGTGGCCCCTGGGACCGTGAACCACACTTTTAAATAAAGATTTAACATATAGCTTAAAATAAATTTAAACTCCTAACTAATATTATAAATGCCAAAGTGAGTTTTTGTTCGATTGTTACACTTTTGTACAATGGAATTCATGAATTTTTCACACACACGTTGTTAGGGATGTATAAAAGGACATACCTAGAAAAAAAAAAATTTCATTTAGAAAAAAAGTAATGTTCTCGATGGACCATATGAATACTTTGACGAAGATAATTTTTTTGTGAAAACTTACATCTAATGAATGATTTATTATTATAAAAAATAATTGTTATTATAAAAAAGAAAAAAATTCGACGCCTAACACAAAATATAAGCAATAACGATTGAATAAATATTTTAACACCTATACTAAGAAAAAGGGGCTCGGACGAGGTCACGGGTAAAAGATAGTTTAATATAAAATATGTCAATTTATAATAGCACATGTAGAATTTTTAATTAATTTTTAACATAAAAACTAGACACAGAATATACACTGACGGACTCATAAACTGCATCAAAGTAATAGACGACTTTGAAATAAATATTTTAACCAAGTATGCAAACTTTCTATACAGATTTAAATTGAAACCTCTAGATTGGTTCGTGAACTTTAAAACAGCGTATCCTTAAGTTTAAGTTTGTGTACTGGAAAGGACCTTAAGACTTTTTTGAAGAAAAAACAGAAATTTAAGCAAAATTGGTATAATAAAAAAATTGGTTTTAACAATAGACACAAGCTTTATGTTTTAATAGGGTGTATTACCCCCACGTGCCCTTATTACGGATTCTAATCGGTTTCGCATAGATTTTATTAGGGTTATTAAAAGATCTTGCGGAATATTGTCCCATTCTTCTGAAAGTGCTGTTCTTAGTGCTGCCACTGTCGTGGGCACAGGATTTCTCGCATATACAGCTCTTTTTAAATTGTCCCAAACATGCTCAATGGGATTAAGATCCGGGCTGCGTGCTGGCCAATTCATTGTACGTATCCCAACCTCTTCGCAATATTGTCGAACTTGTGCAGCAGCGTGCGGCCGGGCATTATCCTGCATTAAAGTAAAATTTTCGCCTATGAATCCCATGTAAGGCACCACGTGATCTTCTAAGATCTCTGTTATGTAGCGATGTGCAGTCAAACCCCCTCTATTACCGTTTTGACGGACCATGTCTATGAACACAAGTTCTGTTCGCCCGTTCATCGATATGCCACCCCAGACCATACACGAACCGCCTCCAAAAGGAACACGCTCCTCAATGTAACTTTGAGCATATCGCTCCCCACGTCGACGATAGACTCTTCTGCGACCATCTGCACCATATAAACATGTCCTACACTCGTCCGTGAACAATACGGAGACCCATTGCTCTTCTGTCCAATTTAGGTGATCACGCGCAAATCTTAAGCGAGCTTGTCTGTGAGCTACAGACAACTTTGGACCATTTGCTGGTCTAAAAGGGGTGATATCCGCTTCCTTTAACCTTCTTCTTATTGTTCGTGCACTCACATTTACTCCACGCACTTCATTAAGCTCTGTTTTGATGTTAACTGACGTGAGGAAACGATTTCGCAGGGAAGTTGTAACAATAAATCGGTCATCACGACCGGCGGTTGCTCGAGTCCTGCCTGTACCACGTCTCCTTCTGTTAGAACCTGTCTTCACAAACCTTCTGTATATTCTAGAAACCGTAGACTGGTTTAAATTTAAATTTCTACCAATCGTTCGTTGATCCAAGCCCTCCTGCACCAGTGCTACAATTTGAGCCGCTTGTTCGGACGAAGTATCCATATTATGGTTCAAAAACTCTCTATGAGCTAAAAAACTAACCCAACAATTCTGCTGGTAACAATAATTCAATTGACAAAAGAATAAAAAATCAATGCGAATCAATTTAAAACTTTGCTTTAAATAACACGCAAATCTGATACTACGAGTAAATTTTCTTTTCCCGGCTATATTCATTTGTTTTACTGCAGTTCTATTTTTAAATTTTGCTTTTTTTTAAGATTAAGAGCCAGTCTCTCCATATTTATATAATTTAATCTAAAAAGTTTGCATATTATTAAAAAAAATCATTTCAAAGTAATCCTGAACTTTGATGCAGTTTATGAGTCCGTCAGTTTATAATATATATATTTTATTTTCAAACTTCAAGTGTTAAATACAAAGTACAAATTTAATTAGTTTCATTTATTCAATTTACCTTCATCCGAATAATTTATCTGATTTTCTACTCTTCAAACAATTTGAATAAAACAAACAACATTTGCAATCAATCAAATGTAATTTACATACATGATACAGATTCACAACACTACAATTGTATTAAGAGCTATCCTATCAATGTCACAATTACATACGGAAAAATCTCTTGAATAAAACTAATAATTAACTACCATGTATAGCCTCTGCCCAAAACTAAGTATTTCTAGGATATTACTACTTAAGGGGTAACTCCTGTTCTTCCACATATTCATTTAAAATATCATGTTTTTAAAATTGTATAGCGATTGATCATTGATTAAACCCAGCTACACCAATGTCAGTTTGGTGCAGGACTAAATTTGAATAATTATTCATTGTTGTTTTGTTTTATTTACACCTCTTAAATATCTTTTGCTGCATACGATATTCAGTGTAACACGTAGGTTTTTTTTTTGCAAATTTTACAGACAGACCTTCCTCACAGACGTTTGTCGCTCTTTCTATTAGTGAAAACCATATCAAAATCCGTTAGGCAGAGGCGGTCAGTGATATATTGTATATATTTGTAGAGTATTGATAGATTAAAAAAAGCTTGAAATTAGTTTTAACCGTAAAAAGAAATGAATAAATGAATTTAGATAAAATAAAAGAGCGATCAGGTTTATAATCGAAAATGTTTTTTACGTACCAACAAGTTGTTCATATCACATTCATTTTCGTGTAACCTATAATAGTATATCGTAATAAATTATCCCCGTTTGAATATGGTTGAAGTTACGATAGGGCCTAAACAAACATTATCGATATTGGGGACATGGCTCTCTCCCTACTTTATGGTCTTTTGGGGATGATTTGAACTTTGACTTATAGCCGTTTAACTTTGAGGTGGATACATTATACTAAATAGCTATGTTATTATGATTTACATAACCAAAAATCCAGGCTCATAAGTTATGCTTATTACTTTCACGCACAGCCGATTTTCAATAAAAAAAAAATGTTACGTGTTCGCTGCGTGGTAGAAGTTGGTTGCTGTTTTATGTACTGTTTTAACGTTTTTAAAGTAAAAAAACTATGCAAATTCTTTTTTGCATAGTTTTTTAATAGACAGACATGCTTTCGGTATAACATAAAGGATGAGCGTGTTCGGTCTGAGGTTAATCCTTGTCTTAAATGTACTCATTTGTTTTTATAGGGACGATAAATAAGGAAAGCGCTTATTTGCGTTTGCGTTGCTGTTTTTAAATATATATAACATGTGTGCTGTTATCCGAAGTAAATAGATAAATTTGAAAGCTGACCAATTACGAAATTTGGTCATTCGTAAGTTTTTTTTTTAAAGATTTTTATGCTTACACAAGCCCAAGTCGCGAAACACAGCTGTGCTGTTGATACAACTCGTCCAAGCAAAAAATATGTGATATTTTTTTTCAATTCTCCCTCGGAAACAGTAATATTTTCGTACATACGTCCCGTTTTATTATCGAAGGATAAAACCAGATATTTCCGAAACTCCAGTGTCCAGTTACAATTCCACTTAAATCCCTCGGCTATGTAACGAATTCACAACCATTTTCATTTCATGGAAATTCTCATTCATAGTTCGTTAACTTTGTTGTAATTAATATTGCAATTTTGTTTCAGGTAAGCTTCGTTTTTCAACTTAGAGCCGTTACAGGTAGATAATATTTTATTATTAAAGTATAAAGACCGTACGTAAGTACAGTGAAGTTCATTTAAATTTTCAACATTTCCTTCAAAAATATTTTCTTTCTTTCAAATTATATAAACATTCATTGATCAAAAACATTTTAGGTACATATGATGATTTACAATACTTTATCTCTAATCCATAAAATTGTTTCCTATATTGCTTTTTTTTGTTATTTTTGGTTTGTTCTATCTACGAACACGGTGGTTCGTCCTATTTAGCTTTATCCTCAAATAAATTTCCACTATGTCCCAGCTTATTGTTTATATGCCCCGTTTGTTCCAAATTTATTTTGTGATTATTTACTCCCGCCTTGTCCCGACCGCCTACTTTTTCCCCTCACTGTTTTTCCATATAGATTACTAATATTGTAATATTTTACACACGAAAATTTGTGAGAATGAATGGATGTTTCTTACTCTTTCATGTAAAAACGAATTAACGGAATTTGATGAAATTTGGCACACAGATAGCGACCAGGATTGACATTCAGGATACTTTATATCCTGGAACATGTTAGGTTCCCGAGGGATCCGTCTAAAAATAAAAAATAAAAATAGCCGCCATTGTCGATGTGGCGGTGTAACCATCGTCACATCGAAAATATGTCAGATATTTTCTCAGGTGTTATATTTTTCATTTTTCAACTCGGCCGAAGTTACAGGCAACAGCGAGTAGATTATATAAGTCTATGGATAAAATCCCGCGCCTATATTTAAAAAAAAAAACAAACACCTTAATAGATTTAATCTAACTTAGCATTTAACTAGATATTTTGCATTTTTCTAAATTTTAAAAAGATTATAAAAATGTAACCTGTCTAATCTACATTTTAAAAGTTACTAAACGTTTTTAATCTCTGTCCCCATTTAAAGCGACGCTGGCACACAATAGGCTTCGCGTCCTAACTGACACTCAAATAAGGATCCAATGATTTTATCGCACGTCCAAGCAAATTATCTCTTGACTCGCCTCATTGAGTGTCTCGTAAAAGACCCACTACACTTATATTAGGGTCATATCAGCGATCTCGGTCATGCAAAACGACCTCCAACATTCAAAGCATCATTTAAACTGATTGTAAAGAAAGCGTCCTTGCTTCCTCTTTTGATGCCAGGAATTTGCGGTGAAAAGACTTTTTAGTATTACACTAAATAAATAGTCTTATTTCCCGCCTTTTAGTTAATTATGTTCTACTGGCGTGAAAAATATTTGAACAAAATTTTTCTTTGTATCAGTCGAAAACCCGGGATTTACGCTCGGATAACTAAAACAGAATTATATTAATTTGGATCATACTCCCTCGATTATTTTATCAAATTTTAGTGAAGACTGAAAGACAAAAAATCGTCTCGAAAACTACACAGTAATTTACAATTTAAATAAAAAGCAGCAGAAGTAGAATTTAATGAATTTAATTGTTTCCACAAATAATTCTGAACATGTTGTTTCTCACAGCGATAAAGATATTAGGCGTATATATATCAGCTGTTATAATTAACTTATATCATTATTCAATCTAGTAAATAATATATAAATAAATAAATTTGTCATTATGAAATTTGGTAGTCGATTGCCAAAACATTCAAAAAAATTAGCTGAAATGTACGTAATATTTTGTAAGAGTAAATGATCTTGTATAAATTGTTTATGTGGGAATAAAGACTTCAATGAAAAGTTACAATTTAATGTTTAACAATAACTTTCGTGTTAAGTGATAAACAATTTAATGGGAGACATTCCAAACTGTATAAAAGCGATGGTTTGATAGTCAAGGAGTCTTCGGGGAACAAAAACGATCCTTGACCCGATGTCCTAGTTTCGCGTCGTTGCTAACGCACGAAGGTCTATTACCAATTACAGCGAAGGTGCTTTCAACCTTCGCGCCAATTTGATTTAAAATTTATTTAAATAATAAATTATACCAATAAGAATTAATGTAATATGTATATAAAAATAATTATTCCTTGTAGATTTTTAAATACTGTTCTTCAAAATTATTTATTTTTATTTTATATTATTTTTATTTATTAAGTAGGTACTTAAGTACATTATTATAGGAAAAACTGCGGTATGAAACCATCACCATATGATCCTTTTTTATGTTAGTACTAGCTGTGCACGTAACTTCGTACGCTTGATATTTCGGTATTCGGTATATAATTTTTTTTTGTTATAATCCGGAATAACATGGAAAACGTCAGTGAAAACCGCATTCAAATTGGTTAAGCCATTTCTGAGATTAGCGTGCACAAACTCACAGACAAACAGACAAACATTCTAAAAACTATTTTTTTAACTACAATGTGTAATTTTCTTTTAAATATTCAATGCTCGTTTACGATTTTTTTATTATAATTATGTATAGATGAGACAGGTAAAGAGATGGTACATCTAAAATTGATATAGCATAGTTGCTACCATCTGGTTTATTAACTCTTTTTTTTTTTTCATACAAATATTTCCAAATGAAATCGCACCTAATGGAACTAACCCGAAAGTAATTAAACTAAATCACCGGACCCCACTTTTTGGTCAATAAAATGTTTTCCATCTTACATAAATTTATTTACTTTTAACGTTTTTTTTATCTTTAGTAATTACTTATCCGTGTAATAAAAAAAAATTACTTACATTCCTTTCCTATAAAATTTTATACTGCCAACTAACACATTTAATAAGCGGGAATTGGGTTTATATGAAATGAAATTACAATAAAATTGTTTTAATTTTATTGATTCTGACTCAAGAATTCAGTTTAGGATTTCATTTTGAATCGTAAAAGACCCAATTCTATTATTTTAGGTCCGCACTATAGTATTGACATTGATTAAAAATATTTGGGACCCGTGCTTATTTTAATTTATATTATTATAATTTCCCGCTTTCAAAAAAGGCGCAAATAGTACGACTATTTTGCTTTTCAGGTTTAAATAATTTTTTTAAGTTAATAATTTTTAATCTCAACAAGCTTTAAATACTGAATTAGACATATTATTAATATTGTTTTCCATAAAATCTTCATTGGAATCTATTGTTAATCAAAATCGACAGCCACCAACTGTAATAATCAAAAGACATTAATTTCTTATAACTTAAGACAGTTTTTTTATAAAACATTTCCTTACTTTTAAGTTAATCACGAGTTCAACTTAGCAATCTCAGAAAATATATGTAAATAGACTGTATATAGAATGCATAACTAGGTCACATTATTGTGACGTGGTAATATATATACCGTTTAAGCCCTTATTAGTAAACCTACTTTACGCTTAAGTGAGAATTAAATAGCAAACGATCACTGTCAAATTGAATCAAGGTATCTAATTTAAAATTAACCATTATTTGCGTCCCTTAACATCCATTATATATAGGGTAAAACAGGTATAATAATAGCTACAAAATTTCAATAGAACTTTTTATTAAAGGACGCCGACTTGTTTGCGGTTCCCGTTGATGTTTGACGCCACAATACCGCCGCGGTCATCTAGAAGGTGCTATGACGTCGTGTCCATCCATGACGCATGCGTTGCAACCCCCGTCTCTTTCTCGCGTATTGCGCGCCAGTTCTTACTACGCAACGCGACGCGTCGCCACACGCGGTACTCTCTCTGGGTACAAATATTTACTTAAACTACAATCACGATGATCGCTGATATACCACCACATCGGCTAATGGAACGTCAACCCTATCCACCGCAACTTTACAAGCAAACCGGCGGCTATTCGACCACGGATGCGTTGAATGGTATTAAAAGCATTATTTACATTTTGTTTTGTATGCAAGCTTATGACGTAATAAATATGTGTACAGAGGATGCAATGCCGCCGCTTTTGGGCGTTCAACGAAAGTTTTATGAGCTTTGAAGCCTGTTATAAAGATTTAGATTACTGTTCGTGATCAAATAGCAGAACCGTGGGTGGAGGAAGTGAGGCAGCGATCATAAAGGGCCGGAAAAGGTCGCGCTGAACTCATCTCGGTACTACGCTGGGACTTGTTGCTTTCATATCAAAGTATACAATTTTGCACTAAAAAAAAAATAAGAAAAATATAATAACTAATTGAAAGTACTTGTCGTTTGTTAAAGGTAAAGAAACGTTTTTAAAACATACACAAACATACTTAAATCGATTACTTAATAAAAAAATTCAGCGAAAAGTATATATTTATTTTTAAGCTTATTAATTAACTTAAGTTCTGTACTAAGATGATAAAAATTGTATTCGGTCTGAGGTTAGTCCTTGTCTTTAATAGGAAATAAATTTAATGTTCACATTCACATCGAATTAAAAAAAACTCAAAATACTTATAAGTATTTATTTACTAATATTATAAATTCATACATTTATTACCTATTTCTTTATGAAAATATACGAGCAATATGTGAAGTTACTATGAATATTATAAAAATTGAAAAGTGCATGAAGCGAGCATGATAAGTACCTATAAAAAGTGGCCTTCTGCGCAATTCAAATTAGATAATAGTAACCTTATATGAATGAACCTTATAACAGAACAGTAGAAAGTCGAAAATGTATTGTGTGGCTTTACGATTTTTAACGCGGGAAAATTTATACACTGTTTCGTCTGGTTCGGGTCAGACGGGTCGAAGTGACCTCTAGCCGACACTTGAATACACTTGCCTATAGAAACTATTGACTGCTGATGTTTTGGGAAATCATTTTAACAACAAATTCCATATCAACTGACATTTCATTGTTTTTATTTAACACTAGCTAACCCGACAGTCTTTGCCGTGTCAATTTCATATAAAATAGCATCCAAATATCTCAACTTTTCCCGTAAGTTTTCCGAAAACTTTCTTACATGCAAAAACAGAAAAATCGTACGTGCCATTCTTAAGTTATGCTGTGTCATACAGTCATTTGATTTTTATGTAGTTCTGATTTTTTGTATGATTTGTTTATGTTATGATATTGGTCCAAAGAATAATCCAAGTTTGACCTCGAGCGCCGAAAGCAACCTTATCATAAATTGATAAACCGCGAAATTTCCGACTTTAGTTTATGTCGATTTAAACCTTAAATGACTAGTTTTTCAATAGTTCCTACTAAGAACGTTTTTAAAATAGATTGAATTTGCCAAATTTGGCAATTTAAAAGCTTTTAAAAGTTTTTTTTTTTCAAACCTCGCAATTGTTAGCAATTTTTGTCGATTTGAATGAATTTTGAACCTGTTTCTTTTAAAGTGACTTAATATTTAAATAATAATATTAAGCTTTGGGGCTTATGATACATGAATGCGGGTAACAAATATGAAGCTTCTCAATTATATCTAAGTTACTAAGTAACAAAATGAACTTTTGTGTGGGAAGATAAGCTCTGATGTGTCCGGATCATAAGAAATCATTTTTCTTTAAAATTTCTGTAAAGATCTGTTGGCTATTATGAGGTAACTTCAATGGGTTCAATATAAGAATGATATTTTTCTTTATTACTAGCAATCCGCATTCGGCTTCGCTTGTATACAATTTTTCTCTCCATAAGAACCTACCTTATATAGCCTTCAACGATTTAAAAAAAAATATATTTCCCTTCTCGAGTTTTCCGCTGCTATTCATTTTGATTTATATAAAATATATAGATTTATTCATTATTATTTCAATGTTTTAATTCGTAACTAAAGGGCCACAAATCAAAATTACACTTTTTACAGGAGAGCTAATCGAAAAAAATTAAATTATTTTTGTGTATTTTTTCTTATTAGATATATATCAAATATATGCATATTATACATCGTTAGAAGCGTATTTTTAAGTAGCATTAAACTGAATACTAGGGGAGATATAAGCATATAAGTTACTTTTGAATATAAAAAAAAATATCAAAATATACTAAATATTTAATATAACAACCATAAGTCTTTTTGCAACATACAATATGAAGGATTGTGATTGTATTTTTGCAATAAAAATTTTTGGATTTTTTTGTTTTATGGCCCTTTAGTTTTTAAGGAGCTATATATGAAATAGGACCACGAAAAATAGAACATATTATATAATCTTACAACTGTTACAAATACGTGTACCTACTCCGTAATTTACAAAATTAATAAACAGAAAACATCACATCGGAAAAACTTAAACCAGCTAACTTGAATGCATTAAAAATAACCGACTATTTCAAGCGTGTACGACAATAAATTTTTTCAACAGACAAAACTGCGCAGTTAAAAATCAATAGTGTCTCTTTTTCGCAACACTTTTACATACATTTGCGTCGAATTAAAACCGCCTCTGAAACCAATAAAATAAAACGAGCGTCTCGTAACAAGTTAAATGAATAAGTTGGAAGGAAATTAAAGCGTGTCAGGTGCCCACTATTTCAATTTTCTAGATCGAATTAATAGATGCCAGTTCGATTTAAACTGAATGTGAGTTCTCCGTATAGTTTTAATTTATGGCCATTTCGACCTCAACAAACAATAATGTTGCCGCTTATTTCCTTGAAATGCAATGGAACAGGTATTAAAACGAAAGCCTTCGAAAACTTTCAGTCCTTTCGGAGTAATGGTAATGAATTAATGATTTTTTTGCTGTTTCTGATGACTTCTAATCTTCTGAAGATTAGAAGTTGAGGTGTATTTGTATTTTTAATGGCAATCACTATATAGGCACGTCTTTCCCATTAGGCATTCCGAAGTGCCCAAAGCCACGCGATCAATATAGAGCCGCCATCGATATCACAAACGGATAAATATCGTTATAAATATTGTAACGTGACAAAATGTAGAAAACAGTTTTACAGAAAAATACTTCTTCGTGGAACTTAGATAATAACACTAACATAACTAATTTAGGAAATATTAATTACTTCAGAAGAACTAAGAATTCTAAGAAAAACGTCTTCAGTACTTCTAAGAACTTAAGAATTATTTACTTTCACGCATTATATGTATTATCCAATACTAATATTTTAAATGAGAAAGTAACTGTCTGCCTGTTACCTTTCTCGTCTTAACTAGGTACTTGACCGATCATCACAAAATTTTTGTATACATATTGTCAGGGATAGAAAAAAGTTAAATTAAAAACATAAATGAATGAATTCATCATCAATCAATACTAATAATAAATCTGAGGGTTGGCCATGGAGTAAGTTACTTTGTTTTCAGAGATAACGTCTTTATAGGCTCTATACATGATACTGAAACTAAATTGACCATTTTTACAATTTTTTTCTGTATGTATGTATGTAAGTATGTTCCTCCATAACTCTTAAACGAATCAACTGATTTTCATGAAACTTCGTAGATAAATATTTAGACGTACGGGACACAGGATAGGCTACTTTTTCTTTTTCAACGCGGACGAAGTCGCGGGCGCCAGCTAGTAGGTACATAAATTTAAAAGAACTTGAACTTAATATATAATATGTAATTAAAAGTAACCTTTTAAGAATGTTACTTATAAAATGTGTAATAGAAATCTTCATTCGCCATCTTGGAAAATTTAGGTCGAGAACGGTGGGCGTCAGTTTACGACATTCCTTAAATTGGATCAGCTTGAAATTTACTAGTCAACGTAAGCAAACCGCGCCACGTGCCTCCGAGGCTTCAATGCAACAGACATTGTTATTTGATGACACTATTAATTTATGTTATATATCACTAATTGTTTCTCTTGGCTTTGCCTCTATAACTGTACCTATCTGACTATTAGATGAGAACATATCTGACTCTATACTCTATTTGTACCGTTACTGACAGAATTATATTGAATTGGAATTAATTGAAATATTTGCACGTTAATTAATGAAATGTGTCGTATAATCGATAAAATTTGAAATATTTGAAAAGTCATGAAACGCCGCAATGTTTACATAGCTTTACGAAAGAAAATGATTTATAACACTGAAATGGAGCAGATATCGTTGTGGTCTTAAAAAATATTGGATAATAAGCTACAAAAACATGCAACCAAAAAAAATATAATGAATACTTAATGATGTACGTATAAAAGCTTCCTCCGTGTTAATTTTGTTCTGTGTTTTTTTAATTTCGGTATTTATTTATGAGTGGTTTTATTTTTATCTAACATTTAAGTACATACTTAAATTTTTATAAAAAAATATTTCCCAAAAATATATAAAATGTACATAAACCTTCCGAAAAAATATTTTATGGGTTTCATGAGTTTTATTGTATTGATGCCTTTGTTTATAGTACAGGATCCCACTGCTTGATCCTGCAGGTATCTGTTTTTTTGATGAAATTAATTTTAAATAAATATCGAGAATGTATGCAATGGATTAAGGATAGGTTGCCTTGTAAAAATTAGCCGCAATTACCTGTAATTAATGCAACATTCTCAAGATTAATTTAAAATTAATTTCATCAAAAAAAAAACAGATACCTGCAGAATCAAGCAGTGGGATCTTAGACTATTAATTCTTGACGATCCCTCTCAAGCAATAGCAAAATACGTTAAGGGTTGTTGGCGTAGGTGTATTTTTCACCCACTCTCTGCTAAAATGTCAACAAGTTTAAAACTCAATGCTATTACGCCCACAGTACAGCCAATTGGCTGGCTTCAAGGGATTAAATAGCTTGTTGAGTTACTTAAAGGAGCATTTTTGCCATTCCCAAACTCTTTTGTTAAGTTCACTTTAACTCCCAACTTTCACCTTTTTTGCTTTATTAAGTTACTGCAAGTATTAAAATTGTTCATTAGCTAACTGCTTTGAATTGTGTCATTAATAAAGATGTTGCTTTACGTTGAACACACGCTTTTATGGTTTATACATTTATGTCAATAAAAATGTATACAGTTTGTAAAACAAATTCTTTAATTCAAACTTACAAGGCATGAATGCTAAATGAGATCACGAATATTTTATCGTGAATTTTAAAGATCTTATTTAATATTAATTTTAGTGAATTTTCTCAGGGGCGTGTCGTCAAGCTTATACTCGTATAAAAAATGGCGTTAATAATATCTCGCTTCAGCGACGTAGTTCGCACTGGGCGGACTGCTTGTTGCTCCCACGCACTCCCCGCCCACCTTCTGTCGATTGAAGTACTGAGTACTGACTCATTCTGTTCTCTCTCTCTCGTTTCTGTTAGACCACTTTTACACTGCGTCTGCTCAAATTATGTACGTTATTAAGTCTATTAAGGGAGTATCTACATTTTATTCAGCTCAATTCGTGTTTCGTTAGACGATTTTGGTTACACTTACAGTGCTTACGGTCCTTATAAATCCGCTTCTATCTGCCGCGTACAGCCAGCCGTCACAGCATTCTATCTCCGCTGAATGTAACGGATCAGCCCTGAAAGCGGCGTATCTATGTAGATTTTTTTTTGCAATTGCATTTTCTATATCTCTTGTTTCATGATCATATAGAAAATGTTTGAAACACACCTGTTTACTATTTACTAAACGTTAGTGCTTTTTGTTTGACGAAATAATTTAAAATATTGGAATAATTGAAAAATATATGAAAAACTAAAAGGTCGTTCAGAAAAGGTATTGTATCCATACAATGAAAGTTTGGCAATATTCATCGGTATTGAAGAAGGTAAAGTAAATTTTGCTCAAGGTATAAAACTTTATTTGTATATACCTAAAAGAAGGAAATTGCATTGAAAGATTTAATAACTCGCTTTTCCGATCCGAAAGAATTAAATATGAAAACTGGTACATATAAGTTTTGTCAATGACATGGTTAAAATGTGCTTAATTTTACTTTTATATTTTCTAAACCACAAAATGAGCTATATACTATTATTCCACCCTATTACGGATTGTCACGACTGTATTCTTTCAGCGTTAACGTGTGTTTCTCTAAATCTCGAATGAAATTTAAAAATTTGAAATGTGAAAGATTTATCAGGATTCAAAAAATCCACACCAAGTGGTTGTCACCTCAAGTTTTCTCTCAGTTGAGCACTTACGTCGCGCTCTACGTGTGCTTATACACTTTGAGCTCTTATCGACGTTGTCAAACCAAAATCTGCTATGGCACTTTTTTGAGATTTCAACATTTTGACCTTAGTGAATACTTCACTGAAGGTCAAAATAAGGCAGTGACCTTACCTATCGTATTGAAAAAAACTGATAAGTGCTTATGAGCACTATTTGTGTAACTATGACTTCTTAATAAAATATGCTATGTCCAGCAGCTAGAATCTGTAGACAAAATCTACTATTAAAATAATAAATAAACTATTAAATTTTCATGTTTAAAAGACAAATAACAACCCTAAGTTTCAATTTTAACGAGATTAAACCTCAGTGGTTTTTAGTGTTATAATTTTACATGTTATTAGCCCTTAAAATTGTTAAAATTATAAATAAATAAATAAAATATTTTTTTGTAAATAAATCTTCATGTAAAATGTTTCAGGAAATTTTTTTTTGACAATATCTCAAAAGTTACTATTTGCACATAGCAGATTTTGGTTTGACTACGACGATATTTAAAAAAAAATGAAATATGAATGTACAATATAATAAAACTTTACATAATAAAACAAAATTATCTGTTGAAATATGTTGAAAAATCGGAGTTAACAGAGAATGATTAATAATTCAATTTCATTTATTGGGTCGCACGAAGTATCCAGAATTCCTCCCTGTCTATTTATTTCGTATTGTCTTATATTCAACACTCAACACTCGTAAATACGGTACCGTCTGACGAACGAAAGTATACAATACATTATTCATACAACATGATACACATTCGTTCACCAACAGACGAGAGTTATGAGTTGGTAACATGCCGATTGAGAACGCCTTTAAATGTTATTTGTAGTTCTCTATAAACAATGTTTGATTGGCCTTTATGTTTTTACATCATCAATACTAATAATAAATCTGTAAGGGTTGATCATGGAGTAAGTTACTTTGTTTTCAGAGATATCGTGTTTATAAGCTCTATACATGATACTGAAACCAAATTGACAATTTTTAGAATTTTTTTCTGTGTGTATGTATGTTCCTCTATAACTCTTAAACGAATTAACTGATTTTCATGAAACTTGGTAGATAAACATTTAGACGTACAGGACACAAGATAGGCTACTTTTTTTGTTTCAACGCGGACGAAGTCGCGGGCGCCAGCTAGTAATAAATATTGGAATTTTAAAGTGTTATCTTTTTCTTTTGAATTCACACGATTTATTATATATTTTATTTACATGAATAAGCGAATACTTACACCAAAGGTGTATGTATGTACGTAACGTAGTATAAATATTTTTATATTATAGATGTGAATATATAAATTTATAAACAAAAACTAAAATTATAAAGTAAACTAAAAGTAAAATGTTTAGATAAATTAATCTCACCGCGGATTTTTTTTTTTTACTTTCAGACTATTTATACCCGTCGTGACCACTTAATGAAAAGTTCGATGAGAATCATTTAAAGAGGAATTTACATTTACATAATCAACTTGATTGTGAAACTATTTGTTTTATTTTATTTATATTTGGGAAACATACAATATCTCGATACACATTATACACATACATACAAGAAAAACATATATCAGCAAAGTTTCCACTAAATTACTAAAACATATCATCAATATCAATACTAATAATAAATCTGTAAGTGTAGGTATTGTATGTATGTATGTTCCTCCATAACTCTTAAACGAATTAACTGATTTTCATGAAACTTGGTAGATAAACATTTAGACGTACAGGACACAGGATAGGCTACTTTTTTCTTTTTCAACGGACGAAGTCGCGGGCACCAGCTAGTTAGGTATAAGTTACAAGACTACAGAATAACTATAGGTTCTAGCTAGGAGAAAACATACAAAAAAAGAAAGAGAAAAACCAAATAAATACACCAATTAACAAATAACATATAACATAAAAAATAAATAAATAAACTTGGCCGTTACAAAATGAAGACTACACAA
This sequence comes from Synanthedon formicaeformis, assembly GCA_945859745.1. NCBI lineage: Eukaryota > Metazoa > Arthropoda > Insecta > Lepidoptera > Sesiidae > Synanthedon > Synanthedon formicaeformis. Next base: position 5,640,057 of record OX243967.1, on the reverse strand, counting down.
CTATATTTTCGAGGGCTTCGTTTATGGGCTCCTATAGGACAACTTAAAATATCAATATCTAACAATCAGTAACAAAGCACCAGAAGTAAATAAAGTGTTACAGTTATCATCTGTGTGGTTTAGATAACTAAAATAAGTTTTTTATGGGGAGTATTTTACAGCTATTTCCTGGAATCCGAATCCGAGGAACGTGACCTATTTTCTGCTTCATTGAATTATCTACTTACAGGCTTTCCGTCGAGCAATGCTACGTCTAGTTTTCTTTTTAGAACTTATACATATTATAGTTACTATAATAATGTTTTAAAGTTATGGAAATACTTATTGTCACGAATTTTTAAATTTGTCGAGATAATTTAAAATGTTATGCTTTTATGTTGATATGCTTTATGCTTTAAAAGTTCCTTTGAATATAATATAAAGAAATATTAATAATAATATATTCTATATTCTAAATTTATTGTGTCATTTACTTTTATATGTACCTATTTATTATTAATTTAGTGTATATTTAGTAATTTATAATTTGTTAATATTAAAATTAATATTTTTATTTTATTTTATTTATATTTATTTTAAGTATCAAAAAATAAATTTTAATCAATTCATGAAGCACACGATACAGGCTTGCAAGCCTAGTGTGTGCTTTCATGGCCAATTAAATTAAATATAATATGTTATTGTAAATAAATAAATAAAAATAAAAAATAAATAAGATCGGAATATGACATTAATTAACAACATAACAAGAGTATTTCTTCAACAAACTTTAGTGAAAAATGTACTCGTATCATAATATTTCGCGACCTCATTATTTCTTTATTTTCTACTTGTGGAAGATATAATGTATCTATATAATGCGGTGTCAAATATGTTATTGTCTAAGTTGAAAGGTGTATGTATCGTCTATAATACAGATTGATTATGCCTCGTTTGTTGATGTAACACTGCTGAAGAGACCGTCTATGTGAAGAAGGGTCGGTGGACCTGAAAATACGATGGGTAAAGAACCGTTGTTTTTTTTCTGTGAGTTTTGATCATATTTTCATTGTCTACAGTGTCCGCCACCTGTCCTGGTATTGCGAGATAAGCCCTGTCCCCTACCATTAAGAAGTAATACATGCTCTTAAGTGAAAACTAGTCGGCGGCTCGAACTCATCGGTGCGTGTAGCTAAAATTCATTCTAACTCGCACAGCACAATTCATACCAAAAAAAAAAAACATAAACAGACCCTTGGACATATACTCTTTTTGAGAAAACTACTGCATATATCTATTTCGTGTAAAGTTATTTGAACTCTTGAATAACTAATCAATGTATATATTCAAAGTATTTTGGAGATTTTGTACACTAGAGTGACCTATTCACCCTCAAAGTTGCATCAAAACTTGTGTTAAAAGATGGATTTTTCAAGGATCATATCTCTTAAATTAATGCTTTTTTAAGTGCATGAAAATTAACCTAGTTAACGATAAGATAAATCGGTATCATGCTTACTTTTGTAAATTAAACATAAAACAGCGTAGTTATAATCCTTCTACGTTTGTATGGAGGAAAGCTGACTTGTGTCAATGCAAATTCGCTACTGAGTTTTAAGGCAAGAATGTAGAGTAGGCCCTGGTTATAATTTACTCACACGTTGAAACACGACAGCAGATGTGCTATTATTTCACATTCAATGTAAACAGCTATATTAAATGTGGAAAGGTTAAATTTTACGAGACGTTAAGTTTGACGTTTGAGCTTATACCTAAGTAATTAAAATGCGTAGCGAAGCTCAACTAGTTTGTTTATTATGAGAAAATTAATTTAATCTGAACACAATTTGCCGTTTAATTCATATTACCTACTGAGACAGAGATCCGAGCAAGCTCCGTAATAACCGTATTCATTTGATATTAATTGAGACACGACGCGCGGAGACCGTATCGCTAGGCTCTTTGAGCTATATGAACCCTAATTTATATGAACCTGCAAGGTTTATTTTGCTTTATACGTTTTGGCTTTATAGTGTCGGTAGAACAACCGATAGGTTGTTCATTATACATTTTCTTTATAGGAATGTGCAATGAATTTGATGTTTTTTTTTATGTGTATAACATCTTACTGGTCGGTTTCGTGTGCAAATGCAACGGAAAAGTGTACTGTACATACAGCAAGCCGGGATTTATAGAACGCACGCTATTTATTTTGACAAATGCGCGCGCGCAGATTTCACCTCAGTGTTGCAAAAGTGAAATATTAAAATTCGGTTAAAGTTGCCAGCAACAAATCGGAAAAATACGAATTTCATTCGACATAAGTCAAGAATATTTATTTTTTTATGTTAATAGCAATAAATTCGTAAGTAATTTGAACAGGAATTTTTAAATTGTCAAAATCATAGAAACATTGGATAATAAAAAGGCCATAACAACGACTTATATTAACCGAGGTGAGATACACATAATATGCGACTACTCTAAGGCTCTATTACTAAACTCAATTAAATTGAAAACCTGGCGCAACCAGTTTCAAAAAAGCCTTTTGTAAATGAAAATTAAAAAGAAATCAAATTAATGATCAACTAAACCAAAATGGAGATAAATTTACAAAGCTTTCAGACCTTATTTAAAAATTAACTTTAATTATGAAAGTTCCAAACAACCAATAAAAGGCGACCCTTGAGTTGTTAAAGTCATGTCGTCGGTATTATGATTTAATATAAATAAATCGATCTGAAGTGAAATAAATACCTAACACAAGGCATTGTATTGAATCTATGATATAACAATCGTAACAATAGAACATGAAACATGATAACAGGAAAATTTTGCTCTGGTATACAATAAGTATTCATAAAAGTATCGTTACTTTGACATAAATCCTACTAATGTTATAAACTAGTGCATTTTTTAAATTTATATTTGGAAATCTTCCTCGTTTAACGCTTTTTCAATTAGGGAAAACCTCATTAAAATCCGTTGCATAGTTTAAAAGATCTAAGTGTACATACAGACAGACGGCGGGAAGCGACTGTTTTTTTAAACTACTCGTATGTAAAGAAGATGTAAGAAAGTATTGGATGATGTTTGTTACCTCTTTCACGCAAAAATGGCTGAACAGATTTGCATGAAATTTGGCACACAGATAGTTTATTGCCTGGATTAACATAGTTTATATTATAGAAACTTTTTATCCTGGAAAAGTGTTAGGTTCCTGAGGGATCGTCTAAAAATTTAAAATTTGAGCGCCATTGTCGCCGTGGCGGTGGCGCCACCGTCGTTACACCGATACAGATGTCAGATAAGTATTTTCTCAGGTTATATATTTTAAAATTTTCAACGCTGACGAAGTTAATTTATATGGTGTAAATCGTAAAAAAACCTTACGATAACATAATTTGCATGCCCTATGCTCTAACTCTATGCTCAATAAGGTTGATTCTACAAAAAATGCTCAATAGATTGACAAAAAAAGTTATAGTTAAGCTTTCAGCGATAATAGTTTTGTACAAATAAACCCATAAGTTAAAAATTAAAGTTAGATGCAATATTTGCAAGTGAATTAGCTACGTCCATTAAAGACAAGTATGTGCTAGACGCTTTACAAGCGAGAAAGTTTTCTTTTATCGTACAACTGGTGAAGTCGAACGAATAAACAAGAAGTGTACAAGATTTCTGAGGAACTTTTACAAAGTGGAAACTGTTTAATCTTTCGACCTCAGATCAAACTGTCATTATCGTGGATTTATAACTTCTACATATTATAAATATTATTTAATTGATATGTTTATTAAATTGATATGAATTTTTATTAACTTTTTTTCGTTTTTGTAGAGCTTTTTATTTATCACATTTGTTATTCGCACAGACTTTTAAGTCTTTTTTTTAATATTATAATTGTACTTATACTTTTTTTTACAATATTTATTCCGTTTATTTTATTTAAATAAAGTAATAATATTATATTTATTTATTAGTGAGTAGGTATTTAAATTAAATACTAGTACTGTAATCGTGCATATTGAAAATGCAGCCAGCCATTGAAAATTCACTAGTAGAACTCCTTCCAAGTTTTTTTTTATTTTGTTCTATTATAAAAATAGTAGAACAGTTTGGACATGTTTCATTAAAATTATTCGAGTCCAATCTGTCATACTGTGCAGTAGAACTAGTTGGATTTTTTTTGTCCAAACTGTTCTATCGTAGAACAAATAGTAGAACAGTCCAGCCAATTGAATTTTTTTTTTTTTTTGTACAACATCACCTTGTCAATGATATTGATTGTATTAGATAATAAAATGTCAATAGAAGCTTAACAGAAATCAGCTTAATCGTGAATATTATAAGCGTGAACATATTTATTGGGGTGCGCGGCGAAACGGCCTCATCGACACATAAACCGCCAATATCGGCACGTAAGCGGAATATGGCGGAATGAAACGTTGTGATGTGCCTACAAGCTCAGCGGAGATTAGCCCCGATATGCCGCCGTGTACCACGCAAATATATTTTAGATCAGATTGGCCGTACACGGTAGCATTTTCACAAACAATCCGGTGGACCCGCGGCTTAAATATTAATCGTTGCGAATAAATTGCCTTTTCGAATTAAATTTATCGTAAGTGCATAGCTGTGCCTCTGTGCTAACAGATTGTCATGCCATGTGCTTGTCAAAGCATCACTATGAAAAAGTTTATCCGTCACAAAAGTGTTTTAGATTTTAAAATTGTCTATAATAGTCCAGAAACAAATCAAAATTCGAGTGCTCTAGAGGTACTTATGATAGTTTCTAGAATATATTATATAATATTTTTCGATGGTTAAAAATATTAAGAAAAAGTTTCACAAAGATATAATCAAAAAACTTATACCAAAAATTCCCCTGAGGGACTCGAATTTTGATTTTTTAGTAAATTTTCTAAGCCCTCTGGGAATGAAAGATTTATTGACACGCCTATTTAAATTGAAATCAAATGGGAATTGATTTATTTCAAATTGATATAAAAGACGATACCCTATACCCTTACGTATTTTTCTGATCTTTGTCTGAGATGGGTCATCAGGACCGTGTTCATTAGAAAATCGTGTTGATGGGTAATACAATACAGATGATGACGAACTCTTCGAACCCCAAGAGTATGTTCCGATGTTTACATTTAAGATGCAGAACTCTAAAATGTATAAAACTTTCAGAGCCGAAAGGTGAGATGTATAATATTAACTGGTAACAACGCATCAGGAATATTCAATGCAAAATCTTAGACGAGTTCACATGCAAGATTGCCAAATCACTTCTCGAAAGTTTGAAGTTCTGAATCGGAAAAGCGGCTAACTTTCTTGGACTTGTGCCGCCATTTATATGGTTAGGTATTTTATTCATTTCAAGATTTTTTTGTAGACTGTTTCAAACCGCTTTATGTATACTTAGCTAAATTAATTAAAGTAATTATTTGATCATAAATAACTTATTTTCGACATCAATGTACATTTATTCCACAAACTTCTACAGTAATGGGATTGTGTCACTACTTACCTACAAATTGGCGGTAAGTTATCGTACAGAACGGCACATATATATATATTTTATTCAAAAGTATATAAAACTAGTGCACAAGCCTTCCTCAAGTACTATCTCTTTCCATTTAAAATCAGTTTAAATCTGTTGAGCGGTTTTTATAGTCCATAGAGGACAAACATTGCTTTTTATTTATATCCTAGTTCCCTAAAAATATTTCCCCGACCTATAATTTTATCTTAGTATAGTTTGTATAAATCTTTCAAGTCATTTCATGCCCAATTGAGTTGCCGCCTGTACGCAGTCATTATGGGACCAGTGTAATAAAAATGAGTCATTAAAATCAATCTCACCCTGTTAAGAACTTCTAATTTCTCGGAATCTTATACGGATAAGCTTCTTCTCTTGACAGCGATAAGAGTAATTTATACTAAAGTATATACGAGCGAGATATCTGTTGAAAGTTAAATTATCTTATCTGTTATTGACATTTGAACAGAAGCTGTTTTAGCCTTGCTCGCATCGTCAACATCTGTGTCATTGTCTGTAAACTCCCTATCTAAACAACGACATGGAAACGTTTGGTTTTTCTTATAATATGATATTGGGTAGCAGACAGGACAACACTGTGTTCATCCTTAAGAGTGGATATAAAGCAAACAAAATTTGTAATTTCACCCGCGTGGCCCCTTGGACATGACAGTGACACAAAATACAGATAGCGTATCTCGCTGAATAAAAATGTTATAAGTGCCAAAAGTATTAAATATTAATTATTCATAAACTACAATGTCAAATGAAAAATTGTTACATACGGCCTAGATAATATATGAAGTGAAATTACTGATACACTTTTAGCTTTGTAATGTGTGTCATTTTGATAATAAAATTAAAATCGATTGAAATGAGAGCTCACTTGGTGATTTTTTTCTATCTAGAAAATTTCATTATAGGTATTATGTTTTCTGTTACAGTCGTCACTTTCATTTATAATGTATTTATCTATTTAAAAATAATAATTAAATTAGACTTTGTTTACTATGATAAAATTCAAATCTAGGATTGGCTATTTTTCTTTATACCCGCTCTTAAAACAGACTTTCGTCATCTGCGCCGTCGTCCTAAAGATTTATTTAATTTGACTTTAAAAATGGCTTGGTTTTTTTGAGTTGCATCTCTTCACTGCGATTAAAGCGTAATTACACATATTTATTTTAATTTAAATCAAATTGTAGCAAATTCAGTGTAACAAAGTGTAGTTCAGTGTAACACCTACTTAAAATATAACTTTTTATACCTAGTTAGAAAATATTTTATTTGTTCGCTCAAATCATGTGTTGAAGTTATGTACTTTTAGTGTAGTATTGCGTATAGATACTACTTTTTTATATTAATATTTTAATATTTGAGTTCAATTCTTTAGATTATAGTGGAAAAATATTCTATTTTTTACAAGAAAAACAAACACCTAAATACGATAAGCATAAAAAATTACGGCATTATAATGAGGTGTCCTCATGTTGTGATATTAACCATTTTTAGTAATGTTAATTAAATAGTACCATCTTAGTACCAATATGCTTAAAACTTATGTACATAATTACTAATTGACACGCCTCTGCCTCTACACGCATCTGCTTGTTAGAAATTAAAATGCCCTTTTGACTGTAAGTAACACCTTTACTTATTTATATTGTAACTAGCTAGTGCCCGCGACTTTACCCGCGTTAAAAGTAAGGGATGTGTAGCGCCTGACTAAATGAATAATATAACGCCTGACATCTTGGCTGCTATAAAATTTTCAGGGGTTGTATTTTTATTTTTAGTAGATAGTTGCTGCCCGCGACTTCGCCTGCGAGAAAATTATATACTAAAACCTTCCTCTTGAATCACTCTATCTATTAAAAAAAACCGCATCAAAATCCGTTGCATAGTTTTAAAGATCTAAGCATACATAGGGACAAATAGACGGGAAGCGACTTCGTTTTATACTATCTATGTAGTGATATATTAAGAAAACCCTGTGCAAAAAGGGTTATTATAGGATATTAAATTATATAAATGATGAACGTCCTTGGAGTTGAATATAGTTGAATATTGTGTTATTAGATTGATATATATGTATTGTTATGTGTTACATGTTGTAAATTGATTTATGAAAAGAGCAACTAGGGGGTTTCTGGCCGAGTTCTTCCCCCTAGAAACAGCTTTCCGAACCGGTGGTAGTTAGTAATTTTGACGAAGATAAATGTTTTGTTAAAACTTACATCTAATAAATGATTTGAATTTGAATTGAATTTGATGATACGTAATTTTGTGAGAAATTCCAAGCATTTTATCCACATAAGACTCTTGACTGCTTAAGCTCCCGTGTTTTTAATTGAGATAGCGAACAAATACCGATCGACTCATCACGTAGTTGCCTCTGCGGGATCGCCTGGGGCATCCCACGGCCCGTAAATAACCAATTATCGAACCATTTAGGTCCTGATTCCGCTTTTTTTCTTCACTCGCTGTACTAATTGAGCAATAAATTATTGCTAATTCCTTATTTCTTCCTGCTAAGTGCGTTGTTTCGTTTTTAGAATTGGGTATTTGGTTTAAAATATAATCTGAGATGAAATAAATATTGTTTACAATAAAAAATATATATTCCTTTTTATTTTATTAAGAAACAGCCACATGTTTTTACAAATTAATAATAACTAAAAAAATAATTTATAATTTATTAAGGCCCATAGTTTCATAATTTATACAAATTATATTAAGTCATAAGAAAATCCAAACTAATTGCTTTTTCAAATGATAACTTTCAAAGTTTTTGGGAAGTGATTCTCCAAATAAGATACAATGCATGCACGTCTCGTAAATTAATTATATTCAAATTTTTTTCTAATAGAAAAAAAAAGAGTTCATTAAGGCTTAGGTGAAGCGGTGACATCTATCGGATATGGGTAGAACTGCTTGGTGACGATACCTTTGAAAATTGGTTCAGTAGTTTTTGAGATCATCACTAATATTTATTTATTTTAAGGAAACATACAATATCTCGATACACATTATATACATACATACAGGAAAAACATAAATCAGCAAAGTTTCTACTAAATTACTAAAACATATTACAAGACTACAGAATACATAACATTGAAGCTGAGAGAAAACATGAAGAATGAAAGAAAACATAACATTGAAGCTGAGAGAGAAATCATCAATCAATACTAATAATAAATCTGTAAGGGTTGGTCATGGAGTAAGTTACTTTGTTTTCAGAGATATCGTGTTTATAGGCTCTATACATGATACTGAAACTAAATTGACCATTTTTAGAATTTTTTTCTGTATGTATGTATGTATGTATGTTCCTCCATAACTCTTAAACGAATCGACTGATTTTCATGAAACTTGGTAGATAAACATTTAGACGTACGGGACACAGGATAGGCTACTTTTTCTTTTTCAACGCGGACGAAGTCGCGGGCGCCAGCTAGTACCAAATAAATACCTAGATAAACTGGCCGCTACAAAAAGAAGACCACTACACAACTATATTTTTCGAGGGCCACAGACACTACAGACAGACGCGGCGTGGTACTATATATAAAGCTGAAGAGTATGTTTGGTTGTACGCTCTAATCTCAGGAACTACTGGTTCGAATTGAAAAATTCTTTTTGTGTTGGATAGTCCATTTATCGAGGAAGGCTTTACACTATAATAACATTTTGAACGCGGACAAAGTCGCGGGCGCCAGCTATATTATTATATATCATAACCAAACCTCTCTGAAAAAGAATTAAGCGTGTGGAACGAGTGGAATCACTACTATATTTTAATAATGAAAAGAGTAAAATAGAAATAGATTTGTATTTATTGTTTTTGTTCAATCGCTTGTACTGAAGCACAAATGCGGCGGCAGTGTAAATGAAAGAACGCCAACAAACAAACATTAGTTAAAATGAACGCGAGGATGAAGGCTTCTTTTGCTGTAGCAATCGCAATGGGCGGATGCTTTTTAATTTAGCCCCCTCTCTATTATTAAAAGCTGAAGCTTGGCCTTTTCGAGAGCCAACTAGTTCCTTTTGTTTTTTCTTTTAAATTAAAGTTATAATTCTTAAAATGTTCGTTACAAGTTAACAATTTTTAAAGCGAATAATGTCTTTCGTAACATTTTATTAAATATCTTGAAATTAATAAAATTATATTTTTATAGTTTGTTTTGATTGGTAGTTTTTTTAATTAATTAGTTTTTTAAACTCTTTTTTTATAATATTATTTTAAAGGTTCTAAATTAAAAAAAAATTCAAATCATTTATTAAATGTAAGTTTTTACAAAAACTTATATGTCTTGTTTAATATATTTATATAACTCTTGTTACCGCAGTTCTTGTTACTAATAAATGCATTTTAAAATCGTTACAGAATTTCTTGTAGAAAGTTTATTTGTAGTCACTGTAAACTTATAAGAAGTAGACAATTTGTAATTTTCAAATAAAAAACTAAACTATTTTCGTGTGGAATAAAAACTATTTTTGCTGAGCTGTACTTACGCTGACTAAACCGTAAGTACTAACCGTACTTAGTAGTCACTTAAGTATTTATTAAGTAGTGACGACACGTTTGGTCTAGTGACTTGTAAGCCTAGCTGTTAACCAAACGGTCGCGGGTTCCAATCCCGCTAGGGGCAAATGTTTATGTGTTAATTTTTTACCTTTTCACCTGAGTTATGGATGTTTTGTGTTTATAATATGTGTGTATTTACAAAAAATAAGTAATCTATTTAGTATGTCAACTGTCTGGTATCCATAATCATTAGTTGCTTACTGTGGAACTAAATGGTGCTGTGTAGAATGTGTGAAGATATTTATTTATTATCTTAAATGGACATTTAGCTTCAATTTCCACTTCCGATCTGTTTCCATTTATATTTTGTTCCCACGTGGAGAAAATTTTGTTCTTTAGCCAATCAATAGCCTTCATCCGAAGCTGCGAAGGCATGGTAAAATAAAAATAACTCACTCTTTGAAGCCGTCTGGGGAACTTAAGGCTCTTAATGGAAAAAAGTGTTACGTTATATAAAAAAAGCATTTCGTACAAGTCAAGAATTGGAACCCAATGAATAAAAAAAAATATTCTCAGTAATAAAGCAATGATTTCAATTTCTTTTTACAAATTTACCTATATTATGTTTATTTTATAACATACATATCACTTGAAGATAATCAGATTGTATTACGAGTAGCAATTATAATTGTTGTGCAAATAATAGATCACGACTTCACTTTCTCTATAAGTCTGTCCCACGTGACGGTTAAACGGCCCACACTCAAGACATTGTTCACCAATAGACAAGTCTGCCATACTTTCACGAGATTGCAATGAGAGATTTCGTTTTCATATCACCTTCATTCTTATCTTATACTATTTGCTTTTGCACGCAACTTCGCCCGCGTAACTTTATAAAATACGAGTACTAGCTGGCGCCCGCGACTTCGTCCGCGTTGTAAAAGAAAAAATAGTAGCCTATCCTGTGTCCCGTACGTCTAAATGTTTATCTAACAAGCGTCATGAAAATCAGTTAATTCGTTTAAGACTTATGGAGGACATACCTACGTGACATACATACAATATCACACATACAGATTTATTATTAGTATTGATAGATTTCCGAGGACATGGTAAAGAAAAATGTTTAAATATTGCCTATATTTTCAAAATGACATTCTTAGGATAAACCAAGATGCCATAGAACTTACGATCTTACACAAACTCAAATATGTAAGTAATAAATAATAATCGATGCTTTATGTGGTGCTAATATTTCTTTCTTGATGTCATTACAATAGAATGATTTATTAAATGTATACAATGTCCTTTTATATACAATACCTTTATTCACCTTTCAGTGAATAAAATTGACTGCGACAATTGGCGACATCTTCATTTTGTTTTAAATGGTTTATAAAATAAGTTTAATTGTGTTTGTACTGAAATGTACTTTTCGCTTCCCTTTCGTTTTCCGAAACCTCGATAAATTGCCACAAATTGTCAGAGGGAATGAGTTCAATACAATACTAAATAACATTTCACATTCAGAAGTATATAATTACTTTCAAAAATTCACTTTTAGTTGTTATAATTCAAGTGTAAGTGATTCTCTTATTGCGTTCTTTAAACTATAATCCTAGTTCAAAATAAATTGTCATTAGAAGCCGTGAAATCGTTGCTTTTATTAAAAAATATTAAGCTAATCTAAAAGTTTTCAGTTTAACAATATGTACTTAATTAACCATCAAGCAGATTTAAAACAGTTTTTAACATTTACGAGTGTATAAAACTAAATTAACGTACAAAATGCACATTTAGGGTTGTCAAGTATTATTTTTATGAAATTAAGATTGAATTTCTGTTTTTATTTACGTTTGCTTTTGATCGAAATGTTAATGTATAATTTAATGAAAGAAATAAAGAAATATATAATTGTTATTATTTGTTTATGTTGTTATTTATTTTATTTTATTTATTAATACAATTTAAAGTTACATGTATTAAGTAACATTGGTGTAAATACAAAGTCATTAGAGTTTCACCGCAAACCTACAAAGTAAGTTTTTACAAATTAAATAATGACCTATACACATTCTGCCATTAACGTTAGTGGTGTACAATTATTGTTTGTTTGTTAAAATTAACAGTTTTTAAATTATACATATACTAATATAACATGGTGTCTTACTAATACTAATTATCAAATGGAATCTTTCTGCAATTAACAAATATATTTCCTTCTTTTCCTTCTTTTTCGCATTCATTTGCATACATTTTCTACGCAAATAAAAGCAAATTTTGTTCATAATAAACATCTTGTGGTTTTAATCAAAATTGACAACCCTGTCGTGTTGATGTTCGTAAAATAGCGAGGGAATTCGCTTACACAACAGACTTTTGATTTAGAGCTCGCTGAAATTTTTATCACGATCTCTCTTGCAGCTCCGTACTCGTAAAACGGAGACTAATGTTCTGGTTAACGTATTCTGAAACTTTAAAGTTTTACCTTATTTATAACTTAATTCTACGTTTAATTCTGAAAATTCTGTATCAATCTAAGTACTGTACACGAAGTAGTTATAAAAATATTGTATTTTTTTTTTATGTTAAACTAGGTGCTGCCCGCGACTTCGCCCGCGTAACTTTGTAGATTATATTACTAAAAACCTTCCTAGAGAGCCGCTCTATCCATTGGTGAAAACAGCATGAAAATCGTTGCAGTAGGGTCATCATACGGGCTGACGTTCCACTTGATAGTAGGTGGCTACCGTCGCCTATAGGTAACACAAGTAATGCCAAAGGTGCTGCAAGTGCTGCCGACCATAGCAGGGTTGAGGCTAAAGTCTGTTTCTTAATCTCAGACAAAAATGACACATGCATATGTCAAGTTTGCATATAATGATACCATGAAATGTATGTAATGCATGTCACATGTAATGTCATTTTTGTCTGAGATTAAAAAACAAACTTTAAGGAATTAATTGGGTTGGGATAGAGAAATGGGCTCTGGGATCTTTTACAATAACAGCAAACATGCTGTTATTTCACGGTGGTCTTCTGAAAGTGAGAGGATACTTCCGCCAAATGGGTACAGTTATCCTTGCAAATATTAATATTACTCTAGCTAGACGATAGGTAGTTTCTATTTATTCTCTATATTAAAAGGTTTATTTTCAAATCCTTCAAGCCCGTCGTTGCTTAAGCCTGTGTCGTGAAAAATGTGAAATAATTGCGTTTATTTGATCCCTTGCTGTATCGTTATTACTAAAGTTTTAGATATGCAATTAGTATGTAAGATATTTAAGGATACATTCTATAAATCATATTCTTTAGAAACACGATTACTTTTAGTTTTCTCGATAGAAAAAAAATCCAAAGTTACCTCTAAAAAAATAAATAAACCGTTAGTACGGCATAAATACTTCACGGAAGGTTGTCAGTTTATGAATAATAACAAAACAACATGTCTTCTATAACGTATATTCTTTACATTTTCAAAAGGAATATTTGTTTTTTAATACGAAGGAAATACCTAAATTCCCGTGCATTCGGCCCATATTAGCTAGAGCCGCCATGTTTCTCCCCTGTCCGCTTTAGTGTTGCTTCGGCCGTCGGACGTGGAGGTTGTGTCGCTTGGGCTAACGCATATTTTTAAGACGTAATCAAGACTTTTGTGTTAATTTACTATGGGGAACAAAGTGAACAAAACAAAAAAAAGAAGGGGTTGGCTAAAAACAATGGTAAACGCTTGCAAGAAGAAATAAAGTAAGTAAAATTCGTACCTATACAATAACTATAACTCTTAAACAATAACTATTATTTTTTCTTCTATTTATCTATGAAATTTAAATATTAAAAAATAATAATAATAATTAATTAGTATTTAATAGTATATAATTAATGTATATGTATGTAGGTATATTGTTATTATTTTTAAAAATCTTTTTTTGTACGTATAAATTGTAACTTGTCAAATCTAATATGTTTGTCATATTAAATTCTTATATTTTATGAATTTTATTAGTGGATTGTTATGTTAGGTTTGCTATTCAATAAATAAATAAATAAAAAAATAAATATTATTATGTTTATTGTAAAATCAATACAACAAATAAATTAATTGTAATAATAAATTACAAACAAATAAATTTATCTTTCTAGAGCAAGACGCCTACTTTTTGAAGCAAGACGCGAATTTTGAAGACAAAGAGAATACTCCTGTTGCTTCGTAAGTATACTCATTAGTTATTTACCTACCTGCTACTAATAATACAGCTAGCTTTTTTATTATTATTGTTATAATTAGATTATAGGTATTTATTATTACTGTTTAGAAAAAAAAACTGATTCTAACAGTCTGATAGGATGATTCTTGTAGGTATAATACCTAAAAATAAAAAATGAGCATTTTATTCCGTATTTCGGATTTTTTAAAAACGAACAAAATGAGGAGAACTCTACGGACAGGCTGACAGTCCACTTGATGGTAAGTGACTACCGTCGCCTGTAACACAAGCAACGCCACAGGTTTTGCAAGTGTGCTGCCGCCCATAGTAAAACCAACTTTGAAAAGTTTTCAAAGTTGACCCCGCCTGGAATCGAACCTGGGACCCCTCAGACAGGCAAGCACCCTAACCACTCATCCGATGGGCTCGTCTATATATTATCTTATTATAATTATAATTATTCATCTTTTTCTATTTATAGGATAAATATACCAGTTGTTGGCATTTCACTACAAAACAAAGAGTCATCTGATGAACCGGTGAGGTACGCGTAAATATAGTAGGATATTATAACATTATAATAAATTTAATATGAATTACCACATTTTCATTATATTTTCCAATTTACAGTCATGGATGACAGCGATTCTAAAAGTTATCATACTCTGAAAGAAAATTTTTATGGAATGAGGTTTACAAATTTCATCCAAAAAAAATTTGTTGATAAATAATGTAACTAAATTTTCTTACAGGGTGTCAATTACACCAGAACAAAATCCTCTTGTAGTGGATGGAGAAATAGACAGTGACATGACTTACTTACACAGAGAAAATAATGCCACGAAGTAAGTTCGATATTAATTAGGTACCTAAGAGTCCAGTATCCCTCACCTGAATTTTTTTCTGATTACTAATCAGAAAAAAATCAGGTGATACTGGACTAAAATAAATTTAAATATTTTTAAAACACCGATTTTGAAACGAATTAATTTTTTATATGTATATATGACGATACTATATGTATATATTGTAATAACGATATACAACCTCTACGGTTGTATATATGTATATATAATTAAGAAGAACATTTGGAGTTTGTCAAGGACTTGTCAGTTATTAAAAAGACGTAAAACGTGTTTCACTATATAATATTGGCGACGAAAATACTTTAAAATGGATGAGGACCAGTTTAAAGCGTTTATGAAACAGAAAATTAGTGCGTGCTAACAACGCAACAAAAGCCCTCCGGAACCAACTGAAAGAACCAGTAAGAATATTTCCAATTTCGCAAACGACAAATTTAATCCAGACACAACGTCCGTGAATAATTTTTTGGAATATTTTGAAGCAAAATGCAATATATACGGAAGTGAGTACAAAGAGATATAAAAAGATTTACTCATAACTTGTCTACCACCCAACATTTTTCACAAAATTAAAACGTCAATTATGGAAAAATCGTCAGTCAATTGGCTGCACTGGACTCGATTGAAAGGCGAGCTTGAAAGCAACGACACCCTTGTGGAGTCTCAGCTTCAAAGCCTGCAGCATCACCGAAAAGTAGCATGCCTATCGATTTTCTATCGTCTACACCATGGAGAATGTGCGTCCATCCTGTGGGATCTGATCCGGCCAGAGCCGTTCCACTTGCGGAACACGAGGCGCGGGCGGGGGTTTCATCCCTTCGTGGTTGATGTTCCCCGGTCACGCACGAAGCGTTATAGTTCCACCTTCCTTGTCCGGACTGCTAAGGAGTGGAACTCATTGCCTGCGTCCGTGTTTCCCCAAAACTACAACCTCGGGGTCTTCAAATCCAGGGTAAATGGGCACTTACTAGGTAAGCGTGGTCCATCTTTGGCCGCATCTGCACCTAACATCAAGTGAGATCGCGGCCAAGCGCTGCCTTGATCTAGTAAAAAAAAAATATTTGAAAAATGTTCTTATGAGGATATAAAATCAAAACTGATAAGTTTCTACTCATCAAAAACAACCCGATTTAAGGCACTCACTGATTTTTGGAACTGCTCAAGAAAAGAAGGTGAGTCAATGGAAAATTACGCAAACAAAATTAAAGATTTAAGCAAAGACTGTGGTTATGAAGGCAATTTTCTGGAACGTCAACTACGGGACCGGTTTGCAACTGGCATTAATCATGAAAGTCTACAAATAGACTTAAAACAAAAGTGGCCAGAGCTACAAGATCGAGACGCACAAGGAAATATAACAGAAGTAACGTTTCAACAGATTTTTGCTGTTGCACAGTCAAGAGAGCGAGCAGAAAACGATAACAGCAATGTCAACAATATGGTGCAACGCATCCAACAAAAGTATGTGAACAAACCTTCTACAAGTTTCTACAAACAACGAATTCTAACAAAAGATCAATGCAAAAGATGCGGAAAAACAAGCAAACATGAATTAAGTGACTGTAAAGCAAAAAACTATGAGTGCAAAGTATGTAATATGAAAGGCCATTTCGAAACCCCCACAAACTCTCGAGACTTCTACAGCTGCTATCATATGAAAACGAAAGTGTTTCTTCTGTGGAGGGCGAATACATCCGCGTATAAACTGTCCGGCTAAGGAAGGAACTGCCAGATCTGTTCCAAAAGAGGGCACCTTGCCATCGTGTGCCGTAGCAAGCCTATTAATGCTGCACTCTCACCGCCAGTTCAAGATTTTTCCGCTTGCATAACAGCCACAGCATCTTTATCACTCAGAAAAGCAATAGTACCCGCCTATGTTAATGGAATTAGAGCAGAATCCCTTGTTGATACTGGAAGTTCTATCAGCTTTATAAACGAAGCCTGCTTTAAGCTCTGCCAAATAAAAAGAAGACCTTGTAGCCAAATTTTTACAATGGCGTCACTCAACCACACTTCTCAAGTCGTTGGTCAAACCACCGTTTCCGCTGTGATAGGTGAAAAACACTACAGGAACTTGAATTTTCTCATTATTAAGAATCTGTGTGCTGACTTAATAATCGGGCATGACATTTTAGAAAAACACTCTTCTTTAGAAATGACTTTCGGAGGAACAGAAGAACCAATGAAGATCTGTAGTGTTGCTGAAGCAACTGTTCCACCTCCTCCTTTGTTCGCAAATTTATCACCAGACTGTAAGCCTATCGCAATTAAATCACGTAAGCATTCCATTGAAGACAAACAATTTATTGAAGATGAAATTCGTAAGCTTCTAAGTGAAGTTATTATAGGGGAGAGTAGGTCTCCATGGCGAGCTCAGGTTCTCATTTCGAAGAGCACTAATCATAAGAAGCGTCTATTAATTGATTACTCGCAGACGATAAATCGATACACTGAACTAGATGCTTATCCGCTACCAAATATTGAAGACATGATTTTTGAAATTTCGAAATATTCAGTCTTTCAGTACTATAGACCTCAAAAGTGCTTATCACCAAGTGCCTATTTTAGCTCACGAAAATCCATATACAGCCTTTGAAGCGGCAGGAAATCTCTATCAATTTCGTGGCATACCATTCGGAGTCACCAATGGCGTCTCAAGTTTTCAAAGAACAATCGACTGGGTCATAAGAAAAGAGAAACTAAAAAGGGCGTATGCATATCTTGATGACATTACTGTATGTGATAAGACGCAGAATGAACATGACGTTAACCTACAATACTTTTTAAATGCTGCTAACAAATATAATCTGACTCTGAACAAAGATAAAAACAAATTGTCTCAAAACTCTATCAACATTCTTGGTTATACAATAGCCGATATGATTATAAAGCCAGGTAATAAACGACTCAAACCCTTAATAAATTTACCTCCTCCAAATGACCTACCAGCTCTAAGGAGAACTTTAGGTATGTTTGCACACTACTCCAAATGGATACCAAACTTTTCTGAAAAGATTTACATTCTATCTAATACAAAAATATTTCCGCTAAATGCCAATGCCATTAATTGTTTCGAAGCTATGAAATCAGACATAGTCAAATCTTGTGTCCATTCTATTGACGATAAAATGCCTTTTACTGTAGAAACTGATGCATTGGAACATTCTATTGGAGCCACATTATCGCAAGACCATCGCCCAATCGCTTTCTTCTCTAGGACCCTAAACAAAAGTAAACAGAATCACTCCTCAGTCGAGAAAGAAGCCTACGCCTACGTTGAATCACTGAAGAAATGGCGTCATTTTTTGATGGGTAAACTATTAACTCTCATCACTGACCAACGTTCAGTTATTATTCAATAGAAGAAATTCGAAGAGTAACTAATTCTTGTAAAGTCTGCGCCGAAATTAAGCCAAGATTCTACAGAAAATCGATTGTCCCGAAACTTATAAAGGCTACAGCTCCTTTTGAACGCCTGAGCATAGATTTTAAGGGTCCGGTTCCTACAACGACAAATAATCGATATATTTTAACAGTTATTGATTAATATTCTCGCTTTCCTTTCGCATTCGCAAGTTCAGACGTAAGCGCAGAAGTCACACAGTAGTCTCTTATTTTCCAAACACCAGAACAGATCCACCAGACACCAGATGCAATAGTAACCGAGGTGGCACAGCAGTCCACACCGTTCCAAACACCAAAACCAGATGCACCAGACACGCCCACTACAACAACACCTACTCCCGCTACAGTCCACAGAAGCATGAGGACTATCAGACCTCCTCGTCGTCTCATTGAAGAAATGTAAATGGGGAGATATGTCATAATGATATACAACCTCTACGGTTGTCAATACTAATAATAAATCTGTAGGGGTCGGTCATGGAGTAATTTACTTTGTTTTCAGAAATATCGTGTATATAGGCTCTATACATGATACTGAAACTAAATTGACGATTTTTAGAATTTTTTTCTGTATATATGTATGTATGTATATATGTAAGTATGTATGTTCCTCTATAACTCTTAAACGAATTAACTGATTTTCATAAAACTTGGTAGATAAACATTTAGACGTACGGGACACAGGATAGGCTACTTTTTTTTTAAGTATGTATATATAATTAAGAAGAACATTTGGAGTTTGTCAAGGACTTGTCAATTATTAAAAAGACGTAAAACTAAAATGTGTTTCACTATACAATATATACGTATATAAGACATATAATTTATAAATATATATAAGTTAATACATAAGGAACAATCATTTTACGAGTCGTGTTTATCGATAAAAGTTTTTATTCAATTACGCTCGTAAAACATATACCAACCTACCTATCTATCGACACTAAGATAAAAAATAAATGTGTGATAATATTTTTAATAAAAGTTTTGAGACCGTTTCTGTTGTTTTATTTTGTAAATATGTATTGGTAGTCGATCGGCGCACGACTCTAGCCACTCGGCGCACCGCTCTCTCGCTCCTGCGGGGTGCCGCACGCACACATACACAGAACGCTTAGAATACCTAAACGCGCCAGAAGCTCGGTACACCCTTAAGGGCACACGGTATCTCGAACGCTCGGACCTTGTTTAAATTATCATCTTTTTTGTTTAGAATTGTCAATGGATCGTCATGGGGTTTTTTTTTGTTGGGTCGGCTAAGCTTGCTTATTCTAAACTAAAAATGGCGATAAATAACGCCGAAAAAAAACGACACCGTTTGCTGAAATCGTCTATTTTTGTATCTGTATACTTACTGTAGTCGCTAACTGTAGCCTGTAGTCCCTAAAGTATTGATCGTAGAGTAAAAATGAATATATCCAAATTTGCAGACAATTTCATGTAGAAACTTTTGTCATAATGATAATGAAATCATAATGATATTCCTACAGATATTCGCGATATGAGCAAAAACCTGAAAAAAGGTTGAGCTTATCCTTACATAATTAGTATAAATTGAAGTCGCTTTCCGCATCTGTCTGTCTGTATATCAGCTAACTCCTAAGCTACGCAACGGATTATGATGCGGTTTTCACTAATGGAAAGAGTGATCAACGAGAAGTTGTAAAATTGGCAGAAAAAAATGCGATCCGTTCGAAGCCGATTGCGGTTACGTTGGTATATAAATTACTAAACTAACTAATGAGGAAATATATACAATATCTTTCAAGAAATATCGACATCGATTTGCCTGTCATGACGTCATATGTATTGACAAAATACACAATCAATGGACAACAATCATCATCCCGTTCAAATATTGTCGTTCTGAATACGAGTCTTGAATATCCGAGTATTGACATACTAGTAATAACAGAAAGATCCATACGAAGCTATAACTTACTGTTATTAGTAAAATTTATGTTGCATCATTAAATTACTTTAATGTGCTATCGATGGCATGCCTACGGTTGACTCACAGTAACCATTTTTTTCTATAAAACCAAAGATATTTGATTGGTTTCGCTGCGCTCGACTAGATAAAGCCGCCGTACTTGAAAAATGCGGCAACAATTACTACGCCGAATTCGGCGTACCCGAGCTAGTCACACTGCAAACTGTCTGTGATATGTACGTTCCGAATGTTTTATTAAATTTTAGGCATGATAAAATGCCAATTTGCGTAGTGAAACTCTATAAAAATATAATTAAACTGTGTAAAAAATTGTAAATAGTGACGATGTTTTACACACACTAAAATAAAAAATATTGCCGCATTCACGGAGCTATTGCTTTTAGGTAGGGCCGTATCTAGTGGAGCGTAGCGAGACCAATCATTTATCTATGATATGAATCATTTATCTATGATATGATATCTAGGTAACTTCTTAAACCACCCAACGGATTTTAATTCATTTTTCACTTGTGGAAAGAGGGTTAGTACTACAAATATTAGCTTATTACAAATACGAGCATATTACTACAAATAAGCGCTATAAAGTTTATGACGTTTAAGTAATGACATTTCTATCGCTTTCCCCAATTGGTTAAATCACTTTTGTTATTATAATTTCTCAACGGACAAAGCCCAAACCTCGACTGACTCATATGCACCGATTTGTTTACGTTTGGTCGAGCGTTATAAGTGAATGGAAAATTGTTTGGGTAGATGCCGCTAGTAATCCGTTTTTAGCAAGTACGTCGTACACAGGACTGAGTGAGTCGACACGACACAGCACAACTAAACAACACAATACAGCTAGCTACAGTTCGTCCATATCCTCTGTAGAGATAAGGCACGTGTTCGTCCGCCCCTTACCATCGCATCGTAGACACCGGCTGTCTCAAGCAAGCGCTTTCTACGACCCGAAAGGTATATTTTTTACATGAATTTTATATTTAACACCTAATCAAGTTAATTAAAAATACATTTTAGGATTTGTTCATTTAGTGAAATACATTTTTTGTATTTAACAGTGAAAAGTGGTAAATTATATCAAGTTTTCCTCCCATGGTTTAGGGATAGCCAAGAAATTAGTTTTATTGTACATTTTTCTCGAATACAGTTTAAACTGTTTTTACAGCTTCTCGGATGAAACGAAAATCGGTGCACTTATCAACTATCAATACTGTTTGCGAAGTGATTTAAGCCTTGCATCAGTTGTAGTTATAACCTTAAAATTTCAGCTATAGAATGTTCTGTTTTATAGGGCGGTTGATACCGTTTAGAAAGCAATAAAATGGAGAGAAACTTTGAGGTTATAAGAGTTATTTAATCCTTATACCTATACCTATTTTGAAAGTGTGTAACCATCGTATTTGTAAGGAACACTGTTGCGCCACATTTTATGCGTAGGTAAATATAATCCGATATTTTCATTGTACAAACATGCAGTTGTTTTTATGTTACTTCTTTTAGGTATTTTCTTTGTAAACTTAATAATTTTATTTAGCTACATCATTATCAGCATGTCTCTCTCCACTGCTAGTTGTACGCACCACGTACAGCTTTCTGTCCTTTGCTTCCATCCAGCCGCTTATTAGTAATGGTCAAAAACAGAATATAAATGCCATATCTTTTGTTTTTTTTAATCCCATTTCCATATTAACCCTTTTTTCCTTATTTCACAGTGCTTTTTTTTAACTTTTATTATAAACTAGCTGGCGCCCGCGACTTCGTCCGCGTTGAAAAAAAAAAGAAGCCTATAGTGTGTCCCGTACGTCTAAATATTTATCTACAAAGTTTCATGAAAATCAGTTAATTCGTTTAAGAGTTATGTAGAAACATACATACATACATACTCGTACATACAATACATACACTTACAGATTTATTATTAGTATTGATATCTACTGTGTTTAGAAAATATAATATTAAATTGATATAATGAACTGATCAATTCAATTACTCAGTGATTTTGTTCTAAATGAAACTCTGTTTTTCCGTAACATCTGTAACAAGGCTTCCAGGCAAGGCCCAGTCATGTACGAATATCGGGAACGACCCTAATTAAAGGGAAAAGTTCATTTTACTGAAACACAAATAACATTGAAATAATTAACACAGATCAGGTTATAATTATCTTTATCCTTTACTAAAAATACGTTATTTAAATATTTTAATTAAAGGTTGTCAGAAAGGCCGATGATCCACTTGTTGATAGGTGGAGTTGTTCCGTACTCGTCCCATGAAAACTCATCCCAAAGGTGTAATATCTATGTTCTATTACGGAAGGTGACTTCCGTCGCTTCTTAACACAAGTTTCGCCACAAGGTGCCGCAAGTGCGCTGCCGACAGTAGTGGGATAGGATAAGTGATAGAGAAACACAACAGCACACATACTGTCATTTCACGATAATCTGTAAGGGGGTGGTTACTGCTACCACGGCCACAACTGGTTCGGTTTTCGATTTGGCCCCACTGTGCAAGTGGGGCCAAATCGAAAAAACCCCGATAAAAGTCCAAAAAATTAAGTTGTCTGATAGGGATTTTTAGACATAGGATTGGCTACAGTATACCCTAGTGCCTATGAGTCCACTCATAATAGGTCTCCAACTCGACTACAGCTGCGCTAGCGTCAGTTCAATCAATAATATAACCATTGATTGAATTGTATTGTCATAAGCAAAAAATTTTGAGAAGGAGAGCAGTGCATGTGATTTTTAATCTAAAAAATTAAAAAAATCGGTCCTTTCAAATTGAAATAGTAAAATGTTCCGCGTTGTTCCGCCTTGAAAACTATTAGAGGTTGTAGATTACAAATGATATATCCAAATTTCAGCTACCTGAATTTACCAGCTTAATTTTAATAATAGACTTCCATAAAAGGAAAATTGTATTTTTTTTATGTTTGTTACCTCAGAACTTTCGACTGGGTGAAACGATTTTGTTGATTCTTTTTTTATTTGAAAGCTGGTGCTTCCCGTGTGGTCCCATTTAAATTTGGTTCAGTTCTGACAATGGCATCCATGAGAAACGGTTTGAATCCGGTCAAAGAAATATGACCAGATATTTTTTCATTATTTTTGTACTTCAAATAATATTTAATTTAATGCTGTTTTCTATTTACATGAATTCTTCTGTGTTATTACAAACTAAATGTTGCAATAACCTTATCTCTATTATTACCTTATCTTACCAAATATCCATATGAATACTACAAAATACTCGTACAGTGGATAACGGAAAAAACTAATAAAAAATCTCTTCGACTATAATTATTTGTACATTTTTTTTTGTAAAAGTTGCACCATAATTAATTTTTGATTAAAATCTAACAATAAACCATGATGCGAACAAAAACCGCAATCACCTCACAGATGTATGACTGATTAGTGACGCACGACAATTTTATCGTCTTTTACATGTGAACTATTAAACTTTTAAGTACAGATTTTATAGTTGATGGAGTCACTGAAACGAATCAACCTATTATATGGTTATAATGTATTATTGCCTTTATCAGTAAGATCACAAAATGGCAAGTAGGTACAACAACAGGAAAACGGATAACAATACCTAAATTCTAGTACTTACTAGATTTTGCAACTCGACACTTGTACTTCAGCTCTCAGTTTCTATTAGAGACATCCTGTTTCATCTACCTGAAGTACTCTCTTGCTCCCCTCCTTTCTCTTTCCTCTCCCGCTCCCTCTCCCTCTCTCTCCAAATGGGTTGGCCGTCAATTCCTTGAACTTGTCTCTTTTTTCCAGTCCATTCAAAATTCAGTTCAAAAAAGAACGGGAAAGGATAAAAAGGAAGTTCCTTTTTCTTTTCTTTTTCAACGTCAGCTAGTTCTAAATAACATTTTCTCTTGGACTCATCGAAATACTACAATGGAATTTGCGTCACAAGTGTCAAAGGGGAACATAAAAAGAACGCCTTTGACAGAATCATGGCGGACTCTTGCCTTCACGCGTCAATGGTAAAAGATAGTAACGATCAACTTCTACTATTTCATTTTAAACTCTAATGGGTTGACGTAAAGTCACATTTTCTTTAAATTACGTACTTATTATTATGTTTGTTTTGTTATAAATGATAGTTCATGCTCCACGCATAATATGTCACTTTTAAACGTTCCATAAAATTCGTTATGTTTTGTATGGCACGCGTGTTCCATGTTGTAGTAGTTTGATGCTTGGACTATCCAAAATATTTATTTCCTCTTACTTTTGCAAAGATGCAATGCATATTAGGTAGGTACATTATATTTTCTCGTTCATACTATAATCAAAATAAATTCGCTGTAAAGTTCCGTAGCTGTTTCCTAACTACATTGATACTCGTATTGCTAACATATTTACGGAATACCTGTTCAAGCAAGCGCGGCAAGTCCCGACAACAAATATTTTTATAGGTAAATGCTTACTGGCGGCGCTCGCAGTCTTGTCATTCGTATAATGAGCCTTTTTATTGACTTTCTTTGTACCCTTCGGCTATTCTGTTTGTCCTCCAACTTAACAAATGTACAGAAGTTTCAAACAACCTATATTTTTCGCTTCTTCGCAAGAAGCCCAAGAAGAAGGTAACGGTGTTGGAGCTTATGGACCCACAAGTTTTGACTCGCTTAATAAAAGTGCCCTTTTGACCCTCAATGGGTCAAAACAATGTTTTATTAAAATAATTTATTTGTTTTTGGTGCTTTTCTGGCCCGTTACTATAAAAAACTTTACTTTGAAATTTAAAAAAAATAAGTATTATAATTATATTGTCTTACAGTTTCAAACCTTCTTGGTAATAAATAACATAAGTGAATTTCAGGATATCTGCCACAGAAGTGCGTACGTAGTATCAACGTACTAACTGGTGCCCGCGACTTCGTCCGCGTTAAAAGATAAAAGATTAACGCCTAAAAAATATTAGCAATATAACGCTTGCCATAATATACATTAACGCCTCATATTATACTGTTGCTAAGCGTTGGATCCTTATTTTTAGTAGATATTTAGATGCCCGCGGCTTCGCCCGCTTGGCCTATGTCCATCCAAAAATTCCTATTTGCTAAAATATTTTATTCAAATTGGATGAGTACTTTCGAAAATTGCCTCTTTATAATATTAGTAGGTACATGCTCGTATATATATTATGTGACAGGTAAGACGACGATAAATGTTTTGTAAAATTTTATGACCCACCTAAGTATACAGATTCATTAATTAAAGTCTTCCGTCTCAACCTTCATATTATATTTGTGATATCACGTCGCATCGTCTCTCATATCCTCCAAGTTTCTAGTTCCAGTCGCATTGACGTCATGCTGACGTCAGCCGCTACAATGTTCCAGACATTGTGAATTCAGTGCAAACATGTATCTAATCGGTCGGTGACAATTTTGTTACGTACGAAGCGTCCCTAACCGATTTCGAATTGGTAACTCCCTAGGTACATTACATAACATGCATTGCATGCAACCAACATCCAAAACATATTCACATTCTATCAAAACAATATTTGACATTCTAAATAATAAACTATTGATTAAATGATGCTATGTTGATGATTTTTTTTTTATGTTAAGGTCGACAGACAGGCTGACGGTCCACTTGATGGTAGGTGGCTACCGTCGCCTATAACTCAAGTAACGCCATAAGTGCTACAAGTGCGCTGCCGACCATAGAAGGATTAAGGATAAGGGATAAGGAAGGGAAGGGGTAATAGGCTCTGGCATCCCTTACTCATACGCCGAAACACAACAGCACATATGCTGTTATTTCACGGTGGTAATCTGTAAGGTGGTGGTTACTGCCGCCAGACGGGCTGCCCAAATGACTGCGAAACGCAGTGTGCCCTACCACTACTAAGCGAATCGCAGCAAGAATATTAGAGCTGAGTCCTGTCAACCACTAAACTTCACAACAAATTATCAATCAAATTTAAACACGTCTGATTTAAACCCTTGTAAGAATTCGCCTAACGATCCAACTTTCCCCACATGAAAAGTTGCTTTTTTTTTATTACCTCTGTCAGAGTTAATATATCCGCACCGAATTTCAATTAGTCATGAAATAGCTACTGATGATTAATAAAATTAAATAATATGTTGTTACCGCCCACCTTGTTTTTCTTAATTTTTGTTAAAACCGTAAATTGTTGAAGACAACGTCTTGAACAAAACACAACATTTCAATTTGAAATTTTTTAAAATAGTCACAGTTATTTCTCTGAATTTTTTAGTTTGAGTTATGAGTGTCATTCAAGCACTCATTCTTACATATCCTTACATATTATAAAACAAAGTCCTCCTCCGCGTTTGTCTGTCTGTCTGTCTGTTCACGATAAACTAAAAACTACTGCACTGATTTTCATGCGGTTTTCACCAATGGATAGAGTGGTTCTCGAGGAAGGTTTTAGTATATAATTTACAAAGTTACGCGGGCGAAGTCGCGGGCAGCAGCTAGTTTCTAAATAATTTACAACACTAATTTTCGTATGAAATACATTCGTATGTATTGTTTTTCTGTGTTTCAAATAAAAAATAATTGCAGAGAACTTTTATAGCCTTAATTATTAGGTATTAATTGATTGGCTTTCCGGTTCGACGTTTAGGTAAGAAATGTTTTGATTTGCAATTTAATTTAGTACCAACCGCAAGAATCCAGTTAGAATTTTGCAAACATTTGCGAAATATTCTTGTTAAAAGTTTGCGCCCCGTTTCGAAATATCGTTCTAGCGAATTCTGAATATAAGGCAGCCGCTCGAATCACTCTTTTAAACTTTCGAAGCTCACTTTTATACACATTTATTATTTCTTATCGTTTGTTATTTCTTTTAGTTTAGTTTAACCTGAGCAATGTCTATCTAGCTAGATTTTTATTCTTGAACAAAATCAATGTATCCATATTTGATTAATACTATTCATTCCATTATATAATGCTATCACTCCGCCTTCGTTATCATTCCTTATTGAATAGATTTTTATGTCTTGAAACACTTAAAATATTTTTTCTTAAAAATAGTTTTTAAGAAAGATTTTTTTTTTAAATAGTTTTAGGTTCTACGTAATTTCTAGGTAAGCTGTCCATAAGAGTAGTTTGAACCGCTAGATGTATTCTTTTTTTAATAAAACTCTTGAATACCCCTTACATTGTAAGTAGGTATTTAACACAAAAAGACAAATGCAACATCGCATTAAGGCATTACGCAGCTTACGGTAAGAGAGTAAAAAAGATAACGTTTGAATGAGGGTGAAACAATGGGTACTGTACTGACCACTCTTAATGACGTACCAAAATATAACACCCAAGTTTACATGTACCATTAGGCGCACCTTTATTCGATGATAATAACGGAGACATAACAAAAACCACAAAAACACGTCTAAAAGCACACGTTTTACGAAGTGAAAAGAAGATGATTGACGCCTTGGCCTGAACAGATCTTCATAAGTTATAGCTAAGAATCATCTCGATTAACTGAGCTTTCAAATGAAAAAAATCGAATCAAAATCGGTCCATCCGCTTAGGAGCTATGCCACAGACTAGCTATAACTTATGAAGATCTGTTCACAGGTCAAACCCCTCCTTAACGTTGGACTTCAGGGGTTAAAAAGAAGTCAAACATGTAAATAATTCCAAAAATATTCATTTTCATATTTTTTTAAAATTAATGCTTGTTAGTACGGTTGAAAAATGTAATGCATATTTATCACGTCGTCGTTGGGTATTAAAATATTTTTACAGCTTTTTCTCTAAAAGGCAATTTATTTCATTGAATAAATAAGGTTAAAAAATTTCTGTATCATTTGTACGAGTATGTAATTATAATAAACAGGAAACGATGAAACAAACAGTATAGAATTTATTAGTAGCTTATCTACTTTACTTCCTTATTACATAACGTAACTTCATTGGTGACAAGATGCTTAGCCGACTAAAGTTTACGTTACTTACTTAGTTATTATTTATATCAACGCCCATCGTTGAATAAAACATAGTTAACGACAATAAAACATAGTTAAACGGCTTCGATCTTTATATTTTGAAATTAAAACGATTGTGCATTTTGCTCCCCATGTTTTTTTATGTTATTTCATTCAAATAAAAATAAATTAAACTAAAATACATACTTACTCTTATCCAAATAAAATACAGCAGAATAGATTTTAATAATAATACATAATGTTTCTTGCAGGTATTGGTAGGTATTTATAGGTGAGATTTATCGGGATACATTTAGTAGTTTCAGAGGTCAACCATTAAGTTTATAAAGAAATAAACAACCATTTTTTCCTCGTTGTATCATAGCACAGATTTATTGTTAAACTCTTAGTTCCTAGTACCGGACTCCATAAAATAAATATTACCTACATTTAAAGGTCAATCAATGTATATGGTTACTTTAATAAATTATTATTAATAGTTATACACATCAACTATCCATAACTAAATTATTATAAAACCGTTTATGTACCAAAAGAAAATTGTTTTTTTTTTTCGTGAGAATATCTGCGAACCAGCGAGACTCGCGCCGTCTATGGGCGGAGGGTAAGAGGTCTGAGATTATGAGGCACGTTAAAACAGCTATCCGAACTGGAGGTATAAACATCGCAAAACTTGATGGGCTCTGGCGATGTCGTGTTAAATATGAGCATTTTGGTTTTGGGACTGTTTGCGAGATAATGCGACGCGGGGATGGCGGAGCCATGGAATGAGCGAGACGCAATGATAACATTTGTACGAGAGAAAGCAGGTCCGCCGTATTGTTCGCAATTCTACATGCGTAAACGAAAGATACCCGCTCAAGGTCGAAGCCCATCAAGTATTGCGATGCTTATATACTATTTTACTTCTTGTGTTTGAAACACAATGCACACACACACACACAATGTATTTGAAAAATATATTTTCTGGTACATTTTTCAAATACATTTGTATATTGATACCCGCTTGTCAATATTGAATATTCGTGATTCTAGGAGTGAAAATCAATTACTTCAATTCATCCATTCGACCAACTAATAATAACTGAAAATCTATGTTCACATTTACTAATGAATGTATTACTTTTGTTTCAGGTAAGATACGAAGGTTCTGCAAGCGTAAATGGGTAAATGAATATCTTTGACCTTTGATTTTGTTTTGAGAATAACCTAATAACCAACGTTTAATTAGACGTATTTTTTTTTTTTTTATACTTGTGCTTAAGTAGTAACTGAAATATTAGTTACTACTGCTACTACTAAAATCATATGAATCAATGAATTTGCTTAGAATTGCTTCCTACACCTAAGTAGTGATTTTACTTCTTTGTAAAATAAACTACTCGATCCAATGTATAAAATATCGAAGAGATTAAAGCTTAATGCTTGAGCTTAATACATGCTTGAGCTGCAATGCGTAAGTTCCATAAAGTTGGAATTATTCTTAAGAAAATTTGTATTAAAGTTGAAATCATCTCGCAGAAACTTCACAGATTTTGCTCGCTAACAGCGTCCCTTATTAATATTTATCGGCAGAGCTTAGATTAGATTCTTTTCGAACTTGTTCAGTACATAATACAGGATATAATTAAACTGCGGTCGCATCCGAAGTACATTCGCTGGTGTAATATTGCACAGAAAAAAATTATCTTCGGCGTCAGAGGCTTTGAGAGAGCGTTCGGAAATCCGCTCCGGCTTTATAATACTGTAGACGTGACGTGCGGATACTCGTAACTACTATCCTATAGAAATGAGAGACCACGTCTAGGGATGTCACATTATCTGACGTCGCGTCATAACATTTAAGCTTTGGTATCGTTTCTAAGGACTCAATTTTAAGAAAAATTTCTTTTTTTATTAAACTTGAACACGGCCTATTCAGCGACCGCACCGCCATCATCTTGTCAAAATTAGGTACTTAAAAATAACTCCTAGAAGCCTAGTACTTAAAATAACGCCAAACAAGCAAAAATTACATAAAAAGTGATGCGCGGCGGCGACTCAAAATTACTTAGGTAAAATAAAATAAGAAGATTATTTTATGCTTTTCAGTTTTTTCGGCGGTTTTATTTTTGTTAAAAAGTTTTATTTATAAAAAAAGATAAAAAGTAGTAAGCAATATTTTTTCACCATTTTAGATAGAATCCTTTGGCGATATAGAGATCGTGTGGTTGACTTAATTATATAAGAGACAAAGTATATTTAAAATCTTGCATTTTGTTCTAAGAAAATTTGCGACGCTTAGGTGTTTAAATTGATTACTAACTACTATTAAAAATTATTAACTGACGATAAATGCATTCCAGCATTTCCAGCCGATGACGTCATCACAATGATCATCGCATTTCAATTAACTTTGATGTCACAACCAACACTTTAAATACTTCATAGAAATATTATTTTTGGTACGAAATTGTTATTATTCCCAAATGTTTAAAGTTTCATAAAAACGGATATAACTTACAAACATATTTACTTGCAAGTTACTTGCATGGAGTATTGCTCCCGCCTCTGGGATGGCTCAGCCAAATACCAACTTGCCGCACTCGACTCGGTGGAACGCAGAGCTAGGAGACTCATAGGCGACAGTACTCTTTTAAAATCTAAGGTGCAGAGCCTGGCACATAGACGCAAAATTGCCAGTCTATATGTCTTTTATAAGATGTACTTCGGAGAGTGTGCTCAGGAGTTTAATGAACTCATGCCGCCTTCCCCTTTCTTCCATTGGACATAGAGACGTACAAATGGTTACTATCCTCATCTTGTCGAAATCCCTCCTTTTCGGACCAAGCGCTTTGAAACATCCTTTATAATGCGCACTGCCAAGGTTCGGAACTACCTGCCGGCGTCTGTATTTCCAAGCCTATATAACCCTAATCTATTCAAAGTTCGAGTGAATAGGCATCTTCTGGGTGAACTCGCTCCGTCTTAGGCCTCATCTACACAGCTGGTTGTTGGCCAAGAGCAAACCCATCTCTAATAAAAAAAAATGTTAATGTGATGAAGTTAACATTACATATTTAACTATAGTTAATATGGAAGTTAATGTGAAATAAATAACAGTGTTACTTGTATCAATCTATCAAATGTCTTATCTGTATGAATTATAAATATTTTATTTTGTAATCACTTAAATTCGTTGTAACTATGTCAATACAGATATTTTTTGTAAGACTAAAAAAAATATTAAATTACTTGTGAACTTTTTTTTCTGTAGGTAATTTGTGAAATTTACAGTAGATATAGCTTGTTCGGTACAAGCTTGGGCTCAATAAAAAATTAAGGATTACTCTGGCTTTACTCACTGAAATACAGCAGCATACGTTTTGTCCCAACTGTCAATCAAGCTAGGCCCCTGTAGTGCTACCGTCATGTTGGTTGCCGAAACACTTGCAAAAACGTATATAAAAACAAAGTAACGTAATTTTTATTTGCACGCAATCGCTATGTTATAAAAGTGGTATCTTATCGATTCGAGGAATGTAAAACATTTGTCAGCCCTTAACGAGTTGGCGAGTAAATGCTCGATTGTTGGATCTCTTTGTTGGTCACAATGAGGAATAAAAACACATCCCGTTTTGTCCGGGCCGGGAGAACGGGACGCTATTGCTCTGAGTCACCAGACGTATCAATCCACTCTCTCGTTTGTCCACACGTACGAGTATCTGCACTGTTCCTGTGTAATGTTTAAAACGTTTCTATTTTTTTTTATTTTTGTTGTATTTTTGTAGTTGTTTGGTTTGGCGTAGGTACAATGTGCATGGGGTGTATTACGATCTCTTAATCTCAGCGTGATTCTGATTAGCATACCTAGGCCACAGACGTCTCTGTCAAATAAAATGTTCCAATTGTCCAATTGTCAGCAAGAAACTTGATTGAAATGTTCCAATTGTCAGCAAGAAACTTTGGTTAGGTAAAAAGAAAAATGGAGTTTTTACTTTTTCTGGGCAATTTTTAAAATTTTTCTCTTCATATGAAGTTAGAAAAACCTTCACCGAACTTCAACGAATATTTGAATTAAAAAAAAAATAGCCTAATAATTTGATCCTACATTGCATAATAGGCTAAATTCATTTGAAAATTCACATAGTTTCATTAAATTCATTTTAAGAGGGGCTTAAAAACTCCCCTGGATTTAAAAAATTATGTCCTCCAGGGTTTACGCTGTCTTTCAGTGCTCCATACCAAATGATATAATTGTAAAATTAGTACAGTAGTTTAGCAAGAAAAGTCATTTTCCTTTTTTTATATAAACATCATATATTGTTTCATCTATTGTATGAACTTTTCTAGACATATAGTGGACTAGTCAGAAAGTAATCTAATCTGAAAATTTTCATCTTGAAAATTTTGAAAAAAAAAATTGTTTTAAGATTTAAAACAAAAAACGTAAGCCAAGTCGTGGACGGTTGTTTAATCTTCTTTCATAATTTTATATACAACACAACATACTGTTTCGTGAATATAATTCTGTAAAAATGTCATTTTTCATTTCACGAAGTGTGCGTACTATTAATTGTCAATTGAGTCGCGCTACGATGTCGCGGTGTTATATCACGATGTCCCTGACCCTATAAAGTCGTT
Source organism: Synanthedon formicaeformis (assembly GCA_945859745.1). NCBI lineage: Eukaryota > Metazoa > Arthropoda > Insecta > Lepidoptera > Sesiidae > Synanthedon > Synanthedon formicaeformis. The sequence goes on along the minus strand of OX243967.1, from coordinate 5,606,971 downwards.
CTCGACACTGTTTGTTTTTTGTTCTGTGACGCGTTTCCAGGAAAAATGATAAATGAGTAGGTACCAAGGTACGATACTTATACAATAGACACTCTTTGTTTATAAAAATATTGCACCGTTTCTTTTAAAAATATTGTAACTTCTAAAATTTTATATGTAGAACACATAAAGATAGGTTACATGTCTTCTTGAACTACTGTCTTCTTTTATGGGATAAAGGATAAAGAGAGGATAAGGAAACTCTAGCATCATTTACTCCTCACACAAACACAACGGCTGTAATTTTTTTTGTTATATAAAATCAAGGCAGCGCTTGGCCGCGATCTCACTTGATGTAAGGTGCAGATGCGGCCGAAGGTGGACCACGCTTACCTAGTAAGTGCCCATTTACCCTTGATTTGAAGACCCCGAGATTGTCATTTTGAGGAAACACGGACGCAGGCAATGAGTTCCACTCCTTAGTGTACGCGCAGACAGAGAGCGGTCCCTAGTTCCGAGTTCTGCGTTCTATCGAATGTACTGACTCTTGACTGACTCCCATACGGTAACGCACACAGCAGGCAGTCAGACCGCGGCGGTCAGAGCGGAACGCCGCGTTCTAGAGTGCTTTTGCTGCCGAGACAGAGAACGCCGCGTTTACCGCGATGTCTGAAGTTGCAAATACGGAAAAACTTATTGAATTGATTAAAGAAAGGAGATTATTATATGATTTAAGTCTGTCTTAAATACTGCCAGCCTTTTTTTTTGCTGAAATAGACTTTCTCCAGTTTTTTGCTTTTCGATATCACATTTTATGATTCATACAATAATTCATTGAAGCTATTTATCGACATGCGAAAATAAATATAGAATCGCTCTTCGTCGCTAAGTAATACTACTGAATTCGCCTTGTTCTTCTCGTGTTGTGTTATTTGGGTGCACTCAATATTTTCTCCTTCGGAAGATGAACTTTCTAGCAACATGTTGCACGTACAAAGACATGGACGAATATGGAACGCAAGAATTTGAACGCCTCTTGTGTGCGCTGGAAATCTCGAGCGGTCAAAACGCAGAACTCGGAACTCGAGACCGCTCTCTGTCTGCGCGAGCTTTTAGAGTTTCGGACAAGGAACGCTTCGTGGGACATCAACCACGAAGGCATGAAACCCCCGCCCGAGCCTCGTGTTTTGCAGGTGCGACGGTTCCGGTTGGATCAGATTGTATAGAATGGACGCACACTCTCCATAGTGCAGACGATAGAAAATCGATAGGCATGCTACTTTTTGGGGATAATTTCACGGTGATATTTTTAAGCGAGATGGTTATAATGCGACTAGACAGCCCGCCCCGCCCTGCTTATAAGATTGCTACTTCATATAGAGTTCATATACATTTAGTCATACCTACTTCATATAGAGAGGCAGCAGTGTTTATTGTTACTATTAATTAAATAAGTATAACCTTTGCATTTCTTGTAAATAGAATATCATCCATGCTCTTTTTTATCGCAAATATTGCTCATTTGAATTATTCTTTAAATACAATAATTTTGTTTAAATAACAAAATTATTGTATTTAAATACAATTGTTCTTAAATGATTTATATATTTTAGACAGATGATCATGAGAATTACATATTTTAAAATCATTAATTAACACAAAAATTACATAAACAGGCAATAATACATTCTTGGGCAGATAAAAAGTGTATGCGTCGCTATGTTTCTGTGTTTACTCATACAAACGCGTTAGTTTTATTATAATTTCATGCAGGAACAAGCGCATGTACTGGTTAAATTATGCGCTCGGTAAACGCATTCGCAACCATTTGCAAATTTAATCCGCAAAGATATTTTACAGTTGTCTTCTTCAAACGTTTGTTACGGCGAAAGAGGTTTCTTTATAAATAAACAGCAGCAACGCATTCTTTTATATACATATAGGTATTGTTCTGGTTTTCTCATCAAGGTGACCCTACCCATTACAGTTTACAGTACATAATAATGTTAAGTTATTGCTACAATGATATCACCGACCAACATGATCATTAAAAATCAATATGTAAAAAGACACTGAACATGTCTATAATTATATATTTTTAATGAAAAGTTTAGCAGACAGGCTGACAGTCCATTTGATGATAACCACTTACCATCTATGGACCATAGTCTATCTATTCTATAAAGACAAGCAAAGGTATAGATGCTGCATGTGCTCTGCCGAAAAGGGATTACAAGAAAATTATGAAGTGGGCACTAACATTCCTTACTCTCTGAAACATAACAAACATGCTGTTTTATTTCATTTCTTGATGGTCTTCAATGAAGGAAGGGTTAATATAGTCGCCCAATTATATGTACTATGATTGTTATGAGATTATTTTAAATCACATCACATTTACTACTAAACTTATTAGTTTATTAAGTAAAATTTTAAGTCAAGTAAACATTTCGTGTATCAGTTGTGTATATTAAACAAAAAATAATTTATAGACTTTTTTGTCGTTATACAAAAATGATACGGTCTGACTGAAAGCCAAGCCATGAAATGATTGCTATGTTATGAAAGGCCAAAAAGGGGATAGTCTGATAAACCGTTTGTAGTTAGAAGCGAACACAAAGAACCTTGTACGAAGGCTCTAAAGGTTAAGGAAATTATATTTTATTGTTATGAATAGTTTAAAAAAATGATTTTATATATATATTTTTAATATAATTTATCATTGTAAGAATTCTCGAATCATCGGATCATAATATAGTGGCTTAAACCTTACTGCAGTCTTTGGATTTGAATATTATTTTATTAATGTTTAGTACATTAAATTGATCCTTATATTTGCAATTTGGAAATGTCTACTAACATTCAAGTATGTTGTATGTGTGATATAGCGCCGAACGATTTCGCAGTTAACGGTCCAGCGTGCGACCGTTAAACTGGTTCCGTACACAGAGTATTAAACCATTTGTAGTGACTGAGAGATATGGACACCGCGGGGCACGTCGCTTCCGCGTATAACTCTTTAAACCTCAACCTTAATCGGTTCACATAAGCGCTATAAGAAAACGAGTCGAAGCGATCGAGGGAGGCGGTGTTTGGAGATACAATTTGTTGAGCATTGTTCAACGATAGCCACAATTTGCTTTGACTACCTCATTGCTCTAGATTCGTACTTCTTGATAGCTGTACTCATTGTTAAAAGCAAATTGTAGCGCACATTTCATTCACTGAGGAGCAATATTTGTTGCGAATTATCAAGTAACTAACAAATAACAAGTGGTCTATATTTTTGCAGCCTGTTTTCCGATTATTATCATACAAAAATAACGAAGCCCTTCGACTCCACATGTTTTAGAAAGGAGTATTTCTGTTTTCCTGGCAAAAAAAGAATTACGTTTATTTCTCTTATGAAGAATGTTCTGGTTTTTTTTTTATTTGGCATCATAAACGTTAATAGATGAGAAAAGAAAACAAAAAATGCGCCATCTGACTGCCTCTAACGTTACATTAGGTACATTAGGTAAGTAGGTAATTCAAAGTAGGTAATAAAGAGATGATTTGATATTTTTAAATGACATTAGGAGTGGACATACCGGCTGATCCTACGAAAGCAAAGATTTAAATCTTTGTACGAAAGTATTTAATTACAGTATTTAACTGCAAAAGAAGGAAAGTCAAATTGTAATATTTTTCTGGTCATTAAAACGTTATAACAATTATTAAATGTCTAGAGGAACCCCAGCTGAACCCCAGAAAGTTTTGCATGCAACAATGTTCAGCTGATTTTGAATTTATCAATGGTTACCGGAAAGCCGGAAAGCAGGTTTAGTTAGTTTGCAACTGTCGTCGTTTTCTGATACAGATAAGGCCAATATCGCGATTCGCGACGTTCGTCGAGGATAATCTAATCGATATAAAGGATCATAGTATCCGATTACTTCCCATTAGAGCGATTCATACTGCTCTTGACAGAAATATAGATATGTCCAATAGTTTTGCAAGCTTTCAATTTTGTTAAATTTTTATTATTTACCATGACAGTTCAGAAAATGTGGATATATTAATTTTGCAATGGATATTTCAATTTTAGCACGAATTTAGGGCATTCAAGAGACCCAAATCTTTTTTTTTCGATAATATAATCAGTAATTGATGTTGGCCGCCCAACTATAATATGTAGTTATCTTCAACGTCTTTACGTTCCTCCTTGAAAGTTATACGAGAATCAATATTAAATATCTGTTTTTTTCATAGAGATTCTCTGTAAGCAGTCCCTATTCCATTGCAAACATGGCACTGCCAAAGCATTTACTGCAACATTTACCATTGAGAACTGCATTAACTGCATATAACTTTGTTTTAGATAGAAAATATAATACAAATATTCTTGTGTCCACCATTTTCGGTCTACACAAATTTTGAAAAATCGACGTTCATAATGAAACTTATTTGCATCCAAAATGGCCGCTTTACATGAATGATCTTTTAAGTGTATAAAGCGGTGAATGATATAAATAAAATAGAATATTCTGGAATGAAATGCTACTCGTAAAATGCTACAGGTACGGGTAGCATTTCTTGTACAAAGGTATTGAAAGCAAACACTTATGTATGAATTTATTGTTTTATACGCGTCCTAAACTTGTTATAGTTATTACAAAAGAATGTACATTGTGGCCCTAATTTGTGTGACGCATTGTTCGATATAATCCGAAGCATTCCCGGTATTAAGATATGAAGCTCTGGGAAGCCCGACAGTCGAGTTATTGTGTCATAACAATGATAATTTATTAACAATCGACCCTTCTTCCGTTACAAGTCAACCCCTAGCCCCCCCCCCCCCCCAACTCTTAAAAAAAAATGTTACAAGCATTCGCCTGCATGTTTTCTACCACGTTCGTGGCGCTACGCGCAAAGGCAGCAGTATACCGCTATTTACGAACGAAATCTTCCACTGCATCGATCCTTTGCGCACTTACGTGTGCTCCAGTTGTAAGTGCAGGATAGATATAGAGTCGTTTTTGATCAATGGAAGTAAAAAGGTGGTATAACGTCTGACAGGATGCTCGAGCGCAGATGTTTGGTACATTGTTCTTTTTTCTTTATGATAATAATCGAAGGTTCGTTTTGTGCTGTGCGTAACAGATTTTTTTTTTTCAATGATTGTAATGTAAACGGCGGTTTATTTTAATTATTTTGTAACTGCTTTAAATATTGATTTTATTTTTCAAACTAATCTATTGACATACACGAACGTGTGTGTTTTCAAGAAAAATTAGTCAAATCGTGTTAAACTGACTTACGCAATAATTTGGTATTTTGTGAAACAGTAATTTACCCCTTACACAAATAATAATTTATTTGTACTAGAAGTAGTAAATATCAAATTAACATTTCCTTCTTTAATTTTCGTCCCATGTCACAAATACGAGTACTTACATATTATAACCTCAGATTTATAACCTACTAACTCCCCTATATGCATGCAACTAAGCGCCTCTTTCACCAACTACAAGTAAAGTGTTGATTACTTACTTTTAGAAATCAATTTCTGTTTTATTGAATTTTGCACTCGGTTTACTGCATCATTCGATAAGCGATTTTTTATTATTATTTTCTATTTAATGTTTGGGACGTTTACCGTACAAACAAAGGTATATCAGCTAAATTATTCCCGGTGACAGGTGACTGTAAGTGACGGTTTAGCCTACTTGACGTTGGTGAAAGAGGCGCTTAGGCTACTAAAAAAATCCATAAAAATGTTATACTTACTAATTAATAAGTATTTGATTAGTTGTTACAATCAAATGTTTTTCAATAAAAAGAAATCTATTTTTTTATTGTCATAGAAATTTATCTTGTTGAAAGTACATAAGTTTTAATTAAATCAATACTAATAATAAATCTGTAGGGGTCGGTCATGGAGTAAGTTACTTTGTTTTCAGAAATATCGTGTTTATAGGCTCTATACATGATACTGAAACTAAATTAACGATTTTTAGAATTTTTTTCTGTATGTATGTATGTTCCTCTATAACTCTTAAACGAATTAACTGATTTTCATGAAACTTGGTAGATAAACATTTACACGTACGGGACACAGGATAGGCTACTTTTTCTTTTTCAACGCGGACGAAGTCGCGGGCGCCAACTAGTAAGATAATAATTGTGGAATCAGGTAAGTAGGTATATAATTTTACACACCACTAATGTTCGTCATAAAAAGGCGTAACCCCGCAGGCGATAACGAGTCTTAAACGATGGGAACCCACTTATTAACTAATTAAAATCAATCATCCGCGTCAACTCACCCCTTAACTTGACTCACTTAATTGATGTAGAACATGTCTGTAATGAAAACGTTTGCAAACCAACCACAACTGTTGATTTTAATATACTCCTAATAAGTTTTATGAATTTTAAATCTCCTAAAATCTTATGCAATAATAAAAAAAATGTATTTAAAAAGTTATGTTTATGTATGCTTCAAAAAACTCAAAAAGTAGGCGACGGATTGACTTAAACTTTTTAAACAACTCTGCATTTGAACAGAGGAATTATAAATGTGAATGTGAGTTTGTTTGTTTGTTACGCTTTAACGCAACAACTACTGAACAGAACACCATGAAATTTAGCATACACGTCTGTGGGACACCAGAAAGGACATAGGGTGCCGTTCACCCAGAACGCGGACGAAGTCGCGGGCACCAGCTAGTAATTTTATATACTTTTGTCCCAAAATTGCCCCAATTTTGTCCAAAAAATGTCCCTCATACTAATTTGAGAAATCGTTCTTTGCTGCATGTAGCTCCTAGTAAGTCAAATTATAGGAAAAATACATTCATGTCGCGTTCATGTAGACTCTTTAATGAAGTGTTATTAGAGGATACAGATGTTGACCTGTTCCGCAGTTCTATAGTTAGAACAAAAAACATTATAGCAGATAAATTTTTCAGTGGCCTACTATGACTTTTATTTTCATTTTGATTTTACTCTTGTTATCTTTGTTATTAGACTATATAGTTTGTTATTTATAAGTGGAATTTTTTTATTAGGTTTAAGTTATTTACTCACCCATGTTACTATGAAATTATACCTGTAAATTTCCCTACAATAAAATAAATAAAATAAAATAAATAAATAAAAATTCCAGCGGAAACCGATTTAAAAAAAACATAATTTTCATACGTTGACCGTTGTTTGTTATGGTAAAGATGGAACGTTGCTGATGCTGACTGAGCCACAGCGAAACATGGCCTGGTTCAGCTAGAATTTGTACAAAAAAAAAATAAAAATAAAAAATCCTTCATAAAAGTATTCATCATGTTTCCAGATATTTCTGATGTTGACCTCGAACTCAATTGATTTCAAATGAAACGAGTTAGAATTGAAGTAAATCTCCGAAACACAGGATACTAATAGTGTTTTATCGTATTGACCTATATTCCTGACAGAGGCGGAAAACTTTTTAACGATAGAAATTATTGGGAAGGAATCCAATATGCAGCAAACACGGTATCCAAAGTTTAACAAACTTCACGGCTCCAGGTTTCAGAATTGTCTTCTCTGCAAAAGTGGGTCACTACGTTTAGTGTCATTGATTTACAAACTCATAATATATGTGGTTTCTTTATATGAATTCATACAATTTATTGCTTTTATCAATACTAATAATAAATCTGTAAGGGTTGGTCATGGAGTAAGTTACTTTGTTTTCAGAGATATCGAGCTTATAGGCTCTATACATGATACTGAAACTAAATTGACCATTTGTACAATTTTTTTCTGTATGTATGTTCCTCCATAACTCTTAAACGAATCAACTGATTTTCATGAAACTTGGTAGATAAACATTTAGACGTACGGGACACAAGATAGGCTACTTTTTCTTTTTCAACGCGGACGAAGTCGCGGGCGCCAGCTAGTTTATTATAATACTAGTTGGTGCCCGCGACTTCGTCCGCGTTGAAAAAGAAATAAGTAGCCAAGTTTCATGAAAATCAGTTAATTCGTTTAAGAGTTATGGAGGAACATACATACGTAAAAAACCTACACACACTTACAGATTTATTATTAGTATAGATTTATAATAATATTATGTATGTTATAATATTAAATATTTTAGCCTAATACGAAAGGCACTTCATTATATTGTATTTCTGTAGTAAATTAATACATTATTGTTAGATTTTTTTATTTTATTTTTTGTTTAATATATTACACTTTTGAACAAATAAATTGAGGAGTTATTAGATTCCTAAGTTTCTTGTATGCTCTCGTTCAGACTCCAAGTAATGAAGCGACCGATATATCCATACCTAGTGGTTTTTAATTATAGAAATCCGATAGCCAAAATTTTCCCTTTTCAACGACGTTTGAATTTAAACTTCTGGTAATATGTATGTGACATATTACCAGAAGTTTAAATTCAAACGTCTAGAGACATTTATCCGAAAATAAATATTCAAGGTCATTTATTTATGTCTCAAACTATTAAAATGTAAACTACGCGTACACTTCAGCTTCTGTATATACACAATATTTCGAATAATCCAACTTTGATTTAAATGAGGGCGATAAATGATACTAGTATGAATTGATTTTTTTTTGTAAAGTATACCTACACAAATCTTCCTCGTTTATCGCTTTTTTTTTCTAGGAAAATAGAAAAACCGTATTAAAATCCTTTGGGTAGTTTAGAAGCTAGCGGAGATACAGAAACAGGTAGACAATGATTTTATAGTATAACATGTAAGTATATAATATCTAATATATAAAATTCCCGTGACACAGTGTTAGTTGCCAAACTCCTCCGAAACGGCTTAATCGATTTTGATGAAATTTTATATGTACACTTGGTAGGTCTGAGAATAGGTTTATATCTATTTTTTATAATTGAAAAAATTAACGATAAAAATAAAAACAATAAACAGAAAATTACTATAGAAAGAAATTTTACTTTCAAATTGTCAGAAAGAGGCCTGTCATAGACGTAAGCTAGCACCTAGCAACCGTTGTTGATAACTTTTTCGTTGTCATTAGAAAATACAAATTTATATACATAGAAACTGTCAAATCGATTGGTCTCATGTTGTGAAACAATGCCGCGACCCAGAAGATCTAATCTTACCGCAGCGTTGTGCGTTTTGATCAAGAGACCAAAGCTCTAGACGGTACGAAGTTCGCCGGGTCAGCTAGTATAAGTATATATATCTAATTATTGTCTACTTAAGTTTTAGATTGTTTTAGATAAGTTAAGCAAATAAATTTGGTTTAATAGTTGTCTCGCACAATTTTATTTCGTACGAAACGTACGAAAAGCCGACTAAATTTAAATATATTTTAGTACCTAGTCGTCTCACACACTGCGAGTTTTATTTAAACAAAACGTTATGATTGTAATAAAACTATTACGCCCCAACTTTCTTTTTTAAAAGATTTCCGTTTAATTTTGAATGCTGACCTGGCCTTTTTTTTGAATTATTAATAATATATATAATATTAATATTATAATTTTGTTTCATACAACAGGTCTATACAATATTTTTTTTAAAAAAAGCGGCTCAAGTCACAACGCCGATGCAGCTTCTCATTGGACAAAATTATCTGGGGGAGGAGTTTTAAAAAAAGGTTCTAGTTCTAGAATAGACTTGAAACGATTAATTATAGGTACGTACATGTTTGTTGTAGTTATTTCTCTATATAATTCTAAAACTGTATTGATAGGTAAGTAAGTTCGTGTAATTGCTCTTGCATATAATAATATTGCATTGTATAATAATGTTATAAACTGTATTGTCTTTCAAATAAAATATAAACTACAAATACAACTTAAATTGTATTTAACCTATATTTGAATATATAATACTATTTCTGTTCTAAAAAACTATCTAATTCTAAGTTAGCCTAGTTTCATAACTTCCGCCTATGACTAATTGGGGGTGACTTTTTCTACCAAATTATTGAGTAGTTAATCATAAAAAAATATGAATTGTCGATAGCGATAACATAAATTATGTCAAGATAATTTAATGGTGCGCAGGCGCAGCGGCAACAACCCGCCAAGCGAAAGCTCCCTGTACACGGGTGTAAGTTAAGTAGCCACACTACTTGTCGTATTGCATTGCATTTTAAAGTGCACGCAGAAACGAGCTTACGGTCACACGGTTAGGCGCGCCTAATGAGAAAGTTTATCGAGCGTTTATTGCGTAGTTCGGCGGGAAGCTTCGCTGCGTCGCCAGAGGCGCTCCTGCCGCAGGTGTGTGCGCCACCCTCGCCTCTCCCCTCCCCACCCTCCCAACCCCGCAGTCGTCCAGCCGCGTTACGACGCAGCTTTCCTTCAGTCGACTGTCATCCACGGACGCGAGCGGACGTCCCGTTCACTCTCGCAGTGAAGCGCCGCGCACCAACCGTAAACACGACGCCACTATCTGTACATGATTTCCGTTCGCGACCTAACTAACCTGAATTTTGTCGTTAACATTTTGCGGCTCGCGTTGTGCCAACCCAATTGGATGTAGTGTGAAGTGATCGATCGAGAAGCGCAACAACTTCCTCATACATGTAAATAAATGTCACTCGATTCGATAATACCGGTGCGGTGTCTGCGGCGCGGCAAGCACTGCCGTCGATCAGATCGTGCAAAGAAATTGTGGTATTGTACGAAACGGGTTCCGCCCGGTTAGCGAGGTCGCTGAAGCTACCGAATCTACATACCGCTACCGGCAGTGGACCCATGCCGGCCGGCTTTAGCATCTCTATGATCGCTATCGTGCCAGATCGTCAAATGGGCTCTTTGGCGATATTAATGGTGACAGCTTACGGGTATCGCATTACCATTTTCACTGAATGTCCACAACCATCACGATTAAGTGTTCGTTTGACCAATAATAATCTATTTAGTCAATCTTCCAAACTCTATCTCTGTGATATAATGGAAGCCTTTGAGTTTGAGTAAACAAACGAAACCTTGTGATTTGTGTTTTTGAAATAAAACACGCCTACATGTTCTCTTTAATAGGTATTCCGTTTAAATACCCATTTTATGGACGGCAATAAAAAAATCGAAGTTGTTCATGCTGTAAAACTAATTTAGCATTAAACTGTGTGATGTATACCTACGCCGAATATTATTGAGAACTTACCTATAGAACCAGAATGTCTAGGTTCTAGGTCATAAATATTCTTCTCCTCGTGTCAATTTACTTTTTAAAATTTTTGGTGATTTGTTACATGAAATTACCTACATTGAAAATGAAAACACATTCAAATAAGTTTTGTTTGGCAATTGAAATACCAATTTAGAAATTATTATTATTATTTCACTGTCATTATTGCATGTGACTATAGCAATTTCCTGCAGAAATTAGCAAAAATTAGTACCGCTACAGATTTTTGCCATATTTCCTTTTAAATGATCGCTATGAAAACTTTGTCTTTGCTGGCTTCGCCATTATCTTCAATAACTTTACTTCAAACAAAGAGGTTTCAATAAACACAGTAAGAACCAACTTCTTGTCTCCTCCTGAATTGAATAGACAACTAAAACAAGGCATTTTGTTAAATTCCTTTCATAAAAGCGCCTCGGAGGGCACGTTGTAGTCGTTTCTGATTTATATTCTCTTGTACCTATAGTACACATTATTGATTGTTCTGCACACTTTTAGTTATCTACATACAAACAGAACATTTGTAAACTTGTTTCACAACTTTGTCATAAATTTGAGTTAACCTTTACTTTCAGATGTTATCTTTAAAGTGCCACATGTTTAAATTTATGTAGTGTACATAATACGTTGAATAATCGTTTTAATACGATTGCCTACTCGAGGCTTGTAATTTTACAAACAAAATGCGTGAAATACTTCATTTTATTAGATTTTTTTTATGATTCGTTTATTAAGTGAGTTTCAATTAAGTTTATATCTATTGCAAACGTAATCAAATTATTTTTGAATATCAAATTAACAATTAAGCTATATACCTAAGTCATCAAATCAAAACTCAAAACGCCAAATACCTAATAAATACCTACATTTAGTTACATGGTTAAAATAATTTCAAATTTAATATGATTCAAATACATATTTTCTTGACATTCAGATACAGGCCAATATTTGTAATTTTCTATCGATCGTATCATTGGCGACAGGCCAACATTTATATTAGAGTTGAACTAAAGCGAATAAGAAGTATATATATTTCAATTTTGTTTGACCTATTATGTTCCTCGACTCCCCAGTTCTTTGAATAATCACTACGGTTTTAAGCTAAAGAATTAAACTTCCGCTTAAGAGTTAAAACCTTTTGTTTCAACTTCACGGTAAGGTTAGTTTCTAACAACCTAAGTAAGCATATACACAGTGTATCTACATATTGTAATTCATTAACAGAACCTTTGTGTTCTAAGTTCGTGGTCTACAGTTGCACGGTGCGGTGAAACTTCCATTATTGTCTTAAAACTTTACCTTATGTAGCCTCTTTGAACTTACAACTTAATCTTCCACTTAACTTGTTACATTGAGTGTCGAAAATATAATGATTTGTTTGTTAACTTTGTTTTAGTTTTATGATTTCTTTTTTAATAATATTTCAATTCTTTACATTCTAATTAGTAACTGCCTGCTTAGACTTAATCTATCTAACTAGCATATCAGCTTATTTCAATCGGGATTCTAAACAAATTATCGATCGTAGTCTACATTAATACTAAATGTGACATTATTTATATAAAGAATTAATTCACACACTAACTATTTACTTACGATTTCATCAATCGATGGGTAATCAATCTTTGTAGACCTAATATTATTATACTTACATAATCTACATCTACAAACTTACATAATGCTTAAATTGTAGAGTCCTTTACGAGATTATTTCATTATTTTTTATTTGTTAATAACGATTTATTAATATAATTCTTTTAACCAATGCTTGGAATAATTTGGCACATTGTTGTTTCCTGTAACTTTACTGAAATATTCTCATGTGTTGCCATGTTAAAGTGACTAGTATTGCAGTGAGGTCGCTATAGATTTTTCTTTGTGAAAGAAGTAAAAAGTTCTCGTGCAAAATACAAAAGTATGTTATGTTACATGTGTAACAATAGGCAATAATTTCATATGATTGTTTGATTTAGTGGCACGCTGCGATTTGTAAACCGACAAAGTGAAAGGCTCGACTTTCTCCAGCCCTGCGGCCCTCTTGTAAGCCTCTATTGCAGAATTTCACACTCACCTACCACTGATAGATATCGGTTTACGCGGATTAATGATTGTAGAAAAGCTATACATCACCACTTTCTTATTATATATAATAATAAATTCAAAAAGAACGAGTCATTTTTTAGCATGCCTCTTCCATGTTTTCTCCACATTTTTTTTACTGCTCTCTTAATCTGTTATTGTTTTAACATTATCGGTTTAAGTGTAATGTTTTTAATCATTATCAAGCAGACATACAGCAAAATCATCTAGCGGAGACCGCCCAGTAAAGCGTCCATAGCTGTCAGTTGTGATTGTAGTTGTCAGTTGGATTATGTGAATGAGAAGTTAAATTACCATGTAAAACTCCTTGATATTTGTTCCAAGAAAGCGCTAATTTTCCCTATTCAGAAAACGATCATAAAGAACGTCTTAAAATCCATGTACTTTGTTTACACAACTAGAATTATTTACTATTTATTAAATAACAAATATAAGTGTACATTCGTTAAAAAGTAGATTATATTCTAGTTTGCATGGAGACTAAATTACAAGAATAAATAGCTAAAAGCCCTGCTCATTTAATCAACACGTGTTACACAAAACGTCTCAACATTTGCAGCCCATTTTCCATTTTGGTTTCCACTGACACTGCAAGCGGTACATGTTTCCTTAACGTTGTGATGAGTTCGTCCACAAACTCACACTTCCACAAATTGTTTCTAACCCTTTAAAGTTTCGAATAATAATTCTGAAAATGTTTCGCTTAATCCTTCCAAGCGCTAATGCAATTTAGCGTTTAATTTAGAACTGATCTCATTCCGGTCTTATAAGAGTAATAAGTTATATCGTGTTCAGTCGTACTCGTAGATTTTTCCATTAGTTAGTTAGCAGTGTATCGTATACTTATACTTCAAAAATATTTAACTAGGTATGTGCATTTTGTTTATATAAGAACTACATTTTAAAAGATTGATTCTACCTAAATAAAGTTTTAATTCAAGTGCTATCATAAATGACACGGTTCCACTACACAATGAATAAGTCCAAATGTTTGAAACCGTTATTCGTTCAACATCAAGTCTTTTTTCATAGTTCCTTTCTATTCTGTTAGACGTATGTGGGTTGCCACAAATTACTTTAGTTGTTTAACAATTTATGAACCGATTAATCTCAGTGATGCTTTCAACAGTTACTAATGGTGTTATTTTGAAAAAATAGTTATTAATTTTGCATTACTACCAACATTATCTAATTAACCACAAAGATACGATGTACTTTTTTTACAACAAATATTAACATTTAAAACTGTTGATTCATTGCGTAATATTTGCTTTAATATTTAATTTAAAGCGTTGAAAGTTGCTTTTATTCTTAAAGTTAAATACGAGTAATATAAGACAAGTAATTATTATTTGCAAAATATTATATTATAGGTGTGTAGTGATTACTACACTACACAATAATTGAAGGTTTTCTGAAGATATATCGTAGTTCTACGAGTATTTAAAAAAATCCAGATTAACCTAATCGATATTATAAACAAACCAACATTTGAAGATTTAAAGAGAGAGATAATAGAATACTATCGAAACAAATATAATATATATAAAACCATAATAATGAATCATGAAAGGTTACATTTGTTTAAAATAACTCATCACATTAAGACTTGATAAGTGTGAATTGATAACTGAGAAATGAAATTGATAAGTGGAAGTTGATAAGTGAGTGAAGAATTGTAAACACCTAAAAGAAGTACCAGGGTTAAATTTTAATTTAATGCAAAGAATTAACGAATATCAACATTATAGTAATCTGCTTTACCTGTCTATGTATAATAATGGTGTTAATGCTCAAGAGTAAAACAAGAAAAACAAGGACTCTAACAAGAAACTCGTCAAATAATTTTGTATGCCGTCGTGCTATCGGAAGAAGCATTCTTGGCTTGAAGCCAAAAAAATTGACAGAATAAGAAATATAACATCAGGCACAAAACCAAGTTCATGATATAACCCTAAGAACCAGAAGACTGAAAGGGAAATAGCAGAAGCAAAATTTTGCTCTATAAGAATATAAAGATAGAAAAGTGATGTTTTAATATAGGTTGCTGGAATTTGGATAAATTTTCTTAATTTTAGATTATCCTTCGGAAACAGTACTTTTATCAGGATGAAAGGTATCCCAGTATCTCTGACAACGTGTATAAAAAAATTCATGGTGATCGGTTGAGTAGTTAGTTAAGGCGTGAAAAGGTAATAGACAGAACCAGAGTTACTTTCACATTTTTAATAATAATAGTATGTATTATGGATGTATGTAATGTAGCTCGGGTACATAATAAAAAATTATACGAATTAATTTGCAATTTTAACTTTAAAGTAGGTAAGAAACGAATTTTCTGTAATTAACTAAACTAAAGAAACTTATATAAAAAAGGGCCAACAACATTATAATTTTTGTTTTAAATACAAGTGAACAATTCTAAATAACCACAATAATCGACCAATATAAATACATCATAATAGATGATTTTACCAATTATTATTATTTAATAAAACATCGTCGAGTTCAGATAATGTAGATGGATTCTAAACATTGTGTAAGCTAATCTCGCAATAGTATTTGCGATATAATCGATTTGTTATTTCGCACGGGCAACATACGTGAACTTAAAGCTAAGTTACAATCAGGCTCAGCACCTAAGTGGAGTTTACGCAACTGAAGCTTATGTAAGCAGTTTGGTGATTCTTGTGAAACCACTGCGTGCTTTCGTTACTCGGGTTACATAGGCTGCCACCGACAAATTGGTAAACGAGCGCCCGATGCAATTGCTTGCAACATACCAAACCTTTAAATTTTTTAAAGAATCGACCAATCTACAAATTGACGTAAGGACACCTCGGTCTAATGCGGAGCGAATATTTGATATTATTTATTCATTGTATGGAGTTATCGCATTGTCACGATATGGTAATCGATACCGATAATTTCTATTGCGATAACGCGACTCTCGTGCCATACAAATATTATCAAATGAAAATATTGTAATATCAAGTGTTTATAGAAATTTTTAACATTGAAAAGTAGAAAATTATCTCTGCCCAGAATCCACTAGTTGAGAATAGGTTGAATGCAACGTGACTAAACCGAGCTCGTGACTGAGAAACTATTAGTTTCCATTAGGATAGCTCAAACCTCAGTTAGCAAACAATCCATCATATCATTATCTAGTATCAGCCGATGTTAGTGTATGACCATAGTGGGCACAAATTGGGTTCACGCCAACCTTCGATGCCAAATGCAATACACGGTACCGCCCTTTCCCTAACTATTGATAATCAAACCATTTTTGACCCGTAAGTAGGTAATAAAGACAAGCTAACACTATTCACTAGTACTCTATTGCACCGGAATGGAACAATAAAACTGCATTAGAGATTGGTGATAATGTCTCTGGGAGGCCGCCAGGAATCTTTGCCAAAAGACTTAACTGAAAATTGTATTACCATAGACTGATTCGACGCAACAGTCATATTTTGTTCTAAAATCAACTTGTCGTATATTCAAATATGCACGACGACTTCATTGTAGTTCGGCTTGCATGTTTCAGTTTCATTGATATTTATTTAGACCATATCGAGCAGTGGTTGTTTCACTGGGTGTCCGCCAGCAAACCTTGCCAAATATCTGATGCGACTCACGCGTTCGAATTTTGAACACAACTTTGGATTAGAGAGCGTTAATTCCTCTCGCAATTTCACAGCCTAGTTCAATATTTCAATTGATTATTGTTTCTTAGAAACGTGCTGCAGAACTGCAGATGCATGCGCTAAATTCGCTTTGGTTGAGAATAAACCGTTCATTTATAATAACATCGAATGCTGTAATTATGATTGTGATATGAATTATGCCTTTATATTTACGTACGGTTACTGCTTGATTATTTGCGGCTGAGTCAGGTTGTGGGACTTGTGTTGTGAGTTGTGAGGCAGGTATTGGAGGGGTGCGGGCGGGTGCAGGGTCAGGATGGAGCGGGGGGAGTGGGGTTCTTCCGCCGACAACAGCTGTCACAGCAGCTGCTCGCTCACCGATCGCACGTGCGACTACACACCTATTAACGTTGGTTTTTATAACTCCTTTTTATCGAAAGATACACATCACATCAATAAGAGATTTGGTGGTCGTCTTTCCTACACCCTTACTTTTCAACTTTTTTTTTTTTCATGTATGCGTTCTATGTAAAGATGCGCTATTTTCATAATTATACGTCTTTGTTATTTGAGCTCTGTTCGCTATTTCACTGTTAATAAAGTGTTATCAAATTATCAAAAGTACATAATTTCGATTTAATTAATTACTTTTAAGATCATTGATTAAAATTAAAGGTATTTGTAGCGTTGAATTTTTTGGACATACTCATAAGATATTTTTTACGTTCTGTGTTTATCTAATCTAAAGATTATATGGAGTACGCCGATGATTTTCTTCATTTGCAAGTTTAATTATTGGTTTTTCAATAGAACCTTACTCAGAGATTTTTTTAGTTCTAGAAAAAAAAATTATATAACAACGAGCTGACTTACCTCTGAAATTTTAAATACATATTGTACAAGATTTTTATGTTAGACTCTGATCACACAAAAATATTAAAATAGGTGAAAAACCAATTGTGTGGTCCTTTCAAAACCATAAACGGTGGTAGGTACTTTTGTATTGCCCTTGACACCGCCAGTTGCCTTTGGCAATTTGATGTAGGTTAGTTATATATATCTTTTTTTTGTTTAATTCTGCAATGGCAAATAACTCCATGATTGTATTGTATTACCCAAAATGAATGCAATTGAGTGGGGCCGAGCCGGTGCAACCCGTGTCATGCGTTTTCCACCGCGAATGGACACGTGACGTTGTTTACTAACTCGACTCAAGGCCACTATATTGCGACGTTATGCCTTTTAATACCTAAACAAATGCCGCATTATTGCAGCCTGAAAAAAAAACTCGTATAAAATTTTATCGCATAAATTGTCAATAGGTACGTAACTAATTTCAATCTGGCTTTCGTTAAAGGATATCTCGGATGTCTCAGATGTTTACAAACACTGGTGTTAGGCAAAAAGTAAATAAACACTAGAATTCATAACAAGCTGTTTGTACTTTACAAGTAAACACAACAAACATGAATAAGAATTCAAGGAAACATGCGGTTAGAAATCAAAGTGCATTCGCTTCACGGAGAGCTGATCGATGAGGCGAATTGTTGCATAATATTATTGTAAATTTCAAAATATTACGAACCGCTCGAAATTGATATTTATAACCTTTCGTGTAACAGTTAATAGAGTCGATTTTATTTGTGGACGATATCCAGAAAACATTAAAGTAAGCATTGAGAAGTCTTTTATTGGTGCGACCGCGAAGGTCGACTATACGGGAAATTATGTGGCGTCACGTACACAATATCAAACAAAGCTTACTTTGATACACTTTAGTTTGGACGTTATTATTACAGAGCGAGTGAAGTCACCGTTATGCAATCGAAAACAATTTGTAACCACAATTTCTTGGCTGCGAAATTTTTGTACAAATTTGAAGTCGCGCTTTTGGTTTAAAACTGAAATGGCATTGTACTTTGACCCGCGGAGGAAACCCGCAATGCAGCGCCGCCGGCACCGAACCACCGACAACCTATCTACATGTTTGTTTACAATTACATGCATAATCGCTTGCCTCTTGCCGAATTCAACCGCTTAATGCTCCATGAAACCGAACGAGTCATCCATGACCAGAACACTGCTTCATTATTCAATTTGCCAAAACTGCCATTAAACATAGTAACTGTAATGTAGTATACAAAGATTTTAATCTTTGGCACCTACAATATCTTCTTAATTTAGTCGCTATAATTTTAGATGGGAGGCATCCGACTTATTCTTCGCGTCATTCCCTAAAACGGCGTTGACATGCACTTCGTATATAAATAGAAAAAACTCAAGCAGTTTGGTTTGAATTTATGTGTATTTAACGTGTACAATTTTTATACCAGATGCTGCGTTGATGAACTCATTTGCCTAATATTAATATTATATTGCAAATGCCTCAATATAAAAATGTTTCATTAACGCCTATTCAGTTCAAATGTTTATAGTGAGAAGTTTCGACTGATGAAATTGAATCAATTGGTCATAACGAATTACATATACTTTAAGAATTTAGCTCAAGCGCAAAGCACCAACGACAAGCGATTATGGCATGTGATAAACAACGTGTTTACGACTGATTTCGCTCGTAAATAAAAAATAGAAATCGGTATTGAAAACGTGATTTGTGGACGGATTACAGGCGCCGAACGCTGCTGTGATATATACTGTGATGTGCGAGCCAGCCTATGGATATTTTTATATGTGATTTACTAAGTGCCCAGTACAAAACCGAGTACAAAAATACGGAACGTTACTAGAGAAGAGTATATTATTTAGTGTTATTCAATTGAGCTATGAAGGAGGAGTGCAAGTTGTGCAATTGGTGGGGTGGAAACGCTCAGAGTAATACGGACTTTTCCATTTCGACGCTGATGAGACCGGCGCTGCACAGCCAAGTGGCGACAAGTATGCACCCGAGGCAGGACGCGGCTGACTTGTCCGCGTATCTATACAAACTAGGTGATTATCCATTGTATCCTACGCTTCACGATTATTACGCCAATGTCGGTGAGTATCGTGCACTCAGCTTATTATTATCTCACACATGCACTTTTATAATACACTAACAACAAATAGATAGTAATAAAATATAGTTTTTGTAAATATGTATGATTTTTTTAAAAACTAATGATTTTATTATCAACTTTACACTAATTTCAAGATGGGTCATAAGGATTTTTACTTTATATTATACAATTTCAGAGTCTGTTAAGTTTATTAATAACTCTTTTTAACAAAAAAAAAACCGACTTCAAACCGTCTCATGGTCTTTTCTCATGGATGCCATTGTCAGAACTGGATCAAATTGAAATCGGACCACACGGGAGGCACCAGCTTTCAAATAAAAAAAGAATCATCAAAATGGTTCCACCCAGTCGAAAGTTCTGAGGTAACAAACATAAAAATTACAGTCGAATTGAGAACCTCCTCCTTTTTGGAAGTCGGTTGAAAAATCTACGATTGCATTTCTTCTTAACTTTAAAACCCCAACTCCAAAGGATAATGTTGTGATCTATGTTTTCACTTTTCATTTTCATATACCAACATACTGATCCATTTTGATAAATTACCCGATACTTAACTGTAGTTGAATCATAACTTCGCACTCATAGATAATTAATACCTACTTAAATTATTCGTACTTACACCAGTCATACTTTAAGTATTCTATTTATTCGTTGTTTTCTATGTGTTTTCTTTTGTTGTTTATAGAAAAGAAAAATATTCGAGTTCACGAGTAGAAAACTTATCAATCTCGCTAATGTTCATTTGGATGGAATTTATTAGATAATTTACTTGTCTAATAGTTTGAACAAGCGATGTTTCACCAGACATTGCAATATCTTTCGTGATCGGCAGTTGGATTAAAATGCATTAACTATAAGCGGTAATTTTATTCCAATGTAACCGCTGAGCACGATACAGCGACCTCGTGCAAATCCGTCAGAGAATCCGGGTCTAACTACATCTATTTATTTATCTAATATCTAGTGACTATTTAGTATTGAAGTTGTCTTGGTACATTTTTATTAATTTGAAAGCGTTATTGTTTTTGAGAGGTGGCAATAATGTTACTTACCTACTCGATGGTGCAGATTTTTTATAAGAACCAATATCAGTTACCTATATTTCATAGCTAGTTTTTAGTTTTATAGCTCTTCGTTTTTACTCTGTTATTAAAATAATCTGTAAAAAGTATCTATCAATTAAATTATTGTACTTATATTTTTGCCTCTATATTTAATATCTAAATTATGTTTTTCTTCGTTGAAATTAGTTGTTATAGAAATCTCCATTGCGATTCCATATTTTTGACGGAAATTGAAATTTGTCAGAAAATACTGCTAGGGTCCGATGCATTGCTCATTTAGTACTTTCGTCTGTTAGGTTTTATGGTCAAGGTAAAATAATTCATTTAATTATTTATTTCTACTCTTTAAATGTATTTCTTTTACACCTATTGACCCTAAACATATTTGGAAGAACAATCAAGACTCAAAATTAAAAGAAGACTTCGTAAAGAATTATTCATAAGAATTGTTCACAACAAAAGCTTCGTAATCTTTTGACATCGTATATAATCGTCGTTTTCTTTTGATATTTAAATACTGTGCGATGGATAACATAAATAAATTCTGCCAGTTAATAACACTAAAAAGTATAAGTAGTATTAGTAGTAGGTACTGGATTTTTTAATAAGTTAGTTACCACGATGACGTCACTGGTTCTCCCCTCTGATGACTCATATAATCTCGTTGAACCTCCCTATCGATAATTCAATATTTAACACCGAGTCGATGTTTACAAGATTAAATAACACAGTAAGCAGTAAAAACATTAATACCTACATACATAGTAAAAACATTAATCTAATAATTGATAAAAACCTACTTTAAAAATATTAAAAATTAATTAATATACAAACTGAAAGAAATTATAGTATTATAAAAACTTCAAAACTAAAAAGCTTCTTGAAGAAATTTCATATCAAGCTCTACACATAACTTTCATTTAGTTTAAATTACCTTGGAATTTTTACTACAACTAATTTTCACTCTAAAGTTCCTTTGTACCCTGGGCGACTCTCAACTAACGCTGCCTCTCCGTTGAATGTACCGTAAGTATACGTACAGCGACTTAACTGGCAACCAAGCATTTTTCGTGAAAGTGCAACGACTTATTCGTAAGTTCCGTTCTCTGTTTTAATGTGAGTCTTATATTATTACTATCACATTAAAACTAGATTCAATTATTTGTTTTATTTTAACTTTTTCCACAAATAAGTATATTGGAGATGTACCTATGAATACCTATGTTTTATGGTGTCATAGAATTTATATTAGGTAAATCATTTTGTGATTAGAAATTTAGAATGATGTGAACTGTCTCTATAAAACGTAAAACGTATTGCAGACAAAGTTCGCCTTTGCCTTTGAAACAAATTTTAATAAAAGTGTGGGTTCAACAACACCAAAAAACATTGAAAGTTACCAATAATTATGTATAGATAACGTGTATTAAAGAATAACCCTTCAGTACGCAACAAGGGCACTCGGTGGCCTAGCCAGGCCCGGCGGCGGCGGGCGGCCTGCCAATGCTATAAAAAGTTAACTAAAACAATAATCAGTGAAGCGGGGCCCTTTAGTTCCACCACCCTCTTTGTAAACGTAAATAAAATCAAGTGGCCACACTTCACACATTATCGTGGACACGGCCCGACTTTATATCGTCGTACCTCTCCATATATAAGTTAAAACCGGTGCGTTTGTTGATATAAATAGGTATGTAAATTTTCTTACAATTTAATAAACCATATAGATACCTACTTAGTCATATCTGAAAGATAAGGAAATAAGCTTCAATAGATTTTCTTTAAATAACTACACTTATTAAAGGCGTACTTTGATTAAACGCGATTAGTGTTAATCGCTTGGCACGAAATAAAACATATTTGGCTATTAAAATTTCAAAGAAAAATATGCAACGCCAATTAAAAATAAAGAAATAATAATCTTCGAGCTTAGTTAACAGATTACTTTCTTGTATAAGTCTTCTATTTAATTTTTAATAAGGCTGTAATTTACCGCCTCTTGGGCGGTAAATAAAAATATTGTAATATATTTTAAAATGAACGTCTTGTATCATGGTCACCGGAGTGTCACGCTCCAGGGTGCACACAGTGCAGTGAGAACGAGTTCGATTCCCGCGTTACTTTATGTGTCAAATGTATTATACAGCTGGCAATTGTTAATTATTCACATTCCATATACGGGTTCTAAGTTATACTATTTAGAAAAAAGATTGAAAGCGTAACTAGCATGCAACTATAATATAAATTTACATTTGATAAGTATGTACATTATTATAAGGGCCTCTTTCACCATCTGTCAAGTAGGTTAACTGTCATTTAAAGTCACCGGTAACCGGGGATAATGGAGCTGATATTTCTTTGTTTGTACGGTAAAAGTCACAAACATTAAAAAGAAAATAATAATAAAAAATAGCTTATCGAAATATGCAGTAAACCGAGTGCATAATTTAATAAAACATAAAATTATTTCCAAATTCAACACACTACTTGTAGTTGGTGAAAAGGGCATTTAGTGTTCAACGTGCGCCATGGGTCCTTTCATTTACTTGAAATCAATTTAAATGGTAAGAGTTAGTAAAATTATAAGGCTCTTGCAATCTTTCTATTGCGAAAGATAAAGACGAAACTCGTTAATATATAATATAATATGTTAGTTGATATTAAAGAATATTTTATAAGAATTAATTGAAATTTGAAATATATCTATTTAAAATGGTCCATTTGTGCTGTAAATTCCGTTAATGTTTATTTTAACTGTATTTTTGTTCTCTGTATCATTTTTCCGTACTTACTGATGAAAATTTCTAATAAAGTTTAAAAAACATAATTTCAAGTAAGTAAATGAGTATGAATTTAATAAAGCCTACAATGGATATTTTTTATTAGACGTTATTATGTCCTATTAGGTACAACTAAGTTAAGAATACAGACTTCAAATAGTCACTACTTAGCCATAACTTATCTTATCTAACTACATAATAACTTCACCTAACTAATAACTTTATCTTAACTACTTAATAATGGCTATATTTATACCAAATATGATTACTTCATATCTTAAGAGCAGGTATAAAGAGAAATAGCTAATCCTAGATTTGAATTTTATCTAAGTAAACAAAGTCTAATTTAATTAATTTTTTAAAATAGATAAATACATTATAAATGAAAGTGACGACTGTAACAGAAAACATAATATAATGAAATTTTCTCGATAGAAAAAATGACACACATTAGAAAAGCTAAAAGTGTATCAGTAATTTCACTTCACATATTATCTAAGGCTGTATGTTACAATTTTTCATTTGACATTGTAGTTTACGAATAATTAATGGCACTTATAACATTTTTATTGAGCGAGATGCACTATCTTCCGTCGCATGTTGTGCGTAGTTCTACATATTTTGTGTCACTGTCATGTCCAAGGGGCCACGCGGGTGAAATTACAAATTTTGTTTGCTTTATACCCACTCTTAATATAAAGAACTTGGGAAGTAGTCTGTAATGGGAATATCGTCACAATGATTGAAATCTATACTTTTAATAATATGACTAGCTGTGCACGCGACTTCGCCTGCGTAACTTTATAAAATATAACCTATGTTACTCGCTGATTACGAAGCTTTCTATAGGTGATTTTTTTTTTAAATCGGTCCAGTAGTTGTTTGTTGTACGAATGCAGTGAACTGTCAGGAAACATCTCGTCGGTGTCTGGTTGTGCTTAAACGTTGAATAATGTATCGCAGTGACATCGAACAGTGATCGCGCGACGGCTAGCCATCAACCGACATTATTGATGTCATAACTTCGACTTTAAAGCCATTCCCAACTCGACTTCCAACTAACCTTCTTTCTACATAATTTGTGTCGTAATATTTGATTTAATACAATTGGTCGCTCTCAACTTTAACTCGAGTCATGTTAAAAGTGAATTACTTAAACTTTTTTGTGATGTCACAGTGTGTTTAATTTTTCTTATAATGTTTATTTTATTTAAGAAAACAAACACAATTAACCATATATATAGTAATTTAAAAAAGATTAACATACATTCCTAAGTAAAGGTAACAGTGCAATCAACATCATTTTCCCCGAATTGGTATCAGAGGACTAATTTTATACAAAATGTTTTTGACTTATTGTTGAATTAATGTAGCAAACATTTTAAAAAGTTGTATACCTACTTAATTTAGAGTTAGGAAATAAAAGTTGTAATTACTTAATGGCTTATTAGTTTTCCGGCCTTGACTAACAGGTTTTGTTAAAATGTATTGACCTAATAAGAAAGTTTTAGATAATTTAAAAAATATTTTGACAAAGTATTTTTATTGAAAAGTACCAATTTACCAAACTTTAATAAACTTAGAATGGTTTTATTGCTTGAACTGAAAAAAAAAATCGTAAAATAACGGAGCAAAAAGCATAACAGCTATTTTTAATGTTTTAGTTTTTTTTTTTAAGTTAACGTCGGCAGACAGGCTGAGGGTGCACTTGATGGTAAGTGGCTACCTTCGCCTACAACAAAAGCAATACCACAGATTAGGATTAAGGATAGGGAAATGGGCTCTGGCTATTAATCCATTGTGAAAATAATATTTTAAAATGATTTCTTTTTTTCACAGGTAAGCCGACAATGCTCTCCTGTTCAACATGTGAAACTATGCAGTCCTTACCTAACTATGGTAAGTACACAATCTATCATAACTCCAATATTCTAACTACCAACAACCTTTGTTTCAAAATTCAATTTGACTGCAAGGAGAAATGTAAATAAAATAATCGAATTGACAAATTTAACGTTGTACGCGATCCTACTGGTAGTAACATCGCAACGCTATGAATATAATCGCATTAACCGTGTTTTCAGTCTTTGTCCAATTGAATCCTCGGTGCAGTAATCAAGTGGGTAGGAGAGTGGGTCAACGGGTCGTTCCGTCCCGTCGAGCGCCCACTGGCGCCCGCCCTAGGGTTGCCAGATAGAGTTGTTAGTCAACTCGACTGAAAGAATTTCGTCCGCACTCCCCTATTATTATTAGCTACTATTAGCTGTTAGCTACTATTAGCACTATTAGCTACAATAGAATTTCACCATGTTTGTTATAAGTCATTTTAACCGCCCCTTGTTTTGTCATTATCCTCCTATCCTAAAGAAATATATATAAAAATTACTAGCTAACTAATTAAAAGGGAAAAGAAAAATACAAATCATACAAAACAGAAAATTAAACGAATTTTTTAATATAAGTTTTAAATTTTTTCAAAATTTTCTATTACCTAAGTAGGTATAGTGTACGAAATTTAAGATGTATTTTTGTTAAATATTAGTTAAAAATAAAGCAATAATTAGCGTAATTGAGTCATTTTAAATATTTCTTACAAGCTAGGTTGCGTTTGAGAAAGTAAATTCTTAAGGGTTTATAATTTCTATACAGTTAAAATAACATCCATGGCCTATTGACAACCCTAGGCTCGACCACATCAACCCCTATTCACTTCATATAAAATACTTCACATCCACATATTTATTCTGAAAGCCTTTGTTTTTAAAGTAAAACGTCCCAAACTGGCCACACACGGAATTCTAAAAACGATTTTCAAATTTCGAAGTCACTTTATATTCGCAATCCGCTCGCTTCCCATTTCCTGCTCGATTGTCTTTTTTTTAAGCGAAGCACTTTCAAGTGACCTTCCATTATAGTTTTGTCAATTCCTAATACAATTAAATGAGATATAATCCTTTCAATCACGTCTCAATCGACTCGGCTAGACGTCGCGTCTCACGGCCTTCGGAGTCATTCATATCGTGTTACTTGACGTCTTTATATCAAAGCTGACTAATCAATAATGCCGCCTTTTCTTGACCACGTGTGCAGTGCAGTTGGGTCGTAATTATTTACGATGCAAGTGCGGTAAATAGATCATATCATTCGTCCCCCATATATAATAAAATATGGCCTATGTTACTCGCTGATAATGTACCTAGCTTTCTAATATAGGTGAAAGAATTCATTACAAACAAAAATACAAATCTATTCTGTTCATAATATTAGTATAGATTAGCCAAGAATATAAAGCAATATGCACACGCACAGACCTACTTACTCAATGCCAATTCTAGTTGGAGATTTTTAGTTTTCTTACTTTGCTAAAAAAAATTTCAGTGCAACAAGGCTTAGGTATTTTAAGACAAGGACTAACCTCAGACCGAACACAATTTTTACCGAAATGACCGCAACCTAAATCCTATTAATTAAGGTGCAATATTTTTTTTTTTTTTTTTTTTTTTTTTTTTTTTTTTTTTTTCGGATTACACAGATCCATAATGGTTAGTAACAATATTAACTTAAAACTATGTTAGTAAATACAATACACAATAAAATTATTATACAAACAAAAAAATAAATAAAAATAAAAGCTATCATCTTATTTAATAATCCCTATAACTAATTTGACCCAAAAAGATAGTATGGGGCAGTCGCACTTGCTACATAACACTCTCAGAATGCCGTTACCGCTAGCGCGCGCTCTTTGTAACATTGAGGCGATCCGTTTGCGTCTGATGGCATAGAAATCATCAGTAGATGCCATAGCAAACATTGTGGATGCACTGCAAAAACGCGGTAACCGCAACAGCATCCTGAAAATATTATTATACTGAACACGCAGGGTGTTGTATGCCCGCTGCGTATAGTCCACCCACAAGGCGCTCGAGTAGAAAGATTGGCAATATGCTTTAAATAATATTATCTTAACATCATCTGAACAATAAGCAAACCTGCGAGCTAACATATTACCACGGACAGCCAAAGCCCTGCGTTCACGTTCAATATCAGCATTATCCTTCAAGTCATCAGTGATAATATGCCCTAGATATTTAAACTGATTTACTTTATTTAGAGGAGAACCATCAAGTAAAATTGTTGGAATTTCAGGGTTCTTACCACCTAGACCGAAGAACATAAATTCGCTTTTCTGCGTGTTGTACTTTAAACCATGGCTCGCGGCATAATTCTCACAAACGCTCAACAATCTACGCATCGATCCAACCGATGGCCCCAGCAGCACCATGTCGTCTGCGTAACTAAGATTATTAACTGCAATACCGTCAATGTAACACCCCGCATGCATGCTACTGAGCTCAACGATCAAATCATCTATATACAGATTAAAGAGCGTCGGCGAGGATATTCCACCCTGTCTCACTCCACACTCCAGCCTATATTCTTCAGAAAAGCTATCCGCCCATTTAACAACATTTATTTGGTTAGCATACCAAAATTTAAACATTTCCACAATCGCCGGCGGAATATTTCGTCTTAGAAGCTTCTCCCACAGGATCTCATATTGCGCAACAAATTTTTGTATCTCTTTGGAGATAACTGAACAGTTAAAATTGGAAGGTTTTAAAATATGAAAATAGAAATAAAAGTAGCCGATTCAAACTTTAGTGTAGAACGTAAGTTATAATTTTATTAATAAGCCTAAAAACAAAAGTAGTTGTCACGGAATTTTTTTGATTATTGTGAACAGTAATTTACTAATATTTTACTAATTTTTTTTCTCTGAAAATGGTTTTTTTTTTATAAATTTGCCCGATTCAAACTTTTTTCCATATAGTCAATTATGCACTGTATTTTTATCTAACTTGTGATTTTACTCTAAGAAGTCAAACTAGGCGACGAAAATAACACTTTTCTCCTAAATCCTCGCCTTAAATCTTACTTTACTACTTACTTTACTACTACTACTTTATCTTACTTTACTACTACTACTTTAAAAAAAAAATTCAGTGCAACAAGGCTTAGGTAGTGGTGCGTCCGAAATAGGAATATTTTAATTATCAAATTCCGAATCGATTGTAATAAACTCTGTATTTATATGGCCACAGGAAACACGGACCGCTTGCCTCCCTTTTGGGCGCTGCTCGTTTAGAATGGAATATAGTCTCATCAAATAGTTAATAAGCAATATTGCGTGGTCGGCCGGCCCGCATGCCATTAGTACTCGTAATGTTAACAGAAGAACGCGTCCGTACAACGGCTCGTCTATTCAATACTCAGCCCCGACTATTATTTAACTCGTCTATATTGCCCCGAGTTATTTATATCCCAAGCGGCACTCTCGATTGATTGATATAATTAGTCGTGTGAATACATCGGATTGCTGTTCTTAATGCGCTTAATGGCATAGCTAAAGACACATTGGCATTACGGCAAATATTCATATAGTTAACTATAGCTGGCGTCCGCAACTTCGTCCGCGTTGAAAAAGAAAAAAATAGGCTATCCTGTGTCCTGTACGTCTAAATGTTTATCTACCAAGTTTCAGGAATATCAGTTAATTCGTTTAAGAGTTATGGTGGTATGCGTTTAATTACATACATACATACAATACCTACACTTACAGATTTATTATTAGTAACTAGCTGGTGCCCGCGACTTCGTCCACGTTGAAAAAGAAAAAGTAGCCTATCCTGTGTCCTTTACGTCTAAATGTTTGTGTACCAAGTTTCATGAATTCAGAAAAAAATTCTAAAAATGGTCAATTTAGTTTCAATATCATGTATAGAGCCTATAAACACGATATCTCTGAAAACAAAGTAACTTACTTCATAACCGACCTTACAGATTTATTATTAGTATTTATAACGATAGAAAGAAATGCTTTAAAAAGCTGTTTTAATTATATGACAACAGGGATACTATAGTATAGTGACACGTACCCGGCTTGGCACTGATGCAATTTTTACTGCAAATTAACCAAACCTTCTTTCTATTCGTAAATGTGAATGATAAGTATTCCTAATGTTAGAGATAAATGGAAAGAAACTGCACTTATCCCTACAAGAGAGGATACCTTAGTAGGAATAGGTGGAACGGGCGAAAACCGTATCAAAATCCGTTGGTGGTTTAGAAGAAGTTAGCGAAGAAGCAGACCGAAGTCAAGTGGTTAGCGACATTAAAAATATAAGTACAAAAAAAATCGTAATGAATTTTTGTAACAAATTATAATTAACAGAAAGAATCAAATAATTTTTTTTTTGTATGTTAAGGTCGACAGACAGGCTGACGGTCCACTTGATGGTAGGTGGCTATTATACCGTCGCCTATAACTCAAGTAACGCCATAAGTGCTACAAGTGCGCTGCCGACCATAGAAGGATTAAGGATAAGGGATAAGGAAGGGAATTTAAATATCAGTATGATTAATATGTCTATATAGGTAATAATTACAAAATATAAAACAGTTGTATAAAATGGTTTTACGTAAAACTTTAATAAGTTTAAGTACCTACATAATTCGTTATTTCTAAAATGTTCAAAATTATAACATCTTTTCGGATTAGTATATTTTCTTTCAATTTTATACTCTTCCAACTTAAAGATTTGCAAGTTGGTTTTCAAAGAGGATACTAATAAAATACAGGCGTTAGTTATGTATGACAATATTTTACTATCTACGGTTGCAATTTGGTTGTATTACATATCAATTTTATAGTGAAATCTTATCAAAATCTCTTTAGAAGGCCTGCCGATAGCGATATTATCTTGTACTATTTACACCTTTAATTATCATGGAGATATTAATTTCTGTATTTAAGAAGTAAAAATTCTATACTAAATCGCAAATATCTTTTGACTCCGAAGTGTTGATTGAACAACTTTCCAATAATTACGCCCCTTTCCCCCTAAATATTGGCGACGCTAACCATCAACTTATTATCAAGTGGATCTTACAACTTGTAAGTATTTTCAGTACTTGTAAGTTACAATACAATTACTGAAAATACTCAAACTTTTCCCTTTCAATCCATTACACCTTTGAAGTGTTCATTATTTCATGTAGGATGCATTTGATCCTTGATAAATACCTACTTCCTGATTATATTTTTTGACGGAACATGATCTTCGGTTGTTATCACTGTTTAACATTATCTATTCGCATATGTTCATATCAAAAAGATAATGTTGTATTTGTGTAAATATAGCATTTTTTGCATATGTAAATCACGCTAATTTCTGAAGGCCAAGCGAAGACCTCGCAAAAAGTAGAGTCGACCTCGAGATTATCATCGGAGTGATATGATGACATGCGCAATAAGTATTTATACTGCGTACAGTGTGTAGTGTCTCTTGCTCATTCA
The DNA here is from genome assembly GCA_945859745.1 of Synanthedon formicaeformis. Taxonomy (NCBI): domain Eukaryota; kingdom Metazoa; phylum Arthropoda; class Insecta; order Lepidoptera; family Sesiidae; genus Synanthedon; species Synanthedon formicaeformis. The sequence goes on along the minus strand of OX243967.1, from coordinate 5,575,856 downwards.
GTGGTTCCTGAAGCCGTAATTATTTATTACTTTTTTATTTTTATTTTGTTGGCATGGACTTAAGAAAAATATTTTTCGGTGAGTTTCTGTCCAATCATTTCTCAAGCTTAATAATATTTGGAAAGTTTCAAGCATCAATATTTATTTGTGCTCATTTTTCTTTATTAATTTATTTCATATAAAATCGAGTTGTTTAAATAAAAAAAATGTAGCTTTATTTGAATAAATATAACAATTTTATTTGAGCTTTTTTTTCGTACTTTCTTTTATTTAAAAACGAATTGTGTAAAAAAAGAAATGTATCTATTTGTTAATAATTAGTAATATAATTGGAATACATGACAAATATCATCTTTTAATAATAATCATCATATCTCAGCCGCAGAACAACTTAGCCTTCCCCATAATTTATCAATATGACCGGTCAGAAGCAGCCTGGATCCACTGTCAGCTTTTAATGATAAAATATCAATATTAAAAGATCAGCAAGGATAACTTAGTCAGCACATAAGTTTTGACGAATGGCTGTTTCTTTTAATCGAGATCTCTTAACCCTTTTTAAAGAATTTAGGGATTCGGTTCTTTATGTACATGTCATTTCATTACAGAGATCCTCTGCTAAACTTAGACCTCTCTTATGAACCGCAATCTTGCGACCTTCGCCCGAGAGGAGCGGTGGTTTTCAATTAGTACACCTAAGTATATAGAAAGAGTCCGAAATCAAATGTAAATAAAACTCGTACAAGAATTCCATAGTAATTTGAGCTCGAATGCGAGATTGAATTTTAAAATTCATCACGTTCCTAACAGGTAATACACGATCAATTAAAACATCTGAATAAAACAATTAACCTGAGTGCTGCACGAACTAATCGATTTTCCATTCGCTATATCGAGGATATCGAGTCAACGATTCGATATATCGGAAGCTTGCACACAATAATTATACATACATAACTTATGTTCGTACATAGATATGACTTTCAAAATATCGTAATCCAATTTCTATTTGCTAGAACTCTTTTGTAGTAGCGGGGCACATTGTGTTGCAGCGGTGTTTGGGGATCCGAGAATAAAGCCTTGCTGTGATCTGGGACCCACACATCCCCGCCGATGGTGGAATCCGGGGGGGTTTTAGTCGATGGCTATTCCCGGTGATAAGTCACTTCACCGGGCGAGTCGCACACTCCCCCTCGTCGACTGTCCCTTCCTAAAAAAAAGTTTTTTTTTTTATTAGAGATGGGTTTGCTCTTGGCTGTGAAGCGAAGATGAGGCCTATGATGGAGCGAGCTCACCCAGAAGATGCATATTCACTCGAACTTTGAAAAGATTTGGGTTATAAGAGCTCTGAAATACAGATGCCGGTAAGGAGTCAGAGGCAGGCAGGGTTATGACTTCGTTGTGACATAACCCACAGTCTCCTATAATAATGCATTTATTAGCTCCACACAATTACACACAATTACACACAATTACAAAATAACAGAATATGTAAACAATGTTAACCTAATTGTTACATACACCTATCCCCACTTTTATATCCCTTAACCTTTAAATTATCAAGGTGACCCCTAGCGCTGCTTGTGTTACAAGCTATATACAGTAGCCACTTACCCAAGGGAAAAAATAACTGTGAGTGCGCTAAAATTATCATTACCCCCCACGAAAAATCGCTAAATCTCTATAAAATAACTACCTGATAAATGTAAGATTACATACTTACTCTTTCTGTGATGTTACTCGTATTTGGTAGCTGTAATAATATTGTGAGACGATGGGAGTTAAACACTTCCGAAACGTCAAGGTAAATAAAACAATATAATTATGTAATTGTATACAGAAAGTAATTAGTAGCCTATAGATTCACAGTTATAATACATACCTACATACTTGTAGGTATGTATTATAACTGTACTCAAAGCATTGTTTTTTTAAGAAACAAATAAATCTTTTCGAAGTAGCTTAAGTGCCAGTAAATTTATACGCATATTAACAATCGAGAGAATCCGTGAAAAAAAAGCATATCTTTTATACAATCAAAACATGCTTCGCACGATTTCCCTAATTGGCGGTTAATTGCTTGTTTAATAAGGCAACACTTCTGTCACACCACTAAATTAGCGCATGAAGCGGTTTGGATAAACGGCTAATAAATATTATTTCATAAATAAATCAGGGGGCGGCGTTTACAGCGTGTTAACAGCCGCGGTTGGCTGTAAACGCACTCCACAAATTCACAGTAAACATTACTACGCAGTGATTGGACAGTGGACCACGAATATGGAATAGTATTTGATAAATATCACAAAGATTTTCTTAAATAACTCGAGCATTCAGAGAATAAAATCTAAGGGCGGAATTATTACGGATACATTGATTTTTATTATTTTTAAAAAATATTTTCATTACTTTCTTTTTAATTATATAAAAAGTTTAAATTTTTGTAATGCAAATCGGGCGTTTTTCGGGTACACGACTGATATCTAATTTCAATCATATCAAATTATAACACGGCTAAATTGAGAACAGTGACAATTAGTGGCTCAACATTCTCATGTGGCGACTGTACATTAAATAAAATCAAATAGTTTTATTCTTATCACATTATAGAGTTAGTCACGATTGTATTGCTTTAAATTGTTATTTAAACTACTAAAAACAGTAATGTTTTATGATTTGACAATTACCAGGTTATAAAACACATATTTAAGTTAATTTACACATCACTGACGGAACGACGCGCGTCGGGTCAGATAGTAACAAATAAAAATCTATTCCCATATTAATGTGTATACTATAAACATTATCAAAAAACTAAATAGAAATTGTGAAAAATCATCGCTTGTCACTGGTTTTTTGTCCAATAATCTTTAGAAACCCTACTGGTTTTATTTGCGGTGGCCCACACAAAATGTCCCGCGTCTTTCCGCTTTTATTATAAGCGTGCTTCGTGAATGCCGACGCGCGGGTCCTAAAGCCATTTTACCCCAACTTATATCTTGTTTGAACTAAATTTATGTCCATAAGCAAAGGTCATTTGTGTTTAGGTCATTATATATCATTAGAGCCTCCGTGTAAAATGTTACAGTATTAACGACGAAGCATTTCCATTGTTAAGTTTGCCATAATAAAGAAGTCTCAGAGGAAGTAATTTAAAAATAAAATTCTCACTTAATAGCTTGAAATTTAATACGAGCTTGAAATTTCATTTTTATTTAATTTGCATCGTTATATAACCTTACCACATATTTAAATCGAAATTTCTTACAAAGTATTCATGCAAACTTAGTCGTCTACATCCTAGTTTATACAAGAGACAATGTATTTTTAAAAAATATCTGTTTAAATAGTACATTATAACTAAAAAATCAGTACTTACCTATTTTTTTGTAATCAGACATGGACATAGAGATTGGGTAGCCCGTTTGACGACAGTAAGCGCACTTTTGACACAAACCATCCCGAAATAGCAACGTTTATTTTATTTCAGCATGTGAGTATAAACATGCCAGAGACTATATGCTTATATACTAATACTGTGGACCCGCTCTCGGCTCAAATATCGCTGCTTAAAAACTAAAGGGTCACAAATCAAAATTACACTTTTTACAGGAGAGCTAATGGAAAAAAATTAAATTATTTTTTGTCTATTTTTTTCTTATTAGATATATATATCAAATATATGCATATTATACATCGTTAGAAGCGTATTTTTAAGTAGCATTAAATGTGTTAAGTACTTTTATAATAAACTGAATACTAGAAGAGATATAAGCATATAAGTTACTTTTGAATATATAAAAAAATATCAAAATTTACTAAATATGGAATAAAACAACTTTGATTCTTTTTGCAACATACAATATGAAGGATTGTGATTGTATTTTTGCAATAAAAGCATTTTTGGATTTTTTTGTTTTATGGCCCTTTAGTTTTTAAGGTGCGATATATACCAACCTTCCTCGTTTATCTCTCTTTCCATTACTGAAAACCGTATCAAAATACGTTGGGTGCTTGAAGTTAGCGGAGCAACAGACAAACGTGGACAGTTTCGGCGACTTGGTTGCAAAATATTGTGTTTTTTTTTTCTAGTTAAATAAAAACTTAAAGGCTTTATTATATGTATCCGTGAAAAAATATCTAACTTATATGGTGAAAACCGCATCAAAATCCGTTGCGTGGTTGGAGGACTTAGCGGGTATACAGACCGACGCGGAAAGCCACTTTTATGTTGTCGACAATACAACGTGTAAATACATTGTAATATGCCATACATAACCTTCCTCTGATTTGACTTTTAATTTAAATAACCCGTTCGCAATGTGTATAATATTGGCAGCGTACGTGTCGTTTGCACTTAAAATGTAATTTGTATGGATATCGACCGTTCAGGTTGCATTAATTTAAAAAACTTTAATCTTCAACGTAAATATTGCACCAGTTTCTCTTTGAGTTATTGTTAAAAATAATTTTAAGTAAATGGAACGAATAAATTAATGTACGTAATATTTTAAAGTAATAAGGTCCATTTAACCTTGCCATGTCGTCGGCGATGGTTTTAAACAGAATGGACAAATAAAATACGACACGTATCCACAACTATCAATAACTTTGAGCGGTGTTTAAAATTCGAGGCCTGTCATGGATTTAGCACTTTGGCGCGGACTCGGAATTATTAATACTTTTTTATAACGTTCGAATTCTGACTTTATATGTAAAGTTTTGATTTATCACTTATTTCTTTATATAAGTACAAGCTGCTGCCCGCGACTTCGCCCGCGTATAAAAAATAGATAAAAACCTATTCTCAGACCTACCAAGTGTATATATAAAATTTCATGAAAATCGGTTAAGCCATTTCGGAGGAGTATGGCAACTAACACTGTGACACAAGAATTTTATATATTAGAAGATACAACTTCTGTGCCACGTTGTGATATTCAATCAATAATTAGGCAGCGTAAACATCAAATAAACAAGTTAGGACTTCCCGTGTCTGTCAAATTTTGGAAATTAACAGTTAAAATAAACAGTAATTTGCGTAATATTAATAACCTCATGATAACTAAGTTTTAAGTCTTAATACTCATTACTCGTAGATTCAAATGTTTGGAGGTATGTACTTACTTTTAGTCTTCTAGTAGCCTTTTGAGTTTTCTCAATATTGACAAACCTTTGTTTTACTCGCACTGGGGGCCTTTTTGAAATTTATTCTTATTGCGTCGCTATCAATATTTCAATTTCTTGTTTTCCTGGATCCACCGGCGGCATATTTGATTGCTCGCCAATTAATTGTCATTCAAACCGTCTATCACCTTTTGAAGTAGACAATATCGCGTATGTACGATGCCTAGTTAAATTGAAATGGTGAGATCAAGGCTGGTGGCTTCATAGCTTAATAGAAAATATAGAACTAACACTGGCCAGTTCAAGGTGGCACACATTTGCTCGCTGCGTAGCTAACGTGTGTTCAACTATTCATATCATTTACGAGTCATAAAGATCGCGCCGATAACTCACTTGCCTTGTTTCAAGCTCTAGCTCATTCAGCTTTGCTGTCGCAACTAGTATAGTTCACACAGCGTTGTACTAGCTATACTGGAAACAGAAAGGGAGGAATTAATGTTTTATTTTCATTTATGTATAACCATAATAACCATATTCTCAGCAGATAAATTATTTTGAATTTGAATGTCCGAATAAATACAAATCAAAATATATTCTGTTACTGTAAACTTAATAGTTTTAGTGACCCGCCCCCTGAATTTTTATTTTCGAAAATTATGTAAAAGTATACACAAACATTCCCCGTTTATCGCTCTTTCCATTGGTGAAAATCGTATCAAAATTTATTGGTGGTTTAGAAGAATTTAGCGGTGAAACAGACAAAAGTGGACAGCGACTTTGTTTTATAATAACATATTATTAGATCGATTTATTTTTAAATATTTTGTGCTTTTCAAACAATTTAAAAACGTCTACATATCTTTCTTTTCTGTTTTTTCTTTGTTAATAAGTTATTACTTTTTTTATTTGCAATCAAGAAATGAGTTCAGTATATAATTTTTGGGCAAAGAAATCTTTTGACTGAATTTTATGTAAAACTAGCTGTTGTCCGCGACTTCGCCCGCGTAACTTTGTAAATTATATACTAAAACCTTCCTCGAGAACCAATCTATCCATTGGTGAAAACAGCATGAAAATCGGTGCATTTTTAAGTTTATCGCGATTTAAATATGGCCACGTGCCGTTTTTTTATCAACTAATATAATATACTTCATTCGTATGTGTGTATATTGCGTTGTTTATTTTTCATTAGTTAAAAGTTGGGTGGTTTGATATTTTTGGTGAAATTCGAACATAGCGGCGGCGCCCAATAGTGCGGCATCGAGGTGGATTTAATTTTGACAGTGGCTGCTCCGTTAACACACATACGAGGTGGAGACACAACTAGAACATCGCCCTCGTAATCGCACCGCCATCGCCAGCCAGTTCGCCAGTTGGACAATATTTTAGCGGCGGCTTTATTGCGGCTCCAATATAATAGCTAAACCAATTAACTGAACACAGTACTTTTGTTGCGTACCTACATACCGGTCATTTGTAAACTTCTACATTATATGACCAACAGGTCAATGTAACTGTTAATTAATTTTGACATATTGTACAAATAATCTATACTAAATAAAAAAAACAAAACTTACTATTGAACCTAAAACTAGAAACCTTAAAAAAAATATAATAACTAAAATATATTATTATAAAAGGAGTCCCTTTAGGCAAGGTTCCGAAGATACTGGCAGCGTTCCCCCTTTGAATAGCTAGACTAATTCTTTGTCCGAGGTAGCTGCCAACTCGTCGGTCTCCTGTGATGTCGACTAACCTTTTTGCTATAAAGCCTTATAGCGCTAGGACCCCACGGACCAAGGGTCTCGACACCGAATGGGACAAATTCATATTCGAAGCCTAGACCCCTGTATTTGCATGCTTTAGATTTTTCAATCGCTTCACAAGCCGCACCAGCTCTGTTGTTGCTTCCATGTAGATGGGATTCCATGTAGTGCATTAATTGTTTATACCTACTTTTATTGTACTACTTACTATAGCTGTTGCCCACGATTTCGTACGCGCGTGCGTTCCGTCAAAAGGGTACTTTCTTAAGCCTACTACTTGTTTATGGCTAGGTCAAAAAGCTTGAAAAAAATAATTAATTATCAAAGCTTAAATAAACATTTGGTACTTTTTCTGTATCTCTGCTCCTATTGGAAATATTTTCACCCCAAAAAATTAAGAGTCTGTTGTGCTTTACATATGTAAATTAATCAACATTTTCATTCAAAACATTTGGATATACTAATTCGGTATGCGGCGCGAGTGTAACGGGCTACAACCCCGCCCAGACAGCTCCAAGCACCTTAATTGTGCACGCTAATCTCAGGCTCAGCAATCTTAGCAATCTATTTGAATGCGGTTTTCATTGACGTATTTAATATGCAAGCTTCCCGTAACACTTGATATTTGTATTATACAATATCAAGTGTTACCGGACATGTCACACATTTTTTGACATCTAAAAGTAATTATAATTTGGATGCAGTTTCTTTTAGAATTAATCCAAAACACATTATCAATTTATTTATATTATAACGACAGCTCTCTATGAGATTGTTGCATCAACTTATTTTATTACACAAACCTAAAAATCATTTGGTATCTTATTGAGCCAACCTTCACGAATATTGGATCTCACTGCTCACAGTATAAAGAAAATAAATATAAATGAAAACTGGTTCTGTAGAAATTTAGATCCGTTCGTAAGTCAGGGTCATTCGTACTCGACTTCATTCGGAATTACTGCAACGATTAAAAGGTTTTACGTTTTGCGCCATAAGCTATATTGAAAGTGTTTACGATAGCCAATGATTTATTATGAACATGGTTACTTTAATTAAACTTAACGACGATGTATCGAATGTTTGAGTTTTCAACTATATAATAGAAGGTGAAAATCGGTTATTGCGATTGTCAAGGGTCGTAATAAACGAATAGTCGTTATAAGCAATTAATTCATTAAAGGGATTCGGCAGGGATCTTGCCATTTAATAGTCATTGCAACGTTATATTATATGGATTCTAATGTATTTTTAATTTTAAGAACTTTTACTTTACAAAGGCATGTCAGCCCCATCATCTCTTGAACTAAGTTACAACATATAAGTGACAATTATGAAAAGACACATAAGAGAATGACCATTGAGATAGCTTCCAACCTATCCTGAAGTAGGTATGTAACTCTGTGTGGGCCATATGCAGAATTCATAGATCACTCAATGAAACTAGCAATTGACATATAAATTGCATATAGAGTTTAATTTGAATAACAAATTTATTGCTATTGCAAGCCTTGATGTTATTATGGTATCGCCAATATCGGTTTAATTGATAACGCACACATTGCGATAAACTTTATTGCGCATAATACTATTCGTAATTTAGACTATACAGTCACGTTTATTTTGCATTTTTAGAGATTTAAAAAAACAACTTAGAATATAGAACAAACCGAATACAGAAAACTGTGGTCAAAAACAAATACGTTACATTTTTGTTCATACCTACTTGTGACAGATGAAATAAATGTTTCTTGTCAATTATACGAATAATAATTATATTACACACAGGAATCGCAAAAGGCAGCATAATTTAAATAAAATATATGTACTTTAACGTAGAACGCGCCTTGTAAACGAATTCACTACTCCCAAGAAAGTAAACTTCTCTAGGGATTAGTTTTCATTGCTCAAATTTCGCGAGTTCTTTATTTTAAGGTTTCTGTATAAATTGGTGTCTTTTTGGATTTTTATTGGTTTGTGACTAGGCCAGAACCCATTTTCCTACCCCATTATTATCTCTTATCCCAAGTGATATGTCAGATTTTCTGCCGGCTTACTGCCAATTCGGACACCTACCTAAATATTAAAAAAAAGCAAATAGATATTTATGAGGCCATCAATATAAAAGTTTACATAAGTTTTTGTACCTTTATAACTAGTAGTAGGTAACAGTTTTGCGTAAACAAGTGTACCAAAGATTGAATGTTAAATAATTTTATTTACACAAGTGTGTTTCTGCTATTTAAAATTCTCCTGAAAAGCCTGTTGCTTTTTCAATAAAGAACTACTTACTATATATTTCAACTAAATACTTCAGTTTTAATAGTTTTTGCAAATTTATATTACTTCGTCTTTTTTAATTTGTCAGACCACTATTATGTTTGCAGTATATTATTATTTTCAGCCAATTTTCAGTATGACTATTGGCTATAAGTGTACCTCTTAACAGAAGACCAACATAGAATAAAATCGTGTGATCTTTTGAGATTCTGTCTTTTGTAGTTTAGGAGGCCAACTCCTCCTAAACCACGCAACAGATTTTGATGCGAAGCCGGGAGTGGGTCAATAGTTAAACATAAAAACACAAAACATTGCACATTGATTGTGAATTTGGTAAAAGAAAGATAAAACGTCTGTTCACTGAAATGCTATGAAATGTATTGTTAATAATGTCGCAAAATTGGCAATAAAACTCGCCAATCCGTCCACTGTCCACTCCAGTCGGGATGTGGCGGGCCTGGGGCGGGCGGGCGGTTGGCGCGCCAGGAACTCATTTTGCAAAGGCGCGACAGACAGTCGCGCTAGCCTCCCAATGTCAATACTTGTAACTGAAGCGTCAGCACACTTCGCTATTTAGGACTTTTTGTCTGCGAGGTGAACTGTAATTGGATCATAGCGATTCGATACCGATTCTGCCTAATATCAAATATCTATGAAGGTATTAGGAGTCGTTAGGCTTATAATTTTAGCCGAAAAGTGTAATTAAAACATTTGAAAGGTTAAAAAATATATACAAAAGGTAAAATAGATTAATTTAGGAACTTTGATACTTTATTATAGAGAAGGTAATCCTTTTCGAGACAATGTGCTCTTTATCTGTATCTATCTGTATTTAAAATGTAATGTAATGAAAAACCAATTAGGAGACTAGGAATGTTAAATTAGGTTTAAAATAATTTGGTTTTGATATTGATTTTAGTTAATTTAAATTTTCATGTTAAAAATATAACATAGGTCTGAATGTCAACTGTAAGTAAGATACAGGACGAATATTGTTTTAACTCAGGCTTCCTCAATTATCCTATAAATACATACATGAACTACTTTTTTAAGTCAATTCAATATGCCCTATAATTTAAATGCATCAACGTAAGTACCAACCATAAATGCACCTACGTATAAAGCCAGCGTATATTTTAAAGTGAGGGGTTCTCCCCTCATCGTTCAAGGTCGAAGGGTGCATACTGTTGGTACCGATTTGTGCTTTTATTTTCATACAAATCAGTTTAGATACGAAATCTTAACCTATATTTTAATACGAAATATAAATTAAACAAATATTAATACGTATAAAGTGCATGTGTTATTAAGTTTTAAATTTACTTATATGGACGAAAGTTGTTGCAGTTACTATGTATTTCCTGATACTTTCAAATTGAAAGCGTTACGAAGGATATGTTAAAGAATACGTTTAACCCTTTAACCGCTTGGTTTTGTAGGAGTTGTCGTGCCCCTTTTTGTACAAGAGGAATCCATCATGGATACTCACCGGCCTGGGGACAGACCGGTGGGTTATATCGGACTCCCGCCCCGAGATGGTATTGGGGTAGACCTTTCGACTAAACTTCTTGGCGTTCTCCGCGTCCGCTATAAGGCGAAGTTGCGAGGTCGGACGAACACTCTTCCGCAAGTTGTCGTGCCCCTCTAGCGCTTGACTCGTAATATTTTTAAAGAGATAGCAATGATTTAAAAATAAACATTATACAAGTACAGAAATTTGTCGTATAAAAGCAACTATTTAAAAATAATTTTAACATAATATATCTTAAACATTTTAAAACTAACATTTACAGAATTTATATCCCTAATTTAACGAAATAAATATGTACAAATGTTATTTATCTCGATAATAAATTCAATAATTTATAAAGGTTAATTATAAGTTAAGGTTTTATTATTATAAGGAGTTCAATTTATGAAAATACAAATTGATTTATACAATTATGTCTAAAGACACTTTGTAGATATACCTACTCTATTACGTATGTGAGAACTTTTTGTTTGAGAAAGTGCATAATTGAAGTTATAGCTGTAGTAGTAACATATCCAAGTTACAGTGGATCCGTTGAGAACTGAAGTTTGTATATAACTTAATCATTGCTTACTTTGGAAGCTTGAAGTTACTTAGGTATCTGTTATATTAAATTTGCTGTACATTTTCGAAGGGCACATCAAGAAATTTATAATAAACTAGGTGGTGCCCGCGACTTCGTCCGCATTGAAAAAAAAAAATATTACACCTTTATTATACCAAGTCTTTATCGCTGTGACGACGGTAGCGAAGAATTTTTCATATTTTTAGACGATCCCCCTAACCTAACAATTTTTCAAGGAAAAAAGTGTCCTGTATACACTATCTGTGTGCCAAATTTCATCCGATTCCATTTTTTTTTTCGTGCTTGAGTAACTAACATCCAAACATACAAATTTTCGAATTTATATTACCGAATTATGCACTCGGTTTACTGCATCATTCGATAGCCGATTTTTTATTATTATTTTCTATTTAATGTTTGGGACGTTTACAGTACAAACAAAGGTGTATCAGCTAAATTATTCCCGGTTACCGGTGACTTTAGATGACAGTTTGGCCTAATTGACGTTTGTGAAATAGGCGCTAAGACTGATGTCGTGTAGGTAAGTAAGTGAGTGTATTTTGTTCCAGTATATGCAGTAGTCTAACTTAAGGCTGCCTTTCGTACAAAGCTTTGTTCGTCAATATTGCAATATCAAAGTTCACTATCGCTATGAGGAAAATCGAAATACAAACGACGCCTCACCGAACAGCTTTTATTAACGTTTTCCGCGAAAAACGATCAACGCTTTTCGTACGATTTGTGTATTGTGTATTTGAAACGTTGGATTGGATCTTCAAATACGGGTACTTTGCGACCGTTTCGATTTGTTCAATGCGATGAGCGTTGCTTTTATGATTTATTAGCTCGGATAACACGTGTGCCTGTTAATTTGGCCACGTGTCAAGACTTTTATTTATTAATAGATAGCGTGTTGTGGATAGGTATTGCTTGTTAGAAGATAGGTACCTTGAGATAGGTATAGAATACAAACAAAGAAGCCGAGGGTAACGCACGCTAGTACGACAAAAAGCCGCGATAAAAACACGGCTCAAGCACTTCGAGCAGCCGTAGTCGTCGTCTCTTAATAAGGTTGACGACCTCGCCAATCCGCGTACTAATTTTTTTCTTTACAGGACCAATTCGCGTTTTCCTTTACTGTAATCATTTTTTCGAGATATCTCTAATTGCAGTTGTTTTAACTAATAAACGGTTTTTAAGTGCGTAAATTTAGTGGGGACTACTTTTGGGGACCCTGATGGAGTCAGTTTGCAAATTGGTGATATAATTTTTAAAACATGTTCATACTTGTTACATAATTGTTAGACTAGAATATTATAATGTTTACAAAAGATGATCTATTAGGACATACTTATGGTGGCCTGTATTTCAGTTTTTTAAAACATTTCTTTGGCACTAGTCTCGCACAAAGTCAACTCATAAAAAATGTTACTATTATAATTTATAAAATGTACAAGTTGCTTTCTCATTGTTTTCACTCCTTAAAAATGTACTAGCTACTCTATTTTGTAAAAATAGATCGCTACTCTATAGTTACTTAATATTATGATGTAATCTTTAGGCTGAGTATACACTGAAGACATTAATAATGTAATTATTTCTGTATAATCGGTCGAGTTATTGAGTAAAAAAACTAGTTTTTTTAAAACTCGTGTAGAAAACATTTGTGAACCAATGCAACAATCAATTTTATCTCATATCATAAAATTTAAAAATGTCATAGGTCGCATTTAATTAGGTACTGCCTTCATTTGTTTGGTTACGTGGAAGTATTTGTTAATGGCAATCAAAAATCGTCCAGTATAACCGAATGAGTTTTTTTTCTTTGGAAAATTTATTCGCCACAAAGAATTATTATGCCGATGACCGCACAATCGGTTGCGGTCGTTGACACGGTATGACCCGGACTCAAACCACACAAACCTATCGAAATTAACGAATCTGTGATAGAGCCGTATAACATACGTTTTTAATGGTGTTTTTATGGCGTTTTAAACTTTAAAACATTAGCTACTATTTAACTGGTTTAATACAAATACTTTTAGTACTGAATAATCTTAACGTCTTTAGTCTTAGGGCCTCTTTCACAAACTACATGTAAAGTGTTGATTAGTTACTTTTAGAAATCATTTTCTGTTATATTGAATTATGCACTCGGTTTACTGCATCATTCGATAGACGATTTTTTTTTATTTTTTTCTATATAATGTTTGGGACGTTTACCGTACAAACAAAGGTATATCAGCTCCATTATCCCCGGTTACCGGTGACTTTAAATGACAATTTGGCCTACTTGACGTTTGTGAAAGAGGCGCTTAGTGGGTTTAACGCAATATAATACGAATAGCAAAAAAAAAAAAAACAGAACATTTCATACAGCTGCTGATTTAGGTATACGAATAGTTTAGTCTAGCTGGTGACCGCGACTTTGTCTGCTTTAAAAAATAAAAGATATAAAAAATAAAAGACACAATAAAGCAATATTAACGCCTGACTACCTTTATCTTAGCAAAGTGTTGTATCTTTATTTTTAGATAGCTGGTAACCGCGGCTTCGCCCGCGTAGAATAATTAGACCATGTCTTTTTTAAATCGGATAGAACTATTTGAAAACTATTTCAAGATTACCTCCTACATAAAAATAATCATACAAACTTGACCTCTTTATAATATGGGTTAGTTATAAACATATAGATAAAAACTTGATGGAAAAATTAAATTAAATTAGTGTACATATATAGGTTTAGAAATATATTTATTCTCACAAAGTATTACAAATTCACTTACGTGAGAACTTAATTAAAACTTAGTTACAAACAAACATAATTCACATTGCAAACAACATAGTAGATAAAATGAACAACAAAAGTAAGAAAACGCTTAACACCTACAAGGTAACAAATAAAAAACATAATCCAAAAAGTGGGTAATAAGTATATAGTTGCAAATATCATATACATATATAGGTAAATATTTAGGTCTTCTCCATGAGAAGTGCTCAAATTATTGATATTAGATAATAAAAAGAAAAACCATTAAAAATATATTTTATAACAATAATAATAAACGTGTTAGTTTCAAGTGAAATTTTAAAAATTATATATAATATAATAATATGAAAGTTTTATGAGTTTATGGGAAAGCTATGTTAGGTAGGCAGTTGTGCATATTATAGTGTTACGATGGTTCGTGAGAAAATTTTGAGATCGTATCACGAAATTCACGAAGAAACAACCAGCCCAACAAAGGCTTACACGTCTTGAATGATCATACTTAGTGTAGTTATGATTTTTCTTTTGATATATCTTTCATATTCACTGAATGAAATGTAATTCTGCCTACGTAGGTAGCTGGTACTTAATTCTAGGTCAGCAGACATCGTTGTTTGCAAGGCATAAAAGCATATAAAACAGCGGGAGGCTTACGCCCGTCGCCATAATTACGTCACCTATCGCATTTTTGGTTCATTTATCATACTTATGCTATAATAAGTGCTCTGCTAATGTGAATAAATAAATAATTTTTAGTACAGATGTTATTGAACTGCAACAGTGCGAATTTTATTGCAAGTATACGTAAGTTAAGTAAGTATAAGTACAGATACAATTGTAGTTTATCTGTATGTCTTAAAAATTGTAAAATTTTGCTGAGAGATTTTTTTTATGTTAAGGTCGTTTGTCAGGCTGACGGTCCACTTGATAGTAGGTGGCTACCGTCGCCTATATATAACACAAGGAACGACCCAGTGCTTGTTACTTACCATAGTACGATTAAGGATTAGGAATTAATTAGGATTAGGAGAGGAATGGAAACGGCAATGTTAACTTTAATTAGAATAATTTCGGTCACAATATGTTTTTAATTCTTTGCAAGCAAAGCAAGCAAGAGAGATGCAAAGCATCTCTCTTTGCATCCAATTACTTACTACAATCTAGACTAGACAGATCAGCACTGTTAAGTTGTTTTTATCTTTTAATCCCATCGTGATGCCAGACAGTTTCCTTTATAAAAATGTATTTAAAGTAATAATCATGTTTATACAAATTTTTTTATCAAAATCATTAAATAATTACAGTATACCCATATTTATCATGTAAAGCGATTGAGTCATTTCTTTTTGAATTCTTAAATCCTATTAATTTTATACGTATCTAAAAAAAATTATATCGAAGTAATCATGCGAGTGTTTGATATTAAATTACTTAGTTTGTATGAATGGTTATAAAAGTGGTCATACATTTCGATGTGCATTTATGTCAATACGATTTATTGAAAGCAAGCCTTTTTCTTATTAATTTTCTTTCTTATGTAAATTTTCTTTTTTTTTTTTTTCTCTCAATATTATATTTAAACAAGTATCACAAACTTGAAAAATCACAGAATACACCTTGAAATTTGCGTTCCTCACAAAAGGAACACTGTTGTTCGTTTTGTAAGTAAGTACGATAGACAGACAGACAGTAAGTAAGTACTTAATGCATCTCCAGATTGTTCTTTGTATACCTAGACGTCAACGGTTACCTCCTACCATCTAACTAATTAATCATTTGCCTACCAGCGACTATAAGAGTTTATACTAAAAACACTAACATGTATTTTTAAGACGCCTTTTTGAAAGTAATTATTCGGCGTGTCCAATGTGTATTGTTGCACTAACGCAGAAATGTTTTTGTGCATAAAACTAGAAGATTACATGCGGATTTTTGTCGCCGTGATGCATAATATTATTCGAATAGAGTCGATAGTGGTGTAGCACGAAATGACAGCAGAAGTCTGAAAGATTAATCTATTTTTTCCTAGTATTTTTGGCTCAGGCCAGTTGCTATTTAAAAGGTCATTGCCTGTGTGCGTCTGTGTTACAAATACTTTCAGAACTTTCATTAGATTTAACATTACAAATGTCTATACTTTATTTCTCTCTCTCTCTCTCTCTCTCTAATATATAATAAATTAATAATTATCTTATCTATACTAACATTATAATGCTGAAGAGCCATTTATCGAGAAGGGCTTTAGGCTATATAACATTTTGAACGCGGACGATGTCGCGGGCAACAGCTAATTAAATAATAAACAGTTCGAAACATTGTTAAGAGATATCAGTGAAATACTTAATTTTTACTGTTATAACAAAAAATTTAACAGCCGAAAAAACTGAAAAGCTAAAAATAATTTTATTTAACCTTAATAACTAAGTATACCTTAAACTTAAACTAATTTAAGTATACCTAAGTAATTTTGAGTCGCCGCCGCTCATCACTCTTTACGTAATTAATTTGCTTGTTTGGCGCCGACTCAAAATTACTTAGTTATACTTACATTAGTTTAAGAACTTAGTTATTAAGGTTAAATAAAATTATTCGTACTTACCTTTATTGGGTAAGGTATTCACTATATTTAAACAAACTTTATTCACTAATGAAATAATTACTTACAGTATATCAATCTAAAACAATTTTATCAATCAAATAATCGTCAAATACTTAATTATTTTCTACATAATTTCGTTTGAAAATAAATTGGTTGCTATTTTATTAAAGAATCGTTTGCATTGAAATCTATTTTCAATTCAAAGGTTATAGTAGACAAGACAACCGTGAATCAAAACAGCGTGTGAATCATAGTGTGAGCTAGTAAATAAATCTACTTCTTACTCGAAACCCTATATAAATATTTTGTATAATAGTAAATAAAGACTAGCTAGAGTTGGTAAATAAACTTAAAATTTTACTCTAGCATCTAATTAATGGAGCGACCCCACGCAAAGCCAAATTGTTTGCATGTGTTTTAGTGTGTATTGAAAAGAACATTCCAATTAGACTGCTGCGCTGTGGAACGAGTGCTCGCATTTGTTTATTGCAATCAGCTTTACACTGACGATGCTTCATTACGCCGCCTCGTTTTCATAATATTGTATTGTATTTATCTCATTTTCATAAATCCCCATAAACTAGTTTGAAGTTCAAACTGTTTTATTGGGATTTAAACTTTGAACCCAACTATACGACCTAGTAAGAATAGATAGATATGTTATCAGTTCAAAGTACACAACAAACTTTACTAACAGCTTAGATCTGTTGCAATTTTAGAATTTAAATATTGAAATAATTGGTGTTTATTTAATTTTTGGTATATTTTTATTAAGTATATTTTTATTAAGTAAGTTTATTGATATGTGTGGGGGGGGGGTAATCTTTGGAATCAATGTATCTATTTGGATTCTTCAATATTTGAGGGGTAATTATTCCAAATGGAGGACATAGTACCTACATATTAATTGTAGGCTCTATATATTATTATATACATGCTTACTCCCCCAATCGCTTGTCGTCGAACTAGTAATTACTAAATCTGACACTAGATTGTTCTGACGAAAAAAAGAACTGCAGTTCCTAGGCACTAGCGTCGTAGGTAGGTACTATAATTCAATTTCTGATTAGGTAAGAATAAATTATTAGCAAACATCGCTCAACGTCTAAAAATATTTCAACATTCTTTCTTAAATTGTTGTTGTATCCTTTATATAAAAATAGAACGAATTGTAATTCCATACAATTTACTTTTTATCGCTAAAGTAAGTACCTGGCGATCTTTCTCTCATTAAATTATTGCAAACGCACCTGCCCTATATTATGCATATGCCTTCTCTCTCGCACATGCGTACTTACAATGTACTTGTCCCTCTCCCTTATGTGTAGGTATAACATATTTGTTTTTACTGCACATTCCTTTTATAAGCGTGATTGTGATCAGAGACCGGCACTCGAACGACTTAATGATGATGTACTATCTGTATCTGGCTACCAGTCCTTAATGCAAAGTAAATTGATAATAGATAAATATATTAACTACTTACTGGCAATTAGGTGACTTGATCTAAAGCACTAAAAACTTATTAGAGAACAAACAGAGTAAAGCCAAACAAGTTCATTGTTCATATTCACAGCCTTTCTTGGTGCCTATGTTGCTACCGTCGTCGCCTAAGTAGGATACGGAAGCAAGCAACACTATTAGGAGATGCTAGTGCGCTGCTAATTAAAAGTTAATTAAATAATTAGAACTTGCCTTGAAGTTTAAAGAAAACATTGAATATCTAAATGATTTATTTGTAGGTATATCTGTAATGTAAATATTTTTTTTCTAAATTAATATTTTTGTAGAACCTACCTCTAACTACATTTTATTTGCGTTTGTATCTAAGTATGTATGTACACATTAAATAATACAATAGCGAGGCGGTCTTAAACTGGCGTATACAGTCTAGTTTTTGCCGCCTCTCAACCCTCCTCCCTCCGCTGCCCACATGAACACTCGCTCGATCTCGTTCTTGATCGAGTTCGACATGAACCGTGCTAACGGTACAAGAATGCTCACTAGCGCCACGCGGAGAATACTTGAACTACTAAAAATTTTCTTTTTAAGCCTTTATTGTTGTAGAATAACAATTTATTTATTTTCCAGGCGTTTTGAATTCCATGTTTTAAAATCAGTAAATTAGGTTAGGTACTAGGTAGGTAGGCACCTACTCATCATCATCGCAGCCGTAGGACGTCCACTTCTGGACACTCCTTAACTTTCCATAATAGGTTATATAGGTATATTACCTACTATTACCTATTACCTACTATTTATTAGTAACTAGCTGCTGCCCGCGGCTTCGTCCGCGTGAAAAATAAATAATAAAATTATAAGCAATATACCTAACGCCTGACTATATTGCTATTACACTCGGATCCCTAGGGAGCAGTACTTTTTTCTGGATGACAGCATACATCTATTTAGGGCATCTAAATAGATATTATTGTAAAACAGAAATAGCCTCTTACAAAGAGATAAGCAGTATTTGCGCAATCGGAAGCGGCGTGAGACCGCAACAGTTATCAAGTGGAGTGCGGCACCGGCCGGCTATTATTAAATTAAAAATACACGAAACCGTATCGCGGCCAACCACATCCGCGACCAACAGCTGCCCTTTGTTGGCATTCATTTTATACACTCCCAAAGTGCTTAACCAATTTTCTTAAGATTTTACCCCACTGAGGCGAGATTCATGTTTAACTATAAACCAGTTCTCTATATCTGTTTGACCTAATAAAAAGTGCAAACTCGTTAGTACATAAACCAGCTGAATTACTTACTATAGTTATTATTTGACAATATTGTAATGCCGGATGCATTTAATACTCTTTTAATATACACAGACCTACGTTATTTTTTAAATATATTTTGCCTATTCTCCTAGCATTTAGCATGGTAGTTAGTAATTATTTAAGAAATTTAAACCTACTGTTACACATATTATATTCTTTATTATTATTATACTCTCATCCTCCATCATCTTATCGTTAAATCATCTCTCCAACTTAAAGCCAACGTTTTTTGATTCCTTCATCAGTGATTACAGTTCTGCTACGATTCTCCCAACTATGATTTTTACATTTAGAATAGTGCTATGTACCTACTCATCTTGTGTGTGTATTTTTATAAACGGATACGTATGTTTATTGTTGCAGGCTACTACCAGCCGGCGGGACCTCTCATCAAAGAAACCAGCGCAGACGCAGAAAGAGCGCTGGCCAGATACCATCCACCGCCACACTATCACCCGCCTCATCCGCCGGTGAGTAGATACGAGTATTTATTGTGACGTTACATTTCAAAATGCACTATACTTTATATCCCAAGTCATTTAGAAAAACTTATTACGTTAAAATTAAACTACTAGTATCATAAAATCAAGCGATTATTTGCGCAGCCTTTCTGGCGACCACCGTGAAATAATAGCACGTGTGCTGTTGTGTTTCGGTGAGTGAGTTATTAAAGGATGCACTTTCGCGTTAATGTATAATATTATCCTTACAATTATAAAACAAAGTCCTCCGCCACGTCTGTCTGTTCGCGATAAACTCAAAAACTACTGCACCGCTTTTCATACTGTATTCACCAATGGATAGAGTGGTTCTCGAGGAAGGTTTTAGTATATAATTTACAAAGTTACGCAGGCGATGCCGCGGGCAGCAGCTAGTAGTATGATAAAAGGTACACTCTTGGTATGATTATTAGGAGTGTGTTTTAAAGCGTTACTTACGACGTAGATATTAAAAGGAAAGGTTGACATAATTGGAGAGACAAGTGTAGCAGTGGCAGGGTTAATGAAATAGTCCTTAACTTCTTACTTGCTATACGTTCTTGGCACTGCCGAGCGAAGTGACACCATTTAACGGCTTCGGAAACATATATCACTCGAGTGCCGTCGTTCCTCTTCACTCGAAGCCGTATCTTAAGCTAAAATATTAGCCCACTAAATAAGTGTAACAAACTAAAATCTAGCTTGTCGTAAACTTAGTTATTTTTGTAGATCATCACAAGTTATAAACTAGGCTTAAATAGCGCAACATTTTTTGTATCACTGTGCAGCTTTTATGACGTTTTGCAGAATATCACCTTCAAACAATACCACTTGTGCAGTTCCTGTCCAATGTTCTGTTAATTTAAAACCAATTTCAGGGGCCACTTAAAACGGGGTTAAGACCCATTCTTTGCAAATAAAACATTTGCAAAACGCTTAGGAATCAATCTACACTTAAGCTTCTTATTACAGCCTAAAACGTACGACTTAACTTACAAAACTTTTGTTTCATGCGTTTATAACTAGACCAAATAAATAGACAAATTCCGGAAAGTATTAATGAATAACATCAGAGGTGAAAGAGATTAATTTATTAAACAGAAAATACACAAACAAAGCATTTTTTCGTCTCAGCATTCTTATTGAACAAGATAGTCGCCGACTTTGCATTAACTGAAAAGTTATTGTTCTCTTATAAAAGCAGCCATTGTTCCCACTTAGACTACGAGTTTTAGAATACCTTGAAGGAAAATTAGCTTGCTCTTCCGTAAGTTCATGTCGTATGAAATTTTCAACCAATTCTGTTTAATTAATATTATCTGTATTGTTAAGATATTTTATTCCGAATAAACTTTTTGAGCAGTTCTCATACAAACTTTTGTCCTAAGATAAAAGGTTACAGTAACTTAAATCCAGAGGTGAAATGAAATTCTAAAACTATACCAAAAAAAAAAATTATTTTAGAAGGAATTATATTTTAAAATAAAATCTAATCCTAAGTTATATATATTTACATATTATTATATAATATAAAGCTTCGGTCCCTTAGTCAGGGTCCCAAAAGCATGCTGGCTGCATTACCTCGTTGTATGGAAATGCTAATCTGTTTACCGAGGTAATAGCCAGCTCTAGAATCGCCATTTATGTCAGCCAAACGTTTTGATAAGATGTTAAAAAAATTAAGCGCTTTGGGACCCCACGGACACAAACATTCGGCACCTAAGTGAATATAAATAGCCGGTGCCGATATCTCTGTAATTTGTATTAAACATAGTACTAAATATTAACATGACTACGTAACTGTTGTTATGGAATCTATATTTAGTTTTTAAATGTTACGAAACGCAACGGAGCCGAACTGGCTATAAATAGGCTTTACATTTGACATTAAAAATATATTTGACATTTGACATTAAAAAGGTGCCTGACATCGATAACACAAGCAAAAACACAGTTACTTCAAGTGCGTGGCCCACTATAATAGGATTAAGGATGAGCGGTTAGGAACCAATAGGAAAATGACCTTTGACATTTTCACCGAAACCCAACAGCACACATGCTGTTATTTCACTGTGATCTCCTATAAGGTACTGCCGCTAGATGGGCTTCCCAAGCCATGCCACTGCTTGACAGTTCAACCATTCGACCAATACTAAGCGCCTCTTTCACCAGCGTCAAGTAGGCTAAACCGTCACTTAAAGTCACCTGTCACTGGAAATAATGTTAGCTGATATACCTTTGTTTCTATGGTAAACGTCCCAAACATTAAATAGAAAATAATAATAAAAATCGCCTATCGAATGATGTAGTAAACCGAGTGTATAATTCAATAAAACAGAAAATGATTTCTAGAAGTAACTACTTTACTTGTAAAGAGGCGCTAACAATCATAAAAAAATGCGTTCGACTAGCAAATCATAAAATGCGAATACAGAACTTACTCTTATGATAGAGAACTTATTATTGTAATTTTTCTTTCCAGGTGCTACAGCAGTACGGTCCACCCTATTACCCGGCAGAACTGTGCTACAGTAGATATTATAGACCACCGGGACCTTATCATATGGCCCCACCTCAACCAGATGCTCAGGTAAACTTATAAAAAATATAACTTAAAAAGCCTTTTTGTCTATTTCAAAAGAAAATCACAAACATACCTTTTCATATATCACTACATATAATCAATACTAATAATAAATCTGTAAGTGTAGGTATTGTATGTATGTATGTTCCTCCATAACTCTTAAACGAATTAACTGATTTTAATGAAACTTGATACATAAACATTTAGACGTACAGGACACACAGGATAGGCTACTTTTTCAATGTTTTTTCAATACTTTTTCTTTTTCAATGCGGAAAAGTACGAAAGGCACAATTGTTTACTATTTAGTTACATCTAAGGACTATTTCGTAACAATATTTCGTTACGTACATTTATTTTGAGAAATACTCATTTATTTATTAATATGATTTGTTACTTTTTGCTGATCTCAGAATTAATTTTATAGTTGTGTTGAGTTTACAATAACCCTACAATTAAAGCAATATTTAAGAGAACATTAATTGTTTGAAAGAATATATCGCAGAATAATTTAGTTAATAAAAATGATAATAAAAAAAGTAATGCTATTTATACTCCACATAATATTTAAAGTATATTTAAGTGCTAAACAAGATAATTAATACCGTGAATACATTTATTAACTCATGAATGACATAATAATAACATGAGATATAATGATTTCATTCATTCCTTCTACAATGTATTTTATTTGAGACAAGTTTATGTCATTTTTTTGATAACCTTTATTAGGTCTGCCAGTCGATATCTTCTTAATAACGGCTTCACGTGTTAACACAGAAACTGGTGAACATTCGTTTACGTCACAATTTAAAGTTCAAGGAAAAATAATTCGTGTTCTCTGTCGTCAATGTAGGACAATTTTTTTTATTTATTTATTTAATATACCTATATAAGAAGTTATCTTTATAATATTTACATTGTCCCATAAAACTGGAAAGCATTTGTCTACGGGATCAAAAAATTACTTAAGGCTAAATGACTTAAAATTAGTAAATATAAAGTAATTAAATTTTTCTTATATCATATAATTCAATATTTAATTAAATTAATGAACAAATAAAATAAAAATATTTTTTTAAAATTTAAGTTTAAACTTTAATCTCCAACTAGTAATATTATTATTATTGTATTTAAAGTTAAAATTTTTAAAGATATAAATATTACATATTATATCCTCCAGCAATCTAATATTATTTCTAGCAACTTCATGTTTAAAGTTTTTAATTGTATATCTTACCCTTTACAGATGGTTGGTGTGGGTAGCGAGCCTTATCCTCCACAGTATTACGCTTCGCCACCATGTTACCAACATTCGCCACAAAGAGTACCTTATATAGGTTAGTATAAAAAGGCCCTAGTTCGGTCAACCGGACTAACAACCGAACTACTGCTACTAGACGAAAAGTTAGATTTGAAATTTTGGCCTTTTCAAAGTTGGCTCTGGTCTGGATCTGAAAAGTAGTGGTTTCGCCGTTATTTGGGCAGCAATAACCAGCACCTTACAGAACACCACCGTGAAATAACAGCACCTGTGCTATTGTGTTTCGGTGAGCGAGTAAGGGAAGCCAAGAGCTAATGTCCCTAAACCTTAATCCTACTGTAGTCAACAGTACTGTAGTAACTGGAGAGTGTGCTCAAGGAGCTGCATGAGCTCATACCGCCTTCCCCTTTCTTCCAACGAAATCCCTCTTTTTCGGACCAAGCATTTTAAAACATCCTTTATAATGCGCACTGCCAAGGTTTGGAACTCCCTGCCAGCGTCTGTATTTCCGAGCTCATATAGCATAGCATCTTCTCGGTGAGCTCGCTCCATCATAGGCCTCATCCTTGTTACACAGCTGGTTGTTGGCCAAGAGCCATCTCTAATAAAAAACATAAAAAACAATGCACTTGCAACACCAGTTTCTAGTGTCATAGGCGACGGTGGCCACCTACTATGTGGTGCCTGTCTGCAGACCTTAAAATAGAAAATGAACCGATGAGAAGGATAAAGTTGTTGTGTTATTGGCATTTTAAATTTTAAACTTATTTCTGCAATAATTCTATTGTAAACGTCTAATCCCAGATTGTATATCATACCAAAGTATTGTACAGATCTCAAATATAGACGTGTATGTTAAATACTCTTAGTAGTAGAAATATTTTTTGTAATTTTTCAGAATATCGCGGATGCTCGTGCCCATTGAATCCGTGTCCAAAAAACGTGCTTATTGGGCCCGCTACTGGTAAGGCCCCAACCGGTGGCGGCCCAGCTGACGTTCCCTCAGCTATCGCGCTTCCCGGGGGCGCCTTCCGACCGAAGGTGCGGGCGTGCGCTGTCGATACCAACGCCGACACACATGGTAGTGGAAAGGTGAATATTCACTTTTAGATCATAGACACTTAACTTTTTAAAGATAACCGAACGGAAGGTTTTGCTTAAATCAATATTTAATATGTAAAAATAAATAAAAGTTGCCGATTAAAACCTTAAGTACAGAACTTAAGTTATTAAAATAAGCTTAAAGACAAATGTGGTTGTCCCTAAAAAATTTTATTACAGTGATGAGAAAGGTTTTTTTGGGTAGTTACTTACAATTTTTATTTTTCTCAGAAAATAGAACTTTTTCTATAAATCTGCCAACTTTTTAAATAGATATAGCCATTTATGCACTGTATTTACCTAAGTTTTAATTTTACTTTAAGAAGTCAAATAAAAGGCCCTTGCTCTAAACCTAGTTGAAGGCTAAATATAATAAATTTATTTTTCAGGACCCGCCACTGGACACAGAACCACCGGCGGCAGCGGATGCGCCGCATCCGTGTCCGCTGCCAGCAATCGGAGGTGCATCACCTAAGAGAGAGTTGTACGACGTGCGAGAGAACCTGCGACTGGCCGCCGACATGCCCGGACCGGTCGAAGCCGTCGGCCCGCCCTCACCCGCGCGGGGGTCCGCCGGCGCCTGCGCTCCCCAACCCCCGCCCGTAGCCCCGCGCCGAGCGAGACTCGGCAAGGCCATGGCCCGGCGCTCTCTCGCGGGCGACGACACCGGCCTCCTCTTGTCTGCGCCGGCGCCGCCTCAAGCCCATCACAGCGACGCCGATGACGACGTACTCGCCATCTCCCCACCGACGTGTGCCCCCATCGACCTCTCCTCGTCCGACGAACGCTCTACGCCGCTCGTGGACATCAAAAAGGAAAACGAAGGGCCTACCAACTCATCCCAAAGAAAACCCGACGCCCAAGCGCTCAGAGAGCACAACTCCACGACTCTGTCGACGTTGACGGACACGCTCGATAATAACAACGCCGCCAAAGCGGTTAAAAGACGCTACTCTAAACCAAAGCTCGAAATAGAAATGAAAGACGCTCATTTAGAGGAAGGTTGTAAAACTAACTGTATCGGGGAACATGTCAAATTACAAAAGAGGAGAAAGGTTTCTAGTGAACAGAATGAAGTCGTACGAACTGAGACACTAACTAAGGACTACAAGAAAAAGCAGAGTCAGAAAGTCCGAAAAACGCCTTCATCCGATAAAAAGACTCCTAAACGTAAACTAGAACGTGGTATAAACGGTGGTCCAAAAGCGAAAAAACGGCTTCTCGCTAGTTCAATAGACAAGGAGTCGCGGCTAATTTCTCATACCATCTCCGAAGACGTTCTTTCAAAACCGAAACACAAAAGCGCGTTACTACTCGATAATCTCATTAGGAAAAATAGTATCGACCGACCGGACGGATTTGATGTTGAAAAGGAATTAAATCCAGCTGAGCTGTTTTTGTCGCCTAACGAAAACGTTACGCACAATATTGTCAAAAAAACAAATATAAATAATAATATTGTCGATAATAATGTCCAAGTAAATGGTGTGCGACAAAATACGATATCAGCTGTTAGCCAACACATCATTAACAAAAAATTAGCCGCTGAAAATGCCTCAAAAGTAGATTTAACAGACACCAAAACTACAAATAAATCAGTATTAAAACCTCCCACCGAGAAGCTTCAACTGAAGGAGTCCAAAACGAAAAACGATTTCGCTTTCGACAAATGGGACATCTCCGCTGTGAACAGTGACCAGTCGAAAGTAGATTTAATTAAAAATAAAATCGACAAAGACGAGCAAAGCGTAACTTCTATAGTCACTAACAAAGCTGTCGAGATGTTGAAGACGAATAAACTGTTGAACTCAAGAGCTCTAACTGAGACTGGCAAAGTCGTTCAGGCCGCAGAGAAATCTCTCGGTGCCGTGGAACCGATCTCCGAGAAAATGGACAACGACACGACGAAAGCGAAATCGATCACAGATGTCGATAAAGCAAACAAAATTGTCGATGTCGATGGCAAAGTTGATCGACCGGCGAAAAGATGCAAGCTCACCGCCGATAAGGAGATGAAGAGTAAAAACGTGGAGAAAGTAGTGAAACTGTTGGTTTCAAAGAAACCGGCGATAAAGACAGACGAAGCGACATTGGTGGTGGAGGACGCTTGCGCGTCGCCGCCTCCGTCAGCGCGGCCAGGGAGGCGCGCGGGGAGGCGACGGAGGAGTGGGGCGGGGGGGAGACGCGGCAGACGCCCCCCCGCGCCTCTAGCACCCCCCGACCTCGAGCCTCGTCAGTCCCCGCGCTGGAGCAACGGCTGGAACTTCGACGGGGAGCCCTACCTAGCCAAAGTCTACCTCAATGTAAGTTTTTTATTATGTACTAACTCAGGGCTGTGTTTCTGCACACCTTCGACCAAAGCTAATTTTGATCTAACCGCCGTTCCAACACTTCATTCGAGCATAACTTGATCCGAACAAAATTTGAACTTTTGAACTTTGAAGAACCCTGGTCTAGAATATAATTGTATAATAGGTCCCGTTGTCTGATTTATTTTAATAACTCGATAGAACAACTCGCGGGTGGACCGCGTGGCACGGTGTTGGGCGCGGATGTCTCACGCCAGCGGCGACGGCGTCTCTTGTGGCGACTGCGTGCTGTTAAGGGCTTCGGCTGCGCGTGCGCAGCCCTTCGTGGCTCGAGTCGCAAGACTCTGGGAGAACCCTGACGACGGTAACTATTTAATTACTAATTACCTGCTTTTGTTGTTTTATAAGCAACAATTTCTAATGAATGGTATTTGTTCCGCGTAGGCGAAATGATGGTGTCGCTGGTTTGGTACTACCGGCCGGAGCACACTGAGCTCGGTCGCCAGCCGACAGACGCGCCGGACGAAGTGTTCGCGTCTCGTCACCGCGACGCCAACTCGGTGGCGTGCATCGAGGACAAATGCTACGTGCTCACGTTCAACGAGTACTGCCGGTACCGCAAACGGCTCAAAGCCGCCGAGGAGGGAGTAGTGGTGAGGCCCTCGATCGTGCCTCCGATGCCGGCCCAGGAGGTCAACTCGGCAGTGGCTACGAACGATTCCCGGCTGCCTCCCACGGTTTCGCCCGAACTCGTACTCTTCTGCCGGAAAATCTACGACTACAGGACCAAGAAGATCCAAGTGCCGAACAAGTGAGTGAACTTTGCGTCGGCGTGAAAGTCTTACGGTGGCGATCGAAAACCAAATATCCACTTATCGTACTTCAGGACCAAAAAGATCCAAGTGTCGAACAAGTTAGTGAACCGATCGCCATCTCTATCGGCACAGTGTTGCGGTGGCGATGAAACACCAAATCTTCACTACCATGTAGTGTCGTAATTCGGACCCTCTGGACCAAAAAGGTCCAAGTGAACCGATCGCCGTCTCAGTCTTGCGGTCGCGATCGAACACCAAAGCTTCATTCCCCCGTAGTGTCGTAGTCCCGACCCTCAGGACCAAGAATATTCAAGTGCCGAACAAATGAGTGAACCGATCGCCTTATCTCTCTAGGCCCCCTCGCGCGGCGACGATCGAACACCAAAGCTCCACTCCCCACGTAGTGTCGTAGTCCTGACCCTCAACTAGTACAAATAATTCCCTGACGTCCGTCGGTGTGACATTCGATATCAAAGTAGACGTGTTTATCGCCGAATCGTTCGTTATGTTGCTATATGTAATGTGTTTGCTCGTAGATATTTGTTTAATGTGGAGTATTTACATGATTTGCATTCTATTCGTTTAGGGAACGAATGATTTGTGTCAAAGGATGCCTTTTATAATGTGTAAGTAGATTTAAGATGGAAGTGGACGATTGCGTATTAGTCCATACCTCTCACTCTTTTACAATGTGTATAGGTTTAAGGTTAGTTCGACGGATTCCATTCGCGACGGATTCCCTTTACATATACAAGTAATAAATAGCCAGCAAATGTGAGTTTTCAATATGATTTAGACACCTAAGAAGTTAAAAACGTGTGAGCCACCCAATCATAGGTTACAGATATAGGTACATTATATTGGCCATAACGAAAGTTGCGAAAAATTGTTTAAACAGACTTATTGCAAATATTACTAAATGTTATACCAAATCCACTGTGGTGCTGTTTTTCTTTTCAATGATAAGCAGAATTATAAAGTAATATTCCCCAGAAATTGATCAAATTAATCCAACGTTAATGGAATCCGAACAAAACAGAACTCGCCGAAACAGGAAAGAACCAATAAAATACAGGCAATCGTAACTGACTTCGTGTGTAAGAGAGGATCGATTGGTTTTGGATCATTATACGAAAGATATGGAGTTTTACCTAATTATATAACAAAGCGATCGATCGTTTCTTCCGCTCGTAAGATTTAACTTCCTTTTGCCGAATACCTGTAATAATTATTATCTAATTGTTGTGTATTCTTTAGTGTGTGGCTATATTCTAACACTAGACTTATTTGGCTATATAAAATACAAAAAGCATTTATAAATTAATAACAATAGTATTGTCAAAAGTAGAGTCTATTATTAAATAATTTATTTATATCTATACGCTAAATCGTGGATATATTTTCAATGTGTTTTACAAACATTTCATTATTTTTTCCCCTAGAGTTGTATAAGAATTACAAATTTTTTTTGTAAAGATTTTTTTTATATTAATATAGTTTTTCATGTCTAAACACCAATTGCAGCCACAATTAAGTTCGTTATATATATTTTTAAAGAAATGTAAAAATGTTATAGCTATCAAAATTAAGTAAAATCACATGTCCTAAAGGAATTGATTAAAATGTACGTTTTGGCTGTTCGTATTTTGGATTAAATCTCAGCAGTTAATTCTCCAGGAAGACTGATCTTGTGGAAAGCAATTATTCGAACCAATTAGGGGAATTACTTTAAAGAGACATCGACATTCGCAATTTTCATGTTTCGTTTTATTTTCACCATTTCACTACTTTAATGAAAAAAATTAACAAGTGGGATCATTGTAACATATTTTAAATAAAATTAGTGAATAGATCTAAAACGAAAAGGAAAACATTCGTGTGGCGAAAAAGAGATATATTGTACTTCTAAATAGTGAAATCTCTTTATCATTAGAATTATGTTAAGTAGCGCGGAATAATAAAAAAAGATATATATTTACGTTATAGCTCCCAAGTGGAAGTTAGTAAGGGCATTTATACGTTTGCAAAGTGAATTTAATCTTGTATCTCTATTTCTTTGTGACTTTATTTATACCTACTTTTGTAACTCTTCTTGTGTTTTTTTTTTATTTCTATTGTGTTAAAATGTTAACTAGCCTAGGATTTTTTTGTTGGTATTTTCTAAATTTGTTATTTATCCAGTGAGGTTTTCTGAAGGACAACTTTAGCGAAACGAGGCAGGCAATTGAAATTCTAGCGCGAAAAATGCTGTTTTTAAGAAATTTAAAGGCATTTTTCTGCACAAGTTTTCAAATGTTTAAACAAAAACACGTTTACATTATCTTGACGGTGACGGTACCGTGTCCTCTTCCACCACTTACCATCAAGTGGACCGATATTAGCCTGCTGGCGCTTTGATCTTAAAAAATGTCTGATGGCAAATAAATTACGTGTTTACAGTAGTACCCAACTGATATGGCTTACCGATGTGCTTGCACAGAAGAAGAATTTTTAAAACATGGGAAATGCTATCGACCAATCCATACACTTCGTGGCTTTTTCCACTACCGCTTTGGTCGTCTGCTGCCGCCATGTTAGCGTGCGCCGCTTCGCATTTTACGTTCGTGCGAGTGCGACAAAACTAACAGCTACATTGTATTATAAACCTTATAGATATTCTATCTAAGGTTAATTGAGTTTTAAGCTTTCTTTGTTAATCGTCGGACTTTCTTTTCTGAACGAATTTCACGAAGCGCCTTATATCAAGTGTGTACTACTGTACCATTAGACTACTCACATTGAAATCCGACTGGATATTTTAATTATATTCTAAAATCTCACTGGTACCTAATCTAATCCAAAGCTATTTATTTTAATCATCTTTTCTGTTTCATTGCTTGATGCCAAAAATTTAGCTCGAAAAAATTTACTCTTATTATTCAGTAATATTGTAATAATATCTCCTTCGATTTAGGTTAAAACGTGTTATAGTTTAGTCTGCACATCTACATGCGTACATTAAACAACCGAAGCCATTAAGACTTGCAATAATTCCTCATACATTTTATTAAGTTTTAAGTCTTTAAATGTGACATTTTATTCTGATTCTTAAGAAGTAGGTATTATTTAGTTAGATACAGTCCGCTTTTCTATAGTTGTCTTATTAAGGGATCACTTCCGCCAATGATTGAGGATTTTACTTCTATATGTATTTGATGAATCTCCAATCCATGTATGAATTGTAGTGCTTTTGGCAGGAATCAACAACAGTTTATTATTTTTCGTATTTCATGGTCGCATTATTTTAATAAAGTTAAGAAAGAAAAACTAAAGAACATATTTTACGATGCAATGTTGTTCTTTTCAATTGCAATGTTGTGATTCGAAAATTACTTGTCGTTTTTGTCTACAGAAAATCAAAACAAAAAAGACTTACCCCTAGCAAGTAGGTACAATTTTTTTTATTGTAATATTATTTTTTATCTTTAAACGCTATGAATATATTTGGTCTGTTTCTACCATACATATTTTTTGGATTTAATAGAGTGCTATTCAATAAAATAAATTTATCAAATCAAAAGTTAAGATAGTCAAGAATATAAGACAAATATACAGAAAAACGGACTGTAGTATCTTTAATGGAATTACCCGTACGTTATATTGATGTTATGCAATTACGACGAGCCTTATTCGAGTATTTTGTAGCAGAAAAACTTTTAAATCTAGTTACAGGTTAACCAAAATGACTTTAATTAATCCAAAACGTTAAATTATGGTATGGTTATATTAGACTGTGACAGGCGTTGTCATCTGGGTTCGGACGGAATACTTAGTACTCTACGGCAGTTGTGTTCAGGTTTGAACTGATGACGATAGACCGCAAAATTGTTAGACTACAAGCTATCCACTCGGTAGATGCCGCTAGTATCTGTGATTCACATAGTCACATACTATAAAATGTGAATATAGCGTGCACATATTTATGTAGTGTATGTTGGGGATACGCGGAAGTTTCTAAAAGAATCAGCAAGAATAATAAGGACATTCATTGACAAATGGCCTAACTGTGAATCAGCTTAAATATCAATAAACAATGTCAATAAACAAAAATTGTGAATCGATTTATATTGGCCAATATATCCCAATTTCGACCATTTGAGCATTACTACTCTACAGAGTACGACCCCGACCCGCCACGGTGTACCTATAACCAACGCATCTTTTTTCTAGTACTAAGATTACTAACGAATTCGAATTACGAATCATTTTGGTTAGGTAAGTACTTTGATATAGGAATGTTATGGATATAAAATTTCAGATCTGGATACGGATACGGATATAAGAATAATAAAATACCGGTTACGGATATTCGAATTAAATACGCGTAAATATAAAATTGTAAGTAATATAATTCCGCAGTGACTGACTATGTAAACAAACTATGCAAGACTCGCGCGAGCAAAACAAAAACCTGTAACATGATTCCGCCCTTATCCGAAACTTTTATATCGGATTCGGTTACGGTTACGGATAGATTTTTATTTCGGATATCCGATAGTTTCGGTTACGGTTACGGAGCTCCATAACATCCCTACTTTGATACCATACAACTTAAAAAACTCATAGTTTATAGTTGTATATTCTTAACTTTGTCGATTACCTATTAGTCCGTTTAAAGTTTCACAGGCTCATTGAGAAATACAAAGTAAAAATCAAGTAAGAAAAAGTAAGTAATGCCGAAATGAAATGCTAACTGTGATAAACAAAACTCATCTTTATGACCGAAACTTCAAGGTTCATAATTGAATGATTTTTACCTGAATGGTTGTTAGTTATCTTCATACTGTTTCATCAATATTATTCGTGTAGAATCCGTGTCAAACAACTATCGCATTCTAAAGTTAGTTCGCGCAAATACATTTAATTAAACGCGCGTCCCGCTGATTGGCTAATACCTTTTTTTAGCTACTGCGAATACTGCGATAGTTGTTTGACACAGACTATTTATCAATGATATCAAGGCTTCGAGAAATAACAATGAATTAATATTGAAAGCTAACTAATATTTCATTTTCGTATTAATTTTTTTTAACTTATTTAATATAAATAACAATCAAATTGTACATTTAGTTGGTAGCAATATTGTGCAGACTTTACTATGTGATTACTCATTATTAATTAATTATAGTATTAACGAGTAAATTCCATAATAATTACCTACTATAACTATAAGTGAGCTCTCCCTTGCTTGTAGGTGGATTGTTTTAAAATGTTACCTATAATTCCGCAATTGCAAAATCCTCTTTATAGTCAATGGTTTTTAGAATTAGGTTGTACTAATAAGAAAAAAAATACCTTGTTTTTATTATTTAATTTATTTGTTTCAATGAAAATTATATAGGTATATTTTATTATTGTAACCTAAATAGTTATGTTGGCTGTAATTT
This sequence comes from Synanthedon formicaeformis, assembly GCA_945859745.1. Lineage (NCBI taxonomy): Eukaryota > Metazoa > Arthropoda > Insecta > Lepidoptera > Sesiidae > Synanthedon > Synanthedon formicaeformis. Next base: position 5,542,460 of record OX243967.1, on the reverse strand, counting down.
AATATAATTGTAATTAATATATGTATTTTTATTTCAAAATGTGTTTTATTTGCTTTTCATAATTATTGAAGAGTTTCTCTAAGAGACTGATTAGATTCATTACCTAAGTCAGTTAAAAAAAATCCATTGATATGATTATCTACCTAAAGATAAATTCGCTGTCATCTAAGAACCTATTACATAAATACCTAACTATGAAAAAATGTAGGTAATATTTGTTACAAATCCAAATAGGATAGGGAGTAGTTGCCTACTCATTTTCGATTTTCAGTAGCACTTAATCAGTGACTCACTTTCGAAAAATAGGAATTTACTATTAAATTAGACATCCCTAACGGAATAGGTAAGAATAACAAATTATAATAATACGAATAAATGGAGTAAATCCAAAAATCCCCTCTTGGGCTCCCCTACCAAAAATTACTGCGAAAAAGTGTCCACTGGATTTTTTTATACATACTATCACTTTCTCTCGTTAACTAGCCAAGTTACGAAACGTAAGAATTAAAGCCCGGTGATTGGTCAAAATTTTATGTGGGCGTTACAACAACCAATCACTGGGCTTTATTTCTTACGTTTCGTAAGAACGCAACGAAACGTTTGCATTGGTTTGGTTCTTGGCTAGGACCCCTGGTTTGAGGAGATCCGTAAACGAACGAAAGTTACAGACTTAACCCGGCGTATCAGTAAGTTGAAGTGGCAGTGGGCAGGACACATGACACGGAGAGGCGGCGGCCGCTGGGGCCGGAAGGTTCCCGAGTGAACCGGGCCACGAACCGGTGCAGCGTAGGACGTTCACACAGGGTGAACAGACGATCTGGATAAGGGCGGAGGTTCGAGGTTGCTTCTGCTTCTGACCGGTCCAAATGGAAAATTATGAGACCTAGATTTTAAGAGATTCACTGAGGCAAATGACTTACGTTTGACCTTTAATGTTTATATGAAATATTTCATACAAGCGTTGGCGGCGTCAGCAGCTCGCTAGCGCTCGTAGGCCTGGAGATTGTGGTTTTATTTTTACTATTAGATCAGTATACAAAAATTTAAAACAATACAATTTTTTAAACTGAACTTATTAATCGCAAAGACTTTATAAGTATATTTGGGAGTATAGACACGGCGTAGCCCGTAAATAATGGTAGTAGTACAATTCGTCCACTCGAGATTGTCCACACGAGAGAAAGAGAGAGAAGTGGACGAATTCGCACTGTCGCTCGCTAGTGCGAGTAGGATTTTAATACTACCAAAGATTTCGGGGCTTTCTGCTTGCTACGCCGCATCTATAGTTCAGATCAATGATTAATCGGCGCAGAATACATATATGCGCGCAATAAACCACTTTCGCAATAATTTTCAATAGTCAAACTCTTTCGAGTTCTAATTTTTTGCTTTAACTAAAATTATAAAAATATAATTTTCTTGTAACTTGAATATTTTTTACTAATTTAGCGTTTGTAATCTAGTAATGATGTTGATTGTTGTATACCTATTTAAAGAAGTCAATGTATGAAGGAATTTGTTATAGAAATATACACATACTTATAAAAATAAAAAAAATGTTTGCGGTAGGTAAACATTTTATTTTCCACATGAGAACACTATACAAACTCCTTTACATATTTTTTATACTTTATCTACAAATAATTCTATTAATAAAATTATACATTTGTTTATAATATACTACAACAATAGAGGTGAGTCGTTAGCACTAATAAAATAACTGTTGTCTTCTATTGAAAAACTGCTAGTGGATATTGTGCATACAAATGTCATCTTGACGGTTATGAGGTACTGTAACTGCTTATTTAAACATCCTTGATATCGCCCATGTCTAAGCTTGTTTCAAGGATCAATTCCCTTATCTGTCAGCACCTATTTATCAGGTGCATATCAATTCATAAAGATAATTTCTAAAAGGGAACTATCATATTCACAAAGAAAACAACTGGGAATAAATGCCGTGAATTTCACAGTTATTGCTGCTAACGAACTACCTTTAGATTCTATATAAAATGTGCAAATTAACAAGCCTATATCTCCTATACATAAGTGGCTTGTTTCATTCCACACTCCGATTATTTCAATATTAAATTTATAATTTCAATATTATAGAATACACACTTCGATGGCAACCATCCGACCATAAATACTGTAATAACAGTGACCCAATTACAACTTTACAAAATATGAATACCTAAAGTGGGAATGCAAACCAGCTAGCTAGCTAAAAGTAACGTCGACAAAGTTGTCAACCTTACTTTTTGAGTACATCAAAAAACTCAACAATGAACACTATAGATGGAACATAGAATATATGTAAAGTAAGGCCAAGGAGACAACGCAAACAATGTTTAAACAAATTCAACCCATACTGAGTTTTTATACCGTCCTTTTCTCTCACACGTAAAAATTTTAAAAGCGGTCAGCGCTATCTGTTTCATGGCATGGTACAGGAAAGCAATTTTGGTCACCTTTTTAAAAAATTGTATGATCCTTTTTATGAATAATTGCAATTTGTATCTGTAAGTGTAGGTATTGTATGTATGTTGTATGTTCCTCCATAACTCTTAAACCAATTAACTGATTTTCACGAAACTTGGTAGATAAACATTTAGACGTACAGGACACAGGATAGGCTACCTTTTTCTTTTTCAACGCGGACGAAGTCGCGGGCACTAGCTAGTACTAGATAAAATACACACTACTAGTAAAAAAATCTTTTATTAAAAAAAATAAACCCAGATTGTTTATTATACCATTCGTTAGCTCCATGGCCTTGCTTTAGTTATGGTTGAATTTGGAATAACAATGTGATATCCCAAATTCAAATAAGCTAAAAAAAATCATTTCTGCAAATAAAGTCTATAAAGTTTAAGGTAAAACATACTCAAAGGTTACCTTTTTTAATTCTCTCAAATGTACATACTCTATCAATATTGTCCAATCTCCTTGTAAAAAATATTTAAGAATTCTTGCATAGCTTCTAATGCTAAAAATAATGTAAATTAAAAAAAAAACTTGAGTATATAAAACAAAAATATCTCAAAACAAACAGTTAAAGTATTTAAGATATGTCTGTTTTACATACTGCAACAGTTTAAAAAGGCAAAAGCTTATCTTCTAAACAAGATTATATATCTAATCATATTATTATTATTAGTGACCAACTGAAGCTTCATTTTCGTTTTTGGCCAAAAGCATGATTCAGCCATATTTTCGTTTTCGGCCGAAAATAAGACTAAAGCCGAAAGCTTTTTTTTTTCGTTTTGCTTTTTGGCTGAAAATAAGACTAAGCCGAAGCTTCATTTTCGTTTTCGGCTAAAAATCCATTTTCAGTTGGACACTAATTATTGTGTTATTTAAATGTATATATACCAATTTGAGTCATCATATAGATTAATAATTGTGATGCATATAAGTCATTTGTGACAAATGTGACACTGAATTCAACTTCAAGCATAATTATGTCCATATTATAATAACTATGTGATTCAAAAATGTACCTAGCTTCAGTCTTTTCAATATAACCAAAAGCTTTAATATTTATCTCTCCAACACTATAAGTATATTTTATATCAAATGTCAACACAATACATATTCAATACTTGGAAAAATGTAGTTATAGGTGATGTAATTATAAATTAAGAATAAAATAATTTTAATAGAATTGACATTAGAGAGATATTCTATGTATTTCAACTAATTAGATATAGAATGTCTAAAAACATATAAATGGGGATTAAGAGTTGACCACCAGAGGACAATGTTGAATAATTAGTATTTTGTTTAGCTCCCTAAACAAAATAATTCTATAAGATGACCCTCTACAATAGACAACATTCATATAGTATTAACAAATATGGTTATAATACCAATTAACATACAGAAAATGGCTCAGAAATTACAACAGCTATTTGTTTTCTTTGCAGTGGTGTAAAAGGCTTTGCTATGCATCGATAGGCTGTCAGACTTAGCGACGAGGTCATCTAATTTCTCTCCTCTCTCTAATACAGCTTTTATAGTATCGTGTAATATTATCTTAGTCTCGTCCAGATCATTTTGAATCTTTGTTAACGCATCCGCTTCCCTCGGATTCTGAAATTTAGCTAAATACTGTGGCAAAACAGGAAAATCAATTGTTGTTTCGGTTGCAGCCGGCCAACTATCTGCGTGAACTTTTATTGTGAACTCATCTAGTATTTTTGTAATCAATGTATGAGAAACTCGACTTGGATACTCGTGATCAGTAATCATGACTCCGGCGAGATTGTCTGCTCTCACGTAAACCTGTACCATATATTCGCCTTCTTTAACAGATTGCCTCGAAGCTTGCTGTGTCCTCTCAACTATTGTTTTGCTAACAAAAGTCATGAATTCTTGTACAGAGCTACGCTGAAAGAAACTGAAACTCTGCAAATCGTACGCCGCTTTTAAAATAGTAGCACTGGTAACTCCTTTGTAGAGGACAGCTAGTCCATAAACTCTGACCATTCTGCTGAATTTCTTAACAATTATTCTGAAACGCAATTATAAAGATGTTATAAAAAGTATATAAATCTCTCTAATACAAGACACTGTATATCAATTTTAATGGAAACACAAGTGAAAGCAATTTTATTAGTATTACTTACCAGTTAAGAGGTCGAATCGTTAATAATTACGTGAAATTCAAAGGAATGTTAAGTATTTTTAGTTTTGGCTATTGTCTGACAAATTACGTCATTGATTTAATGGTAAGATCGATTTATTGTTTATTGGAAATGGAATATTTCATATTTTTCACAAATCTAGATTTCCAATCCAAACCAGAATTCTTTCTTCCTTTCTGTTCTGTCACACCACATCACACAATTCACAGATTCACACAGTCAGACATCGATCAGACACTGACGTCTGACAGGTTGGACACATCAATCAGCTAGACACCATAGAACACTGAATTAATCAATCGGCATTGACGCAGACTAAAAAAAATGTTAGCAGTTTTTTTTTATTTTTAAAGCTTGGTAACTAGTTGTCAGCAGTTTAATTTTAAAAAGTCACAGAATAATGATAAAAAAGCCTGATATTCGATAAACCTTAAGGCTCCATTACATAATATAGGGGGAAATGGACTCATGTTTACTGACTGTTGAATCAATGAGACAACTCCAACCCAAAACTGATTACAATATTTACGACTCCTTGGCATCAGTCCCTGATATTTGTTCTGTAACCGGTTTATGTAGGAATTATATAGACTTGGCTTCAAGATCTAGTTACCAGGCCAGAAGATCTAAAAAAAAAAACAAATATGTCAATTGATGTCAATGTCAAATTGTAATAATTTTATATTTTGTTTTGTTTATCTAAAATCTAAATAAGATAGGTAATTAAGTACAAATGTGTTTAGTTTAGTTAATTTAATTGAAAAAACAAATGTAAATTGAAATAAAGACAGGCGAAATAGTAATTAAATTAACAACTTAATTGAAGTTTTGCTACCAAACGAAGACAAAGGGAATATAGTTTTAATTTGTTTGGAAAATTTGTTGGATATCTTTATATCGTTTTAGTTCTAATATTAAACTTAATTTATTTTTCTTACTACAAAATGACGGAAAATGCTGAAAAGGTTGATGGCACCGTAGATTCTCGGCGTCGTATTCTTAATATAGCAGTATCCACTGTTTTGTTAGAGACTGGTTTTGATTGTGCAGATAAAATGTCTTTAGAGACCCTCACGGAAATTCTACAGTGTTGTGAGTACATACATAATATTTTTGGGCTGTTTTTCTTGAGAATTAGTTTTTTTATCAATGATCGGAACTTTGGTTAAGTAACAGATCTAGATTGGTTTTCTTGCAGTGTGTAGAATGATTGTAATAAAGTGTATAGGGCAATTGTATAGAATGTTATTAATTCCATCAAATGTATTCATCTATTCATTAAAATATTATCTCTCTATACCCTTTAAAAAAAACCTCCAAGGACTCTCGTCTGAGACTCCCAAATTCAATGCAAAATATTATTTTTGAACATGGCATACTTTTCAGTTCTGTGGAAAGACTAATGCTAAACTAAAGCCTTAGAGTTGGTTTGTTTGAATGCGCTAAACTTTGGATTTTAAAAATTCTTTTTGCATTTGTTACCTAAGGGAAGGTGATTCTTTCATTATCATTCTATCATGCTTAGAAGCTGAGAAAAATAAAAAAAGTCTGAAAGAATGTTATGAGAAATGAATGCTAACACGGGCAATGAGATATTGAGTGCCACCCAACCCAATGAGTAATGAGCATTAATGAAACGAGTCAAAATGTGCATGCCTTAGCTAACAAAACTATCTGGTTTTTTTTTCATTCGCTTTGCTTGGTAAATTGAAAGAGCAGAGATAGGCTTACCTTGCTGGCTTATATAATTTCTTTTTTAAAAAGTTTCATTTTTTTAATTTTTTGATGACCCCTCGGAAATAGTACTTTTTTTTCTAGGTAAAATATAACCTTTCCTTATTTGACAATCTGTATGTAAATTTCATGATGATAAACTGAGTAGTTAAGGTGTGAAAGCATAACAAACAAATAAACTCACTTTTGCATTTGAAATATTAGGAATAAATAAGAATTCTAAGCAAAATTTCTTTTCAGTTCTTAATGAGGTAGGAAATTCTGCCAAAAACTACTGTGAATTATCTGGAAGAGTTGAACCCATCCTTGGTGATGTATACATGGCACTGATTAATATGGGTAAGTTGTTAATTTATGTTGAACTAAATCTTGTAAAATAAAATTGGAGCACATGATCTTTATTAAAATTAATATTAAAGTAATACTTAATAAAATGAATGGATGTTTTCTGTTATATAATGTTTAAGATTCGCCCTTGTCGCTAATTAAAATAAGCTCATGGATATCCTAAATATAAAAATAAAAAAACTAGCTGCTATGATGCCTCCTTTTCTATATTACACTGCACAATACGATAATGCTTCTCTGTTGCATATCTTTTCAAATTATTGCTTTGACAGTATATAGTTGCCCTTGCCTGGAAACATCTGATCATTAGTTACTATTGCCAGGCTTTGAATTTTGAAAATCAGAGCAAGCAAAATAAACCTGGTTAAATAGTGATAAATAAAGAGTGGGGTATATATCCCACTCTTAGCATTTTGATTGAAGAAAAGACACAGTCTGTTTGAGAAAACTTAATATCTTGTGATATCTTCCAATTTGAATATACAGTTTATTTTCTATATTTTATTAATTTTGTTAAGTGTTTTAAAAAAAATACAGGGATAAGTCTACAAGGCATCGAACAGTACGCCAGTCGCCCAAACAGGCACGTCATTCAACCACCGCAGCAAGCACCCACGCCGAGGACTCCGGCGATGCTATCGTCAGGGTCCAAGGCTAAGGCTGCGCCACATGTACCGTTCCATTTACCACCGTTGCCTGATCCACACGCTTACATTAGAACGCCAGTGAGTACTTAGGTTAATTTCAAACTTAGGTTAGTTTCAACCCAGTGAGTACTTATGATCTATTCTTTTTCTATTGATCAAAAACGTAAGCAAATATAGCGTCGCCATGGTCACTGGACCGTTTTAAAGATGGAATTTGTACATTAGGCATTATCAAAGAGAGTTGACTCAGTGATTAACTCATTTAGAATTTGTTCGTATTGTTTGTTTAGTTCTATATCGTGAATTGTTTGTTTACCTTTATGATCAATGAAAAAAGAATACAATATAGGTTAATTTCAACCCAGTGAGTACTTAGGTTAATTTCAACCCAGTGTGTATTTAGGTTAATTTCAACCCAGTGAGTACTTAGGTTAGTTTCAACCCAGTGAGTACTCAGGTTAGTTTCAACCCAGTGGGTACTTAGTTTAATTTCAAACTTAGGATAGCCAGTACCTGTCTTTTTTTTTTCTTCAAAAATATGACAAAACTGTTATCTATTTAAAGATAATAGCAAAAGAAATGATTTTTCTTGTGAACTCAGTATTTATGAAAAGTAAAAAATGTAAAGTGTCCAAAGATTACAGAAAACCATTATGAAATAATAGCATGTGTGCTGTTGTTTTTCAGTAAAGGAAATGGCCAGAGCCCATCCATATTAATGGACAAATTGTAGTGAACAAAAAGTCTGTGTAGTCAATAAAAATTATGTTAATTTCAGACACATAAAAAGCCAGTAACGGAATACGAAGCCATCAGAGAAAAGGCTGCCACTCAGAAACGAGACATCGAAAAAGCTCTGACGAAATTCTTGGCAAAGACCAGTGAAACACACAATCTCTTCAATACGGATGACAATCAAGTGTTTCCTTGTAAGTATAAGACTATTAAATCATCATCACTTATAATATAACTGCACATAATATTCTTGTGAAAATCATAGTCATTTATTGAAAAATATAATATTGAGTAATATAACGCCTAACATTTTTATCGCTGTGACGGCAGTGGCGCCTAATTTTTTATATTTTTATTATACTTTCCCTCAGGAATCTTAACATTTTTCAGGATAAAAAGTTACTATACTATAATGTTAATTCCAGGTAATAAATTATCTGTGTGCCAAATTTCATCCCGATATGTTGTCGTTTTTGCTTGACTGAGTAACAAACGTCCATCCTCACAAACTTTTGAATTTATAATATAATATTAGTAGTATAGAGCTAACGAAATTCTTATTAATAATTGGTGATTTGTTTTCAGTAATAGCCTGCAAACCAACGTTCCCAGCTTATTTATCCTGTCTCTTACCAACGGATCAAGTATTTGATTTCGATGAATTGGAATACCATTTTCAAGTGGCCAACAGAACTGAAGATTTACCAGCAGACAAAAAAGGTACTTTTCTTTTTTTGTATAGGTAAAGACAGTCTTACACATTTTTTTAATACAAATATCACTAAAAAATATTGTAAATATGAAAACTTCTAAGAGTTACTATTAGTACAGGATCCCACTGCTTGATCCTGCAGGTATCTGTTTTTTTTAAGAAATTAATTTTAAATAATTCTTGAGAATGTATGTAATGGATTAAGGAAAGGTTGCCTTGTAATAATTATCCGCAATTACCTGTAATTAATTTTAATGTCATTAATTCACTAATATAACTTGCAGCTATATGTTTTTTTAGTCAATTTCATGTCATTTGAAAGAAAATGATGTAACGAATTGAAATAAAAATGGTTGCCAGCTCTCAGTCGGATTTGATTCGAAATTAATTCCACCTTGTTGGAAATCATTAAAGCAAAAAATGTGAGAACTATTTTCATAAATTGCATGTGGCAAAATGCAACTGAGCCAAATTGTATCACCTTCAATCCAGAAGACTACGGTTGGTCAGTAATTGATGGGAATTAATGACATTAAAATTAATTACAGGTAATTGCGGCTAATTTTTACAAGGCAACCTATCCTTAATCAATTGCATACATTCTCAAGATTTATTTAAAATTAATTTCATCAAAAAAACAGATACCTGCAGGATCAAGCAGTGGGATCTTAGACTATATGTCAACATGTAAAAGTAGAGGAATTTGTCGGATAAATCCGACTCTGGCGGCCAAAGGATTAATAACTTCTAAGTGAAGTCCACACTAATCTATGTACTCATAGTTCATTCAGTGACTTAGTTAACTCTCCCAAGGAAAGTTTTAAATGGGTAACACTGGCCCAATTTCCAAGTAAGTCAACGGGTCAGAGTATAGAATTAAAGATAGCATTACCATATTTTTTAACGGCTGTCTTTTTTTACTTTGTGAAAATAGATCAATCTGACAATGAGGGTGAAAATGGAGGCGAAAATGAAAATGCTAACGCCTCGCAGTCAGAACATCAGGACACAGTGGCAACATCGAGTCCGGAAAGAAACAAGACGTGAAGATAAAACTTTAATTTAACATAAAATATAATTATGTAATTGAAATTATAATTAAGAAATAAAAATTTGGTAATTACTTTATTTATTTTATTTAAAGGAAACTTGATTGGAATTACTTTTGAATATGTTCATTATACATATATGAGCAATCCATGTTAGAGATTTTGTAATTAAAGATCTTAGAGAATCAGAGGGTCACATCCAGGAACCACAAAAAAGGTCAGGAAATTGAAACAATTCACTTGAAAAAAAACTGAACCGCTTCCGGCTCTAACAGAAGACCAGCGCAGGTTTTAACAAGCTTGCATTATGCCGGTTTGTGGCGAGGGACGTTTGTGTTTGTCTTTCTATATGTTACCTATGTATGTATGTTTTGAAATGTACTTTGCTACAGATAACATTTATTTTTCTTCAATTCATCCTATAGAAATTTGCCAGGCTTATGACTTAGCTTCATAACCTCATCCACAAAGGATTTACAATTATTATTGCGGATATGGATGTCTAACTCGATGCGGATGTTCCGCATTTGCAGATGCATATATCTGCAATGATCCTGGTTGTACTGATCAATTTGTTTAGAGGAAAGGAGACTGTTGATATATATTTTTATTTTAAAAAAGGTAGAATTTTTAATAATCAGTAAACTTTGGTATGTATTGGGAAAATTATACATTAAAAAAACATTTTAAGAAAAGCTTCCATTTATTTCTTACAAATGAATGGCATTACTTAATTGATGCAGAGTTAATAACGGGAAGTGTTTTAATGCCCTCTCTGTTGACAACGGTCACTTGGAAGTTAGGGAGACTCACAAACAACCGCTTGTGAACCTCCTGCACACACTTCTGGAGTATCTGATACGCCTCCTCTTCACTAGCATCTGAAAATTTTAAGTCAACACAACACTTTATAAGACTTAAAAGAGTATACAAGTAAATAGAGTGTAAAACCAATGTCATCATAAAATGTTTTTAAAAAACAAAATGAACTTAGGACAGTATACCTTCAGTATATACAGATTTTTGTACTAAGATTTGTAATTTAGAATATTGTACATAAAAATAAAGAAATAACTTAAAAATTAATGTTATTTGTTTAGTGTTTAGACGTTGGCACAGTATTACAGTCCTGAAACTGTAATGCCTGTTTATGGACTCTTAAAAATTGCTTTACATTAATTTCCAATAAATAAAAAATGAACAATCTCACCTTTCTTATAATATCTATCCATAATGCTCAAGCTAAGAAAGCCACCATAGCCATGAGCAGCAAATGGCACTTTGACACTAGACGCCAAATAATCCATAAAGTACAACTCGGGCCCATTCTCTTTATCGTAGCCGCCCAATAACAGATTGACAAAGTAAGGAGTCTGAAACAAATCATAAATTAACAAAATATGAAAAAGTTTTGTTAAACTATAAATTTAACTTTGAATTAGTAAATCTAATTTTTTTTCTAAGCAATTATGTACAAAATTTCAACTTTCTAGACTTAATAGTGCCTTGAAAGTCAGTCAGAACAAACTATTTTATAAGTACAGATAAAACTCTAAACATACATTCCATATCATGTTGCTTTAATTGTTGTTATCATGGGCGTAGCCAGGATTGTATATAAGGGGGGGCAGACAAAGAAAATCCTAGATTACTTATATTGTTTTCATCGTTGTTTTAAATAGTATTTAAAAACAAGATTTTTTATTTAGGTAAGATTATTTAAAGCTATATAGGGTAAGATTTTTTTTAAGCTTAGTTTCATATTTTTGAAAAAAAATGTCATTCTATTGTTTAGTCAATTATGATTTTAAAAAATGCGATTTTCGCTATAATTTATAGTTTTTATCATCAAAAATCTAAATGGCTTTTTCGTTTTTGTTAATAACAATTGCAATTTTTATTGGCAGAAAAATCCTGAAAGCGCCTATCTCAGAATTGCATTCCGCGTAGAATGAGCTATCGGCATATTGTTCGAAGACTTCTATTTTTCGCAGAAAACCCACTTCTTTCCTAGACTTGGAGATCACATCCCGTATTGTTGGCGTATTTCACAAGCCAGCCTTCAAGCCTGTTAGTTTCTTTTCTTAGGTCTTATAAGAAGCGTCGCAAGCTATGAAGCGCGTAAAAATTACAGTTTAACAGAACAACCACTCTTCTAGGGGGGGGCAGCTGCCCCCCCTTGCCCGTACCTCGCTACGCCCATGGTTGTTATAATAGACTATGACTATGCATTTTCCTCACCATTAAAAGCTTATTTTTAGAAAGCTAAAATCCCCATAATCTCAGCCTAAAAACTGTTCTCCAAATCAAAATCCAACCTAAAGTGATGCTACAATACTAACCCTGCTTCTTAAGTATTCCGCGAGATTCCTGCGGGTAAAGTTAGCGGCAGCCGTAGGGCTCAGCTCGTAACCATTACGCATTTTATACAGTTGAATATTTTTTCCAATATATTCAGCAAACTGCGTAGTATCCCCGGAATCTCCAATTACACCCATCACCAACTTGTCCGATATTCTATAGATTTTGTCCTCATCTAAAACAAAACATCAATACTAATAATAAATCTGTAAGTGTATGTATGTATGTTCCTCCACAACTCTTAAACGAATTAACTGATTTTCATGAAACTTGGTAGATAAACATTTAGACGTACAGGACAGGCTACTTTTTTCTTTTTCAATGCTTTTATAAGTAGGCTGTAAATTTTAACCCCGAAGTTTTACCACCTTACTGCTTATCCGCATGGTATGGTACGCAGTGGCGTACGAGCCTAGATGAACAGGCACATATCCTGCAGATTTGCAAACTTTGGAACAATCTGAGGTGTTTCCACCAGCTACAATATTCTTCTTCAAGCAAGTTTTAAACAAATTCCTGTAGGGTTGGCAGCGCACCAGTATCCCCATGGTGTTGCTCGTGTCCTTAGTCCACGATAAACATCTACCATCAAATGGACCTTCAGCCCTTTATATTGTATAAAAAGTGGTCTGTCTGCAAGACAAAGAAGTTTGTGGATCTCTGCTGCAAATAATAATTAATAACATTGAGTACGTAAAACTACTCACCGTCCTTCATCACCATTATACTATGGCTGGTGGACTGATCAGCAGCAATCATTACAAAGTTATCGCACTGTATTCCAAGTAAACATTGTAAATTTATATTCGACATTTTGCTGAAGATTATAATTTGCTCACAAATAAATAAAATGTATGAACGAATGAACCGAATCTTAAACTGAAAACCGCTTTGTAATTGTAATCATGTAACTAATCCTCGCGTTGTTCGCGTCAGAGCGACTTTGACAATTTTGACGATCACCACAGTTGATCAAAATCACAAAGTATATATCAAAATCAAGTATCAACTGCCAGTCAATGATCGCTTGGTTCTCATTCTGTGGATTAGTATATCTATGGTTTCGCAACGCAACGCAAAATTAAGTATTAATTTATTCTTTTAACGATATACTTTCATATTCTTGAAAGAAATATCAGACATAACATATTAAATTTGCTTAATAACAAAAGTAAAATCAAAATTTAATTTAATTGTTATTTATTATCCCATCATAATAAATAACAATTTAATTTCATAATAAAAAAACTGTGTAGTACAATAATTCAGTTTTCCTAGCAAAATATTATTATAAGAGCCCAATGTATGTAGTGCCATAGAGTAAATTTATTCTAGCGTAGTGCTCAACAGGGATAATAGTTCTCAAAGCTGTTACTAGATGTCGCGGTTTCACGAGCTTATATCGCGCTATAGACTTATACCATCCGTTTATGAGGGCCGATTTGTAACAAAATGAAATCATACTTACCTGGCACAGGGGATACCGTGATCAAGAAGGCGGTTCCCCCAGGGCGAGGCCCTTCCATTGCACTGCGGTTGGGTTGACCCTTGCGATTACCCCTAATGTGGGTAACTCGGGTGCGTAATTTTTGGTAGTGGGGACTGCGTACGCGCTGTCCCTCAAAAAATTCATACAAAACTAGTAGACGGCTAGACGGTGCGGGGTGGTACGGTAACTAGAACTACCCTCCGTCGCTGAATATCATATTCTCAAAAGACCACATTCGTAAAACACCATATATAGTATAAGAGGTGGCAACGTTTTCGAAAGAGAATTTCAGGTCAGCTGGTTTTTTGATATGTCGTCTCTCTTGCCCTTTCGGTTAGGATCTGGGCAGTCTGGCTAGCGGTAGCGGTTGCGTTTGCCTGTGCGCATCCTATTTGTGCGGGTAATGAAGGTTCAATTTGCATATTTTAGCTTAAGATAAGTTTAACAAACATCAATCTCTTATTGCCAGACATTTTTATCGTTGCTAATAATGAGCCAGACGCGAATTTTGATTTCATTTTTATTAAAAAATTAAGTTATTTCAGAATGTCTGTCATTTTAATATTATGTTGTTTAAGTATGAACAGACCTAAAAATAATTTGCCAGACATTAATTCAGTTGCTAAACCATGAATCAGAACGATTAAAGTCCTGAAAATTCATACAGTAAAATCATTTTATGAAGGTTCAATTTGCATATTTTAGCTTAAGATAAGTTTAACAAACATCAATCTCTTATTGCCAGACATTTTTATCGTTGCTAATAATGAGCCAGACGAGAATTTTGATTTCATTTTTATTAAAAAATTAAGTTATTTCAGAATGTCTGTCATTTTAATATTATGTTGTTTAAGTATGAACAGACCTAAAAATAATTTGCCAGACATTAATTCAGTTGCTAAACCATGAATCAGAACGATTAAAGTCCTGAAAACTCTTACAGTATGATTCTACTGGTCAGAGAGAGACAGTTGAGTGCTCTCAGCTATAGATGGGTAAGCACTGTAGTATTACTCAAGCCAGAGTAAATACTCAGTAAAAACTATTTAAGTACTTTTTTTTTTTACTTTATACTCAGTATTACTACGAAAACTTAATGAGCTATGGCTATCGTTCATTACCACGATTCATTCATTAAATGAAGGATTAACGCGTGATGATAATTATTATTATATAAAATTGTTAGGTACAATGTTTAAATTATCTATACTAATATGTAAAGCTGAAGAGTTTGTTTGTTTGGTTGTACGTGCTAATCTCAGGCTGTCGGGCTAGGCATCGCGTTGGCCACGATCTACGAGCCCGTAGGTTTGTTGAAAAAGTATCGATATTTTTAATTAGATATATTTACATTTTTCCTCGATATATCGACGTCGATATTGATATTTTATAAATGAAATATTATATAAATATAAATTTATATTTCCTAATTATAGTTTTTTAATAGAACACTAGCTGTTGCACGCGACTTCGTCCGCGTAACTTTATAAAATATAGCCTATAACACTCGCTGATAATATAGCTTCCCACCAGTGAAAGAATTTTTCAAATCGGTCCAGTAGTTTCGGAGCCTATTCAATACAAACAAACAAATCTTTCCTCTTTATAATATTAGTATATATAAAAATTCAATAAAACAAAATGCAGGTGCGTCGGCAATCTTTTGTATCTACTTGTAGGTATCATCCATAAATGATAATTGTTTTGATGAAAAAAAATCTCTTGTATCCGTATGACTCATTTCTGTTTTAGTTTTAATGTTTGAACAAAAGCAATAAAAAATGTTCCGTGTTTACTTACGGCCGAAATTAATAACCTATCCTGATCCGTTTTTACCCATCTAGGATTGAAAAATCAATCTTTTTTGTGTGTGAAGTGTGTCAATAACGTATCCACGGATTTATATTTCAATCTAAAACATGAAACTATCTTTGGGAGGACAGATCTCACATTAAAGATCGACCTCTGTTCGTAATTGACAGTTTGGGTGTCTCAATATTCAATCCGTACATTTTGACATAGCGCAATCGATCTAGATTTGCAATCCCACGAATTTCACGGATTAATATCACGGATTATAATTGACGAGCCCGTTGGACGAATGGCAAGGGTGCTTGCCTTACGTCTCAGGGGCCCCGGGTTCGATTCCCGGCGGGGTTAACTTTGGAAATTTTATTATAATTTTCAAAATTGACTCTGGTCTGGATTTAAAAGTAGTGGTAGGGGCACACTGCGTTTCGCAGTCATTTGGGCAGCCCGTCTGGCGGCAGTAACCACCACCTTACAGAATACCACCGTGAAATAACAGCATTATGTGCTGTTGTGTTTCGGTGAGTGAGTAAGGGATGCCAGAGACCATTACCCCACCACCCTCCCTTATCCCTTTTCCTTAATCCTTCTATGGTCGGCAGCGCACTTGTAGCACTTATGGCGTTACTTGAGTTATAGGCGACGGTAGCCACCTACCATCAAGTGGGCCGTCAGCCTGTCTGTCGACCTTAACATTAAAAAAAAAATATAAGACTTAAAAAACAAACAAACAAGAATTTAAAATATTTTTATTAATTGTATTAATAATAAATAAAATTATTAAATTGTCCCATTTCAATCGTATAGTTGTTGTGGAGTACGGCGACACGTTGAGTTTTGGGCGTTAAATGCGTCGTAGATTCGACGTCATTCTTCATTTTTTAATTTGTTGGTACAGGCATTGCTAGTTTTATTGTTTATAATTTTGCTATGCTCAATAAAGGATAACAAATTTTTCGTTTCATCTTTTGTAAGTGGTTTCATCTTGATCTAAAATAAAAACAATAAAAACTTCATCACACCGCAAAAATAACAAGAAATGCAAGCGCCCCAAAGAACAGTGACGCATTAAAGAAATATAATTTACTACTGTTTCTGAATTCATTTTAGTTAACTATTAAATTATTCCACTATTTATTAACAATAATAAAAATTGAACACAACAAACATTGAATTGTCAACTGTCAAGTGTCATGCCATTCGTTCCTTTACTATTCAGAAAAACGAATGAATGTATATTATTATTAAAAACAAAATTATGTAGTACGCTTATAAATAAATAAAAATAAATTGAACTATAATTACTTTATCTTGTAATTGTAGGTAATTCATTATTTTCACATTTTAAATATGCATAAAATTAGAAATTTAAATTGTCTCGAAAGTAAAATTTTAATAGTTAGCATGAAAAGGAACGGCGTGGGAGGGAATGGATTGCCTACCGATCTATCCTTAGTTTCCAATCGCATACACACAAATTAATATTGGCACACAGATCGGAGATCGATCGGCCGATGGGAACAAACTGGAGATTGTTTTCAAGATCGGATTTTAGATACATTATTAATTTCGGCCGTTAGAGACCTTCTATCTAGTTGTCTTGTTTATCAAAGTTATCATAGTAGTACTATGTGAAATAGTTGTTATTCTAATATCCGTTAATTTACTATAAGGTTTGTAACCTCTGCTATGCCGCCGATGGGCGGTCTCGGCATGTGAGTATAAAATTGGCTTTTAACAATTTATAATTTAATTTTAATTTTAATTTATTTTTAATTTTAATTTTAATAAATTGACTATTAATTTTTACAATATAATTAATAAAGTCAAAAAATATCTAAAATAAGAATTTAGTAATTACTTATATGATGTCAAACCGGTGACATGTAACATAATTCTTTTGTTTTTTTTTTATATTATAGGTATTTCTTATTTGGTTAATAATCTTTTCTTGTGAGAAAATTAAGAATTTTAAATTAAGATAAACGCAAAATTCACTGCAATAATAACATAACTAGTAAATTATAATAATATGGTGTAGAGTTAACTTAGTTGTAACTATATCTAGGTAGATAAAAATGTAGGTTTTTCACTCATCTTTACATACTTCTATGTATTTTTCTAATTTCCATGCAATTAAAAGGTTGTTGACATCGTCACCCATTAGGAATATTTGTAAATTATAAAATTTTTTTAGGCAATACGAGTTTATTAAATACGAGACGCAATGACTATCACGCTAGAAAGATTTGGACGAAATGAATGATTCGTTTTCACTTATAGGTAACCCATTTTGCTTTGCTAAGTATTTTTACTTGGTTAATATTTAGTAAGCTGTTTGTAAAGATTAGCAAATGTGTCATGGTAAAATTTACAATCGCACTTATTTAATAACAACAAAATATCAATGGCTATTTGTAACCGATTACGTTGTAGGTGGTAACAGAGATATATTGGTTAATTTTAACCAAAAAAAGGGTTAATTTTAACCAAAAAAAGGGTTAATTTTAACCCTTTTTAAACATATTTAAAATTACATACATAACTTGGTTAGATTTAACAATATTAAGTATTAAAATTTAAACAAGTCTGAATTGGTTCAGAATGCTAACAATTTTGTTTAAAAATTATTAAGTGCAATGTTAAAAATAACCAAGTATCCATAACAATGTTGACGTGTTAGATTATAACCAACTGCGCTTATTTATATATTCTAAAACGAGTTTTAGTTAATTTTAAATAATCTGCCTTTAAACGAGCCAAAATGTTAAAGTAAAATTTTCTCAGTGTATCATAGCGACAAGAGTATTTCAAATTAAAAAAAAACTTTTAAATTTTCAATAATGTTGTTTGATTTCCTGCTATCTAATTCTATCTCATTTCAATTTTTTTTTATGTTAAAATTTGCTAAATGCTAATAAAAAATAATATCCCTAATTTAAAAAATATTGAACTTACGCAATTGTATATCTATTGTATGTATATATAGATATCAGTGGCGTGCACAGAGATTTCAGACAGGGTATGCACGGCTAAAACTTACCAACTTCAGCATTGTTTAGATGGCCTGCCGGCAGTAGGTAGGTACCTAACTGCCTCCTACTTACCGCACGGCGACTGGCGGCGACATTGGCTCTTCACTCTTAGAGCAATTCGCTGATATTTGTTTAGGGCCACCATGAATAACTAAATAAGTGCCAAGGTGGCCTTTAAAAAGGCCGTAAGTAAAATGTTAAGTTTGTTTTCTTTGCGCAAATTAATTAAAATTCAAAAAGTTAAAAATTAAAAAAATTAAAAAAATTAAAATGTTAATGTTAATAAATCAAATCAACACGCCTATCTTTTTTCAAAACGTGTATGAAAATTATTTAAATCTGTGTATCCGTTACCAGCCCAAACCTTTTTTATCTTGCTTCGAAAATAAAATGCAAGGAAAACAATATAGGTTTGTTTGTGTGTACACAACCTGTTAGCCAGTTAAAATAATTATATAACTTTTTATGAAAAGAACGAGTATGTAATACTACCTTTTTTTTAGTTAAATTCAATTCGGGTACACATCTTCCCTTTGCAATCAATTTAACTTTATCCTCAAAAGATAACGTCGAAAAAGCGGCAGATTTTTTAAGCACACTTCGCCAGCACAGGTCTCATAGGTATATTTTTCCATGTTTTATAGTAAATTAACGAAATAATTAATTAAACTTAAATTAAATTAAGTACTGTTAAACACTTGCGCCAAGAAAATCAATCAAAACACAATTACAAAAGCAAAAACAAAACTATTTGTAATAAGCGAAATTGTCTCGTCTACTTATTCATTTCATTCCGACCATATTCCGACTAAAACAAGTCGACCGCCTACAATCAACAATTAAGCTATGCTTTCTCTGTTATTCAATTCGGACGGGTTACATCCATAAGCTGTGCCTCTAAAATTCGTCAAAAGTCAAACACGCGCATACATTTTCACGCACACACGCACACATTTACTGTGTACTACACGAGATGTATTGTATGAAAAATAAGCTTGGCGTAGGCTTGGCCCGGAGAATGTATGGAGCGCTGCGGCTGCGGCATCGATAGGCGCTCAACAAGTTCCACAAGCATACAAGAGATGGCGCATATAACCTAAATCGCGTAATGAACACGAGAAGCCAAAGTGCTGTGCGGTGAAATTTAATTGTTATTACTATGATTTTTAATTAGTTATCATTTAGGGGAGGGGAGGAGCATGTATGTGTGGGACTCCAGGGTATGCAGAGCTTATTTGCATATATGGAACGCACGCCCCTGATAGATATACAGTTTACATAAGTCCAATTCATACTGTAAGAGTAGAATCATACTGTAAGAGTTTTCAGGACTTTAATCGTTCTGATTCATGGTTTAGCAACTGAATTAATGTCTGGCAAATTATTTTTAGGTCTGTTCATACTTAAACAACATAATATTAAAATGACAGACATTCTGAAATAACTTAATTTTTTAATAAAAATGAAATCAAAATTCGCGTCTGGCTCATTATTAGCAACGATAAAAATGTCTGGCAATAAGAGATTGATGTTTGTTAAACTTATCTTAAGCTAAAATATGCAAATTGAACCTTCATAAAATGATTTTAAAAGTCAGTATATTACCTGCACAAATAGGATGCGCACAGGTAAACGCAACTGCTACCGCTAGCCAGACTGCCCAGATCCTAACCGAAAGGGCAAGAGAGACGACATATCAAAAAATCAGCTGACCTAAAATGCTTTTTTTCCCGACGTTGCCACCTCCCGGACTAATACCACATGGCACATTCGCAAAACACGATATCCGAATCGTCTAAATTTTAAATGGGAGCCTTAGTTTAGGTTCACTTAACTAACATCCGCTCTGAAAATCTGACGCGCTGACGAGTTGTATTTAAAATTTTACCCCCCACCAACCAAACCGTCAGATTAATACATATCCGTTATCGGAGACACGTGGGGTATACATTGGCAATACCTGACGCGCTCGAGTAAATCCAAAAATCCCCTCTTGGACTCCCTTACTTTACTACTATGTATGCTTTTAAAATCTTTAAAACTACGCAACGGATTTGATGCGGTTTTTTACAAAAGATAGAGTACTTCAAGAGGAAGGTTTTTAGTATATAATTTTCAACGCGGTCGAAGTCGCGGGCATCAGCTATCTACTAAAAATAAAGATATAGTGACCGGCACATAACTTGGCAAGATTTTAACGTAGTGGGAGAAAGTTTGCGCATGTGAGATAAAACTTACGCAAGTGTACGAAGGAGTGAGCGGGACATGTGCAAGGGCGAACCAATCGCGCGGTCGGATCTATGTTATCTTGTCCCTATGCTCCGCTTGATACCTGATCAGATCCAAAAACGACTTCTTCTTTTTCGACGCAAAAAAGCGCATCTCACTATTCTTGCCAACTTAGGTGCCGGGAATTATACAACCCCTGAAATATTTAATAACAGCAAAGATGTCAGGCGTTATATTGCTTTACACATTTAGTCAAGCGCTACACATCCCTTACTTTTAACGCGGGCGAAGTCGCGGGCACCAGCTAGTATACTGGACAAACCTCTGACATTGACTGACGGAAATGGTTTTTGAAAAAAAAAAAAACATTTAATCGTTTTTGAAAGAAATTCTAATTCAGAAAACCTATTGTTATAACGATATACAACCTCTACGGTTGTATTGTATATATGTATATAATATATATAATTAAAAAGAACATCTTGAGTTTGTCGAGGACTTGACTTATTAAAAAGACGTAAAACTAAAATGTGTTTCACTACATAATACCTATCCTATTACCTACCTACCTCGGTCCTCCCGTCCCGAAAAATTAAATCGTTCCGGGTCCGAGGATTAGTGTTACAAAATAAAACAAAAATGTAATTACTTAATTATATATTTATTTAGTATTTCTGTTTAATAAATTAAATTGTGACAAACATTTACAATTTTAGCACTACCTAAACATTCGCCATCTTTATAGAAAGCACCAAATTGTCCTTCAGTAAGGGCTCGTAATTTTTCCGCCAATATAACTGTCAATCCTTGATGGTGCTTTATTATTCTACATGGCACCAGAGGGTTAACATTTTGAAATCTAAAATAGCATAATAATACATTATTTTGCACTAACTCTTGAGGTTCATTCGCAATCCAATGCGGAAAACCAGTAATGCAAATATCACTCCATAAAACAGGATGTTTGGTATCGGCCACCTGAAAAGAATACAAAATTAAAATAAAACCTACGTGAAGTGAAAGTTTGTGACGATGCATGGATGGATGTATGTTCCTGAATTAAGCAATAACAGATTTTGATAAAATTCACCACACAGATCACCAAGATTAACATTTTTTTTTGAAGCCGAGGGTGGGTCTATAGTAAATTATAAAAGAAGGAACTACATATATGAATATAAATATGTATAAAAATAAAGTATGTTCGCATTTTGTATGTATAAAGTTATAACCAATATAGTCCGGGAGCCAGCGACACTATCTTTTGACACATTTGCGCAACATTTATTGTATGGTTTTTGTGTCATATTAGCGCTTGTTACAACATAAAATCGACTCCTTAAACGCTTGTTTAAACAAATGAGTGAATGTCAAAAATGCGCAAAGCTGAAACTTTACATATTGTTTATTGGCAGTCCATTATGAAAAAAAAAAAAACACTTCCTGCCACCTCTATTGTCGAACAACAAACTCCTGCCATTGACATAATAATGTTAAAAAATAAAAATAAATTGACTTATATGTGCAAAGCTAAATTTTTTGAAATTATGCTGCCAGCCGTTTGACAGAACATGGCGTCGGCAGGAACAAAATAGTATTGCACGAAAATCCATGACAACATTATTATGTCGATGGCAGGAGTTTGTTGTTCGACAATAGAGGTGGCAGGAAGTGTTTTTTCCATAATGGTCTGTCAATAAACAATATGTAAAGTTTCAGCTTTGCGCATTTTTGACATTCACTCATTTGTTTAAACATATTTGACATACACAGCCACTTGTTGTCCCGCGATTGAGATGGCAGGAATTTATTTTTTTGATAGGCTATATTATCACAACAAATTTAAAAAAACCAGGCTTGCGCAAATATAGCAACGGAAAGTGTCGCTGGCTCCCGGACGAATAGAAATTCCATCAGAATGACTTGTTCTCTCTGATCAGCAGACTTAAAGCAAGGAGATAATATTAACAATACTAGTAAACTTAAAAAGTTACCTAATGAAAATGAAATAGTGAAACAATTTAAAAAAAAAAAAAACATTAAAATTAATAGTGAAAAACAGCTATGTTTATTCAATGTCAATTAATACACATTCAATAAACATAACATGTTTTTGGAAGTAATAGTATCCTACATAAGCTTGTGCACATAAGCAATTCAGATTGTTGTTATACCCTACACTGGTAGGTACCTAGATTTCCATCTAATAAATCTAATAATAAAAAAAACATTTACCACATAGATATTGTTTGTTGACAAGTCCAACTTGAACACAAAGTAGGCTGTGCTGTTTATTGTTATCTTACATCTTTGGCCAACAGTCCATTGGTGTATCCCATTATGTTCGGCCACAACTTGTCCCGTATCTATATCTATAAAAGAGCCCTTCTTTGGCTGGATATACTGAAAAAAAAATTAACGTATTATTGGCTGATTCATCCTAATAAAACTTGATATAAATCTGAGTGCAGATAATCTGAAAAAAATTTCTAGTAAACAAATATGTAGTTAAAAAACTGGAATTCTGCCACAAAGTGGCAATGGTGTCAATAGGGCTGAATATAAATATGAAAATTTAATTAGCCAAATAAGGTCCCTTGTTTATGCAAGGGGTAAATGTCGTTCAAGTATTACGTAAGCAGATTTATTACAATTATTTATCCCCCCATCCCCCTTGTCAGCAAAAGTAAGGAAAGCTCTTACCCCCTCCCCCCATGCTTATGTAAACATTTTTCAATTAATGTATTGGTTTTTTAATATTATAATTATAACGTAATATACCGATGACGTAATCATCATCAAGACTCCCCTACCCCCCATGTCATCCAAAATAAGCAAAGCAAAGATCGCCCCGCCCCCCCTAAAGCATAATACTTGAACGTCCCCTAAAGCAATTTAAACTTTTTACAAGAAATTGCGCTATGTAATTTCTTGTAAACATCCCCCAAAACGCAACACAACGCATGCTGTTTTATTTAACAGTAGTCTTCTGTAAGGCTTTTTTTATGTTAAGCTCAGCAGACATCAAGCTGACGGTCCAGTTGATAGTAGGTGGCTACTGTCGCCTATTACGCAAGCAACGCCATAGGTGCTGCAAGTACACTGCCGACCATAGTAGGATTAAGTATAGGGTTTAGGCACAGTGTGTCCTGTCACTCATTCACAGTATTTAATTTATATATGAAAACTTACTTCATCTATAAAGTCTTGAAATTTCCTCTTTCCAATAAAACAAATTCCAGTACTGTCTTTCTTTTTTGCTACATTTAAAAGCCCTTCCGTTTTAGCTATTTTTCTAACTTCACTTTTCAATAAATTTGCCAAAGGAAACATACATTTGCGCAGAGAACATTGTTTCACTTGTGATAAGAAAAATGTTTGATCCTTAAATTTATCTTGTGGCTGAAGGAGTTTTACATCTGTAAGTAAAATATTACTGACAATTGAAAGGGGGAAATCAATATAACAAGGACAAATAAGTATGTACTTATATGTTAATGTTAAATAGTTATTAGGTACATACTGTCATTTTCATTATATCTTTCTAGAAGTGGACCAAAAGATGTATTAGCATAATGACCAGTAGCAATAGCGTCCACTCCTAAAGTGTTCCTGCAATGTTCGAAAAATCTATCAAATTTAATATATCTATTGCACAGAATATCAGGATTGGGTGTTAGTCCCATTTCATATTCTTTAATTAAAACCAAGAACACTTCGTTCCAATATTCCTTAATAAAGTGAACTCTGCGCAAGGGAATATCAAGCTTACGGCATACAACTACCGCATCTTCAAAATCTTTTTCGTCGTTACAAGCACCACCTTCGTAATTGCCATCCCAATTTCTCATGAATACACCTTCCACTTGATAACCTGTAATTTAGAACGATTTAGATAATTTATCTGCAGAGAATAACTTTTAACAATAGTCACATATATTTATGTAAACCGTACCCGATCGTTTCAGAATAAGTGCTGCAACAGCACTATCGACTCCTCCTGATATACCTAAAGCAATTTTCCTGAACATTATGATGTTTTTTACACAGGTTTTTAAATAAATTGTGATTAAATTTAGATTAAATAAAGCTAACCTAACCTAACAAGCACAGACTAACTGAAGTCTGAACTGAGTAAGAGTAACACTAACAAACAAACTAGCGGTGGGCGTTATGTAGCACCAATCGTTTTCACAACGTTGTGGCTGAACGGCAACGCAAACGTTGTGGGAGATTTTGACAACGATCTATTTCTCAAAACGTCAAACTCTCCCGTGCACCAATCCGTCTACCGTTGTAGCAAACGGACTTCGTTTTCGGTTCGGAAAATTTACAACTAAAGCTGTAGCAAACCGTATGTATTCGGTACTGAGTAACGGGTCCATCTAGTACCGAGTAACGAAACGTTACCCACGAATGCATTTCGTTACTCGCATTTTTCGTATTACCTATACTATTTCATTCACGCAAATTCAAGTACCGTTGATGCGTGAATTGAAACGTTTTCTTGCTGATCGTATGTATGTTTTACGCATGCGCGCGCTTATTCGGATTTCGGTGAATTTAAAAACGTACGTTACTAAGAACGATGTTTGTTTATTAAGTAAAGTATATTTTGGAAATTCGTCGTCCAAGTTTTTTACGGTTTATTTAAGGTATTGTGTGTGTGTAGACAAGACAAAGTTTGAGATTGGAACTGAAACAAGGTAAGAAAGTATTTTTTACAAATTAGAAATATGTTTTGTTTAAGTAACATTAAGTATCGTGTATTTTCACGTTTTTTTGTTCTTATCGTAAAAGAGATATTCAGCCAAATTCCATATCATTTACTTTATGAATAATGCAACCGTTATAGACATATTCTACAAATTACGAATGTTGCGATGCCGCGATGTCATACACTTCATACAGTGTACGGCATACGCGTACCCAATACGACTCGATTCGTTGCTCTGCTCTAACATAGCATGTTATGATGAGGTATCAGAAGTAACGAGTAACGTAACGATACGATAGTAACGAGTACTAATTGTTATAGTACCGAATACATACGGGTACGCTTTTTTTCGTTACTTTTACACCACTGTTTACAACATAACGAACGGTACGCATGAAACAACCATCTCTTTCGCAACCACCGGTTAAGTATGATAAAAAGAGACGGTAATATCTAATCAGATACGATGTAATTATTACGACCTTTGACATTGTTCGGTGGATGCGTTTGTACGATAGTTTACCTTATGCATATACTAATAAGATAAATTTCGATTATTTTCGATGCTCGTTTTTTTACCGAATTTCTTTCATTTTGTTTTGATGACTGTGAATGCAAATTGCAAGTACTTAATTAAAAAAAATCTAAATAATAAATGTTACTATAACTCAAATGAATATTTTTTAGATGACATTATCATTTAAATATTAATAATATAAATGTAAATATAATTTATTTTTTATTTAAATAAAATAAAATTCTTATATATATTTATATATATAAATAATTATATACTTATATATATACGCTTCCTCTCTCCTAGTCCCTAAGTTGCATGCCCAACAGGGTCCATAACATTGGTCTTTATTTTTATAACATCTTTGTACATTATGGTTTCGCAATAAATAATTGAATTGAATTGAATATTATCAGTCGTCATATTATGCGCAATAAATCAATTTATATACTTAACAATGCCAAACAACGCGAAATTAACCACAACGAAAAACGGATCCAAAAACGAAAGACTGTTTTAAAACAACATATTTATTTTGACGGTGGTTGCGAAATAGATCGTTGTGAAATAGACGGTTCGCACAACGTTGTGATAGCTCCGGTAACGTTTTGTTGTGTTGTTCAGAAAACGCGTAACGACACATGACTGAAACAAACCAACCCATGACAAAAGGCATTATGAATGAATGACATTGACAATATGTATGTTGACATTTACAATTGGATTTTATTTTAATCAAGGAGAATTGAGTAAGGAGGACAATCTCTGAGTATTAAAAGTGTCCGTCTGTGTCCGTCGAAACGGATAAATTGGTGGCGCTGGTGAGGGCTAGTGCTCAACCAAAATTCAACTTGGCGCACTTCACTCTGTCAGCTACTGCTACATTCATTCCATACTCTCCATACTCTCAAACTCTCTGTTCAAACTAGCGCCATCTATATTTATCGGATTTTATTGCCACTTTTTCACCCATGTAAGATGGCGCTCCTTACTCAATTCTTGATTTTAATCCTTCTTGGTCACTGATCTCTAATAAAGCACTGGATAGGTTATCCCATACAAATTATAAATACTTTCGTGTACCATTTTGAAGCGCCGCCGTACGAAAGTACGGGAAATAATTTTGACGTTTGCGTATTTTTCAATCCCTAGATAAGTATAATAGTGTCTATTATATACTATTTGTTGATGTCTTAGACTGTTTAAGTTTATTAATTTGTGTCCGCTTGAGTTTTGAAACATGAAGAAATATGTATTATGTAAATGTCATATCATGCGGACATCACTAGTTTTAATTCCATCCGCGTTTTGATCCAACGTATCTGGTTATGGTATTATATATAATGATTATGCTTAATTTAATACAATACAAATAAGATACGATACATACCTGAAAAAACTAAATAAAGTCATAGTAATTTTTAAAATTTTAATGATCGGTGTTGCTAGTCGTCCGTTAAACGGACGATTAAAATTAACTAGACTAATTTATTTTATCGTCCTACTATCCGACGACTAAATTTTTTTATAATCGTCCGTTTAGCGAAAAACTAAAAACTTCATTAATCGATTTACCGAAATGGGTTTGTTGTCCATTACGATCATGACAAATGTCAAATCCAACGGCCATGAACTCTCACATTTTGCATTCAAGACTCCAAGAAGGATCTAATCAAAGATATTTGTTTGGTCTCGCTGCGCTCGACTAGATACAGCCGCCGTACTTGAAAATTACGGCAACATTTAGTACGCCGTATTCGGCGTACCCGAGCTAGTCACACTGCAAACTGTGTGTGATATGTACGTTCCGAATGTTTTATTAAATTTGGGCATGATAAAATGCCAATTTGTGTAGTGAAACTGTATAAAAATATACGGACGGAGACGCATTTACGGAGCTAATTGCTTTTAGTTAGGGGCGTATCTAGTTGAGCGTAGACCAATCATTTATCTATGGATGTAATATTAAAAATTAATTATCAGCGTAATTAAGATCGAACAAACATTTTTTTGATCGGACAAACGATAACTAGCTAAGATTGATTAAAAAGAAAAAAAAAAGCCTAGATATTATGATTGTCGGAACTAGGTTCAAGCCAATTTAAAAAAAAAACTAAAAACGAACAAACACTAATTTTTTTCTAACAAATACCCACAAACGACGAACAATCGAATTAGCAAAAAAAAAGTTGCAAAAAATTTACATTCCTCCGCCAACTTGAGGGAAGTTGTACTTACACTCCATAGGCTCCATAGCTTACAGCGCCAAAATGGCGATTTTCAAATAGACAAAAATAATTTGTCAGCAGCCTATCTAGTGCTTTGTTACAGATCAGTGTTCTTGGTCTTCTTCATAGAGCATATAATCACTACGTTATACTAGTCTTCTCTTTGTAAGATGCTTAAAACACTTGGCACATTTTTTAACGTAAAAGTTTGTTAGCACTTGTGAATCTTTGTTTAAATATCATTGCCTACATCTACGGGTTTGAAGTATGAAATGAGCTTTGTTCCTAGAGAAAGCTACGCTACGGCTACGACCTACGACTTCATTATTTTGTGATGCGCTAGCTAGAATTTTGTATACTCTGTGGTTTTATGATTGTGTACTAGCTTGTGGACTGTGGCAGGCAGTCAGTCAGTCAGTCAGAGTATTATAATATATCATGTATATCAGTCAGTGCAGTGATCACGTTCACGCGCTCACTACGACGCAGTGATGAAAGAAAATGGCTACCACGAATGATTCGAAGGCGCCTGTGCGCCAAGTAAAAAGAGTGCAATTTGGTATAATATCTCCAGATGAAATCGTAAGTTATTGATTTGCATATATATCTTGTATTCTTTCTATTTTTATTACCAAAAGCTTTTGTAATAAGCTTCCGTCCAATTTAACTGCTATACAGACAATAAGACGATTGTTTCTCCTTATCAAAGTGAATTTTTCCTGTGTTAACTTTTTAACGACTGTATGTTAATTCAGAATGATATTATTTTACAGCGACGTATGTCAGTTACTGAAGGTGGCATCCGCTTTCCTGAAACTATGGAAGGCGGAAGGCCCAAGCTTGGAGGTCTTATGGATCCCAGACAAGGTGTGATTGATAGGACTTCAAGATGCCAAACGTGTGCTGGGAATATGACAGAGTGTCCAGGACACTTTGGACACATTGATTTAGCTAAGCCAGTATTTCATATTGGTTTCATAACAAAAACAATAAAAATCTTGAGATGTGTTTGTTTTTATTGTTCAAAGCTACTTGTTAGCCCCGTAAGTATTTTTCTTTAGTCAATACATTTTAATATATTGTGTTAACTAAGAGACTGTGTAATTAATTTTATATTATTTTTTATTTTAGACAAATCCAAAAATTAAAGAAGTCGTAATGAAATCAAAGGGTCAACCACGTAAAAGGTTGACTTATGTGTATGACTTGTGTAAAGGCAAAAATATTTGTGAAGGTGGTGAAGATATGGATATAGGCAAAGAAGGTGAAGAAGGAAAGAGAGGGACTGGTCACGGTGGTTGTGGACACTACCAACCCTCAATTAGGAGACAGGGGTTAGATTTAACGGCTGAATGGAAACATGTCAATGAAGATTCACAAGAGAAGAAGATTATCATTACTGCTGAGAGGGTTTGGGAAATTTTGAAGCACATTACAGATGAAGAATCGTTTATATTGGGAATGGATCCCAAATTTGCAAGACCCGATTGGATGATAGTGACTGTCCTTCCTGTGCCACCGCTGGCCGTAAGACCTGCTGTGGTCATGTTTGGAGCTGCTAAAAATCAAGATGACTTGACTCATAAACTTGCCGATATTATAAAGGCTAATAATGAACTGATGAGAAATGAACAGTCGGGTGCTGCGGCACATGTTCTTGCAGAGAATATAAGAATGTTGCAGTTTCATGTTGCTACATTCGTTGACAATGATATGCCTGGAATGCCAAAGTATGTATTATTATTTCTTCATGTTAAGGTTGGCAGACAGGCTGATTGTTCACTTGATGGTAGACGGCTGCAGTGAAATATACCTATAACACGAGGAATGTTACAGTGCTCCAAGTGCACTGTCGACTACAGTAGGATTAAGAATATGGGATAGGAAAAAGAGGCTCTGGCATCCCTTGGTCACTCGCCAAAACACAACAGCAAACATGCTGTTATTTCATGGTCTTTCTGTAAAAGGGTGCCAGAATTTTTTGTTTGCAATGTTTTTCACCCCTACAATAAATGTCACATTCCCAATTAAATATCTAAGTATTAAAATTGATTATTAAAACTTAATTTTTATATGAATGTTGAAAAGCAATACAATTGAGTTGTGTTCATAATCAATCCAAGGGGTTGTTATAGGAGCAAAACTGTTTATCCTTGAAACTTTCCTAAAGACAAAAAGTGTGACTGCATATTTAAATCTTCAATATTAGCTTAAAAAAATCAGTATTGTTTCCTAAAAATTTTCTTAATGAGTTAAATCAAATTGTCAATCATCAATACTAATAATAAATCTATAAGGGTCGGTCATGGAGTAATTTACTTTGTTTTCAGAGATATCGTGTTTATAGGCTCTATACACGATACTGAAACTAAATTGACCATTTTTAGAATTTTTTTCTGTATGTATGTATGTTCCTCCAAAACTCTTACACGAATTAACTGATTTTCATGAAACTTGGTAGATAAACATTTAGACATACAGGACACAGGATAGGCTACTTTTTTCTTTTTCAACGCGGACGTAGTCGCAGGCACCAGCTAGTTTTTATATATATGTATATTTTAAAATATACATATTATATCAAAACTATAAATGTATATTTTAATAATATTATATTGCGAGAGGAATACATTATATTATAGTAGCTGACGTTGTCAGTCGTCCTGTCAATTTCATACACAAATACCATCCAAATTTCTGAGCTTTCCTCTGTATTTTTCTAAAAAATATTTCACATAAACCCAGAAAATTTTGAATTCATGTGGTCATAAAACAAGTGATAAATTTTTTACTGTGTTTCATCAAAATGCTACAGAGATTTTTTTGAATCTTTTTAACATAAAATATGAAGATTTTATAAGATACATTTTTATTTTTTCAGAGCCATGCAGAAGTCTGGAAAGCCTTTAAAAGCCATAAAAGCACGTTTAAAAGGGAAAGAGGGTAGAATTAGAGGAAACCTTATGGGAAAACGAGTTGATTTTTCTGCTCGTACTGTTATTACACCAGATCCTAACTTGCGTATTGATCAAGTGGGGGTACCAAGATCCATCGCACAAAACTTGACATTTCCAGAATTAGTCACACCGTTTAACATTGATAGAATGCAGGAACTCGTCCGCAGGGGAAATGCGCAGTATCCGGGAGCCAAGTATATTGTTCGCGACAATGGTGAACGTATAGATCTGCGGTTTCATCCCAAGCCTTCAGATCTGCATTTACAATATGGTTATAAAGTGGAACGTCACTTGCGCGACGATGATTTAGTTATATTCAATCGTCAACCAACATTGCACAAAATGAGTATGATGGGTCACAGAGTGAAAGTACTTCCGTGGTCAACCTTTCGTATGAATTTAAGTTGCACTTCACCGTACAATGCAGATTTTGATGGAGATGAAATGAACTTACATGTGCCTCAATCAATGGAAACAAGAGCTGAAGTGGAAAATATTCACATAACGCCTCGTCAGATTATTACACCTCAAGCTAATAAACCAGTCATGGGTATTGTACAGGATACTCTAACGGCAGTAAGGAAGATGACAAAAAGAGATGTTTTCCTTACTAAAGAACAAGTTATGAATTTACTAATGTTCTTACCAACTTGGGATGGCAAAATACCACAGCCATGTATACTGAAGCCTCAGCCACTTTGGACAGGAAAACAGATATTTACTTTGATCATTCCTGGTAATGTAAATATGATTCGAACACATTCCACACATCCCGATGAAGAAGACGATGGGCCTTACAAATGGATATCTCCCGGAGACACTAAAGTAGTAGTAGAACATGGAGAACTTCTCATGGGCATCTTGTGTAAGAAGTCACTCGGTGCATCAGCTGGCTCCTTACTTCACATTTGTATGTTGGAGTTAGGTCACGAAACTGCAGGCCGTTTTTATGGCAATATTCAAACTGTAATCAACAATTGGTTACTGCTCGAAGGTCACTCCATTGGTATTGGAGATACTATTGCTGATCCGCAGACTTATCAAGAGATTCAGCGTGCTATTGTAAAAGCTAAAGATGATGTAATAGAAGTCATTCAAAAGGCCCATAACATGGAACTTGAACCAACTCCTGGTAACACTCTTAGACAAACATTCGAAAATCAAGTAAATCGTATCCTAAATGACGCTCGTGATAAAACTGGTGGTTCCGCTAAGAAATCCCTCACAGAATACAATAATCTTAAAGCTATGGTGGTTGCCGGTTCTAAAGGTTCAAATATTAACATTTCTCAAGTTATTGCCTGTGTAGGCCAACAAAACGTTGAAGGAAAACGTATTCCCTTCGGTTTTCGTAAAAGAACCTTACCTCATTTCATCAAAGATGATTATGGTCCAGAATCAAGAGGTTTTGTTGAAAACTCTTATCTAGCTGGTTTGACACCTTCTGAATTTTATTTCCACGCTATGGGTGGACGTGAGGGTCTCATTGATACTGCTGTAAAAACTGCTGAGACTGGTTATATCCAACGTCGTCTCATAAAGGCTATGGAGTCTG
This sequence comes from Synanthedon formicaeformis, assembly GCA_945859745.1. NCBI lineage: Eukaryota > Metazoa > Arthropoda > Insecta > Lepidoptera > Sesiidae > Synanthedon > Synanthedon formicaeformis. Next base: position 5,509,689 of record OX243967.1, on the reverse strand, counting down.
TCATGGTTCACTATGACGGGACTGTAAGAAATTCAGTTGGACAACTTATTCAGTTAAGATATGGCGAGGACGGTTTAGCGGGTGAAACAGTAGAGTTTCAGAATATGCCCACTGTTAAATTGTCTAACAAAGCTTTTGAAAAGAAATTCAAATTTGACCCCTCAAATGAAAGGTATTTGAAGAGGATATTCAATGAGGAGATAATAAAAGAGCTCACAGAATCGGGATATGTAATTGCTGACTTGGAGAGTGAATGGGAACAACTTTGTAAAGACAGAGAAACTCTGCGAACAATTTTCCCAAGTGGTGAATCTAAAGTTGTACTCCCCTGCAACTTTAAGCGAATGATATGGAATGTACAAAAGATTTTCCATATTAACAAGAGGATGCCCACGGACTTGAGTCCTATTAAAGTTATACAAGGTGTTAAAGATCTTCTCAAGAAATGTGTCATTGTAGCTGGCGATGATCGATTGTCTGTACAAGCTAATGAGAATGCAACACTGCTGTTCCAGTGTCTAGTAAGGTCAACTCTTTGTACCAAATTCGTATCAGAGGAATACAGACTGTCAAGTGAAGCATTTGAATGGTTAATTGGTGAAATAGAAACTCGTTTCCAACAAGCGCAAGTGAATCCAGGTGAAATGGTAGGCGCATTGGCTGCTCAGTCACTCGGAGAGCCTGCCACACAGATGACATTGAACACTTTCCATTTCGCTGGTGTGTCGTCCAAAAACGTAACCCTTGGTGTGCCGCGTCTAAAGGAAATCATCAACATATCAAAGAAACCCAAAGCTCCATCTCTAACTGTATTCTTGACAGGCGGAGCAGCAAGAGATGCTGAAAAAGCTAAGAATGTTCTTTGCAGATTGGAACATACCACTTTACGTAAAGTCACAGCGAATACGGCCATTTATTACGATCCAGATCCACAAAACACAGTTATAGCGGAAGATCAAGAGTTTGTTAATGTTTATTATGAAATGCCTGACTTTGATCCTACAAAGATATCACCGTGGTTGTTGCGTATTGAGTTGGATCGTAAGAGGATGACAGATAAAAAGCTTACCATGGAACAAATTGCCGAAAAAATTAACGCTGGATTCGGTGATGATTTAAATTGTATTTTCAACGACGATAATGCCGAAAAGCTTGTGTTGAGAATAAGAATAATGAACAACGAGGAAAGCAAATTCCAAGACAACGATGAAGAGACAGTTGACAAGATGGAGGATGATATGTTCTTAAGATGTATCGAAGCTAACATGTTATCTGATATGACGCTACAAGGAATCGAGGCTATCGCTAAAGTGTATATGCATTTGCCTCAAACTGAAGCCAAAAAACGTATCATAATTACAGAGCAGGGCGAATTCAAAGCAATTGCAGAGTGGTTGCTCGAAACTGATGGTACATCTTTAATGAAAGTACTATCAGAACGTGATGTGGATCCTATTAGAACATTCAGTAACGACATTTGTGAAATTTTCCAAGTGTTGGGAATAGAAGCTGTGCGTAAATCAGTAGAGAAAGAAATGAACGCTGTCTTACAATTTTATGGTCTCTACGTGAATTATCGGCATCTGGCTTTGCTTTGTGACGTCATGACTGCTAAAGGCCATCTTATGGCCATCACACGTCACGGCATTAACAGACAGGACACTGGAGCGCTCATGAGATGCTCTTTTGAAGAAACTGTCGATGTACTGTTAGACGCTGCAAGTCACGCTGAAGTAGATCCTATGCGTGGTGTATCAGAAAATATAATTATGGGACAGCTACCAAGAATGGGAACCGGTAAGAATAACTGAATAATCGATATATTTTTATAGTTACATAAAGATATACAATAATTTTAATATATATTTTTATAATATAAAATATACGTTTGTTTGTTTTACAGGTTGTTTTGATTTACTTCTTGATGCTGAGAAATGTAAGCATGGTATGGAAATGGGAGGCTTAGGCGTGGGCATGGGTGTAGGAGGTGGGATGTATTTCGGTGTTGGGACACCATCCATGACACCTTTAATGACACCATGGTCAAATCAAAACACACCTGGATATGGCAGCAGCGTTTGGTCTCCAGGTCAAGGTAAATTTATTAATTTATACTTTAATTTCTATACGTTAACTCCTGTTTTTAACATTACCCAAATTATGATTTGACAATCCTTCTAAGAAATACTCCCGTAATATGTGAAATAAGCAAAAATTCCACTGATAGGTGTACCTACATATTTATATTTATTTTGTTTTACAGTGGGCAGCAGTATGACTCCAGGGGGACCATCATTCTCACCATCAGGAGCTTCGGACGCATCGGGATTGTCACCTGCTTATAGCGCGTGGTCCCCACCACCTGGTTCTCCCGGTTCACCTGGACCCCCACTTTCACCCTATGCTTCCCCAGTCGGTGCATCTCCTTCGTATTCGCCAACTAGCCCCGTCTATGCCCCAGCGTCCCCAAGCCTCACTCCGGCTTCTCCTCACTACTCGCCAGCAAGCCCTTCTTACTCGCCAACGTCACCACATTATTCTCCCACATCCCCTATGTATTCCCCAACCTCACCCAGTTACTCTCCAACATCACCTGGCTATTCTCCCACATCTCCGTCCTATTCCCCCACTTCACCGAGCTACTCGCCCACGAGTCCCTCATACTCTCCCACTAGTCCAGCTTATTCTCCAACATCACCGAGTTACTCACCCACATCACCAAGCTACTCTCCCACTAGTCCGTCCTATTCCCCCACTAGTCCCTCTTATTCCCCAACAAGCCCAGTATATTCGCCAACATCACCCGGATACTCCCCATCTTCGCCTAGTTATTCGCCAACTAGCCCAGTCTATAGTCCCGCATCACAAACGTATTCCCCGTCTTCGCCAAGCTACACACCCACTTCTCCCGTATATTCACCAACAAGTCCCTCATATTCACCAACATCACCCGCTTATTCCCCAACTTCACCGAACTACTCGCCATCCTCTCCTAAATATTCCCCAACATCTCCAAACTATTCACCCACATCGCCGTCCCTCTCGGGAGGTAGTCCAACCTATTCACCGACAAGTCCACAATATTCACCAACAAGTCCGCAATACTCTCCAAACGCTTATTCGCCATCGTCTCCCAATTACTCGCCATCCTCGCCAGGATACTCTCCGGCATCGAGACAATATTCACCGACGTCAGCAAATTACACTCCCACCTCTCCTAATTATTCTCCTTCTTCACCGAATTATTCACCAACGTCCTCCGGGCCAGCTACTTATTCCCCAACTTCACCCTCTTATTCCCCCACCTCGCCTAGTTACGACGATGGTAACGAGTAGTGAACCAAAACGTGTTTTATAATTTTCTATTTTTTAGTGACATACACTCACTATTTAATCTTTATTTTTCTATATATATAAGAGAATGAGAATTTAGTTCGATAAGCATTTGGTTTGTGGAGTGATTGAGGCTGAGAAGACTGGGTACTGTTGTCTAGGTTAAGAAAACAATATATTCATAGGGCTGGAGCAAATTAGAGGACGTGCCGTGCCGAGTATTTAAATTTTTTCATAGTATTTTTTACTTTAAGGGCTTTTAATATTATGCTACGGCCGAATGCCTCAGCTCATTAATTGTTGCCATAACGTAATAAAATGCAATTTGAATTAAATTCAAGCCCAAGGTACAAAATATTAGGAAAAAAATTAAATACTTTGCCGTGTTCTCCAATTTCCGCCAGCCCTTAATGTTAAGAAATCTATACTAATACTACACGCTCCCGGCTTCGCCCCTGTTCAAAATAAAACTATCCTATCTTTTATACGTTGGACCAAATTACACCATAGTTACGAAGTTTTATCAAAATCGGTTCAGTTCAACTGCTAAACGAGTTCATTGGCGTCAAACAACGTGACACGTAATTTTCATATACATATATATATATAGTTTATAAAGCTGAAGAGATTGTTTGTTTGAACGCGTTAATCTCGGGAATAATTGGTTCTAATTGAAAAATTCTTTGTGTTTTGGATAGTCCATTTATCGAGAAAGGTATAACATTTTGAACGTGGACGAAGTCGCGAGCAACATTATTTAATATCACAAAATTGATAGGTATTGTAATTTTTGAATAAAATTCCAAATAAGTACAAGTTTGTTTTATTTTTAGATGTTGTTTCACACAATTATTGGTTCCTTATTAGCTTTTGGATCTCCCTTTCCTAGCTACCGTTCATAAAATGAGTAGACAGAGGTGGCACGACCACTACTAGGGAAAAAGACACGAAAAAAGACAGGTCGTGCCTACACATGTCTACAGTTATAATCTTGTACAGTCAGCGTCAGAAGTAGATGAGCATCTGAAGTAGGCAAATAATTGTTAGCATTTAATTTTTCATTAACATCTACACAACAATAATTTCAAATTTATGTGAGCTTCTATGAATCCAAATATATCTAAACACCAAAATGTCATATATTTCTTTACAAACGAAAAGTCTTTTTTTTTATCTATACAATTCGATCGCCAATAGTAACTAAGCACTTAAATTTTCAATTACATCTGAACACTTTTTGGAATAAAACTTTGACATCTTTGTATTAAGGTTTATATTAAGCTGGTGGTAATAATCGTCTACTTACCATTGATCTGAACTATAGATGCGGCGTAGCAAGCAGAAAGCCCCGAAATCTTTGGTAGTATTAAAATCATACTCGCACTAGCGAGCGACAGTGCGAATTCGTCCACTTCTCTCTTTTTCTCTCGAGTGGACGAATTGTACTACTACCATTATTTACGGGCTACGCCGTGTCTATACTCCCAAATATACTTATAAAGTCTTTGCTACTTACATTATCTTTCATATTACGCTTGAATGACATCGTGGGGAATTTTTTTCAACCGATTTCAAAAAAGGAAGAGGTTCTCAATTTGACTATTAGTATTATTCCAGCTCCAAATTTTTCTATATAGTTTATTCTACACCTATTTTAGCGTCGGGTTTGGGAGGGAAGGGAAAAAAAGGTGGATTATATCGAAAAAAATGTGTATTTCGAAAACTATGCGGTTTAGGGCAAAAGTGCCAATTAATAATTTATTATTATATTATTATTCTTTTCGCTTTTGAGGCCACCTCCCCTGATTTTGGCTTTTGGAGGGGGGGGGGGGGACGAGTTAAATTGACTATAATAATCATAACTTGTATTTGTGTGTATTTGTGAGTTTTGCTTGTGCTTAAATTAAAGCTAAGTTACTGCTCTACAACTTCGTTTCTCATAACTTTCCTCGTAGAATGATTATTTTAGACGATATTTTGTTTTGAATTTTTTAGATTCCAAAAATCTAGAAAAAAACCGAATAACTGGTACTTTACACCCTCCGTAACTCTGGAACCGTTCACTCTAGCAAGATTATGCTATCGACCATTTTTGTTCGCAATTCAATTTACATTACTTTTGCGCCAAACCGCATAGTTTTCGAAATATTTAAGAAAAAATGATAAAATCCAACTTCTCCCCCCCCCCCCTCCCAAACCTGACGCTAAAAATGGTGTAACTTTTTACCAAACAATAAGTAGACTTTATAGAACAATTTGGAGCCAGAATGATACTTTTATTTTGAATGTTGGGGTTTAGTCGTTTTATGAGCTAATTGCACCATACTATATAATTGTGAATTGACTTTGATGATTCCTTGTACTTAGCTCGTTCTTAACGACCTTTTCTAGAGACCCCGGGTTCGATTCCCGACAGGGTCAACTTTGGAAATAAGCTTTTCAAAATTGGCTCTGATCTGGACCTTGAAAGTTGAAGTTCGGTAAGGGGTTACTGTCAGTATGCCCTGCGATATATATATATATCGGATCAGGATGGGCCGAAGTAGGGATCGGGGCGTTATCATGGACATCAGACATAGCGATGGACTTTCGATTTCTTCTTTAAATCAAAGAATGCGTTAAAGTACAATAATTCAGCGTTTATTGGCTTCTACACGGATATACGAAAACAGTTATTTACAATGAAAGAGTTAACAAAATAATTAAACTATGACAATCGTTCATTACGGCACAATTAAATCTTAATTTTGCGAAATTGGTTGTATGGAAAGTGACAAGTCTCTTGGCCAGCGAAGTCCCAAAACAAAACTGCCTCTCAGAGTCTAATTCGAATCTCTCCACCATTTTTATCACCGCCAAGGGCCATGTCCAAGCAAGCGGAACCGGATACAAATTGATTAGCCAATCATTGCTGTCCCTGCCTCTGTGTGTTTCCAGTCAACCAACATTACAATCTTAATTGATGTCCAATCAGAAAGAGCATACGGTCATGAAAAATGAAATGTTGCCATTTTAAATAATAAGCGCAGTAGACAGAAAATAAATAATAACAATATTGCCAGTTAGAAAACTGAATGTAGAGCTATCTGTAACGCGATGTCGCCACCCACAGACTCAATCAACTAGTGTCCCAGACAACATGTATGCAAATTTTCATGCTTCATTCATCAGTTCAGTAGTTTTTGCGTGAAGGCATATACTATTGATCATCAACACACGTCCTAATCTTTCGCTCATGTCTTCTCAATTATATTTATTTAGATACGTCTGACAACTTTGTTTACCTAATTATGAAAATATGAATGTATAGAAATTAATGACAATTCGACGGTTCAGATATTTTTGACGCGTTGGATGTTCACATTAATTAGAGTACTTTGTTGTGTAGATATAATTGATCCTTAAAGTGTGTAGTTCTATTTGAGTACCTAGACAGTCAGAATCAGATGATTCTGACTGTACTTATCAATAAATAGCAGTAGCTAAGCTGTTTACATTATTATAGTAGCTGCCTAGTCTCTTGAGTTGTGTGCTGGAGTAGTACTGGCAAGTTCTTTGTCTTTGTCCGCAACCAGACGTCATATTAACCGCCGGGCCACGGGGCATTCGCTGCAGCAAATTTTCGCGCGGAGCGAACGCTATGCGTGGCATTTTTAGTATATTTCTGTACATTTGTTTTAGTCGCCCGCGCGAAAATTCGCTGCAGCGAATGCCCCGTGGCCCGGCGGTAATAAGCAAGTTTGCACAACAGTTCATGCATTTGATGAAAGTAAAAATTGTATAACAACGCCATTTACGCTTTCATGTGCGATAAGAAAATGCACAGATAACTATGAGATTTAATTTTGAAACGGATGCGTCTAAGTTGACTCAGCGCTTCAGGCGACCGCTAAAAGGCAAGCGCCCGCCCGCCCCGCGCGGCATCAGTTGGCCGCGAATCAGTTGTTTCCCGCGCGTCGTCCGATCTAGACCCTTTGTTTAACTGTATTCAAAATGTATTAATCAACTTGTATACAACCGTTACATAAAGTCAATCAGTATATACCATCTTTTATTTAGCATCCTGGAGTCGTAGTAAGCTCACCACCAAGCTTATTACCCGACCCCGACGTGATGCTGACTCATGCTCATCGAGGCGTGGGTTGAAACTTGACAATAATTGTGCCACTGGCTTTGACATGTCGAAAGGCTTTTGAACTTCCGACGCTGACGCCACTGAGAAAACGCCTATGTTTTCCGTTCTTTTATTGGCCATCGCAGCCAATGTGGTCAGGCTCGTCGGTGTCACCAGTATAATAAGCTTGGTGGTAGAGCTTACTACGACTCCAGGTTGCTAAATAAAAGATGGTATACATATAGTGATTGTAACGGTTGTACTTATACAAGTTGATTAATACTGTCGATGACGCTCCCGAAACCCGGCGTAGAGCGAATACAAGCTTGTGTATAAACGTATAAGTGTTCAAACCGTGAGCATAGAGAAGTATTATCAGTATTTTGTGAAATATAAAATTCTAAATTTACCTTTATTAAATTATATATTTTATACATGTTTACTTAACAAAATTTCATTTACAATTCGAAATGTTATACAATGTGCATGCTAATCTATGTAATAACTTTTACAATCTTCTTTTTGTTTTACAATGTATTCCAAATGCTTAGAATATAGAATATTTGTTCTATTATTATATTCTAAGTACAATGTTTAATAATGTGCATGTTAATTTTAACAATCTTAAAAGTATTGTGTTCAAAATGTGTTAAAACGTGTCATGTAATTAGACCTACTTATTGCGTCATGCCTACATTCTACATAGGTAATTTCAGTTAATGCAATATGCGTCATAACTCGATCATATTACATGGCGCGACTCGAAGGCATAGCGACTTGCTGACATTGCATTGTTGGCGAACATTGCATACAGGCTGTTGTTTTAACTGGAAAGTTACAGGTGTATCGACTATTTAATTTTTTTTTCTTATAATGTTATAATTGTCATAAATTCGTCAATTCCCTCAAGGGGGTGGGGGGGGGGGGGGGGGGATGATGAAACGGACGCGTCTGAGTTTACTCAGCGCTTTAGGTGACCGCTAAAAGGCAAGCGGCCGCCCTGCGCAAATCAGTTGTTTCCCGCGCGTCGTACCGTCGTCCGATCTAGACCCTTTGTTTCTTGTGTACCTACAAGCGTTACATAAAGTCAATCAGTATATACCATCTTTTATTTAGCAACTTGTAGTCGTAGTAAGCTCTCTTATCGTAGTAAGCACCAAAACTCGCTTATTACCTACAATTTAATTAAGACAAATATTCCTTCTTGGTCACCTATTAAAATAAATAATAACATAAGACTTCGAACTCGCTGCAATTGATGTGATTGAAAAAGTATTCCCAGAAATAGTAGTTTAAGGGATGCTACTACCATTTTAACCGCAGTCTCTGGAGAAAAGCAAAATCTCTTCAAATAAAACAAGAAGTCGCAAGATGTGCAGGGCTTGCTCGCTTACTAAAAGATCATGTCCTTGTCCAGTCCATCCATATTCTATTTAGTTCTATTGCATGTTTTTAATTAACTATTTTATTTAAGTTATAGTTTAGCTGTATTGCATGTTTTTTAATTTTTTCTTTATGATAAAAAATCTTCATAGAGGTTCTTTTTGATGTAATTCTTTGACCGCAACCAGTTGCGTATAAAGAAAAGTACTTAATTCTTCTATCGCCTGGTTACGGAATTCAGTTGCGATGGCGGCTGGTGGGCAAACAATATATACATACGACAGCAGATGCTCTTGCTACTGACTGCCAATATTCCGAGAAATTGTAGACATTTCCGGGTGAATATTTGAAGTAAGCTGAAGTGCTATTTTTTTGAATATTTTAGAATATCTTAAGTTTCATAGACATTGCACCATCTACACATCATCTACACAATATTATTTAAAAAAAGAACAATGTTGTTCTTTCGGCGTGTTCGTACCTGTAATCAGTGGCGATATTGAAAGGGTGGTAGTGGGGGTAAAATCGGCCACTGTTCCACACATATTCCTGCCAGCTAATTCACCCTGCCACTTAGTGCGAATCATAGAGTACTTATAATATATACGGATGCGAATCCAACCGTGCAACAAGGCGCTTAAAATGCCGCTGACACTCTCAAAACATCAAAAAAGAGGCATCACTCGGTCTCTGCACGAAAAGAAAATAAACAAAAACACGTCTTGACCGCGCTACTCTCGCAAGCACACTGCGGGGTGAAATTGCCATTGCCACACACGTTTACGTCAACGCTCCCTTGACGATAAATTGCCTGAGTTGTGAGGAAACGATTTCGAAGTAGGAACGATTTGTCCACACACGTTGCAATCTATGGTGTGATCTAGGGGGCTCCCCACCACTGCCCTAATATTGCCACTGATTACAGGTAAGTGAATGCCCGACTTCAACGCCGACGAACTAATGTTTGGTAACCCTTTTGAGTATACAGTGTTCTGTGTCAATATTATTATGTATGTCAAAGTCAAATATCACTCAGAGTAACTAAACATTGATGTCAATGTCAATTGTCATGTGCTTGTGCTCATCTCACTCATCATATGCTGAAAGCCTGAAACTGAATTGTTCATTTTTATTTGTTTTGTTCTGTGTGTGTTGTGGAACATTTTTATAAATATTATATGATACTTTTTAACAAAATAACAATATGGACTTTTTTCATTTACCAGGATTTAAAAACAGCTTGATTACTTTTTGGAGAAATAGAATTTTGGGACCCTGCAGAACAACAACAGAGAAGTGGAATTGCAATAAATATTTGGCAAACAATAATACATACCAAATTCTTAATTTGCAGTTTGTGTAAAGGATATAATAAAGAATAGTTTTCAATATTTCTTCAGTAAAGGTTTCACATAGAAAATGTCTGTTCCGCCAATGGATTATAGTGTGCCTCCACCGTCTTTGCCGCCTCCGATAATGCAACCACCTCTTCCACCGGCACCTATATATGATTATCCTCCCCCACCATTTGTAACACCCTTCCCATTTAATCAGTCTTCAATGCCACCACCATCTAATATCTCAATATTCCCCCCATTAAATGTACCGCCACCACCAACTTATCCTCCATCACTTGACACCAACTGTAGTTTTGGGTATCCAGAATTCTACCAGTATGCCTACTGCCCTACTTCATATACAGTTCCTGCAGGGATAGGCCAAACTAATGCTAATTACAAAGATAGCACAAAGTCAGACAAAAGTGCAAGCCATAAAAGTGATACATCTGCAGCTACAAGATACAAAGATGACAATTACAGAGCAAGAGAATGTTCTAAACCCAGAGTTAGGTACTCCTCTGAGAGGGATCATGATAGAAGCTATGAAAGGTACAGAAGAGAAAGGGACTATAGGGAGTCTAGATCACGAAAGTATCGATCTAGCAAAAGCCCCAGTCACAGTAGGAGGTATAGAAGTATAAGTCCCAGAGAAAGATATAAGGAAGATAGACGTGAATATGAGAGAAGACATCATGATTATGAAAGACGACGCAGTCCTTCCAGACACAGAAGTCATAGCCGCATTCGTGGATTTAACGAAGATAGATTATATAGATCACCGAGTAGACACAGTCACCTTTCGTCTAGTGAATTTAGGCACAGTAGTAGACGAGAAATGTCATCTGGAAAGCATGAAACTTCTGATAAGCCAATGTCTGATAGAGAAAAGATTTTGGAGGAGTATAGGTGTGTATGATAAAGATATTTTCCATAATTATAGTTTTACAGTCACTATTTCTCATTTTTATTTTTTTCTGTTTCCCTGTCTTTCTTTTCTTTTGTCTCGCTATACTTGGCGCCATATTTCACAACAAATACAAAAGTAGAAAAGATAAAACCAGGGTGTATTATTTAAAATTGTAATTATCCAGCTATGTTTGTACTTTAAAAAAATCAATATTATTCCTTTAGCCACCGGAGTCAGATTTATCCGACAATTATTTTCGTGTCTATTTCGCCAGAGCCGTATATACATATATATACAACAAATACCTACTTGTATAATGTTTTATTTTTAATCATTGCATTGCTTTCCATTTAAAAATATATTGCATTGTAAAGAAAGTTTATAGAGTTTTCATATTTTCTTGTATTTCACAAACATTTTTTTGCTTTTGTATATATTCATTTGATAGAGCTCTTTCTGCTCTTATATTGGTAAAACCCAATATAAATATATATCGGTTTACGAGTCAAGCGCTAGGGGCATCACATAAAAATAATATGAAATCCCAGTATTTAGTACTAAATTTTCTTTAAATTATTTTCTTTCTTTTTAAGATAATAAGGAATTTGATTTTTTTTCCAGGAAAAACTACTGTCAAACTACTGAAGATTTTATTGAAAAAATGGAGCAATGGTCTAAAGATCATAACTATGATGAAGAAGAGGTAAATAAATATAAATAAATATGTATCTAAAAAATTGTTTCACAAATGTGTTTTTGATTTTTTATTGATTGTTTTTAATTTATTGAAGTGCCATCTCATAAATTTTGTGTTACTTGTATTGTTGCCGATGGGTAAAATCAACTGTTTTCAGTTTTCAGACCCCGATTGTTGTGCAGCAAATAAATTATTTAAGGCGTTATTCCCAAAATATTTAAAAGCAGAATAGAATTGCCTCCAATTTGTGTTCAGTTTGAACATGACTTTAGACTAAGAAATGTGCCAGCAAAAAAGTTTAGAGAATTAATTCACGTGGTTAGACAATATAAAGAGTAAAATCAAAAACACAGGAATGACATATAGATAGACATTAATTGATCCTTATAAAATATAATAGATAAAAATCAGGCATTGTAAATATTCATTTGTTGTTGGAAAATTTAATATCGGAAATTATGAATGTGCTAAATATTAATAGCAGTACCTGCATTCTTTTGAGGTGCCAAGAAATTTCCGACGAGTTAGATGTTTGTATAATGAATAAACTTAAAATTACTGGACCGATTTTCTTTCACCTATAGTAGTTACGCGGGCGTAATCGCGTGCAACAGTTAGTGTTATATAATATCACTTGTTAAATTCTGTTGCAGGCACCGAAATTGTGGTATCGAAGCTCTCCGGCGGAGTTGTATTACAAGCCTGTGGAGGGTGGTGTTGGACTTAAGCAAACTCCAAAATTAGAAAAAGTGTGCGAATCTTTCTTAAAAACCCTCATAGAACGTGGCCGCAAGGCGAGGCCTCAAACTGACGAATTGCCTCCATTGAAACCTACTAAACCGAAAATGTGCAACAAAGGTATGTATTTTATTTTATAAACATTTCTTATCATATTATGATATCGTGCGGGGTGATTAAAAATACCGTTTAAGGGTAGAAATAAGTCAATTTATTCTCACAGACTTCTCATATAACATAGTCCTCTTCTTATCCTTATTTATCCTATTGGGGATTGAACAATTGCAAAGACTCTATGGGTTTACTTGACCATCAACCTGTCTGTCAGCCAGTGATATGTTAAGTAAGTACTAGATTGAACACTCCCTATGATGTCTTGCTAAATTCATGTTCCAACGCGGGACGTGCGCGGGGGACGGCGCGGCAGTAGTGTCAAGGTCAATACGTCAAATCGTAGACAACTGAATATTAATATGGTCGACCCGATAGGTACGTCGGTTTTAACAAATTAAATATTAACATATTAAATGTTTCAATATTAATAAAACTTACCTATGGAACGTCACACCAGCAGTTTTACCAATATTTTTTGTTGTATTTTTGCAATATCTCATCACACAAGACGGCATTTTTACTGGTTTTTATAATAATAACGCGCCTAATCTCTACAAGCGCGTATGACAGACTGTCAACGGGTAGGACGTCGGAACTCCAATCACTTAGAGCACTCATCTCGTCTTGAGTGTTCCATCTAGTACTTACTTAACATAATCACTGCTGTTAGCATAAGAAAAAAAATATGGGCATAGTTCGTCAAACTATTTATTTTACTTTTGACAGCTTGAGTTAGTGACATCCTAATGTGTTGCCAAATCGATTTACCACAATGATATTTTATTTGGACATGATTTTTTTTTGTGTATATATATATATTTTGTGTTTGTAAGTGATGGTAAGGTCGAAGATGTAGTGCACTTGTCACAAGTTGTATGTTTGAGGAACTAGTTTTTTTAAAAACCAGTAATGAGTATATTTTATATCTTTCTCATATTTTCGATACTGACAGAGTTAGATACACCTTTGTGCTTGTTTCAAATTGTTAATAAATGTAAATAAATTTTCGATTTCGAATACTCAACTTATAACTAAGTGCGATTTCTTATAATACTAAACGAGGAATTCTTGTATGCCACGACGATCTCGCAAACTAACGGTTTTGACGAAAATCTAGGGTTAGGGGTTTTTTAGGTCTAGAAATGGATCTATCAGACTCTTATCTTCGAGAAAATTCGTTGTAGGTAGTTTTTTTAATGGAACGGTTACAAAAGTATACCGCTTGCTCGTTTTATAATATTTTGATTGAATTATTAATTCAAGTATTCTTGATTTTTTTCTATAATGTTTCAAAGACTAACGTTAAATCAAAGACTAATGTTAAAAAAACTTTAAACCATTCATTGGCCCGAGCGAAGCTCGGTCGCCCAGTCTAGTTATGATAATGCTGATTACGTGGACTATAGTAGATTATGACATACTGTAGATAAATGTTCGTTTTAGCAAGATACATATTAATATTAATATCAGAAATGTGAAGAAGGTTTAGACGCACTTGTGGAGTCAAAGATTTTTTGTAGATATTATAAGAAATCAACGCTGTTTTGAATATTTTGGAAATACTGATTTAAGTTTATGCTCTTGTTTTCAGTGGGTGAAGGCAGTTCATCATCATCGTCCTCGTCATCGGAAAGCGATGATTGCCTAGACGAGGACGGCTTAAAAGGTTACACGGACAGAATAATGTTCGAACTCACTAGGAAGCAGAGTCACCCTAGGAGACTACATAACGAACTTTGGTGTGTAATGAAATAAAATTTTCTCACTATTATGTTTTGAGAACAGCGGATTTATAGCTATGTATATAATATTTAGCATACTACAAACTAGGGTATTTTTTATATTTTATTATTGAGGCCCTACACTTGCTTTCGCAGATTGATTTGTTAATTGTTATCTATTGATTCTGAGGCGTTACAATTTTCGCGATTCGCAACGCCTCAGAATCAACAGTCTCTCCACTGATGAATGTAGGCTTTTCCCAAGGCTCGCCACCACGCACGGTCTTCTGTCCTTTGCATCCAACCGCTTCCTGTGAAGCATTTCTGGTCTTCTGTCCACCTGGCCTCCATTCGAGAACTCTTCTACTCAATCAGTTATCTACTCTGCGACATACGTGACCGCCCCATTGCCACTACAACTTGCTAATTCAATTGACGGCTATTTACTGGTTGGTTCTAGGTTTTTTGATAAAAAATGTAGGGAGAGAAGATTAAATTAGTCCTTATGTTTAGGTTCAACAACACTGGGGAAATGAACGGAGGCCCACTCTGCCGATGCAGCGCACGCGCCAGAAGACTTGGCATGCGCCACGGTGTCTACGCTGGGGAACTTGAGTTTCCCAAGTGTGTGCCCCAACAGAACAACCTCGACAAGCTCTATCATTACCGGTAAGTTACCATTATTGGTGTCGGTCATGGAAATACTACAATGGAATTTGCGTGACAAATGCCAAAGCGGCACAAAAAAAAAATACGCCTTTGACAGAATCATGGCGGACCCTTGCCTTCGCGCGTCAATGGTAAAAGGTAGTAACGACCAAGTTCTACTATTCATTTTAAACTCCACTGTGTTGACGTAAAGTCAAATTTTCTTTAAACGACACACGTTTGGTTAGTTTTAATGACAGATGACAATTGATGCTCTACGCAAATTATGTCACTTTTAAATGTTCCATAAAGTTCCTAGTGTTTTGTATACGGCTACGGCATACGGCTTCCATGTTGTAGTAATTTGATGGTGTTGGCCAAAACACTTAGTCCCATACAAGTCGCGCAGAAATAGCAGAATACATAAACAAATAGCTTTTATCATTTTATCTAGCCGTAGGATGTTGTTGTACATAGCCCTTCCCCACAATTTTTTAATATGATTGGTCAGAATCAACCTGTACACACTGTTGACCTGCAGCCCTAATCAGACCTTGTGCATGTCCATACAAAACTACTGTCTTCTATGGACAGAAACTGAACTAAGCTAAATTTAGTTTACTCCTTAAATAGTAACTTTTTTTTTTTTTTTCAGTATTACCGTGTCGCCGCCAACAAACTTCCTAATAAAGGCGCCTACCATCATTGGTCACGACGAACACGAGTTTCTTTTCTCGGGATTTTCGATGTTTTCCCACTACAAGCTCGCCAAACTGCCCACTTGCAAAGTGATAAGGTTCAATATCGAATACACGATACTGTACGTCGAGGAGCCAGCGCCGCAGAATTTCTCCGTTCAAGAATTGGACTTGTTTGGTAAAGAAATCTGTGTTATACTTTTAATAAAACAGTGAAAGAATTATTAAGACAAGGACTAACCTCAGACCGAACACAATTTTTACCAAAATGACCGCAACCTAACATCCTATGAGTTTATGTGCAATATTGCGCAACAAATTTTTGTAGCTCTTCCGAGATAACCGAACAGACTTAAAATTGGATGGATTTTCTTAAATATTGTATAAAATATGAAAAAAGAAATAAATGTAGCCGATTCAAACTTTAGTGTAGAACGTAAGTTAATTAATAAGCCTCAAAAAAAAAAGTAGTTGTCACGGAAATTTTTTATTACTGTGAACAGTAAGTTTTTTTTAAGCAGCATTTTACTATTTTTTTTCTCAGAAAATGGATTTTCTTTCATAAATCTGCCCGATTCAAACTTTTTTCCATATAGTCTATTATGCACTGTATTTTTAATTAACTTGTGATTTTCTATTACTCTAAGAAGTCAAACTAGGCGACGAAAATAACGCTTTTCTGCTAAGTCCTCGCCTTAAGAGGGAAGAATAGCACGTACTCGTCCATACAAAAAGAGAAACAGTTTTTCCACTTCTAAATATTTTCCGATCTCTATGATTTTTTTTGTATGTTATTGACACAATAAAAGACTAAGTTTATAGGTTTTCCTTTTTTCAAAATTTGCAATAGATTCAAACTTATTTAACCTCAAATAACTTAATTTTTGTGATTAAAACTTTGTCGAATTAAACCGTTTGTTTTATAAAAACTGTCTAATTTTTTTAAAAAAGCGAAAACTATAAACCTAGAATATATTATGCTGAACCGATCGACATGAAAATTGAAGTGATTTGTTAAGATTTAGTTAGTGGAAACTGTTTTCTCCCTAAATGAAATTTCATCAAAAAAAGTACCTGTTGTCAGTCGCAAGCTGCAACGCTCTCTATCGTACGACTGCCCCGGGGCTAGAGCGCACGAGCGATAGCATGTGTTTTCCTAAATACCTATTTCGTTAGGATCGCATTGCTATACTTTCCTCTTAAGAAGCGCACATAACATACCTAAGGTGTGAATATCGAATAATAGCGAATAATGTTCAAACTATACATAAAATATTTGTCTATTTTCAGAGGAGTACTTGTTCTACGAATTGTTGGAGCTGGTGGACCTAGACCTCGGCAAGGGGACGGACACCACTTGCTCACAGTTCCACTTTATGCCTCGCTTCGTCAGATACTTGCCCGAAGGCGGTTGCGAGGTATGTTCCTTTGGCCATGACTTGTTTATCGGTCAAAAAATTAAAGTAAAAGATGCTTAAGAAACATTATCAACAACACTTGGGGTGCAATTTATATATAGAAAGAAAGAAAGAAAGAACGAAACTACTGAACGATATTGCATGATAGTTTATTACCTTGATTGACATTATAAGATATTAAAACAGTGCATTTCAAAGAGGGTTAATTTAATTTTCAGATTTTGTCTATGTGCGAGGTTCTAAAATATTTAATAGACGAGAGTGGGCTGTTGATACCGCCAGAAAATCTCGAGAAAGTTCACACCATGGATCATTACACCTGGCAAAAGGTCATTGACCGAATTAAGGGTAAGTAAGTTGGCTTATATTTGTTTGACGAAAACTTAACTAATTTGTAAAATATTTTTAACACACATTAAAACAACTAAATAACAAATTGAGCTCGAAAAAAGTTTTTTTTTTTTATTCTTCGAAATTTCAAGAGCTCGTGTCGCTAAAAAGGTTTCCAATGAATATTTCAGGTATGATAGTAACGTATCCTGGCAAGAAGCCGTGTTCAGTTCGAGTGGACCAACTCGACCGAAGTCCTCCGAGTTCGTCCAAAGACAATCCGGTGGACATGAAAACATTTTACCCGGAAATTGTTCACTTTGGCATCAGACCTCCGCAGCTCAGCTACGCGGGCAATCCAGAGTGAGTTATTATCTGGTTTAAAAGTGTGCATTTTTTATATTATCAAGGTTTACAGACAGGCTGACGGTCCACTTGATGGTGCACGGCTACAGGTGTGCTGTCGACTACAGAGGATTAAGGTTAAACTTTTAAATTAATACTTTTTTTTACTAGTTTGTATAGCAACGATCCTAGTTAACGACAAGATAAACCGATATCGTGCAATACTTTTGTAAATTAAACATAAAACGGCGGAGTAATAATCTTAAGACATTTGTATGGAGGAAAGCTGACTTTGTGTCACCTTAAGGATTAGAAATTGGCTGGCATCAGTTTTTGGGCAAACGAAATTACTTTGCGAGCCACCTAATATGTGTACAGGTATCAAAAGGCGTGGAGGTACTACGTGAAGTACCGTCACCTGATAGCCAACATGTCGAAGCCCTCGTACAAGGAGAGGCAGAAGCTTGCGGACAAGGAGGCCAAGCTGCAGGAGATGAGGACTCAGAGCAAGATGAAGAGGGACGTCACTGTGGCCATCTCCTCCGAGGGGTTCCATACAACGGGCCTCATGTGCGACATAGTACAGGTCAGCCGTTGGTCACTTTTCGCAAATCTAGGACTTATTTTTAAGTATCATTTTGTCCACGTTAAAAATGAGGTTTTTCTTTGTGTACATTTCAGCATGCGATGTTGATACCGGTTTTAGTTCGCCATCTTCGATTCCACAAGTCCCTGGACAGCCTCGAAGAGAATATAGGTTACGTTTTCAAACAGAGGGCGTTATTGCAGACTGCTCTAACGCATCCGTCGTACAGGGAGAACTTTGGAACCAACCCCGATCACGCCAGGAACAGCTTAACCAATTGTGGGATTCGACAACCCGAGTATGGCGATAGGAGGATACATTATACGAGGAAGAAAGGTAAGCGTACCTCTCTGATCTTGTAGTCCTATTTTATTACTATATTTATACTTTGTTTTGTCCCAAATCAACGCTCCCCGATTTGTTATTCCCGATTTAATGAACTCTTAACAAAAACTGAACATAAAAATACCGTATATCTTGACTTTTATCCCACAAAATCTATCTTGAAGTTCAATTATGACGCGTTCGAGAATTGCGTACGCTCTGCCATGACACAAGCAACGAAAGTTAACCCGTGCACACGCGGACGATTGGGATGCGCACGCGCACTTGCGTGTGCATTAGCGACGCAACCCATCCCATGTCGGGATGGGAGGCATGACAATAGACTTACGAAACACGCATGACACTGGAAACTCTCTTAGCTTTAGTTAACTTACCTTAAGTTAACTTACCTTAGTTAACTAAAGTGTCAGTGTAGGATTTATTACTGTCGAAATGTTTTCAACGAGAGTTGTTCTGCAGGCATCGTGACGCTGATCAACATAATGTCTCGGTTCGGGAAGCAGAACGAGACAGAGTCGGAGATCAAACACAACGAGCGGTTGGAGTTTTTGGGAGACGCCGTGGTGGAATTCCTGTCTTCTATCCACCTGTTCCGCATGTTCCCTGGACTCGCCGAGGGAGGATTGGCCACGTATCGGGCCTCCATCGTGCAGAACCAGCACTTGGCGGTGCTCGCCAAGGTGAGACTTGTATCTATATAATTTACAATACTTACTGCGACACTGTAAGATTCTGGTAGGATTAAAAAAGGTTAGGACAAGATGAAGATTTGACATTTGGTTTTAATATCCATTACTATTTTTTTTTTAGTTGTGTCTAGTTTTGATGTGTGGAAAATAATGTTATATGTGCTCTTAAGCTTTTTTATCATTTTCGATTTCATATTAGTGTTTTTCGACAATATCCTTGAGAGTTTGTCCACTCTACATTTGAAGAAGTTTTACATTTTAATATCGGTATTGCACAGGAAATATGTTAAGTGCAAAGTGGAAAAGCACTGCGGCCAGTAGTTGTTTTTTCTAGTTTTGATTGGTTCACATTAACGTCAACGACCTACAGGAAAGAGATAGAAAGGTACTAACCGCACGATAGCTTTCTCTTTCTGGAGAGTGGTCAGTCTCTACTCTAGCGAGTGATCTCCGCAATGACGACAGTTTTATGGTTTGCAGAACATCTCTCTGGAGAAGTACATGTTGTACGCTCACGGATCGGACCTGTGCCGCGACGTAGTGATGCGCCACGCGATGGCCAATTGCTTCGAGGCGTTAATGGGAGCGCTTTTCCTAGACGGAGGTCTTGAGGTAAACTGCAAGTCAACAAAAATAACAAAACAAAAAGAAAACAACAATAAAAATAACAGCAATAAAACAACAAGCAATACAAACAGTAACAGTATACGTGCTGTTGTGTTTCGGTGAGTGAGTAAGGGATGCCAGAGCCCATTATCCAAACCAAACGGTCGCGGGTTCGAATCCCGCTAGGGGCAAATGTTTATGTGTTAACTAACATTTACCTTTGTACCCGAGTCATGGATGATTGTATTTCTAATATTTATGTATTTACAAAAAAATATATCTATGTATTATATCAACGGTCTGGTATCCATAATGTAAGCATTAAGTTGCTTAGCGTGGAACTAGCTTAGGCAGCTGCGCGCGCATTAACTGTGAGCATTAGCATGTTGCTGACGCGAACCCATACATTTTTCCCTACCCAAAGTGATATAACGCGGCTATAGAAGTTTTCACTTCAAAAATTGGTCCTTCGATCCGTATCTCGTTTGTGCATCGGTAGTATTCATAATAACAGGTGGCAGACCGCGTGTTCGCGTTCGCTCTGTGGTGCAAAGACGAGCGCCTCCTGGAGACTTGGGTCAAGGAGAGAGCGCATCCCCTACAGGACCAAGAACCTCTAGGCGACAGGAAGTACATAAAGGACTTCGAGTTCCTGCAGCAGCTGACCAAGTTCGAGGATTCGATCGGGGTGCAGTTCAAGCACATCCGGGTGTTGGCGCGCGCGTTCACGGACCGCTCGGTGGGATTCACCCACCTCACTCTCGGCTCCAACCAACGCCTCGAGTTCCTAGGGGACACGGTCCTGCAGCTGGTCGTCTCCGATCGGCTCTACCGTCGCTTCCCCGACCACCACGAGGGACATCTCTCGGTAATTAATCCGTACTATCCGTACTAATATTATTAAATGCGAAAGTTTGTATGGATGTTTGTTACTCTTTCACGCAAAAACTACTGAACCGATCACCATGAAATTTTGCATACACGACGTTGTATGGGACACAAGAAAAGGCATAGGGTACCTTTCATAGTTCAACGCGGGACGAAGTCCCGGGCACCAGCTAGTCTTCTATACTAATATACTGCAGCCCTAGCAGTCACTGCGCTGGCAGGTAATAACGCGTTATCGTTTCGTTCCTCAAAACAAACAAATGCACTTTTCATACTGTAATATATGTACGTAGGTAGTTAGGAATTATCAATTAGCATGTAAGGTAATTCTAACTGTGTGCCCCATTCTGAAATAAAACGTATCACAAGCTAGACGATGTTTTACTGTTCTCTTTAACCATGTCAAAGACTTTTCATATACAAGATTTCTATCTGATCGTGTAGCATGTCGCATTGTCGCATGTCGGTTCGAAGTTACTGTTATACCCCCAACCAAATACTCGAGAAGTTTTACCAACAAAAAAGCGAGCCACATAGTTTTTTAATAAATAAAAGCATGATTTACAGGAACACTGCTTGTGATATTTCAGCTTCTACGTTCGTCCCTCGTGAACAATCGCACGCAGGCGATGGTGTGCGACGATCTCAATATGTCCGCGTATGCGATTTACAACAACCCCAAAGCGAAACCGACCACCAAGAAGCACAAGGCCGACTTACTCGAAGCCTTCTTGGGAGCTCTGTATATAGATAAGGTATTTATTTAATTCGTATTATTGTTATTTTTAAGTTTGAATTTCGCTTAACTAACATTTAACGTATATTAACTAACGTATATTTTTCATTTTATGATTATATCAGGAACCAAAATGTCTATTATCTTAATTAATAAATAATAAACAACTTAATAGCTAGAATAGTTTATACAAAATAAAAAGTGTAGGATTGTGGGTAAGTACCTACGTAGGTAGGTATTACTATAATATTTTATTATAGTTTACAAAGTTAAAAGTAGCGTAGAATGAACGTTCATCTATTATTGTATACGCCCACTCAAGATTTGCTCTCCTTGTCTTTTGTATGGAATTGAGTGAAAGAGAAAGCGCTATATCAGTTCGTAGTGCCAATAAATCTGGTCGAAGGGACGATCTGATGTGTTACGCGTTGTGTAACAGAATCTGGAGTACTGTCAGGCGTTCTGCAACGCGTGTCTGTTCCCTCGGCTGCACGAGTTCATCATGAACCAGGACTGGAACGACCCCAAGTCCAAGCTGCAGCAGTGCTGCCTCACTCTGCGCTCCATGGAGGGCGGCGAGCCAGACATTCCGCTCTACAAGTAACTTATCTATACATTACTTAATCTAGTTATGTTTACACCAATGTTAATTTAAAATGTAAACATTACTGTATTAATAAATAAATAAATAAAAAAAAATAAAAAAATAGTAATCTAGAGACCGGATTATATGCATTTGCATATTTGCCATCCTCAGCGGTAATAGCATATTTTACCTAAGATCTAGTTATGATGCATATTATCGGTACATTTACAATATTTTTCCCATACAATCGAAACAATGAATAAAATCCGCCAAATGAACTCCACGTTGCCAATATGGCATTGCCGCATAAACTCAAAGAAAAATTTAAAAACATGTTGAACAATAAGCCAGGTTTTGATCGTTTGTGTTAAATTGATAGTTTTATTAATGGGATGGCAGAATTTTTGTCAGAACTAAGTGCTAATATAGCACCCAAGTTCATATTCTGCCTAGTTACCTCAGTGGATGTGGAGCGAACCTTTTCCACTTATAAAAATATTTTTAATGATTGAAAACAAAATCTTACCACTGAACATTTAGAACAATACTCACTTGATTGTTTACGTTTACAAAAATATTAAATAATTGTAATGTCATGTAATGTTACTGTACCTATTATCGGCTATCAAAGAAAAAAATCACCAAGTGAACTCTCGTTTCCATCGATTTTAGTTTTATTTTCAAAATGACACACATTACAAAGCAAAAAGTGTATCAGTTATCTCACTTCACAGATTATTTAATGCTCTATGATGGCTCTATGTATTAATTTTTCATTTGACATTGTAGTTTACGAATAATTAATTTGGCACTTATAACATTTTTATTCAGCGAGATGCGTCGCATGTTGTGCGTAGTTGTACGTATTTTGTGTCACTGTCATGTCCAAGGGGCAACGTGGGTGAAATTACAAATTTTGTTTGCTTTATTTGCATCACTCTTAACATATCACTCGCCGGTGATAAGTAGTCAGTAGAGTAAGTATGGCGGCGTAACGTTGCAGGGTGATCGAGTGCCTGGGCCCGACGAATACTCGCGTGTACACGGTGGGCGTTTATTTCCGCGGCTCGCGACTCGCCTCCGCCAGAGGTCACTCCATCCAGGAGGCCGAAATGAATGCTGCCAAGAAGGCATTATCCGGCTCTAACGGTAACTTACCACATTTCTATTTAACCCATTCATTGCCAAGGACACTCCTGCCTGGCGAGTTCACTAAAATCGCACACTGTAGGGGCTAACTCGCTACGTGACTCCAAACTATTTAACGGTTTTTCTTCAAAATCACTAGGGCATTAATGTAAAACATAACTTATTCATTCAAAAATCATCTGGAAATGTGGAGATATGCAATTAAAAAGCCGCATCACAAGTCTATTCTCCTCATTCTATACGGCCGACGACTCACCACACGAGTTCAACATATTATACCGCTGGTTATTCCTATGAGACTTAAAAATTTTTGGTGCGGCAATGAATGTGTTAATTCCTAATGAGTGAATATCAAAAAAATTGTACGTAACACAAAAGAAACACAATGGAATATTAACATTTCTGTAACACAAAGGAATATAAAGGTGCATTATACCAACAGTGTATTTGCTTACGGACATTATTTTATCTTTTACATTTTGTATTTTAATTGACTTGAATAAATGTATTTTATACTAATCAACATTTGACATGACGCAAAACTATAAAGTTTAACACATTATGTAGAATAGTTAAGGTAGTTAGGTATTTAAAAAATAAACAAAAATAAAATAGTTTAAAAATCTTATTTATATTATCACTAATTAAAAATCTTAAAGAAAACAATCTAAAATGCAACATTTTGCAAGTAAAAACAATAGCAGTTTCTCCGGATTTTCTTGACTCAACTTTTGTCGATATCTTCATTGTCTCTGCTCCAGAAAGCACAAATTGTAACTATAGTTCTATCACGTAAATACACCAATAGAGATAATTATATAATTTTTCACATTAAAAACGGAAAAGAAAATGCCAAAATAGATTTTTTAAACATAAATGAAAAAGTATATATTTAGTTAGGTAATGTAAACTGGTCTAAGTCTATTGATGTTTTTATATTTTTCGTTTTAGTTCGGTAAGTTTTGGAAGTTCATATTTCTTATATAAAAAAATTCTTTTTCTTTTTTATATTTAAGGCTTTTTAGTGCAGAGTCTATACATGGGCAATTTCGTACTGTGCTCCTCACGGTGTTTTTCTTTACAGTAAGTAAGAGCGATAAATTAACGAAAAAATATGCAATCGAATGGCGAAAACAGCTTTCAAATCGGATCAGTAGTTCTTTATAAAATCGCGAAGATACATATAAACGAGAACCAACTTTTTTTTAGTCGGTTTAAAATAAAATAAAACATTACAAAATTATCATGAATTAATGGATCACAATGAATTTTTATTCATATAAATTTAATATTTTGAATGTAGAAATATACAACGTAAATATATTCAGACTACAACATACATTTTAAAACGAAAAAATGTGTCACACGAAAGAAACATAATGGAATATAAAAATTGCCAATGTGTATGCACCCTTTTTTTGTGTGGCGTCACCCAATGGAAGCAAAATATAACCTATCAAAACAAGAAACCACGCGCTACAAACAAAGTAAAAAGATTTTCACAATTCTTGTCTAACACACGATTTACTTATTACAAATAGTATCATAAGATAATATATCTGTTGTAAAATCATTAAACTTACCTGAGATATTGCGTAACACAAGTAAATATTTTACAATGCAACAAAACGGTAACCTCACAAATCAAAGCAATACAGCAAAAGTAAGGTGGCTGACGTTTTGTTTTGTGAGGTTGAGTGGTAAATCGAGTGTTTCCGGATGTAAAAAAATACGGATGAGTTCCGAAAGTGTATAACAGGACTCATAATATCGTCACACAACGGTCGTCACACAAGGTAATGAAATATGGAGACATCAGTTTTACTTCAGTTTTCTTATTTATTACAACGTTTCTAAAGAAATAAAAAGGTTTCTTATGCACTGTGATCGTTTTCCAAGTACACTTTATAAAAAAAAACTGTGTTCGATGGATTATGAAAAAGTTATTATTTTTTTCTTTTAAAAGTACCACGGGAGACACTACTTTTTGTATGACAAAAAAAAACTTCACTTCATTAGATTTGGTTTTTATTGTATTCCTTTGGACTAATTCAGTTGATCTGGTATTTATATACCAAAGAATGAATATTGAAGCGTCTTTTTAAAAAATACGGCTTATTTATTCACCATAGGATTTTTTTACACCCGTATTAATATGAGGACATTGAGCTTTTTCAAAATGTACAATTTTTTTGATATCGCCTCTAATGCTCTGTTGAAACTAATCATTCATTAGTTTCAATTCATTAGTTGAATGTCTACCGTCGTCTATAGTAAAGCCAAGGAGACAAAGCGAACAATGTAAACAACCAAGCGCTCTGTCCTTTTCCTTCACACGAAGCAGCCGCCGCTATCTGTTTCATTCATGTCATAGGAACCCATCTTGCGTTGTCTCGTTGGTCTTGCTCTATTAACATGAGTAACGCCCATGGCTTCCGAATGAGCTCCGAACCTTATTCATTCATCAACATGTTACAGTTAAAAATACAATAAAATTATTTGGAGTAAGTATAATAAAATATTTATATTATTTATATTATACTATACTATCTGCACTAGGTCAGCATTTGTGCTCGGATTTTAGAAGTTAGAAAAATTTAAAAGACATAATATTAAAATAAATTTTGTCTTAAAAATTTAGAAGAAAAAATGTCAAGACATTTTTAAGTGAAATTAAAAAAGAGCCAGTGAAATTAAAAGAAATAAATTTTAATCCGACGAGAGAATTTGTATTAGATAAAATAATATATACAAATATTATAAAGAGAAAATCTTTTACCTATAGGAAGCTACATTATCAGCGAGTAACATAGGCTATGATGATATTTTTTTTTACAAAATGACAGTTTATATTTTTAATAAAGTATGTTTTTCTAAGTAAAACTTGTTTTGTTCGTAAATAGTAGGTACCTTGTCCACTGAATTCGAGCAGAATAATAGGTTTCAATTCAACGCATAGTTGATAACTAAGTCTTAAACAGCTTCTTGTTTTATAATTATGTAGTGATTGAGTTTTACATATCTATAGGTATAATTCTTCCCAAATTCCACAAAAACCATGTTGAACGTACAAGCTGATTAAAACGTTTTGTATGTGTTTTGTACTGTGAACGTGTTAAAAAAATGTTATAAAAATTTGTTTACATTTTTTGTGTTGTTTTCGCGGCCTTGCTTTACTATCCACTTATAATTAATATCGGAATCTAATTTTTTTTTTCTTGTAGATTTTTTTCCGCAGCTTGATCACCAAAAGCGGGTGATAGCCAAGAGCATGAGTCGCAAGAAGAAGGGAGCGGGCGTCAGTCCCTCGAAGGCTTTGCAAGACGCGTTCGCCCTCAAGAGGAAGAGGCTGGAAGAAAACATGCCCAAGGCTTACAAGTTGAATGACGACTTGAAGCAAGATGTCGACGAAGAGTCCAATTCGGATAGCGAAGCGAAAGCGGATAGCGAAACGAAAGCGGATAGCGAAGCGAAAGCGGATAGCTCGGACGAGATGCCAAGCCCCGACGAAGACAAAACGGACGATTCCGGACTAGATAGTGATTCGACGGACAAGTTACAGCATGTCCAAGTGAGCAGCCTCCTGAGTGACATGCAGAAGTTGAAAGACGAGTTGATAAGGAAGAACGAGTACGATAAGTTGAAGGAGAAGAGCAGACGGTCAGATTCTGATGAGGAATGAATTGAATGTATCAAAATTCAATTCGATTGAGCAGATTAAGAAAAAAAAGTGAACAAGTAACGACGACAGCAAACGAGAGACAGTTCGCGGAATACGTTTATAAATTTGCTTCCATAGTGGGAGGCAATTCAGAAAAGTGATGATAATAAAATCGGGGAATACAGTTTGATGCTGTAACTACGTATCCAAAATTTAATTACACAACTCAATAGCTAAAACATTAAAATTTTTTTTTGGTACACAATGGTATATTCGAATTAGTTGGATTCGATTACATGTAGCGAACACGTATTCACGTAAATCACACGGCCGTTTCCACGACACAGTCACATCTTCGAGGAAATAATTAAATTTAAGTATAACCGCGGACACGTCGAGATACAAAAGTATTTGGGAATTGATGAGAGTGTAATAGAAATAGAAGAAAAAGTAGAACAAAGTGCCAATGCGCATCAATGCACACAACGTATTTTAGTTTGCATTGAGCGCTCGAAATCGTTTGCATAACGAAGCTCTCGCGGACAAAAAGTCCCTCATCCTGACGAAAGTCTCTCGGCCGGACAAAAGTTCCTCATCTGTGTGGGCTCTTGGTTTTTAGTGTAGGTACCATAATTTTTTCTATGTTAAACATTAAACTAAGGTATTATGTATAAATCATCAATTTTTTCCTTAATTCATTTATGTAGTATATAAAATGTAGCATATAATAAAATCAAACAGTTGATTTGATAGCCTAAGAATAATAGGAATAAAAAGTTAATATAAGTTCATCCTACAATTCAAGAAGACGCTTGGCGTCCGAGATATTATATTATGTATTTACATCAACACAGTAAAGAAATAAATACTTTCATTATGTATAATGTTTGTTTTATTATTAATGGTACGGTTTATAGAAGATAGGTACATTTAACAGACGAATTATTCAACAGATTCTTCTATAGACTTTCTCTTTGCAGAACATTTAGGGCCAACGCTCACTGACGGTATGGGCACGGCACGGCATGGCAAAGGATTTTTCCCAAAACATAATATTTTTAATTTTATTCCAATGGTTTTAACACACACTCCTTTGTTCAATACCAAAAGCATGTCGTTATGTCGAGAAATCAAAATCAATTGTGGGTAATGTGGGTTCTATTGGGATATCACTAAATCTCAATCTAAAAAATTATGTATTCACAATCGACTTTCCCAGTAACTGCTAACCTCAATAGTTTTTGGCACGACGTACCGAAGCATGCCTTGGGATACCACAACGTGCCGATATCAGTCAGTCCACCAGCCTTTACGCAAATCACAGACAAACCAATAAAAATATTAAAAGAAAATTATGAATCAATCTAAGGAAAAATAAGTTAGTTAGTTGATGAGATAAAAACCGTTCATGGTATTCTTTTTTTGTTGCGCCATCTACACAATATTACTGAAACTACTTCAGTTTTCTCAAGGATGTATTATGTTACGTAATAATACATCCTTGAGAAAACTAATTGTATTAAAATAATACATCAATGCGAACAGAGATGGCGCTGATATTAATTATAAAAAGAACAATTTTTGGGATGGGGAAAAAGCCATTAAACTCGCGACCTGTTACCGTAACCGATACCTCTGTATATAAGTACAATATATACTTTCCTGAAAATTCAAAAAAATTTCACTTCTGTCCGCACTCCTGGAGTGCCACTATTTTTTTTACTAAATGAGCTAACTCATTGGTGATAATTATGCCTATACTTATTTAAATTAAGATAAGCCAACAACTTTGCATGTTGTGCCCATTTTGTATTTTGTTCATTTTGCTTTTTTTACATTATGCTACTGACCGAGCTTATTTGATGGACTTATCTGATCTTATTTATAAATTAATAGAAATTGAATAAGTATATCTAAAACATATAATGTCTGTGTTTTAAACTTGGGACTTTTTAACTTGTTAAAACATTGGATCAGTGGTTAGAATGCTTGCTTTAGCTCTCTGTATCAGAGGTCCATGGTTCGATTCTCGGCCGGGCCAACTATGGAAATGACGTTTTTGTCTGGTCGCAGACATTCAGGCAGCTCGTCTAACGGCAGTAAAATTGTTATTGTAACTTGGTTGGATTTTATTGAAAGACGATCTAATATTTGTATAATGTTTCTTTATTCTGTTATTTATTTTACAATCGAAATAATCCACATAAGTGTTACTTTAAAAAAATATATTTAAATGAATTGGGAAAGCATAATGTGGTTTTCTTTTGTAGGCACAATGGATTATTTCTTGCAGTATATTCCTCAGAATTCCTCATCCCTCGTCTAAGGGAGTAACTACATTGATTCAGCTCAGTTCACCATACAAAACTGATGTACAATGTCCATACATAACACCAGTTTTGTATCAGGGTTGTTGCGGATGCATAATTTTTAACATCCCCGAAAACGGATGCGGCTTTCAAGTTTTTTTATAGATTTCAAATTTTTAATGCAGAAATAAATTATTGAAATTCATCGTTTTTAGTATTAGATATAAACCATTTCAATAAAAAACTGAAACAGTTTCATAATTCATCCTTTGAAAATCTGTCAGATTTCGCATAAGATTGAGGTTGAGGACGTCTTAATCAATGCGGAATATCCGCATAAACTCTGTTACCAATGCTGCTATATTTCGCAGTGTATTTCATAGTTGCATTGATTATTGCGGGTGTTCTGCATTAGAGAATACGGATGCGAATATCCGCAACAACTCTGTCTTTTTTAATGGGGATGCGTACGTCTGGTCATCTTTTTGAGTCTATTTAGCTTTCATACTAAACAGCCGAAACTGAGGACAAGTGTTTTAGGACAGTGTAAGCGCTTTACGCGAACCGTTCTCATTCAGCGCTGTAGCGGCTGATCGTCCATTAGTCCAGAGAAAGGAAGGCGAATGGATCTGAATAAGTGGAGTTTCTCCCTAAACGAGCACAATACAGCAAAGGGTGAAAGCGAGCGGCCCCTTCAGTTTTCCAGCCCTGAGCGTCAGCCATTGCTTCTGATTTGGTACATACATCTCCGCCGGCATCAGCTGCTCGCCTCCCTCCGAATCTGGACACAAAGTATGGAGTCTTGCCTTTTATCGATTTGTAAGACTTCACCCATCTTTGAAGATTGCTAATATTATAAAACGCGCAGATTTACAACCCCTTACAGAAGACCACAGTGAAATAACAGCACGTGTGCTGTTGTGTTTCGGTGATTAAGGGGCCACCCATAAAGTACGTCACACGAATTTCATGATTTTTAGACCCCCCCCCCTCCTTGTCACAGGTGGTCACATTTGTGAGTGTGTGACACACCCCCCCCTCCCTAGTGTGACGTCACAAATTTGCAATTTTACATCTAAAAATTTTAAATTAAAACAGCAGTTTCACAATTAGTTTTATTTCGATTTAAATTACTATTTTTATGAAATCAACATCAAATATTTGAAAAAATAACAAATCAATAAACTATTAATTAAAGAAGAAGAAAGGAACTTAGTCGTCTTCAGTCCATGGATTCTGAATCCATTCTTTTAAATTTTTCATAATTGGCATGGAAGTACAGTTCCTTCTAATTGGGGTTGTTATTTTTAGTATTAATTAATATTTCAAATTTCACGATTCAATTTATTAAATTTGAAATGTGATGTCACAAAACTTAGGACCCCCTCCCACCCCTTGACACACCATGTAACACTTCGTCGACCCCCTCCCCTTTACGTGTTACGTACTTTATGGATGACCCCTAAGGATCCCTTATCCTTAATCCTACTGCAGCGTTGCTTGCGTTATAAGCGACGGTAGTCAAATGGACCGTCAACCTATATGAACCGACCTTAAAATAAAAAAGACTTATTTCTAAAGTTTTCCTACATAATTAGTGATTATTTTTAATTGGGATTTTGTTCTAAAATGTAATAGTAATTACCGGCGTTTGGCCTGGGCTGCTGCATGGAGTGAATGCTGGACTCCTGCATAGAGATGAGGTCTCCAGGCGCATGCAGAAGCAATCGCCCCACGCCTTCGCAACGTCTATCAAATATTATTCATATGAGGTTCTACTATTACGCCAAGCTACCTAGGTTTTGACATGTAAAAAGTCTTAGAAGAAAACCAACTGCGCTATTGTGTGAAGAATAGTTTCATATGATATACTGACATGTTTTTCACTCGAGTTTATTATTTATAACATTGTTATTAACAATTTTATGGAAAAAAATCGCTGTTT
The DNA here is from genome assembly GCA_945859745.1 of Synanthedon formicaeformis. Classification (NCBI taxonomy): domain Eukaryota; kingdom Metazoa; phylum Arthropoda; class Insecta; order Lepidoptera; family Sesiidae; genus Synanthedon; species Synanthedon formicaeformis. The sequence goes on along the minus strand of OX243967.1, from coordinate 5,478,403 downwards.
TTTTTTTAGTTTTTTGCTTATAAAATTGAAACTATCAGGGTAATCACGATGATATCAACAGACAATTTCTAGAGAACGAAAACACGAAGAAAATGAGTGGTCGTTTTCTTCACACTATTCTTATGAATTACATATGAAACTATTCTTCACACAATAGCGCAGTTGGTTTTCCTCTAAGACTTTTTACAAAAAACGCTCTATACTGGAAATAGGCCCCCAAAACAAATATAGTATTTTAAGGGTTTACCTACCTGGAAAGGTGCATCCTTTTAAGATTACAAATCTAGTCTAAGGGCCTCTTTCACAAACTACATGTAAAGTGTTGATTAGTTACTTTTAGAAATCATTTTCTGTTATATTGAATTATGCACTCGGTTTAGTGCATCATTCGATAGCCGAATTTTTTATTATTATTTTTTATTTAATGTTTGGGACGTTTACCGTACAAACAAAGGTATATCAGCTCCATTATCCCCGGTGACAGGTGACTTTAAATGACAGTTTGGCCTACTTGACGTTTGTGAAACAGGCGCTTAGACATAAGTAATTTTACTTTAACCTAATTTACTAAGAAGGACGTGCATATTGTCTCTATTAAGGCGAAAACACTGATATTATTTTTTACAACTTCACTATCATTTTTTCATCGCTGAAATTTTTAATTCTAATTTTTTTTTTCGGGCACTAATGGGTTTTTAAATATCATTGTAATTTACCACATTCTGTCTTAGAAAATAGATTTTTTTCGGTATAAAACTGCCCGTTTTAAACTTTTTTAAATATAGTCTATTATGCACTGTATTTTTAACTAAGTTTTAATTTTACTCCAAGAAGTCAAATTAGGCAAAGAAAATGATGATTTTCTGCTAAGTTATAGCCTTAAAAAGCTAGAATATAATACCTTAAAACCTCATTATGCAGCATTTGTTTCCTGGCTGCGGTAGCCAGTGAATCGCACTCGTTCAACCAGTTTCGGACTTCATTGAAATCAGCCAACAACTGAAGCGCCGCTTCTTTACTACACAGTAAAAGTGTTATAACATTTTAAATAAACTATCTATGTATATTGTATTCTTTTTTCATTGATCAAAAAGGTAAACAAACAATTCACGATATAGAACTAAACAAACAATACGAACAAATTCTAAATGAGTTAATCACTGAGTCAACTCTCTTAGATAATGCCTAATGTACAAATCCCATCTTTAGAACAGTCCAGTGGCCATGGTGACGCTATATTTGTTTACGTTTTTGATCAATAGAAAAAGAATAGATCATAGATACTTATTATACTAATTCTACAGTCATATTAAAGGTTTACTGTTTGATTCACCTAAATTTAACTTTAGCGACGTAAATATGATGAAGCCAGGACTCGCACATGATTCTCAGCACCATATTAAGCATGGCTATGTCTGTTGTTGCCTTTATTACAGGCAACAGCATTTTATCTGGAAGAAAATCAATGACAATGACAAATAGTTCGTTACACACATTATTATGCCTCTTCTTTTTAAATGCATATCTTAATCTTTACATAAAATAGGTATACACTAAATAACACGCGTGTGAAGTGAGTGTTGACGTATAGGTTAGAGATATACGTTGACATTCGCTTCATATATTTGTTTCTATTATATGACACTATAGCTGCTGCCAGCGACTTCGCCCGCGTGACTTTGTAAATTATATACAACTTTCCTCTTGAACCTATTTAAAAAAAACCCGCATCAAAATCCGTTGTGTAGTTTTAAAGATCTAAGCATACATAGGGGCAGACAAACCTCTGGAAGTGACCTTGTTTTATACTATGTAGTGATAAAGCGAGTGTCAACGAGTTTTCCTTCTTATTTTTATAGGAAGGAAAACATGTCATTTTTGCTTCAAATAAATATTCATTGATAAAGTGACTCGTGCCTACCTATGTATTCATTTTTCTACATTGCAAAGATTATGGGCAATAATAAAATGTAGCGAAGTAAAAATAAAATAAGAAGGAAACGTAGCGAAAATCTTTAAGCTCCAATTTTTTACGCTCGAAAAATTTCAATACAGGGCCTATCTAGGGCAAGCTACCCCATTAAAATTAATATCACAATATTTTTTTGGAGTGAAACAGAAGAGTATGATAAAAGATTATACCCAAGTAGTCCCTGACGTAAGCGGAGTGGTTCGGATGAGGTCTCAGCAGTCGTTTCCAGTGAGCATTGCTCGGGAAGATCATTGTGAGGTGCGCGAGGCTCAAAGTGGCGCAGACGCACGACAGCGTACTTGTTATCTCATCACTCGCCTCCTGACCCACACCAAAACACACTGCGTCACACACATACACTTACACACACACATACACTTACACATTTTATTTTCCACTAGTAAGCCTATAAGCCTTCCTTGACAAATGGAATATCCAACACAAAAAGAATTTCTCAATTCGAACCAGTAGTTTCTGAGATTAGCGCGTACAACCAAACAAACTCTTCAGCTTTATATAATAGTATAGATAGATTCGATAATTTTTCTATTCTAAATTAGCCTAAGATTTAAGTGCGGTGTTGGAGGAGCGGGAGTCTCGTGATACAGTTATATTTATACTTAATAGGAGGCCCCCTTCACCTTTTTTGTATCTAGGCTTAAGAATACTAATAAACTATTGTATTTTTTTTTATTTTGTCACTCTAGATACACACTCATTTTTGGGAATAGGTATACTTATATCCCTACTTATATCCCGTAGGTTTTAACTTCTTATTTTATATATGTACTTAGTTTTTCTGACGAAAACTTCTGATGTTGCATAGTTCTTTAAAACATCATATTTAATTTTTCGTTTGAATATTAATATACCTAGTAACGTAGTAACATAGAATGTTTATAGTTCAAGATATGTCGGATGATAAATAAATATGTGAAATAAAGTGAGAAAATTATTATCAGAATAAATTTTATTTAAAATTAAAGATATTATGTTCGTTCGTATTATACGGAAAATGTAAATGACTAGCACGCAACTTGGCCCATGTAACTCGCTGATATAGTAGCTGTGTATAGGTGAAAGAATTTTCAAAATCAGTCCAGTAATTTTTGAGTTTTTTCAATACAGACAAATCTTCTCTCTTTATAATATTAGTGTACTTTGATATTAATAACTGAATTATGTTATAATTCTGTAAATACCTTAAATTTCTGTATGTTAACTTTAACTTCAGACACTAATTTTTCCCTCATTTTTGCACAAACGTTTTCGTGTACACCAATTTTACCTGAAATTTAATAGCAACAATAATTTTGAGTCAGGTTTAATAGCAACTAAATTTGCATCAACAGAAAAAAGAATAGAATATTTGGCGCCATCTAATACTTTTCAGTAAAATCGTTGTAGATTAAGAATGATACTGTTTTGCCTTCTTAGTTAATAAATTAAAATTCAATTCTTCTTCACTTACTTATATGGTTTATTATACAATCATTCTATATTGGACGAAATACACGATCAGTCCATCGCGTCAAATTGACTGACGTGAAGCCAAAATTTGATCGTGAATGGTAATGGACGAAATAGACGATCAAGCGTATGGCGTGACGACAAAATGACGTGAGGCAACGACGCCGATTTTTCATACAGTTTTTGACATCAACCCATCAGTTTTTACCATTCACGATCAAATTTTGGCTTCACGCCAGTTAATTTGACGCGATGGACTGACCGTGTAAGTATTTGGTCCATAAAAACTGATGGCTTTATGTCAAACACTGGATTTCAAATCGCGCCGTTGCGTCACGTCAGTTTGTCGTCACGCCAAATGATTGATCGTGTATTTCGTCCAATAGTGGAATTACATAAACTTAACATCTATCCACCATTTACCACTACTGTCTCACTCACTGTGCCCTCTTATGTGTAGGTCCTCATGTCTCATCATTAGGTTAACACTGTATTGTAAGGACGTCAATGTCGGTCGTCACATAGTGTGATTAAAGACTTTTTAAATATATTATAGTGTGGCAGGCATGCCACTTTATGATAGATGGTTACCGTCGTCCAAGTACACAAACAACACAGGAGGATGCAGGCTTGTGGCAAACCCTTTAACCGGTTAAGGTAAATCACGTGAGTGCTTCGAACTTAGCCTCTTAAATCGGTTAATATGCTTTTGACGTAATAATGTTATTACTAGCTGGTGCCCGCGACTTCGTCCGCTTTCAAAATGTTATATAGCCTAAAGCCTTCCTCGATAAATGGACTATCCAACACAAAAAGAATTTTTCAATTCGAACCAGTAGTTCCTGAGATAAGCGCGTACAAACAAACAAACTCTTCAGCTTTATATATTGGTACGCTTTAATCTATTAATAGACTAGATTTCGCTCGAATCCATTATTGTATTAGATTACGCTTTAATCCATTAATGGATTAGATCACGCCCCTCAATGGATTAGATTTCGCTTTTAATTCCACTCTAATCCGTTAACATTATTTTGAGCTGAGTTTAAAATTTATAAGTTCACGGTACCATTTCACAAATGTGTCGTTCATTGTAAAAATGAACTATCTCCTTGTAACTGAATTTTAGAATAACGAGCTTTTTGCGAATTATAGTGTAGGAAAAAAAATATAAGCATTCCATTCATTGTTTTCATCTATGGGATTTTAATGCAACTATTGGAGTAACTTCACTTTTATATTGAAAGTTATGACTAAATGTGATACCATTGGCAAGAAAAGATGATTTTAAAAATAGGGAGTTACACCACTTGTACAATGAACGACACAAATATAAGTCCCTTAGGTTTTGGTCTCTTGAGCGAAAGAAGTGAAAACGAACCGGAGTCGAGGAGTGGGGAGTGGTCGGCGAAGCGCAGGCCGAGCAGCTGCTCCTTGGCGGCTGGCATGTCGTGGTGCGTCACCCGGAACAGCTGATCCACTCGCCACGCGTCCGCCAGACGCCGGCTCTCCGCCACGCACCACAACCGGTACGTGTGGATCGAGTGATCTGCCAAGTGACACAAGTTTAATGACTATCGTATTTGCAATAGTAGGGTTAATAATTATTCTCCTGTTCTTAGTTAATATGTCTGATTTAACAAACCTCCGGATTGTTAAAATCCTCACTAGTCATGGATGTTTTATAAGACGACTGTTCAACATTGGGGGGCATATATACTACCGAGAGTTGCAAAGCCTGATACCTCGCTTGGCCGTTTTTGCACCGTTAAATGCAGATAGCCAGTCATGTTGATAAATTGTATTATTGTCATAAGATAGACAACATTACAGTAATAAAGACATTTTTTGGTTTTTTCATTTTTTTGCGTTGATGAAGGTAATATGTCGATATGAATGATTACAGATCTTAAGGATTTATTCAAAATTGGAATTATGCGACATATCACCTTCATCCACTCACGTCTTTATTACTGTTATGTTGTCATGGCGTAAAACAAAATGTCTAGACACACCCAATAAAGGTTTACAGACATTTTTCATCATCTTGTGTAAAAAAGTACGTGTGAAATGAAACAATAAACAAAATTGGCACCGATGGATGAAAACCTACAAGTGATAACGGATAGTTAACCTGTGGGGTGGTTGTATGCCCCAGAAAGGAGACACTGACAAAAATGGAACAAGAATAAGAAATAAATAATTTGTACAGTATTTGACCAGTATGACTCGATTGTGGATAGGGCCAATGGGAGTTAGTGAGTTGGAGTCGCGTTTTTCAAGAACACATCCAGAGATAGGTACCATATTTTTTTTAAATACTCACCAAGTCTATGTAAAATGGGTATCTGTTCGACAATAGGGAGATCCTCCAAAGGAGCGCCCATAATATAGTCCCACGTCACCTCGCACTGGTTGTTCAGTGTCACCAGTTCCTGAAGCATCAATGCGAAGTTTGCTCCCGACACGGAACACTACAAATATATTTTATTTTAACATAATAATAATATAACAACTTCTGATAAATCGATAAAAATGGTTGATAATTTTGTATTTAATTACGCTTAAACGCTTCAACCCTCTCGAATTTTATTAAAGCAAATAGTATAAATAAACAGTTCCTTAGAAAGTTCAAGGCTCTATAATATACATTATAATATAATAATAGTATTTTTTTTACCTCAGTGACGTACAAAGAAAGATTGGGATGGCTCTTCAGCGAAATAGGATTCAAGTTTGTTGTTAAGGTGGCTCTGAAATAAAAAAAAATTAACATCAAGAGAGGACTGTCAAAACAACTTGTCGCGGTTTTTTGATCAGAAGTCACAAAATTTATTGACCATTTTTAGATTTTTTTTCTGTATGTATGTTCCTCCATAACTCTTAAACGAATTAACTGATTTTTCATGAAACTTGGTATATAAATATTTAAACGTACAGGACACAGGATAGGCTACTTTTTTTTTTTATTTTTCAACGCGGACGAAGTCGCGGGCGCCAGCTAGTTAAAGAATATGATCGATTGACTTCGTATGGGAGCAGTAAAACGAGATAATCGTATTTACCCGAAGTGTTTGTCCCAGGAGGTGGTTGTCACGTGACAGCCCAAAGCGTCCGCCAGAATTCTCAAAGCGGCCAGGATCAGTTCGGGCGTATCTATTAACAATACTACATTAATACAAACATTTCCAACTTTGACATGTGTTTTTTTATGTTAAGGTCGACAGACAGGCTGACGGTCCACTTGATGGTAGGTGGCTACCGTCGCCTATAACAAGCAACGCCATAAGTGCTACAAGTGCGCTGCTGACCATACAAGGATAAGGGATAAGGAAGGGATGGGGTAATGGGCTCTGGAACCCCTTACTCACTCACCGAAACACAACAGCACATGATTTCACGGTGGTATTCTGTAAGGTGGTGGTTACTGCCGCCAGACGGGCTGCCTAAGGGTCAGCGCGGACCGACGGAGTGGCGCCGAAGAGACTAATGAGCTATCATTTGAAAATCGACTTTAGTTTCTTTAGCTGAAGATTCACCGAGCGCCGCTCGACCGCGCTTGCCGACGCGAGAGTGTTTTTTTTTTATTATACCACTTTCAATCACATACTGAAGTAACTAAAATTACATTAAAATTTCCAAAGTTGACCCCGCCGGGAATCGAACCCAGGGCGTCTGAGACGTTAGGCAAGCACTCTTTCCACTCGTCCAACGGGCTCGTCATAATGTAATAATGTCAATAATGTCGTAATGTACCTATTATATGTAAAAATTTATGGTGATCGATAAGAAACCTTAGAGATTTGCCGTTTTGAACAAAGGAATATAAAATTTTTATACGAGTATAATAGATATTTTATGTATACTCACTGTTAGTGTTAAACGTTGCGAACAACCATTCTCGAAGATTCTGACTTGTATTTGGTGATCTGAAGATTAGATAAATAAATCAATACATACCTGTAATAAAATCGTAAAAGAGCCGAGTTTGTAAATTAAATATTGATTTCAATAAAAAAAAGAATCTGAAAAAATACTTCATTTTTACTTGAACTGTGATTGCAAAATTCAAATTAATTTCGGAAAACGAGAACGAATTTAATTAAAAAATTAAAGTATTACCTAACAGCTAAAGGTAAAGTGGACCACCAAAGAACTATGTGTTCGAGACAACTGCCAACATCGCCCCAAAGAACGTTCTGATAATATTCAGTCACCTTGTGAGCGACTTTCTTACTTGCTTGTATCCTTCCTGAAAATATATTCAAATCCCCATTAGAGAGTGCATACCTAACTGTTGGTACCAAAAAGCTGGGTAAATTATTAAGTCCTGGCCATCGGTCCTGTCCATAGACATAGAGATTAGACTGAGCAATGCCCACATTAAATTGACCACTCTCTAGAAAGAGAGAAAGCGATCGTGCGGCCAATACCCTATCTCTTTCTGGTCTGTAGTAAATTCGAGGACCAATCAAAATTCTAGAAAAAGCCGCACGATTGCTTCGTCTCATTCACACTTTTCTGTCCATTTTAGGTAGGTACTTTACAGTTGAATAGAGAACGTCAAGTCAGTTTATGCGTTGAGCTGTACAGTTTGTTTTGTAATTATTATTTTGAATATGAATCCCGTTCAAAGATATTATTTGAAAGCCTATACAAGATCAAAGAAGAAAAGACGCTGGATTCAATCTTCACCATATCTTTCTTCGACGATGGGTCCACCGAACGAATAAGGGCAGGCGCAGACTGACGGTATGACGCGGCCTTAAATTGGTTCTAAGGTTTAAATAATTGATTAAAATTAATTACCTGATTTAAATTTCCTTACTCCATTTATTCCGAGAAGCGTTGGCGACATGTTGGCGACCGTATCCAGTAAAATCTCTATGTAAATCTCCTCGCTCTGTAATATCGTGTTCACGTTTTCTGAAAATGTTTTTAATATCATATTGAAAATAAATAAATATTTAAATAACTAATACTTCATATATTCGTATGAACTGATGTAAAAATTTAAATAAAGGCTAAATAAATAAATATGCAAAATTTCTTCATATTCGGTGGAGTAATTAAGTATTGAAAAGGGAATAGACAGAATTACTTTCAAATTTATAATAGATACCTACTATAGTTTGTTTTTTAATCTCAGACAAAAATGGCATTACATTTGACATGCATTACATACATTTCATGGTATCATTATATGCAAAGTTGACATTTGCATGTGTCATTTTTGTCTCTAAGATTAAAAAACAGACCGTAACTAGCTGAACCCTTGCACGTTTCGCTGTGGCTCAATCTTATATTAACTCAGCTGCCATAACAGCGGCTACCTTCCACTTTAAATGTGACAGCGGTTCTCGTTGGCCGCTGTTGGCCGTAAAAAAAACGAATTAGCTGTAATAAAATCGAAATGGCCGTAAAAAAATCGATTTTTCTCGCGACCGAGATAATATTATTAAGCGAAAAATAGATATGACAAATCATTGAAGCGGATTGCATTTTGTGTAAAAATTTCAAGTCAATCCTTCAGCTAGTTTTAGAGTTTTGAGTAATAAACAAACTAACACTACCTTTTTTATATATATAGATTAGTTTGGATATTATGGATTAAAACCAATATCTAAAAAAAAGAGAAAATACCTTCGTTGCTGAAAATATTTTCTAAAACGCATTCGTTAGTTAAAAGCGATGTGTAAGGTATTTCGCAATCCGAATACTGTGCGTTAAGGGCCTCGTTCAGTCTTTTGTTTTGTAAATTCTTCATTTCCACTAGACTTTGTGCTTGTTTCATCTTGTTCTTTTTATTCTCAACGAACGCTTCCCGTCTTTTCTCCACTGTTATCCTTCGCGATGCGCTAGACGTCGGTGGAGTTATGTGTTTTGTTAATGTACTGAAAACAATACAACTCTTTATGAAGACTGGCGATAATACTTTTTTGTGTATCCTTTCTTCTTGTCATAAATTCCCATAAATAAAATTAAAGTTGTTTAAAACTTACTGATAGATTTCTAGACTTTCAGCAGCACTAGAGCTCGAGTCGTCTGAATTTTCCTCCGGTTTGTAAACTCTCACAAGACAATTTATAAGACGGTGACAATTGTTTTCTACACGACTTTTAGCAAGAACCTGGTATTATGAAAAAAAAATTATAAAAAAAACCTACTATCGTAAACTATTGTTGGTTCAAATTACAGATATAATATGATCAAAATCGACTCAGTAGTTTCGGAGTATCGTGACACGAGATTAGTATATAAGATTTTGCATAAGATATTATCGTTACAGGGGTACATTAATCAACAGAATGGGTGCTTTAATCAAAACAGTTATTAAAATTTCTTATATCAAATTGGAACGAATAGGAACTGTCTGTTTCCATATTCGCTAATAGACTAATGGTAGGGGAGCCCACGATGCTAAATGTGGAGTCATTCGAGCGTCGTGGGGACCTATTGGATTTTGAAGATTAGATGGTAGGAAGAAAAAAAGGTTATATGATGTTTTTCTTTTCAGCGGTGGGGTGAGCGTCTACAAGCGTTCAAAATTTTGTAGGCGCTGTATTTAAAAAAATCCTCCATATAATCGTCAGATTAAGAATCAGCACGATCAGGAATTCAGGCTGAACCGTCTGTATGAGAATCTGACGCGCTCGAGTATTACAAAATGGCAATCGTCAAAAATCTTTTTTGTATTTAAAAAAGTTGGCACGAGCTTGTATTACATACGAATCGTCTAAATTTTAAATGGAAGCATAGTTTAGGTTCACTTAACATCCCCTCTGAAAATCGGACGCGATCGAGTTGTATTTAAAATTTCACCCCAACCCCACCAACTAAACCGTCAGATTAATACAAATCCGTTATCGGAGACACGTGGGAAATATACATTGGCAATATCTGACGCGCTCAAGTAAATCCCAAAATCCCTTCTTGGGCTCCCCTACCATAAAGCTTTATAAGACCTTTAAACTACTTAACGATTTATGTCAGAAAATAGAAATATATAATTACCTGAACAATTTTAGTTAATGTAATAGGCTTAGTTTCGCTTATTGTGTTCGGATATGTGTTGCTGCATACGTTAAATTTTGCCGTAAACTTCTTGTAACTTAAACCAACCAATTGGTTGTATGTTTCTACTAGACTGAAAATATTAAGCAAAAGATTCTTACAGGTCAATTTTCACACATTTCAAGCCTTTCGGCCGCCTACGAAAACAACGCTACGTAACCAGTTACGTACAAAGATTTTTTTCTTTCTACGAAATAGCCAATAGGAATGCCTGTGTTAATGAAAATACAAAAATGTGTTTTGTCCCTTTCCCACAAATGCAAATGTGTCTGAAAATGGTTTCGTAGGCGGTCGTACGTAATTAGTTTCGTAGGAAGAAAAAAACCTCTTTGTACGTAACTAGTTTCGAGCAAGAAAAATAATCCTTCACACGTGACCGGTTACGTAGCATTGGTTTCGTCGACGGCCGAAGCGATTTCAAGTAATAAATTAGAACTTCGCAAACCTTAAACAAGACTCGATCATTTTTCTACAATCTTCTCTGTGTAAACATGTCTCTAAAATAGTTGTTATTAGATTGTACATCGCTTGCATCATTACAAATCTGCTACTACATAGATTATCAAAAATATGATCGTGTTTACTTAGTATTAATCCATTGTCCTTTTTCAATCTTGCCAATTTAGGATTCAATTTGTAAAAAGATTTAACTAATTTCGACAAATATTCTATTAATTGATCCAGCACCTGAAAACGGTAAATCTTTATATTTAAAACTAGCTGTAGCAGGCGATGTCGCCCGCGTAACTTTATAAAATAAAGCCTGTTACTCGCTGACAATGTTAGGTGAAAGAATTTTCAAAAACGGCCCAGTATTTTTTGAGTGTATTCATTACAAACATACAAATCTTCTCTTTATATAATACCTATTAGTATAGATATATATATAGATTTTAGGATATGTAGAATTTTCGCACCTAAATTAATAATTATTCTGCATATAAACTTGTTTTACCTGTAAATTGACCAGTCCCATAATATAACTGCGATTGGATAATGAATGTTTATTATTTCCAGATGGACTCTTCCATTTGTTGTCAGCATCTAATACGACCTTAGTGACAGCATAACATATCAAACTCATTTCTCTGCAATGATTGAACAATTCCTCTTCCTCGGAGGTTTCTTCGCTAATCCATTTGTTACCTGACGCTTTGATTGAACTCATTTTTGCTTATTTTTTTAAATTATCTTCAGTTATATTAGCGAAAAAATCTTACTCAGACCAAATAAGAATTATAAACAGAATTTTTCAAACACAGTGAAGCCGGTTTCTACACATGTGTGCGTACGCCGTTTACTGTATTGAGATTTTGTGTTCTAAGCTAAAACTAAATTTTTGTTTATTTTTACTGAAAATATTGGTTTCCAAGTTTACTTACGTGTGAAATGTTTTTACATCCTGGTTTTTATTTTATTGGAAGACTAGTTTTTACACCCTTTCACTATTAATTGATTAATTTAATTGCTATTAGACATTTTCACTAGTAAATAATATTAATAACACGAGGCGTAGCTTATTTGCATTTTTGTGCGTTTACCCGTTTATGTACACTGCTAAGGCGTAGTTTTACAAGCTTCACTCTGTCGTCCACAATTCTCTATCTGTAGTTTTTATTTTATCTGAGCTTAAATACTACAAATTTCAGCACCAATTTTTTATCAAAAAGTAATCAAATAACTTTTTGGATTACATATCTTTTCTTTAAATGCTCAGTGAGCGGTCTCCTTCAAATCATTTTGAATACTAAACAACAAACTGTAAGAAATTCCTTGATAATCAATATAGGGAGACATCGGTACCAGCTTTTAAAAGGCACTGTGAAATCGCGTCTACAAGCTTGTTGGACAACTTTCCTATCATTAAACATCTTTTATAGCTGTTAAAGCGTAACCTTGGTTTTATTACACGCTTATAACTTAAAAGAAGTTGTTAAGGGCCAAAATAAACGACCAATAACTCGTAATATATTTTTTTATTTATTTTACCATAATAGCAATTAATGCGATTAAATGGTCAATAATAAAATACCTAGTTTTTACGTAATATTATTGCCGGCAATTAGCTCACTTGCAACCCCTAATGGAGTAGTCACTACAAATCTTCAGCTTACTCTTGTTTTATTTATTTATTTAAGATACACCAATAGTACGTTACTTATTTATAATATAATTAATAATATACAGCGTATTTCGGTTTAAAATAATATTTGTTGACATTTACATTAACATAATAATATAATATTTGTGTATGATAATAATGATTGATTAAAAAGAGGAGAATAGTACTAAAAAAGAATTTAATATATGAAAAAAATTAATATTGTTATTAAATTAATAATGAAATTTAATAACTATGCTATTTAATAGCATAATTTTATTTTGGGTTTAAAAACATTTTAACTTTTATTCTCTGCTTAAATTACAGGTTATGAAATTAAATGAAGCTTGGAAATTGCACTCCATTATACTGTGGGTGATAAACGACGTTACCGACAGGTCAAGGCGAATTCGAGGCTACGGTGCGACCCCGAGGCAAAATTAACCTTTTTAAATTAGGTCATAGAAATAAAGTAGATCCAACAAAAACTAGAAACTAGCTGACATGGCAAACTTCGTACCGCACTACCTACTGATAGTGAAAACCGCATCAAAATCCATTGCGTATTTTAGGGTGAGTTAGCGACCAAATAGATAAACTTAGCGACTTCAAATTATACAATGTAAAAAGACATTCAAGAATTTCGATACATGAAATTAATAGTCAAATCACTATGCCCTACTATGTTTAGTATTGTATATATACTTTGATTTTGTTTATAATTAAGTGTAATTGTTGTAATTTTATATTTTAAAGATGACAAAAAGAATGGTATCCTGAATTTTCTTTCGGGGTTTCTTCTCAGGATCGTTCATCTTGGCATTTTTTTTGGGAAACCCTGGTAAATTTAAATTTATAATGACAATCATAGTTTCTTGGAGAAACTTAATTGATAAATAAATATTTTGATTTGATTTGGTCTAATAATACCAACCTATCTGGCAGTAAGACCTTACTGACCAACGTGGAGTATCTAAGGTGCAGTACTTGTAGGCACCTATGCCATCAAGTTCAACGTCACCCTGTCTGGCGACCTTTTCATTAAAAAAACTAGTCGATGGTCAAGTGAAAAGGGCTGTGCAGGTAAAATTGAAAACAACAATTTACACTATAGGTACAATTTTTTTATTAATCATGAAGTAATATCGATTAAAATATAATATTACTAATTTAACATTTTAACCATTTAATATTGCAAACACGATATTGTAGGAAGAGAACGATATCACAGTTAACATAATAAATTCATTAGCATCTATTATTAAAACATTAAACCATAATATTATTTATACATTAGTTTCGAGGCTCATTTTAGTGTCTTCGAAGGCCACGTCTTGCTTCAAGTAAAATTCAATAAATTCTTACTCATTTTAGTTAAAAAATTAAACTTAAGGAAAATTCATAATTATCTCGAAGACGATAATGCAAGAGTTAACGGAGTTTCTTATTTGAAAATAAGGAGATTTAACTACTCTTACATCACTAAACTCGAAGTGAGAAGAAGAAAATAGTGAATGTGATGTTTTGGTAAATTTAACTATACTAGAAAATATAAGTGCTTAGCATTTTATCAACACTAATATAAGCCTTGCAATAACATGTAATGACTACAATTATACTATACATTTATTAAAATAATAAAACCCTAATTAAATGACAATGAAAACTATTTTAAACTATTAACATTTTACATTAAAAATGACACCATTAATGAGAATGAACATGATTGAGAAAGTTATAATTTATGAACAATTTTAACAACAAATGACAAAGGAAACCTTTTTTAAATACAGCAATATTTTTTGTTCCTGTGTCTTTAAATATTACCCAAGTTTAGGCAGATAAGGACGAGCTAGCTAACTATTTGCTGTTTTTTGTCTTAGCTCTAAGATAAAAACAACAATTATCTTCGATCTAAGATAAGAACAAATGAAGGATAACCTCAGTTTGAATTCGTACTGGTCGTCCAAAAAAATTTAACAAATTACGAACGTGTTATAAAAACATCACATATTCAGGCACGAAAAATAGAATTCAAGCAATAAAAACTATACACGTCCTATATGTATCGCAACGAAATGATATGTTATTGCTGTTGTCACGACATGGCCCAATAAATCATTGGTGTGTCCGTTATTGTCCATTTATTTCGCGATTTTTGTCACGAATAAAATATCTTACTACCTTTTGTCACGGAATTCAACACCTCTTCAAACCTATACTATACATACATCCAGATATGAACACGTATAAAACAACACCTATTTATTTTTATCTTACAGGGATTTCTTATTCTTAAATGCAAGGAAATGGTCAAACAAATCCCTACAATGTAACTGCATATGATTGGAAGAAAATTTGGACAAACAATTTTATATGACAAGGTGGAGCTTTCCGATAGAGAATTATGTAAAAAAAAATAGATATGTGTATCATTCCTGAGCTTTCGAGTGTAGTATTAATTTAGGGAGGTTTACAAATATTATTTTTGGATGGAGACAATACCCCATTCTTTTTTATCTACATAAATAGCGTTAAGATTCATGTTACGATTTAAATTATGTGCATTTAATCCGTAAATAGCAACTTCTGGCTTAATTGTGTAGTAACCATTCTAAAATAATGAAAACAGCATATTTCTAGAGATTTTGACGACTAGAGTATGTGAGCGAATCGTGTTAATGATGATCCTTCTTAAATAAAAGCAAAGTAACCCCCCCCCCCCCCCCTCACATTATTTCATGTTTTTGAGTTCATAACAAATGACTCAAATATATGCCATTGCATAGATAATACCTTCAATGTCTATTAACATGTCATTTACACCTTCTACAATATTCGACGTCGTAATAATTTTTAAACTTCCTACTTAATTCATTAAAATATTAAATTACTTGCATTACTTCAAATTCATTCTAGGACCCTTTCACTTGCAACAATTACAAAACTAACTAATAAATTTGATAATATATACACGTTTTAATGCTAAGTGAAATTGCTAAAATAAAACAGTATACAAAAAAATATATACCACAATACACAATAGTATAATACATAATATGAAACGCACCATTTTTCTAATCTACATAATCCTAAACCAGTGGTGCTCAAACTTGAACTGTTGGCGATCAACTCGACAGAAACCACAAGTACATGAGTTATCTCATAGATATAGTATATATAGCCTGTGGTTACAGCAAGATAGAACATGACATTTGACTTCCCCTCTCATCCCTCCTAATAAGAGAGAAGCCATTTTGTTTTGTAAGATAATTGTTGTTTATATTGTTGCGTAGATTAATTTCCGCATTTTTATACTCATTTATAAATAAAAATCTTTGAATACATACATATTAAGTATGTATTATATACAGGTGCTGTGCACCAGGATATACAATTTGGCGACAGGATGCTATGCTACACAAATTTGCCACGAATATTTTGAGGCTCGTTTTGTGACTCCAAAGAAACCTTTAAAAGTAACAGCATATCCATCGCTGTTTCAAAAATCGGAAATTAAGAGTGGCATCCCGTTGAACTCTTTGGTGAGCGGTAGTAATCATTTTTGTGTTCTTTTTCTACATGCGTATAAATGTTTATCATTAATACATACGTTTTATGGTGTATTTCAGTTCTAATTTGTATTTAAGTCGTATATTAAGTCCATGTTATGTGTGTCTATATCCTAAAAAATAAATATTTACTTACACATTATTCACTGTGTTTTAGTCGTGTGATGATATCCATAGTTAAAAAACTTACAAATAAATTCAAAGATCCTTAGCCCGTAAAAAAACCAAGGGGTGAGAGGGGCGGGCGAAGTCAAATGTCATGTTCTATCTTGCTATGACCAATCAGGTGAGGTTAAAGTACTCTTTTACTATTTGGTTTGTGGATAATTGCAAGAAATTTCCAAAAGAATCGACAAGAATAAAATACTTTGCACTCCGCAGCTTTTCTGTGACAAATACCGTGCGTTTTTTTTGATAGAGCTGCCTTTTGGTATAACTATGTATAGACATATAACCACCATAGAGTTGCACCATAGACACACAGAGAGGGACTAGGATTCCCTATCCAGTTATAAAGTACACAAGATTGTGCGCGTCGCGGGCATTGCAATTGCTCTTTTAATTGGTTTGATTTTGGGAAATCACCTGCTATTTTTCTTCTTCTGCTATTCTTTGTAACACCTTCAAAAGGTTTGAAGATAATGCAGATCTTTTGGGTAAATCACCTTTTAAATTGGGTATTACGGCCTGCAGGCAGTGAGTGGCATCTAATAAATATTGTGAATCGACCAATATTGGCCAATGTTAAACTGAGATCGATTAAAAAAAGCTCCGTTTGAGCACCACTGTCCTAAACACTAAAAGCTAATTTTGAAATTATTGTATTTAACAGCTCGATGATATTGCTCTGTCTGTGATGCTGCGAAATATTTACAAGTAAAAATAATTCTAACAAGTGAACACACATTATTATTGTTATAAAGTATAAAGTAAGTGAATAATACCTTTTCAATCGGGCATGTCTATACTTATTATAGGCACAACTGGCTTCAAAGCCTCATTCTTCTTTTGATTCTTGTGAGATTTCTTGCCATCCTTGGTCTTCTTTTGCGTGTCCTCGTCCCTGTAAGGCTCTTGGTTGATCGGAGGCTCCGTTGGTACAACGTTTGAGCCTCTCGTCACGTTGTTATTGTACGCGATGTTAGCGTACTCTTGCAATAGAGGGAACACAGATAGAAGAAATTGACAGAAATCTTTCCTGATTCCAAACCACCCTGGAACAACAAATTATATTAATAAAAATAATCTTTGAACGGGTTACTTGACCCGATTAGAAGTGTTAGTAAAAATCTAAATAAAATTTATAGTATAGTAGTTGGTACACGTAAATATTACAGACACATATATACATAAACATTAAATAATAATTAAAAAAAATAATAAGCATGTATGTCCGAAACAAAACTGAATGTGTGATTTTCTTGTTAATATATATTATATGTACATACTAGCCGGTGCACGCGACTTCGCTCACATGGGAAAATGATAAATATAACACTTGAGAAAATATCAAGACATCTTTATCGCTGTGACGACGGTGGCGCCGCCACGGCGACAGTGGAGCCTGTTTTTTTTTAAATATTTTTAGACGATTCCTTAGGAAAATAACATTTTTACAGGATAAAAAGTATTCTATATGTTAATCCAGGTAATAAACTATCTGTGTGCCAAATTTCTATCAAATCCGTTTATTAGTTTTACGTGAAAGAGTAACAAACATAGGTACAGTATCCAATATCCATATCCACATACAATATTAGTAGGATATGTATAGAAGAGATATCATATTATGTATGTATACTAACGTTTTGTCACACTAATATCTCGTCATAATAATGTGATTAGATAAATACTTACATTTGTTTCCGCCCTTGGAATTGAATGACATAATAATGAGGGTCGCATAACTTAGAAACAGAGGGCTAACGACCACTGTATATGACGGAGTGAGCCCTTCATCCAACTTATTGGTCAGCAATACCTAAGCACAAACATAGTGAATTAATCAATACTCGATATACTAATAATAAATCTTTAAGGGTTGGTCATGGAGTAAGTTACTTTGTTTTCAGAGATATCGTGTTTATAGGCTCTAATACATGATACTGAAACAAAATTGACCATTTTTAGAATTTTATTCTGTATGTATGAATGTATGTTCCTCCATAACTCTTAAACGAATTAACTGATTTTCATGAAACTTGATAGATAAACATTTAGACGTGCAGGACACAGGATAGGCTACCTTTTTCTTTTTCAACGCGGACGAAGTCGCGGGCGCCAGCTAATACTAATAATATATCCGTAAGGGTTGGTCATGGAGTAAGTTACTTTGTTTTCAGAGATATCGTGTTTATAGGCGTCCGCGTTGAAAAAGAAAAAAAAGTAGCCTTATAAGTGTCCTGTACGTCTAAATGTTTATCTACCAAGTTTCATGAAAATCAGTTAATTCGTTTAATATTTATGGAGGAATATACATACATACATACATACATACAATATCTACACTTACAGATTTATTATTAGTATTGATACTGAGCCAAATTACATATATCGTCCCCTTAATGCAAAAACCAAATAAGTGCGAAAATGAGTTATATACACTCATTTTCGGTTATAAGGTAGTTTAACCCGTTTTTTGATACATAGCTTGGTTCCCAATTTAGCCTGTATCATAAAGCAACTTAACAGTCATTTAATATCACTACGAACAGCCAAAAGTCCATGACTGCATGATAAATCCATCTTCTTCTTGTATATTTAAAATGTAGTATCAAACATATTTATAATATGTGTTAATAAAAAGATAAAGATTTCAAATATACAACCTGTTTTTAGTAGAAGTGTTTTTAGGCATTTAAAACTTCAAACTCATTTTTCTTAAAACTATCATTTTGCACTTAATTGGTTTTTGCAGTAAGGGGACGATATACTTATGCAAAGATAGTACACATACTGAATATATTTACAGTAGGTATAGTCAAGCTATAGTTAAGAATTATAAACTAACTCCAGACTTACAATAATATATTTAACAAAGACCAAAAACGCTTAGTTATCTGCTGTAAGATTCTGAAGAGTTGGATGTCCCGTAAGGTGAGTCCACTGGGATCCAATTGAACCCTTCGCAGACTACTTGTTGCTTCAGCATCAGGTCAAGGTTACCATATTATCATGGAAATATCACCAAAGTAACAATATACCGATTTACCGAGTTAATAGAATCTAGGAAATGAGCTGATGGTCTCAAAACGCCTGAACGCATTTTTGAAAAAGCAACAGGAACCTAACATTTATCCAGTATAAAAGGTACGCTATATTTTAATCCAGACAATAAACCATCTGTGTGCCAAATGTCATCAATATCCGTTCAGACGTTTTTGCGTGATTGAATAACAAACTTTTGCATTTATAATATTACAAGCTGTGTCTGCGACTTCATACGCGCTGTAGTTATTAATGGAAAATTAGTTTCACTACTGTATACATTATATTATTTAATACTATAATTAGCCTGAAATTTAAAAATATATTTACCTGAAATACAAGTATAGGTATAACGGTGAAAGTGTACGCTAACGCTGAATTGAAACTTGTCCGTCGCTGATGTACATTTACTTCGGGAGTTCTCAACAATATACCAGCAAATATTATACTATATAGAACACCTGAAATATATTTATTTATCAGTAAAAAAAGATGCAAAACAGTCAGGGAAAGCTGAATTTTGCAGTCATTTGGATACCTGTCTGGTGGCAGTAACCACCGTGAAATAATAGCATGTGTGCTGTTGTGTTTCGGTGAGTGAGTAAGGACTGTCACTATGTTTAGCATTTCGGCAGCGCACTTGCAGCACCAGTGGCCTGACCGTCCACTTACCATCAATTGGACCGTCTACCTGTTTGTTTTGTCGACCTTAAATTATAAAAAAAATTGACTCACCCACTAGGCTGAGACACATGAGTATCCACAGAGGTACAAACACCACCTCCCAAGACCAATTGATAAAGTCATCCAACTTCAAAGCGAGGAATATAAATTGAAGAATATTAACAGCACAGAACAACTCCAACTGAAATTATTTGAAATGTATTATAACATTTTCTTTGGTTCTATAAAATTTTCATTAATAGCCAACAGTCAATCTATTTCGAATTCATATTTATTTAGCTCTAAATGTTTTTTTTTTTTCAATATAATTCATAGTTAAGGCTAAACACTACCAGATTCAGTCTGATAAAAATAGAAATAAAACACTTTTAATAAGTATTGGTTTTTATTGTATGTAAGCACATATACCGTTTTATAACTAGCAATCTTATTTACTGGTAGATGCTATTTGTTGAATTAATTAATTTTAGTAATATAGTCCTAAATAATGTTAGTCAGTTTAATTCATGTATTCAATTTTAATAAGATCCTTCTTTTCATTTCAATCCAATGCTAACTTCAAATATCTTAAGTAACTATTTAGAATAATGAAGTTTTAAGAATCATATGACAACATCATACATATGAATGAACATAATAATATCTAAAACATGAATTTTGTATATTTCAATGAGGCACACCATGCCACCATAATAAGATAGTAACAAAACATATCAAAACAAACACATCAAATTGGATTAGTACCCAATATTTGGTAAATAATGTTAATTTGATTGCTTAACAAATCATACAATACAAACTGTTAGACTTTGTTCTCAATAAATAATTTGTTTACATACCTCATAGCTCCGGTCATGTTTAACTGACCATATGCATATAGCAATGGACACAATGCTAATGAATATCAGTGGAATAAACACCAATATCCAAACATGTCTTTTTGTTGTCAACTGGTCACATACCAACAGCTCAAACATTAGCAGGATAAGGTGTATGGCTAGACTTATTAACATCGCTTTGTAATGGATGTAGGCCTCACCCTCCAACCTATGGAACCAACAAAGACCATTTGTTACAGATACTTTCCTTAAGGCAATACTTGTCGGCGAACTCGAACTCATTGGTGCGTGTAGCTAAAATTCAATATGTTTCATACAGCACAATGCGCGGGTAGAGCAGTCAAGTTAGGTGCATAATGATTCATACCAAAAAATATCATAAACAGACCTTTGGGCATATACTCTTTTTGACAAAACTACTGCATATATCTATTTCGTGTAAAGTTATTTGAACTCTTGAATAACTAACCAATGTTTGTAGGCAAAGTATTTTGGAGTTTTTGTACATTAGAGTGACCTATTCACCCTCAAAGTTGCATTAAAACTTGTGTAAAAATATGGATTTTTCAAGGATCATATCTTTTAAATTAATACTATTTTTTTTAAGTTTGTATAAAAACGAACCTAGTTAACGACAAGATAAATCGGTAACATGCTTACTTTTGTAAATAAAACATAAAACAGCGAATAATAATATTTAAAAGTTTGTATGGAGGAAAGCTGACTTGTGTCACCTTAATGCTCTATCTCAGGAGTCCTAAGTTTGATTCCCGGCATGGGCAACTTTGGAAATGAACTTTTTAAAGTTGACTCAGGTCTGGATTTTAAGGGTACACTGCGTTTTGGTGAGTGAATAAGGGATGCCAGAGCCCATTTCCCTATGCCTTCCTAATCCTTAATCCTACTATAGATGACACTGCACATTGGTTATGCTTGTGCTATAGGCGATGGTAGCCTACCAGTGGACCATCAGCATGTCAACCTTGACATAAATTAAAAAATAATACAAGAATAATAATTATGTGCCTTATTGTTTTAAACTGTTTACATAGAAGATAAACTTAAATTCCTTGAAGTTCTTTTCAAACCCAAACGCCCGATGCAAAAACAAGGTATTATAAGTTTGATGTGTGTATCTGTCTGTCTGTCTATAGAATTGTAGCTCCCACCCCTTCCTTATCCTTAATCCTTCTATGGTCGGCAGCGCACTTGTAGCACTTATGGCGTTGCTTGTGTTATAGGCAATGGTAGCCACCTACCATCAAGTGGACCGTCAGCCTGTCTGTAGACCTTAACATAAAAAAAAAAAGATTTTTAATCTTAATTTTTTTTGAAAGTTGACATGAAGTAGACAGTTCTTAGCTTAGAGTTTATAAAGATTTATTCAGACGTTTGAAGATCATCAGCCAATTTCCTAGCTGGCAAGGGAATTCACTAACTTGTGGTAGTTTTTTCGATTGATGTGAAATTAGGTATACTGTTACTTTGGTGGTATTTCCATGACTGAATAACCTTTGATCTGATGCTGCAGCATCAAGTAATCTCCGGGACCCCCAATTCCTCAGCAACTTACAGTAGATATAGTGTGTTTGGACTCAATAGAAAATTTGGGGTAAATCTATGCAGTTGTGTTGCAAGACTTTATTATCAACAGAACATGAATATGGTTATTATACTATTTTGACTTTTACAGACAGCCTGACAATAATCTAAGATAATGTTTACATTACACAGTAAATGATATAGTAACTTAGTAATGAAATGTTTTAAACATTGAAATAAACAAATTTTTGAAAATACAGCCCACATATTTCATTCGGTCTTATTACTGATAAGACACGTGCCGAGTATAATGGAAACAACAACAAAAAAAACCATGAAGTGTGCTTAAAGAATCAAAGTTAAAGAAACAATATAAAAAACAATTAAGTAGATACCTGAAGTGAGGGTACTGCCACCAAACATAGGTGCCAACTGTGGCTCCAAGCACCACCAGGAATTTCCACACCCATATTGGTGTAAAAACGGCCCAGTAAGACCATGTTATAGCCCCATCTAGTTTTAAGGCCAATAAGGCAGTAAATACAAGTAGGCAACTATGAACGACGAATTTACTGTAAAGATAATAACATTAAAGCTATAATAATAATTTATCATAAATTACGTACAATAATATAGGAATATTTCTAGTATTTTATTATTCTAGTATTCATTATTACCTGGGATTGAAATCTTGAAAAAGTGTTTGTAGATTCATTTCAAAACACATTCGCTCCAAATACACACCGATATCATGTCAATTCACCCCCGAAACCAAGTTAGTGTTTGATTTTTATTTAATAATAATTTCGAATGAATATTTAGTGAGAAAAACAAATAAAATTATGCTTGATACGAGTATATATTAAATACAGAGATATATTGTATTGTATTGTATTGTAGAGGTCAGTAGTGAACTGAAGTGAAGGAAGTGAGTGCTTCCATACCATAATGATTATTATTTATTACCAATCTAGATTAGACCACAGACCACCACAGACAGACCACAGGCACCACAGCACAAACAGATACTGGAGAACCAAAAACCAAAACTGGATATTCAGTAATCATAGGACAAATAGACATATAATAGTTTCTTCAGAGTATTATATATGTTAGTAATAAAAAATATGTTATCTGCCTGGCTTCCTATTTAATGGCCAATATTAATAAGATTATAATAATAGGAATGGAAGTAAATATATGAAACTATAACATTGATGTTCATTTTGATGTCACTCAGATTGTAATATAGGTAACTACAATTCATAATATTAAGTGTTCATTTTTATTTTTCCTTAACTAGGTACATATTACTATTTAAAAATGAATGCAGTAATGTTTTCATATTACAAATAATTAATTTTCTCGTCTCAATTTGACAGTGACTAGTGGTTTCAACCCTCTGTAAAGCGTTACACGTTACACACTAATTTGGCATTCTCGTGACTGCCGATCTAACTGTCTGAATTTAGCCAAATGTAATGTAAAGGCCGCTTAAGGAGGCATCTTTCCTAGTCACATCACAATAATAAATAAAAATTTAAAATACTATGCCTGGCTTGTGCTTACAGCAGCTTCAATTGTCTTTGTCAAAGTGAATGTCATTGTCAACAGTTTATAGAATAATAGAATTAAACTCGTTTCTTTTTGCAAAATTAAATTATAAATGAAAATCATTTTTTTTGTGTATTGACAGTATCCTATTAATTAGAAGATTTCAAGTTATAAGAGAAAAGCTTTAACATAGATTTCGTTATGGCTTCTCCTTCGCCAAAATCACCCGAGCAAAGTGAAAAGAACAAACAATACGATCGACAACTTCGACTATGGGGAGACCATGGTCAAGCGGCACTTGAAAATGGTCATATTTGTCTAATAAATGCGACTGCTTTAGGCACAGAAGTGTTGAAATCTATAGTATTACCAGGAGTCGGCGCTATCACTATTGTTGACGATTGTACAGTGAGTGATGAAGATATAGGCTGTAATTTCTTTTTAGAGAGTGCTAGTAAGGGTTTAAATAGAGGTTCAGAAACTTTGCGACTTATTCTAGAATTAAATCCTGCTGTGCAGGGTCATGCTGTTGCAGAATCTACTTTGCAAATTTTGAAAGATAATCCAGATTTCTTTAAAACGTTTAGCGTTGTAATTGGCACAGCTCTTGAGGAAAAGACCATAAAAGAGATTTCAGAACACCTGTGGGAACTCAATATACCCTTTATTTTATGTAAATCTATTGGCTTTTTGGGATCATTCAGAATCCAAATCAATGAACACGCTATTATTGAAAGTCACCCTGATAATGAACAACCAGATCTAAGACTAGACACTCCATTTCAAGCACTTTCTGAATATTTAGATAGTTTTGATATTGACAATGTAGATCTGAAAGATCATGGCCACATTCCTTGGATTATTATTTTATACAAGGCCGTTCAGAAATGGAAAAAAAGCAATGGTAATAGGTGGCCAATGAGCAGAAAGGAAAAAAATGACATAAGAGACATAATTAGAGAATTTATAAGAAAGGATGAAAATGAGGTTCCTATCAATGAAGAAAATTTTGAAGAAGCAATAAGAGCTGTCAACACTGCCCTCGTGCCCACATACTTACCAGTTAAAATACAAGACTTCATCTACAGTAGTGCAGCTACAAATTTAACAAAGGAGAGCCCACCATTTTGGATAATGTGTTCAGCTCTGAGAGGATTTGTGGAGGATGAAGGTAAAGGCAAACTTCCAGTCAGAGGCGTATTGCCTGATATGACTGCCTCAACAGAACACTATGTCAAACTGCAAAATATTTACCGTAACCAAGCTGCAATGGATGCCGAGGCAGTGTACAGAAAAGTTCAGCAAATTGTCTCTCAACTTCATTGTGACAGTATTAGTGAAAATGATGTTAAACTATTTTGTAGGCATGCACATGACCTCTATTTGATAAAAGGATCGAGCATAGCTACGGAATATCAGCTCAGTGGGCCCGTTTCCTCTTACATAGCAAGACATTTAGAGGAGCCCGATGTAATGATGGTTCATTACATTTTACTGAGAGCTGCAGATATCTTCCGTTCTGAACATTGTAGAGCTCCCGGCGACTGGGAAGCCGAAGCTGACATTGCTAAATTGAAAAGTTGCGTTTCCAAACTACTCAGTGATATATCATGTTCACCGTTTCCAAAAGACGATCACATTCATGAAATGTGTCGTTATGGGGGAGCGGAAATACACAGCGTATCGGCATTCTTAGGAGGCTGTGTGGCTCAAGAATCCATCAAAATTATTACTAAACAGTATAAACCAGTAGATAATATGTTAATCTATGATGGAGCATCGACAGAAACTGCTACTTTTACATTTTGAAATTGCTTGATTCATTTGTGTCAATAAAAAATGTGGGTAATAAAATTGTTTTTTTTTTTCAAGTTATGTATTTATTAAAATATTTTCTTCTGAATTCAACAATGTGCAAAACACATCACTTTCTCATGCAGAATAATCGTGAAGAATAAAAATATAACTAGAAACAGGACATAGCTTTGCTGAAGTAAATAAACATTTCAATCTAAAAAAGTAAAAATAAATAAATATTTGCTCAAAATTCATTCAAGTTGTGTATTTCAGATTTCATTATCTTTAAGTTGTAAAAGTATCAACAATTTTCAACATATAAATTAGAAAAGAATAAACATATCACAAGACTAAAACAAATTTGAAACAAACTATACATTTGGATAAATCTGTATGGCTGACTTAGTAATCATATTAAAAAAAAATTGTTGAGTTAACATTCAAAGTGTGGCTTTTTAGCCTCTGGAAGTATTAATAATAACACAACATTGAGAATTTCCCATTTAATACCTACTCATTTCACCTTAGCCATAGTTTCAATCTCAATGCATCTACACCATTAAGATAGTATCGAAATAAGCGTTTATCTCTTACAAAACCAAGATTTTCATAAAGTTTTAGTGCTGGTTTATTGGTGATTTCTGTTTCTAGAACAACTTCATCTGCATTGTCATTTATCATGGCCTGTAAAAAAAAAACAATATTAAATATAACAAAATTATATACCAAAAAATTGTCCCTAACAAATAATAGGTATTTTTTCAATAACCTTTTTTCCTTAACGAGTGAGTGACTATAGTTTAATAATAGTTGTTAGTAACAGGGGTAGACTAAGAATTACTATTTTTTGAAACTCTATATTGGAGAAACAAGGTGTTCTCTAATGACCAAAGAATAAGTAAATGCACAGGACATAATATCTCCTATTTAGTGGGGATGGCCATTGGTATAATTAAGAACTTTGATTTATGAACAAATAAATAGGTCTACTTTTGACTAATTAAGTAGGCAGATGAATATGATGTGTTATTTATATAAATTTCAGGATATATGTACCAGATCTAATAGAAAAAATAATTTTACTCAGGTTTGCTAGATTGTCAAAAAAGGATAATTACTAAACTCCGACAGAATATATTTTTTAAGTCAGATTAGCTGCCGATCCACTTGATGGTAGGTGGCTACCGTCTCTATGACTGTAAAACAAGTAACGTCACACCTTCTACAAGTGCACTGCTTGAAAATATTATTATTATTAGGATAAGGGATTATGAAGTGCCAGAGATATGCATTCTGGCACCCCTTACACACTCACCAATACCCAAGAGTATAAACACACTGTTATGTTAGCACCCCAGACAGGCTGCCCTAATGAATGCGAAACACAGTGTGCCCTAAACATATTATATAACAAACATGGGAGTTTCACCTGTATTGCTTTCCTGACAAGTCTGGAACCAATTTTTCTTTTTCTGTATTGCTCATCTACTGCTAACATTGCTATGTAGCCTCTCTTCACCACATTCCGATGCATATCTAACTTACAAACAATGGCACCAATACACTTGCCCTCATGAGTTGCCAAGAAGCAAAGCTTAGGCCAATTATGAATAAAATATCTATAAGTATAGATAGAGTATGGCTCAGATAGATCTTTCTGTATAAGTCTCATGATTTCAGCCATCTGAAGTTCAGACTCGTATGAAATTATAGCAATTTCATCTTGTATGTCTGTCTGCAAATTACAGGTATTTTCTACATCTACATGAGCTTCCTGTACTTGATCTTTCTCTCCATTGCTTGTGACCTCATCTAATTGTACACTATGTAAAATATTGGAGGTTTCACTAACCACCTCGTCTTGTGCTTCGTTTTCATCATTTGAACAGTTGAGACTATCTTTTGAATGATCGCTCGTCCCATTAGTTAGGTTACTATTTACATTCTTAATGTGAAAAGCATTAGAAAAGGTCTCGTTTAATTTCTCACTATTTATAATATTATTTTCGTCAGTCGATTCCGATGAGTCTTTGGCTTTTTTAGTTTTTATTATAATGTTCGTACTCTGATTACACATTAAATTTTGCACATTCTCGTCCGATACTTGATTCATATTGGCGTTATTCTATCTATAATATTTACACGTTCACACAATCATAAGCTCATATAATTGTACAAATCTTACAAATACACCAACTTCATTTTATCTATCGAACAGTATTGGAGAATTCCCGACATCTTGGTATCTAAAGTTTTCTTTTGATAGTAAATGTGAATTGAGAGCACTTATGTGCGTTTATAGGTTAGAACTGATATTATATTAGTTAGTTAAAGGTGAAACTGAGATTATTTAACAAACTTCTCAAAATATAAGAAAAATCTAATACATACATAACTCCTACGCGAGTCTTTTACAAACACCACACATTGCAAAAAAAGATAGTCAATGTTAAATGTTACCACAATGAAAAAAGAAAACTAATTTACCTGTCACAGAACATGACTAGCCATTGATATGATAGTTATATTATTCTACGTCCATGTATGTTATGCTTATGTTATAGGCAGCCATTACACGTTCAATCTGGATCGCGATCAATGATCGTGATCAATGATCTTGATCGAGATTGACCGTGTAATGTGTTGGATTGACGGATCGCGACATCGGATCTTAAATTATCTAGAATTTTAGAAATCCATGATCTCGATCCGTTGATCGCGATCCAGATTGAACGTGTAATGGCTGCTATTGTCAGTTTACGTCAGTCAGCGATCGCAACGCTATTGGCAGCCATTACACATTCAATCTGGATCGCGATCAATGATCGTGATCAATGATCTTGATCGAGATTGACCGTGTAATGTGTTGGATTGACGGATCGCGACATCGGATCTTAAATTATCTAGAATTTTAGAAATCAATGATCTCGATCCGTTGATCGCGATCCAGATTGAACGTGTAATGGCTGCTATTGTCAGTTTACGTCAGTCAGCGGTCGCAACGCCATTGAATCGGATGACAACAGCGACAAAGAAGCCTGGATTTAAGCGATTCGGAGCTCGTACTATGTTTAGTTTCGTACTAATACTTTAATTTTGTTAAAATTAAGTGAATTGTGCTATTTTATACTTTAATGATGACAAAAAGAATAGTATCCTAAGTTTCTTTCGGGGTTTCTTCTCAGGATCGTCATCTTGGCTTTTTTCCGAAACCCTGGTAAATTTAAATTTATAATGACGATCATAAGACTTTCTTGTAGAAACCTAATTGATAAATAAATATTTTGATTTTGATTTTGACATCTAACTGGCTGGATATTTCTCCAAATGAGGATTTCATATTAACTTTGGAATCTTCGCTCAAATTATGGGATAAAAAGATTATATGAATAAGTATAAACGAATAACTGCTTATGAGAAGCTCTCAAAAATGTATGTAAAAATTAAACCTCGTGCAACTGTCGATGACGTAAAGAAAAAAAATAGTAGTCTGCGGTCAAATTACCGACAAGAATTAAAAAAGATAATTATTTCTAAAAGGTTCTATTATTCTTAATTATTCTAAATCTTATTCAGATCCATTATGTGTTTATGAACGCACATTCTTCTACTTTTTTATTTATTGAAAAGTGTGACGCTGACATGAAGAAATCTCAAATCGAAGTCACCAGAGAAGAGAACGCGTGTTCATCTAATGGTTGCGAACAGTGGACTGACATCAATCTGGATTGAGCGTGTAATGTCTTCATCAATCTTATCAATCTACTGCGATCCGCTACCTTGCTCGGATCACGATCTAGATTGAACGTGTAATGGCTGCCATTGAGTCGGATGACAACAGCGACAAAGAAGCCTGGATTTAAGCGATTCGGAGCTCGTACTATGTTTAGTATTAAAAAACTATAATTGTGTATTATATATACCTGTATTATATATACTTTAATTTTGTTAAAATTAAGTGAATTGTGCTATTTTATATTTTAATGACAAAAAGAATAGTTTCCTGAGTTTCTTTCGGTTTTTCTTCTCAGGATCGTCATCTTGGCTTTTTTTCCGAAACCCTGGTAAATTTAAATTTATAATGACGATCATAAGAGTTTCTTGTAGAAACCTAATAAAATTGATAAATAATTATTTTGATTTTTGACGTCTAACTCGCTGGATATTTCTATAAATGAAGATTTCATATTAACTTTTGAATCTCTGCTCAAATTATGGGATAAAAAGTCCAATGATTACATGAATAAGTATAAACGAATAACTGCTTATGAGAAGCTCTCAAAAATCTATTTAAAAATTAAACCTCGTGGAACTGTCGATGACGTAAAGAAAAAAAATATTAGTCTGCGGTCAAATTACCGACGAGAATTAAAAAAGATAAAAAAGGTTCTATTATTCTTAATTATTCTAAATCTTATTAAGATCCATTATGTGTATGAACGCATATTCTTCTACTTTTTTATTTATTGAAAAGTGTGACACTGACATGAAGAAATCTCAAATCGAAGTCACCAGAGAAGAGAACGCGTGTTCATCTAATGGTTGCGAACACTGGACTGACATCAATCTGGATTGAGCGTGTAATGTCTTCATCAATCTTATCAATCTTCTGCGATCCGCTACCTTGCTCGGATCACGATCTAGATTGAACGTGTAATGGCTGCCATACATTATGGTCAAAATATACTTACTGGAATTTTAATGAATTAACATATCATTTTACTGAAGTTATTAAATATTATTATTTAATAACTAAATAGAGAAGTTTATAGTGATTTTGGATAAACATTAAAATTGTTGACTAGATTCAATGGCGGCTCTAGACGAAACGTGAACGTCAGCAGTGACATCTATCACTAGCTCTAGTATAAGTTTATAATACTCTATCGCATGTACTCTTCATATAATGAAATTCGAAACGAATTTGATTTATTCTATGGTTCTGCGGTCTCGGCAAGGTAATCAATTCATAAATATGTAACTTTATAATTATTGTTATTTGTTTGCTTTTTTTTTGTAACTGTCTAGTATGTTTTTATTTTTGTATGTTGTGTTCACATGTAGTAGGTTAATTGATGTATTTGTGTGTTCTAGTTATTTATTTATTTTGCTTATACATGGAATTGTATACTTACCAGTTTTGTGAACCTTAATAACATAAAAAAATTTAAAAAAAAAATGAATGATCGGACTCGCTAGCCGTACAATATATGTATGGAAAATTGTCAATGTCAAATTGACAATAATTTTCCATATAAAAAATCTTGCTCTTGCTAGCGAGTGCGGGAATTATAAACTCACACTGTCAGGTCAATCATATGACATTTTTTTTTCTGGAATCAGAAAATCCATGCAGTAAGGGGTTAAATAAACTGAATGTTAACTCATAAGAATTATATACTATCAATTTCAAGTCTTATCTGTAAATAAATTATAAAAAATCGTTACTCTCTGTACCTACTGTACAAAGTTTACAAAACTTTAACATTTTAGACATTTCAGCTTCTGAAATTTAGACAAGTCTTTAAGTAAACTAAAAATCTGGGCAGTTATAAAAAATGCTTTTATCTTTTTGTATGACTAAAACATGAAAGCATGACGTGTGTGACTTATGTTATGAACATATCAATCAATCATCAATCAATCAATACTAATAATATCTAAATCTGTAAGTGTAGGTATTGTATGTAGGTATGCTCCTCAAATGCTCCTCCATAACTTAAACGAATTAACTGATTTTCATGAAACTTGGTAGATAAGCATTTAGACGTGCAGGATACAGGATAGGCTACTTTTTTCTTTGTCAACGCGGAAGAAGTCGCGGGCGCCAGCTAGTATTTAATATTTCCTTAGATTAAAGATTGGTTTCGCTGCGCTCGACTAGATACCGCGCTATCTAAAAACAATCTAAAAACAAAAACGGAGGAGGTTCTCAATTCGACGCGTATATATATTTTTTATTTATGATCACGCATCACTTTTTACAGAAGAGTCCGATTTTAATAATTCTTTTTTTATTTGGAAAAGTGTACCCCCAAGGGGGTCCCATTTAAATTTGAAAAAAAAATTCCAACCCTAATGGACGAAATACACGATCAGTCCATCACGTCAAATTGACTGACGTGAGGCCAAAATTTGATCGTGAATGATAAAAACTGATGGCTGGATCAAACACTGGATTTCAAATCGCGCAACGGCGCAACAGCGTCACGTCAGTTCATCGCGCCAACTGATCGTGAGGGAAGAAACCAAGGAGGATAGAATACATTTTCTATCCTTCTTGGTAGAAACACTACGCGGAGGCATCTTGCCGCGCTTCCGAATCAGAGCTCATGTCAGCGTCACTCGACCCAGTCAAACGTATAAATGACAGAAAATTTGACTGACCGTGTGTGGGCACAATGTTTGGCGTCGCTCTATTAGATTTAAGTCGTTTATAGTCACGTCAAATGATTGATCGTGTATTTCGTCCATAAGGGTAGGAAAACAGGGGATGATTGATTGTTCACTCACTGATTGTAGCGTATGACCACGCATAACTTTTTACAGAGTAGTCCGATTTTGATAATTCTTTTTTTAATGGACAGGGTATACCTCGAACTTGGTCTTGTATAAATTCGGAAAAAAAATCCTACCCTAAGGGTGAAAAGGGGGGTGATTTATTGTTTACTCACAGATTTTAATGCTATTACAATTAAAAAAAGTACTTAATCAAAAATTAAGCATGTAGTAAATAGTGGATTATAGCCACAAAAAAAAAAAAAAAACTTTTTAAGAAAAAATTAAACCGCCGGAAAATCTGAAAAGCAAAAAATAATTTTATTTAACCTTAATAACTAAAGTTCTTAAACTACCTAAGTAATTTTGAGTCGGCGCTAAACAAGCAAAAATTACGTAAAGAGTGTTGCGCGGCGGCGAATTACTTAGTTAATTAGATAAAGAACTTTAGTGATTAAGGTTAAATAAAATTATTTTTTGCTTTTCAGTTTTATTGGCTGTTTAATTTTTTGTTAAAAAGTTTTCATTACATATAGTTTCATATTTTTACACAGTTTCACTACGCAAACACTCTGAATGGCTCGGGTACGCCGACTTCGGCGTAGTATTTGCTGCCGTATTTGACAAGTACCCCGGCGATATCTAGTCGAGTGCAGCGAGACAAATTATTAATCTAATCAAGACTATTTCATTGAGTGTTCAAGTACCGTCATTAACTGAGAACTTACAAAAATTAATTATTTTTGATTAATTTAGATTTATTCTAAGAACCATTTACGTGGATCTTAGAATAGAGATAAACTGGAAACAAAATAGATAGGTACCACATTTACGATGACAATTCGGTAATGTAAATATTAATTATTTATTTATTTTTCAAAAGGTACACCAACAGCACATAATAATAATAATAATAATAATAATAATTTAAGACGTTATTAAGACGAACAATTACCGGAAATATATCCTGAAGGACGGTACGGTCGACATATGTCGGGCAAGCCACCGTCCTGGGGAGACACTCAGGCATATTATTTCCGGTTGTGCTCATCTTTCTAACGGCGAGTATTTGTACAGACATAACCAAGTAGCCAAGTAGGATCATACGTCAGCAACTTGCTCTTCCATACGGTCTTATCGAATCCGAGGTACCGTACTACAAGTACGCCGTTCTCCTACGCCCGTTCTCGAAAATAGTCTTGCTACGCTCTACTGGTATCGATCTATAATCACAGACAGGACTATTGTAGCCAATAAGCCTGACATCGTGGTTATCGATCGATCTCAGCGCCAGACGATGCTTGTTGACATCACTGTCCCGCGTGATGAAAACCTCGTGAAAGCCGAAAAAGATAAGCTAAGTAAATATTTAGACTTGGCTCACGAGGTGACCGCCATGTGGGATGTTGATTCGACCATCATCGTCCCGATAGTCGTATCGGCGAACGGTCTTATAGCGAAGAGCCTCGACCAACATCTTAAGAGGCTCTCACTAGATGGCTGGATCAAGGGTCAGATACAGAAAGCGGTACTTCTGGACACGGCATGAATTGTCAGGAGGTTCCTCACTCTGCAGCCCTAACCACCGGTAGCTTGGGCCTTGCCCCGCTACCTGCGGAATTCTAGTTTTAGGTTTTTTACGATATTTATTGTTTGTTTTTTAATAATATTTACTGTAAAAAATTTTGAATTAAGATATAAAATAAATATATGTGTTTTGCTTAAACTGAAATTGAAGCTAAGTAACTGCTCTACAACTTTATTTCTTACTAGCTGCCGCCCGCGACTTCGTCCGCGTTGAAAAAGAAAAATTAGCCTATCTTGTGTCCCGTACGTCTAAATATTTATCTACCAAGTTTCATGAAAATCGGGTGATTCGTTTAAGAGTTATGAAGGAACATACATACTTACATACATACATACAGAAAAAAATTCTAAAAATCTTCAATTTAGTTTCAGTATCATGTATAGAGCCTATAAACACGATATCTCTGAAAACAGTAACTTACTCCATGACCAACCCTTACTGATTTATTATTAGTATTGATAACTTTCCTCGTAGAATGATTATTTTAGACGATATTTTGTTTTGAAAAATGGCTAACTACAATTTACAAAATTTTTGAGAAAAATGACCGATTTTTGAAATAGTGTATCTCGGGATCTGTTTGACATACAGAGCTGCGGTTGCACTTAAGCTGTAGCAAATTTTTATCTTCTTTAAGATTGTGTAAAATGACTATTCTTTTAGAATGATTATTTTAGAAAATATTTTGTTTCAAAAGACGGCTAATTTCAAATTAACCCACTTTTGAAGTAGTGTATCTCGGGATCTGTTAGACATACAGAACAGAGCTGTTGGTGCACTCAAATTGTAGCAAATTTTATGTCTTGCTTGTCTAAGTGCAGTTAAACTTCACATAATATTGTAATTTATTATAATAAACAGTTGGTAATTGTAATTGTGTTACGTGTTTCTATCACAAGTATTAGCTGAGATTATAATAGTTAATTTATCTTATTATCAAAATTAATAACTTTATATGGCGTGTTTTTGACCGGGACCTCGCACTCGACCTGGAACTCTAACCGCTCACTCTTCGCCCTCTATCTCGAAAACGATTAAACGTATAAAAAAAATTTTGAAACAAAAGTTGTAGGGAATTTAATATTCTATAAATATAAATAGCGGAAACCCCATAGGAAACGAGATATTTACAAAAAATATGCAAAAAGTCAACTTTTGTGACCTTTGACCTTAGATTTTAATAGACGCGGACACCCTACCATATGTAGGTTTTGAGAGAACTTTTAGGATGTCAAAATAGAAGTTTATACGAGTTTATTATAGCTAGGTATCTCTAATTCCGAGATTCTTATTTAATTTTAACTTATTTAACTGGATGATATCGGAAGATTATTAAAACCCATAAATTTAAATCTTTGTTAAAACCTTTGCGATAGAACTCTGGGGACCTGGACTCCACAAACTGTGTGAAAGCGTTTTGTATTGCTTCCTGGGAAGAAAGTTTTATTCCGTGCATAAAAATTGCCAAATCACGGAAAAAATATTTCTAACTGCAGGTTTTAAACGTAAAACTGTTTCTTGAGCTGTGTGAGGTCTTGATTGCGTTATCATGGAACAATAATGGTGAAGATCGATTGAGAAGTCGGTCTTCAGTTCATAATTTACCTTATTTACCTTACTTACTATTCTTCTTCGAGTTCCTCGTGGTGCGTCCGTAGCTGTGTCCTTTCTAAACACAGCACAGCATTGACATAACGAACAGTTTCTGCTGCGTTTGGAAAATATTTTCATAATATTCCAATAAGTAAATAGGCCTACGCTGATAATATTTTTATAATAAATAAATGGCCGCAAATTAAACACACGCACGTAAAATATGTATTTTAAATAGTAATATAAATTAGGCCATCTCCTGTCTTTGGAAGGCGTTGAAATTTTCAAAAATCCTTTCTTAGTGGATAAAATAAAATAATACGTTACAAAATAAACCTAATGTTCCAAATGTTAGCTTTCTCGAGTTAGTAATATTTAAAATCTATTGTGTTGATAGTCAATACAAAAAAATCTACAAGTAGGTACTCATAGTTTGAAGTATTGAACATGAACAGTCGTTAGTCGTGTGAATTATACCTTACATTGCTATAAAATACTTTTTGACATATCCACGTTTGTGTTGTGCTTAATGCGTAGGTTTGATTACATAATTTACGTACCTATCTTTTTACTCGTGTGGTGTTACTGACGTCACGAGAAATAATAATGGCGGGTGGCTGAAAAGTGCGCGCGTGCCGCAAATCGCTTCTCGCAGGTTGAATATGCTTGCCGCCACCTAGCTCCAGCGATCAGCGAGCGGTAGCGAAAGCGAGCTCGTCAGTTCGTTCAATCAGTGCGGTTCAGTCAGTCAGTCAGTTCAACTCAGTTCAGTTCAGTACCCGGTTGACAGCCGGTTGAGGCGGCGGCGTAATTTGCGTGCGTTTAGAAAACGCGCGCCGCCTCTGCGTGATTTTTCTATAATGTAAATATTTTTTAGAAACGAGTCAACCCATTCGGTTCTCGCGTCAGTGACGTTATTAATTAATTCATGTGCTGTGTTTTTAATTTTATCAGAGATTAATCCGTATGTATTAAAGTACATCGAACCTTTGCAATACCTTTGATATCTACGTTTTATCCGACAACAGAACCACCCCTTGCAATATTGCGGAATGTGTAATTTATTAATTAGAAATAAAAATTAAATGACATTCACTGAAGGCAGAGTAATGTGTAAATAGTAAAAGTTAAGTAGGAATGACGTAAAGTTACCGTTTCGTGTGTGGTCTAAATAGATGAACATAAACGAGTGAATTTAGAGCAGTCACAATATCAATTAGTGATAATATGTAAGGTGATTTTTTAGACATTTCTTTTGATAGAAAGGATTAAAACAAAACATTAAAAATGGCGGATCGTCCTGCGAAAACCCCAATAAGGGTCGGTTTTTATGACATCGAAAGGACCATTGGCAAGGGAAATTTTGCCGTAGTAAAATTAGCACGACATCGAATAACGAAGACTGAGGTGAGTCCAAATATATTATGCTAAAGAATGGGTTTACTTATTTCTCTTATTACTATTTTCCCTTCATCCTTACTTTTACAATACTACCTTTAGTGTCTACTAAGTATCTACCTAGTACCTATTTAGTAGTCACTAAAAAGCTTCTAATTTTTTCTAATAGAACGTTCTGCCCGTTCTAATGAAAAAGTATCTGGATTCCCTATCTGTCGAGGCATATTATGTCCGGCATAGGTGGTTTAATTAGATATAAATACCTAGATAAGCTCTATTTACATCTAAGTTAGGAAAGTATTCAAAAAATAAAATCATTTGAGAAGATGCTTGGTTACGTAGGAAATAAGTTACGAAATGCCAATAGTATTACGTATTTACGTAATTATGTCCCTGCTGATGTCATTAATGAAGTAGGTACCTAATAATACCTAGTTACAATCTTGCGTAGCGTGAAAAATAAATAAATAAATAAATTTCTGTAAATTACATTGTTGGAGGTAAAATTTTTTTTTTTTAATTATACAAATTTAGAGTAATAATAAGTCTCGTGGCAACGGAGCATAATGTATTCGTGCCAAACGGGAAATGATTAAAAAAGGTTTTGATTCGTGGCAGTAGAGCATACTTATTATAGTGGGAAAGGGGAATGAATTATTCGTGCCAGATTTGGTCGTGCTAGCGGGGCATAAGCCGAATCACGCTGATATCTAACTCAAGACTTTTTAATTTCATAATTCGAACAAGTGCAACTTAGGAAATTTGACATTTCCTGAGTTGCAGGTTTTTGACTTACTATACAAAAATAGTGATGTCACCTAATCGAATAAATAAAAATAAAAATAAATTAATCGAATAATAAAAAACTTACGGTTTTATAAAACCTTTATAAATGCTTTATAGTTTAGAATTAATATTAATTATTATTTAATTGTAAAATTTATATTTTTTGCAAAGTTCGTTTAGAAGTCGTAATTTTATGATGAGAGTATTTTCATAGGTGACATAAAATTATGCATTATACTATTTAAGTAAAACCGATATTAGTACAGCATTAAGGAAACAACGTTGGTAACATTATTCTAAAATTTGACATTAGGACCTGTCAAATTACTCGTTCGAATTATGAAAACACATACTTTACTGGTGGTCGCAATGGTGGCGAATAGGAACATACCCAGTTGCTTCGGATTTGAGGGTTTCAACTTCATCCCTTCCTACAATAGAATCCGTCATTATACCTAATCTTAATTAAAAAAATATTTTATCCAACATACCTATAATAAAATCGTAAATGAGCCATAACATAAAATATATTAAAAAAAAAATTTGTACCTACTTACGTTGCCGAGGTAAAAAAAAAATATTATTAGAATTTTTGTTTATCTGTGCACGCTAATCTTAGGAACGGCTTAACGGATTTGAAGCACACAGATAGTTTATTATCTGAATTAACATAAAAGATACTTTTTATTCTGGAAAAATGTTAGGTTTTTGTGGGATTTTCAAAAAACTAATTATACCGCGTACGAAGCTAATAATTCCAGTGGCCAATTTTATTGAAGTGTTGATGTTGGAAGTTGCGTTTTTCCATGTTACCGTACCTATTTATATGTATTTAAATAGAATTCGAAATAACGATAGTTAATATGTTAAGAAATTCCGGATTTTGAACGTACCTCTACGTAGTTTTATTATGAGCGTTTATAATTCCTCAGAGTAATAATTCCAACAAGTAGGTGTTGGAATTAAACCTCCATGGAGAATTCATTTAATTAAGGAAAGTAAAATCAAATTTTAAAAACACATATTAGGTCCCTCAGTAGGTAACATATACGATGAAGTATGTATTTAACAAGGTGAATTAATTGCGTGTTTTATAACTAGATGAATAGTTATAATCAAAAAATATAATTGGAGAATTAATTAGATGTCGTTAGTAGAGATGCAGGCAACACGTTACACGTAATGTACCTATACCAATGTGTGATTAAGAAAAGTTGTGGATTAAATATCTCCGAATTGCTTCGAAAACTAACTAACTACACACCTAGTTGTTAAATAGAAAGTTACTTGGGACTTCGCTTTAGTGATTTTATGATACTTTTTGGTAATTTACTATCCCAATATTCGAATAGATAATATTCGAAACCTTTTAATTCGATCATTTGAATATTATGTATATTGAGTTTAAAGACATCACTGTGAAGTCCCAAATGACTTCCTACTTGTTAACGGCTATAGGTATTCCGTTTACGGACGGATGCATATTTATGAAAACACCTTAATGCGTTAAAACGCAATAACAAAGCAGCGATCGTTCGTTCGTTTTAAAACATTTCACTGTGAGTCATTCACGACGAAAGACTACGGGTTCGGTATTCGGACAACGACCCACTTAGCTTTCCACACTCGCTGTACTCGCGCCACTTTAGACACTGCGCCTAACTAACTATTAGTATACCTGATGGCTATTATAACACCGACTACGTCATCCAACTCATCAATTAACGGTCACACACACTTTCAACTTTGTGGTGAATACAGCTCAATCAATGGGAGCAAACGATTTCAGTTATTTTGCACTGCACTGATTAGTTACTCCAAATAGAATAGAGACGCCACTAATTAACTGACACTGTAACCTTTTGTTACATTCTTTGCAAACGTTACACCTATGATAATGTTATGTACTACTTACCATGTTGGTTGATACTTATCAGAAAATATAGTTTTAATTTAAGGTAGATATTATTAATTATAAGGGTGTATCATAACATACGAGTAACTAAGTAGTATAAATCGATGTCGCTTTCCGCGTCTGTCTATCTGGGCCCTGATTCTGTATGACAACTACGATTCCACATTCTTGTCTTACTTTTTTCAAACCACGTCAATGTCTTGCCTTGTCGTGTCACGGAATTCTTATGTCTCTATTCTGTATGCCCCAAGACAAATTATCTATGGAACGTTATGATTTCACAGAAACCACAGTATACTATTGTATTTATTTGACAATTCCACTGATGAGTGACGTGGTTTTGAAGTAAGGAATCGCGAAATGGCGTTACAGAATCAGGGCCCTGTATATCCGCTAACTTCTCCTAAGCCACGCAACGGATTTTGATGCGGTTTTCACTAATGCAAAAATAATCAACGAGGAAGTTTTTTGTATATAATTTGCAGAAAAAAATTCGTGCGAATCGGGCGGTGGACCGCTAGTAAAAAATAACGCAACAACTAAGTATGTTTTGTCTCGTTTATATTAGTATAGAAAGGCTAACGGCATTCAAACAGTGTGTGTGTTCTCATGGACGTTTCGTTGAACGAAATGCACTAAAATAATGAACAAACGCCCTCGGCCTTAAAGTCCAAGAGTGCGTGCAGCGTTTAATGGAACGCATCAACAAAATCCAGTTTTACTTCACACACCACCACCGCCGTTAGTCTCGCTTCGATTGTTAAGGAAACATTATCAACTTTCACTTATTAACGACGCACGTTAGTCTAATAAGTGAAAACTGGGTATATTAACCCGTAACCTTACAATACGTCAACCGAGCGAGCAGCCTTAGCGCTCTCATTGGGAAATTTTCAAAGTTGGCTCTGGTCTGTGTCTGGTTGCTGACAAGCTGACGGACCACTTGATGGTAGGTGGGTCTCGTCGCCTAAATACAAGCAACGCCACGGGTACTCTAAGTGCGCTGCCGACCATAGTAGGATTAAATACGAGGGATCAAGGAAGAGATAGAGCAATAGGGTTTACGAAGACAAATCGTTCAGATACAGACAATTACGAATAAATTGAAAAATAAATGAAAAATCTGGGCTAACTAGTAGCAAGGAATTTTCATTGAAAGGTCTGGGATGATAATAGGACGGGATAGTGGCGTTGTTTAGCAAGCGACGCGATGTGCCTGTATCCAGAAATACCACGTCACCGACCTTGCGTCTGAGTGCATGCGTCGTGTTTTTATTATTCCACGTTTTTCATCTAGTCGACGTCAAGGTGATGGTCAAGCGAGCTGACTCATTCATAACGCTCCGAGGAGCCAGTCTTCTGTTATTTAAATAACATAAATACAAAAAAGGGGCAGGAGTATATCTACATTTATAAGAGAAAGTTTAAATCAGGATAGTTAGATATTAGTCTTTCTAATTTTTTTTTCTTTCAAAGATTAGCGAGTTAGCAAGCGAACATGAACAATTAGCAATGACTTATAATATTTGCTTTGAACTTTCTTTTACGTGCATTATATTTTGTTGATTCTTTACTGTCTTTGTGCCTAATTCGTTTTAGTTTGTTGAAGACTTGAAAATACAAATGGAAATGTTACGCTCAGTTTAACATAAATGAAAGCGAGCATGTTGGTAACGCGTGATCTTCGCGAATAAGTCTAGAAAATAGTATTTGCCAGGAAATCGCACCGAATGGCATGCGCTCCGTTTACACTGAGCCGGTTGAAAAATGTGCTCTTGACGCAAATGCGTTATCTATTTTGGAACTCTGCGTCAGTGGCACGCTGTTATCTGTGTTCTGCAGTCTGGCGGTCACCCACGATGTTATCTTCTCTGATCTCTTGGAAAACTTTCATCCTATGACTTTTTTTATGTAAAATTTCGGGGTGACAACGCCACATTTGCTGCGAGTGCGCTGATTTCGAAAGGATATGCAGAAAATTGGCTCTGACATTCCTTATTCACATACCGAAACACAAAACGATGTTACTTAATTATAATTATTATATTAATTTGTTTTTTAAATTAATAGATAAATAAATGTAAATATATATTTTTAATGATTCTATAGGCCTATTTGTATTTAATTTATATATATAATAGATAAATAATGGTTGTATGTAATCTTAATAAATGAATAGATAAATAATAATAAATAACGCGGATGAAGTCGCGGGCACCAGGTAGTAAGTTTATAAAATCAATTATTTAGGTGTTAATTTTTATCTCGTATATGAGTAATTAATATCAGTTTTTGACCACTTGCAAGTCCTTCTGTTCCACCATCTTTAGACTTTAGTTAGGTAGGTAATTAACTGTGCTAAAAGAGAGTGTAATAATGATTTTTGAGGTGTTGGAAGAGTTATTTAAATTCTGATGTAACATTATAAATGTTGATATCAAACACTAGGATGTTAAAACGTACCCAACTAACTAGGATATTGTTTATCGTCGAGCTAAATCAACGCGATAATAACGGAGACACGCGTGTTTGTGCTCCCAACCGTTATCTCCTGTCATGACGTCAATCGTAATAATACTCGGTTGATGTGCAAATTAAGTTGTTGATTTGAAAAAAAAAGGCCTATTACTAAATTAACTAGCTGTTGCACGCGACTTCGTGCATTTTTAAAATCGGTCTAGTAGAAAATTCAAACATACAAAAAAACAAATTTAACAAAATTCATTAATTATTTATAATATTACTATAATAGACGAATCAATGATTGTTATGTAAGTTGGCTGTTTCTAAACAAAATAATAGGTACTATCAGAATCTATAATCCTAATTTATTAGTTTAATAATCCCAATTTGTAAGTTGGCTGTTTCTAAACAAAATAAAATACGTAATCTGACGTAACTATCCTCTTACACAATCTTATCTTGCCGTTTATTGATTGATTTGTTTTTGAAAGTATCAACAAGATACCTACTTTGGCTTGGAAAATATTAGCGCAAATAACCTTTTGGAGGTGACTGCTGTTTTGACCTTAAAATTTTATTGTTTCAGGACGCCTTCGCTAGTTTCAGCATTGTTCGAAAGGCAGATAGCTAGCTATGTGCGTCACACATACCCACCTACGTCATTAGGTTTTTGAAT
Organism: Synanthedon formicaeformis; assembly: GCA_945859745.1. Taxonomy (NCBI): domain Eukaryota; kingdom Metazoa; phylum Arthropoda; class Insecta; order Lepidoptera; family Sesiidae; genus Synanthedon; species Synanthedon formicaeformis. The sequence continues at coordinate 5,435,674 of OX243967.1, read as the reverse complement.
GTGAAGTTAGCAACTGTATTTTAAACTGTCGAGCAGAAGACTAAAGTGTTAATTTAGAACTACCGAGATATAACAGTATGTTTGCTGTTGTGTTTCAGTGAGGACAGTGAGTGAGTAAGGGATGCAAGAGTTAATTTCCCATAGTTACCTATCTAACATTAGTACAACTAAGATCGGCAGCGCACTTGCAGCACTTGTGGCACCATCGTGTTCATCAGCCAGTGTGAGGCGACCATAAAATAAAAAAGTTGCTTTTCCAAGTCAAAGACTGCGTAGCGATCAATTTCGAGTCCTTTAAAGTTTATTTTAGGATTGAACTTGTCAGACGTGGTTTTTTTGTACATTACTACTTAAAACGGAAAATAAAAAAGTTCCTCTTCACCTTGAGGTTACATATATTACCTACTTTAAATAAGATAGTTATACTTAATATTTGATTTTGCGACGCTAAGTGAGTTCGTTCCATTAACGTCATGCAATGTTTTACTATAGGTAAGTATATTGCAAAGCATACTTACTGTGGAATAGGTAAGATATAATAAAATATAATTAAAACTTTAAACCCTCAATTCCTAGAGCTATAGGAGTAAAGTCCAAGATACAAGTATGTTGTATTATTTTATGTTCGAAACGATGTATTAAGTATATTTTTATGAAATAATTTCTATTAATAACCTATCTAAAAGAAACTAATTAACTAATCAAGATCTAGATTCATTGAAAACACATTTTTCTGCAGCTCTATCTATGTATATCTGTTTCGACATATTTCCCCAATGCCATATTTATTAACACTGTGCAATAAAATGAACGCCAATGCATTCAAGGCTTGACAGAAGAGATAATTAAATTAAAATGCAACATAACATAGAAAACTCCACGTGCGTGATGTTTCGTGCATTTTATGTTTCAAAAAGCCCTCTGAAGGGGGTTCATGACGAGGGATGTAAAAAGGGTGTACTGGAATAAAAACTGAAGAGTGCCTAGGAGTAGATACAAGTACATAGGTATATAGGTACTACGGAGATAGGTAAGGGTCGCTCAATCCACGTGGTACTCAAACAACTAGTACTTTTTAGTAGTTTTTTTTTGTTTAGGGATGTTATATTTTTAATCTATACTTCTATACTAATATTATAAGTCTTTAATGAATAAACTCAGAAACTACTAGATAGGTTTTAATAAAATATAAAATTTTAAAGAAGAATAAATTTCACATAAAGTAACTATGTAGTTGTAGGATATAAATATTATGCAACCGAGCACGTTAACACTCAGCTTCTGATAAAGAAAGGTTTGCGATTCAAACTCTTTTCTTCGGCGGACACAATAAACGACCCAATTTAACCATGACCAAAATCATTCATTCACACGTTTTCCATTTAATTCGACTCAGTTCCGAATTCGATATGATTGAGTTCACAAGTAACCACATAGTTTTATCATCTATAAGCGGCCGGAGGAGGGGCAGAGGAGGGAGGGGTTGCTTAACACGAATGAAATTTTTTGCAAATTCGCTCTTTCTATTCGTGAAGACCGTATCAAAATCCGTTGAGTGGTTTATAAGAAATAAACGGATAAACAGACAGACGCCGACAGCGACTTTTATAATATTTTTTTATAGAAATAGGCTGGTTTAGATCAACGGAAACTAAAAATGTACAGTATACTAGCTGGTGCCTGCGACTTCGTCCGCATTGAAAAAGAAAAAGTAGCCTATCCTGTGTCCTGTACGTCTAAATGTTTATCTACCAAGTTTCATAAAAATTAGTTAATTCGTTTAAGAGTTATAGAGGAACATACATACATACAGAAAAAAATTCTAAAAATGGTCAATTTGGTTTCAGTATGTATAGAGCCTATAAACACGATATCTCTGAAAACAAAGTAACTTACTCCATGACCAACCCTTACAGATTTATTATTAGTATTGATTGATTGATAAACGCACGATGGAAATCCAAATTACTGAATTATCGGCAAGTATTGATATTGAATTGATTTATTATTAGTATTGATATTGAAAAAGGGAAAAAAAATATCTAAAAGTCAAAAGTTTACATAATATGAACGTAAAGTTATTTAGTTCATGAAAAGGCGAAATGGTTTATAAAAGCAGGATGGCAAATTGATTCTTATATATGCACTTGGATAGCTAAATAAGAATAAAATACGCTGAAAGTGAAGAAGCATAAAATTCAACGTTGTTGGAAATGTGTACTGAAAAAGGTGGTATGTGTCCCCGTCCTTGTCGTAGTTACGCTGTCCCGCTTTGGAGCGTTATATTGATCGTTCGTCTAGACTTGTTGATCGCGCCTTGAGAGCTTGTCGTCCGCCCCTGAATTCGGTCGAAGCTATCCCGCCCGCCCAAGTTTTACAAAATGCATCTATCTTGTATTTTGTTCTACTAAAGTTACTTTGTGTAAAAATTATTAAATTATGCATCCTACGAGCTACTAGTACAAGTAGATACCAACGTATTTTTTATACTTTACTAGCTTATGCCCGCGACTTTGTCCGCGCCTCTTTTCTTACGTAAAACATTTGTTCAATCTTTGAACAATGCCTAATATATTTTTGTTAATAGGCAACGGTCTGTCTAACGAACTTCACATAAAAAAAATATTTTATAATTTAAAATTTAAATACATATATTTGCAATAGTTATGCGTTGCCAGCTTCAAAGATAAGATATCATATCATCAATACTAATAATAAATCTGTAAGGGTTGGTCATGGAGTAAGTTACTTTGTTTTCAGATATATCGTGTTTATAGGCTCTATACATGATACTGAAACCAAATTGACCATTTTTAGAATTTTTTTCTGTATGTATGTATGTATGTATGTTCCTCTATAACTCTTAAACGAATTAACTGATTTTCATGAAACTTGGTAGATAAACATTTAGACGTACAGGACACAGGATAGGTTACTTTTTTCTTTTTCAACGCGGACGAAGTCGCGGGCGCCAGCTAGTCTTATATTATAAAATACCTGACGAAGTCGCAAGCAAAAACTAGCCCTACTAATATCATAAATACGAAAGTTTCTGTGAGGATGGAAGTTTTTTTACTTTGTCACACAAAAATTGCAAAACTGATTTGGATAAAGTTTGTCCTAGTTTATTGCCTGGGTTATTGAGCGTCGTCGTCGTCACAGCAGCTAGTTACTTGTAAATTATAATTACATTAAAAATTAGATCATGCTTGCTGCTTGCTTCCCTATTTTAATATTATAGCTACATCAGACGGTACTCGTAATCGCCAAGCGAAGTTTTGCTCTCAGCCCTGTATAATGCCACATAAGATATTATATGTTATTATTGTAAAATTCCCTGTAGTATATTTCTGCAAAGAACTTATTTAAACCTATCTGCTGATTAGTAACTCAATTAGGGCAAATTATATATTATCGCTCATCAACTCCAGTTGACGTCTTTGATACATTGACGTATCGCTATCGCGACAGGTGCGTCAAACAATGAATCACTTATAAACAAATTATTACTTTATATAGAAAAGTTAATTTGAATTTCAGTATAATATGTGTAAAATGAAAAATGTACGTATTTTACAAATTATTTCCTAAATAAATAATTCAATATTTTACTTTTTTTTATTTGTTAACATAATTGCCTATTTATATAAAAATGGTAAAAAATCAAAAACAGAGATGAAAACAACGCTTACAAAAAATTTCAAGACGATTCCTATTTTATAAATGGAGAAGCAGAATAGCATACATTGTATATAGCCTTAAATAATATTTATCTACAAACTTTAAATCGAGACAGTTGTATTTTTTTTAACTTAATAATATTGGTAACTAAGCAATTATAAAATTGCGAGTCTAATTAATTTCTTTTGAAGATAAGATAAACGTTAGTATTGACGCAAATTACAGCACTGATAAAAATGCTTAAGCACGTGTAGTTAATTATTTAGGTATATATTATATATAATTTGGTTTGATTAATTTGTTTCTTTGTCTAAAATTTTACTTTAAAAATGGATTATATTTCATTTAATAACTACAGTTTTAGTTGCATGTATTGTAAACAAATGTAACAAAATTTTAATTGTTTATAAAATTTTAATAAATTGTTTTTTTTTGTTGTTAATATATGTATAAGTACCGTCGTATATACTTTTATATACATTAAAATTATTTTGACATTACAAACAGAAAACTTCAATAGTATTGTACAATATCTTCAACCTTCTAAAACTCTACTAACTATGTAGCAAATGACGTTTTAAATTTACTTCGATTTAACAACTAGGTATGTAAACTGTGTTGTCACGACATGGAAGGTTTTCTTAAATATAAAGTCATGTGGTACTCGTAGGTATGGCAGGCGTTTTGTAGTTAGTTGCGTCAAACGTTTTTTCTACGCCTCAACTAGAATGTTTCAGTTCATTATTTATTCACAAGAAGATTTTGTATTTTCATCGACATAATATATGTGTCGTCACTTATATATTACGTCGATTTCCAAGTTATTATTGTTATTTCTACAGTATTATATTGTACGTCATTGGTATTTAAATAAAAATAAGAAAGAATTGAAACACAGAAGGAGAGAATGCCTTAACAAGTTCTTACTAATTGACGGGCGGTAAAAGCCTCTACATCTCGAGCTAGTGCTGAAAACTGAAGGGGCTTGTAGTGCAAAGTAGAAAAGTATTTTGCGGTTTAACTATAGCGAAAAACCAACCTTTTCTTTAAATATATGTAGTATCAATCAAACATCAATACTAATAATAAATCTGTAAGGGTTGGTCATGGAGTAAGTTACTTTGTTTTCAGAGATATCGTGTTTATAGGCTCTATACATGATACTGAAACTAAATTGACCATTTTTAGAATTTTTTTCTGTATGTATGTATGTTCCTCGATAACTCTCAAACGAGTTAACTGATTTTCATGAAACTTGGTTGATAAACATTTAGAGGTACGGGACACAGAATAGGCTACTTTTTTCTTTTTCAACGCGGACGAAGTCGCGGGCACCAGCTAGTATAAGAATATATTCCAATTTCCAATCCAATTCGCTCCGTGCGTACATATAATGTACATTCCTAAATGTGACAACGACGAAGCCACATCAGACATTGTTTGGGTGCATGTAAAAAACAATACAGATAAACAACTTTGGCGGCTATGTTTACTTTTAATGTTCTAAGAAAACGATGTCACATAACTAATATGACCTTAACCTTTCATGTAGAGGAATATTATATCTAGTACAACCTTTTGTTGGCCTAATTTCCACCCACATTTAAATCGCCCACCTAAAAGGACCTACCAGCCAGGTGACTTGTAATTTAAAATAAAAAAACATATCTGCAGTACACAGGCATGGCTTCGTTGACATCAGCGTCTGTTTTCCTTAAGATTTATTTTTTAAAATTACCCTAAAAAAGGTCCGATGATCTAAATACTGTATAGTCCAAATCGAAATAAGTTTATCCCAACTAATTTGCATATCAATCTTAGGGCCTCGTTCTCCAACTACAAGTAACGTGTTGATTAGTTACTTTTAGAAATCATTTTCTGTTTTATTGAATTATGCACTCGGTTTACTGCATCATTCGATAGGCGATTTTTTTTATTATTATTTTCTTTATTGTTTGGGACTTTTACTGTACAAACAAAGGTAAATCAGCTCCATTATTCCCGGTTACCGGTGACTTTAAATGACAGATAGCCTACTTGACAGTTGGTGAAAGAGGCGCTTATTCTTCTATCATTAGGGCCCCTGTACACCAAAAAGCACTAATTTTATATTTTTTTTTAGAACGCACACATAACAATTACAATTAATTAAGCTATAAATGGATTTCACGTATTAATGTTCTATTGTACGAGTCGGGTGCGTACTCTAAAGAACAGAACCTTTGTGTGCTTAATGGCTTTAGTTATAACCGTTTTTTGGGTCAAGAGTTGAAACCCTCACGAATTGTCTGTGTAACTGTAAGTCGGTTCAATAGCATACAGGTTATTGACCGACTGACTGATATGTTGCCTACTGGGCATGCATGTGTATAATAGAGTAGGTGCTTACTTTTTCTTACGGCTTAAGAAATAATACTCTTTATGCGATATTATAATAATTACTAGCACAGCTCTGTGAAATTATCTATTTAATCCCTATACTTTCAAAAGGTCAGACTAGATTCTATATTATCTAACTATATTAATATTATACTAGCTGCTGGCCGCGACTTCGCCCGCATAACTTTGTAAATTATATACTAAAACCTTCCTCGAGAACCACTTTATCCATTGGTGAAAACAGCATGAAAATCGGTGCAGTAGTTTTTGAGTTTACCGCGTACAGACAGACGCGGCGGAGGGCTTTGTTTTATAATATCTAAGGATAAAGAGGTAAAGTCTACAAATTACCTCTTTATCTGTTCGTTTCGAAAAATTGTTTCACCAATACTTAAAATAGATATTCAGGTCAAAAATAAAGAGATCAAACTCTTCGCAAAAGTATAATGTCAGGCGTTATATAACTAACTATATAGCTATGTTATTTTTCAAGGCGTAGGACCTTCAGTTAGTATTCAATATAATAGTTATAATTATTGATGGGATGTTTCATGGTAATGACTGATGTTGCCTTGCTACCAATACACGGTATTAGTGTGGCATACCTTTTTTAAAAAGTTGGAAAATCCTCGTGGATACCCGGCAGCGTAGGTGACTTTGCGTGGTTATGCTGGACTCCTACCGGCTAAAACCCAATGACTTTCTGGCGTGGCCGTAGATAGGCGGGGACGTTATAACGCGGCCACGACACGACATCCGCTAACCTTATGCGAATTTTATCGCAATGATATCAATTAAATATCTCAATCAAAATCAACGAGGTGCTTCAAACGTTTTTGTGTAAAATATTAGGGTTGCATTACTTATCGCGCGTCGCTTCGCCCTGCGGAAAATTTAAACGTGGCCATAAATGAGAAACGTTCTCGAAAATGTATTTTTTTTATAGTAGCGTTGCGGCGTGTATGTTGAATCTAAAAATAATTATTCACTAAACAAATCCACCATCAAAGTTATCATATGAAGACTATAATTTTCTAGTTCATTATTAAGTAGAAAAAGGTATTAAACTTATACTGGTATTCACACACTGGTCAAAAACCATAATTGTTCGATGTTTTTTTTTTATAATAATTTTTTTGTTTGTCTATATTTACTAAACCAAAAAAGAAAGTGGGTTTACAAACAAATAAGAAAAGGTACTGAGCTATTTTGTCTTTACTAACGAGTATTTCTAGAGACGAGTGTTGGCAAATTTACAGCCTCAGCATTTTTAATTAGTTCTTTAAAATTAGGTTTAATTTTTCTAATAAAGAGTTAAACTAGAGAAGGTAAGGTAAGGTAACTATCACACACGTCATCTGTGTCAACATGTGCCACAAAGCCAAACCGTCGGTTGGCGGCTTTGCGCATCCAACGACGTCATACCACCGAGTGTTAAATGACGTTTTTGATACAAAGAACCTATTCATTATTTATCGAGAACAATGGGGACAAGTGTTAAAATGCATTTTATAATACAATGTACTTAAAATACTCGCATGAGTAAAATATTGCTTGCTCACTCATTACGTCTGAAATTACGCCTATTGCTTGTTGTTTGTTATATATCAAGCCATTAGTTAGGTATTATGCGTCACATGCAAAGTGTGTACATTGTACACAACACGTGTGACGATTTCTAACTGCATTTGTTTAACTAAATTCAACGTTAATGTACTGGACAGTCTGTAGTGCTGTAGCGACCTCCTTACAGAATACCACATCAAAATATTGATTGTGATAGTTAGTATGCTTCTGTTTTCGTGCAAAGGTTAATATGCACATTATTCACGTCCTCATCTTAACCCTTTATAGTTACCATTTATATGGTAAGATACAAAACCGTTGTATTCTAAAAGTCCTATCTTAAGATACCTGCGGTACCCTTGGCGATGACAACTAATGGGCTTATTACATGATTCTTCGCAAACCACATTATGAAGACTAAAATTATTTAAAGTAGGTACGCGACGCGTGTCTGAAACGAATATGAATTTGAATATCCCTCATAACTATAAAGAATTCAGAAGGAGTGAGTTTCTGTTGCCTCACTTATTTAGAGTAGTTTTCTTACTAGCAACTACTCTGTTAACTTGTAGACTTGCGAAGACATATGATGAGATAATTACTTCCTTGTGTAAGTATTTGTGAATTGTGTATAACCCATCACAAACTGTTAATATTTAAAATATAGAAACATCTGTTTTTTGGGATTCGTACACGGCATCTTTCATTCTACAGTCCTTTTCATTATTCTGTAGCACACCCTTAATTTACTTGAATTCGTTTACAGTTTTAGCTCCGAATTAACCTTGATTCCATGACGTGGTCAAAGCATCCACCGTACCGAGATCTTATGGTTTAAATTTTAATATGTAATACGCCACTTTTCGTTTGTGATGCGAGGGACCTTCCTTCTCTGGTGACGTAAAAAGACGTGCGTAATGGCGCTATCGGAACAATGGGGTCAATGTCGGACCAACTGACCAGTATTCGCTTCTCTTAATGCAATTACAATCTACAATATGTAGGTATGTGTTTATTTTTTTTTCCATATAAAAACACGTTGACATTGGTATACTGTAAAGTAAGTCATGTAATATATACAAATTAAATTACATGTAGGTAATAGATTTTTAACCAAATTGGATAAACTCGAAAATTTTAAAATAATTTGATCTAGCAACATGAAAGTTTGCATTGACAAATGTGAGAAATTTTCATGGACGTTTCGTACTGTTAAATTTTTATTTTTATTTCAAGCGAACACGCAGGCCACCGCTAGTAAATCCTTACTATAATATCATCAATGCACGAGTTTGTTTGTTACTCTTTCACGCAAAAATGGCCTAACGGCATTATTGAATTATGAATTTGAATTTGGCACACCTGGATGTTAATATAGGATACTTTTCATCCTGGAAAAATTTTAGGTTTCCTAGGGATCTTCCAAAAATATAAAAAAAAAACTGGGCGCCACCGTCGTCACAGCGATAAAGATGTCAGATATTTTCTGAAGCTAGTAATTTATGACGATGAAAATAGTTATGTTAGCTAAACATTTTTCAATATATATATGTGTGTGTATATTGTAGGTAATAAGCCTTTTTCGTCTTGATACAAATGTATTCAATTCGATGGCTATTTGTCAAAATGCGAATGATTCGTGCCCTTTTTTTACGACGACCTCTTTCTATTTATTTTCGTCCCACGTGCCTTTCTCTGGTACATTTCCATTGAACCGGAGTCGGAACTCCCAAGTGGAGGTGGATCCAATCACGTCAATTGACTCAATAGTCAGGGGGCAAGTGACGCTCGTTTTGACGTCATCAGCTCTTTGTCTGCTAACACTAATTTACGTACCTATCTATTATTCCGGCTGGGAAACGCTGAATAGTCATTAGTGCCAGTATCAGTTTTGTTGCTTTACCAAATCACATTAGGACCTAATGGATTATAAGTAATGTCCATTGACAACTTATCAACCTATTTTTAAGAATCTCTAGTTATTTACTGGTACGAAAATCTATACATACAATAAAATCGTAGACGAGCTGTATCTGTTCATTAAATATTTTATATTCAAAAACAACTTCAAATATGTTGTTACGGAGGTCAAAAAAATCGTTTTTAGAAACGTACGTTTGTGCACGCTAATCTCAGAAACGGCTCAACTGATTTGAATGCGGTTTTACTTATATATTGATAATGATATAGGACACTTTTTATACTCATAAAAATGTTGGGTTCCTGTGGGATTTCTAAAAAACGAACTTAAAATAACTATGTCATGTAATCAAAATAAACATTAATTGAATATTTGTTTTGTTTTTTTTTTTTTTTAAGTTTTAAAAGATTTAAATCTTTTAAAAGTAATCCATTTTTTTTTTTCTTAAAACCAGTCTGTAAAAGGATTTTGAAAGTCGACTTGTCCTACATACAACATGAGGCTGCTTAATCTCTGCGAGCATGCACTATACTAAAACTATACTACTTAGACATAAGGCCTACTTACAAAGAAGATTATTTACAATTTTGTAAGCAATATACCTTTACCGTACATAGTTAGTTTATAGAAAGATACACTCTTACTTGTTATGCGGTAAGCATAGCATTTAAGGCGAAGACTTAGCATTAGTCTTAGTCTTGGAAGTTAATATATGACATACTATGAAGATATGATGTCGAATGGTGTCGAGGGTCTGCTAGCTTTGCGACAGACTCTGCCAAGCGAAGCAATACGATAAACAGATTTATACCATTCCTTATCACATGATAAATACATTTTACAAATGTTTTCATGCAAGTTTTGTTTTACCCAATTACAGGTAAAGTCGTGTTTCCTTCGCATTTTAAGTTCACACAGGTGTGCAACTTTTAAAATTTTTCTTTTCGTAACAATTTCATCGCATTTCAACAAATATTGAAAAAGAAAAATATAGCCAAATTGCTCCAGCCGTTGAAGAGTTTGGAGCTTAGCAACACATTTAGCGAATCATATGTTTACGACAAAACATTGAATTTTTAATTAAATATATTGACACATTTTCGACAATTAATGACGAATGAATTATTAACAAAATATTAAATATTGATATCAAATGAAGTAATTGTCAAGCATCGAGTCTCGTTCTAACTTAAATACGTGTTTTATTCAAAAGAAGTAAGTTTATAAGTAGACATATTTCTACTTTACAGAAGAAAAATACTCGTGATTAAATAAAAATAAAGTGGCCATGAAATGAGAAATATAAAATTTAATTGGAAAACTGAACTTGTCATTTGGATAAGGGACATCAAGGGACACCAAATTGAGATACTTTCCGCTATAATTGATTTAACTATCAACATTTGATTATATGTTAAATTAACAAAATATGTTTCTTCTTTTGCAGGTAGCAATTAAGATAATAGATAAATCACAATTAGACGCCAGCAACCTTCAGAAAGTCTACAGAGAAGTGGACATCATGAAGAGGCTGGATCATCCTCATATTATTAAGCTTTATCAGGTATGTTTCTATTATAAGAGTATAATAATTATTAATTACTAATGTGTATATGAAATGACTAACATTTTGATTTAAATCTTTGACTAATATATAGAATTGAGACATAAAATGGCTAAATTACCAGCCAAAATCTGATTAAACATTTTACTCAGGGGTTTCCAGTAGTTAACTGTTTTATTTTGCTATATTTATTTATTATCATCATCAATACTAATAATAAATCTGTAAGGGTTGGTCATGGAGTAATTTACTTTCTTTTCAGAGATGTCGTGTTTATAGGCTCTATACACACTAAACTGAAACTAAATTGACCATTTTTAGATTTTTTTTTCTGTATGTATGTATGTATGTAAGTATGTATGTTCCTCCATAACTAAACGAATCAACTGATTTTCATGAAACTTGGTGTAGATAAACATTTAGACGTACGGGACACAGGATAGGCTACTTTTTTCTTTTTCAACGCGGACGAAGTCGCGGGCGTCAGCTAGTATTATATATATATTTTTATTATCTTATATTAAGATTGTATTACTAGCGTTACATCACTTCCATAATTAAATAGTGTGTGTTGTCCATAGTGAGTATATCCAATAGATTTTGATTTGAAGCTGCCATTGTTTATAATTTTATTTATACTTTCATTCACGAGCAATAGATAGTTTTTCGCACTTCCCGCTTTTGTTCAAACATATTTCTATAAAGAATAGCCTTTCAAATAATACACAATAATAAATTTAATCGTTAACGACACCGTGTTATTTTGTTTGGAGGTTAATAGCGGTAAAAAAAGAACGGAATAACGGCGCGGGCGACTATTGGTTTATTGGATTGTTTCAGCGGAACAAATGTGTAACTACATATAAAAATGAGCGGTTATTTACTGATTTGATAGGTTACCCTGATGCGTTGCGTTACGTTTCGCTAAACCTAACAATACCTTATTTCACATTTGATTCTAATCATATAGGATACAATAATACTTACCGTTAGCGACAGTTAATGCTTTCATGAATAACCCTCGGGGTGCATCGACTCTGCACATTGGTCAATTTAGTTTTAGAAACAGATAGACACAGACAGCTACTTCAATTTATATTGTAGATATTAATTTAATTTTCTCTAACTAGTAGCACACAGACCACAGCTATTTTGGGTTATCTAAAAGGAACCAATTCTATCTTCTTGCTCCTTTCAAGAAAACATTGCTGACTACGTGGATCTTGAAATAATTTGCAAACAGATTATGGTTTAATTAGTTGTTCACTTTGTCTTTTGTGAAAGTGTCAAACAATTTAATTCATTACGCACGTATCGCTAACGACTTTCTCATTTTGTCCCGCACGTGCCTTTACTTAGCTCTCACCTGAGGTTTCATCTTACCGTTTGTTTTTTTATTATTATTTAATTAGTCGTTAAGTGTTGAGTGCATGTTGTATACCGCAGCGCAGGACGTCCATCGCCCACAAGGTGATGCCGGTCCTAGATCTCCACTCGAGAACCTTTCGGCCCCAGCGGTCGTCTACTCTCCGTACTATGTGTTTTGATCTTCAAAGATTTAAATCGAAAGATGCGGCGTAATCTCCTCGCGCCATACTAAAAACACACCGAAAATTCTTAACAATGGGTTGGGCGCAGGCGCTCAACTCAACTACAGTTGCACGCCAGCTACAGTGAGTGACGGTCGCTTGTTGAGAGCGTCGCTATCGTCACAGTCACGTTTGAAGTAAGGAATGTGTTGTCTGTGTTTAAAAGTGTGTTTAGACAAAGGTATATGTATTTTATACTTTTGTCTAGTATAATGCATGTTGTATTTTGTAACACACTTTCGCTAGTAATGCCGCATCTCTCGATTTAAATCTTTGTTGAACCTCAACTCCCACTTCAACATACTGATCCGCCGGGTTATATCGGCTACTTTCGTTACGGATCTCCTCATTCTTGTGATTCGATATCTCAACTTTTTGGAGCAGCACCTCTTCATAGCTCCTAACTATAGCTTGTAAAATCCTATATAAATCCAATATCTCTGTAATATGGACTATTTGTCTTTCTGTAGGTATTGTTAAAAACGATTGTTAAAAATTGTAATTGTTTAACAGAAAGATTGACGTGAAATTTCAATCAAAGTATGACATTGGTTTAAATTTTCATGCTTACTCGATTGCTATTGCTTCCATTACAAATTAATGTAGAAAAGTCACCTTGTATTTTAAACACGTTAAATGCCTCCAGATTGGTGTATTTATAAAGATTTATAGAGTGGAAAGTTTCTAGTTTAACTAGTGCGTTTAGAGCCGAATATTTATATAATTGGTATAATAATATAGCGTATAATTTAGTTTACAGTCTAGATTGCAACTGAAGTGTATCAGTTACGTATGAATTTAATGGATTTAAAACGTGGCACTCTAGTTTCAAACACTAGTTAATCTCAGATTACATATTTATGAGGTGTTTCATGTAATCTAATGATTAAAGTGTTTACTTTGCATTGACGTTTTTCTATCGGATACATTTTGGAGTTTCCTAAGGGCATATGTGTGGGGAGGGTATTCCTAAGGGGTATTTATAAAAATATATTTACACAAACAGCCATTATAAAACAATAGTTTATATTCAAAAAGCATCGATTTTTGGGTTCCTACATTTTTTATATTTACAATTTTGACTCCTAGTTTCGTCTACGTTAATGTTGGATTATATATCGGACTTTTCTATAGATATAATATAGCATCATAAAATTCTACAAGCCAATGAAATCTCCATCAAAATCAATGAGTTTAAGAAAAAAAAAAATTATATTTCAAATGAAAATTAAAGACCGACAAATCCATTTTATTTATTTCTATAGTAGATGTTAATATCCTTATTAACATTATTGATTTATTGATAAGAAGGTATGGTCAATATATACACGCTGATAAAAATATAAGTACAAGTTAAATTGACATCAATAACACAGTTCAATCAAATGTTTACAAATTTTTCTCTATAGAAAATATCAAAAAATAATGTATCCTACTGGAGAAAATTTGGCACGTAGTATTTCCAATAAACTATTCGAGGACCCAGGCCAGTGTTTAAGAGCAATAAAGAGAAATAGCCAATCCTAGATTTGAATTTTATCTAAGTAAACAAAGTCTAATTAAATTAATTTTTTTAAATAGATAAATACATTATAAATGAAAGTGACGTCTGTAACAGAAAACATAATATAATGAAATTTTCTCGATAGAGAAAAATTACCAAGCGAGCTCTCATTTCCATTGATTTTAGTTTTATTTTCAAAATGACACACATTACAAAGCTAAAAGTGTATCAGTAATATCACTTCACATATTATCTAAGGCTGTATGTAACAATTTTTCATTTGACATTGTAGTTTAGGAATAATTAATATTTAATACTTTCGGCACTTATAACATTTTTATTGAGCGAGATGCGCTATCTTCCGTCGCATGTTGTGCGTAGTTGTACGTATTTTGTGTCACTGTCATGTCCAAGGGGCCACGCGGGTGAAATTACAAATTTTTGTTTGCTTTATACCCATTCTTAAAGCAAGCGATTAGCCAGTAAATGAAAATTAAAACTGTAATTAAATATAGTTTTAGTGTCCTCTCACGGCAGAACTGATGTACAAGTTTTGGGTCGCTCAGCTAGTTATGCTCCTAGTTTCTTTGGTGGATTGGACAGGAATTCTGAAATTCTCCATAGAAACAATGTTGGCGACATAGCCACAAGAGCATTAGCAAGTTGAAGTGGTCGCTGTGTGGATGTGGAAGAGTTCTCAAATGGAAGATACGAATTGGAAAACACAGCTGGAAGCGACTGGATGCGAAGGCAAAAAGACCGTGCGTGGTGGTGGCCTTGGGAGAGGCCTACATCCAGCAGTGCAGATATACATACAAGCTAATATTCTTCGATATTTAAAAAATGGCCATAATTTGTTTTTTACAAAAGAGAAAAGAATTCAAGTACAAGTTAAGTACAAATGCAAGATTGTAGTGCTAATTGCACATTATATTTACCATAGTTGTGACAGTTATAATAAATATGTTAATTGCCCTGGTTCGAAATAGTTGCCAACTTCAATGTGTATAACAATGAACAATACTAATTTGCACAATGTGTATTGCATTATTATGTTGCGTAAACAAAGTCTTGCATGAATGAATCTCACTCTGTTAATAAGTTTGAATATTGCATTCTAGGTTATAGCTAATAATTGTGTTCAAGGACTAGTTACTCTGAATTTAAATTACTTGGAATTTAAATCAAAAGTTATGGAATTGAGAAGTAAAAATTATTATTTCCTACCACTGCAGTACAGTGGTGACTGATAAGGCTTCGCCAGCAGCCAGTATAATGTTCTCTATTATAGTTAAATTTAATTAAAACATATTACTGATATATATAAATGTTCAGAAAAAAATATCTACATAAATGCTACTGAAAATGCTGCAATTTAGCAGATGATGAGATGAGCTGACTCGTATAGCTACTTTGTATTTTATTAATTGTATTGTACGAGTATAAGTACTATAGAATAGATAAAAAGTCACGACAGTTGCAGGCTGTAGAAGTTTATCGATGCCAAGGTATACGAGCATACCTTGGCACAAAATGTATTTTTTCTTTTTCTTAGTCGTTTATTGGTTAAAATAGTCGTGGTTAAGAAAGTCACTCACTACAGTTATTCGCTACTTCTTCCTTGTCGTGGCATTTCTCCTACACAGGTTCAGCGATGAATAAGGGTTTTTTATTAGGTCTGTCCGTTACAATAAGAAGCGCCTTCTGGATCTTGCGCCATTGATTCTAATCTAAACAGAATGTCTCTCGTCAGCGTCGCCTTTGTATCGCCTTCAAAGTATATTATATATATTAATTACCAAGACATAATCAAAGTATCTCATAATTTAATAATGAACTATCCCTGGAAATCTTTTCTCGATCCTGACGAATGGATTCATAAGTGCAACGCCTTGTCCATTTTCGTGCCAGAGAAATGTGAGATAAATTCTTCTCCTAAGAAAGAAGTCTTTAGGCACTCCTACTAAGTCAACGATTCGCTTTCGATCTCTCTCCGCATAATTTTTTGAAAAATAAATAATTTTCATCACACTAAAAATGACTTTTCATCGTGTTATAACTTTACTACATAAAACTTACTTTGTCGACCCTAAATTCCAAATGTCGTCGTTACAACAGACATCCGGTTCTGTTGCTGACATCCCTTCAAATGTCTGGCTGACAATACAACAATATATTGGTCCTTACACAAACGGAAGGGAACGGTTTCCTACCGTAGAGATGTTATTTCAAACAATTACACAATTTAAACTTCCATATCCGCTTGTTTGAGTAAAGCAATTGTTATTAAGTACAAACAAGCGATTCTTAACCGTCAGCATTTTCCGGTCATTGGGAAAGAATGGTTGCTACTGTAAAAGGTGTTTTGTTTCTTAAATAATAGAGTGATTAATTACAATTGAACATTTATTTTATTAACAGTTCTCTTTGTTCTGCCAGAGAGAGAATAGTTTTATTTAAGGTTAATCAATAGATTAATTAAAATGGTAATTCTAAGTAGGTACAAAGGAAGTTAATTAAGAAAAAAAAGTATATTTTTCTCAAGTTTTTCAATTTTGAAGTTATCAAGTTGAAATAGTGTTTTCTTATTATTCATTAAAAAGATATAAATATAACTTGTGACGTTATAGCAGTAGCGCGCGTATGAACGAAAATTTTAAAAGCGGTGAAACTTTACAACGCTATAACTTTGGAAATCCTGGCCCGATTTCGATGAAACAAAAACTATTATTATTTGCACGAGTAGGCGCATCAAATCCAGTAATTTTTATAGTAATATTTGGATGTGCTGGTGTTCTCCATTGTACTTACCAGTTATCTCTTGATAGATGTGTGATGACTGCCTCCTTATCTAATTATTGTCCATGAATAATCCTATGAGCAGAGATATTTTTGTGACGGCTTGACAGTCAGTAGTGACGGTATTAATGAAATTTATGTATTTAAAATGTTTACATTATCAAGGAAAAATTATTTTAAGTAAGCCGTGATAATATTTTGATAACCTCACTTTTGAGGCCACGTTTGTACCGTTTACATTTACAATTCTTTGTCTGTAAACAATTTTACTATCGCATCATAACATTAATATTGTTTCGTAAAGAAATAACATTTAGTTTACTATTGTCGAGGCCAATTAACTTTGTAAAAAAGACTTTTACTTAAGGGTTAGTTTAACTAAATTTACTAATATAACTAATTGGCGCCCACAACTTTGAAAATTCCACAGGAACCTAACATTTTTACAAGATAAAAAGTAACCTTTAGTAAAATTCAGGTAAACACCAATACATTAAAAAAAACACTTGCCATACTTCAGGCGGCCGAAAATGTGTCATCGTAGGGAAGAGTGAGCTCACTCTTCCCGCCTTAGTCGCTTGTAGACAGCATTGAGCGGTTCACGTTGCAGACACATTACGTGCACAGTTTTCAGAAGCTCAGGGCGCACCTGTGATTTGAATCTTTGGTTTTAAGTGATTTCTCTTAAATCTTTTTAATTTAAACAAAGTTGAAATTGTAAATGAGATGTTAACATGAACCATCAATTTGGAAGCCGTGCCCGTGAACTGGCCGCGGCCGCAACAAAAATGTAAACGCTTTATAAATAGAATTGCATGAGTCAACCTCTCCCACTGTTGTCTGAACAGTGTTGTACGTACTGACTGTAGTACTGATATGAGGACTTCCATTGTTGCTTACAAATCTTACAACCCATTCAACATCGTTACATTTCCATTTAGCTCTCAACGAAATTATGCAGCAGCTGCCAATGTCTAAGCTCAAAGCGAATACGTTTCTTTATGTGTATTTTGTTTTCTTTAACATCCAAGTTCTAATAGTATACACATCTTATTAAATATGATTACTTACGTCTGTGCTTACGTCCTATGAAGACATAGTATTAAAACGAAAGACAATTTGAATCGTTGATATAAAATTTCGCTATATTGTACGAAAAGGAAAAAAGGCATAGAACACTTCTATGCTTCTAGAAAAATAACAAAGAAAATAATGAATTAAATCAAATTTGCATTGTTTTGAACATTGTTTCAAAGGTCAAAAGCGGTATACCTATTTATTTGACCTGAAAAGGTTAGCTAATAAACTAATAATGATCTTTAATCTGGGGTACAAGCCATAACAAACGTATCGGTTTTTTTATTTTAGAAATGTACCGGTGGTTGACGTCAGTAACCGTCTGGCAGCAGTCACCACAGATACAGAAGACCACCGTGAAATAACAGTATGTTTAGGCGTTGTTTGTGTTATTTATAGGCGACCGGTAGGGTAGCCACCTACCATCAAGGTGGACCGTCAGCTTGTCTATCGACTTTACCATAAAATAAGAAACAGTAGGTACATAAAAATAACCTTTTTAATTCCTTACTACTTATACCGAAATTATTTTATTTAATTAACAATAAAACTATTCGCATATTCATATTTCCAGTAGCATGAACGTTGTTTACTTCCTAATGTTAATTTGGTCCGGAATTAGTTGGTTCAAGGAAGAAGTTAATTAATAATAATGTTTGGAATGTTTATATATAGCTACGTATTGTATTTGTACGTCCATAGATTGTTTTGTTCATTTAATGAAATGCCATTTTGACGAAGCCATTACCTAATTAAAGTGCTTTCCTTAAGGGCTTTGACTAACAGGCCCAACTTTGAAAATGAACTGGCACTGGCAAGGCATTACTGAGTTTTGCAGTCATTTGGGCAGTCTGTCTGACGGAGTTATTACCATTTTCAAAAAATCCATGTTCGTTTCGTCAGTTTTTTTGTTTCGACAGAATTTCACTTAAGGCAGTTATATCCATTCTCTCATAGAAGACTACTGCGAAATAAAGTGAAGCATCAGGTGCCTTCAAAGCGCATATAAAATTTACTTAAATAACTGAAATATTATGTATCTAGCAGATGCCTTTTTGCAATATTTTACATAAGCTCGAGTATAAATGTCTGGCTTTTTCTTTTAAATATCATTTTTATAACCAAATTATTTTTATTTACAGGTCATGGAGACGAAGAACATGATCTACATTGTATCAGAGTATGCGAGCAAAGGAGAGATTTTTGGTAAATACTATTTTTATATTTACACCTATTATTCATCTATGCAAATTATAAAATGAAACTTCTACATCATCCAACGGATTTTAATGCGGTTTTCACTAATGGTAAGGGCGATAAACGAGGTAGGTTTGTTCATATAATTTGTAGAAAAAAATTGCCAAAAAATTATGGTTAGTAAGTGAATAATTTTTAAAATTTAAAAAGGAAACAAATTATATATTATTAAAATATTTATATTCGCAAAAGTAAATAGAATCTCTAATTTTTACTACGTAATAACAAAATAACAAAACTCTTATACAGTAGACGTGTAAAAAACTTTAAAAGCGACATATTGACGTATTTGTTTTCAATAATTAAATATTTATATGCGAAAAACTCCAAGGCTGAAAGAGAGGCGCACAAAAACCCGAAAAGCGTTCACAATTATTATTTTGTTTGTTATTTTACAAATTGATCTTATTCGAATATATTAATCCTTTTAAAATTCCATTAGATAACCATTAATTTGACGGTTATTGCTACCATTTACTTTAAAATGTTGCGTATTACACAGCAATTTATATAACAGGAAATATTATTATTACACAATATATTTAAAAACTTAAAATATTGTTTAGTAAATAACTTTAAATATTGTTTAGTGTTTAGGTATTCAAGTATATTAGATACATAGGTTTATTCAGAGTTCCCTCAATCTACCGTTTCGCGGCAAAATTATATTTTTATTTCCCTATTATAAATTAAAAATATTAATTGTTCTGACATACATAATATTAATTAGTTACCTGAAAGAGCACAGAACGGAATTATATAATTCCCTTTTCTCGTTTTCGCGCTGGTGAATTTCAAATGGGAGTGACTTGAAGGCGCCTGGCTTGGAAGGTTGCTGTTACATGCGCTAGGTATGTAAGGCGTTATATGAAAACGCCTTAATGTTTCATAATGATGATAAAGAGATGGTAAAAACTAACTGTTTTTACAGTAGGTACAAGCTGTTATTTGGTTTAGGATGTATTGGAAAGAAATCGAATAAACTCAAACCAAATATCAATTAAGAATAAGTTGACATAGTACAGTAGGTACAAGCTGTTATTTGGTTTAGGATGTATTGAAAAGAAATCGAATAAACTCAAACCAAATATCAATTAAGAATAAGTTGACATAGCCACGCATAATCACAGCCTGAAACGTAGACGCTAAACAACTACGAGTAAATCACTAGAATACTATACTAGACTAGAAGCTATGTAATTATTTTCATAGCTGCCCACTAAAAATGTAGTAATTCTCGATACATTTTCCTTTAGAAATGGGAATAAATTTTGACCCATTATATTATTATAAAAATAAGGTCAAAGGTTATCTTTGAATTCTGAACTGAATCAGCTCGATGTAAGGTACCGCTCTTCTCAATAACAAAATATTGTGTATTTGAATGAAAAAGCTGGCCTATTTTCTGAATAATCCATTTAGTTAACATCCACACTCGATATTAATATTATATCAAAAGATAATATCGTAAAATAGGCTAAAAGAAGGTCGGGATCTCTTTAATACTTTCCAGATTAGGTACTTTTATTACGGAGTCGGCTCACGTATTAACGAGGGTGAAGTTTTATAACAGTGCCGAGAATGAGAAGATTTTAGATAATTTATTTACGTGGTGTTAGCTAATTAATTTTATTTTATTTACCGTTTAGTCAGGGGCAAAGGCAAACCATAATGCGTTCGGCAGGCATAAAGCGGGCAGCTCGCCTGACGACAGTTAAAGAATCTACCGCGACATAAAAGCACATTTGCTTTTGTGCTTCTGTGGGTAATTACTTATTTAAGTCCATTCGCCTAGCTCCCCTTATCCTTTATCATTTCAAGGGTGGCAACGCACTCACAACTTCTATGACATTACTTGTTTCAATCGGCTACGCTAGCCACTATTACCACTATAAATAAAACTGTCGACCTCACATTGAAAAATTAAAATGATTATCAATAATTAAATCATTATTATGGTTTCGTTTGACCATTAGATACGTCTCCAAACCTTCAAAACTCGATCTAATGAGAAAAAATTTAGCTAGATCCATAATATATATATATGGAGGATTCCTAATATTATATAAATGCAAAATTTTGTACAGATGTTTGTTACTCGATGTATCTAGCCAAATCCATACAATTTCCTTCTTTTCTTTAACTATGTATAACCTTAAAAAAATTCAGTACACCACTAATCTCCGAAACCGCCGAACCGGTTTCAATGAAATTTGTGAATGTGTGTGGTCAGTTCCGGCATGAAAGATATAGGATATAGTTTATCGAAATACGCGTTAATCTACGTACACGTATACCTACTTAGCAGGTAAGGTATTCAAAAAGCGTAACCTCGAAATCGATTAAGGGCGTTTGTACGTTCGCGGTTGTCGTCTATGACGTAAGCAGGCGGCAGTGACGTCACTAGCTAGGGGGCTACTGGGGTGGCACGGGGTCAGATGGGACGGGGAAGCAATTTCGTCTACAGCTGACTATATCCGCCAAAAAATTTGATACCATGAATCGCGATTCTTTTATACTTTCACCCCAATTTCACCCCGATACTTACATACTTTGAATAAATAAGTAATTTTTATATGGGTAGTTAAAGTGATACAGTGTACGGGGCTTAGTAAAGAGTTCGAATTAATATCTTCAACGTAACTCGAAAAAAAAAAAATGCTTTTTGTGGATTAAAGTATCCTAACAATTTAATCCAGGTAATCATCAATACATCAGTGAAAACCGCCTTCAAATCGGTTAAGCCGTTTCTGAGATTAGCGTGCACAACCGCACAGATAAACAGACAAAAATTCTAAGAACTAATTTCTTGGCCTCTGTAACATTTAATAAGTAAGTTTTTTTTTTTTTTTTAATTAATGTACAGACACGAGTGGACTCCTTTACGATTTTATTATATTTTATATATAACTATACCGTACAGAAAATTATGAGAATTTTATAATAATAATAATGTAACTTTAAACCTTTGTTATTGCACCTGCGTCGGTGGCGGCGGCTGATGTCATTTCTTCAAATGAAACAAAATTCCTCACCCACGTTTACCTGTACGATATGTTATTTGTTATAAAGTTATTCACGAGTAGGTATTGCGACAATAGGCTAAATTACATGCAGAACTTACAAACGTAAGGAAAGGAAACATTTCTCAAATGACGTTCTTGCAACACAAATCTGCTTGCTAAATCTAGGGTATTGAATCGCTAATTGGTTGCTAAGCGAAAAAAGAGAACGGCTAGACCAAGTCGGATATAATATTTAAATATTCGCTGAAGGCCAAGGAAGATTATTATAAATAGAAAAATTGGATAAATGAAAATTGGGTCGGATAATAAGAATAGATAGATAATAGAAAAATGGGCCTAAAACTAAAAGTAGTAGTATGAATAAGAGAACCATTGAGTCATTGCTACGCATCCACATCTAAAAGGCAATGCAGTTATTCCCCCATTCTGTTCATACCAAATGTTTTGTATAATTTGAAAAGAAAGTTTTTAGAATTATTGTCTACTTGTATTCTGCATTTAGAAACGGCTTAACGGACTTGGATGAAATTTGGCACACAGATAATTTATTACCTGGATTAACATAGGTATGGGATTTTATCCCGGAAAAATGTTAGGTTCCCGTGGGATTTTCAAAAAATTAACCGCAGTGCGTAACGAATTCGCGGGCATACTTAGCTAGTATAAAGTATTGATTGAAGTATGAGATGACGATGCTGATAATAATAGGATGATATCATAGATGTAGTTATGTTAATTAGGTATAATGAATTTATGGGGATCCCAAGAAACATGCTTCATTAGCGCTTCATTTCCAAATGGAAACATACTTAATTTACATACCTACTAGAATTTAGAAAAACAATCATCAATACTAATAATAAATCTGTAAGGGTTGGTCATGGAGTAAATTACTTTGTTTTCAGACATGTGTTTATAGGCTCTATACATGATACTGAAACTACGATTGACGATTTTTTACAATTTTTTCTGTATGTATGTATGTATGTATGTTCCTCCATAACTCTTAAACACTTAATGAAACTTGGTAGATAAACATTTAGACGTACAGGACAGGATAGGCTGTTTTTTTCCTTTTCAACGCGGACGAAGCCAGCTAGTTTGTAAATAAAGTTCATACTGTGATATTATAATCGCTATGACTTATGATGTGACTTGTAATTATGGTAGGTAATGGAATGATTAAAAACTAGGTAAGAAGACATGGAAAGAACATATATTCTTTAGAATTAATGTAAGTAGGTAATACTCGGTAATAACTCGGTATAAATAAATTACAAAACACTACAGTAGACATTACGCTTCGCCTTGTTTTACGAATTACTAATCGGAAAATAAATTGTAAGTATTTCTGAATGTTAATTATAATATCGTCAAGGTAAAACTTAAACCTAGGACGTATAATATGTACTTATTTATAGGTATGAGTATGTAGTTTAATCGAAATAGTAACCTTCTGAAAGTCAAAAGCAACACAAAAGAGCAGAGAATAGTTTTCATCAAACATATGATATTTTTCTGATAGTGATTTTTATCAATATAAAAATAGGTTTTATTATATATCTGTATAAATCTCCTGTGAAAAATTATGTAACTGATGGAAGAAACCGCATCAAAATCCATTGCGTGGTTCCTTAAAGAGTTAAAAGGAATTAAACATATTATACCATACAAGATTAGAGAAATGTCGTTGGTCTTAGGGCTCCTTAAAGTTTGATCCAATTATAAGTAGTGTACTTTTTCTGGTAAACAAAGACTCTTTTTATTTCAGATTACATTGCTAGGTACGGTCGAATGACAGAGCAAGTTGCACGTAAAAAGTTCTGGCAGATTCTTTCGGCTGTAGAATACTGCCACGAGCGACGGATAGTCCATAGAGATCTCAAGGTAAGACTTACATATTTAGATACAAGCAATACAAGCACAGTTTAGGATGAAAAACTACAATCTTGTAGTTTTTCAACATCAGTCCATCTGGACTGATGAATGAAAACCTAATAATGGCCGCAAGTCGACGCTGAATCTGACTGGTACTATTGGAAAATTATCGGAGATACCTATGTCCAACAATGGACGTCCTACGGCTGAGATGATGATCCTACACAAGATATTCTCATGTCATGTCATGTCAGATTTTTTCAAAAATAACACATTTAAATAAAAAAAATACCAGAGTACCTATACCAATATGGTTTCAATTCTATTATGTAGTCCGCCCACTCATATAGATTCATGTATGCATAATGTATTGTAATATCGGAAACTTTTTCATAGGCGGAGAACTTACTATTGGATGCAAATATGAATATCAAGATTGCCGATTTCGGATTCAGCAACTACTACGCCGCAGGAGAATTGCTGGCGACTTGGTGCGGTTCGCCGCCCTACGCCGCGCCCGAGGTCTTCGAAGGAAAACGATACACTGGTCCCGAAATTGACATATGGGTACGATATTGCATTCCTATCGTGTAACGGAAATCTTATAACATTCGCTTGTTTACTATATAATACATTACAATTCCTCTAAAATAATACCTACTTATGTATCATTCTGCTGTTATATTTCACTATTGGAGTACAGGCCTCTCCTCTTTGTAGGACTTTGTAGAATAAACAAAGTTCTACGGACAGCTTCTACGCAGTTTTAAATATTGTTTAAATTCGCGCTATTTAAATACGTTTAACTATCGTTATTTTGAATTTGGAACATGTTTTATTTAAATAATATTGAAAATGCGTTGCGTATTATTTGCAATAAGAATGTTTGTGTTTGTTACAGAGTCTCGGTGTGGTCTTATACGTGTTGGTATGCGGAGCACTGCCTTTCGATGGTTCCACACTGCAGTCGTTACGAGACAGGGTTCTCTCTGGAAGATTTCGGATTCCTTACTTCATGAGCGAAGGTAAGTGTGCAACATAGAAACAGGAGTGAACATTACAGCGACATGCTTTCTACATATTATTATGTTGGGATATGGTGCATAGAAGGATTTACTAACCGACTATCACAGGTCATTTAAGGCCACTAAAGGACGTTGAGACAACAATTTCTCCCAAATACTTACTAAATAAATAAATATTAGTGACTTCACTTGCTCGTACAGCGTATCCTTAAAAAACTTTTTGTAAGGATTACATTCATATTCCTCCAGTCGCCTAGAATCAAGAGAAGAAAAGCATAAGTCCAATATGATACCTGGCGGCATTTGCAATACAAACCCGCATTTCATGCATATTCAGTATAAATTTAAATTTCCCCGTAAATATGCGAGAACACTGCGGTTCCGCTCCTGGATCTCGAATAATAATATCCTTTTCCTTAATGTGATATCTGCAGGATTTATGTGCGGGTTATACTTTTCTAATTAAGGGAAGCCTTGATTCATACATTTTCAGCGTCCCCATTTATGTAGTTACCAATGAGGATCTAGCTAAGAAACATTTGATATTGAATTTCAAAGGAACTTTTCCTTGAGATTTCTCAAGTAGGCGGTGTATTTAATCGTCGGGTCGACGTCTCAAAAGTCACTGACTTTTGAATTATAATTCTCATTGATTGACGTCATTAAGCTACTGTGAGAGGCACAATGAAGGCATTCATTTCTTATTAATACTTTTTTAGACTTGAGCTGTGTTTTACGAGTAGTTAAAAAATATTTTCTTCTTTAATGTAAAAAAAAAACTTGTTTTATAAACAGGGAAATATCCTGCTTCCAAAAACTAGGGTGTATATCAATTGAAAAAAAAAAAAAGAACGTTTCGTTTCTTTAAAGGATTAAGTTGTTACATTCTAAAACGTGAAGTTAATCTATATAACTATGTCTACAATTATACTCATAAGACCTATATTGTGGTTCTACTCTATACCTACATTCGGATTAGGACATCTGAAGTAGGTATAGGTAGGTACTTACTCAGATAGATCAATCAAAACTTTGAAAGGTTTATCTGAATATAGTAATTTAATTTTAATTTGTAACTTTATTTTCTACTAGCTGGCGCCCGCGACTTCGTCCGCGTTAAAAAAGAAAAAAAAGTAGCCTATCCTGTGTCCCGTAAGTTTAAATGTTTACCTACCAAGTTTCATGAAAATCAGTTGATTCGTTTAAGAGTTATGGAGGAACATACATACATATATACATACATACAGAAAAAAATTCTAAAAATGTTCAATTTAGTTTCAGTATCATGTAGAGAGCCTATAAACACGATATCTCCGAAAACAAAGTAACTTACTCCATGACCAACCCTTACAGATTTATTATTAGTATTGATTTAACCCTGGGCAAAGCCGAGAGCGTTTCACTAGTACTAAACATGTAGTTTAGTTTACGTTTTGAATTAATCCACATCCAATTTACAAAGTAATTAAAGTCTACCCTCGAGCGTTCTAAGCTCATACTTATTTAACGCTTCAAACTCACCCTCTCTTATCAATTTATAATAAAATAAGAATGTCAATCGATCTTGGGCTTCGCTCAAGTTGCTCGATTAATGAGAGTGCCCGGGAACGCTATTTTTAGTTGACAAAATAAAGACATTAAAAATGTTATACATTCCACATACACTTTTTTAAAAGGTCGCCGTTTAATATAGTATACCTACCTACAATTTTTTTTAAATGTAATCGTGAATAAATGACTTCCCATGACGCAATACACCTACACGTTGAATATTTTGTATCTGCATTAAGCTTCTGTGAAATATTTTATGATGTTTTACTATTATTTTTGTTTTCAAACAGCCAGGACTTCTAAACTCTGGCCCCAAAGCACAGATTCCCAGTGTTAAGCTTAAAACGCATTTCGTGTTTGTGTTGAATTATAAAGAACTATTTTTAAAAATAATTTTGCTTATTTTTATATAATATTATAAAGAGAAAAAATTGTATTTTTGTTTGTTATGGATAAACTCAAAAAATACTGGACCGATTCTAAAAATTTTTTCACCTATAGAAAGTTACATCATCAACGAGTAACATAGGCTATGTTTTATAATGTTACGCAGATGAAGTCGCATCCAACAGCTAGTAAAAGAAGAGCACACAACATTTTAACCATTAAACTTTGTACATTTTCACAATTAACACATTAGAACCATTTGGACGTTCAGTCATATGAACAGCCATGTCCCGGAACGATTGCATTCCACAACCATAACCTTGATATTTCCACATCGATTGAACAAAATGTAAATTGTAAGACATTGTTTTTCTTTCAAACCAAAATTCAAAGATACTTATCAGTACCAGCCTGATAAGTCATCTTATGTCTTAGATAGATTTGTTAGGTAAAGTTTACCATCCCATTTCTTTCTTTAGGAATTCCCCCTGTCCAACATAATAATAATAATAACAACTTTTCCTGTTTTATTTTTTATTTTTACCAGTTTGAGCACTGCGGTGATGACAAATGTTGTCTTTTTTGTTGTTTGTACCTTTAGATTTACGTAACCACTGTACGGTAGATGTCAAACTCATTAAAGCCACATACATGGATTGGTTATTTATTTAGTGCAAACCATATCAAAATTTCATTGGATTGTTTAGAAGCAATTAACGGAAAAAAACAGACAGATGCGGAAAGCGATTTTTATCTTTAACTTAGCGATCCGCTACCGGCTTCGCATGGATGCAATTCTGAAAATTATATATAAAAACTTTCCATTAGTGAAAACCGCATTGAAATACGTTGCGTAGTTTTAACAGAGGCACAGACGACAGGAACCGACTTTGTTTTATACTCGTACTATACAAGGATATGTGTAGATAAATATTTACGGCGTTGTCGATTGTCCAATTCACTTTAGAAAAATGGTGTAAGTACGAATCAGGTGGGTTTATCCAAAGGTATAGAAATGTTTCCGGTGTTTCAACAGATAAGAAATAATGAAATCGATAATCAGACAAGCGCTTGCGTCATCGGTGTGTTCAATCATGCATCTCGTCGCTCGGAGCCACCTGAGTGAACACTTATACTATTATTACTAAATTTCCTTTTCGCGTAACTGCTGCCGGGAGATCCTTTCTTTAAATAACTTTTGTATTAAGACACAGACAACGGGAAAAACCCGTCTAATCGGTCGTATCATTTCAGACGTTAACATGAAAATGACGCAAATGAGATAGCGTTCAATAGATTTATAAGATTCAACATAGATTGTGTTAATATGGCGTTATGTCAATTAAGTACGTTATGAATGTTTATATAAAAGACTAGGGGGCTGCTCCCGGCTTCGTACGATTTTTTTATCTGCAAATTAATATAAAAGATTTCCTCGTTTAACACTCTATCCGTTACTTCGGTGGTATTTCCATTACATGGTAACTTAGATATGATACTGTAGCATCAAGTACCTACAGCAGATATAGCGCATCTGGCCTCAATAGAATTTCGAGAGTTAGTTTATATTTTTTTTAAATATAGCATGTTTACTTCGTTTGTTTTTTTTTTTTATTTATGATTTTATGTGCCAATATTTATTGATGGCTTTGTAACTAGCCCGTCCTTTTTTGTTAATTCATAAGCACCTTGATGTTGATGACGGTTGCGCCAGAAATAGTATTTCACTGACGCCCGCTAAGTGTTCAGAACGTCGATATATTTCTCACTGAAGCTTTGACGCATGAAATGTTAATGACTTCATATAAACACGGCGTTATTTAAAATAAGAACTTTAAATTGGGAAAATTCTCAAAATTATGGGGAACATGATGATGATGTGTATTTTTGTAAATAATAATGCTTAGTCATTGATTTAAAAATATGCAAATAAATTTGTCAATTACAATACAACGAAGAAGGAGTAACAGCGTAACAAATTCGATAAATATACAGAGTATGTTAAAAAATTACTTAAAAAATAAAAATATATCTTTTTAAACTTTTTAAATACAGTCTGTTGTGCACTGTATTTTTATCTAAGTTCGTATTTTACTCTAAGAAGTAAAATTCTTGCCAATCTTTACAATAGTAATGACGTTCAAGAAAATAAACCTCTTAGCTCGCATTTTATCCGATCGCGAATACGTTCGAAATTGCAAACCAGACACAATGTCTAATAAAGATGTTCTCATTTCAAAAGCCATCAATACACCTGAATTGATTAGGGTTTAGATTGGTAAATCAGTTTGCTATTAGGTATTATGTAGAAACATTGTTATGTGTCCCGAGAACTCACAAAAATTTATTTATTTATTTATTTATTTATTTTGAACATAAACCCAACAGCAAAACAAAATAACATACAATAGACACATTATTACTACTTACATTGCCAATTAGAGGGTTTCATTGTGTAGAAATTAAAAATTATGTATAAATTGAATACTAATTGTTCATTCTAAACAATGGGGAAGGGATCTGGGGTAGGGTATGATCAATTTGTGTGTGTGTGTGTGTGTGCGTGTGTGCATGCGTGTGTGTGCGTGCGTTTGTGTGTGGTTCTATTTATTTCTCCTTCAGCGTATTCACGACGCTGCGCTTGAAAGTTGTTTTGGGGAGGTGGAAAATGTCCAAATGCGCGAACTTATCATTGTAAGTTGTGGGTAATCTATGGTACACAGAATTATGGTCGTAATTAGTTCGAGATAGCGGCACGTGAAACAGTTTTGTCTTTCTTCCACGCTTGGGTCCGGCCTGAAGCCGCAACATTTGAGACAGCAATGCCGGACAGTCAAGAGTACCAGAACAGATGTCGTGAAGTAATGACATATCGGAGACCGTGCGTCTGTCCTCTAAGGTCATTAAGTTATGACGCTTGCAAGAATCAGCGTAGCTTAAAGGAGTGCAGTGCGAACGGAGGTTAAGCCATCTGACAAATCTTCTCTGTATGCGCTCTATGTGACTCCTACACGTGACATACTGTGGATTCCAAATCGGACTGCCATATTCAAGGACGCTACGCACATAGGCATTGTATATTAATCTCACACAAGACAAGTCAGTCAGATCTCTACTAACTCGAAACACGAAGCCCAAATTCCTAAAGGCTCTGCTTACAATATTGTCCAGATGAGAATTAAAAGTAAGTTTTGTATCCAGTATTATGCCAAGGTCCCTCACAACGCATTCTTTAGGAATACATGTGTTGCCTATTTTATATGTGTAGTCATGGGGCTTATGTTTCCTTGTGAAGGTGATATGCGTACACTTCGATACATTGACATTAATTCTATTAACGACATAGTAGTCCTGAAGTCTGTCGAGGTCCTCCTGCAACCCAAGAGCATCTCCGAGATTGTCAATGTTGCGGTAAATCTTTTTGTCGTCCGCATATAAAAGGAACTTTGAGTGCTTAAAGCAGCTCTTTATGTCGTAAATAAAAGCAATATACAGGAGAGGTCCCAGCAAAGATCCTTGAGGCACTCCTGAAGGCACGCCCATGAAATCGGATCTATGACCACCAAGCACTACCGCCTGCCCTCGATTAGTCAGGTAGGACTCAACCCATCTTAACAAGTCACCGTGGATGCCCAGTTCGTTTAGCTTACGAAGCAAGATGATATGGTCCACTCGATCAAATGCCTTTTCAAAATCGGTGTAAATCACGTCCACCTGTCCGCACTTAGCCATGCCCCGAAGAATATCACCAACGAACTCAGCGAGATTGGTTGTGGTGGACCTCCCCCTGACGAATCCATGTTGCTCCTGAGGCACGCCTTGCATAATGATCTGATAAATGTGGCCATAAACCGACCTCTCCAGAACCTTACTGAAAGTAGACAATAGCGATATTGGTCTGTAATTTTTAATTTGAGTTTTGTCACCTTTCTTATGAATAGGCACAACCAAAGCATCCTTCCAAGCCTTAGGAAAAACACCCTCCTGCAGGGATCGGTTATAGATAGACGTTAAGGGCACGGCCAGCAGTTTAGCACAATGAGATATGAACAAGGGAGGAACCCTGTCACAACCTGCTCCTTTATCAACGTCCAATTTTCTGAGCAACGCAAGCACCTTGCCAGTGTTGATTGAAAGAGAGTGCACGCCATCGGCGTAATTGTTTACCAACCTCACAGATGGGTAGGTTTTAGCGGGTTTTGAGAACATGTTGTGAAAGTAGTTGTTAAACGCGTCACATATCTCCCCTTCACTCTGAAGTTTGAGCGTGTCGGCAAACATAGTGCTCGGATACCCGGCACGACATTTACGCTTAGCAGCAATGTAGGACCACAAATATTTTGGATTCTTCTTTATAAGTTCCTGAGATCTAGACAGAAAAGCACCCTGACAACGCTTCTGCAACAACTTTTGACGAGACCTGAGCAGTGTAAAGGTGTCCTAGTCAATGGGATTCCTGTATTTTTTCCATAAAGTATGGACCTTGTTCTTCTCCTTGATGACGGCTATCAGTGCGCGACTGTACCACAAGGGATAACGTGTAGAATTATTGACCATTATTTGTGGAACATGCTTGTCTATAACTGCGTACAGGACGCCGTAAAAGGCGTCCACCGCCTCGTCCAGCGTATCCGTGTCCAGGGTCCGATCCCAATCGACGGCTCCGAGTGTTTTATTAATTTCTGTGTAATTTGCCTTCCGGAAGAGATATTTTAACACAAAATTTTAGATAGAGATACGGAAGAGATTTCAACACAAAAAAGTTTTATAGAGCAAAGCCACTAATGTGGGTTTGTTAGATAATAGGATAGAAACTTAAATTAGCGGAGTCGATTTTGGCGAAATTGCAGAAAAACAAAAGAAAAAGTTATTTAAGTTATGTGAGCTACCTAGTGAGTATTTTTCCGAGATCACACGGGTGACCGTTTACGACCTTAGAGAAAGCCGGCAAGATCATTTAAAGTTTTCGATTCAAACTATTGGCAAACAAGCAAGTTTACACTCTACCCTTGGACCTTTCTCACTCATATTTATTCAGAGAAGTATTACAGGTCCATTGCTCCTGACCTAGAAGCATTAGGGCGTGTACTAAGACTGTCTGACCTACGTGATGAGGGTACAAAAATTTGATATCGTCTCACTATTGTTATATAGAAGTTAAAGGGGGTAGAACCTTTTAAAAATAGTCAAATAAAGCAAATTAAATATTTCAACAATATCTAATATCCGTATTAGATATTGTTGTAATCTAATATAATAATAATAAATCTAATATAATAAATAATAATGTATATATGTAATATCCGCTAACTCCTCGTTTTCATTATAAGTTAGATGATTTTTCACCTAAGGTTTATATATATAATAAAACCTAATTAAGTTTTTGGCAATTAGGTTTTTTTTATGTATATATTATATTTATTTATTATACTTTCGACAGAACAGTGCCACCTATGAAATGAAATCCCAACTATGAAATTGCTACAAAAGTTGAAAAGTAGTAATATCGTAAACATTTTTCAGTTGAAAATAATTATGATATCATACTGTATACAATGTACAAATGAGAGTTGTACGGTGTCTACGAATATTTTATACATGTATATTTACATGACGCTAGAGCGAACGCTAAAAACTCTTTTATATTTATAAGCCTAACACAGTCATAAAAAAAAAACTTTTCGCACTCAATAACGGGCTTATATTTAATGTATAAAGTAGCCTAATTTATGAATTATTCAGACGCACAATGGAAGGTTCGTGTCTTCGAAAATTTGTTCTTCCCTCTGAAAGTTAGTTTTGATAATTTATAACGAGCCCTCCTTGAATTATTTCGAAATGGGCTTCGCTTGGAACTAACTTATAAGTAAAACCATTCAGCCATAAAGTTTGGACAAAGTATATTTAGTGTTAAGTTAATAATTATTATAAATTAGTCTCGCTTTTAAATCTTCATTATCTTGATAGCTGTTGCGCGCGACTTCGTCCGCGTAACTTTTTCTATAGGTGAAAGAATTTCTAAAATCGGCCCAGCAGTTTTGAGTTTATTCATTACAAACAAAAAAATACAAAAATAAAAAATACAAAAAATATAAATCACTTTTTAATATTAGTATATTTAATAAACTCATAGTATGCACATAGTGTATGTACCATGTAGATGTAGGTATAAACATTATACATTATATTTGCACAGGTAATAAGGAGCTCTCCGATAAACAGTTTAAAATGTCGCATGTGTTTCAGTACAACTACGCAGATGTTAAAAAAAAAAACTATCGAATGTATGTCTTAGCAGCACTACAGTTACAGAATATAATATGAATTATAACTCATATTCTCTGAATTATCACTGAATACCGGGCGCCCGCGACTTCGTCCGCGTTAAAAAAGAAAAAAGTAGCCTATCCTGTGTCCTGCACGTCTAAATGTTTATCTACCAAGTTTCATGAAAATCAATTAATTCGTTTAAGAGTTATGGAGGAACATACATACATATATACATACATACAAAAAAAAATTCTAAAAATGGTCAATTTAGTTTCAGTATCATGTATAGAGCCTATAAACACGATATCTCTGAAAACAAAGTAATTTACTCCATGACCAACCCTTACAGATTTATTATCAGTATTGATGTATAGATGGTATCTACTCACCGAGTTAGGTAGTCTATGTATTGTATCTACTCCTACCACAAAATTAATCAGGATATAATTCACAGAATATCACACCGGTCGTAACGCGTTCCGCACGCAAAACATACATACACGGCGATTTTACTTAAATCTATTGTAACTATTCGACGTTGCGTGCAAATTACTGGCTGGAAATAAATGTTCAGGTGCGTGCAATTTCGTTTCCCTCTACCTACATACTCGGACTTTTTCGCCGGTTTCCTTTTTGCAAAATTTCGTTGCATGCCTTTAGCAATTCGTCGTTGTTAAATTACCCATGGCAATTAATTGTAATACTTACCCACATTTATGCGACGCCCTAAAGTAAAAAAATGCGTTCTCGTTTTCTCCCTTTCTATAATATATTTAAAAAAATATTTAGGTCACGTGCCATGTAACATTAAAAACCCGTGACATTAGGTAGGACCTACACGCCCTAATTGCTCTAACGCGTGCTTAATAAACCCTAATGAGCACGCAAACTCTAAAATGGGATGTCTAAAACTAGAAAAAAATATAACTCTAAACAGCTTTTGTATTACCAAAAATGGCAGGCGCCGTATTACGCACCGACACGACTGTCGTCATACCGAAAGACATTATGAAAAATGTATTTTCTTTCAGAGGCGATCGTTCGGGCGGCTTTGACGTCATGCATTCTTGACGCTTGAAATATTAGCGTTTCACATTATAAACTTCAGGGCGAAAACATCTCGGCACGGGACATAATATTATGTGCGAATCTTGTTATAAGGAATTCGCAAATAATGGTCCACGATCCGAAAAGAGGTCGATTTTCAACAATCTATTTACCAGATGAAAAGTATATTGTGTTTCCTATTAAAATATTCTTATTTTTTTAAAATGAAGTCCGTAGAAAAACTCTGATTGAATTACCGATCGGCGTGCGCTGACCAATTTGTTTCATATGTTTACTTAGATTTTATACTGTCATAAATAGGTACGTTATTTATTTTAAATAAAAAAGTTTACCGGATTCCTTTTTTAATCCCTTATCCTTAATCCTACTATATTTGGCAGCGCCCTTGCAGTACTTATAGCGTTGATTGTGGTATAGCCTGTCTGTCGACCTTAACATAAAAAGACATTTATTACCGAGTCATTGCATATAGAGATTATTATTATAACAAAAGCCTGAAACCCGAAGGTATCTGATAGAATTTGAAAAAATAGATTTTGTTGAATTTGTTGAGTGTTCGACGCAGATAAAGTCGCGAGCAAACGCAAGTCGCCTATAAAAGACGGTTAATTTTATTGTTGCAACAACAGAGTATAATTTTGTTATTGGTTGTAAAATCGATTGGCGATAACTGAGTCGAAAGTGCGTCAGCTCATCAATGCCTTGTTTACGTTATGTTTTACGGGCGGTAATTAGTAGGCGGCCGTTAGCGAGATGCGAGTGACCGTACTCCGACACATTCCAAACTGGAAAGTCGTAAAGCCGTCCCGCCCGTCCCAAGTTCATGGCGTCATCGTCGTACCGCGGCGGCGCGATCCTGACATTTCCATCGCCAATTTAATAAATAACCCCCAACATATTTTTTACACTATTGCGTCAATGGTTAAAACAGAGCACGCGATAATTGCGTCCGTGGTATATTATTATTAGAACCGGCTGGCGAAAAGTCGACAACTCATCGGATTTATTTTGGAAAGATGCGAGGGAAGGTAAATAAAATAGTACGGAATTACATCGGGCTGTGATACGAGGTGTGTTTTGTTTGCGCACTAAAGTGCACGATTTTGAACGCGCCCGATCTATTTAAAGAATCCGCCTGAGGTAAATGATTATTAATAATTGCGGATTTCAACTAATATTTTGTTTAGGCTAAATTTAGACGAGTACCTACTCGAGTAAATAATTTATTTATAATACAGTTTATTTCCGTTTAACGTCGACGATCTTGAATTTGAGTTATTATTGATTTCAGTAAGTGACGCAAGTTACCTACTCAGTAGAGAAGAGTTTAAAAGAACTCGATCATTGCGGTGTTTCCACCTAGCACCTAGACAATATGAGCTACTTCAAGCGAGCCGTAACAAACGAATCTGGTGTGATTTTGCTTGTCCATAGGCGACGAACACACATCAAGTGGGCCGTCAACCTGCCTATATAATAAAAAATATCCTTAAGACTTGTTGGTCTATAAAATACCTGTTTAAATCATCGCTACCTACGAGTATTATGTATTCTACTAGACTTGTTGACCGGAACAAAATTGTTTATCAAATACGGTAAGTTTGCGTTAAAGTTCGCGACCAAAAGGACGAAAGCGCCATGGAAAATACGGCGCTTACGCATTCTTACTTCGGTTAAATGAGTTGCAACTAAATGAGCTATTTCTGCGTTCCGCTCATCTAGTATACATACACGTGAAAGTCATTAATTTAAATTAAACAAAATAAGGTCAAAGAACACAGCAAAAGGTTCCGTTTAGAGAAGTTTATCAGAAAAAAAATGTAACAAGAAAATAATATAAAACGACATTTCCTTTTATATTATTTTCTGTTTATATCAATTGGATAAGGAACATGTAAGGATAAGATAAAAACCCCTTTTTTGACACCCTTTTTTTGAGGACCGTAACCAACAGCAGCACACACGGGGTCCTCACTGAGATGATGACGGGCACCTCAGTGAACGGCTGCCGATTCAATCTTTTACGTGAATATCAGAATTGACTTGAACATACCTATCTACTGCTCATTTATGTATTGCTTTTTGCTTCTATTGTTTCTTCTTACTATACGTGATATTTGTGTTAAAGAGAAAATTAGTTTAATTAGAAGTGTCCGCGACATGTCTTTTGTTAAAGTTTCTCACGTTTTCATTATTCTCAGCGTTTTCACCACGACACGTATTTATATACATTGCATATTTTTTTACCATAAATGTACTAGTTTATGCATTATTTCATACAAAATTAATACCAAACATCGTCGAAGCGTCACTGCTTACGTATCTAATAAGATGTGTATGTATTCCTACATAAAGATGTTCTTAGAAGAAGAAAACCTACTAGTAAAACACTATAATTTTTATACAAGTAGGCTGACTGTCCATTTGATGTTAGATGGCTGCCATAGTCTATGATCATAAAAACCCCTGAGAGGTTTACAACATGTAGTGTTAACTTTGAAAAATAAAAAAGAAGTTAGGAGTCTATAAGGGAAAATGACATGGCATCCTTTATTCACTCACCGAAATACAAAAGCACATGTGCTGTTATTGCACTTTTGTCTTCTGAAAGCATGTAGGTATTTATCGCTGCCATAAGGTTGGCAGGCAGGTAAGGAAGGCAGGCTTAATATGGTCACCAGCCAAGTGAAAGACAAAAAAGGCATATTGCCGTACTAAGCATTTTTTTTTCTTTTTGAGTGACAACAGCTTGTTTGCTTATAAGTACATTCTATCCATATTCAGCGTCTGGTTTGGGCACTGAATTTATTCATCAAGCTACCTTGATTTATACTTGATTTGATTTTGTTGATATTGGAATTGAAAAAAAAAAGTCGTGAACATTGAATTGATTATGTTCCATAGAACTATACGAGTATATTAACCCATTTTTGTCTAAGGTAGAGTTAAGAATTCACAATTAAATCTGTTGTATCTGAACCTCTTGTGTTCTCCTCCGGACATATAATATTGATTCATTTAATATAATTTGTATCACATGAATCCGCGCAGCCATTTCTGCTAAATTTATTTTTAACTCAAAATACGTAATTGCGACATAAATATAGAAATAAAAGCTAGGCACATGGCGCCGCTGACTTTTTTTTAATTTACGGATTACGGATGACTAATATTTTTGTTGAATGGAATGTTTTTAGAGTTCAAATAGTAAGATAATATTTTTTAGTAAAAATTTCATTTGATGGTGTTTTTATTCAATACTTTTACATACAAATTACATAATTATATAAATACACTTATTAACGGGTTGCACTTTTTTCTGTTGTAAATTTCTTTTTAACAGAAGAATTTTTTGTACGGATTTTATTGCTTTTTTACCTTTTACTGTCAAAAATTAGCGCAGTGGGTTTCTTGACTGATTTTTTTCTTCTAATTTTTATTATGCATAAAGTCTGTAAAAAAATGTATAATAAAATTATACATAAAATTTTATTAATTCTATTATTATATCATTTGTTAGGAATTATATTTGAGTAATAATTAATGTATGTGTATCTGTAAAAGAGCATGATGTTAATTAATTTACACCCATAATTATTATATATGTATATACAAATTGGATAAGCTCTTAATTTTTTAAATA
The DNA here is from genome assembly GCA_945859745.1 of Synanthedon formicaeformis. Classification (NCBI taxonomy): domain Eukaryota; kingdom Metazoa; phylum Arthropoda; class Insecta; order Lepidoptera; family Sesiidae; genus Synanthedon; species Synanthedon formicaeformis. Next base: position 5,397,489 of record OX243967.1, on the reverse strand, counting down.
AGTAATTTTATAGCCTCTAACTGTAAGTTAAGCAAATTAAATATTTTAATTCAATTTCAGTCAAGTCAATACGTCTCTGTTTAAAAGGTTCTTAAGAGAATTCAAAAAATGATTAAATAGGGTACGTACCTAGTGAAAATTCAATATTAATTCATTACATCAAAACCACATTAAGCAAATACGAATTTAAATTAGAAAACTTATCTGTTAGTTAAAGTGAAATTCATTTAGGAATTCCAGAGACACGTGTAGAGTTAAATGTGCGGCGGCGTCCTTTTCTCCTTTAAACTTTATGTAAATTTCACTCGATTTACGACTAACCTCAACTTTCTTAATAGTGTGTATCTTGAGATAGTGTCGAAAAGTCTGATATTTGAGTTGAATTAGATGCGTCTTCTATCTCATTGTCGTATACAGCCAAACATTCCAATAGAATTCTGGAAGACCTAAACTTTGTACTAAGCAAAGTACTTCATTTTAGGCCGTTTTGCGGCAGTAACCCCAAAAAATAATGTTAATATATTTTTTAAACGATTATGCCTCCTTGTGTTGTAGTGAAAAACTACTTAATATTTGATGACGATGAGGGCCACAGGCTGATTGTGTTTATGATTGTATTATGTAAAACTTCACTAAGCAATTTGTCATTCTTGCATTTTCAGACTGTGAATCGTTAATCCGCAAAATGCTAGTCCTCGAGCCGATGAAGAGGTATACCATAGAGCAAATTAAGAAACACCGATGGATGGCGGCGGAGCCGTACTCCGTAACGAAGATATCTGCTGATCCGGCAAGAAGTCCCGCCCACGCACCTTCACATAACGAGCCCAATGAACAAGTATTAAGACTTATGCAGAGCCTTGGAATTGATCCGATTAAAACTAAGGAGGTAAGCATCGGGATTAAATTTGCATTATCTATGGTTAATTTATCATTTATCATCATAAAAATAAAAAAATACATGATCTATCACGACGATTCGCTAAACTTAAAATAAAAGTTCTTTGATATTTGCAAAATAAAAAAATAAATAACTCTATAGTCTATATTTTTACCTTGACCAGTTTACGAGAGCAAAACGCAATACGTTCTGCCGCTATTCCTAAAGTTGAAACATTCCTGTTCACAGAGCCTTCGGTCGAACAGCTACGACCATCATGCCGCGATATATCTGTTGCTACTGGAGCGGCTCCGAGCCCGTGCTGCCAATAGTGCAGCCTGTACCTCCGGAGCCGAAGCTCGGAGGCCAACTCGGAGACCTTCCTCCGTGGCGGATCAAGCCCTCTCAAGGGAAGTCCACGACGCAAGGCGAGAACATCATGTCAGGTATGTACATATATTTCGTAGCACCATGAATATTTCGTAACCCACACATAACTAATTTGTTAACACTAACTAAAAGCTATCAAATTATATTTTAACTTAATTCCTTTGTTATTTTCAGGTTGCTACAATCGGCCGAGCAAACGAGGGAGTACAATCGAGCTACTCCAACGATATCAGCTCCATCGGCTGATTCGTCTTCGTCTGAAACACAACGACTGCTCTCCCTTGCTGGTGTTAATATGACTGAACAAAGATTACTTCAAAGAAATTCCGATCCTTCTGACACGCATCGAAGCTTTTTAGTAGGCAATTTAGATGTCTCTTCCAGAAACCACGAGGCTGAATCCACGAGGCTACTTTCATTGAGAAACATCGATGTGTCTCAATCAAACCAAAGGCTAGGCGCTAAACTGAACGATTCCGTAGTTCCGACACATAGACTACTCACGTCTACGTATGAGCAACAACAGAACATATTAAAGCAGTCCAGCGAGGACTGCCGAAGGCTTTTGCAGCAATCGACAACGGTCGGTCCAGATACAAATAAAAATCCAAGCGACGGCACGAGGCTTTTGACGTCGTCGAGTTTCGATTCGAAATGTGCTATAGACGGTGGCAGAAATTCGGCAGCCGACCACAATGTTATTGCAAATTTTCTCCAAAATTCCGCATCAGCGACAAACTTTAACGTGGAAACAATGAAATTGCCAAATTCCACGACGTTCACAATGTGCTCTGAAGCTGCGAAACTCATGAACACATTGCAGCAGTCGCCTTTGCCTTTAAAAGGTACAGTCAATTTAAGCACCAGTCCGATACCGTCCCAAATTACCGATACCAAACTAAGTAGTGTATTAGAACAGCCAAAGCCATTAGAATCGAGTAGACTCGTATCTCAAGCACAACAACAAGATGTAAATCGCTTGCAAACCGGCACACCCCCATTTAAAGATTACATGAATCATCATTTACCTTCATATTCTTACATGCAAAGTGCAGTTTTACCGCCGATCCCAAACGCCACTGAATCGAACTTTACAGCTTCTGCCGCAAATGCCGATTTATTTCCATCAGCGCTCTACAGACCGGACAGCAAATTTTCATTGAATAAGTACACAGCGGGCCAGCCTTACAATCAAAACATCCAAACCAACACAAACGAGCCGGTAAAATTTCAACAACAGTATTCATCTTCAACAGATGAAGGATGCGAAACAGATATGGAAGACGTTGCAAGCGTTCCGAGTGGAGTCCAAAACAGGCTAAGCTCTTACGCCAGTTCTAGTTCCAGTAGCGGGGTCGTCACGTTTTTTAACAATAAAAGTCTCAGTCAGAACCTCAGCTGCGACTCCTCGCAAAGCAATTTCTCAACATTTGAGAGTTTAGACTACCAACTCTCCGACTGTTCTAGTGAATTGGCCAGCAGCTTGCCCAGTTGTACGTCAAACGAAGATAAGCTGGCTTATGAGAATTGTTCTTTAGTGAATACGAGTCCGATGCATCCGTGCGTTTATATTTCATCGTACAATAGCAAAACTGCCGGTACTGGTTTCATTACTCGGCACAATCCAATAAATTACTCTTCGGCTAATAAAAACTGCTCTCGAGCAGTCAATCGGAGTCCCGTCGACTTTAGAGAAGGCCGAAGGGCGAGCGATGGATTGGTGGCACAGCAAGTGGCGCAATCGGATGAAACGCAAAAGAATAGTTTAGCGTTCAACAGTCAGAGGTTAAATGAAAACTGTAAAGCGAAAGGTGTGCTCGAACTTCATTTAGTTCAAAAAGAAGCCCAAAAACTAAAAACACAATATCAATCTACAATTCCCGCGGAGGAAATGACGCAAAGGCAATTACAGCACAACCAATTCGCTGCCAGTTTTAGCCCACATTATCTGGATTCTAAAAATCCAATAAAACGAATCAGTCTTCCGGAAACGTTCAACTATAGCAGCACATCACCGCCCTTACCGGCGAGTCCGAAGATGGTCTCTCAACTTCAGGAACCGGCAGATTTGACCCACGCATCCACATTATCTCAAGCCAGCAAACCACCGTTGCAGCAACAATTGATGCAGCACAGATTGTTTCAACAGAAACGCCAGCTGCTACAGAAACAGATGACGCCCGCGAACGTACCTCACGATATCGGCGCGATTCACAGCCTCCAAGTAGGTCTGAGCAGACGGCAAATGCTCAGGCAGCAAAGCTACAAGATAGCTCAGCAACAACAAATTCTGCCCCCGTTGCCGATGACTGAGAACGAGAACAGAGACTTGCTGGCCTTCCAGGCGATAGTCGAGGGGCCGAATCGCTCGCCGAAACACAAAGCGGAAGACAGTCAGGGGGAGAAGTTCGCATATCAGGGTTCAATGGAGATTAGCATAATGAACAAGGATAGATTAGGTAACGAGAACTGGTCGAACTTGCCGTCCAGTTTGCAGAGCGCTTGCCAGATCTCGGAATTGGCGGGAAGACGCGAGGGGAGGGAGGGGGAGTTAGAGTCGGGGGGAGGGGTTGAGGCGCCGGTGTGGCCCGCTCAGTGGAACAACAGCCTCTTCCAGCCTCAGCCGTGCTTTCAGGTATTCCAACAAATCAACTAAGTACACAATCCAAATTGCGCGTAGAACCAATTGCCCTTAGCCGTTAGCACGTTGTTGCGTTATTTGTAGATGTTATTTCTCTCTGTACTGTGATGTTAGTCGTGTGTGCACGAAGCGTGAACACTGATTCATTAGCGCTCTACAACTTATTATTATTTACAATTCAGTTGAGTAAATTTTAAAAAATGTGTCTTAATTTTTTTGTATTAACGCCCAGTTTCTCAACTTAGGAGTCGCCTTTAGGATTATTAGGGGTCGCAATTTACGAAATATATACGAAATATCCTTTAAAATATTTTGAAATCAGAAACAAGTGTTAGAAAATTAACTATTACCTGATAATAAATAACATTTGTATTGCATACTGTAGTGAGTGAGAGGCGGTCGCAACATTTTTTACTTAACTGGGTCGCAATACTAAAAATGTTGAGAAACGATGTAGGTTTTAGTGCATCGCTCGTAACATTTACTAAAATTGCTAAAAACTTGCATAATAAGTATATAATAAGAGCGTATGTTATAGCTTAAGACCCTACTTGTATTGTTGAAGGCAAAGTAAAACATAGGTGTAGAATAAAATGAAATATAGCTATAGCCAATTTTGGCAATGAAGCTTTAATATTCAGTATTCACGCTTGCAGAGTAATTTTCGCTAGTTAATAGATTAAAGGTCTCGTTAAAAGTATTCAATTGTATCGAAAACCTCAAATAACTGAGACGCATCACACACTCGAATTGTTATAAAATAGGGTGCATGACAATAATTACCTACTTAGTGCTTTAAAAGTTATGAAAATATATAAAGAATACAGTATACAATAACCAATAGGTACAGTCGGCCGCATAAGTCGATTAACACATTCAAAAGTGCAAAACAACTGGGGCCATAGACAAAGTGCCATAACGATAACGATAACGATAACGAAGTTCGATAGTTATAAATGTATGGGAAGTATCACGTGATTTAGCGAAGGCATACGTCAATCCCATACATTTTATTTTTAGCGAATCGAATCGCTACGGAGCGAATGCAACTTGTCTAGGGCCCCTGAACACTCAACTTACTTACTAAAGCTTTTTACGATCGTTTGTACGTGAAGTTTATTTTGTTCTCTAGTCGTGACAACGACTTATGGCGCGTTGTGTTCAGTTGTTTTGCACTTTTGAATGTGTTAATCGACTTATGCGGCCGACTGTACATAATCATATAATATATACATATATTACCTACCTACCAATTGTACAATATCATGTGTAGAAGACATGCCACAAGAAACTGCCAATAAATTCACAAATCAGCACTTATGTAATTTTCTGCAAATAGTATGAAGTTATATTAATGTGTATATACGTATGTATGTATGTGTCTGTTGAAAATAGAAGTTATCAGTTTTCTTTCTGTTACTATAGAGCGATAAGAGAAACTTATAATTTTATTGTATTTTTTTTCATTTATATTAAAAAAAATATAAATTACAGAATAAAAATAAAAATGAGAATACATTTTTTACGAATCAGAATTGTTGCGGATGTGGAATTTTCAATATTCGCGTTTACGGATACGGATTTTTAGAGGATCACATTGTTTTTTTATAGATTTAATTTTTGTAGTAGGTATGCAGAGTGTAGGTATTTCACAGTTCACATTAATTGCACTAAAATACACTGTTTGCCAAATTAAACTCTGTTTTATATGCAAAAATGCATTTTATTTAAGTATACATATATTTAAAAAAATATCACTCAAGTATGTTCCTACATAGTTATGTATATATGTATCCTTTTTTTACTTCGCGTAATTTATATCAACACCACATAATAGTTCTAATATATATTTATTTATTTACTTATTAAGTTACGGAAACCCGTATTCGTTTTCTTAGCGAAATTCTGTATAGATTTTGTTATTATTTGCTAATGTTATTATTATAATATTCGTACTGTAAGATGTAACAGCTTTATTTAGGAGCAAAATTTTATTATTTAAAATAAATGTAAAATTTATAAGTTTTTGTTTTATTTTGACACCATTATGCTCGATTGAACGATTTCGTCTAGTAGTTGACACGTTGCATGCACTTTGACCACTAGTGGTTAGTATTCCTATAGAAGAACAATAGATAAAGTAGATGGTAGATGATCAAAAAGTACTTAAGTGTTGTCAAAAGGTAAGAGTTGCCAACATTAACGATTGATGAAAGAAAATGTATGACTTACAATATGTAAAAGTTAATGTTATAATATTAAAAATATGTGTAAGGGCCGGCGCACATTGGAGGACGACACGGCAAAGTATTTTATTTTTCGTAGAATTTTGAATTTTAAAGAGATTTTAATATAATTCAAATTTCATTGTGTTATGCTACTACGGAATGCCCTAGCATAACACATTGAAATTTAAATGATATTTAAAGCAATTAAGGTACAAAATTCAATGAAAAAAAATCGAAATTCTATGCGGTGCCGTCCTCCAATTTGAGCCGTTTTTTTTACGGCATTATGCAGTCATTTAATCTTTGGAAGAGATTATTTTATTACAGAAAAATAGCCTTTACTAAATCAAGAGTCACAAAAGAGTCATATAGTTATATGTGCGTTTAGTTTAGCCTGTTATTCAAATAGGTACTAAATTATTTAATTGAAAATCGTTGTTTTTCCATAACAAACGAAGTTCAAATATGTTTTATGGAATGAGTAGTACCACGTTGTCTAAAAATTTGAGTAGTATTCTTACTAAATTACGTATAGATTCAAAATTTTCATTAAATGACAGTGACAGTCTGTGCGTTATATAGATATTTATTCAGTTTTGATAGAGCGTATTTTAAAGAAATGGGCCTCATTAATGTATGTAATGTAACAACATTAGCTACATTATGTACACCATCGTACACGCAACTTTTTAAGTTACCAGTAATTAACAAATTAAATTGAAAGTTAAGAGAAGGAATTGTTTTTTATGCACAGTCAGGTTTCAATTTTGTTTATATTGGGCATTAAGCAGACATGAAGTAAGTAAATAATCGTGGCCAGCACGAGCTTCAAACAACAATTTTATAAAAAAAAACTATATAATTAAAACTTGAAATAGTTGTATACTTTCATTTTCAGTCGAATTGGCAAGGACACAGCTTGCCGCCAACTACAGGGATGATACCACTCAGCGAAAGCCCCATTTTGGAGTTAACAGAACAAATGGAGTCCATTTAAATGCAATTATTTGAAATGTAGCTGTTTTTCATGTTACAATTAGTTTAAAAAAAAAAAGCGTAAGCGTAAGCGTTTTGTCCATATACTAAAAGACAGTCCAGTATTGTTGAATGATTGAATATTAAGTTTCTGATATGACTTTTGGGTTAAGTAATACTAGTTACAAACTCATAAGGCGATATTCATAATGCTAATGACGATTTCCAAATACTTACTAACATACTACACATTTACATAAATAATAATTATCTTACATACTGTAAGTAAATGTTGAATAGTGTTTTAACGTAGATTACAAGAGAATCGCCAGAACGCATAGCTCTAAAATATGCATTAAGCTTTTAGAATTAGGCGAAAAATATCTTGAGGAAAAGAATTTTTAGATAGTAATGGGTAAAGAGATTCAGATTACATTTCAGACGAAGAACACTCAATAGACAAACAAAAATATTAGAACATAGCAAAGCACTGAGTTTTTGGTGTTCCTTCATATGGTCATAATATATAAAGCGATTTTTGTCACACGTATTACATAATTATATGTCTATTGACAAATATATGAAATCAAATCACGAATACAAAAGCTGTCGTCGGGAGTGGACTAAACTTAACGTTAGGAGCGCACAGTATTTAATTATTATTATCAGTATATAAAATACTTTGTGTAATATAATATTGCGAGCCGCTCCATTTAATGCAATTATTTAATGTACGAAAGCAAATACGGTATGTATATTTTTGCACACATGAAAATTGTCTTATACCTCGGTTTGATTCCCATTCAATCTAAGAACTTTAGTAGTTGACTAACAAATCCGATCAATTAATCAACCGATCGTAAGTCTACACAACCGTTGACTGTCTACGACCTCCTTGTATGTACTAATTTAACATGTATATGTGTGTATACACACGCAATAGTAGGGCGAACAATTTCTAAAACTACTTACTACTATGCGATAGCGGTTCTATATTATTTCTTAACAATCAACACCGCTTTTACTATAACTTACCCAGGTTATGGCAAGTAAAGCCATAAGCAATTAATTAGGTTACTTTGTTAGAAAATAGTAAGTAGGTACACCTATGATGGCAATTAAGCATTCCTAATTAAGTGAAAAATAGTGATAAATGACGAGACAATATCAAAATAGGTTTAATTACATATTCAAAACCGAAGCGACCTAATTTTTTAAACTTGTTATTTGGATCCAATGAGTCTACGAACGAACTTCATTTTGTAACAGCTCATTATGTACGCAATATACACATTATACACATTACTTACACTGCCATACTTAGTGCACTACACAAATGTTTACATTGTAATAGATAATTATTTAAAAGCAATAATTTTGCCTAGTCGCGATAATTAATTATTGAATGTTATCAAAATGAAGTTCGTGCCTTAAAATCCCATGTAAATAACTTCTACCTCTACGTTGTATAATTATGAAAATAAGACTGAATTCAGTGTCAATTCAGATCAAAATGTTGAATCGGTTATATATGCAAATTTTCTTTTGTTGATTTGATAAATTCCAATGTTTGATTTACTTTTACTTCTCGGTGCGCAAGATCGAAAGAACAATTGCAGGTTCGCAATTTTAAACCAAATAAGTAACTACATTACTTTTAATTATAGGTGGTTATATTTATTATTAATCATATACAATAATTATAATTTCCTATTTATCTGGTGTCAGGGACGGCGGAAATTGAGGGACGGCAATGCAAAGTATTACGATTTTTTTGTATAATTTTGTACCTTATACGTTTTTAATATACGTAATCCAAATTACGGCGTGCTGCGGCATTCCGTAGTACCATAACAAAATGAAATTTGAATTATGCTAAAAGCCCTTTCAAAATTCTATGAAAAAAATTAAATACTTTGCCGTGCCGTTCTCCATTGTGCGCCAGCCTTTATTATATTATACCTAAACAAAATGTTTTTACTAATATTCACATTATTAGTTTTTCCTGCAAATTAGTGTCATGATAAATATGAATAAACATATATTTTTTCATAATTATAAACGACTGTAAATTCCGTCCTCTTTTATAGGAAAGATGGCTACTCAGTTAAAAATTATATTGACTAGGTACTAGGTACGTCAGTTCAGCTCAGTGTGCCTACAATTTTAATATAATTTATAGTCCAATAGATTTTTTTTTTCGTGTGGGGGATTTGTGTGGGGAATTTTCACCTCAATTCAAAAAGCTCTTGAAAAATGTCTCTTTGAGACGTGTGAAAAGCCTTTTTGTTCTTTCACTTGCGCACTTTAAACGCGTCCATATTCAAAAGTCCCTTTCATGATCCTTGCAATTAAGTTACAGTAATTCAATCTTGTGACTTTTAAAAGTATCTTACCCTACCTATCGAATATAATTAACGATGTAGCTTTAGTATTTATACAGACATATCAGGAGTATGTAATTTATCAGACGCATCTCTTCGGTTTTAATAATCTTATATTTAATAATGTGTCGAAGCTTTAAATGTCTGATAGAAGTAGTGTCCTAAGTAAGTCTCGTATTACACTTTTTATTGAAAAAAGAAAACATTTTTTAATACTAAAACTGCATTATCATAAGTCAATTTGGTTCCAAGAAGCTGCTGAATTTAGACTTTAGAGCGATTACACATTAATCGATACGATATCGGGACAAGTAAAATATATGAAACACTAGCTGGTACCCGCGACTTCGTCCGCGTTGAAAAATAAAAAAATATATATGCAATATAACGGTTAACCTCCTGTTTCTATAACACTTTGGCCAGGCGTTAGTTTTTTATTTTAGACTAGCTGCTGCCCGCGACTTCGCCCGCGTAACTTTGTAAATTATATACTAAAACCTTCTTCGAGAACCACTCTATCCATTGGTGAAAACAGCATGAAAATTTGTGCAGTAGTTTTTGAGTTTATCGCGAACAGACAGACAGACGCTGAAGACTTATTATAAATATATATGTAGTGATTTTAAAGATAAATTAATAACCTTAAGTACTTTTCGTTTTTCATGGAAGTTTGGAAAATCAGATTAAAATTTTGTATTAATTTAGACATTATTTTTAAATACAAAAATATATCTTTTAGTATTTATTGTTCTGACATTAATTTTATAATATAATCCGTGTTTTTCCAGGCTGTATAAAATTTCACGGAAATATTTCCACAATATTTCAATCTTCAAATATATCATGTTACTCATTCCGAACATCAGTTTTATCAATTTATGCTTTATCAATAATAAAATAAACGAAATTACAATTTATTTTTCAATTACCTATTTTTTTAATCTGTAGACTTATTGAATAAAAAATATACTTAATTTAGATATATTTTATACATATTCACAGCAAAATATTTTTGTTTTTGTTAAAATTCACTTATGAAAAATCTTAACATTAAAATTGTAACAATAAATTATTTGAGTAAAAGCGAAAATTCGCTGAATGTTACGAAGCTTTATTATACTGAAACAATAAATAAATAATTATATACGTAAGACCTTAGATAAATAACACGTAATGTAGCCCTAAGCACAATATAGCTGTCCTAAGTTTGTATGAGACGTACTTAAAAAAATCGGAGTTAAAAATGTAGACATAGGTGTTTGGATGCTTTTTACAAAAATAGATGAAAGTTACCTAATATCCGTCATTATTGGGAAAATTTCTTTGTAACTAGGCCGTTGTTTGTTTTAAGTTTAATAGTTAAGTAGTCAATTTTATATAAACATATTATTACCTAATACCTATACGAGAAATTAGAAAAATGTAGCGTGAATAGCAATAATGTTACATTCGGTAATAAACTGAAGTTATATTGTAATAACAGCTTTGAAGCAGCTTTACATAATCATCAACTTAAGTAGGTTTTATTTTACTTAAGTTTTGGTTGTGATTTGTACTTATTATATGGGCTGATTGTTATAATCAATGTATGTATAGAACAGTCATTTTAATATTCATAAATACACGGACTCTTTGAAGTATTTCTTGCATTTTATTTGAGTTGATACCTATCATGTTTTCTGGGATTAACATTTCAATTTATCTTTAAACTAGCTGCTGCCCGCGACTTCGCCCGCGTAATTTTGAGTTTATCGCGGACAGGCAGACAGACGCGGCGGAGGATTTGTTATATAATATGTAAAGATAATAGTTTTATTATTCCAAATTTATAAGAATGCCGCAAATTATGCATTATTTTGATCCCTATATTTGTTTTCCTTTTTTTTAGTATCAAATACTTAGTTTGTTTTTTCTATATCAGAGAAATGTTTGTAACGTCTAAATTGAAATAAAGACATTGGTACTTATTAATAATATTATCTCTAAAATTACTGAACCGTGTCAAAAAATTCTTTCTCCGATAGATAGATAATTCAAAAATCTGTAAATCTAAGTTCACAGTGCAATTATCTATCTACAATTTTTCTAAAGCTATTTTGGCTGCTCTAACTCATCTCTAATGGCTCATCTCTAGCATTGGTGACTGTCTGTCATCAAATCATAATTTTATGAGATACTAGCTGGTGCCCGCGACTTCGTCCGCGTTGAAAAAGAAAAAAGTAGCCTATCCTGTGTCCTGTACGTCTAAATGTTTATCTACCAAGTTTCATGAAAATCAGTTGATTCGTTTAAGAGTTATGGAGGAACATCATACAGAAAAAAATCTAAAAATTGTCAATTTAGTTTCAGTATCATGTATAGAGCCTATAAACACGATATCTCTGAAAACAAAGTATAACTTACTCCATGAACAACCCTTACAGATTTATTATTAGTATTGATTGATTGATAAACGCACGATGGAAATCCAAATTACTGAATTATCGGCAAGGGAAGTCAGAGGTCACAGCTAGACCTCGATATAGACCAGAGGTCATAGATTACCTAATGATGGTTGTACCTATAGTGTGATTGGCGTGTTTATACAATGTATCTAAAACTGTGTTCCCTTAGATTAGATTTAGGTCCAACAATAACTAACTATACCTATAAATAAATATATCTATACTATAAGTATTATAGGCGCCCAATTACCTACTTAATAGACGTTTATTTTTATCAGTCTATACCTACAGAAAGGCGCAAGTAGCCACAACCGCTGTATAAACAGTTATTTATCATTCGCTATCTGTGGTTTTATGTCTCGCCACAAGACGTTTATTATGGTGATAGCTGTACATTTAAAATATTTGTTGAAACATTCTGGTCTCGTATTCGAAATTATTAGCTCCACAAAGGTCTACTTTGCAAAGGTAAGCAAGCAAAAATCTCTTACAGGTTATATCTATTCAAATAGATATAAAAATCTTTTGAGTTCTTACTGGCTAAATTAGTAAGGAGTAGGTACCCACCTAATATTTAAATTTGATTTTAACTGTTGTTAAATTGAATATTAAAGTTTGTTTTTTAATCTCAGAGACAAAAATGACATTAGACAAAAAATACATTTCATGGTATCATTATATGCAAACTTGACATTTGCATGTGTCATTTTTGTCTGAGATTAAAAAACAGACTTTAGGTATACTTACCTACGTATAGGTAGAACTTAATTAATATGATTATACCTTAATAGGTTGTAACTAAATGTCATTTTTATTAATTTCAGTATCAACATACAACTTCAAGTTTCAACAAAATGAGCAAAATAACAGATCTTATTAAACACGAGAATAAACCTTCTTATTCATTCGAGGTTACTCCTGACATAACGGAGGAAGTTATAAACAATTTAACCGTGGAACCGTTGTTTTTTTCAATAACATGGCATGCCAAAGTGCATCAAAACAAGAATTTAGATATAGCTCCTATACGGTTGGCCAGATATTTGAGGAGCAAAGACAAGCGTGTGCTGATGCATTTGACCTGCGATATGTTAAGAACGGAATATTTGAACAGCCTTCTGTCTTTGTTTGAAGAAATTGGTGTTTGCAACTTGTTAGTGATGCTGGGAGGTAAGGAAAGGAATAGTTTTATATTTTTAAACTACTTTTATTTAATTAAGTGATACATCCTGATCTGATCACTGACTTGACTTTTTGATTTTGAAAGATAATTGATATACAAGTTGACAACTTTGTCATACATACAGCAGTAAAATGTTGCCATATATTTAATATTGATAAACATTTGAGAACTTGGTTAAGAGTAAATATTAAAATGTACTAAGTAAAAGATTAAAGTAGTTTAGGTAGTTATTAGTACCTACCTACCTCAGCACAGCCCATAGGTAGGTACTAAGTTGTCGATAGCATAATAGGTATTGCATCAGACAAGATAACATAATTATGCTGTCTGATGCACATTGGAAATGGATTTACTTAAAATCGATAATAGGTACCTACCTTACCTACATTTTTATTAGTAAGCGCTTTAAATGATTATGATTCGATTATTTGTTATTGATATCAAAACAAGCAATAAATTTTGTTTAACTCCTACCTATTGCAGAAGTACCTAAATGTATTTAGTGGAAATAAACTGTGTTAATGAAACAGGTACCTACTAATACTATAATACTTATACTTAGTTCTTAAGTGCAGTAAATAGATTTTGAGCATCGCATATAAATACAGATAGGTAATAACATCGCAAATCTTAATGGGCTCTGACCTCGCTCTGACCTTGAGCGGGTATCTCGTTTGCGCATGTAGAATTGCGAACAATATGGCGCACCTGCTTTCTCTCGTACAAATGTTATCATTGCGTCTCGCTCATTCCGTGGCTCCCCCATCTCCGCGTCGCAAACAGTCCGAAAATCGGTTACTGCGCATATTTGACACGTGATATCACCCGAGCCCATTAGGTTTTGCGCCGATTATACTTGTGGATGTTTTAATTGAAAAAATTTGTTTTTTTTTTCAGAAAGATACGAGTCATCTACTTCCGATTTTAAGAACACTAATGAATTAATTGCTCACATAAGAAATCGGACCAACAAAATCTTTTGTATCGGTGTAGCAGGGTCTCCTGAAAGTCCCGACGATAAAATATTGCATTTAAAAGAAAAGATAGATAGCGGTGCTGATTTCATTCTCACGCAAGCATTCTTTGAAATCGACACTTACAAAAATTATTTGCGCAAATGCGAGGAGTTTGATATTAAGGTGCCGATTATCCCTGGATTATTTGTGTTTGAAACATACAAACAATTGACAAATTTTATTGATTTGTGTAGAGTTAAGGTGTCCCCAGATTTATTAGAGCATGTAATAAACAAAGGAAATGAATCTGAATCAGTTCACAATGGTAATGTTATGAAAGAGTTAATTCAAAATTTAACTACCCAATGCAACGTAAGCCATTTTCATTTCTATACGTTGAATAAACTTGACATGATTTCCAATTTTGTTACACAAAAGCTCTAAAAATGTATCTATTTAAGTAATAACCTATTTATACACCTGGGTTTAAGATACGATTATTATTATTGTAATGATTCATACCTAATTAAAGGAATAAACACCCCTACACTTCTTTTAAAGATTTTTTTTTCTTTTTCTTATTAGTCTTTTAATCAAATGTACCTGCCTATATAGTAAATGCACAGGTACCTAACCTATCAAGTTATTTGTTATATTGAACCTACTTAAAAAGAAAATAAGAGTAGTAATTTAGTGCATTATGGATAAGAGTAACCGGCTCCTCTATTGACTGTAGTATATGTTGAAATGCAATGTCCACATCACATGAGATCTATGGCAATGTTCATGGTAGTGTTTCTGAGTTGAGTCTATATTATTGTCTGTGGTATTAAAAAAATGTCTCTCTGTCTGAGCTCTAATTTAATTGTTGAAATATAAGTAGATTGTAATGTGTAATATTGGTATGTGAAAGAGAATAAATAAATGAATATAAAACTAGAAAAACATTTATTAGTATAGGCACTGACTGAGTGAGTATAGGTATCATAAAACTTGTTGGGCTCTGACTTTGAGCTGGTATCTCGTTTGCGCAATACGGCGGACCTGCTTTCTCTCGTTCAAAATGTCATCATTGCGTCTCGCTCATTCCCTGGCTCCCCCATCCTCACGTCGCTATGCCTCACAAACAGTCCCAAAATCGGTTACGGCGCATATTTGACACGTGACATCGCCAGAGCCTATCAAGTTTTGCGATTTTTATACCAAATGGGTACTAACTAATGCCAATATACAACTATAACTACATATATAGTAACTAAGGTCATCGTGCAAAGTAGGTCCCTTTCATAGATCTATGATACTACCGTTCCGTTATGTTATGATTTCACTATGACCGGCTGCGAATAAACCTATGGAATAAACAAACTTTCGCATAATATAGAGTTCATCTCATGAAAGAAGTTCCACGGCAAGCACCGAACCTCCTTTAATCTCCTGTGAATAATATATACTGTGTAAAGTCAGTCCTTGAACTGTCAAACTATGCTATCACTGTCTGACGTCTGTCAGATTCAGATTAGCGGCCCGTGATGGTGTCTCATTCACCTAACCTAGCCTAGTTTTATTTAATTCTGAAAAACTTAATACTGAATTATTGATTAAGTTATATCATTTGCATTATATTGGTTAATCTCTGTTGTGTGACTGCGAAATAACAACTGGTGTAGCACTTACATTTTCTACATAACCTGAAACGAATTCTATCCGTTTTTACAAGTAAGCATCAGCAAGTTTCATTTTGCAAAAAGCCTTTTTAGATTAGGCCTAATTTAGATACACTACAAAAATACGTATGTCGTTTTCATTTTAGGTATTTAAAAAAGAAAAGAATTGAAGAATGTCTTTCCCAGATAAAGCACAACGAAAGTTGTGTTGGGATTCTAGAGATCGTTACTGGGAGTGCCTTGATAAACAAACAAATATTGACAATTTGCAAAAATCCAAAGAGTGCTATGAGTTTAGGAAAATATTCGAAAAATCTTGCCCAACACAGTGGGTAGTTCATTTTGACAGAAAACGTGACTATGATTTGTTCAAAAAGAAAATGCAAACCGAAGGATTTGAGCCGATAAATGAAACTAAATAATTTTAGTTTATAGTATTTCATGATATATTTATTTATTGTAAATATAGATTGTCTAGTAAATTGTTGTCAATAACCATTTTGTTTCTTTTATTATCCTTTTATATGGTTAATATCATAAAATAGGTAATTCATACAATAAATCAATATTTTAATTGAAATATATATACATAAAATATTGGATATTGTGATGTATTTTTCAGGTATTCAGGAAGTAAAGCGTTTATATAACAATGCATTCCATAAATCATATATTGTCTGAATTTGATTTTCCTACAAACAAATTAAGGATTGGAGCACTAAGGGTAATAATACTCATATATGTTTTCTTTTCATTATTGTTTTTTAATAAAATTCATATGACAGCTAAGTTATTAAAATAAAATACACGAAAATTCATGCATAGCATTTTTCAGTCCTTTGGTCAGATCATCTGGCGGCAGTAAAATGAATAAGTCTTACAGAAGACCACATTGTCATTTGCTTCTACGAGAGTGAGTGAAGGGATGCCTGTATTTCTACCCCCTAATCCTTAATACTACTATAGTCGGCAGTTCACTTGCCAGCACTGGTGTTGCTTGTGTTATAGGCGACGGTAGCTACCTATTTACCAAGTGAAACATCAGCCTGTTTGTCGACCTTAACATATAAAAAATTAAACTAATTTAGTAAGGGTTGTGAAACCCTTATTAAATTATTTTGTTAATAAATGTTTCAGGCATATCTACCAAGACTGCAAGAACATTGTAAATATCAAAAACATTCAGTTGAGTTTAGAAATGACGTGTTGGATAAACTATGGAAGCATATGAATGCAGATACAATCAATATAAAGTGTCAGATGTTATGTGCGATATATTTCTATACAATATTGTCGGAGACGGATAACAAAGAAGTATATTTAAATGAAATATTAAGAATAGTCAATAACGAAATACATGTAAGGGAAAACACGAGTAATACATCGTTGGCAGTTTCTCTTGTCAATGGAATGTTTCAGTCATCCTTTTTAGATAAAATTTCTAACAAAAATGAAACAATGAAGCAAATTTTAGCTGCAGTATTTGAATTCCTCTTGTTACATGGGTATAAATATTCTGAACACACAATACTAGCATTTAAAACACTGAGTTGTTTTAGAAAAATTTTGGGTACCCAATTTCAAGAAGATCTGTTCAGTGAAGAGAAACAAATAAAATTGTTAAATTTAATTAACCACAATTGGGAGAATCCTACGACCGGTGTAAGAGATTCCAATAAAACTATTTTTCAAATAATTCTGTCTGTGATGGACGATTCAACGTGCAAGTCTGTATTGGAAGAAATAAATGCCTTTTATTGGAATAAAGCTAAGTATTTGATGATTTCAGAGTTCATGAAAAGTTGTTCATCAATATTAAATTTAAAACACATAAAAGAATGGGTCGATGGACTTTTATACAGTTTAAACAAACCTGGATTAGTGTCGGCAGGTGCTGATATGTATTATGCCTTGTTGAAGAACCTAAACCACGAGAATGAATGGTGTGACTTATTTCTAACAAAAATAATTAATATTTTCATCAATCAACCTAAGAAATCAATAGAGAACTTTACAAACTATTGGTGTTTAATAACTCTAGGAAAGTTCCCATCTTTAATGCAGGTGCTCATTGATGAGTTAGAGAACAAAGGGAATTCAGACTTGGTAAAATATAGTATTTTATGTGTACTGAAACAAGGCAATAAGAAAGGTCTGTATGATAAAAAATTAGATTCAATTGAAGCAAATGTTGATAACATTGATGCACTCGTAGTGAAGGCCTTAGATCATTGCGATCCAATGACGAGAATGTTGGCTTTTGACATAGTATGTGTGTCTTCACATAAATTGATACCAAATCAAATAGAATGTTGTTTTGTTTTGAGTTATCTGAACAATAACATTAATTCAGATTGTGCAGTCCTTCGAATTGGCATGGTGAATAGCTTAAACATATTTTTGATGAGGATTCACAAGTATTTTTTAAACTGCTTAAAGAAGAACGAAGAAGATGAAATAAAAAGAATATTACAGTTCTGCAATGATTTACAAGAAATGCTATTTGTTTCTTTAAATTTTAATGGAAATTATCAAAGAAAAATAACAATTATTAAGCTTTGTGACGCCATTTTAAGTGAATTTGGAAAAATGCCAGATAAGCCAAAATTTTTAGTTGTAAAATCTCCGGAAACTTTAGAGAAATATTTGAAAAGTGGAAGTGATGGAATAATGTACACGGAAAGTTTTTTATTAAAGCTAACAGAACTTTTAAAGGACCCCGCAGAAGACATAAGAATGAGTGTTGTCAAATTAATGTTGAACCACTACAGTTCAGAAATTAAGCAAACAAGAATTTTGAACAATATAATTGAGGATGCACTGTTATCCATTAACAACAAATTCTTTTATCAGATTAATTGTGGTCAAAGTATGTTCAAATTAATTGTCAGTGTTCTTGTTAAAGAAAAATTTTTGGAAGCGAAATTTAGGACAGTGGAAGATATATTCAAATTTAGTTGTAATGAATTGAAGTCTGAATATATTTTAAAGAGGGACATATTAGAATCAATTGAGCTTGGAAGACAACTGCATTCCTTTGTAAGCATTTTACAAGTTGTGATAGAAGTTTGTCTGGAAAATTCGTATAGAATGGAAGTAGCCAGTGATGATATCTTGGAGTTAATAGATATTTTAGAAGCAATATCAAAGCAGTTCTCTTGGGAAGAAGATGGAACAACCAGTTCTGATTTCTCTAAAATGAGCGATATGATAGAGAGTATAATAGCAAAATCAAATTACAGCAACAATTATACAAATGACGAGTCAAAAATATCTGGATTGCATCAGATTGTTCTTAATTCTTTATGGTTGAATGTGAAGGTATGTGTGCTTATTATGTCTCTAGCTATATTTAGATGATATTTCTAAGAATGTTAACGACAGAACTCTTGTTAAAAGTAAATTAATATCACCTTGACAGATTGCTTGGTCACCTAAAATTATTTAGTTGATGTAAGTCAATTATCTCAGGTATTAACAAGCAGTTTTGGCTCTATTAGCAAAGGGGAGCTGCATACCAATTTTATGCTACGTAATTCTACGATTACTTGTTAGTTATTGGTCGCAGCAATACATAAAAACATGACATTTCTGAATATGAAGGTTTGGATGCAAACAAAAAACTGAAATTAATTTCACAACTAGTACAATTAATTATTTTTAAAACGTGCAGCATTTGGGATATTTTCTTGGGTTGAATTCTTGTAATTACTGATTTACATTAAAGTCTTTTAACTTATTTAATATTAATAATATTATGTTGTCATTCATTGCAGGCATCTTGCGATGTATCAGCGGTACTTATTCAATATGACAAAAATGATGTGGATCCAACAATTTGTAAAAAATGCCTCGACATAATTATCAATGTATTGGAAACTTCACGACATAAGGGAGCAATAGAAGCTGCCGGAGCCGCTCTCGGTAAAATATATTCAAAATTTGTTGCTTTTACTAGTTTGTTGGATTTTTATTTCTATATGATTTATTGGGAACAATACTGACAATGTGTATGCAAGATTTGACGGTGATCGGTTGAGTATTTAAGGCGTGAAAAAGTAACAAACAGACATAGTTATACTTTAACATTTATAATATTAGTGTGGATAGTATGGACAATACAATCTCCAGATAAATTCTGAGCAAGCCTTCGTAATATTAAGATCTGTTTCAACAATGTAGACATTTCCAGGATTTGAACCTGGGACCAATAAGATAGTTAACATTTTATATTTTACTTCTAATGATCAAGGTCAGGTAGGGAGAACAGTGCACTTATTGGTAGGAGCTATTTTCGCGTATAAACTGCAGTGGTTCTAGAAAATCGGATAATGGTAGGGGAGCCCAAGAGGGGATTTTTGGATTTACTCGAGCGCGTCAGATATTGCCAATGTATATACCCCACGCGTCTCCGATAACGGATATGTATTAATCTGACAGTTTGGTTGGTGGGGTTGGCGGGGGTGGGGGTAAAATTTTAAATACAACTCGAGCGCGTCAGATTTTCAGAGGGGGTGTTAAGTGAACCTAAACTAAGCTCCCATTTAAAATTCAGACGATTCGGATGTAACGCAAGCTCGTGGCAGCTTTTTGAAAATGCAAAAAATATTTTTGACGATTCTCATTTTGTAATACTCGAGCGCGTCAGATTTTCATACAGACGGTTCAGCCTAAATTCCTGATCGTGCTGATTCTTAATCTGACGATTATATGGAGGATTTTTTAAAATACAGCACCTACAAAATTTTGAACTCCTGTAGACGCTCACCCCACCGCTGAAATGAAAAACTTCATATAACCTTTTTTTCTTCTTACCATCCAATCTTCAAAGTCCAATAGGTCCCCACGACGCTCGAGTGACTACACATTTAGCATCGTGGGCTCCCTAACCATAACAAATTTCATGAAATATTTCTAAATATTCATTTGAAATTGCTTCATAAAATAATATTAACATTTCAGGACAAAGTATCCGATATTTAACATCTTTGCCTGAAACTTCTGGGGTATCACATATACCACGCGAACTTCTTCAATGTAAATTGAAAGAGCTAATTTCCGAAACTAGCAAAATGTCATCTGTGACACGAAGAGGCGCCGGTCTCTCTATAATGGTGCATAGAATTGTATCCAATGACATGGAAGAGGGAAAGGTAACAATTTGTTTTCTAGTTTCGTGGGGCGAAACATCATGCAAATATTATATTTTCTCATGTACATATCGCTGCTTAAAAACTAAAGGGTCACAAATCAAAATTACACTTTTTACAGAAGAGCTAATCGAAAAAAATTAAATTATTTTTTGTCTATTTTTTTCTTATTAGATATATATCAAATATATGCATATTATACATCGTTAGAATTGTATTTTTAAGTAGCATTAAATGTTTTAAGTACTTTTATAATAAACTGAATACTAGAAGAGATAATATAAGCATATACATAAGTTACTTTTGAATATATAAAAAAATGATCAAAATATACTAAATATGGAATAAAACAACCATAAGTCTTACTGCAACATACAATATGAAGGATTGTGATTGTATTTTTGCAATATTTTTTTTTTTGGATTTTTTTTGTTTTATGGCCCTTTCGTTTTTAAGCAGCCCTTTCTGTTTAGACTAGATATTTCCCCTTTCTGTTTAGACTGAATCTAGTTTTTGAGGTAATATTTAAAAAATGTGAAATTATTCATTGTCCAGCAAGGGTAAAGCCGGAAATATTTCTTTCAGAGAGCTGACGTGATCGAGATGGGTCTTAGAATTTATGAAGATCTATTCAGGTGTTTGAAGATCATCAGCTCATTGCCTAATTGACGACGAAAATTTCACTAACTTCCTCAAATGTTTCTATTGATGTGAAATTTGGTGTATTGTTGCTTTGGTTGCTATTTCCATGACATGGTAACCTTGACCTGATTCAGCAGCATTGAGTAGTCTTTGGGATACTCAATCCCTTAGCAATTTACGGCACATATATAGCGTTTTTGGGCTCATTAGAATGTTGGTTTATAATAGCTTGTCTCTTATTTGTTTCAGCCACTTTTTCATTATTTCATTAACGCTGTATTGGAAACTTGTGGCAGTTGTAAAGACGAATCACGCGAGGCAAGCAACTGTGACGTCGAAAAAGATCTACCCAAAGCAATTTATATTCACTTTTTAACAAGAATTGTCATGGATAGTACTCTCGCATCTGATGTTCTCTATTACGCAGCTAATCTAGCTGAACTTGCCTTTGATAATCTTACTAGTATACATTGGCAAATAAGGTAATAAGATAATATTGAAAAAAGCAAGATTTTTTTTATATATAGGACGGCAGGCAGCTTACAGATAACTTGGTGTTGGCAAGTTGTTATCGTTGGCTATAAATATAAGCAAGCACCAGTGGTAGTTTTTAATTGTCTAATATTTCACATTTTATAAATGTTTTGTAAGAAATTACATAAATAAAATCATTCATTATTATCCTTACATATTATAAAACAAAGTCCTCCACAGCGTCTGTCTGTCTGTTCGCGATTAACTCAAAAACTACTGCACCGATTTTCATGCTGTTTTCACCAATGGATAGAGTGGTTCTCGAGGAAGGTTTCAGTATATAATTTATAAAGTTACGCGGGCGAAGTCGCGGGTAGCAGCTAGTAATTAATAATCAAGACCTGTGGCCCATGTAATAATATATAAAATTTCCTTTCAGAAATGCAGCTCTTCAACTTTATGGTGCCCTCGTACCAAAATTAATTGGTCAAAAAAAAGCATCCGGAATGGACAATAATACAATTGCAACGGTTGCATGTGACGAATTCAGATTACACTTCCCCAAATTGTGGATTTATATGACGAATCAGTTGCAAAATAACAATTGTATCAATGTATTACAATATCACAACAATTTAATCCCTATTTTGAATGTTATGGCCAGTTTTGCGAGGAGGTATAATTTTTCAAGTGACCTGGTTCAACAAAAAGCTTCCGACGATCAGTTATTAAAGGACCTTTTTAAATTTTTGGGCAGTCCAATTTACACTGTGAGACGTTTGTCCGCAAAATGTATTTTTAATATTTTTACTTTTGAAGATATCCATTGCACTCTTATGCAACACAATGTTACGAGTGATAATTTTTTGCACGGTTGTCTTATATTAAGCGCGAATTGCCATGAACAGTATAATAATGCATTTTACAAAAACTATTTTTGCAAACTTAAAGAAAAATATACTGGTGTAATGAATTTACAAAAACATTCCTACTTGTCCAAACTTTGTTTTGAAAATGTCTTTGATGATAGTAATAATTTTGATATTCACAATTTAAAGAAAGTTTTAAAAGAAGTAAAATCTAATATTTATGCACCAGGTGTACACGTTTGGGCTGAAACACTTGTAAAAAAATATATAAAATCTGCCCCGTGGGAATCGGTTCCAGATATATTAAAATTATTATTAGATGAAAATTATTTTGAAAAGCATGGAGAATCCCTTTTGGAAAAGATAGAAAAAGACAAAAATATTCAAGAAGATATTTTAAAACAGATGTTTGACTTATTGTTGATGTATAAACATAAATTTAACTGTGACATTCTATGGCAGATTTTATACACGATCTCGGCAAATATAAAGTTTATTAAAACTATTGATATATCAGATTCAATTCAGTATTTAGAGAGCCATGAATGTATATATAAAATAAGATATATACTACCGTTTTTGACACAAATATGTGTCACTTTTAAATATGATGACGTGTTAATAAATATTTCAAAACGATTACTTTCAATGAGTAATCCGGAGACAACTGATTTTGAAATGAGATTCATAGCTGCAATAGCAAATAATGAAATTGCTAACAGACTAAACACTCTGCCAGATACGATTGTAATAAACTCAATAGTAACAGCAGTGATTCTTTTGCAAGATGAAGACGAAGACATTAGAAATGAAAGTGTCAATTTTTACAAAAATTTTTGCAAAACTGAAGCTCCCCACCCGTACATTTGTTTGCAAAATATTTTAAACTGCAAATTTTTAAATGATTACTCGAACAAATCTGAAATTGGAATAAATATTTGCAATTCCCTATCATCAATCATATTAAACACATCTCAGGATATTGGCGATCAATACAATCCTTTCGCAAATAGCTCTAAAAACATTTACTTGGAAGTTGAAGTGGTTAAGAAATTAATTGAAAATTTTAATTACACTTAAAAGATTTATTAATAAAATTCTCTTTTATTTTATGTACAGTTTGTAAATTAAATATGAAATAAAATGTTTTTACCTAAATGAGATAGCTTATTATTATACAGCTTCAAAGTATTGCGTGTCATCTATCTGTATTGATACAATATGGCGTCCCGGAACCATGACAAGTCCCAAAACTCTTGGTTCTTCAGTTTCCCCGTCATTACTTTTGAGATACTCTGAACAGGCTCCTGTAAATTTAGAGTTGAATTTAATATTTTTTTTTATAGTATTTAATTTTCCAAAAGGACTTTCAGAAATCAAAAGAACATTGAAGAATTTTTCTATGGACAAAGTGAGTGTTTCAATTGATAATTGCCCTCAAGGTTAAAGGATTGTTAGGCCAATGGAAATCATTTTTAATGAGCTTCATATTTTTTTAAAACTATTTTATATTAATATATAAACTAATGCACACTAAGGCTCTGACCCTAAAGTAATAGAACAAAAAGGGCCTTTTCCTTATAACAAGACTGTGTTTATGTGTCGGCGGTCGTTCGTGATATAGCGCCGTTTCATGAAATTCCTAACTAATATCAGTCAGATTGTTAAGACGATTGAAACAAAACAAAGTGCTTACTCACTTACCGAAACACAAAAAAGTGCTATTATTTTACTGTTACTGTACTGTTACTGTTCTATAAGGTAGTTACTGTCACCAGACAAGCTGTCCAGAGTAGAACCTCCTGCTGGGGCCCCTGAGACAGCGTTAAGGCAAGCTACCTCACTAATCAACCAACGGTCTTATCAGTGTAGTTAGGTATTGATTACTTTATCACCTACCTAATATAACATTAGCATCTCTGTCGGTACAAAGAAAAACTCCAATTAGAACTCTTCCATCTGTCATTTCTATCTTGAAGTTCATGTTTAGCCATTTCCGTAATTTGTCTTTTCCATCAAGGGCTATTTTTTTAATCGTGTCCTCGTCAACGTTTACTTTGTCCTATAAGCACATCATTAAATGACATATTATATTTGAATTACCTAATTAACTAATTTTATATGCTTTTCATCTTACCTGTACTGGATTTTCTGTTTCTGTATTATCAGTATCACCCATGATTTATTTTTGGATTTTAGCGATTGGGTTAAAACGACCAGCCCTGATAACTTACTTTATTAACTCAAAAATTAAATTTATTTGCTATTTTTATTCGCTCGCAGTTTTTGTAATGTAAACAAAACTTAAATTAAATTTAGTTATAAATTATAGGTCATAAAATATGATTCCACCAGCTGTCAAAGTGACATAACTAGTGCTGTGTTGTTCATAATTATCGACATAGGTATGTAATCATTTTATTATATTCAACACATAATATATTAATAAAACCAAACAAGAGGATTATGAAGTCACAAGTTTCTATTGATCTGACGATCTACTAATGTGATGTCATCGGGTTTTTAACTATTGTTTAATATAATTTATTA
Source organism: Synanthedon formicaeformis (assembly GCA_945859745.1). NCBI lineage: Eukaryota > Metazoa > Arthropoda > Insecta > Lepidoptera > Sesiidae > Synanthedon > Synanthedon formicaeformis. The sequence continues at coordinate 5,372,059 of OX243967.1, read as the reverse complement.
TCTTGACCACGTGAGTATATAGTGTTCTGTGTCTATCATTCTACCTCAACTCTTACTTGGAGTATAGCATGACATTGACACGATATGATTGACTTTACAAATAAATAAAATAAAATTCCAATTCCAATATTTTCATATTTTTTTTGTATCTACGGAGGAATAAGTAGTAGTACATTAAATATGTACATTTTTATTTATGTATCTTTCATTAAGTGATTATAACTAGAAAATCTGCTTATTAGATAACATATATTTTTTTATTATAGATAATCATTAGATAATGTTAAGGTTAGATCTGTGAAAAAGATTACAATAAATATTTAAAAATGAATTGTAATTCAAATGAAAAGGAAGATAAGTTTAAACGAAAATTTAAATATTATAAATGCAACAAGCCAAAACCGTCATACTGTAACGTGTTAAAGTTAGATGGAAGTTCGATTATGCCATCATCTCAGGTAATTATTAATACTTTTCTGTTTGTTCATATTCTTACTTAAACACTTTCTTAAATCTTAGATAATTTAGTTTAAGACTAAATTATTTCCTTATCCTTATCCTTAGGATTATTTCCTTTATCCGCCTTGTCATAATAATATGTCTTATTCTGATTTGTATTATTCCAGGTAGGTATGTTTTGTATTTTAAACCATCTACCATCAAGCAGGCTGTTAGCCTGTCTGTTAAATATCCATAAAATAAAAAATGTAAATGAGAAATAAGTAATAATAATTAATTTTCCTCATTTCCAGGATTCTCAAGTGAAAGGACTGCCAGTCAAAAATATTGAGGATGCAAGATCAAAAGTATTAGGACTGCAGGAGTTGAAAGAATGGAAAACTTATAGATTTAAAAAGCACCCTGGTTTAATTTTTATTAAGAATCCATTCACCGATCTCGGCCAAAGGTATTGGATTAGAAGGTGTTTAGAGGAGTATCCAAGAAAGCCGAACATTACAAATCTTGATATAGAGATAGATTTACAAGACTGGTGGTTTGAGTGTCATAGCGATGTGCCTTGCAACAGGCAGTTACTAAAGAAATTGAGATGGACAACCCTAGGATACCATCACAACTGGGACACAAAAGTACAATGTTAATATTTTTACTTTTATCAACAACTAGCTGCTTCGCCCGCGTAACTTTGTGAATTTATACTAAAACCTTCCTTGAGAACCACTTTATCCATTGCTGAAAACAGCATGAAAATCTGTGCAGTAGTTTTTGAGTTTATCGCGAACAGACAGACAGACAGACGTGGCAGAGGACTTTGTTTTATAATAACCTTGTAGATTTTTCTAAATATATTAGAACAATGAGGATATTATTCCCCTGATAACTAAATGTATAAAACAACTAGTGTAGTTTTTGTGTTAAAAGTGTGAAACATCCATATTCACAGACTTTTGCATTTATAATACATTATATAATTTGACGGCTGACAGCTCTAGCTGCGTTCAAGATACTGATCGCCGCCACACTAGGTTTCAAAAATTTATGAGGCTTGCACAGCTTGCACTAATATTTGAATTTTATCATCTATTCACATTTCAAACTCCCTTTTAATGAAATATTTCAGGTGTACAGTGAAGAAAACAAAAATATATTTCCCGAGGATTTAGCAGAACTTGCCGATGTTGTAGCTCGATACTTGGATTATGACGATTTTAGAGCTGAAGCTGCCATAGTTAATTACTATCACATGGATTCAACTCTTTCTCCGCACACTGATCACTCCGAAGTCAACTTAGAAGCTCCTTTATTTTCATTTAGGTAAAGAGCAGTGTTTTAAATATTTCATTTAGTTTCTTATTCTATTGGTTTTTTTTAATGATAAGAACGGCAGACAGGCTGACGGGCCACTTGGTGGTAGGTGACTACCATCGCCTATAACACAAGCAACGCCATAGTGCACTGCCAACCATAGAACGACAGGGGTAATGGGCTCTGGCATCCCTTACTAACTCACCGAAATACTGCACATATGTTGTTATTTCACTGTGGTCTTCTTTAAAGGGATGGTTACTGTAAAAGATTACGAAACGCAGTGTGGCCTGCCACCACTTTCCAAATCCAGACCAGTTTGAAAATTTTATTTCCAAAGTTGACCCTTCCGGGAATCTAATTCTGGATCTATGAGACATTAGGCAAGCATCCTTACCACACATCCAACGGGTCGTCAACGTTCCAACGGGTATGGTGATTAAGGTAAACGCCATAGCGCTCTGAGTCTGGGATCCCAGGTTCAATTTCTTTTCGATTCTTTTCTTTTCATTCGATTTAAATAAACTTTTCAAAGTTGGCTCTCATCTGGGTGAGTAGGATTTTCTTGTTCTAACCCCTGTCCATTGTATGATCATCTTGCTTACTTTGTGGGCCATACATTTGGCGTGTTTAGTCTTGGAGATTTATTTATGTATTTATTCTAATAATTACTAAATTTAACCTGTGACACCCCTGTGTGGTATGCAACCATTCTAGCCAAAGGACAATTGGATTTATTAAATTGTTTCATAGATGGTTTCATCAACAAATTCTTCCTAGTCCAATGTTTTTTTTTTGATTTTTCAGTTTTGGTCAATCGGCGATATTTCTATTGGGCGGCACAGATAAAACTGTAGAGCCGTCCGCCATTTTGCTCAATAGTGGCGATATAGTAGTGATGTCGAAGGAGGCGAGACTGTGCTATCACGCTGTGCCCAGGATTCTACCGGCTTCCTCGGAGCCGTGGGAGCATCTCGGACAAGTGCCATTTGTTGGGAGTGAACTGTCCCATTTTAAATATATAACGAATGGAAACGAAATGGTATCATTAGTGAATAAAAATGCGGACACCACAGAATGGAGTAAATTTGGAAAATATGTAAAGGAATCGAGAATTAATGTTAATGTAAGGCAGGTGCTAAATAACAGTCAGAAGAATTTAAACGACAAACAATTTAATGTAATCTAAAATATATCAAATTTTCTTAGAAATATATATATTGTTGCTATTTTTACACCAGAAATGTGTTGTTTTATTTCCGACCTCTTACCAAAGATTTAAATCACAGATGCGCCCTGTGCTTCTGAAAACTGTGCACGTAATATGTGTATGCAACGTGAACCGCTCACTGCTTTCTACAGGCGACTAAGGCGGGAACGATGACACATTTTCGGCTGTCTGAAGTATGGGAAGGGCGCATCTGTGATTTAAATCTTTGCCTCTTACATCTTAGTCAAGGATGGTGGCGTCTTTACCAACTGAGGCTGTGTTGTCACTGTAACTGAAAAAAAAAAAAATTTTTTTAATTTTTCAAAAGTAAGAACAACTCTTTTATGTGTCTGTAGAGAATAAATGGAATAAAGTATAATAATATCCGAAAAAGTAATTCGAGTTACCAATCAAGCGCCATCTAGCATTTAAAAGCAAGATTCGTGTTTCTTCATTTTCAACCGATTTCCAAAAAATTCGACTATTTTTTTTTTATTTATTTTTTATGTTTGTTACCTCAATAACTTTCGACTGGGTGAACCGATTTTGATGATTCTTTTTTTATTTGAAAGCTGGTGCTTCCCGTGTGGTCCCATTTCAATTTGGCCCAGTTCTGACAATGGCATCCATGAGAAAAGACCATGAGACTATTTGAAGTCGGTTTATTTTTTGTTAAAAAGAGTTAGGGCCTCTTTCACGAACTACGAGTAAAGTGTTGATTACTTACTTTTAGAAATAATTTTCTGTTATATTGAATTATGCACTCGGTTTAGTGCATCATTCGATAGCCGATTTTTTTTAATTATTTTCTATTTAATGTTTGGGACGTTTACCGTACAAACAAAGGAATATCAGCTCCATTATCCCCGGTTACCGGTGACTTTAAATGACAGTTTGGCATACTTGACGTTTGAGAAAGAGGCGCTTATATTATTGTTTTAAATAATTATTTATAACTAAAAATTACTGGTTTCGATCATTTTTCTGTTCGGATATATGTATGTTACTCTTTCACGCAAAACGGATTTTGTTTCAATTTGGCACACATATAGTTTATTACCTGCATTGACATATTAGGAGATACTTTTTATCCTGGAAAAATGTTCCTGAAGGATAGTCTAAACATATAAAAAATTGGGCGCCACTGTATCCGTAGCGTCGTCGCTAAACGTTGTTAACTGGTAAATAAATACAGATGATAAATAATTTTACCATCAGATACTGGATTCCTAGTCAAATTTTCCACACTCCTGTGCATGTCACACATATTCCAAAAACATTTAACATAGCCATCAGTATGACATGAAATCTCGTCATTTGATCGAAATAGAACCGCCTGTCTCGTAGTAAATTCGTAACATTTTTTGCAACTTTGTACGTGCATTATAGGTATGTACTTATACCTTAATTATTGTATAAATGAAATTTAAAATTAAATTTGATTACTTAAAATTTTGCCTTTTTTATTGCATAATTTGTTTATACTGTCATCGGATCAAGAGAATTATAAATATTTACTAAATGTCACGTCAAAATTTTCATGTGTTTTGATTTGATACCTAAGCTAATACAAAGAGATTCTCTATGGATAAATATTTCTTTTTCCGTTCTCGTAGATAGCCAAGTTCACGTTATTGGTTTTCAAGATGTTTTCAAGCAAAACAATCATTGATTTTCAAATTCTTCCAAACCACACAACCTCGCGGTTATAAATCCTGATCAAATATTAATATGAGCAGTAGCCTCCTGATATCTTTATTGCTGTTATAGTATGTCCTTTTCTGTGTCATTGACATTGTGTATAAAAACTTCACGATAATCGATATAAGGCGTGAAAAGGTAACAGACAGACCATAGAGGTAGATAATTATGGTTCTTGCCTATGGGACAGACAAGAGTTTTACTTTCACATCTTCTTTTATCTATAATTCTATATAATACCAATATATAAAGCTGAAGAGTTTGTTTGTTTGGTTGTACGTACTAATCTCAGGACTGGTTCGAATTGGAAAATTATTTTTGTTGGATAGTCCCTTTATCGAGGAAGGCTATAGGCTATAGAGAACGCGGACGAAGTCGCGGGCACCAGCTAGTATAGGTATAAAAGGCGATGTGTGTATGTATGTCCCCGTGTGTCTCCTACCGCTGAACCGATTTTGATGAAACTTTCAAACAATCTTCAGATTAGTCCAGCGGGTGTTCCTGTGAAGTTTAGTAGCGATTGGACGCGGACGAAGTCGCGGGCATATACTAGTTTGTAATATTAGTGTAGATTTTTTAATTACTCAGAGCTCGTCATTTATTTACAGCATAAAATACTTTTTGGAATTATCGATTTTCTCGGTAACATATTAGTCTCGAAATCTTGTTTAAAGACTCAATCAATTGATCAGAAACAGGGAAGACAGCTCTTCAAATTCTTTGTATCAGGACAGAGGTAGTTACTGAATGCCATTCACTCGTAGTGAGCGGCAGTGAGCTGCTCGTAGCTAGTTGCGTTGTTGGTTGCGTTGAATTGAATGAACATCTATTTCAATTCGAGGACGAATGTATGATCACGTATGATTTCGACAATTCAACACGATTCTACCATAATACGGTGGCTCAATAGATATGCCGTTAGACATAATCGTTTTAAAGGGACTCTTTGATGCCTATGAATTAGATAATACAAGCGACCCGCTCCCGGACCCGTTCAGTAAAAAAACTTAATTAATTTTTATAGATACTTTACTTATATTATAAAGAAAAAATATTTGTTTTGTTTGTAATGATTACATAAACTCAAAAACTACTGTCGCGTCGCGTACAACAGCTAGTTACTAATACGCAGCTTAGCCAGATTTGATAAAACTTTTACCTACTTGGGACAATAATACTTACGATTTTTTCGCGTAGTAAGTACTTAGAAAGAAAGAAAGAATTTTATTCGCTGGCATGCAACACAAAGATGATTTGATTTGATTTTTGATAACATAAAGTCTTCCTTTTCTCTGTCTAGCTGTAATGTGTACGTTATCACGGTTTCACGACAAGTTATTACGGTTTTTGTCAAGCATGGCCGGTTTCAGTTAGTATTAGGCAAAGATCTTAACGGAACGGTAGTAATACTAAATCTATGGTATTAGGCATAATAAGAACCTACACTTGTGACTTGTGAACAGTTGTACGGAAAGTGTTTAAGTTTAAGTAGGTAAAGGTACAGTCACGACCAGAGTGTGCAAATTGAGTTAGTTATACAGTGTCGTAAACAAGCAGTGCAATTTGCGATCGTGTCCTCGCCGGCTCTCCGCTCGTTCAACCGATTAGATCCGAACAAGTACACTGTCATACGCAACCAAGAGGCTGAATGGAGCTTCGATCACTTTAATGGAGGCTGACGGATGCGTTGTTGTTTCCCCAAGTACGTGTGTATACATGTATCTAAATATACGTAGATGTAATTGAACAGGGAGGCTATGTAATTACGCTTTGTATGGCTGTGCAAATATTGACGCTCAGTCTGGGTGGCGAGCTTGCTTTATCATTATAATTCAGAAATAGGTTCACAATATGTACGCGCTTAGTTAGATTTTTTAATTTATTTAATATCTAAGGTACAACAATGGCGCTCTCGTATTCTTTGACCTATTCGAGAGAAATAGGTATTCGCTGATTACACAAACCAATCACAGCTATACCTACTTTACCTGTTTTATACTTAGAAAATATACAAAAAAATTGTAACATGAGTATAAATTTATGTATAGGTGTTAAGACAAAAATATTAGTAACTTTTTTTAAAAATAATGAAAACGCATATAAAGAATCAAAGTTAAGCTAAAAACAATTTCTGCGACCCACCCTTGGCTTCGCATAGATCATTTCTTCATGAGGAGCCAAACTTTCTCGTTTATGAAGGATTATCTCTTTCCATTAGTGAAAACCGTATCAAAATCCGTTTGGTGGTTTAGAACAAGTTCACGGAGAAACAAATGGAGAAACAAAAGCCACTCTATTTTATAATATGTAAGTATAGATATAGATAGATATTAGCTGGTGCCTGCGACTTCGTCCGCTTTGAAAAAGAAAAAAGTAGCCTATCCTATGAGAATTAGTTAGTTCGTTTAAGAGATTTATTATTAGTATTGATATTGATGATATAGGTAGGTAGACAATGTGCAACAAAGAGAAAAAAAAGATTATTATGTATTTTATATTTATTTATTTATTTTATTTATTTATTTACAATAACATATATATTTTAGTTAATTGGCTATGAAAACACACACTGGCATGCAAGCCTGTATCGTATAATTAATTTTTTATATTTAAAATAAATATCAAAAAATAAAATAAAAATATTAATTTTAATAATAACAAATTATAAATTATTAAATATACTCTAAATTAATAATAAATAGGTACATTTAAAAGTAATGACATAATAAATTAAGAATATAAAATATGCCAAACAACATTTCCAATCGCGTGCGTGTGTACCCATACATTCAACAATATGGCAACATTGGAGTCATTATAAATATTGCGGGGGATCAACGGAGTAATTCCTGCGCACGAAGTTTGAAAAGCCATCGGTATGATCATTGACACGTCACCTTTGTATGTAAAATGAGCTCAGTGACATTTGGCGGGACCAGCAAAAAGCGCTCTCTGGCGTCTCTTCTCCTTTATTGACATTAAATGGCCGATATAAATTCCGTTGGCGGATTACGAAATTTATTGGCTTCAAAATTAAAGGAGACCGATTTCAATGGCGACGGCTGACAGCCTTCGTTTATGGGCGAACGAGGAGGACGGTTAAAAAAGCCTTTTACTAAAACGCTCATTGAAAAACTTATCGTTTAATGGAGTGTTTTTGCGGACTAGCAACGTCCTACGGAGCCAATGATATTGCTGCTTCTTTTGCGAGCAAAAAGCGGTCGATACGTATAAATTGTTTTGAATTAATGTTTTTTTCTTGGAACCGGACAGCGGAGTCATAGTAATTGGTTGCATTAAGTTGGAGCCCTTACATACTACAAAATTGTTAATATGTGTTTGTACTTTTAAAGATAAAGGGCAGCAGACAGTCGAACGGTCCGTTTGATGGTACGTGACCATCAATGTTTCTGCTGCTAGAAGACAGACCAGTTTATGACTGCAAAATAAAGTGTGCCCTCCTATAGTACTAAACTACATCACAAATCACACTTTAGAAAATAATCTATAAAGAATGATGTCTTACCCTATTTAGATAGTGAAGCTTGACTCAGGAATGATGTTTGAGTTTAATTTTTTCTGCATCTATAAAAATATATATAATATGATCGAAATCCAAGGTCTAGCTAGTGAGAAATCTATTTCCAACAGTAGACGTCCTGCACCTGAAATGATGAATTTAAGGTACTAAATACACACAGCAAATACACTTTATTGTCATTGTATCGGTATTCACAGGATCACAAGTAAAAATGAAGATAGACAGATAGGTAGGACTGTTTTTTTATACCCATGCACATTATCTAACGAGCCATATTACTTATATGTTCAAGTGAAAATCAACCTTGCAATAGGCAGTTTAGTATACCTAGTGTTTACTTCGCAAGAGGCTTGCAATGCCTACCTATATCGATTGACTTGCATGAGCCCCTGGCGTAACTTTGAAAATATTGTCGTCCAGCGGGCAACTGAACTCTTATTAAAGAACTAAAAACATCGGTTTGGTCCCTAATGGTAACGTATAAAAACTAACTTCTTATTACATTTTCAACGGCCATTTTATCGTTGTGCTTATTTCTTGTCGCCCTACTAGTAAAGCCAGTGCTACGTTGCTACAAAGTAAGACAAGAAAAAAGACTATTGCACAATAGAAAAGAATGAACGGATTTCAATGTAATTTTGTACATTATCAGTTTATAATCTGGATTAACATATAGGATACATTTTATCCTGTATAAGTGTTGGGTTCCCGAGGAATCGTCTAAAAATATAAAAAAATCAACGAGGCGTCACCGTCGTCACAACAAGGTTTTCAACGCGGTCGAAGTCGCGGACACTAGCTAGTATAAAATAATATGTGCTCGTATTTATATTGAAGCACAAAATAGGTATCCAAATTGTTATGTTGTTTAGCATTAATTCACTCACATAATTGGATCAATTGTTTAATATTAACTCGTACATTAGATCTATTGTATGACCAACAACAACGCAATATCGTACGCAGAGTTGTTTGCGAGCTGTTCACAAGGTATCAGGCACGTGTGTAGAGAGCCTTATTGGATTCAAAGCAAAATTAATGTGTAGGCTCAAAGTGTAGGAACGGATGGTAGAACAGTGATATAATCGATACGAGATCAATCACCAATACAACCGTAATTGAATTGAGCATTTACCAAACGATGGATTTAAAAGTTCTGTGTTTTAATTTTACGAATAATACAATTTATATTAGACTAGCAACCTTGCCTCGTCTTCACGCGGTTGCAGTTTTTTACTGAAAATTGTTAACACAAACCCTTGCTCGTTTATCGCTCTTTTACGAGCGTGAAACGATCAGCCTTTACTAACACTAAACCTACATAAGCCTAACTAACTTTCACTAGAAAGCACTTCTACTTTTTGTGGATGAACCATTGACGAGCGTATTGAACGAGTGATTGCCTTAACGCTCTGTCTCAGGGATCCCAGGTTCAACGAAATAATATAATAACTGCTCTGCAAGCAGTTCGCTGCCCAGGTTAGATTACTGGCAGGGCCAACTTTGGAGTTGAATTAATCAAGGTTAACTCTGGTCGGCAGCGCACTTGTAGCACCTGGCGACGGAAGCCACCTACAATCAAAGAGACCGTCGGCCTGAATGACTTTAACATTAAAACAAACCACCGGGGGCAGATACGGTCCCCAAAATTAAATGTGAAGGTTGTTGCAAGACGCGATTTGTAGATCCGGGTCGGAAAAGGACACTGCAAAGCCTTAAAATTTGCACAACATATCTATTTGGTTTTATAGAAATTCTTGCCACAATACAAAATTATTGCAAATTGTCCACTTGTTGTAATTTTATTGATTAACCTCGTCCTAAATAAGGCACAACCCATCAATCATAATAATGATAGAGACTATTCAAAAAGTTATCTAAAAATGAAAGTGAAGAATGAAAATGAAGTGCTGATGGGTGTCTGAAATTCCCTCGTAATTGGACAAACAAGGAGAGAGAATTTTTGGGCATATTTCGCTTAGAAAATTCTGTAGTGTAAAAACACGAACATATAACCGTCAGAGTGGTTCAGTTTCGAGTGCTCCCTAGGCATAGCAATTATGGCCAGATTTTTATCGCTAGCTGCCGCGACGCCACTTACGGCGCACCAAATTTAATTGGAATCAATTTTTGAGTTCACTTCCAGCTGCACAATAAGTTTAGGTATAAACAACATTTTTTAAATAATACTACCAATTTAAATAACTATGGGATTGCCACAAACATGCAAAGATTCGCTTGCGTCTTATACATACTTGTAAGTGTGGTTTTGTAGGTGTGACGAGCTGCGAGTACCTTGGCCTTGGCTAAGTAAATATTTTTAAGAAGTTAACAGTCGTAGAAAGAGCTGTCAGCGGCGGGTGCTGTAACAAAGTTTAAATGAAATCTCGGGGCTATGTCTCTGTAATTACAAACAACTCGGCGTCCGTAAGGTCGACGCCGTCAGCCGTGTAATGGACTTTTCAAGTATTCCTAACGTGAAAACTTTCGCTTCAGCCGACTTAAACGTCCCCGACAATGTGCTTAACGATGTTTTTAACTACTTCGCTCCATTCCTCGACTATTGCAGGTTAAATTAATTATTATTCAACTGTCACTCTGCCGCGAATCGCATTCTGCGGGATCGGATGAGCTCTGGAGAATATAGCCATTTGTATCCGATGCCAGCCGCGTCTGCGATTCTCTCAACTGTTATCTGGAGCGTTTCATGAAGTTGCAAATTGTATTTCAATTCAGCCATTGAGTTATGATTTACTAGAGATGACGTCTGCAACAAAATATTTTTACCACGTGCGCATCTTAATGACAAGAATTATATTGTTAACTTTAAATGGTACTTTATTGAAGCAGGAAAAATGAAAGGTACCCTATATCCTTTTCTGTAGCCCTGACAACATATATGCGAAATTTTACGATGATCTATTGAGTGGTTAATCTTTTAAGGTGAACTCAAAAGAACATCAAGCCTCACGTACCCATTCTTATATATATATTTTTTTAATTGACAACATAAACATAGCACAGCGACTGCGACATATGGGTGAATAGTATTCACGCACTGACGCAGATACAGTCCATGGATCGCAAATCTTAGCCCAAAACCTTAGCACATTATGTCACATCTAGTACGTTGGTACACGTCTCTATGAATTCGGCATGTAAAGTTTAATGCATTAGTGGAGCCGTTGAGTTCGCTTCGACAGAATCCGGCTGCAATTTGGCGTTATCAAAATTACCTTGCCAACGGCCGAGAGTTTTGTCCGGGAGTTGACGGCAAGGGGTGGCACGTCTCATCGGATCGTCGTGCTCGCTGCCACAGAATACGTAAATTGCGCTGATTGCACAAAGCTTCCTTGGCTCCCCTCTCTTTCGTTATAGCTGCAATTGTATGCGCTTCTTTTCAACACTATTCGTAATAACAGGGAGCACAGGAATTGCTTTTCTTGTCACTGTGATGAAGCATCGAAATTAAGATCCTTTTAAAATACACACCGCTTTTAATTAAGAAATATAATTTTAATTACCACAGCGTGAGGTCGGCGACATGCACGTTTTGAAAGTGCTAGCGAATTCTTTGAAGGAGTTGCGCTTGAAAATTTCGGTTGTTGAAGTTTTTAATTATAATCGCGGTATTTAATTTGTAGTAATAGTAGCGGTATTTACTATACAAATTTCGCATTTATATACAATAATATTATTAGAAAATTCGTTTAGGAGTCGGGAAAATCATTTGTTTCAACACTAGAGGGTGCTTTCTCACCCTGATAAGAATATATATTACGAAATAATCCTTTGTCTGATAATCCTCTAACTTATAGCCACATAACGAATTTTATTATAGTTTTAATTAGTGGTAAGAGTGATCAACGAAGAGTTTGTGTATACTATTTAACTATGCGACCCTCGGTTTCGAAATTCAGATATAAGACGTACTTATAGTCATGAAAGTGACTTAAATCTGTCCAAGAGTTACCTAAGTATCCAAGTGTACTGTGTCAAAAAAAGATGGTAACGGCCTTACTATTGTGTCTTATTAATATTGAGAAAGACAAAGAAAATAAAATATAGAATGTGACCAATTGCGAATGTGAGTTATCAATCAATCAATACTAATAATAAATCTGTTAGTGATGGTATTGTATGTATGTATGTTCCTCCAGAACTCTTAAACGAATTAACTGATTTTCATAAAACTTTGGTATATAAATATTTAGACGTACAGGACAGAGGATAGGCTACTTTTTTCTTTTTCAACGCGGACGAAGACGCGGGCACCAGCTAGTACCTAACTCAAAAACTTTTAGATAGATAGAGTACCTGCTGTTACTTCAAATTGTTAATACTGCGAGCTTTAACTGTGCTGTGAATATCTTAATTATTCTGTCACTTAGACAAACTTGAAGCTCATATATCTCCATAACACCTACGTTAGAAGCTCTTAGCCTTGTTGCAAGGCCTACATTTAGCGCTTTCGTACATCACATTTATACATATTATACACACTATTAAAAACTTTTTCATTAGATATTTTAGACTAAAATGCAATGTTTAGTGGCAAGGCAGACTTGGCAACCACGCAGCCCGTGATAATAACCGTCCTCTTACAGAATACCAAATGTGGATATATATGGATTATCTTACGATTATTAGGTAGATAAATCAAAAAGTTTTTTTTTGAAGTGAAAACTTCTATAGCCGCGTTATACCACATGGGTTCGCGTCAGCAACATGCTAATGCTCACAGTTTATGCGCGCGCAGCTACGTACGCGATCACGCCAACACATTGCATATACCCGATTGTATGTGTGTGCGTTGGACGCTCACTTTTAAGTTTTCACTTCTGTCGGCAGTCCTCATGACTGCCTTCGATTTTTTTTTTGGGGGTCATCAAACAGTCTGATGGTCCAGTTGATGGTAGGTGCCTACCGTCCTCTATAACACCAGCAACGCCACAGGTGCTGCAAGTGCACACCGATCATAGTAGGGACAGGGAAGTGGACAATGGCATCTCTTACTCACTCACCGAAACACAACTGCACACATCCTGTTATTTCACTTTGGTCTTTTGGTTGCAGCCGCTAGCTAGACGATCTGCCCTAACGACTGCGAAATGCAATGTGTCAGTACACATTGCCTTTATTCATAGTACTGCCACTACTATGAAATAATAGACACGAGTATACTATATATATCAAATGTTTTTTTATTATAAAAATAATAGCAAAATGCGAACCTCATTTCCTTTTCGTATCCGGAATTCACTCGAGCGTATTTTTCATTAAAATTATGCGATATTTTCTGTTTATAACAATAACATTTATAAGGAAATATATGGTGTATGAAGATATTTTGTTAACTTGCTAAATAAGCTAACAAGTTTCTTGGTGTTTCTTATAGATATTAAGTATAGATGTAGATATTTCTATGTATTAGATAATATTCCTTTAGTATATTATGTGTGAAAGCTGTTTGTTCTTTAGAATATGTAAGTGTAAGAATATATGTGTCGTTCATTGTAAAAGTGGTGTAACTCCCTATTTTTAAAACCATCTTTTCTTGCCTAATGGTATCACATTTAGTCATAACTTTCAATATAAAAGTGAAGTAACTCCAATAGTTGCATTAAAATCCCATAGATGAAAACAATGAATGAATGCTTATATTTTTTTCCTACACTATAATTCGCAAAAAGCTCGTTATTCTAAAATTCAGTTACAAGGAGATAGTTCACTTTTACAATGAACGACACATATATTAAACTAAATAATAGAGAAGGAGAAGGAGCAGGAGAATGAGAAAGAGAAGAAGAAGCTAGAAAGTAGTTGGGTTTTAGTTTGTACGAATCCGGCGTAACCTAACGTAGGTATAATGCCTATTAATCATCATATAATTGTTGTATAATTCTTTATACATTTCAAACATTTAATCACATGAAATTCAGAGTTAATTAGTTTAATAATCAATTGCGTGTTAACAGAGGATAGCATCGATCTGCCTACACGAGGCTTGTAGTGATAATAGAGCCTTGTTGCGGGTAATGAGAGTCGAGTTATTTCATCAAAACACAAGCGTTGCTGCTTAGTGGGCGTTAAAATTATAATTATTTAGGAAAATTAGAATTTATGAAAATACTAACTGTTGCCCGCGACTTTGCCCGCGTAACTATAAATTATATACTAAAACCTTCCTTGAGAAGCGTTCTATCCATTGGTGAAAATAGCATGAAAATCGGTGCAGTAGTTTTTGAGTTTATCGCGAACAGACAGCAAGACAGACAGACGTGGCGCAGGACTTTGTTTTATAATATGTAAGGATTATCAAAATCTTTGATGCTTGATAAAATGTATTAATTAAACGTTTTAATAATTAAAATAACTAGCAGCCCGCCCCCGGCTTTCCATGGAGTTGAAATTTACGTAAATCCTTTTTCAAAGAATGTCTAGGTACGTTACTATTCTTTTTGTCATACTTAAAATCAATATCAATCATCAATGTTCCTCCATAACTTTTAAAAGATCTCTTCCATAGATGGTGAAAGAGGCCCTTGACGTACAGGCATAGAGTAAATAGTTAAGTAAGGTTAAGTAACTATTTACTCTAAGGTACAGGACACAGGATAGGCTACTTTTTTTCTTTTTCAACGCGGACGAAGTCGCTTACGCTAGCTAGTAAATAATAAAACAATGATATAATTATTATACACAAATCACAGTAACTATATATACCTAATACTAAACCATAGTATGAAATCAGAATCATTGAATCCAGGCTCCATTATCGCTTAAAAATAGTCGGTTCTGCATAACAGAAATTTTGGAACTTATATACTTTTATATGAAAATATTTATTTCTATTTCGTTTTTTTAACAATCTAGCAATCAGGGATTGTCAACATTTGTCAAAACACAACAATGTCTTGATTTTATTTGTATATAATTGAAGTGGTAGGTAGAGCGATCGTGAGTGGAATGACAAATAGGCAGGGGCGGATTTCAGTCATCACTGGTGGACTAACGAAGTATAGGGTGTCAAGCACGTGAGGATAATTCACTCCCACGGGATGCCTTTGTGCAATCAGTGCGGTTTCTTCGGGCCCCAATACTGACGGCCGTTGCTTTTTTTAACGACAACAACTCACATATAGACTTGTTATATATACATCACTTGTTATACATCAGTATTTTCAAACTACTAGTATCTTAGTGCGTGATCTAAACATACAAACTTTATAGAAATATTAGAATTAGAATATTTACGCACCTGCCAATTATATCTGCGATGGCATACTTGCCTTTGCAAATTATTACGATTAGTTAATATTTAGATTGATAAACTGAAAGATTCTCTCAAATTTTAGGCAGCCTACATGTTATCAATCAATCAATACTAATAATAAATCCGTAAGTGTAGTTATTTTCCTCCATAAAAGAATTAACTGATTTTCATGAAACTTGATAGTTAAACATTTAGACGAACAGGACACAGGATAGGCAGTAATATGTTAAACAAGACAGGATGCGCCCTTATCATACTACTAGTGACAAAAAAGTGGTCCTCCAATTCGCATATCTAGTTACTAAATATCATTTGTTTTCATTGCCATCTTTTATTTCTTATTGGTTTATTCATATCACTGGTATATCACTGGTAAGTAAGCATTTTCGTGTCTTTCTACGCACAGAATGAACACCCGTCATTGGTGCCAATTTCCGATTTTGACACCGGCGCGTCGGTGCTACGTACTAGGAGCGTTAGCCTTGTCCTTACGAAGTAATATAGAAGTCATTGAGGATAGGCTATTTTTTTCTTTTTCAACGCGGATGAAGTCGCGGGCGCCAGCTAGTTTTATAAATAAAGCCACTATAAGGACTTAGATAAAAGCTCGGACACAGTAAAATTTATTGCGGTGAAGCAGAGAGTGCCCGAGAAACCTTACTCGGTCTGTGCAAACAGTTTAAATCCAAGCAATATATTGTGTGTAAGTTTTATCACAAACTTTAGTTTGAACGTGAGGTCGTGGTCCCGCGACGGCCGCTAAACTGTACTGAGAATAAAGTGAAGCATTCTAAAACAATCCTCCCGGGAGGTTCACTGGTCCGGCGACTCCGGCGGCGACAGTACGAATGTCGGTGAGCCAATATTTCAGTAGACCGTATTGTCCTGCCCGCGGTCACACTCGCATCATTCTCGTGGCTGTCTCGAAATAATAAGCTGTGTAATTAGGATTTATGGGCCTTTTACAATGATTAAATAACATGGCCGCTTAAACGACCGAGAGTAATGGATAGCTTCGGGACCAGATGAGATTTGTAATCAGAAATAATCCGGCGCATGTGAGCTATGTGGACGTCGGTATTCTTTTTAAATATGGGAATGCGAAACACTAATTGGTTTGCAAGAAGTGGCCTCACGTTCGCTTTTTACTCGCGGCGGTATTCGTTTGTTACAATTAGGCTATTTCGTTTCGATGGGACTCCTATAATTAACAGAAGCGACACGGGGCACAAGCAAAACGGTTTTTGTCGTTTTACGACTAACAGGAATATCTCCAATTAGATAATAAATTCGTGGGTAACTGCGTTTGTTCTGAAATTTCAAAGCATAATAATACGCGATGATTTAATTCTTTAATTAAAATATACATAAATATTATTATTTTTTACGTTAAGGTCAACACACAGGCTGACTTGATGGTAGATGGCTACCGTTGCCTTATGATATGGGCAACGCCAACTGGTGCTGCAAGTGTCGACCATATGAGGACTGCGAAATGCAGCGGGCTTTCCAAATCCAGATCAGAAAATCCAGACCAACTTTGAAAAGTTCATTTCCAAAGTTGACCCTGCCGGGAATCGAACAAGGGTCCCCTGAGATAGAGCGTTCGGCAAGCATTTTAACCACTCATCCAACGGGCTCGTCAAAAGTTATCTTTGTTATTAACTTCTGTTAGAGAAATAGTTTTTCCGCACCTTTATCGACTTCTGACCAATGGTTGAACACTATTTAGTTAATTTTAATGAAGCAGCAAATATAAAAGTGCAATTGCAATAAATGAAGGCATACCTTAAATATTATTTAGCGATTTCCTCAAGTAGGGTTAGTAAATCAGGGTGCAGTCTGGCTCCGACGGGGTGGCCGGGACTTCTAGCCGTCAATTAGACACACAGGAGATTTATATGGCGATCTATCTTGCTTCCCGAACGACCAGCATCGAACGGGATGAATGGAAATTGTTTTTCAAGGATCGTCTTCAGATATCGCTTACGGCTTAGTATAAAGAACATACTAGTTAAAAATTATAGTTACTATGAATAGTTGGGAGTTTTTATGTACTGCTACTTCCTTGAGAGATGTTTTAATGAATTTCTCATCATCATCGTGATCATCATCATCATCTCAGCCGCAGGACGTCCACTGCTGGACATAGGCCTCCCCCAAAACTTTCCAATTGGACCTGTCATTTTTCTTAGGTGTTAAAATATTTGAGTTTATTCAATCTTTATTACCTACTCGTATATTTTTTGCAGACATTGAGTTTTTATTTTCATTTTCAGTTGATCCCTAGGGAACAGTACTATTTTCTCGGATGAAAGGTATCCTATGTCCTTTACTGTATCCTCGACAACGATATGCAAAATTTCATGATGATCGATTCAGGTTAAGGCGTGAAAGCGAAACAAACAAACACTTTCGCATTTACATTAAAAACTTCTAAAACTTCGTAAATATTATATAATCGGACAATTGTTACCATTTAAATAACGTAAATATACTGTTAAGCATAATAACTGCATATCAATTCTTTCACTCCGACTCACAGGATATACCTGTTGATAAAAAAATAATGGAAAGAAGAAATTCATATGATACAGGACGCGAAATAAATTTTTACAAATTAGGTGTTTACCCCTGTTACAGTTTTATGAAGCTCATAAAGTCCGTTCATTAGATTTTTTATTTCCCACGCAATAAAGCAGCTAAGCAAGTACCGGCTCCATATCTACTTCATTCAAATCGTAAAACGCCGTCGGTTTGAATTGCCCGAATTTATTCACGAACTCCTTACTATTAGTGTAGTTGCGAAGCGACCTTCAAAATAAGAAATCTATCAATACTAATAATAAATCTTTAAGGGTTCGTCATGGAGTAAGTTACTTTGTTTTCAGAGATATCGTTTTTATAGGCTCTATACATGATACTGAAACAAAATTGACCATTTTTACAATTTTTTTCTGTATTGTATGTTCCTCCATAACTCTTAAACGAATTAACTGATTTTCATGAAATTTGATATATAAACATTTAGACGTACAGAACACGGGATAGGCTACTTTTTTCTTTTTAAACGCGGACGAAGTCGCGGGCACCAGTCAGTAATAATAAAATCATAAACAAGCCATGTCTGGACATTATCTATTTAAAAAAAAAAACAGTGGCACTCCGGGAGTGCTCCGGGAAAACTTGAACAATTACGTTTCTATTTTTTTAATCGTTATATACAGAGGTGTCGGTTACACGGTTACGGTAACAGGTCGCGAGTTCAATGGTTCATGTTGTACCTATACCGACGTCAAAAAAATAGTTTTTAGAATTTTTCTGTTTGAGCGTTTGTGCACGCTAATCTCAGAAACGGCTTTACAGCATAGTATTGTACTTCAAAACGATTCAACAGAGTTTAATACGGTTTTCACTAGTGGAAAAAGCGATAAACGAGGAATGTTTGTGTACTTCGTATATAATTTGCAGAAAAAAATTGCATTCATGCGAAGCCGCGACGAGTCGCTAGTTATTCAAATTTGAAGTTAATTACTCTAGCTATTGCCTGCGGCTTCGTATGTGAGATACATTAAAAAGTGGCTTAAAATTCACTTTTCCAGGGCTTCATAACAAATTTCATAATCATAATTGCCGTGCTTTAGTCACTATTGATATAAAAATTTACATAATATATAATTTTAAATAATTTTTACATCATAACTGACCGTCTAGTCATTTGGGTGTGACAGAGACTTGGTATTTACATGTTATTGTAATTAAATGTTGTATGTGAAAAACATTTCTTTCTTTCAGGATAATCTCATACAAAAAATAGACGAATAAAGCACTGTACCTAAACGCTATTTGGTTTCTTTATTTACATTGTTGTAACTTGGTTACAAGGCTCTCTCTAATTGCTATGTTGTTAACAGAATATACTACGTTTGTTTTGGTAGTTAGCTGATACAACGAGAAAATTGTGTATAAAGATAAGGAATAATGAGGACACAGGTTCAAGCGTTCCCATAATGTGAATACGTTGGAACAATAGGTCTGTATCTTTTCTTGTAGATAATTTTATCCTAACTCTATAGATAAATATATTGGCAGTGTAGCCTGCAAAAACTCGAGAATGGGTAGATCGGTTTTGAGTCGGTTTTCACATATGGAAAGAGGGATAAAAGGGAAAGGGATAATAAAATAAGTTTTTAATAAATTAGTTAACGTTTTTAAGTTCAAAAATAACTCGGCTAGAGAAGCAAGGGAAACAGTCAAGGGTGTTGATGAGTTGAACATTAATTTGAAGAAATATTTTTGACGATTCTCATTTTGTAATACTCGAGCGTTTTTTTATTGTAACATGATTTTGTTGTCTGTAACGAGAAGAAACGAAACGAAACGAATAAATTTAGTTAAATATTCAATAGTAGCATACACTGGGAGCGATGCATTCGGTAGCGAAGCGAGCGGAAATACACGAAGGAAGCCAGCGCGCGCCAATTGAACTACTCACTGCATTTTATATTGGCATCATGTCATTGAAATTTCATATTGTTGCGACAGTACCACTGGATGTTTCCACTGGATGTTTCGTTGAAGCTTCTTGATTCTGTATTTTCATTGTAAATCTTTTCCACAATTTTTAGGTAAGTATTTATTTATCTAGAGAATATTTATAGACATTACTAGACCTCTTTATGGCATGGAAATACACTGAACTAACTACCATAAGGTCATAAACTAGTCATCCCGTTTGGCGGCAGTAGCCACTCGTTTATATATTATTTATTATTGTTATGTTTTATTTAGTCATCTTATTATTTTTGATGCGTACTTTTGTGTTTCGGTGAGTGATTTTTTCTCTCTAAAAAAAGTCACACTGGCTGACGATTCAATAGATGGCAACCGTCGCCTATAACGCAAGCAACGCCAGAGGTGCTGTGCGTTGTCGACCATAGTAGAATTAAGGATAAGGGATTTGGTATAAAGAGATAGGGAAATGGGCTCTGGCATCGCTTAGTCACTCACCACAGTACAATAACAGCAGACAGTGCTGTTATTTCACTGTGTAAGGGGGTGGTCGTAAAAGCCGGGTGTAAGTGCGCTGGCGACCTTAGTAAGAATTAGGATAAGGAAGGGGGGATAGGGAAATGGGCTATGGCAATTCTTGCTAACTTACACAACACAAAGGTTGACCAATAATTTATTAATTTCTTACAAAGTAAATAATGTATGCATAAGTTAAGTATAAGTATTTTAATGAACACATCGTGTTTTAGGTGTGTACTTTAGGTTTTTATTAGTGGGAGTGTATCGAGGTGCGAATCGAACTGAACGCTCTCACAATATTCAGCGACGGCAGCTTTGCTTACAATTTGCGACTTTTCCCGACAATAGTGCCTGATTTATCGGCTGTCGATGTTTACACCGCTCCTTTTTCGGAAAATGCCACACCTAACGACATTCTTCGATCGGGGACGTAATGTGTAATACTGTTTGTGAGTCGTATTGCCAGAATTTATCCTCCATTGCATAGAAGTTGCAATAATCGTATGACTAAAAATAACATAGTAGCATTGGTTAATATTTAAAAACAGTTTCCAGCATTATTTTAATCGGTTTTGTTCTAAGATTCTAAAGATCCGTTGCTTTAATAAAATTTATCTTACACTGTATGTGTTTTCTTTCTGTCAGCACCGTATTTAAGCTCCCCTAGTGTTACTGAACTCACCAGCTATTAAGTGGATCGTCAGCGTACCTGACGACCTGGCTCCTAAATTTTCTATTATTATGCTAATTTCTTCAAATTCTAAACTTACCACAACTCTAGTTCCGTGATAAATCTAGAAAGGCTTATTTTAATTATGTATTTTGTGTACAAAATAAAGTTACCTTCAAGAAAACCGGTACGTCGTGTTCCCTGAATAATTTAGCGAAGACGTCTCTTTATTCGACGTGAGCAAATCTCTGAATTATAAAGCGGGTGAATGTGCGGAGGGATATTTTGGGCGAAGAAACCATCTGCTGGGTCACGTTTGAGTTTAATAAGCTACATTAAAATCTCACTGATATTCCATATTCATGTGTGATTCCGAACACGACATTTTCTTACACGTTCGCGGAAACGTACGTTTCAGAATAACCCCTTATTCAGTTTGTTGTAATGCCTCAATTTGTCAGGGAAACTATATGAGCATTTACATTCTTTTAACTTTAGTAATAGCGTGGATTTAGAGTTGAATTTCATGTAGGTTACCTCAGAATTCAGTCTGATTTTCTGGTTGAATAGAAGACGTATTGTTCAATCTAGACGCACGGGATCCTTGTCGGCGACATTCCTTATTTCAAGCTCGTACGAGTTTCGTTCAATTGGGATTTACGTCTCGTTTCTTGTAAATCCAAAGATAACGGCCTCCTTAGACCTTCTAGCTACTGTAAATGACTGTGAAATGCGAAAAGAACCAATCCAAGGAATCTTATTCTTTCCAGACGGTAAAAGATAATTCAGGTTTGTGTTTAAGGGTTATATCGTTTCACACTTACTGTATCTATAGAAGTAAGACAAGAATCTAGTAGTAGGTTAATACGTTGAACCTCCACCTAACTTTAGTAAATAAAAGAGTAGATACATAGAACTACTAACAAAGTATAGAATGAAGAAGAGGAGGGAATTTATAGTCTACTCGTATACTAATTATTATAAAGAGAGAAGATGTTTGTAATGAATAAACTCAAAAATTACTGAGTATGCACTTTGTACAGGTGTTTAGCAGTGGCAGGGCACACTATTTAGGTTTCGCACTTTTTGATCGTACTTTAAAAACATTAGTGACATTTGTTATGGGCATATTAGTAGCTTACAAATTTGTGATGGTGACGGAAGACAGTGTAGTGTAGGCTGTGTAGGTAAATAATAAAGCTAGGACGAACCCTCGGGGACAAAGTGAAATAATACAGAAAAGAAAGGCCTTTCTTTAGGCTAACTAGAACACAGAAACAGTGTTGGTGACTCCAGAAAAATGAAGAATGGTCACAGTTAAGCAGGATGACGACAGAATATCGAAAGACTTTCCAATTCATTACATAATTTACATTATTTTTTTAATTCAAACGTACTGGGCAATGAAACTTTTTGTTTATGAAACTGCACCGTTGAAGCTTAAAGTACATTTGTTACTGCAACCCTACAAAGTTTTGTTGTTATAGTGGATTGTAATTTTAGTGGACGCGGGTTGGCTCTAGTGCAGAGTGCTTTTACCTACCGACCATTGTGGTATAATTTACAGAAGATGGCGAGTTTAAATTTTCTGCATCCAATAAAGATATTAATGGTTTTATAATTTCGCTTTCTTTAAAAATTATCATTATTTACATGGTTTAGGAGGAATTAGCATACAGACAGACGCAGGGAGCTAATTCAATTTTATATTATGCATTTGAATCATCTGCTTTATTCTGACTATTCTTCTTACAGTGCCTCTATCACTGAAGTTTAGCTGCCAGTTCTGAAAACTTGTTTCTATATTGAGCCAGACGGAACAGATGTTCTGCACTGGAGATTCCGGCTCATTCCCTAATGTTATGTAGGCAGGATTTCTTCTGCCTTAGATTGCTCTGTCTCCCTTTATATTATATTGTTCACGTATTTGATGCAAATATACAAATGATTCTCTGATGGAGTATAAACAGAAACGCTTAATTTTCTTGAAATAAATTAGCAATTTATGTACAGCAGTATTAGATCTCTTATGATTTCGGCAGTATTATAAGTTTTAATGTCGGTTGTAGCTTGCTCCGTGCACCGGGAGCGAGCTGTTAAGCCCATGTTACAACAGATTTGCCGCTTTCATCCAGAATGTGGATGCGCGGAGACAACCCGAGCGAACATGTTTCAAAGTAACAGCAAATTGGAGTGATAACAAACACAGTGTTAGGTGCAGGTAAAATCTATACTTCTTTAATGAGACTTCACGCTATGTTCTATACTTATAAAATTGTTTGTCTTGGCTGCGTTATCAATGCACAATCAAAACTCTTAAGTGTAGAAAGCTAAAATTTGGAACTTAGGTTTATTTTATATCTTAAGCAAGCATTAGCAAGCAAGCAGCAAGAAAGGATTTTTGAAAATTTCAACTTCGTGCGGTCGCTAGTAATGCGGTCCTAAACACAAAAATAAAATAAAAAGGGGCGCGGACGAAATCGCTTGTAAAAGAAAGTGGTTATATAAAAGTTTAATCCAACATATCTACGATATTTCATAAATAATACACAAGGGATTCTACCTACTTTTTACGGTCGTAACAAAGAACAATGTTACAACAAAAATACAATTTCACATAAACCTATGATTACTTTTTCAAAAAAAGTTAGTAAAACTTGCTAAGGTTACCGCGTCTTTGCAGAAAGATAATGTGTATAAGACGCGCAAAACGTGGT
Organism: Synanthedon formicaeformis; assembly: GCA_945859745.1. NCBI lineage: Eukaryota > Metazoa > Arthropoda > Insecta > Lepidoptera > Sesiidae > Synanthedon > Synanthedon formicaeformis. The sequence goes on along the minus strand of OX243967.1, from coordinate 5,348,149 downwards.
CAAAATGTCACCCAGAGGAGTCGTTCAGTGTCGCGGTACCCGAATGACTTGGACAAAACTTCCCTTAATATAGGAATTTATTTTTATTTTCTCCAGAGAACGAGAATAAAGACACCTTTATTAGGTTTTACGGTCTCTCAACATTTAGGTTTATCAAACACATTGTTTGATAGTGATAGTTATTCAGCTATTCAGTTTATATAATGATACGAGTATATAATGATCCATATCGAATAATAATTTTTTGGCAGATTGAAATGTAATCCATCCATTATTGGGTATAACATTGTTAATAGAAGTAATTATTATATAATTTATAATAATTATTTCTATTATTGCTTTCACAAGCAAATATTTTACAATTACAATGTAGCAATAGATTTTTTTGCTTACATAGACGTATCGCAAATCTGGACATAACGCAACCAGCCCGAGGGTGTTAGTTTTGCGCTGTGGCGGTTAATCTGAATAGTTTTTCTTAAATGAAATCCTAAGAATGAATGAGACCTAAGAAAAATCTATATTGTAATTTTTATTTACAATGTTTAAATAAAATTGTCCGAGACACGACCGGCTTGACAAAAGTATTTCATCCTAATAATAGCGGAAATTTTCAGTAAGCACCTAATCTTATGGACAATGATTTCGAGCCGGAACCTCCTAAGAGTTTTTTCTCATAACTCAAAATGAGATCATAACGTCGCGCATCTCGGAGGGCCTTAAAGAATAACAAAGGAAAAAAGCTCAAATTACGTAGGGCGAGTAATTTTCGGGGCGAGCCACGTAGAATGATTCCTACGGGACCCTCCGCTGGGGACTCTTCGCGATTATGTAGCGGTTTTATAAGCTTGTTATGTTTTATGAGACGGTATTATACTTACGGACACACGTTTCGGCAATCAGACGATAGTATATTTAGAAATCTATTGAATTAAAGACATGGTCGTTTTTAAAACACTTCTTCTCACTTATCCAGTTCGATGGTAGTTCAACTTCACTGAACTCGTTGAATTTATTGCCTATTTTCTTTTCGACTTCTCTAAAAATATCTTGGACACCTGTTGATTATATTGGTGTTACCACTTGTTGATTATCGTTCTTTCACTTTTGAAATGCTATTTTTAAATTTCATTCCTCGAACCGTGTATTTTTGGACTTGTCCTTATTTGTAGGCGCCCGAATTTTTTATCGGATCACAATGTTTGTATAACTTTTTTACAGAAAAGTTAAAAATTGTTGGATTTTCTGCTACCGACAGGTTTTTCAATATCAATTTAAAAACTCCGTTTCATTTGTAAGTGTAGGTAATTATAAAAAAAAGATAACTTAAAATTATATCATAAATTTGAGGACTTGTTTAAGGTTTTAGTTTTAGTTTTTAGATCTTGTTTAATCTTTTATAAATTTTGTACTCAAACGTGATGAAGTCGTCAAATTGTAATTGGAAAATTTATATCGAAAAAAATCTAATGAAGATTTTCTCATAAAAAAAACTAATGAATTTACTTATAAATGGTGCTATTAGTTATAAAATAATAAAATTAACTAGTATGACAACTATCCTTACAATTCTAGCTAACAAGCACCTTATAATTAATAGTTTACTTGACTTTAAATATATTACTAAGCTACTTTAAAATTTAAATAAAATAAATGAATTTTCAATTATATAAAATATAAATAACTAACATAATTTCTGTCATAGGAAGTCAACTGCTCATTTGTTTTAAGGTTTTCAGTACCTTAAAACAAAAGTTTGTTAAAACAAAACGAGGAATTTTGGACAAGAACATGTCTCATATTATAGAACTAACACCAGCAAGGAATTCTGTGGCAGTTTACATTATTTAGTTTGTAATAACAAATAAATTGTTCCTAGAATATATTGCAAACCTTACTGCAGTAGTTGTTAGAGACCAATCAGGCGAAGAGCATTTTAAAATTAAAAAGTGTGCCATTTGCAGGTCCAACTAAAGGTACGATACGACTAGTACGAGTCAACACAGTATATATGAAGACAGTGTACGATTACAGAGTAGACGACTTGTTTTGCGATAATTAATAGGCATAAAATTAGGAAATATTTTAACAATGGAAGACGTTTCATCTTTTCACTCGTCTGAGCTTGTCTGAGTAACGTTTGAGTAGTTAGTCGGCTACGGTTAGTAACCGGTTTTAAAGACAGGATTACGGTTCTAAGTTCTACTTTACAGAAAACCACAGTGAAATAACAGCGTCTGTGCTGTTGTGTGGGTTGTCGGCTGCGCACTTGTAGCTTATGCAAATACATAGCACATCAGACAGACCGTCTGTCTTTCTGACTACCTTTACATATGTAAAACTAAAGGGCCATAAAACAAAAAAATCCAAAAATGTTTTTATTGCAAAAATTCAATCACAATCTTTCATATTGTATATTGCAAAAAGATTTATGGTTGTTTTATTCCATATTTAGTATATTTTGATCCTTTTTTTATATATTCAAAAGTAACTTATATGCTTTTATCTCTTCTAGTATTCAGATTATTATAAAAGTATTTAAAACATTTAATGCTACTTAAAAATACGCTACTTAAAATCGGTATACTTAAAATACTTAAAAATACCGAGCCGCAAAATAATAATGTATCAGTGTAAATTAAGTGTCTGAATAAAAGGCTTTTATTATTATTATTATTATTATTATTATTATTATTATTTAAAAATACGCTTCTAACGATGTGTAATATGCATATATTTGATATATATCTAATAAGAAAAAAAATAGACAATTTTTTTTTTCGATTAGCTCTCCTGTAAAAAGTGTAATTTTGATTTGTGGCCCTTTAGTTTTTAAGCAGCGATATAATAATTAAAAAAAGATCCAGAACGTGCTGAGTATTACTCTATTCAAGTTATTACGCATAATTTTTTCAGCGACCCCTTAATCGTGACTCAAACGTTAGAAATAATTGTGTTTTGCTACTGTCTTGAAGCCCGCTTTGTGGGGCGAGGTTTCTAGCTCGAGCGAAACTCGTTATTTACACGAGTGCTTTTAGTGTAGTCCAATGAAAAGTCTAAGTAGTTACAGAACTAACAAAGTAACTTTGTTTATTTACTGTTCTATCTGTAAATAAAAAAAAAACAACGGACATTGGATTTTACGACCTTTATTTGTATGCGTGACCAGATGATAAAAATGTCCATTTTAGAACGCCACTTCAAATTGACTGTAACAATTTTAATTTAGATTTCAGGCTTACTAGCTTTTAGGGGAAATTTCAAAAGCTTTACATGTTTGTCAAAATCCTATTTTGCTTTATTTTCTTACTTTACTTCTGGTATTGTGGATATCAGGATATACAAAAAGATCTGGTAATTGGTCATTTGGTATTTTAGAAATCTGTTTAAGAGGGAACTCGTATCCACTGCCTTACAAAACCACCGCGAAATAACAGCACATATGCTGCTCTATTTAGGGGCGTGATTAAGTGAGGATTGTCAGAGTTAGTCTTATCATATAATTATCTTACCAGGGTTGGCAGGGCTAATTAGGCCTGCTCTAGTGCAGGGCTGTTTTAGTGTCGAAACAAGTGATTTTCGACTGATTATTTTTTATTTTCCCTTATTTCTATTAAGACAAATACATAGTATAGCAGACCACAAAAGGTTTCGAAAATGACAACTTTCTTGATATGCGTTAAAAAAAATTTTTATATTATCAAACAAAGAAAATGTAAATATTTAAGTGTTTTAATTAAGATTCTTTAATGTCAAACAAAATATTTAAGTATGTACGAGATTGGTACGAGATACGAATCGCGTAGATCTGCAGGTCTTCCCTCGGCGTTCACCCGCAATACAACATCATTAGAATAACATGCCCACTGTTTCTAGTAGCGACGTTGCAGCAGTATTAACAGCACATCCGTTGAAACACGAAAGCAACATTAACTCAACAGCCAGCACATTATAGTAAACGCTTAGTTGTACAAACTGAAGTGAGAGCACATGTCAAGCGGGTAGAGTAACGAGCCACCAAATGGCGGTATGCAAGCTGACTCACACTTAGGATCTCACTTCTGAGAGCGGACCTCTGTTAACTGCTCTTACTGATAGTATTTCAATAGTAAGTGTAGCGAATGGTGGATATTATTTGTAACTAGCTGGAGCCCGCGACCTGGTCCGCGTTAAAAATATAACGCTCAATATAATATAACGCCTGACATCTTTATTGTTGTTATACTTCTGGCACGCGTTAGTTTTCTATATTTTAGATGATCCCTCGGGAACAGTACCTACTTTTTTTCTGGATAAACGGTACTCTTATGTCCTTTCCGGTATACCTGACAACGTGTATGCAAAATTTCAGTTCGGTTGATAAGAAAAGAAAACTGACAGACATAGTAACTTTCACATTTATAACATTTATTTATTCCGTTCTATCTTAACCTAATCTTTCAGATACATATTCCTAATAGTTAAACACAGGACACCTAATAATGTTCCCCTTTTCAAAGTAATATATGTTTGGCCGCTTAAGGTAGCAGCAAAGTACCAGTAGTAAGTAGCAGCAAAGCAAGCAAAGACCGGTAGCACCAAGGGGATTATTTTTTGCCCGTAGTACTACTATGCTATCTGGTAGTACCACCTCTGGTACTACTTATGAATTTAAGATATAAATATTACAAACATATTCTACATATGCTTATGATAGAAAAATTGAGGCCGTGGCATATGGTGGAGCGACCTCACCCAGAAAATGCCTCATATTCACTTGTTTAGAACTTTGAAAAGATTTATATTACATAATATAAGTTCGGAAACAGACAGTGCGCATTATAAAGGATATTTGAAAGGGCTTAAAACACTTAAATTAATTTTTTGGTAGAGTAATATTAATTTGGAGAAAGTCATTAAGTTACTTACTTACTTACTTATATATAATTGCGTCTTGCACCTATTCTGTGAGTTGTAGCCTATTTCATTCCGTCTCGGAATTTGAAGTAACAGTACATGTGATACACGAAATGGGTCAAGAGACCGCACTAACTTGCAACTACTGTAATTTCTACATCGTGCAATCTCGTCATGACAATAATAATATGGAACAGTAGGTTTCTATTCTTAGGTTTTATTATCATCACCATCAATAATCATCATCAATACTAATAATAATCTGTAAGTTTAGGTATTGTATGTTCCTCCATAACTCTTAAACGAATTAACTGATTTTCATGAAACTTTGTAAATAAACAAAAAAATAAATAAATAAATAAATAAAAAAAGTAGCCTATCCTGTGTCCTGTACATCTACTTTTTTCTTTTTCAACGCGGACGAAGTAGCGGACGCCAGCTAGTGTTAAATAAATTGTAAAATGTGCTTAATAGAAGCCATAGTTCACAATGAGAGTTTAGCTACTAAGATTATATAAAAAAAGGTCTTCATTACATTTATTAGCCATGAATACTCAACAGAAGCGGGCTTTGTAATTTTTTTTCAGAAAATTAGTTAACATTCAAAATTTTGTTAAATGGAAGTATTTTTTTATGTTAAGGTCGACAGACAGGCTGACGGTCCACTTGACGGTAGGTAGCTACCGTTACTGGTGCTGCAAGTGCGCTGCTGAGAAAAGTGTATATAGAGGCAGTAGCAAAAGTTAAAAGTTAATAAATTTCGTTAATAGATATTATATTTCGAAAATCTCAACTTTTGTTGTATTAAACTCCGATGACGAAGGAAAAGTAACTAAGTAACCTTTGAATGTTTCGGAAAAGCTTTGTCGATCCAAATGATTTATACCATTCAGTCTCTCCCCTGCTTAGCGCGAAACTTTATTTCTTTACAGCCAGTTTTCGAATTTCCATCAGAATATCTTTTTATCAATATATCATACCTTGCAAATGCATTCTTCGTAGGGTAACAGGTCAATAAGCGGTTAGGGGGAAAGTTTTAGTAGGACCCCTTACAACTGTCAACGTAGGTTATTCACCCTACGTCAACAAGGGTTAAGAAGTTTATCGTCGTAATGGAATAGGAAAAACTGGCAACAAACGATTTTGCATTTAGAACGAATTCACAAATAGAACGCCGTCACAAATCTCGAAACATGACAGATTTATTTAGGGGGTATTTTATGAAAAATGCAGTAATATTTTTTGGACGCTTTTGTAATTATTTCATGTTTTTATATCTTACTTTTCAGATGTTGATTTTATTTTTGATATAGGCAAGCATTCACAAAATATCTAGAGATTAAATCTATGCTAATAATGCAGTTTTCAAAGATATGAATGTCACATCTTTATTGAAATTTTGTCAATTAGATTAAAAAGATCATTGTGAGCCATTTATGGCCAAATATTATTTTATTATGGTCAAGCTCTGTTGCACCATCAATGTAATCCGAGGCTGGAATAGTGACAATACCGCATTGTAATTTAACCGTGCGGCTGGCCGTCCGTTGTGGTTAATATTGTGCAAGAGACTGCAGTAATCTACGGGCTAGGCGATGTATGTGACATTACATCACAATGTGGCAACACAATGACGCGCTTGTCAAATGAATTGCGGTTGTTTAACCCTAAAACACGGAGGAAGACGGGTTTGGAACAATATACCAATATGATCTATGGGAGGACACACAAATATTGTTGATCCTTAGAAAAAATGCCAGGATTTTCCACAATATTCATCATAATTCGTGATTTGCTCAGATAGTGATTTTCTTTATTTTTCAAAAGCAGTGGTCTATCTGTTAAGTATTATTACATTTGCGTCAAAACGACTTTTAAACAAAACAGCCCTCATAGACAGGTAACGTTAAATCAGATAAATTTTACTTGATTTAACATAAAAAAATATTGATACAAACCTGGTAACACATTCACAGGTAGGCATTGGCCGACGATAACTAACACATTTTTAAATTAACTGTAATGACGACCGTATTTATTTCTAATATACATAAAGAAAAGGATCAAGATATTAGAAAAGTATTTTTTGGGGAAACGTAGGAGAATTCGTAAAATGCAGAAGAATTTCTTTAGACTTATAATCCGACGTTTATTACCCTTAACGAAATTTGTTCGGACAAGATCTTCGGTTACAAATCTAATTGGCCGGAGGACGGAAACATCTTGAAGGGCCAGAACAAGCGATCCCGCGTTTCGAAGCTAGTTAATTGTAGAACACAGGCTATTGCCGCTCCATAAATCTCCGTCGACTTAACGTCGGCCCTGTGAAATATTAACCGCACGCCGGTTTTGACGCCCCAGCTCAGTCGGCACCAAATAAATAATAAAATATAACTGGAAGTCCGCAAAACATACCTACTCGCCATTTACTTCTGACTCTATGAATCAACATATTGTTTACGCAATTAAATAAATAAATAAGCCATTTATTTCTTGCTTTTACAAAGTTCAAGTAAATACATTGTGAAGTAGCTACAATATGAAACTTGAAAAATATATATAATTATTTGTTTAGTAAGTTAGTTAGTTAAATTATAGTATTTTAAAAGTTCGGTTTGTTAGTTTTAAATTTAATGTTATTCTCATTGTAAGTACTTAAATTTAGTCAGCAAGAACCCCGGATTGGGTATAGGCCTCCTCCAAACATGCCCATACATCTCTATCTCTATCAATTATTGTCTGTATATTTTATTACAAGGTATAAAAAGATTGATGTAGTTCACTGTTGACCACTTCTTCCTTTTACAATAATATCGAGCAATAATATCTAAACTTATTTCAACTTATGTTACAAATTTACAATATCAAGACCGTTTACAACAGAACACGTGAAAAGCGCGGGACGTAGAAGGACGAGATGATGCTTTCGTATTGACGACCCGGAAAGGACTCTCTCTGGTACCTGATGTGGCTACCTGAGGACGCGGTTGCGCGGTGCGGGGTAGGGCGCGCGGGGCAGACGATCCGAACGCCCCGAGCGCGGACGACCGGAGCCGTTGGCTGACCACGTGGTCGAGCTAAATGCTAACACGCGCGCGCGCTGGACAGAGTGGGAGCGAGACGGCGCGTTACATCCTCCCCCTCTAACCCAGGCATTACGCCCTCGATGCCGGGTTAGCCTTACGAGGTCTTCCCCTCTTACGCTTTTCCCGGACGGGAGCTTGAATGGGCCCTACGAAGGGAGTTAATCCGAGTCGCGAGTCTTTTCATGGACGTCCCGTGCATCGATGAGTACATCGGACAGCGTCTTTAGGAACGGTGTCATCGTCGCGACGACGTTGTCGTTCTGAACTATTGCCCGCATGTCAGACAGGACGTCGGCGGGCGCGCGTATCTCTCGCCCGAAGTTTAAATATGCGGGTGAATGCCCCGTACTTGCAGTGACTGCAGAATTCATGGCGAATCGTATCGCCGAAAGATGAACGTCCCAGGAGCTATGGTCTTTACCTACCAGGATCGCGAGCTGGGGCTTCAGGTCGCGGTTTTTGCGTTCAACTGGGTTTGACTCCGGGTGGTAATATGACGTAAGAGCCTGCGTGATTCCTAATACATGGCACGTCTGTTGCATCACCTCGCTCACGAATTGCACGCCGTTATCGCTGATCAGCCTCCTAGGTACACCGAAACGTAAAAACACTTCGTTCACCAGGGTCTTCGCGCACTCTTCACTCGTGGCAGAAGCAAGCGCGAACAGCTCTACCCACCTGGTACAGGTATCCTCCACTATAAGGATGTGCTTGTTACCGGAGGGTGTCTCTGGGAGTGGTCCAAACAAATCCACTGCAAGGACTTCGAAGCGGCGTGACGTGGCTGGCACTTGCAGCAATCCCGCAGGTTTGCGTGTGTCGGCCTTGTATCGCTGGCAAGCCACACAATTCTTCACATATTGGGTAACGTATGCCCTCATACCGGGCCAGTAGTATTTACCAGTGAGACGTCGGAGCGTACGTTCGGCCCCGAAATGACCGGCGGTAGGTGAATCGTGGTACTCGGTCATAACAGCTCTTCGCTCGTGTTCCGGCACCACTAGGCTCGCGTCGTCGTTCTCTTCGTTCTCTGGGCCGTAGCGATATAACACTCCGTCAGCTAAAACGTAGCCTTTGTCAGCCCAGGCCCTCCCCCTAAACGGATCGTCGGATTCTATTGCCTCGACGATCTTAGATACCTCGGGGTCCTTTAGTTGATGTTCCCGGATGTCCTCGGGGGTGCGGGAAGGTAAATCTATGACGGTGAGGCACAATTCGCAATCGGTGTCCGCGGTACATGCAGGGCGTGACAGCGTGTCTGCGATTACATTTGCCCTTCCTGGTGTGTACTCGATCTTGAGGTTATATTCCTGAAGACAAAGGGCCCACCTGGCCAGGCGACCACTCGGTGATTTCAAGCTCATGAGCCACCTGAGCGGTTGGTGATCGGACTTCACTATTACCTCTGCTCCGTCGACGTAACCGCGGAACTTTGACATAGCCCACACGACGGCCAAAGCCTCTCGTTCCGTCGTGTTGTAGTTTTTCTCAGCAGCGGTGAGGAGGCGGCTAGCGTATTCGACGGGTCGCTCGTCAACACCCTCCCCCTGAAGCAAAACTGCTCCCAGTGCGTATCCGCTGCTATCAGTTCTGAGGACGAACGGCTTCGTCTCATCAGCTTGGCGCAAAATCGGCGCCGAAATTAAGAGGGCTTTGATGGTCTCAAACGCTTTTTGTTGCTCGGGTCCCCAATTCCAGGTCGACTTCTTCTTCAATAAGGAAGTCAGCGGCCGGCTGACCTCGGCATACCCAGGCACAAAGCGTCTGAACCAACTCGAGGTTTGCAGAAAGCACTTGAGGTGTTTCACGTTCCGAGGGGGCGGCATATTAGCTATGGCAGACGTCTTCTCCGGATTCACGTGAAAGCCACCTGGTACGATAACATGGCCTAGGAATTGGACGGATTCTCTCGCCAAGCGGCTCTTCTCACGATTCACCCGCAAGTTGAACATTGCCAGGCGATCGAACACAGCCTTCAAATCTGCAAGATGCTTCTCGAACGACTCCTCGGACAGCACCAGCAGATCATCCAAATACGCCACCAGGGTTATACCCGGGAGGTTCGACTTGAACCGGTCGATCAGCCTCTGAAAGGTAGCTCCTGAGTTACGAAGTCCCATGGGCATGCGCCTAAACCTAAAGGTGCCCAACGGCGTCGTAAAGGCGGTGAGGTCCCTGTGGTCAGGGTCAACGCTCACCTGAAAGTAGCCTGATCGCAGGTCCAACGTGGTCATGTATTTGGATGTCTTCGCGGCGTGGAGAACGTCCTCGATCCTGGGAAGTGGGTAGCGGTCAGGTTCCGTGACCGCATTCAACTTGCGATAGTCAACACAGAGGCGAAAGCTCCCATCCTTCTTACGCACCAGGACGACGTTAGAGGCCCACGGGGACTCGCATTCCTCGATCACATCGGCGCTGATCAGCTTCTGCAACTCTTTCTCCAGTGCCTCCTTCTTCGGAGGCGACAACCTGTAGGGTGGTGAAGCAAGGGGTTCCTGATCAACGCTTACCTTAATCTTATGGGTAGCGAAATCCGTAGGAGGACCCTCAGTAGCAAACTGAGACGCTCTGCTACGTAAAAAGGCGTTGAGCGCGTCTCGGTGCTCCGGTGGCAGCTTCGTTCCTTCGTCGTCGCGTAAGGAGACGTCGGGGATGTCCGCTCGCATCAATTCCGTATTGTTCAGTGCGGCAGAGCGCACAAAAGAAAATATTTGTTCGGGGCTATCGGAAAAATACCATGCCTCCTGGGCTAACTCTAATGTCACCCCAGCATTAATGATAAAATCGCGGCCTAACAGCGTACGCGTATTTTGGCCGGGTAATATAACGAACTCGGTATCTATTTGCCTACCTTCCAAAAGTACCGGTACTGTAGCGATTAATACCTTTGTATACTGACGGGACCCATCTGCGAGTCCGATGTTGCGTTCCGTCTCTTGAAATTGTACCCCATCCGATCGCAAAATAGAGTACAAAGCGGGACTGGCAAGACAACACGATGCCCCGGTGTCGATGATAGCTACACCTACCTTGTCCGCGATGGTAATTGACACGGACGGCGACGACGTCACATACGACACGCGCGAAGCGTCGTCACCGGTCACGACATTAAAATCGTGTGACTTCGCGGGCACGCTTTTCCCGGTGCAAGTCTCGCATCTTGATTTTACTACGCCCGGTTGACCGCATCCATAACAACGAATAATCGGATTGGGCGTGCTACTGGTGTTTTCGCGATCGGTAGACGAGATTGATTTATTACTTTTATTGCGGCAATCGGTTACGCTATGGCCGTAAAACTTGCAAAATGAACAACGTACGCGCCTATCGCGTTTCGGGTTTTCGCGCGAGTTACGAGTGAGTCTCGAACTGATAGTAGGGCCGCGATCGGGTGAGTTACGAGTGACTCTCGAACCGGTGGTAGGGCCGCGCTCGGGTGACCGCATGACTGTGTGCCCGCGCGCGCTGCCGCCATTTTGCGGCTGCGTACCTATCGACGGTGGCGCTAGCGCCGCTTCGTTTGACGCGGACGATGTCGGAACATTGATTTCGGAAATCTCGTCTTCGATGCCCCTCGCCTTTTCTACAAAGCCGTCTACGTCACTGATCTTATCTCTAGGTAAACGCTTCCTGACCCGGCGGTGTAATAAACCGTACATCATATCTATCTGCATGCATGGAGGCACTAAATAGGGTAACTTAGTTATCAATGAACGCACTTTACAGATAAACACTTCGGCTCTTTCAGAGTCTTTCTGTTCATTGGAAAAGATTTCCCGCAAAATCTTATGAGCCGGTTTCTGCACTCCGTACATGGCGCGTAGGCGCGCCAGGGCTTCCGACCAGGTGTTGGCGGAGGCGCGAGCGCCACGCCACCACACGGCCGCGTCGCCCGCCAGCAGCATGGGCAGGCCGCGTAGCGCGTGCTCGTCGCTGACGTCGGCGCACTCTTTAAATACCTGCACCGCATCGATGAACGCCTCCAGCACCTCCGCATCGCGCGAGCTGCCGTCGAACCGCGCGCTGCACTTGGAGAAATTGCCGGGGTTGCCGGCGTTAGACGTTGGCGTCGAAGTCGGTGGGTTACATGGGCTGCTGCCGTATGGGAGTGCCCGTAGGGTCTCCATGAGGGTCCTGTTAGTTTCCTCCTGCATTCTGGCGAAGGTTTCCATAACACCGACAAGGAATGTCTCTGAGACAGTGTTCGGTGCTGCTCCGGCGCTGCCGGCGGCCGAGGCCGCGGCGCGGGCCGGCGAAGGGGCGGGGGCGCCTCGGGCGCTCTGCTCCGCTGCCGCTGCAGGGTGATATTGGTCGGGTTCACTTGTGTCGTCACTCATGATCTCGTCGCGACCTTCGTTTTCGCCCGCTTGGCTCGGGAGGTCCAAGTTGTATTGCCTGTTGCGCGTGTTAAGCGGCATGGCAACAGATAGGTAGGTATCTACTGTACACACGTGCACGGACACCAGCTTCTATCGGACACGTGGTCAAGCACGTGGTATGGATCTCAGTTCGTGTTCGAGCCTTAAGTTGAGCGCCACTATAAAAAGATTGATGTAGTTCACTGTTGACCACTTCTTCCTTTTACAATAATATCGAGCAATAATATCTAAACTTATTTCAACTTATGTTACAAATTTACAATATCAAGACCGTTTACAACAGAACACGTGAAAAGCGCGGGACGTAGAAGGACGAGATGATGCTTTCGTATTGACGACCCGGAAAGGACTCTCTCTGGTACCTGATGTGGCTACCTGAGGACGCGGTTGCGCGGTGCGGGGTAGGGCGCGCGGGGCAGACGATCCGAACGCCCCGAGCGCGGACGACCGGAGCCGTTGGCTGACCACGTGGTCGAGCTAAATGCTAACACGCGCGCGCGCTGGACAGAGTGGGAGCGAGACGGCGCGTTACAAAGGTTTATAACAATACAAGGTTACAAGGTTATAACAGAGCACACAGGCAGCATTCCGCACAGTCATATACTGGCTACTGGTCACTATAGGCAGTTAGTAGTATCCATTTCCTTATAGAAGACCACGGTGAAATAAAAGCACATTTGTTATAGTGTTTAGGTGAATGAGTAAAAGATGTTAAAGTCCAATTCTCTATATCATTTTAATCTTTTTATCGCTTATCCTATACAATTTAGGATTTCTTGGGAATAATATACTTTTTTTCTTAATAAAAGGTCCTTTTCTGTATCCCTGAAAATGTGTATACAAAATTTCACGATGAACGGTTGAACGATAAACGGTAGTTAAGGTGTGAAAAAGTAACAGACAGACAGCGTTACTTTTACACATATAATTAGTATGAATATGCCATTTCCAGTTAACCTAAAATTAGGTTCTATGATCTAAAATTATGACTTATTGCGACTATGCATGGGAGACAAGGTGGGAGGTGGTTTAGCATCAATCAAGGAATTAGGTTACTAATCCAATTTCTTAGTTGCATTGTACCCCCTGACTGAATGAGATGACGATGTATGGATAGTTTGTCAAATTTTTGAATTATAGACTTAAAAACCCTTAAAAGTAATTTTTACATTATAATATTCTTTTGATAATTTCTTTTGATATTGTATAAATTTTAATGTATTATAATACTAGCTGGCGCCCGCGACTTCGTCCGCGTTGAAAAAGAAAAAAGTAGCCTATCCTGCGTCCCGTACGTCTTAATGTTTATCTACCAAGTTTCATGAAAATCAGTTGATTCGTTTAAGAGTTATAGAGGAACATACATACAAAAAAAAATTCTAAAAATGGTCAATTTAGTTTCAGTACCATATATAGAGCCTATAAACACGATTTCTCTGAAAACAAAGTAACTTACTCCATGACCAGCCCTTACAGATTTATTATTAGTATTGATAAGTAAGTAGTACATATTATACTTCTGTAATTTTGGGAAGTTGAAATAAAAATAACATAAAAGAGAGTATTAAAGTATGTAAATTATATGAAATTAGACATGCCCGGGGTCCATTTATTCTTCTTTCCTTATGTGAAGACCGAATTAAAATCGGTCTACCCATTCTCGAGTTTTTGAAGCGTACACACACCAAATCAACATTTTTATGTGTAGAGAAATTACAATGTGTACCAATTACATTTGTGTAGAATAATTAATTAGGGAAACTATTATCTTCTTATCTAATCCAAGTCGCGGGAACATTTAGTCATAAAATAATCGCATCAATCAATCTTCGTGAAACGTGTTACTATTTCTAGGACACACGTCACTGGCAAACACGACAAATTAGTCTTCAATAACTACCATAATTATGAGTATGTTCACATTACTTAATAACTTATGACGTTAACTCTAACACCAGCTAATGAGTTTCACAGCCACATAATTCAACATCAAGTAGTTGATGCTTCAAGTAATTTCTATCTGTCGTAAAAGTCTGTTCAAGTAAAAAAATATATCGCCATTCTATTACCTATTTGGATAACCTTAATTTACAAAAAAATCTGGCTGTTGTGCTGCGTCGTTATCTGCACAGTAGTCTAATGCTTCTCAGATTTACAAATTATAAAATTATAACTTCGATAGCATATAAATGTAGTTGTCTGCGAATTGCAAAGCTTTGAAATAATTCCAACTTCATATGTCTCGTAGCTTCTAACAGATGGACCGATTTTGATCAGTTTTTTTTTGTTTGAAAGATAACGTGATTGGAATCGTTCTTAGCTATAACTTATGAAGATCATTTCACGCTTTTGGAGACCACCAATCCATTTACTAGTTAACGAAGGAGATTTCACTAACTTCCATAAGTTCAATTGATGTTAAATTTTGTATACTTACTGTTACTTCGGCGGTATTTCCATGGTAACCTTGAGCTGATGCTGCAGCGACAATTAGTCTGCGGGATACCCAACTCCTTAGCAACTTACTTACAGCGTGTTTGGGCTCAATCGAAAGTCGATAGGTAGGTCTTGATGTCACATAGGTAGGTGTCATAAGACGTATTTATATATAGTTGTGATTACATTTGATGAGCTATTTGTCTAAATAAACAAATAAAATCACCCGATACTGAGAGTGAATATATTGTTGTCAAGTTCAACTGATGAGTTGGCGGGTGATATATTGGTTTTAGTATGAAGAGCTCCGCCGCCCCGGTCCAGTTTTTACAACGGTCTGTGATTGATGAGAATGACATTGACCCACATAGCGGAGCTCCGCTCTAACAGTTTTATTTTCCTGCTATAGACAGAAGAGGCGACCAGTCGATCAGATGATCGCATAGTGAGTTCAGATTGGTACGTTAGACCATCTGCCAACCGAATCGATTAATTGGTTCACTGATAAATAGCTGCTAGGATTTGCGACCGACTGATCGATAATCTGATCATCAGCCATGTGATTCTGTAATAGTAGGGAAGCCCAAGAGGGGATTCTGGGATTTACTCGAGCGCGTCAGAATTGGTAATGTATATGCCCTTCGTGTCTTCGATAACGGATATATGTTAATCTGCCGATTTGGATCTGCCGTACGGAAGGGTTAAAAACGGAAAAAATATAAATCCTACTGTAGCGCGTCAGATATTCAGAACCCAAACTGAGCTCCCATTTAAAAGACTTTCGATTTGATGTGACGCAAGCTCATGGGAGCTTTTTGAAAATAAAAATGCCATTTTTTAAATACTCGAGCACGTCAGATTTTCATACAGTTTAGCTTAGATTCCTGATAGTGCTGATTTATAATCTGACGATTATTTGGAGAATTATTGTTAATATAGTGTCAACAGGTTTTTGATAGCCTTTAGACGCTCCCTCCACCGGTGAAAAAGTATACATCATATAACCTTTTCTTCTTCCTTCAAAATCCAATGTCTCCACGATGTTCGAGTGACTCCACATTTAGGGCTCCCCCACCATAACTAACCATAATTCGTCGATCAATTCACTTTGAACTGAACTTGGGATTTGTCGGTGTTAAATAAGGAAATTTTTATTTTAACAACTGAGTTGCCAGAATATCATCTTTGTTATTGGAAATATTTTTGATAAAATATATAAATTTGTTTACACTTATCAATTATTAATTTTATTTGACTCGCCACTCTATAACATAAGAAGCTATAAGAGCTTATAGTACATATAATTATGTGCGACTGTACCTATGACCTATATATACAAACTATGACAACCCCATCAGTATAGACAAATTAATTGAGTAATTACCTATAGTTGTGGTTACAATTATGGTAATGATGATATATTTCAATGACATTTGACCACTAAATCATGTCTAATGTAGCATTAACGAGTTCATATGTGTACAACAGTCTGTATTACAATACAGAGATCTTATATATTTGGAAAACTAATCGACGACTAATGTTATAAAGTTGGTATTTTGGTTTGTAATGAATAAACTCAAAAACTACCGGTTTGTACTTGGCTGGTTACGATGTAGAATTTACATCTTTCATATACTATGTGTCGCATTTTTTTTTCCACCACAAGATGGAATATTTTTTTTAACATAGTAAAAAAATATAAAATTACCGTAATATAAAAATTACCAGCGACCCGCCCCCGGCTTTGCCGATGTAATTTTTAATGCAAATTAAATATGCAAACCCAAGCTTACATTAGCGTAAAGAGTTATGTTGCAAAGATACTTACATTATTTATTATTTTAATTTGTATAATTTTGATATAGATCATAATTAGCGCCCATTCCATTAAGCTATCCCCACTGGTAGGATGTCAAAATATTTTTTTCATTTGTGCCCACTAGTAGAGACCGGTGAAATTTTTTTTCCATCTATCCCTAGTATGTAAGTGTACTATTAAAGTGTTATGTTAAGAAACAATAAACGAAGATTACCGAAATGTATAATGTACCGTATAATGTTTGAAACAATTTGTCTTAAAATTTTTAATAAACTGAAACGCTAATCTATATAGGCATAAGCAATTTAAACAGCCAGCAATAAAATGGCGAATAACAATTATTGTATTATACCTGTATTCGTTTTAGGGTCACTATTTACTTTACAACTGTTATAAAGCACAGTATATTCATAGTTTTCCCTCAAGCATGAAACAATAAACTTCAGGGGCCTTTTCTCCTACGTCATAAATATCGCATTATTATAAGTGGAACTAATAAAATTTTAACGATATTACCCAATAATACTGAGAAATTGCTTAGCCGAGTAGTTTTAGGGCAATGGTAAGCATGTATTTCCTTTACACGAAAGCAAATTATTGGTTTGTAATATTAATACATATAAAATATTAAATTTTTCGGAAAATGAGCATTGTTTTTCTACTAAACTCATTGTACTGAATCTCTATTGAACTCACTAGCTGGTGCCCGCGACTTCATCCGCGTTGAAAAATAAAAGATATAAAGCTCGACAAAATATGTAAAGCAACGCTTGACATATAGTATACGTTAACGACTGACATTATAGGAACTTTTCAAAGTTGGCTCTGGTTTGGATTTGGAAAGTAGGGGCAGGGCACACTGCGTTTCGCAGTCATTTGGGAAGCCCGTCTAACGAAAGTAATCACCCCTTAAGAGCGTAAGCACACGGCGTATTTTAAACGCGCAGACGACGCGCAGACGACGCGCGTATACGCGTTTCCAACGTGGATCGAACGCAACTTTGTAACCTAAGCACACGTGTCGACCGTGGAACGCGCGTCTACTGCGCGTATACGCGCAGATACAGCCATACAGACGCGCTGTAGTTGTACAATGGCGTCGGTTGATATCTTGGTATACGTATATTTTGGTTCCATTTCAAACCAAAATATACGTGCAACGTACAGTAAACTATTATTGCAACTGCGGCGCGGTCGGTGGCGAGTGCGCACGCCCCTCCTTTGCCCCTTTTGTGAGTGCGTTTGTATCGATTCAAACGCGCGTATAAGCGCGTTAGTCTCGCGTTTTAAGCTAATTTGAATCGACACAAACGCAATAATCGGCATCTACGGCGCCGAATACGCGCGTTCCTGAAACGCGCGTCGTCTGCGCGTATAAAATACGTCGTGTGCTATCGGCCTTACAGAAGACCACAGTGAAATAACAGCATATTATGTGCTGTTGTTTACCCTTATCCTTAATCCTTCTATGGTCGGCAGCACACTTGCAGCACATATGGCGTTGCTTGTGTTATTGGCGACGGTAGCCACCTAACATAAAGTGGACCGTCAGTTTGTCTGTCGACCTTAACATAAAAAAAAATTGGTTACAGCATCCAACTGTATCCCCCGATTTTGTTATCATCAGTTTTCTCTCCCAAAAGCACATATAGACGCAATTTTAAATAATATCTAATATATATAAAATTCTCTTGTCACAGTGTTAGTTGCCATACTCCTCCGAAACGGCTTTGATGAAATTTTGTATGTACACTTGGTAGGTCTGAGAATAGGTTTTTATCTATTTTTTATACGCGGGCGAAGTCGCCGGCAGCAGCTAGTAATCATATAAACGCAATTTTAAAGAAATATTTACGACGTCAAAAGCATTTGACCCACCCCGACCTCCCCACATATACTGGCCACAATTAGAACTTACTAATAATTCGCCAGAGGACTTAAAAGCTTATTATATACGCTATAAGTATCATAAAGTCGTGCCCGGCTCAGACAAACTTGAAAACTTCATTAAGACGTTACGGTTTGTGCACTGGCCGAAGTTACTCTCAGACATGGTTGAGCACCTTTAGAGGCCAGTTTGATGCTACTGCAGAAATAACCTCGAATAGCTGAAGAGAAATATCTTAACTCTCCCGGCTTAGAAAGTTTACGCCGTGCTGATCTCACTTTGATATTAGTTAGGTATTCTTTTTATCTCGAAAACACTTGTTCCGGGAAAGATGAATTATTTATTTTGTATGTTATGTATGTTATGTAGAGTCAAGTGCATAAATATATATATATATATATATATATATATATATATATATATATATATATATATATATTTAGAGAATCGATTCATAAAATGTTTTTTTTTTTTTATAAATGTGAACATATAAACTCATAAACTGTCATATACATGTTTCTAAACATAATAATGTTGATCCCCTACCGGCTTTGCCCGGAGGCAATTTTTTTTACGTAAAAACCTTCCCTGATTATCCCTCTACCCATGGGTGAAGACAGAATTAAAATCGGTCCAGCCGTTCTCGAGTTTCGCGCTTAGCAACACATTTAGGGATTCATTTTTATTTATATAGATATACAAACCTTTCCCATTTATTCCGAGTCAAAATTGTCAAAAGTGAAAACCGAGTCAAAATTGTTCCAGCTATTCTTAAGTTTTTGCGAGAATAACGCAAAATAAGATAAATGTACACATATAAACTGTCATTAATATTTCCCTAAATTTTTCCAATAAAATGCATTTTTTCAACAGTGAAGACCGTATTAAAATCTGTTCAGTAGTTTTTTTAAAATTATCGCGAACATACGGACAGACGAGGACTATTTGTGTACAGTACAGATTAACAATCAGTCTATAGTGGGCATAGATAAAATTAAGAATTGTAAAATAATAAAACTTTTATTGAATATGAAAATAATAGGAAGTGGGCTTCAGTCCGCGCTCGTAATTTTATTTTAATGAATTCCTCAACGGAGAATTCTTTTCGCATAGTTCTGATAAAGAGGAGCGTTGAAACTTCAAATTAAGATTCTTGGAGTTCCGCGCGGGGAATAAGATTAATGAAGGATGGCACCTGAGGGTCGCGTCGGCCCACTAACGATAGGGACCGGGTCAAGGGGGGAAGTAACTGTTAAAAATAATAAGCGGAAAAATTCTCTGAAAAGAACTTGTGCGAAGCTTTTCGGGTTTATTTGGTAGCGCTCGTTTATCACGCTAACGTACTACAGAAGTTTTAGTTCTATACCTTAACAAAGGAGAAAGGTTGTCGAAAATTATAAAGAATTGTTAATTATGGCGCCCCAAGAACATATTTTAATAGCGAAAATGTTATCATCTTTGAAGAAATATTATATATATGTCCGCGCCCCATTTTCTTAGGTGTCAAACCATTTTTTCAAAAATTTTATTACTTATCATTATTTTATTATCAGACTGCGCTATTGAATACTGCTTACATAAATATTATTTTTTATTTTATTTTTCTAAAATAAAAGTATAGCCTAAGTTACTCCTTATGACATCAGCTATCTGCCAGTGAAAGTCTTGTCAAAATAGTTCCAGCCTTTTAGAAGATTACACAACATTAAAACATTAAAAAAGACAGACAAAAATAAAAAATAAAACATATATTTATTATAAATATATATTAAATTATTAATTAATATATATTTATAATAAATATATGTTTATAAATAAATATATAATAAACATATAATAAACATAATATATAATAAACATATATATAATAAATATATGTTTATTATATATTAAATATATATTAATTTATTATAAATATATTATATTAAAAAAAAAGCAATTATTTTGACATCACACAGACGCCCCCATTTTATTTATTAGTTTGGATATAGATGATCTCTTCGGAACAGTACTTTTTATCAGTTATTTAAAAAATTCGGATGTCAAATTTTTTAAACATTTCTTTTGATAGAACGTATATTTGAAAAAAAAAAATGGCCGAATTGGTACCTACAGCGTTAAAGAGTTTAGCGATTTCTTAAGAGATTATTTTCTAATAAAGAAAAACATGAATAAAAAAAAAAACCATTCCAAAAAGCCGAGAAAATACCTCGAAAGTTGAAGAATGAATGTTTGTGTTAGTTAGTAACATAAAATAATGATGTACACGAATGTTCGGTGAAATAAATTTCAGTGTAAGCTTGCAATTAAATGCAACGTTGACATTTAGTGCGGGCCCACATTCAACGCCTTTCTGACGCATTAGGCCGTTAATAAGACAATATGTATGTGCCGCCAACAATGGGTATAATAACACGGTATAATAGTGAATGAGAAAATAGCTGGTTCACTGTCGCTAGACTGAATATCACAATGGGACGAGACAACAATGCCCTAGGACCTATATTCTGAAGCCTAGACTGGCGTTAAATGAAACAAAACCTCTCTTGAAGAAGAAAACAAAAACAAAAAACAGTTGGCAAATTCGCAAACAAATGGGAATTTTAATAAAGGCTGAGCGAAGAGAAATGCATTTCTCTATATGTTTGTCTTTGACATACATTGCTTTAAATGTATGTGGGTCTTTGTGTTTCTCTGTCAATTTATTTGAGAACGCGAACAACCTAAGACTGGCGACATAATTATATTACTTTTAAAAGTAAACATTTTTTTTTGAGTTTACTCCACGAGTATATAAAAGCCCATGGTATGAAAATTTATGGCAGTAAAATCAGAATTGTCACACGAATACGAGTACGTTATGTTATGCTATATAAACTGACGGACTCATAAACTGCATCAAAGTTCAGGATTACTTTGAAATGATTTTTTTTAATAAGTATGCAAACTTTTTAGATTAAATTATATAAATATGGAGAGACTGGCTCTTAATCTTAAAAAAAAAGCAAAATTTAAAAATAGAACTGCAGTAAAACAAATGAATATAGCCGGGAAAAGAAAATTTACTCGTAGTATCAGATTTGCGTGTTATTTAAAGCAAAGTTTTAAATTGATTCGCATTGATATTTTATTGAATTATTGTTACCAGCAGAATTGTAGGGTTAGTTTTTTAACTCATCGAGAGTTTTTGAACCATAATATGGATTCTTCGTCCGAACAAGCGGCTCAAATTGTAGCACTGGTGCGGGAGGGCTTGGATCAACGAACGATTGGTAGAAATTTAAATTTAAACCAGTCTACGGTTTCTAGAATATACAGAAGGTTTGTGGAGACAGGTTCTTACAGAAGGAGACGTGGTGCAGGCAGGACTCGAGCAACCACCGGTCGTGATGACCGATTTATTGTTACAACTTCCCTGCGAAATCGTTTCCTCACGTCAATTAACATCAAAAAAGGAGCTTAATGAAGTGCGTGGAGTAAATGTGAGTGCACGAACAATAAGAAGAAGGTTAAAGGAAGCGGATAACATCCCTTTTAGACCAGCAAATGGTCCAAATTTGTCTGTAGCTCACAGACAAGCTCGCTTAAGATTTGCGCGTGATCACCTAAATTGGACAGAAGAGCAATGGGCCTCCGTATTGTTCACGGACGAGTGTAGGATATGATTATATGGTGCAGATGGTCGCAGAAGAGTCTATCGTCGACGTGGGGAGCGATATGCTCAAAGTTGCATTGAGGAGCGTGTTCCTTTTGGAGGTGGTTCGTGTATGGTCTGGGGTGGCATATCGATGAACGGGCGAACAGAACTTGTGTTCATAGACATGGTCCGTCAAAACGGTAATAGAGGGGGTTTGACTGCACATCGCTACTTAACAGAGATCTTAGAAGATCACGTGGTGCCTTACATGGGATTCATAGGCGAAAATTTTACTTTAATGCAGGATAATGCCCGGCCGCACGCTGCTGCACAAGTTCGACAATATTGCGAAGAGGTTGGGATACGTACAATGAATTGGCCAGCACGCAGCCCGGATCTTAATCCCATTGAGCATGTTTGGGACAATATAAAAAGAGCTGTATATGCGAGAAATCCTGTGCCCACGACAGTGGCAGCACTAAGAACAGCACTTTCAGAAGAATGGGACAATATTCCGCAAGATCTTTTAATAACCCTAATAAAATCTATGCGGAACCGATTAGAATCCGTAATAAGGGCACGTGGGGGTAATACACGCTATTAAAACATAAATAAACCCTTGCATAAAGTTTGTGTCTATTGTTAAAACCAATTTTTTTATAAAACCAATTTTCCTTAAATTTCTGTTTTTTCTTCAAAAAGTCTTAAGGTCCTTTCCAGTACACAAACTTAAACTTAAGGATACGCTGTTTTAAAGTTCACGAACCAATCTAGAGGTTTCAATTTAAATCTGTATAGAAAGTTTGCATACTTGGTTAAAATATTTATTTCAAAGTCGTCTATTACTTTGATGCAGTTTATGAGTCCGCCAGTGTAGTTACGTTCTATTTTTTGAATATTTTAGAATATCTCTGAAGTTTCAGAGATAATGCGCCATCTACATAATATTAAAAAAGAACAATGTTGTTCTTTCGGCGTGTTCGAATTGTGAAAAATTAAATTTTATAATCGTTCGTAATTCGTAAGGAGTAAACCCTAACGTGTGTCGGAGCTGATACACATATTTTTTTTATTTTAGGATCGACAGAGAGGCTAACGGAGCGCTTGATGGTAGGTGGCTACCGTCGCCTATATCGCTGCTTAAAAACTAAAGGGCCATAAAACAAAAAATCCAAAAATGTTTTTATTGCAAAAATACAATCACAATCCTTCATATTGTATGTTGCAAAAAGATTTATGGTTGTTTTATTCCATATTTAGTATACTTTGATCATTTTTATATATATTCAAAAGTAACTTATATGCTTATATCTCTTCTAGTATTCAGTTTATTATAAAAGTACTTAAAACATTTAATGCTACTTAAAAATACGCTTCTAACTATGTATAATATGCATATATTTGATATATATCTAATAAGAAAAAAATAAACAAACAAAAATTTAATTTTTTTTCGATTAGCTCTCCTGTAAAAAGTGTAATTTTGATTTGTGCCCCTTTAGTTTTTAAACAGCGATATGTCGACCATAGAAGATTTAAGGATAAGGGATAAGGAAGGGATGGGATGGGGCAGGTAGGCAGGGGTATGTTCTGCATTGAAGATACGACTTTGTAACTGTTACTTTAGTATTTACAAAATTAGTGATTATTGTTTCAAGTCTCGTAACGTGATATTGTAATGTCAATGTGAAATACAATGTAGCATTAGGTCACGTATAACGCTGTTATAAACTATTCCTTTGATATCGTAAAGCTGTACAACGTATTTTTATTACATTTTGCATGTCACCCGTGAAGTTTATTGTTGCAATTATTGCTGAAACCGAGCGGGAGATTTATGGTGACAATCGTGCTGGCGACATAGTGGTATAGTGTTACGCCGTGTTTGATGGATGGTGTTTGAATAATCACTCGTTTCATATATCAAAACGGAGCTGCTATTTCTTTCCGCAAATTAACATAGATTTGTTTGGAAAAAACAAAAGGAGGCCATATGCAAACACAAGATGTAAGGATAGGACATGAACTTATTTTATTTTCAAAGAAGCTTCCATGTTGTGTAATTTTCATGGAATTTGATAAAAATATAGTAAAACTTTTTGGATTAATATTAATTTTTACGATCATAATAATCAGCTTGCATCTCTTCATTGCTGGATGTAAGCCTCTCACAAGGCTCGCCACCAAGCATGATCTTCTTTCCTTCGCACCAAGCCGCTTCCTGCGAAGCCTTTCTGGTCATCTGTCCATCTGGTTCCTACGCTGTGCCTCCATTCGAGAACTGTTTTACCCCATTGGCTGTCCGCTCTGCGACGCTCGCAGATTGTATTTTGGACTATTTGATTGACTTAAAATTTGGACTAATTGACCAAAAAATATCCATTCTTACACTTGTGAAACTAGTACTACTGATTAAAACATTGCATTTTAGTCGATCATTGAATACTAAAAATGTAGCCTTTTGTTCTAACATAGAACAAATAGTAAAATAGTTTGGAACAACCCTTTTGTACCTACATATTTTCTTTTCAAAGAAAATGGTTATTTAAAAAGTGTTTCAGTAATCGGCCTATAATGGATAAGCATATTCATTGTTCGTGTACCTACTGTTGAGTGAGAAGTCAGTAACAATGTAGCTAACAGTTTCTTTTGTATTTAACTACAAGAAAGTCAATCCAAGCCTTGCTTTTAAAGGCTTCTTCGATAAGTATTATGAAGCTTTGTTACCTACTTTAGTCTGTCTATATTTAGTAGTATTTTTATATTAAGTTGGACAGACAGGCTAACGGTTCACTTGATGATAGGTGGCTACCGTCGCCTATAACACAAACAACGCCACAGGTTTGAATAGGTTGGACATTTTAACTTTTTATTAAACTAGCTGGTGCCCGTGACTTCGTCCGCGTTGAACTATAAAAGGTACCGTATGTTTTTTCTGGTGTCCCATATAACGTGTATGCAAAATTTTATGGTGATCGGTTCAGTAGTTTTTGCGTGAAAGAGTAACAAACATCCATCCATACATCCATACATCCATACAAACTTTCGCATCAATACTAATAATAAATCTGTGAGGGTTGGTCATGGAGTAAGTTACTTTCTTTTCAGAGATATCGTGTTTTCAGAGATACTTTCTTTTCAGAGATACTGAAACTAAATTGACCATTTTTAGAATTTTTTTCTGTATGTATGTATGTATGTATGTTTCTCCATAACTCTTAAACGAATTAAATGATTTTCATGAATCTTGGTAGATAAACATTTAGACGTACGTTTAGGCTACTTTTTTCTTTTTCAACGCGGACGAAGTCGCGGGCGTCAGCTAGTTTATAATATTAGTACGGATTAATAAGATAGAGAAAAAAATGCAAGAGTAATTTCATATTCATAAAAACTTTTACGATATTCATTGAAAACCCTAATATACCTAGTCATACAGTCCCCTTACCCCTAATGCAACAAAACGCGAATACATAAGTCATGGACCCTCCCGCATTAGACGAAACGCTTAAAAGCATTGTCTTGTTTTTCGCACAAATGAGATGTTGCGAGCAATGGCGTCTTCGAACATTTCGTGTTACCAACTTTGTGAAGTGTTCTGTTTTCTTGTGTATTCTGTTCTCTTTATAAAAAAATATTTTGTTTTCATTGTCCTGTATGCATGGAAGGTATCAAACGTGCCAACTTAACAGTTTTTTTTTAGCTATTTTGACACATTCTTTATGTTACGGGTCGACAGACAGGTTTTGTCCACTTGATGGTAAGTGGCTACCGTCGCCTATAAGACAAGCAACACCACAGATGTTGCAAGTGCGCTGCCGACCATAGAAGGATTAAGGATAAGGGGTAAAGAAGAAATGGGGCAATGGGCTCTGGTATCCCTTACTTACTCGCCGAAACATAACAGCACTTATGCTGTTATTTCACGGAGGTCTTCTGTAAGCATCAAGTGGTCTGCTCAATTCCTCAAACAGAAGATATAGTGTATTTAAGCTTAATAGAAAGTCGGGGATTAATTTATAATTATTAATTACTTATAGCTCGTTCAAGAATTGGTTAGAGAAAAGTTCTCATCCTTAGTTATGTAAATGCTGGCAGTACTGAATGTTAAGCAGTTTTCTTTCGCGTGTTACTCACATGTCACGATGCAGATAAAGTAAATAAGGAAAAGCGAGTATTTATTAAGAAAAATGTTACCGAAGAAACTCATAAAGCAACAACGAAGGGAGGAACGCTCATTATCCCAGAGGGGACAATCGGGTATACCACAACAAATGCCTAAACAAATATTTTGATATTCGACCCAAAGGTTTAAATATTTGGACAATATTATACATATAGATATATTTTTTTTTCTAAAATTGTATATTTTTTCCATATTTCTATTGAAATAGAGGAACTATTTTTATAGGGTATTTTTTATAGGGTGCCATTTATGGGGTTGTAGGCATTACTGCACTATTGCTTTTTAATTTAGTGAAAACCTTATCAAAATCTGTTCGGTCGTTAAGAAGATGTTTGCGAAGAAACAGTCCATTGACAGACAGCGATTAATTGATTCTTATCACGTAACTGGTTACGTAGCGTTGGTTTCGTAGGCGGCCGAAGGGGTATAACAAATCTTTGACTTTGGGTTGCTACAGGCATATCTGTAATATAGACAGATTCTATATCTAATATTATAAAGAGAGATTTATTTTGTATTTTGTATGTTTGTAATGAATAAACTCAAAAACTACTGGACCCATTTTAAAAATTCTTTCATCTATAGAAAGCTACAATATCAGCGAGTAACATAGACTATATTTATAAAGTTATCAAAAAAATCAAAATATTTATTTATCAATTAGGTTTCTACAAGAAACTCTTATGATCGTCATAATTAATTAAAATTTACTAGGGTTTCGGAAAAAAGCCAAGATGACGATCCTGAGAAGAAACCCCGAAAGAAACTCAGGATACTATTTTTTTGTCATCATTAAAATATAAAATAACACAATACACTTATGCGGACGAAGTCGCGTGAAACAACTAGTATAAAATATGTAAGTAATAATTCTATGGGATTATCGTGTCCTGCGGATTTGAAGAATATCGCCTCGCATTCGAATACGCGTAGAATTAAAATTGCAAAACAGTACGGTTTGCAAACTAGACAAATTGTGCGTTCTAGTTAAAAACGGGATAGGTTCTTAATCGTCCTCCATATTGATTTGCATGTTTATCAGCATTCTTGTAGTCCCTATGTAAATTCACACGTCTGCCTCCGATGATTTATATTGTAATGAACGTCATGAATCACTAGGTATCGTGACTGCACGTAATTGCTTTGCCAATCGAATTAATTTCTTCGGTTAGTATTTTATGGTACAGTTTTTGTAATTGATTCCGCCGCGATATCAATAAGTTTAAAAGCCATTTTATATGAGCTATATTTTCGAGAATTTATTTTACTACCATGATTATAAAGTGTACAGATTTTACAGGCCAATATATTGTTTAGGCAGTTCATTTCAGTTTGTTAAGCGATAAACTCCACCCGTAAGGTGGAGTAATGAAATTGTCTCTTGTTTATGTTTGAAAATTTTGAATACAGTCTTACTTGTGTTGTAGATGTTGACTAGTGACCCGCTCACGGCTTCGCCCGTTATCCCTGTCTCTAAAAGTGAAAACCGAATTATAATCGGTCTAGCCATTAATGAGTTATTGCTCATTATGCAATTTTTTTCTATAATTTATATTAGTGGAAACTGTATCATTATGGTATAGAGGAAGTTAACGGAGAAATTAATGAATTCATAGAAGATATAGAAGCTAAGTATTAATTATATTATATTAGACAATATACACAACATATGTGAGTAACTACATACAACTACAATATGCCTACGAGCTTATAATAAAACAAACATTTAATAGTTGATTTAAACCCTAAAGAGTCGCTTTTCTTGTGTTCATTCGCAGTTGAAATGGCGTTGGCAATATAGTAAATATAAACTGAACAAACACACAAGTAAACATTAAAGAGCGAATAAACATTTAATTAGCGGGCAAATATCAAAATTCCGGGCGTTGACCACCTTATTTTAATGCCCATTCACGGATAAAGCCATAATCCTCCACAGAAATTACTTTCCCTCTGAGATTTAGCCGTCCTGTGCCAAACGATACCTCGCTTCACCTAACAACATTACATTTTATTACACCAAAGGTACAAGGTTTTGCTTTTTTGACGTATAAATACAAGAAATTGTAGCAATAAAAGTTAATATCTCTGTCCTTCCTTTTGGTATACCTACAGTTGCTTAATAAATGTAATATGTTTTTTTAATAAGGTCGCCAGGCCTTATAGAAAAATATTTGACCTTATATGGAAAAAGATCTGAGATTGACGGTACACTTGACTCCAGGCCGCGGCGTACCTCCACTTTCGGTTACGCCTAGGTTCCGACAAGGAGCGTAGCCCTCCCCGCCCTGGACAGCCGTGGTTTGTTGCGGATGTCCTGTCATAACGTTTCTGCTACCCCGCCCTAGAGAGGCTACGGCCTTCTATAAATATAAAGTTAAATATAATATTGTTACGCGCGGGGTAAGTTAAAATGCCGTTTAGGCGGTGTAAAAACACGATTTATTTTCGCAGACCAAGATGACTTCCAATATTACAGATGTTTCCTCAATTAAACCGTAAAACTTACCAAAAGTCGTCAATAATTCACTCAACGTGTCACTAATGCACTGTCGCAAATATCTTCGTAAAAGCTCACAAGTGTTGTTATCGTATCGCTAGTTGTCGCAGAACTGTCCCACTAGAGCGATAGCACCCGTATTCATACTCGCGCAGATAGCCCAGATAGTTTTGGAAATTACTAGAAACTAAAACGTCATAAACAAGTTTGATAAACTTTCTGGAAGGCAATTGTTGTTAGTGGAATGTGAACCTTATGTCGCAAACATAAGGAACAGTTTGCTTTGACCCTTACACAAGGAGACGCTACTCATTGTGGGCGCGGCCACCAGCTACTCGTTGTGGGCGTGACGAACGCGTGTGGAATTTTTTTCCATGTGTCCAGGACTACTCTCAAGATTTCGAGAACGTTCCATACCCTAGTCGTAACAATATAATATTATTTATTTATTTATTTATTTTATTGTAGGGAAATTTACAGGTATAATTACATAGTAACACTGGTGGGTAAATAGCTTAAACCTAATAAAAAAATTCCACTTATAAATAGCAAACTATAGTCTAATAACAACGATAAGAATAAAAGCAAAAATAAAATAAAAGTCATGGTAGGCCACTGAAAAATTTATCGGCTATAATGTTTTTTGTTTTAACTATGGAACTGCGGAACAGGTCAACATCTGTATCCTCTAATAACATTTCATTAAAAAGTCTACATGAACGCGACATGAATGTATTTTTCCTATAATTTGTTTTACTAGGAGCTACATGCAGCAAAGAGCGATTTCTCAAATTAGTATGAGAGACATTTAAATATAATATGGATAATAATTCAGCGAATATAGCGAACAATTTAACGAATATAAAAGTTTTTACGTATACCTACTTTCTTTAATATTAGACATATTAGCTCATATGAGTGGTAATCCTTGTGCGACCGACCATAACGATTTGTATTGATACCCGATGTTAGTGTCATTACTTTTTACGATAACGACTGGGCTCGCGCGATCCCCATTCCTTTGTCAAAATAATAGTCTGTTACTGGTACCGCACCATGTGCTTGATGTCCTTTAAATGAATATTCGCCCTTATTGATATGGGAGGTCCTTATACTAACTGCGAATTCTACCTTGCATAATCTGAATACATATACTAAAACTAGCCGTTGCACGCGACTTCGCCCGCATAACTTTAAAAAAACATAGCCTAGTTACTTCCTGATAACGTAGCTGTCTAAAGATGAAAGAATTTTTAAAATCGGTAGAGTAGTTTTTGAGTTTGGTCGCAGCGCAGTTGCGTTACCTATGGCGATGCTTGCGTTATAGGCGACGGTAACCACTTACCATCAAGTGGACCGTCAGCTTGTCTGTCGACCTTAACATAGAAAAAAAAATTAGGCGATAACGAAAAACTTTTCCTATTTACATGTGCAAATTTTGTTTTTCAATTTGACTTAGTTTGCCTTCACGCGTGATATGGTCAACAAGGGAACGCGCCATATGTACATTCCTATGTGATTCCGCTTTTTTTCATGTTCCCGTAACTGAATTACAATTTCACGCACAGTGTAAAAATTCTTTTGAATGAGCCCTT
Source organism: Synanthedon formicaeformis (assembly GCA_945859745.1). Lineage (NCBI taxonomy): Eukaryota > Metazoa > Arthropoda > Insecta > Lepidoptera > Sesiidae > Synanthedon > Synanthedon formicaeformis. The sequence continues at coordinate 5,317,724 of OX243967.1, read as the reverse complement.
TTCGGCTTTGAATAGGGTTCTAATTTGAACGGTGAATGAAAATGTTTGTAATTGTTATCTGAAGGGAAACCCGTCCGATCGTCCCACGAGCCTGTCCATCTATCAAACCCGCGAAACATCGAATTCGCTTGGAATATGAATGGCTTTTTATCCTTGTTTTTGAATTTTTACTTCGAAGCGATTTGTATGTGTTAAATCAAGCCGAGATATTATTTAAAATAAGCTCAATCCGGCCTCACTTCGCTATGGCGCATGGAGCGGACACTGCCTATATAAGTATAAATATTTTATATTTTTCTCAACGAATTTTTTCCAAAAAGTAAAAAATAAAAAAGTAAAAAAAGTAAAAAAGTAAAAAAAAATAAAAAGTAAAAAAATATTTTTTTTTTCTAAATAAAAAGTAGCCTATGTTACACATTAGGTATTATAACATTAGATAACTGTCAGTGAAAACCCCGTCAAAATTGGTCACAGAGATTATACGAAACAAACAGACAAAATTTTAAATTACCGCATATAGGCACTTTGATATACCTTATTAAATCAAAGTATATAATTATGATACATATGAGAATCTCACTATAAAGTTAGAATGTTTGAGTAGGCACTGCCTTTAGAATACATGTATCGTTTTGTAATTGGGGTTCTTGATGTTGTGTTAATTAATCAATCAAACACGTCCCATTATTAAGTCATTACCTTTAATTACCCTACACGAGAATTAGTTAAACAGCTTAAGGCTCTTCTATTAACGTCCTTCAAAAGTTACAAGTGCTTTTTTTGTTATCCATTGGGATAATTTCATATATATTTGTATGTATTTTTATATAGAACATTGTTCCTCAACATTTTAACAGCCAATAAGTTAAGTAAAAAATATCGCCACAACCTCAGTAGGATTTTGATGATATACATTTTTATTATAAATTAAATGTATAAAATTAATAAGAAAATAAAACATAAGATATTAGAATTTTATATACGTTTTCTGGTAAAATTATTGTTTTCTATTACAATCAGACAGTAAACATAGTATGATTTATTAGAATTTGCAGTTTCAACTATGTTTTCCATTAGGAATACTAATGACGAATAGCTTTCACGGTCCGTCAGCAGTGAAAGCTTTTGAAAGAAAATGCGAACACACTGTTTAGCTTACTTTTGGAATGATATGTTGTGCCGGGGGAATATTATCAATCTTTATAAGTGGAAAATTCGAATTTTCTGTAAGTTATATCAAGAAAATATTTTTACATATTTTACACATCATTTATAATGATTATAACGAAAACATGTGAAATTATTATAACACAAGCACCGCCACTGGTGTCGCAAGTGCGTTGCCGACCACAGTAGGATTAAGGATAAGGATTAGGATAGGATAGGCAAATGGGTTCTGCACCCCTTCAGCTTACTCACTTACTGAACACAACAGCACACATGCTGTTAATTCAAAAAAATTTTGGGTTGCCAAAAAGATTGTGAAAAGCAGTGTGCCCTACCACTACTAACTAATTATTATAACAATAGAGAAATTAATTTTTAAGAAAAACTATTGGGGCGGAGCATATTTTCTATATCCAAAGTTATTACCGAGAAACACTAGCTTGGATACGCGGGCTTTGTCCATGATTTCTTAAGATCCTATAGTTTCTAGTATAACACTGATTATTCGCTAAAATATAGAGCTGTTTTTAAAATGTTTAAAAAGTTTTTAAATCTTTTTTTCATATTGTTGTACATTATTTAATAATGTCAAGGTATGATTCATACCATTAATTCAATATTGACAATTGAATTAAAAGAAGTGCCTTGTTCAAGTGATAAGAAGTATGTGTAATAAAAGGCTAAATAAAGTTTACTAGATTCTCTGAAACAACTAGGTGACTTACGTGTTTATATTTAATCTTCTTTTTCATCAATGATTTTTTTACAAATCAATGTATGGCCAATCTATGGTCGTAAACCAGGCAGACGTAAAACGTATACACTAAAATCCATCTGGTTATTTTTTGTATTCACTGGGTTGTGGGCTCAGTACACTACAGCTACATTTGCCTGTAATATGGCCACAGATTAATTCAAACACAAATGGCACTATTCTATTGCACTTGTCAGAATAATTAAAAAAATAACTAACAACATGAAATGAACGAAGACGTTTCTGTTTTTTTGAAATAGATTTACAATCGCATGGAATAACATTTTTTAAGCTTTTATTCAATTTCGGTTAAGTGAAACACAGGAAATATAATAAGGGAGTGAGAAAAATATTTACTTATATGTTAGATCAAGAGCCTAAAATAAAAAATGGAGGAATTGTACTCCAGGGTGAACATGAGAAGAAGAAAACGAAACATCGCCTAGGATACAATGTTCCTGTAAAAATTCTGGTCGTAGACAATAATAGGCATTATTGCGACAAAGTATGGTATTCTATATGCCTTGGATTATCTCAGTTGTTGATAGGTGCTGCAAATATGACGACTTTTATATACACCACCAAAACTGGCGACAATCATGCAATCGTGTTGAGTATTGGGGTATGTTTGACATGTTATTATTGTATCTTAATTTTGATGAGTCTTAACTACATAGATGGTGCCCGCAACTTAGTACGTTCTGTACTAAGTTATGTACTAAGACAAAGCGCACTAAGACTTCTGTACTAAGACAAAGCGCTTTAAAACATACTTTATAATGCGCACTGCCAAGGTTTGGAACTCACTGCCAGCGTCTGTATTTGCGAGCTCATATAAACCAAATTTTTTCAAAGTTCGATTGAATTGGCATATTCTGAGTGAGCTCGCTCCATCTTAGACCTCATCCTTGCTACACAGCTGGTTGTTGGCCAAGAGAAAACCCATCTCTAATAATAAAAAAAAGGTTAATATCAAATGACCCGAACCAACTGTAATGACCTTGACAGCGTCATCTTAAGATAATGATTACTGCGATCCACTCTTAGTGACTAATACGAGTACGATTACAGTATTATGTCATTACTAACTGTTTCTCTTATACATTTACAGTTCCACTTCTTTTCTGCGGAAGCTATATTAACCCTAAACTATATGAATGGTTGGTCGGCTCCAATAAAGTCATACCATAGACAATTAATCCATGTAATTCTTCAAATTTGTGCAATAATATGCATTATTGCTGGTACGGCGCTTGTTATTGTTGATAAAGGAATGTCGGTTTCTATACATGGGTTGTCAGGTAAGTTGATGATAAATAAAACATTAATTCATATTAGAAATTATTAGACTACTTATTTATCTTTTTACGTAAAAGTCGACAGGCATTCTGATGGTCCACTAGTGATTAATTATTTAATTAGAAAATTGTGAAATTTTAAATAAAATAAAAAAGTATCTGAAATATGGCCCGCAATGAAGGTTGTTCATGAAAAATCTCTATTTTCTCAAAGTCAAAATTAAACTGAGAGGTCAAAATCAAGATGTTCGTGATATGTTTGATAGCTTGGATGTCTGACAAGAATTCACTGTCAGAAGTGGTCAGAAGGGTTGCGTCGCGATGTATGGTTGCATCAGTTACGGCTCAGAACGCGTCGTGGCTTTTCTTTATTGACACACACAACGCGTTGTGATCGAACTTTATAGAAGCCACGACACGAATTTCGATAATTGTGGCCTTTTGTATTTGCCAGAACGCATCATGGTCGGAACGGTTCTATAAAGTGCCACGACGAGAATTTCGCCCACATTTCCACTTAGTAGTACCATTGATGGTTAATACTGGGCTTTTTTTAATTCTTATTGGTACCACTGTATTACGAGTGAGAACTAATGAGACTCAAACACAGTCTTTGAGCCTTCAATACAAAAAATTTCTTATTAAATTTATAAGATTATCTAGAATACCAGTCTGACTCTAGAATACAGCTTGTAATTTTTTTTTAAAACTGTTTTTTTTTTTCCTCTTACAGGAATGATAGCTGCAATTTTAGCCGTAGTCAGTTCACTGTTTGGTGTTATGGCTTACCTGAAGCAGAAGATGAAAACAGTGCATATGACGTTTGGCTTATTAACTTTTGTATTGTCTTCTATAAGTTATTGTTTCGGTATTTTTACAGAATCATTTGAAAAGTGGTCAGATCCGTCGGTGAGATTTATGATGTTAGGTTTCATATCTTTTTACACGGCTATTATTATTGCAACGGCGTTTTTGAAATGTATGTCGAAATTATAAATAATAAAAAAATAAAATATGAGAAAATGTACTTTTGAAATATTCTATAATATAATATAATATTTGTATGACATATAATATTTATAATAATATTATGAAAAGAATAAGTCTGTTCAATTTAATTTGTATTGTATTATTTATTTTTATTGGCTAAGCAATGTGTTTTAGCTACATAACCACTTGTGCACAGATGCAACAGCACATTTTATTGAAATGAAAAGATTTTATAAAGACAAATCTTAATTAAATCTTTTAAAATTTAAATTATTTAATTTTGAGTGATTTATTTTGTGAGAGCAAATATAGTGACATTATATTTGGCCAAACTAATAATCTCATAGGAAACAATGTTCCTAATTACATCTAACTATATCTATCGGAAATGTTAGATAAAAAAGTTGGTCTCGGACACATTCGTCACTTTCACAAAAACGCAATTATATATTTTTAGTTTTTGTGAAAGTGACGAATGTGTCCGAGACCAAAAAGTTTATCCCATTTTTTTACCCATACTTATAATGTCGATATAATATGTTTTTATGTGATCTCAATATGTTTTCTCAACACATTATTTTCACTATAACAATAATATAATACGCGAACGAAGTTATTATTTATTTATTTATTTATTTACAATTCTGTTGGTTATCAAGTTTTTTTTATTTTTATTACTAATTCATTTTATCACATTTTATCAGAAGACGTGAGAGAATTATCATCGATAAAAGATGCGTGACTAACATATCAAATATAATGTAATTCCAAAATGTTGATATATTAACTTGGTTGTTTGTTTCTTTCACTTCTGCTTAGTTAGATTGTCCTTAACAGTGTCTTAGGGGAAGAGAAATTCTAAATGTTGATCTGAGTTATAAATATTTTAGATTAATAATTTACGTAACATGGATGTAGAACCGTTGATCGATACAGTAGCAAACGATGAAGTTGCTCTTGATAATAGTCGAAGTGAAGTTGAAAATTCTGACGCCTCAAGTTCTGGATTAAGCAATTACTCGTGGGAAGCGTTTCGTGCTTCCATTAATTCTTTCGTGCACACTTTAATTGATGTTTGCGTTTTCGTGACATTGTGGTTCGCTTTCAAGTCTACGCCGTTAACTACGTTTCAAATACACATAGCTCTTAATGTTGTAGGAGTAAGTATGAATTGACTTTTTTCATGTTAAGAATGGGTATAAAGCAAACAAAATTTGTAATTCCACCCGCGTGGCCCCTTGGAGATGACAGTGACACAAAATACGTAGAACTACGCACAACATGCGACGGAAGATGCGCATCTCGCTCAATAAAAATGTTATAAGTGCCAAAAGTATTAAATATTAATTATTCCTAAACTACAATGTCAAATGAAAAATTGTTACATACAGCCTTAGATAATATGTGGAGTGAAATTACCGATACACTTTTAGCTTTGTAATGTGTGTCATTTTGAAAATAAAACTAAAATCGATGGAAATGAGAGCTCACTTGGTGATTTTTTTCTATCGAGAAAATTTCATTATATTATGTTTTCTGTTACACACGTCACTTTCATTTATAATGTATTTATCTATTTAAAAAAATTAATTAAATTAGACTTTGTTTACTTAGATAAAATTCAAATCTAGGATTGGCTATTTCTGTTTATACCCGCTCTTAAGGTCAACAGACAGGCTGACGGTCCAGTTGATGGTAGGTGGCAACCGTCGCATATAAAATTAGCAACCCAACAGGTGCTGCAAAATGAGCTTGTGAGCATAATATTATTTTCGCAAATAATTATATTCTCAAAATATTATATTCACAAAACATTACATTCGTAAAATATTACATTTTGGACAACCATGGTTAAAAATGTTTAATTAAATGGCTTATTATGTTCTTAAAATATTATATTAGCAAATTATTACATAACTACTCAAAATTTCAATCAAATCAAAATTAAGTTAACTTATTTGTTCTTAATTTAGCAAATGATTTTAAGTATTATACTATTGTTGTTTTGTTTATAATATAGTCTTAAATGTAGGTATTGCCGACTATAGGGTAGTATTAAAATATAAGGGATCGGAAAGGGGTAGGGAAAAAGGGCTCGGGCATCCCTTTAAAAAATCACTCAGCGAAACATAAAAGTACACGTGCTGTTATTTCACGATGTCTTCTGTAAGGGGGTGGTTACTGCTGTAACTACTTTCTAGATCGAGACCAGAACCAACTTTAAAAAGTTCATTTACAAAGTTGATCCTGCCAGGTATCGAACCCGGGAACCCTGAAACAGAGACAAGCACTCATCCAACGGCCAACGGGATTCTTTTAAATTGGCTACATAATATTATGTGCTTGTTGTACCCTCGATCTCGTCCGCGTTGAAAAATCCTGAGAATATATCTGACATAGATCGCTGTGACGACGGTGACGTTAATCCAGGTAATAAACTATCTGTGTGCCAAATTTTATCCAAATCCGTATAGCCTGCGTGAAAGAGTAAAAACATCCATATTTCCATACGGATTTTCCAATTTTCGCATTTATAACAATAGTAGGTGGACCACAGGTAATACCCGGATGTATAATATGTGTCGTTCATTGTAAAAGTGGTGTAACTCCCTTTTTTAAAAAAAAAAACATCTTTTCTTGCCTAATGGTATCACATTTAGTCATAACTTTCAATATAAAAGTGAAGTAACTCTAATAGATGCATTAAAATCCCATAGATGAAAACAATGAATGAATGCTTATATTTTTTTTCCTACACTATAATTCGCAAAAAGCTCGTTATTCTAAAATTCAGTTACAAGGAGAGAATTCACTTTTACAATGAACGACACATGTATAGATGAGTCTTAAAAATAATCCTGTAGTAGACCTCATTACGTTTTTAACCACAAATTGCTTGTGTTTAAAGAAGAATAATAAAATCTAGTGAAACAAAAGACTCTCATTCAAAATACAATCAATTTTCTCTTATTTACATAGAATCTTCAGATACGAGTATAAATGATACGTATACAATATGCACTTGACATTGAATGTTCATACTATGAAAATATTTATTTTTCTTTGCTATCAGAGAAAGGGCAGAAACATTGTATTTGATAAGAAACCATTGTATTGATTACATCCTGTTAGATATTGATTAAACGTCATATAATATTTATCGGTTACCACGACTCGTTTGGCTGAATCTTAATCACTATCACTAACATATTATTATGATAAAACAAAGTCCTCCGCCGCGTCTTTCTGTCTGTTTGTTCGCGATAAACTCAAAAACTACTGCACCGATTTTCATGCTGTTTTCACCAATGGATAGAGTGGAAGGTTTTTAGTATATAATTGACAAAGTTACGCGGGCGAAGTCGCGGGCAGCAGCTAGTTTAAAATAAAACTCTCATTTTACAGATTAAACCAATTTTATTTTTCAAAATACTAGAATTTATATTATTAGCGTATATATTATTACGTAGATATAACATAATAATATTCCATTAATGGACATTGTTCTCTTCTCAGTGTGAGGAGATGTGGACAATATTCCGCCACTTCTACTTAGCGCAAATTGGTAGGGCTTAATATGACTGTATTCAAAGTCTTCGCGAAAAAGTACATGCACGCAACTTCGCCCGCGTAACTACAAAATTAGCTTACTATAAGTGAATTAATTTTTAATATCTATACAGTAGTTTTTGGGTTTATTCATACAAACAAAAATTCAAAAAAATTATCTTTTTAATATTAGTAGGTACCTTAAGTTTGATATTCTCAGCTATAATTTATAAAGATCTGTTCAGACGTTTGAAGACCATCATTTGGTAGTTTTGTAAATAAATAGTTGAAGAAGGGATTTTGGTCGATCGCAACTGGTTACGAAGCTCAGCTTACGTACGCGGCCGAAGCCGATAACCAACCATACTCTTCAGCAACTTACAGCAGATTTGGGTTCAATGGAAAGTCTGGGGTTAGCTTATAATTTTTGGTAATAGTTTGTTTGTATATTACTTATAACTAGCTGGTGCCCACGACTTCGCCCGCGTTAAAAGTAAGGGATGTGTAGCGCCTGACTAAATCTGCTGTTATAAAATTTTCAGGGGTTGTATCTTTATTTTTAGTACATAGCTGGTGCCCGCGACTTCGCCCACGTTTAAAATTATATACTAAAACCTTCCTCTTGAATCACTATCTATTAAAAAAAACCGTTGCGTAGTTTTAATGATGATAGTGAAGATGAGGATTTTAATATTTCTTTAAACTCTCTTTCCAGTATCAACTATTAATGTCTGACGCTATCCTTTCTTTGGATCCGTTTAATGGTTGGTCCAGAACACTAACTTCTTCTCATCGACGTCGCGCTCACTGGATACTGCAACTGGTAGGATCTGTTGCTGCTATCACCGGCTCTATCCTCATGATGAGAGAGAAAAGTGTCAATTTTAACACCCTCCACGGAAAACTTGGTAAGCTTATATTTTATTCTAAAGCAATAAAAGACCTCTTTTTTTTGACGAGGAGTAATCCGCTTACAGATTCCCTACCACTGGCTAGGCGGAAGGGATACGTGGGGGTCGCCCAGCACCTGATCGTGGCGGCACTGGGAATACCCACTAAAATTCCCCGGTGCCTCCTCGCCCTTTGAGCGGTGTGGACCGGGCTCTGCCGAGGCAACAACTCCGATCCACCCCAGGGCAGCCTAGCCAACGCTGGCTAGGCTAAACGCCAACGGGGGATTTCCCGGAAACACCGGAGCAATCCCCAGGCGGGGGAAAGGAAAATAAAAGACCTATGTTATTAGGTAGTTATTCCCCTTGGCACGCATAACTCCTATGTATTTTCTCTCTTATCTATTTTATGAAATACTAGCAATACTCGCGACCTCGTCCACCGTAAAAAATGAAAACACATAAGAAAATATATGTTAACTATATTGCTATTTTTTTTATTTTAGAGTGTATGTTAAATCCTATGTTATGTTAACTATTTCTTATGTTCAACGATTCTTGCGTTATTGAGTAACAAACATCCAAATATAGAAACTTTTACTTTTATAAGTACTAATATTACGAGTATTAAGACTAAGATAAGGTCAAAACTTTTAAGAATGGTTGTCCTCAACATTGAAGAGTTAATTAATTAATTTTTAAGAATTAACCAGACCAATGGCTATAGTTTCAACCAGACCAAGGGCAACTTTGAAAAGTTCATTTCCACCGGGAATCCAATCCGAAACCATTTAGCTGGAGCACTAAGACACTTAACCACTAGAACAATGGCTTTTTACTCCAAGTAAAAAGGAATAAAAAATATTATGACAGCTGCAGAAATAACCTTCAAGTATTAAAAAAATTGATAAAAGTAAGATACATCCAAAATGCCAGATGTCTATTGATAAAAATACCTCCAATTACATTTTTATGCTCAAAATAGAAATACGATACCTGAGAAGATATTCACTATTGATGATCAAAATCTTATAAAACACAATTTATTCAAACCACTACAATATACTAATACGATTTACTATTTCTTTAATCAAAATATGACCTCAAGCAATTACTGATAAAATCGTAGACGTAAAATATGCAGTAATCATTTTTTTTTTTCAATTCTGCGTGTGCGAAATTTAATTAACTATTTAAAACGAGATAAGATTCTGATATTTTATCAGCAGACGGTTTTAAGCATATATATATAAATTTTCAAAATCACCGATAAAATCTTAGGCTGAAATAATGATGATAAATATATTTTACAATTGTCGTCACGTTGCTAATCCGCAATCAATTACGATGTAATTAGCTATTTTAAGCTAGTTCATTATATGAGTATATTCAAATATAAATAAAATTGTTTGGTAATTGTTGTAATACATCATCCAAGTGATGGATAGTGCCACTTTGGCAGGGCACTACTTTCGCGCGGCGGTTGGGCTTGTCGGTGGCCCTCGACAAGTCCGAGGCGCTGTGTTTCCACGGCCCTCGGAACATACCACCGCTTGATAGCCATCTCGTGGTTGCAGGCGTTTCCATCGCTGTTGGGTCGACAATGAGGTATCTCGGCCTCGTCCTCGACAGTCGATGGAAATTTGATTGTCATTTCCGCCAATTGGCGCCGCGACTCATTGGAGCCGCTGCCGCACTTGGGAGGATACTCCCCAACCTGCGTGGGCCGAATACGGCCTGTCGCCGCCTCTACGCTGGGGCGGTACGGTCCATGGCCCTGTATGGGGCTCCCATCTAGGTGGACCGCCTGACCGCCCGTAATAGGCCACTTTTGCGCCGCGCGCAAAGGGCCATGGCGGTCAGGATTGTGAGGGGGTACCGCACCATCTCTTTTGAGGCGGCGTGTGTACTGGCTGGCACCCCTCCGTGGGAGCTGGATGCCGAAGTGTTGGCGGTGGTGTACCATCAAGTCGCGGACGCACGATCGCGCGGCTCAGTTTTGTCATCGGAGGAGGTCGTCAGGTTGAGGAGAGACACTCCCAGACGATCCTCCTCCAAAAAAAATGGGAGGAAAGGCTGGCGGAACCCAGTGCGGGCCGCCTGACGATTGAGGCCATTCGCCCCTCCCTAGAGGGATGGCTGGCGAAGCGGCGCGGAGCCCTCACGTTCCGCCTGGTGCAGGTGCTCTCGGGGCATGGTTGCTTCGGGCGTTACCTTCACCGGGTGGCCGTGAGAGAGCCGTCGGAGGAATGCCACCATTGTGGCTGCGCAGTTGACACTGCGCAGCACACTTTGACTGAATGCCCCGAATGGGCAGAGCAGCGCGCCGCTCTGTCTCTCGTCGTGGGCTCCGATCTCTCGCTGCCGGCCGTTGTGAATTCGATGGTTGGCAGTGACCTTGCGTGGCAGGCGATGCTCACGTTCTGTGAGCACGTTATGTCGCGCAAGGAAGCGGCAGAAAGGCAGCGGGAAGAGGATCCCCTCTCCCAGCCAATCCGCCGGAGAAGGCTCGGGCGCAGGCGGGTGGCCTACATCCGCCGCCTTCCACCCTAACCGGGACCGGGGCGGTGGTCTTGGGGGAGACTGCCGCCCGTCGCAAGGTCCCCCGAGTAGGCCGGCGTACCTCCACTTTCGGGTACGCCGTGGTTCTGACAGGGAGCACAGGCCTCCCCGCGTTGGATAGCCGTGGCGGGGTACCGTCCCCACGACCCCGCCCATCAGCGGTCGCGACAGATAGAAAGTCGTTGGGTTTTAGCCGGTAGGAATCCGGCATAACCCCGCTGTGTCCCCTACACTGCCGGGTATCCAAGAGGATTTCCCAACGTTAAAAAAAAAAAAAAAAAAAGAAAAAAAAAAAAGGGCACTACTTTCGCACTGCATTTCGCAGTCATTAGGGCAGTAACTCCTTACAGAAAGACCATCGTGAAATAACAGCACGTGTTCTGTTATGTTTCGGTGAGTAAGTAAAGGATTCCAGAGACCATTTAGGGAAATGGTCATAATGTTACTGTAGTTGGCGCAACGCACTTGCAGCACCTGTGGCGTTGCTCGTATTGTAGGCGCTACCTATTTTATTACTTATAACTAGCTGGTGCCCGCGACTTCACGCGCGTTAAAAGTAAGGGATGTGTAGCGCCTGACTAAATGTGTAAAGCAATATAACGCCTGACATCCTTGCTGTTATAAAATTTTCAGGGGTTGTATCTTTATTTTTTGGATATAGCTGGTGGCCGTGACTTCGCCCGCGTTGAAAATTATATACTAAAACCTTCCTCTTGAATCACTCGTAGTTTTAAAGACCTAAGCATACATAGGAACAGACAGACGGGAAGCGACTGTTTTATACTATGTAGTGATAATAAAAATAACTATGTTTTTCTTTTTCAGCATTGGCTAGTTTAATTTTAACTGGCATAAGCCTTCTAAATGGACTGTCATCAATGTACGCGGAGGTATTACGTCGGTTCATACCCACTTCACTATCCAAGATCAGCCATGTGCTCTTAGGCACATCTGCTTTTGCATTGTCGTCAGTGTGTTTGGCTACTGGATTCAACAAAGGTTCGTTTAAGGAATGGGCATCAAAGGAAATCGCTTATGCTATGATAGGAATAACATCAACGTTTACTGTCCTTATAATATTGATGCCTTGTAGAAATTTCTGGGGGAAAGTTGGTCGAATTTTTTGAAATTACTTTTCTCAATTTAAGAACAAGTGCTTGGATTTAATAATTCTAGAGTTCTGTGTACTTGGCGTCGCAATAGTAATGTGGCTATAATTTCTGCAAGTTGAGAATTAACTGTTCAAATAAATTGGTTAAATGGTAGGCAATAATTTTTGCTGTGTTAACGTCGAGCGTTAAAATTGCTAAAATAAATGCTCCGCGAATTAGGGAGGAATAATTGTGGTACGAAATAGCTCCTGTGAGTGCTGTTGTACCGCCATTTTGTGATATCGCTTCTACTTCGTGTAGCAGAAAGGAAATTACAGTATTTTTTTTAAAAAAAGCCCACCAGAGATTCTTATTACTCTAACAAAACTCGCCATACCGCAGGCAAGAACGAATTTGCTTGGCGCGAGCTCTACGCAATCTGACTATTTGTGATATCTTATAATAATTAATTTTAGGTTATTGTTGTAATTTTATGTATGCACATGTTCTTGTAATTAACAATTTAATTTGTAATTCAGGAAATAATCCACCCAATTAGGGTTACTCCTGTAATTAAGTTTGTTTTTTTTTTTTATGTTAAGGTCGACAGATAGGCTGATGGTCCACTTGATGGTAGGTGGCTACCGTCGCCTATAACACAAGCAACGCCATAAGTGCTACAAGTGCGCTGCCGACCATAGAAGAATTAAGGATAAGGGATAAGGAAGGGAAGGGGTAATGGGCCCTGGTATCCCTTACTCACACACCGAAACACAACAGCACATAATGCTGTTATTTCACGGTGGTATTCTGTAAGGTTTGTGTGTTGAAATAAATAAATAAATAAAAATAAATAAAATTGTGCTCTCATGAAATAGAATAAACTGTTCAAGTGAAAGTAAATAATCAAACACAATACAAACTAGTTTCCATTTTGCAAACTAGTCTCGACATTTCTTTGAATGGAGTCCTCAGACGCCGATAGAATACAAATAATGCCGTGAGAGCCTCTTGGTCAAAGGTCTACACACTTCTGCGAGCAGTGTCACATTTATCAAAAGATATTGCCGTTCATCTGAAACATTTAGCAATAGCAACAATACTATATATTCCAGAATGTGCGTATCGAGGGCCATTACTCTTCCCCTGAGTTTCCTTTATACGTTCAGATGCCATAAAGATAGGTGGAAGCGTACACCGACTCGTTATCCGTTCTGATCGCTACCTGTACCCAATCAAGTTTGCAGACGATATAACTGTGTATTCTCCCCGAGATCAGCTAAGAATTTCATTTATTTCCTACATTTTAATCTTTACGAACCAATTTTCTGTGTCTTTCATTGTTTTGAGTTTCATACTTAAATTTTTATATTACTGATTTTTTTTAAATATACCTAAGTATATTAATATAAAACTAGCTGTGCGTGCGATTTCGTAAGTGCAGATCGTTTTTTGAAAATACCACATGACCCTAACATTTCCAGGATAAAATGTATCATATATATGTCAATCCAGGTAATAAACTTTTTTGCGTTTTGGCACACATTCAAACATACAAACTTTCACATTTATAATATTATTAGAATTAGGATTAGGATGCTCTAAAATTCGACATTAAATGCCAGTATTTTCTGAACATGTAGTTTACGATTATTTTTAATGTTTTATACCATAAACTCAATACATTTATGTTTAGAGTCACTAAAACATAAAGTTTTAGATGCCAATGCATTCGCTTCTGTAACATAATCCCAAGAGACACATTCAAATCGTGCAAATTCAAATTCAAATCAGCGATAAAACAAAAATTATGTGAATTGTACCTTTGTTATTATCATTTGACTGTAATAACTGCTTGATTTTGACAACTGTAGGTTCTATTTATTGTACAGTGCTTATACCCCGAATTACGAATTGAGAAGATCATCCAAAGTCTCTTCTTATGTATTTCTTCGTGTAATTAGCAGATTACTATTAAAATCAAAATTGTCTAAAATTTGGTCTTATACAACAAAAGACCAAAATTAAATTTTGATATAATTTAGTATTTTGGTTTGGTTTGAATTGTTTGTTAAATAAAACATAGCAGAAAAACATAAATATAAGTTTTATTAAGAAATATATTTTACAACAGTCAGGCAATGATGTTTCATTTTATCGTGTAGTTACATAAAATGCTTTGAGATTCCACATATAAATGCCTATAATTTTTGAAAATGTAGTTTACGATTATCAGGTTATTTCAAATCTATGAATGCAGTTTTTCTTAACTTAAACTATTAAGTATGTTTGGAATATTTGTATATTACACATATTGTAAAGTTTAAATTTTTTATACCTATATATATACCCTATGATTAATTACCTGTTATAATTTAGAGTAGAATATGTTTTTTCTTTAACTTATTTCCTAATTTCTAACTTTTAAATGTATTAACAGTCTTTTTGTAGAAGTTCATGAAAGGATTAATGATTATAATAAAAGTGTAGGTGGCAGTAAACGCCATTAAAGTGTATGCCATTTCTGCGGTAGCCCAGTTCTTGAAAAGGTTTTTCTCAAAGCCGTAGCAAAGTGAAATAGTAGAAGCGCCAAACCCAACAATACCAAAACAAATGTGTGTGATCTTGGACAAGTTTCCATTGAGGAACTTTCTGAACTCGTAAGCGTATAGTGAACTTAATCCGTTGACGAGGCACACGGTCGTAAACACCATTGCAACTAAAGCTGCAAAAGATGAAAGAAAAATTTAATCTCAGTTTACAAAACCCATTAAAACATCTAGACATATTAGAAGAAAGATAAAAAAATATTAACATAATAGTAAAGCTATAAACAGAATAAGGGCTGTGTTAAGATCTATTAGGACAGGACGAAGGACAGGACAGTCAGTTTTCAGCAAAATTTCTGAGATTCTGAGATTAGTGTGCACAAAAGCACAGAAAAACAGACAAAAATTCTAAAATATATTTCTTTGATTTCGGTATCATAAGTACGTGTACAAATTGTTATTTTGAAAAAATATTTAATTTACCGTACAGACATGGTTCGTTTACGATTTTATTATGATTTTACTATCGAAACCTTTTTTGCAGTAAGTGTAAAATTTCCTTTTGAATTTTGTCCTTAAACATGTTAATTAAAAAATGGCCCAAGATGATTGTGTAATACGAGTATTACCAAAGAAGATTGTGTAGAAAAATTATAGCTTACCAAATTGACCATGAAGAGTGTTCCAGTGCACACTTTTGTCAAGTATTTTTATGATACTTCCAGCCAAAGAAAGACCTGCCCCAAGTATTTGGAGAACCCAGTGAGCTCGTCGTTTATCAACAACGCGAAGTTTCGATGACCACCCGTTGTCTGACGACAAAGAAATTATTGCTTCGGCCATCAACAGTTGGTACTAAAAAAGAAAACAGTACACTGAAACCTAATCCAAATTGATTCATTATTGTCACCTAATTATGTGTTGACAGATTTTATTTTGATTTATTTTATATTATTTTTATATTACATACTAATCTTGTATTTTAAATTTATAATAATAGACATGAAGATTTTGTTATAATTAATATTTAATTTAATAAATTAAATTATTATTTATTTACCCTTATTAATTTTATTTGTTGCATTTTTTGTTTTCTGCTAGATATTATTAATTATGTAACTAAGTTAATTTTTTTAGTTAGTTATCTAAGTTAACTAAAAGTGACTATATTAAAAAAATGTAACATTAGGTTCTCTATTAAGAACTATTTTCATTAATGAAATAAATAAATTTATTTATTTCATTAATGAAAATAGTCAAATCAATCAAATCAAATCAAATGAAATATAAATAGATGTTAAGGGTAACGATGTCTTTTAAAATGAAATCAAAATTTTTTGTTATTAATGTGAGTAAACTAAACAATTGAAATATTTAATTGCAAACAGTTATGAAAGAAAAAAGAAATGCATTTCTATTCAATTTTGCTTACCCCAATTACACACAATGTGATGTGGAGCGGTGTAGCGCCTAATGGCAAGCCATTTCTAAATGCAAACATAAGAGAAATTCCCACGACTATTCCTATTAGAATATGGGCCAAAAGATATGAACTTGATTGAAATATTTGAAGCTTATAGTTTTCTGTGGACACCGTTGGAACTGGTACAACAGATGTTCCATTTTCTGCTTTAGACGCCGCATGACTTTCCGAATCAGGATATGTGGAAATTTCTATTGCGTTAGGTGGCATTCTTTTTTTAAATTTTAAAACTATGTAGCAAAGCCGTCGAATGCCTAATGTATACGTAATTGGCGCGTACCATATTAACGTAGTATTTATATTACCAGTGAGAGTAGATAAAATACTATCATCAAGTGATTATTAGAGATTGCGAACTGATCGTGAATACAATCTTTTTTTTACACAAACCATAATCTCTTTGTTAATAAAACTGGTTTTTACTAATTTGTTATCACGAGTCTATCACGCGTTAGATTCGTTTTTAAATATGTGATAGAAATGAATAAATATTCTGTATTATATTACAATTTATCTATTAGGTTTATTAGAAGGCTTTAAGACTAATATAGATTAATAATAGTTTTTATGACATTTAAGAAGGTATTTAAAAGTAGTATAGTATTCTTTATGTATCTTTACATACCTAGTATAAAACAAAGTTGATTTCCCCAGTCCGTCCGCGGACTTCACTAATGCGGTTTTCACTAGTGGAAAGAGCGGTAAACAAGGAAGTTTATATAATTCAAACCGGACGAAGTCGCGGGCACAATATATATGAGAAATATAATTATTTTTATAGATATGCTAGCTGTTGCACGCGACTTCGCCCGCGTAACTTTATAAAATATAAAGCTACTTGCTGATAATATAGTTTTCAAAACGTGAAAGAAATTTTCAAAATCAGTCCAGCAGTTTTTGTGTTTATTCATTACAAAAATACAAATATTGTCTCTTCATAATATTAATAAGAGGTAAGCAATTAAAGGTCAAAATATAAGTTTTCGGCACTTATTTGAATCTACCTGCAATTCACCTCAAATATAAAACGTTTCTACAATCTTGTGCAGGATATGTATTATTATTTATTGGAATATGGTTATACGAATGGGGCCAAACATTTATTACAATGTAAGCGTAGGCCTTTAAATAAATAGCTGCGCCGACGCCGAGTTTGTGACAAATTGCGTCGTGCACTTCTCGTGCAGGCGCACAATTATCAATTAATGTGTCGTATATGATGAACGCAGTTCTATAAACAACACTTACTGATATAGGGTCTAAATATCTTATATCAACAGCGCGTGAGATTGAAATAACCCAGTTTTTTTTAAGTTTATTAGCCCCGGGGTACGAAAATTTATGGGAGTAAAATCAAAATTGTCACAAGATATGTGTTACGCGTTAGTTTTAATTTTAGAATATCTGAAGTTTCAGAGATATTGCGCCATCTACCAATATCTCTGAAACTAGAATATGTAACGTATAATACATCCTTGCGAAAACTAGATGGCACTGGTAATCATTCGAACAGAAATGGCGCTGACATTAATTTGTTATGATAAATGTCTTTATTACTTTTATTATGTACTAGTTGGCACCCGCGACTTCGTCCGCGTTGAAAAAAAAAGTAGCCTATCCTGTGTCCCGTACGTCTAAATGTTTATCTACCAAGTTTCATGAAAATCAGTTGATTCGTATAAGAGTTATAGAGGAACATACATACTTACATACATACATACAGAAAAAAATTCTAAAAATCGTCAATTTAGTTTCAGTATCATGTATAGAGCCTATAAACACGATATTTCTGAAAACAAAGTAAATTACTCCATGACCGACCCCTACAGATTTATTATTAGTATTGATTTTATAATCTTTCGTAAGGAGTAAACTCCAGTCTTGCGTCGGAGCTGACACAAATCAGCAAGCAACATAAGTTTTTGCAACTAAACTAACAAAAAAGGACAAAAAAGGACCTAGTTTAGTGGGTAAGTACCAAAAATATTTAAGATTCCGAGCTTCCATGAAAGGGCGGCGGTCAATTCCAACACCTGTTATAATATTTAAAATTGAAATCCATATTTAAATATTTTCTTTCCGTTTTATTAAATTCCTTCCACATCTTTATGAGTAGACAACTGTTGCAATGAATTCCTTGTAATAATAAAACAAGAAGTTACGTTTTGCAAAAAAGCTTACTTCACTGAACTAAGTACATGTTCAGGGGAGTAAGCTTGTTGACGATACTTACTAACTAAGGGCCTCTTTCACGAACTACAAGTAAAGTGTTGATTACTTACTTTTAGAAATCATTTTCTGTTATATTGAATTATGCACTCGGTTTACTGCATCATTCGATAGCCGATTTTTTATTATTATTTTCTATTTAATGTTTGGGACGTTTACCGTACAAATAAAGGTATATCAGCTAAATTATTCCCTGTTACCGGCGACTTTAAATGACAGTTTGGCCTAATTGACGTTTGTGAAATAGGCGCTAATAGTAATATTTTTGAAATAGTAATATTTTGAGGAAAAAGAATCATTTATTTAATTTTATTTATGCTTTTCGCATTGAATAATTTTTTTTTAAAAATATACCACAAAAATAATGATTGACCATATATATATATTTTAATGTTAGCATGTTAAGAGGAATGATTATTGTAAGGAAAAAACTAGGACTAACCTACTACGTGACTTTAATGAGTCGGATCGTACTTTATATCGACAGATGTCCTGATATTGACTCACCTTATCACCTTATCATGACTAATAGTCAATTAAAAAGATTATTTTTCATGTGATTACAATAAAACCACTTCTCAATCGGGTACAGACATTTATTTTGTTGGCGATAAAATTAAGATTGTCATTAAGTTATTTTTAAACTGTAAATTTTTATGAAAAAAACTAGCGCCCCGCCCCGGCTTCGCCCGGGGTGCACAATTTCTTTATATAAAAATCCCTCTTTCCATCGAACTTCGTTATCGTTTTAAATTGCTACTTTGGCTAGGGTTTCGTTTTTCTTACGCTTTGTTGATGAAAATAGTTGGATGTTATGTAAATTATGAAAAAAGAAAAAAAATCTAAAGAAAAATCTAGAAAACCCACTACTGAATCTACTAGAAAATCTATACAACCTGAATTCTAGTAACAAAACTTGTTTTTACTTTTACCCTGTTACCTTCATCCAATGGACAATAGTTGTTATTTTAATAATCAGATTATATTTTACATAAATGTGGTTTGAAAGCTCTGATTTTTAAATTATGTATCAAGTCAATCGGCTAATCAGCTACGCGACGAAATTGATTTAGATATTAAATATATTTTAATTTGAATTTTTTTTGTAAGTTCTGCATTTGTTTTTCCATTCGTAATTGTTGTATGAAGAACAATTTTGGTAAATAGTAGTGCAGAAAAATTAACAGTCTTGAATAGAAGCGATTGTTCCGCATTCCAATAGTTTTTCAAAAACTCTTAAAATAGTCGCACAGTTTATTGAAAGTTATTATTGTCATACAGATTTTTTTTAACTAAACTTGCGCATGGCATTCAATCTAACACTGACAAGGTGGTACTGACAGAATTTTCTTAGGAAAAAGCCTAAAAAAAACGTTACAAAATTTATTATTTTTAATAATCGTCTAATCAGATGACATTTCGACACGGCTGATTGATTTCTCATCAATCAGTCAAATTTGGACTGATCTATTAGTTCATTATAATTAGGCGTGTTTTTATTATTTTTTTTAACAAAATTACATTTTACGTAAGCTAAACTGTAATATGCAATTTGTTTTTTATAACATATAATCTGTACACTATAACGTTGGCTATTCTTAATATAGTATAATAAATTAGCTACACGCTTCCGGCTCTGCCCGGGTTCAAAATAGAAACTA
This sequence comes from Synanthedon formicaeformis, assembly GCA_945859745.1. Taxonomy (NCBI): domain Eukaryota; kingdom Metazoa; phylum Arthropoda; class Insecta; order Lepidoptera; family Sesiidae; genus Synanthedon; species Synanthedon formicaeformis. Next base: position 5,297,501 of record OX243967.1, on the reverse strand, counting down.
TCCTATCTTTTAAGTTGGACCAAATAACACATAGTTACGAAGTTTTGTCAAAATCGGTTTTTATATACATATACATATATAGAGATAAATAAAATTCATTTTTGATATAATTAAGTAACTTTTAGAAATCTAAAGGACAAAGATATCTTGAATGAAATCTTAGTAATTTACTATCAGAAAAGTATTAACTGTTAAAAAATTGTATCGTACCTATATTATTGGTAAAAATAATAAGAAACTTAGCTTTTAAATAATGAAAAGAAATAAAAAAAATAAAAAGTGAAAACGAAGTCTTGCCCAGCATTGGTTTCTTAGAATGTTTCACAGTTTTCTTTTGTTAAAATGATAACAGAAAAAAAAAATATTATCATTTTAAAATGGCTAGCAATCATTAGGCTAGCAAATGTGAAGTCCTTGTAAAACTCAGTGGTTTGATTGATTAAGTATAAAGATTATATATGAGAGTATTTTCTTTAAGATATTTTATACAAGAATCTAAAAATTCAGATTAACGGTCAACAGTTAACAATTAAATAATAGCATGTGTGCTTTTGTGTTTCGGCGAGTCAGTATAGGATGCCAGTCCATTTCCCTGTCCATTCCTTAATCTCTATCCTTAATTTTACTGTTTAGTTGTCATCTCGCACGATTTTATGTCGTACGAAATGTGCACGAGGTCGGCACCTGGTTACTCGTCAAAGGCGACGGTAGCCACTTACCATGAAGTGGACCGTCAGTCGGTCTGTCGAGTTTAAAAAAAAAAACTATTCTATCTTAATAAACGGTACTATAATATTGTTGGCTTATTTGTATTTGTATGTTTTCTATTAATGACCATTCGTAGAGCACAAACAACCATTGAGGTTCGTGGTTCACATAATAAAATGGCGTCGGTCAGCGCATTTTAGGGGTCCCATTTGGACCTCTGCTAATGGAATTAAATCCAATTAGATTTTAGGGTTACGAGGTGAAGTTTGCTGACGGTAAACAAATTGCTTTCTGTTACGGCTCACACCTGCTGTTCGGTTATTTGTATTGAGATAAATTGTAGCTGCTACGTTGTATCAGCAAATGCTTCGGTTCAGCGAAGATAGATATATATTGATCAGCTTAGTAACAGCCAGTATGGACGAAAACAAAATTAATTTAGTCTCTAACTGTAACAACCAAGTAATATATGAATATTTAAAGTTATGGGCACAAAAAAATCATATAAAATTGTGCTTTTTAGTACTGTAGTTGACTAATAGATGGCGACAGTCATAGGCGTAGCGAGGTACGGGCAAGGGGGGGCAGCTGCCCCCCCCTAGAAGAGCGGTTGTTCTGTTAAACTGTAATTTTTACGAACTTCATAGCTTGCGACGCTTCTTATAAGACCTAAGAAAAGAAACTAACAGGCTTGAAGGCTGGCTTGTGAAATCCAACAATACGAGATGTGATCTCCAAGTCTAGACAAGAAGTGGTTTTTCTGCGAAAAATAGAAGTCTTCGAACAATATGAGCGATAGCTCATTCTACGCGGAATGCAATTCTGAGAAAGGCGCTTTCAAGATTTTTTCTGCCAATAAAAGTTGCAATTGTTATTAACAAAAAAGCCATTTAGATTTTTGATGATTACTCAAAAACTATAAATGATAGCGAAAAATCGCATTTTTAAAATCATAAATAATTGACTAAACAATAGAATGACAGAAGTTTTTTTCAAAAATATGAAACTTAAGCTATTGAAAAAAATCTTACCCACAATACTATTAAAAACAACGATGAAAACAATATAAGTACACAATCTAGGATTTTCTTTGTCTGCCCCCCCTTATATACAATCCTGGCTACGCCCATGGCGACAGTTGAGCCGTTAGTAACAAGTTGATTGCTTCGGCTTCGCCATGAAGCAGTTGGGGTGATTAGTAAATATAATACTCGTAATATAAAATTATGTCCACCTGTAATCATGTGAATTCTTTCAAATAGTGAAAGAATTCCGCTTATTTCCACTAGTTTTGTTCTGTAGTTCTGTACACAGAACTATAGTGAGACTTCAATTTCCACAAAAACGGTGTGTCCCTATTATTAAAGTATCACGTACATGTCCTTTGAATAGGCTGAATAATACTGAGTTCATTGGACTCAGTATGTGAGGTCCATGCGCGGATAGTTACACATCTTTCTTTTTGCGGTCTGATATTAAGAATCTACTAAAATCTCGCGTAGAGTTTAAGTTCAAACACGCCAAGTTTTAAGAACTTGTTTGGTTTAGAGCGGCACTGCAGCATATTTGATAAAATTCATGAAAGTTCGCAATGCGAGAATATTTTCACAAGTTCCTACGTTTCTTGCTACGTGTGGTTTTCGATCAAACTTTTCCATCTCATCGTTGATTTGAGTATGTGAGTTTGCTGCCGAAGATATGTTAAAAGTCTTCTATCTGTCAGCAAATATCCGGTACTGCTTTCGTTATATCGATAAAATATTTGCTATTAAGAGACGGAGAAGAGCGGTTTATCTTGTAGCTATGTTGCTTTTGTAGTCTGCGTTTCTTTGATATGTAAATAACTTTTAAAATACACATTCGCGTATCAAACAATCTCTTTTAAATATGTAGAGTTTGTAGATATATTTTGAAACTAGCTGTACTCGCGACTTCGTAAGCGCTGTATTTTTTTTCTGTACTGTAACCGATCATTTTTTTTAGGATAAGAATATAGTATATGTTAAATTGTTCATGCAAGAAATAATCAAAACATCAGTGAAAATCGCAATTAAATCGGTCAAATCGCAATAAACCGATTCTGAGATTAGCGTGCACAAACGCACAGACTAGATAAAAATTCTAAAAACTATTTTTTTTCTCTCGGTAACATACGTACAACGTGTATGTACAATCTGTACATTAAATATTTTTTTTCAAAATACTCGTTACAGACACAACTCGTTTAGATTTTATTACATGTATGAAGAATAATCTTAGTAAATATTTTTTTATTAAGATCAAATAACATGCTGAGTGCAACACTGTTTCTTAAGGTATCTTTTAATCTTAAAAAAATAAAAATCTTAAATTCGATTCAATGTTTTATAAACATTAATGAATTTGTATTAGTTCAAATATTCATATTAAGGATTATAATAAAGTTAATATTTTATATGATATCGATACAATAACCATAATAATGACTTATTAATTTTTTATTTTCAAAAGTAATTTGATGTAATTAATAAATTACAATTTACAAATAAATAACTTTGTAAATATACATTTATAGTATTATATAATAGGCTCAAGTAGAAATATTGCAGATTCCTTCAAGAAACATAATGGTCGGGTAATAGAGACTTTAATGGTGGCTGTAGCGTGGAAAAATAGGACTGTACAAAAGTAACAATTTGCATGTAATGATGATGGCTTAAAGACAAAAAAGAAACAGGAAGAAACGGTTGAATACAAAACAGGTGATTTTTTGTTTTATTAGAGATGTGTCTGCTCTTTGCCAGCATCTAGCCATGTAGCGAAGTTGAGACCTATGATGGAGCCAGCTCACCCAGAAGGTTTAGGTTATATGAGCTCGGAATTGAATCGGATCGGGGTGATACATTATGTGAAAGATATTTAAAATTGATAAAAATATTAGTTAAAATTTTTCTAAAAGTTATCGTAGTGAAACAATCAAAATGAACTTAAAACTAACTTTACAGATAAATTAGTAAAGGCAAAACAGTTAAGTCTAAATTAAAATAAAATCCAATTATAATTTTATCACTAATACCTAACTAATAACTATACTTAATATCTATGCACTCCTTCAACGGACCTTAGTTCGATTCTCGGCTAAGGAATCCTACTTTATAAAGTTAACTTTGACAGTGTTAGTATCTGACTGTGGCAGACAGTTGAGCCAGTTTTTTTAAATATTTTTAGACGATCCCTTGAGAAAATAACATTTTTTCAGGATAAAAAGTATCCTATCCAGGTAATTTAAATTATAGGTATGTGTGCCTTATTTCACCCATATCCGTTGAGCCGTTTTTGCGTGAAATAATAAATATTCTCACAAACATGGCATCCTCACAAACTTTTCCATTTATAATATTCGTAGGATTTAAAATGGCTCTTAATCAATACTAATAATAAATCTGTAAGGGTTGATCATGGAGCTTACTCCATGATCAACTTTGTTTTCAGAGATATCGTGTTTATAGGCTCTATACATGATACTGAAACCAAATTGACCATTTTTACAATTTTTTTCTGTATGCATGCATGTATATATGTGTATGTATGTTCCTCCATAACTCTTAAACGAATTAACTGATTTTCATTAAACTTGGTAGATAAACATTTAGACGTACAGGACACAGGATAGGCTACTTTATTCTTTTGCAACGTGGACGAAGTCGCGGGCGCCAGCTAGTTGCCAATAAAATTCAAGTCTATACTAGTGTATAGACCACGCAATACATCAACTGAAAGAATTTACTATGAACCCTCATTGTCTCTCTAAACACGGAAAAATTCAATAACGGGACCACATTTGTTAACGCAATAGCACCGGTTTTCATTTGTTGGTGTCGTCCCTAAGGCACTTAAGTTTACATTAAGCTTGTCCAAGCGCGAAATTGATCTTTTAGTGAGGGGATCCCTAAACGAAAATCTAAATTGCCACGTGACAGTATTGATATTTCGTGCGATATTTACATTAAGAGTCATGTCGCTCAACTGTGAAATTCATTTTGATTCTGTGCACACATTGGTTCCATGGAAACATTTGCACAAATTTATCATGTATCTGCTAATATTCAACACAATTTTGGCTTTAGGAGGTGAATATCTGCAGGTATTAATAATTATAGATTTTTTATCATAAATAGCTTCGGGCTGTTTGTAGATTCACTTGAAAGTAGTTGAACCACTTGACACACACAACACCAGGACGGACATGGAATATGGGCTCTGGCATCCTTTACTCACTCGCCAAAATACAGCAGCACAAGGTGTTATTTCACGGTGGTTTTATGTAATGGGGTGGTCACTGTCGCCAAACGAGCTGCCAAAATGACTGCTAAACACTGTGTGCCCTGCATACTACGTAACAACCTGATTAAAAAATGGTTGTTTTATGTAATGGGGTGGTCACTGTCGCCAAACGAGCTGCCAAAATGACTGCTAAACACTGTGTGCCCTGCATACTACGTAACAACCTGATTAAAAAATGGTTGTTTTATGTAATGGGGTGGTCACTGTCGCCAAACGAGCTGCCAAAATGACTGCTAAACACTGTGTGCCTTGCATACTACGTAACAACCCGATTAAAAAATGGTTGTTTTATGTAATGGGGTGGTCACTGACGCCAAACGAGCTGCCCAAATGACTACTAAACACTGTGTGTCCTGCATACTACGTAACAACCTGATTAAAAATGGTGGTTTTATGTAATGGGGTGGTCACTGTCGCCAAACGAGCTGCCCAAATGACTGCTAAACACTGTGTGCCTGCATACTACGTAATAACCCTTTAGTTAAGATCTGATTAAAAAATGCTGCGAACCAAACAGCCTTCTAAATAACAGTGCTCTATAAATTGATGGTCATGATAAAGTAAACACGAGGGCGGCAATAGTCCTAAATTTCCATTTAACTCGAAGATTTTAAATTGAAATCTCCCAAAACGATACTCAGGTAGAGGTTAAAGTATAGCGTTTTAATTTGACGTATTGCTTAGGAATTTAACAAGGACCTAAAAGCGTTATAGAAGTGTCTCGTCTATTCAACAGTCTAAAATACCCAGACGAGAGATTAGCAATCGCTCGAAAATTCCAAAGTCAAATAGATAACAAGTTAAGATTACAACAATTGATAAGTGATTGTAATATTTTATTATGATCAATAGGTAATAAAAGGTATGTACATACATATCACCATCTAACTATTTATCTTTAAAGTTAATAATAATCCCATTTACTAAATTACTTTTTAGAAAAGTAAGTAATTTATATTGACATTTGAAATTATATTTAGAATTAGAAAAAAAATATCATGTTTGCAAATATATTGTTTAATTTAATATTTTATTATTGAATGTTAGATGTTATAATGGTGTATACATAATATTTGTTACATTACCTACTATTTTTTTCTAAATTATTTACTTTGAAGACTAAAATATAACAAAGTACTAAGTATTTAAAGAAGTTACTCGATTTGATAAATATTACCGTTCATTTTAAAAGAGTTTTAAATGGCCATAAAATTTTTGTTGCTATTTTAAATAGCGATAAGTGATTAATTTATAAATTAATAAATAACATTTGAAATTTTAATTAAAATAGACTTAATTTATTATTTCATGTAATGTTTCGTAACAACTTTATATCCGTAAAGTTCCCCTCAGATTTACGAGGGAGGGGATGAGAGGATGTAATCAAGGATTAATTTTCTACTTGGATTATTTTCAATCCACCTTCGTGTGTGAGCTTTAGATGTGTCTTGAAATTTAAAGGGCCTTTTCACTTGGTTGAATAATTCCAAACGTATGCCTGTAGGTGTACGTACTTGGGAATTATATCAATATTCGCTACGGTATTAAAAATTAAATTAAAATTTATGTAGGTAAGTAATTACATGAACCATTTATGTAGAATATTATTTCTAAATAACTGTGTCCGCGACTTAGTTCGCTGTACTTAGTTCGTTTTTTGAAATTCCCATAGGAACCTAACATTTTTCCATTGGATTAATATGTTAGGTAATAAACTATCTGCGAGACAAATAATAATAATAATAATAATAATAATAATAATAATAATAATTATTATTATTATTATAAGTAACAAAAATCCATACAAACAAACTTTGGCATTACTATTATTTTAAATAACATATTAATAAAAATCATAATATACTTACAGGTAGAGTTTAGAACAACTATTTCATCTAAATACTTCGAAGTTGCATAAGAATGTCATAGTTGCATAAAATTTTACTGAAATTACATTATTTTTAAAAATACTTATTTAAGAGAGCTTAGTACCTATGTCAAGATCTTCTGGCCAAGGTTACCATGTCGCAGAAGTACCACCAAAGTAACATTACAACACAACATCCATCTCGATCACTACACCTTTCTAACAAACAAAAAAAACCGGATTAATCCATTTGGGAACTATGTGGTTACAAACAAATGCACATATACACAGGCATACCTACTTCTTCAGAATACATACACAGCATACACAGTCAAAGCTTATATATGTACTCGTATATATGTGTTGCAGAATTCGTCGTGATAACCACGTGATAAATTAAATCCAAAAATAGCCCGTAAAGTTCAACCTCTTAAGCTCCTCAAAACTCAGTTGTTACGCAAAATATTAACTAGATTATTAATTAAGCTACAACACCGTGCCGTGGGTACATAAGGGAATTACTGCCATTATTAACAGCGAATATATTGTTATTTCCCTTTGGATATTGTATTTTGTTACATGCCTATAGGTTTGTGCACGATATTGTTGGAAATGTCTAAATTTATGTTCGTATATTACAACACTCTTGAATGAAGGTTGCTTTATAATGTAAATGAAAATTCTAACACACTTTATATGAAACTTTGATAATTAATTAGAAACTCAACTTTTTCTAAACATAGAAAAAGTTGAGTTAGTTAGATCTGTAATAAATAAAACAGTGAAGCGGTAATTTCTTATTTAAAAAAGGTTTCAAACAAATAAGACGACGCTGTCAAGATCGTTCAAGAACAGAGACAGTTTCGTCTTATACTGTGTGAAAGAAACTGTCTGTTGCCTTTTCACGCCTTAACTGCTCAACTATTCATAATGAAATTTTGCATACACGCTGTCAAGGATACAAGAAAGGACATAGGGCACGTTTCATCCAGAAAAAAGTACCGTACCTGAGAGATCATCTAAAAGTAAGAATAACGTCTGGCAAACGAATAATAGATATGAAGATTTCAGGTATTATATTGTGTAACTATATATTTTGTTAGGCTAACTAAGCAGCAAAAATTTCTTATATGATATGAGTTATTTTAATATTTCTTTTTTGGAATTGAACATACTACGACTACACTCGTATCATAAAGCCCTATAAAAGCTCCCAGGACTTTAAACACTGAAGATTTATGACGGTGTTAAAATAAAATACATTTTCTTTCATCTCCACCCGCCAAGAAGAGTGTCTACATGCTTAATATATTTTTTCATATATTCGCCGAGCATTGGTTATAAAGATGACGTTTATTGCGTTAATAAAGGATACCTACTTGAATCCTTCGGGACTCTTATTGAATTTTTGAAATCCCAGATTTTTTCAAATACATTGTACATATTTGAAAAAATCTGGGATAGTAATTAAAATTATTTTTTACTATTATTTACTTTTTTTATATGATGTAGGTTAGGAGCTGAAAAAAAAGTCATGTATAGGAAAATGGAGGTCGCTTAGTTAGATTACATTTTTTATAATATGTTTATTGTATAGGTATTTTAATATCTTTCTAATTTATTTCGTTGATTCTAAAAATATTTCTTTTTTAATGACAATGTCGTCAGACAGGCTGACAGTTTACTTGATTGTGTTATAGGCTACAGTCGTCTATAACACAAGCAACAAGTAGGATTAAGGATAAGGGAGGGAAATGCAAGGGGGCACATGGAAAATGGGCTCTGGCATCCCTTGCTCACTCACATAAACCCAAAATCACATCTGGTATTATTTCAAGGTGGCCAATAGGATAGGGATAGGGAAAGGAGCTCTGGCATCCCTTACTCACCGAAACACAATAGCACACATGCTGTTATTTCACGGTGGACTTCTTTAACAGGGTTTTTTCCGCCAGCAAACGTGCTGCACAAGTAGTAAGTGTGCATACAAATTTTCTGTTGGAAAAATGTATTTTGTGTTCAACAGAAAAGTAGTTACGTTAATAGAATATTTTATATTATCTCTGGGGAGAACTATAGACGCGAGTTATCAATAGTGAAAGCAGCGCATAGCCGGCGGACATCCGAAATGTATTTCCGGACCGTCTGTTGCAGACTTCGTTAACATGGAGCTACAAAACAATGTAATATTCAAGTTTCGCCGAATTCTATATTTGAAAAAAAAAGGCAGTTTACGTTCTTCAAATCTAATGGAATTATTGTAGCCATTGCATGTTATTTCTGTTTATACAATGTTAAGCATGCGACTTCGCGTTGAAAATGAAAAGTATATCACCAAAGAAAATAAATATGAGAACACCTTATATATTTTTTATTTTAAACGATATCTCGAGCATATTTTTTTTTTTGGATAAAAAGTATTCCACATATATGTTAATACAGGTAATAAACTATCTGTGTACCAAATTTATCCAAACATAAAAAACTTTCGCTTTTATAATTTATATACTATTATATAAAGCTAAAGAACTTGTTTGTTTGGTTGTACGCGCTAATCTCAGGAACCAAAAATATTGAAAAATTCGAATTGAAAAAGTCGCGTACCCCAGTAGTATTATATAATAGGATTAGGATGACACGGTTTTTATATGTTTATGTATATACCTTTTTGCGTTATTGATAAATATATAATGATGTATAGCATTATTTATTGTGCCTATGTGTTGTGATGAAAAATAGTTAAAATCTGCCTCCTTAACGGTACCGGAACAATCCCTTATTTTCTTCCACTGAATAGCATGTATGTATACTATTATTATATCTATACTAATACTATATTAAAGGAAATATTTGTTTGTTTGTTTGAATTGAATAGGACCCGATACTACTGGACCGATTTGAAAAAATCTTTCACTGTTGGGAGACTATATTATCAGGGAGTACCAACAGCTGACTAGCTGTGAAAATAAAAATAAAATAAAATATATAATAAATATGTAAAATAAAATAGCTTTAATAAATTAAAGAAATAAAAATAAGCCACATTCTGATTTTCTTAGCTTCTTATCCTATCCAGTACTCAACTCCACATTGAGTCAATGCGCGAGACACGCGCGTCTCCCTTGCGGTGAATTTAAATTGCAAATAGAATCAGCTAAACATTGAATATTGTAATAATGTGTATATTACAATTTTTCATATTAAAAAAGTCCAGGATTCTCGTCCAAAATTATAAGTTTTAAACCAATCCGCGCCTCTCAATCCTTCATCATATCACCTTTGACGTTTGACAGAGCACTGCTAATAATAATTGGATAAAAAACTAAATCAATACTAATAATAAATCTGTAAGGGTTGGTCATGGAGTAAGTTACTTTGTTTTCAGGAATATCGTGTTTATAGGCTCTATACATGATACTGAAACTAAATGGACGATTTTTAGAATTTTTTTTCTGTATGTATTATGTTCCTCCATAACTCTTAAACGAATTAAGTAACTGATTTTCATGAAACTTTGTAGATAAACATTAAGACGTACAGGACACAGGATAGGCTACTTTTTCTTTTTCAACGCGGACGAAGTCGCGGGTGCCAGCTAGTATTAAAAATAAAATTCCTTAGTTAATTTTTATTATACTAAACTACTGAATTTTACTGGCAAAATGGACATTGCCTATAACGACTGAATGAGTCGCGTTTGACTTTAATTTCATTTGAACGGTTCTATTTTGCCATCAACGTGATTGTTTAAAAAGCAATTATGTACAAATGATGGTATTATTTAATTTAATTTGAATCTATAACTCGATTCCATTGAGCCCACAGGGATTATGTTTAATGTTTTAAACGACATCAACCTATCTATATTAATATTATTATAAAGAGAGAAGTTTGCTATTTTTGTTTGCAATAAATAAACTCAAAAACTATGTATTATAGTAGACCGATTTTGAAAATTCTTTCCCCCATAGTAAGCTACATTGTCACCTATTAACATAAGCTATATTTTACAAAATTAATCCGACGAGCTCGCGTGCAAATGCTAGTATTATTATAAAGAGAAGTTTTGTACATTTGTTTGTAATGAATTAATTCAAAAACCAGTGGACCGATTTTGGAAATTCTATCACCTAGAGCAAGCTACATTATCAGTGAGTAACATAGGCTATGTTTTATAAAGTTACGCGGACGAAGTCACTTGCTACAGCTAGTTAACAATACGAGTAGGTATATTGAGTTTGTCTGTCGGTTTCCGTGGAATGTGTATAAATAAAATGGTATAAAAGAGAGAGAGGCGGGTCAACAGTTGGGAAGCTGAGCTCTGTCGTTGGCCAGACGTAACTTCAAAATTAATTTCGAAGTTTGATCGAAAAATGTTTTCCGTCGTGAAAGCGAGGCGGTCTCGCGAGGCGAGCGAGCTCTGTCGAGGACAGTTGGATTCGTTAGATGTTAAAATGTGTGGGACAAATCAGGATATTTCGATGGAAGTGTAAAAATTGTTTATGTTTTAGGAAATATAGTCCAAATGTTTTATTTATTTTTATTTGACTGACATGCTAGCTGGCGTCCGCGACTTCGTCCGCGTTGAAAAAAAAAATGTAGCCTATCCTGTGTCCTGTACGTCTAAATGTTTATGTATAAAGTTTCATGAAAATCAGTTAATTTGTTTAAGAGTTATGGAGGAACATACATACATACATACAATACCTACACTCACAGATTTATTATTAGTATCGATATTAGGGAAACACACCAATATCACTCTCGATATACATTATACACATACATACAAGAAAAACATAAATAAGCAAAGTTTCCACTAAATTACTAAAACATATTATAAGTTACAAGACTACAGAATATTGGAGCTGAGAGAAAACATAAAAACAAAGAGAAAAAGAAATAAATACACCAATTAACAAATAACATATAACATCATCACTACTAATAATACTAATAATACTGTATGTGTATGTATGTATGTATGTATGTATGTATGTTCACCATAACTTTTAAACGAATTAAGTAACTGATTTTCATGAAACTTGGTAGATAAACATTTAGACGTACAGGACACAGGATAGGCTACTTTTTTCTTTTTCAACGCGGACGAAGTCGCGAGCGCCAGCTAGTACAAAATAAATAGACAAACTGGCCTTTACAAAAAGACTTCGTCCGCGTTGAAAAAGAAAAAAGGTAGCCTATCCTGTGTCCTGTACGTCTAAATGTTTATCTACCAAGTTTCATGAAAATCCGTTTATTCGTTTAAGAGTTATGGAGGAACATACATACATACAATAGGTACCTACACTTGCAGATTTATTATTAGTATGATGATGTTAGGAATTTGATTGACCCATTCTTGACACAGACTAATGTGTAGGTAGTAAATGCGCATTCAAATCAGTGAATCACCTTAGATTTATTGGTTCGCGTTCAGATAACGGAAATTCCAAAAGAATGAGCATTGAATATTTTGTTTATGGTAAATACATAAATCTCTGTCATAATTCGCGTCAACAAACATTTGGCTAAGTAACCGCATGTCAACGAAAGCGAACAATGCCCACTCAACTCCGGCACCGGCTTAGCCTATGACGGCCTATGTCATTGATGGACGGTGTAGATTTTAATAGATGATTTTTCTTGTATTTCAAACAATGAGGTATGTATCATTAATCTCTAGACTACCGGTAACGGGACTGTTGCCTGTTACAATGATAGCTAACTACGTAGTGATGGTATCTGATGAGATCGAACTAATCGATTTACTGGTCCCAAGTTGACTTTCATTAAAACTATTGGGTCACGATGCTAAGATGTTATCGACGAGATAAGTGCTTGGCCGCAGTTAAACCCTCCTATAATTATGCTTACAATTTAACACCAATTAGGCTCAAACTAGGGTTTAAATTTAAGAACTAGGTTATTATGAATGAACAAATTTTGGTTCCCAGGTTCTTTTTCTAATATCGTCACAAGATTTATTAATAATAGGCTTTTTTCATTAGTAAAAAAAACCTTATCAAAATTTGTTGCATGGTTTTAAAAGAAATAACAAACACACATAGAGGCATAGCGACTTTGTTTTTACAGTTTAGATATTAGGAAGAAGGTAGAAGTTAGGAACTCTATATAACAATGAAAAAGCTATTTTCAATAGCTGCCATATCGAAATTTATTTTCATTAATGATTTTTTATTTTGTTTAGAAAAAAATAGTTTAAATTTTAATTATCAATTTGTTTAATCCTTTCCTTGCATATTATAAAACAAAGTCCTCCGCCGCATCTGTCTGTCTGTTCGCGATAAACTCAAAAAATACAGCATCGATTTTCATGTAGTTTTCACCAATGGACAAAGTTACGCGGGCGAAATCGCGGGCAGCAGGTAGTGAAATATAATTATTAACTTTGTGTGAATGTGTGAGGTAGTGAAATGAATTATAAACCAATTCAAATCTGTATGAACATTTACAAATTACTTGATTGGCTCCATTCTTTGTTTTCCTTCTTTTACCACTTAATAATATTTAAATAGAAAATATGAAGAAGAAGATAAACGTAGACGTTAATATTCACATTCAAATTAGTTCAGAGAAATAAACACAGATGATTTCAAATGTAAACATTTCGTCGTTTCTAATGCGAAACTGGCCATTTCATTGCAAATGCCATTTAAATGTAACATAAATAAACAGAAGTGACTACTGGTTTATTACTAGTTAAATCAATTTTACTGGACTCCAACTATAGTTTCAGAAAAACAACGTCAGAATTGAGAAGAACCCAAAATTTATAAAGAATGTCTTCCTAGTTTTTTACATAATAGGCAAATTTCAATAGTTATTTGTATGCATTAAAAATATATGAATAATACAAGTAGTATTATACATATATTTTTAACAGGCGTAACTTTACGTTACGTCAGCGTAGCCTATGTTACTCGCTCCAGTGTCGGTCCAGTAGTTTTTGAGTTGATACATTACAAATCTTTTCTCTTTATAATACAATACATATTAGTATAGACGTTTGTCTTAGGAGGAATGTTAGGAGATTTTGCATATTTGCAAAAAAAGTGTAGGTACCTATAATAATACAAATTAAAAAATTGTTGCAAACCAACAATCGTTTAAATTGAAATCATCGTAGGGGCAATAACATGTGCAAATACACAGAATATGAATGCACTTTTATGTTTAAGCATATTTTGTATTCAAATTAACTTCACTTGTGCAATTTTAATGTATGCACGAAATTGGACAAATGTTGGAAACGATAAAACAAATTATTTGTATTTTGACGTAATTATTAATATATACGTACATACTATTTTTTATGTTTAGGTCATTAGGCAAGCCGACAGTTAACTCGATGGTAAATGATACCTACTGTCGCTTTAAACAGAAGCAACGTTAAAGAGATTGCACGTGCAATACCGATCTTTATAGGATAAAAATAATAAATAATAAAGAGGGGATAGAAAAAATGGGCTCTATTAAAAAAATCTTTTCGACAAGTGGCCACCTCCTTACAGAAGACCACCTGAATGTGTGAAATAACAACACATGTGTTGTTGTATTTCGGTGAAGTAGAGGATACCAGGAGCCTTATCCAATACCTTATCATTAATCCTACTGTTGTCGGCAGCTTACTTGTAGCACCTGTGGGTAGCCATCTACCATCAAGTAGATCTTCAACCAATATGTCGCCCTTTACATAAAATAAATAAATTATAATACTTATTACCATAGTAAAATGTATTGGATCAAAAACGAAATACAATATTAAACTTCAGATAAGTTAAATATGAGACTTCATTTATATTGTATTTTTATTTAATTTTAATGTTCATAACTTTGATGATTAGATTGACTTACTATAGACTAAGGAAAACATATATAAACTTTTTTTTAAAGAAAAACGTTTAATATGTAGCATTATTAGGAAGCAAAACGTAAGCATACGACCTTGAGAGATCAGTCATGTTAAATATAAGGTTTCATTTAAATTGTATTTTTATTTGTTTATTTAGCTCTTATAACTTTGATAAGATTTAAATAAACACTAGTGACTAAGGAAAACATATTATAAACTTTATTTTAAAGAAAAATGTTTAACTATGTACGTTTATTCGGAAGCAAAACGTATGCATACGATCTTGAGAGATCAGTCATGTTTCACATTTGAGTGGCCACTCGTTAATCTAGCAGTGGGGGCTCGACGTTCGCTTTCATGCGGAAGCACATCTTTGATCAGGCCTTAATCAATTTATATCGATGTATCGATGTTAGACAATCGACTCGAATCGGAAACGTTTCTACCTACACGCTGCCTGTCTTATGCCATTAATACATGATTGTGATTTAGATCCCCTTTTTATACGCCCACGTTTTTAAACAAAGTGAAATTTGTATTGTTAACCCAACTAACTAACTAGTAGCTTTACAATAGAGGAAGGGTTCGGTAACTTTTGATACAATACTCGACTTTATGTTCATGATGTTCAATAGGACTGGATCTGAATATTACCTAATTAACTGTGCAAAAATCGGTATTGTTCTGTAGTGGCTTACCGCTGCTGTTTTTGATAGGTCTGATAGGTTATACTGCATAGTTGGGATCTATTTTATAGGTTATAACAAAATTCGCCTCCATAAGTAGGTTTATTGTAGATACTTATATGGTTTATAGTTGTGTAGTGATATGGGACCAATTTGTAGTCTTATCAACCCAATTGTAGCAGAAATCCTAACAGGCTACTCCTGGATACATCCTTACGATATCGACTACTCCTGGAAGAGACCAAGTCCTGGAGATTCAAATCCAGTTTACATAATTAGATATAGATAATCGATTGATGTTCTTATTGAATTTTATATTGCCAGCAAATCTTGATAAATAATTTGAGTAAATCACATTCAAGAAAATAAAATAAACTAATTAAATTCCTATTCACATAAGCAAATCTACGCAGTGTAATAATGCAAAAGTGAATTCGTGACCATTGACGCGTATTTGAGAGTCGAATGTAACTTGGCCGGTTAACCGGGGACCATTAAACACTGATATAATAATGTCGAAATTATAAAATATTGCTTTCAGTACGCCTTGGGACTATCGGGGCATCGGGCTTACAAATTAACAATAAATATTCATGCGGCGAGCGATTACGCACACTCAATCGATGGTTCATATCGATACAGCCACCGTATATGGAACAACTGAAATTTTTATAAATGAGAGGATGTATGTATCTACAGATGTACAGGTATCAAATAATTAATCGAGTTTAGATTATTGTTACCTACTATCGCAACATCCACACACCCAGGGCTATAATTCTCTAACACCACTTGGCGATTCCTTACTTCGAAACAACAAAAAGCAGAGCAGCCCTAGCCAAGAGCAAACAAATGAAAACGGGAGCGTTGCGTATTTACGAAACGATAGAAAATAAAGCCCGGTGATTGGTTGTTGTAACGCCTTAATTGTTACGATTGTTATAATTGTTATAATAAATTGTTACGATATCTACTATTTTCTGTTAAAAAGTTATACTCTTACATTATATATTTATATATAAATGCCAATAAGACATTGATGTGATTTGGCAAGGTAAGACAAACGCGTGAAATCATAATTATCATACAGAATTAAGGCTCGGGGGTCATAGAAAAGACAGTAAGAAGTATCCTCATAGGGATACTTCTTACTATCTTTTCTTTTGTATTTCGGTAGCCTTACTTACCGAAACACAACAGTAATTTAATTATAGTTTTTTATTTTTCCATTACTATAATTAAATCTTCAATTAATTAATTTAATTAAAAAATAGTGAACAATTATTCTGATCCAGTTCTGCTGAAGTTATCTGTTTTTTGGCACAATAGTTCTAGGTTTAATTTCTGGAGAGCACATCTATAGGTTCTCTCAGGCCAATGCTAATTAATTATCACAATTAGCATTGATCTAAGTACTGACTCAGATTAAATAAGAGTTACTATGTACCGAGTCTTGCTCCCAGTCCATATAGGACGAGAGCTATACCATAAATACTTTTCATGAGTACTATGAGTAGTACATGAAAAGTATTTAGTTTAACAACGACGATATAAATATGCTTTTTTATTATATTTTCAACTAGCTGGCGAATCAAACAATTCATTAGTTTATTTGTGATTTATGAGAATTAGGGCCTCTTTCACAAACTACATGTAAAGTGTTGATTACTTACTTTTAGAAATCATTTTCTGTTATATTGAATTATGCACTCGGTTTACTGCATCATTCGATAGCCGAATTTTTTTTATCATTTTCTATTTAATGTTTGGGACGTTTACCGTACAAACAAAGGTACCTATATCAGCTCCATTATCCCCGGTTACCGGTGACTTTAAATGACAGTTTGGCCTACATGACGTTTGTGAAAGAGGCGCTTAGCTACTAAAATGTTGGTACTGTAACACCAATGTTTCTTAATAGTCTGTTTCCTTAACATTTTATACGACAGATAAATTGGATGAGTGAAAGGAAAACCTTGCGAAGCTTCACAATCCACAAAAGTACCAAACTTTGTCGCGTTTCCCTTGGAGACCTTGTTATGATTTGTTGAATGTTTGCCGCTGCCCAATTTAAATGTTTGCTAATCCCTTACAACATCGTATGTCAAATATAGCTTGACGGGAAGGATAATTACAATATTAATGGAAAAGTCCTTTGTTAACATTGTTCAGTGCTCTGAATAAAATCGTATATGACATACGGCGTTATCAACTTTAAATCTGATCTTTATGATAAATTAACAAACTAGCGAATATCTTCCAGCTTCGCAGAGATTTTCAAATCTTTTATTAAAAAAAAAAAAAATTACTTTAACAAAATTAAGAATAAATCAATTAAAAGAATGCAACTCATTTCTGAATCTGAAAAAAATTTGAAAAATTTAATGAATTTTATTGTTTATTTTTAATTATAAAAAAAAAATTGTACCCTGAAATTATACAAAATGTACGTACTTAATAGTAGGAATCCGTGTGAAAAATTATCTCTAATTTCTGCAGTTTTTTTCTAAACTTTTACTCAAAAATACTTTGTTAAATTTAAAAGTAGCCTATAATTTTTTTCTTAATAAATTCTCAACCTCTAAAAGAACACGATTAGATTTCAGTGACGATACAAATTGCATAAGAAATTCATTCATTTTTACAACAATAGCGAAAGTCGGTAGTCCATGTATTATAACATCTGTCCGCGTTTAATCCTCTTATGGATGTAAGATTGAATCTATTCATTAAGGCCGGGAGTCGACCGGCCACCGCTGTACATCAAGTGACGATTGCCCATCATCAATCTTTGGACTACAATGATCCCTAACTAAGAGCGGCTGACACGGATACACATCTATCAGTCTATCCTTTGTAATTTTGTACTAAATACCAGATAAAGAAAACATTGTTTTTTAATTACATTATCCGCTTGAAAATCAAATTTTAATTCAAAAATTCTTCTATATCGATCATAAGTTGTACTCTGTACTGGGATTGTTACTGCCACCATCAGACGGGCTGCCCAAATGACCAAAGCCAACTTTGAAATAAATCATTTTCAACGTTGATCCCGCCGGGAATCGAACCTGGGACCCTGTGACGTTAGGCAAGCACCCTTACCACTAGTCCAATGGGCTTGTCAAAATTTAGTTTTAATTTTAATTAAAGTCTTAAGTAATTATAAATGAAATAGGAATAAGGAAAAAAATGTAGGAAAATCAAGCTTTGTAATAATTAATGGGTCACTGGATCTGTGATTTAGATAAACAAATCAGGCTTACCAGCAAATATCATATGTAATGGGTGCACTTAAAAAACGGTTTCAATTCCTAGTGTACTCTCCCAGTAGTGGGTGGTCAATAATCGCAGTCATTACTGCGCACACCCGAGGGCGCGCGTGTCGAGCTACTCATATGATTGTTCCAACATGCCATCGTTGGTTGCCATTTTTGTTGGAAAAATAGGCCACAAAGCTTGGAATCTGGAGTTCCTTTATTCGATTTACTTTCACAACAATCTGCACTTGCAAAAACAACATTATTATAATTTATAAGTTAATAGAGTTCGTTTCATGAAAGAAGTCTCGGAACTACATTTTGATAAAACCTTTTTATAAATTTGTTACTTCAGTTAGGGCCTCTTTCACCAACTACAAGTGTTGATTGGTTACTTTTAACAAAGGTATATCAGCACCATCATCCCCGGTGACCGGTGACTAAATATCGGTTAGCATACTTGACTAACCTATTTAGTCTTACTTACTTCCTTGATTAGCCTACTTAGAGATAGTGAAAGAGGCCCTTAGCATAATACAATGATAATTAGAGCTATTTTTAAAACCAATAGACGTTGCTAACATTCTGGACTTCTTTTATGAAAACTCCAACATCAACACGCCAGGTAACAGCTAATTTGTAACGAAAATATTTGAAACTAGCTGGCGCCCGCGACTTCGTCCGCGTTGAAAAAGAAAAAAGTAGCCTATCCTGTGTCCTGTATGTCTAAATGTTTATCTATCAAGTTTCATGAAAATCAGTTAATTAGTTTAAGTTATGGAGGAACATACATACATACAATACCTACACTTACATATTTATTATTAGTATTGACATAGACTATGCAGTCAGTGTTAAAAGGAGCTTGTTTGTAAGTCAAGTGATAAAATTATGCAACTATGGAGTTATGCAGAAGATCATAATTAAATTAAAATAAAAGAAATATGTATGCAATAATTTGAATAACCCTATTTCACTAGGTTCACAATAACCGCTGTTCAATAAATTAGCAATACTAACCGCTATAGTTACAATGACAAGATATTTATCATAGGTTTAGCATAATAGTCGGTTCAGATTACAATGGGAGTACACTAGCGTCTAATTTAAGGCCGTCGAGCCTTCGTGTACGATCCTTGATCTACGTAAACGTCAATGAAACGTAGTTAACTTCGGGTTGCATACCTGAGTGCCCTGTGATTGTTACAGAAGGTAATATTGGTAAATTTGACAACCTCTGCAACTCTGAATGTCTGTATAATTCAAGTATAGATCTACCTCCGTACCTATACTTTATGTGCCAACGTTTCTCAAGCTTTTTAGTGTCGTTACCACTAAACAAGCAAAACTAAACTAACAAGCAAAACGTCAATGATACAATACAATTATCATTGACGTGACCTTCATTAAATATTGAAGCAGTATTTTCTGTAATAAAATTGCATTATTAAAATTATGCGAGTAGCTTACCAAAATTGATTTCTCAGACGGTTTGATGCTGAATATTACTAGACTAGTTAAGACTAGTCTAGTAATATTATTACTTATAATACGACTTTATTACTTATAAGTATGTATAATTGTATTTAGCTTAACAATGTCTAATTTAATGTAATCGAATGTTATACATTATAAAATTACATGTTGTTTGATGACAAAAGATATTCAACGAGTTACGGATCACTTCCACGACAATGGTCTTCTGAAACGGAGCGGTTACTGCCATCTGCTATCAAACAATAAATACAGTTTACAATGCGGATCGCAATTTCTATAGCATTTTCACATTTTCACACCAATAAAAATAATAATAATAATAAAAAATAAACATGTTGGACGTTGGACTGCACGTCAGAAGTGAAAACTAAGCTTCACAAAATTACCTTACGTTACATTACATTACATGACGGTGTCGCGAGTTCAATGGTTTTATCCCATTTCAAAAAGGTTGTTCTTTTTTTAAATTAATATCTGAAAATATACAGAGATTTCGGTTACATTACATTACACAATTACATGACAGAGTCGCGAGTTCAATGGTTTTATCCCTTCTCAAAAATGCCCAACGCGCCAAACTAAGAAGTTTTTACATCAGTAAATTTATATATATTAGCAAAGTTTCATCCCGATCTGAAATGTTGATAAATTAAAACGCGTAATAACATTAGTCTGACTGCTTCCATCTGACTTCTGACGGCCGTTCCGGGGGACTTTGAGAGATTGACCATTGTTTCAACTTTTGAAGTGCCTACGCAATAATTTCAGAATATTTTGTTCACAAACTTTCGTTTTAATGAAAACATTCTATAATTTCGTTATTAACAAACAAAGAGAAGTCGCGTCTGAACATTCCGCTAACCGCGGAATTTATAAAGGCATTCGTAGAATACTTTGGTAGAAATTTTTAATGAGTTATGGCTCCGCTCGAGTCGGTAAGACGTAAAATGAATGGTGAATTACAACCAAGAATTAATTAGTGAGCGGCCGCCATCGGCGCCATTGAGAAGTTTAGAATTGTCACCACCTGGCAATCGTGACACAAAACAAAGACCATAAACAAAGACGCCGAAATTGTCTTCGACGAGAATTATAACATTATTTGAAGTTATGCGTCCCACGAATATTAATTGTACGTGGAGACGAGTTGTCCGCATTAATTAATAAACAGCTACCTATTCATTTACTAAATAAATTATGCATTATATTTGATAGAAAATGTTGAAATTTTATCCACTGCTTATACTCGACTCGTTATCCACTGCTACTTACGTATTAAGAGATTAGATAGGCCATGTAAGATAATTCGATACAAGCTGGTGCCCGCGACTTCGTCCGCGTTAAAAAAGGAAAAAAAAATCGCCTGGGGTGCACTTTATATATCCTATCTTTTAAGTTGGATCAAATTACATATAGTTACGAAATATATCAAAAAGTAATTTACTCCATGACCAACCCATACAGATTTATTATTAGTATTGATTAAATTGACGAGAAACAGACTAACCAAAAATCCAAATATCAATTTACATATTAACTTTGATATTATTTTTAGAAATATGACAAAATTAGTTTTTGTATGAAAACATGGTTTCATATTTGATATTGTATTTTTTCATACAATGCGAATCTAAAATATTTGCTATAATTTATTATTCATCGTATGACTGATAGAATATGCTGACAAACAGTTATTTGCATTACAATAGAATCTATTCTAATTATTTCAATTGATTTTGGTTAGTTAATTTGGTCGACGGACTCCAATTTGCGTATAGGATCGATACGTATGGCTTAACGCCTTCGGTTTACCAAATGGAACAATTATACACATTACATGAATATTCATAGGATTAGAACCCAATCGAATCACTTCCTATAACAATATAGAAGGATTATTCTACTAATTTATATAGTCACAGTTGAAACCTTTACACTGTCGTTTCAATATCATGGCACATAGTAGGTATCTACAACTACTATGTGCCATGATATTGAAACGACAGATAAATTAGCTGACCTCGCAAACGTTGTTTTGCTAAAAAACATTTTTTGGGGTATAAAAAATAGTTTACAACCTATTCTCAAACCTTCCGAGTATACACAAAAAATTATATAAAAATAGGTCAAGTTGTTTCAGAGGAGTTTTGTTATAATACAAACACTGTACACGAGAATTTTATATATAAGATTATGGTAACTAAAATAAAAACACCCAGAAGATGTGTATTCACTCGAACTTTAAAAATATTCGGGTTATATGAGCTAGGAAACACAGAGCTGGAAGGGAGTTCCAATTCTTGGCTGTGCGTATTAAGTATGAAAGAAATTTTAAAGCGTTTGGTCCGAAAAAGGGGATATTGAGTAGATGAGGATTCAGTTAAAAAATAAAATAAAAAATATCTGTCGCTTACTAGTTCTGTGTTTTCTAAGTTAGACAAAAATTCAAAATTAAACGTAGAATACAAATGTGTTATAAAGTCCTTTGGAGTTTTTAAACAAATTTTCCTTTTTTTTAAAATGAAAAGCATGTTAGTTATCCAAACGTCTGACTGGTTTGTTAACGGTGGCTGTGGCGGTGCCTAAGGCGTAATACTTAATAGAAGTACGTAAGGTTACCGTTGAGTATCATCAAAGAGAATTAACAATGAGTGTTTTTGACGGTCATTGCGTTCCCTTTGAACAGTCAGGGATTGTGCCAAATATTTGAGGTGAGGGCCCTTTATTTCCATGCTTGCGGTCAAATGAGGAATCCATATTGTGGTATATTTCTATAAGTACATGTATATGCTTGTAATTTAGCCGTGGGTAAGGTAGATAGATATAAGATCGTTTTGTAGTGACTATTTTAATAATTTCATGTTTGGTTTGCACAATTATTTTTAAAATTTAAAGCGATAGACAGGCTACTTTAGGGTAAGTGGTTACCGTCATTAATGAACAGTCAACATCAGGGAGGATGCAAACGGAGTGCAAGTTTATTATTTTCCCTGCAATTTTAATTTTTAATTTTTAATAGATTTTAAATAAATTTTTGTTTTGACAAACGTTTTTTATCTCCATTATAAAATAGATAATAATTTTTATCTGACACTCCCATCACAGTTCTGAATGAAAGTGAAGTCAATAAGAGGTCCTTTCGATTTCTGTATCGAAGATAACGGAGTGGTCGGCATTCGGGATATGTGCTATTAACATATTGCCGAGGAGCATCAGATAAGGGGCATTTGTGAAAATTTAGTGGATGGTGGGCAATTACATGGTTGTTGATACAATCACGATGACACGCCCACCGAACACTAATGGTACCGCGCCAATGGTATTCTTATTTTTTGAACACAATGTATCTTCGTTACGATTTTATTCGTGTTACCTAAACATTTTATGCATTCATTAACTTTATTCTACTTGGCCTTTATTTTAGATTTTTATTTTAGAGAATATTCTCTCTAAAATATCATATCATCATATAATTTGCTTATAATGCTAAAAATTGAAAAAGTACACCTTTAAAATTAATACTCATAGGCCTCTTTCACAAACTACATGTAAAGTGTTGATTAGTTACTTTTAGAAATAATTTTCTGTTATATTGAATTATTCACTCGGTTTACTGCATCATTCGATAGCCGATATTTTTTTATTATTTTCTAATTAAATTACTACTACAACTAGTACAACTAGTACAACTTTAGTACAAACTAAAGTATATCAGCTCCATTATCCCCGATTACCGGTGACTTTAAATGACAGTTTGGCCTACTTGACGTTTGTGAAAGAGGCGCTTAGAAAATAGGCTGTAATCAATGATTCTTTTGACAGTGTACAGTATGTATTTTTTATGTAAAGATCGACAGACATGATGGACAGGCAAGCAATTTCATATGGAATGGAAATTGGAATTGGGAATAATCCATTAGCTACCTTCTGACCGCAATTTTTTTGTAAATTAGGGGGAGGCCTAATTTTTCAATGTTTTACAGATGCTGATTGAAAGTACAAGAACAGTAATTAATGTGGATGTTAAATTGACAGATAAAAATACTTTTCAAAAGTAGTTCACTGTGAATGCCTCGTGTTCACAAACGTCTAAAGATAATAACAAAGAATGTTAAGAGAATTCTCTCTGTGGAGCCGAACGAGACGTTGTATCGCGAGCTAATTACAACGTACACGATTTCGAAAATTCTCGAAGCTTCAGCTTAATGTTTTAATTAACCCTCGGTCGCTGACCAAAAACACCCAGAAAATTATTTTTTGTTTGCTTAACGAAATCAACGTCTCGGCCACTTGTTGCCACTTCCCACGCGACCGATCTGCATATATTTGCAGGCTCTTTCATTCTCGCACTTAGCATAAAACAAGCCCGACACCAAGTCATTATGCAGTCTCGGATTTCGAGGTACTGCCGCATAAATTTACGCCATTATCAAAATATCGTGAATGAAACAAACCGAGCATGAAACGGATTTAACCAGTTTAGGGGTCATTAAAGCACGCAACGCGTATTGTTCGCTCTTGTTTGCGCGTTCACATTGTCGGGGCAACTTGGGAACCGTGTAGGTACCATTGATTTCCATGTAAATATCAGGTAAAACGTTTAAAGCATTCATATTTATTTTCAACTGGAAAAATAGTCCAAAATTACTTCAATTCCGCTTTTATGGCACGATTTATTAAGATGCCATGGTAATATTGTAAATTTTGTGTGCCGAAAGTATTGTTCCCCGATGAAGCTACAGTACTTTCGGCCATTTACTACAATTATAAATACCAACATTCAAGAGACAAGCGACTTTCGTTTTTGTTTTATTAGTTAGTTACGCTACATGTTTATTTTATGTAAAATACGTCAGATTGGCTGACAGTCAACTGTCGTCAGACAAGCACAGGTGATGTAAGTGCGCTGCAGCAGTGCGACCATAGTAGGCTTAAGGACTTAGGGAAGGATAGAGAAATGGTCTCTGGCATCCTTTTACTCACTGGCGCCCGCTAGAGATATGGCATATTAGAACAAACAACCGTGTCACTAAATTCGCACACACTCACGTACAAATAGCACACAATGACATCCGACCCGGCACACAACTGTCGGACCAACAGCATTTGTTCGCTCGCTTGTTGTTCGCGACGAAACACGATTGTCGCGATGATTGAATTGTCGAGCTAGACAATTCCGAGGCACGCTCTATTCTTTAGCGGTGCCATATCTCTAGCGGGGCCGCGCGCATTTCCGAAGATCTGTGGTGGTGACCCAACGCGTTGTATATCATCGCCCGCACGTGCTATTTTTTTTGCTAATGACTGGTAGTTCCAGAGTTCTTACGAACAAACTTCAGCCTTATTAATTACTACGAAATAGAAACCATACTTATCTTGACCTTAGAATTAATTTCAAGACAATGTTTACAATTTCAAAGTACAAAAATGTCTCTTCTGTTCCGTTTAATTCAGAATGGTCCGGGCAAAAGTTGGCGTTTCACTGGCGTGATTCATGAAGGAGTCTCGGCGACGCTGAGGTAGATTTATAGCGGTCCCACTGACATCTGACGTTTATTGTGCCAAATAGCACGAGAGTACGTACAGAACAATAGTTAAGCTTGTAAGTGCAATGCTTTAAAATAATATTGATGCACTAGCCTTAAAGGGAAATACGGTGGAAGCTGAATGTTTAATTCATTGTTTATTCAGTGGAGCACCATCTTGTTCCTGTTCATACTGAGACATATCTTATAAGAGAGCCTTCTCTCTTATAACTGGTAAAGTTCAAGGAGAGATATCAAATTATTTAATCATTTTAAGCCGCTGAGTATCCAATGAGCTAAACAACACAATATATAAGCATAACTATATATGTAAATTAAATGACAATTATTTTTTGTCTATTTTTTCTTATTAGATATAATGTCAAATATATGCATATTTGCAAATAATCTATACTAAATATCAAATTTCCTATATAAAAACTATGAAGCTCTCCCAACAAATCTGAATTTTTAAATCCATAGAATGAGTTTTCCACAAGCGATTCTGGTCATTTGGTAAAATTATTTATTGCCAAATTATTTTCGAATTTCTTTGTATTTGTATTTATTTTGATTTATTACTAAAATTATTTATTTTTAATTTTCACCACTGTTTAAATTTTATATTAAAAAAAAAAAAGATAAATTTTGAAATTGATTTCCACATTTTTGCAAATTTTTGGCTCACAAGAATGTTTGCGTCAATTTAACTTGAGTATGGAACCATTAAAAGTAAAAATTCGCTATCGTATGATTTTTTATGAATCAGTATAAAAACAATAACAATAATATAAAAAAATATAACAATAATAAAAATAACAACAATTACTCCTCTATACACTAGATATATCAAGAATAAGTTCCATAGTAATATATACATAAATAATTTAGAATTTCAAATAAGATGTTTATACCCTAGAAATACCAAGAAAAATGTCAATTATTACATAGTTCAAGTAGTTAGGTAAAAGCAGGTATCACTACATTAAATGTTTAACTAAGAATATACATGTGGCAAAGGTGCACAGGCACACTAATATGAACAAGGTTTTACACGTCCAATATGTTGCACGATGGATGTTGTTTTCTAAGCTCCACCACCCGAAGGCAACGTGTGCCCTAACTGTTTGCTAGTTTAGAAAATTTATACAATGAGAATCATTATGCTGTTGCTTGACAGTGTGATTACTATTTGCTGACATCTTTATTATATTTATTACACACACTTGAGCAAAATTATATATATTTATTTTATCATATAATTAAGCACATTTCGGCGACGTTTTAAGGGGTTATAAGATGACTTATTCGTGAAGTACGTGTATGAAAATTTATGTTAAATCTGAATTCCAAAAAAACACTCAGACAACCAAGTGCTCAGGCGGTAGAGTACTCAGTATTACTGAGTAAATACTCAGACAGTAGGTAGTTACAACTGAGCAACAGAGGATTCTAAATTTATTGTAAGTATGTTTGTCCTCTACAAATTCCAAAATCGCTCAACCGAATTTAATTCTATGGAAGGAGGGATAAACGGGGGAATGTTTGTGTATATAAAAATTGCACCCCGGGAGAAGCCGGGAACGGGTCACTAGTTTATAATATCAGTATGATTAAGGACATGTTTGACGACACGTTTGGTCTAGTGGCTAGGAACCCTAGTTGTTAACCAAACGGTCGCGGGTTCGAATCCCGCTAGGGGCAAATGTATTTATATTTTGTATTTATAATAATATGTATGTACTTACGAAAAAAATTATCTATTATCAACTGTCTGGTATCCATAATACAAGCATTAGTGGCTTACTGTGAAACTAGATGGTACTGTGTGGAATGTGTGAAGATATTATTTAAAATTTGAAGATCCTATGTTAAAATTTGCATAAAAAAGTGTGTACAAATAAAGATAATAATTATTATTATTATATTTATTTATTTTTTACTTATTTCCGATTGAAAGCAGCATAATAATAAGGAGTTGGATCTCTATTCTCTGTTCTAAAATTTAGTAAGTACGATCTGACACATATGATGTGCAAATTCGTTTAAAACATGTCGCACGAATGGAATCTGTTTAGTAAATTGCATTGCATCTATTGCAGAGGCGTAAGTCAGGAAGCGCTGGAGGGCAATGCAGTTATGACGTCATTAGCGCGTTATGTGACGTCATATGTCTCCGCTATCTTATGCCTGTCGGCAATTACCTTCAGCGGGAGATGTTACACGTGCTTCTAATATATGTAATAATGTTATACCATAATATTATAATCGTTAAATTATTATAGACTGTTTATGGGATATCAGTAGCGTTTGTATTCTGGCGTGACAGATTTATGTATAAGAGTGTATGTTGTATTTCACAATCTACAATTATAAACTAACCCCTAACATTCTATGGAGTCCAAGCACGCTATATCTGCTGTAAGTTGCTGAAGAGTTGGGTGTCCCGCAGACTACATGAAGCTGCAGCATCAAGTCAAGGTTGCCATGTCATGGAAATACCAAAGCATATTAAATTTTACATCAATCGAACTTGTCAAAGTTAGTCAAATCCTTTCAACTCTGAAATGTGCTGATGGTCTTCAGACGCCTGAACAGATATTCATAAATTATAACTAAGAACGACCCCGATCACGTTAGCTTTTAACAAAAAAAAAACGATTGAGAGCTGCGATTTCATATACACACACACATCAAATTATAACACCCCGTTTTTACGTTGAGCGTCGGGGTTTAAAAGGAATAATTTTACATAAGAAAATCTATGACTGATTTCATTGTGTTGATTTTAGTGTTTTGTAAAATTTGTAGACGCTTTTAGGCTGGTTTAATTTATCGAAATTCTTAAACACCAGTTAAATGCAAAAAAAAGCATTTCATTTTCTACGCATAGTTTGCGAATACCTACTAGCTAACTAAAATAAATTCTCCAGTTCGGTAAGTATGAAAACGGTGATCATTCATACATTTATATTCAGGTGTATACCATAACGCGCAAGTTGCAGACGTTAATGAGAATGGACAATGGATTCATAAATCGCGTGATCGTATCTCGAGGCAAAACTGCTAAAATAGTACACGCGACGACATTTATATGTGTATTTATTCGCATTGTAATGAATGCGAAGCACCAAAATGGGCAACTCAATGAGAAACTTAAAGCTACATTACATTGTTGCGCTTTCAATGAAGATTACAACTTTATTTTGAGCTCTCAAAGTATATTATATCTGCTATCTAAACAAATAAGTCTAAACAAAATTTTTAACCGACAGGATCATGATCATGTCTGAAGTTACCTAACCAAAACTTAACCTACAATATTAATTTAACCTAAATATTAGAAAATCCTTACTACTTCTTAATATTGTGCCATGTGGCCAGTGGATTTTAACGAGACCGTTGGATGAGTGGTTAGGGTGCTTGCCTTCGATTCCCTGCAGCGAATGTACTTTTCAAAGTTGGCTCTGGTCTGGATCTAGAAAGTGATGGTAAGTGGAGAAAAGTTCCGCAGTCATTTGGGCAGCCCGTCTGGCAGATGTTACTACCCCTTACCACCGTGAAGTAGCAGCACGCGTGCTGTTGTGTTTAGGTAAGTGAAACTTGGATGCCAAGTCCCATCTTCATATCCCTTATCCTTACAGTAGGACTGTAGTCGGTAGCACATTTACAGCACCTGTGGCGTTTCTTGTGATATAGGTGACGGTAGCCATCTACCATAAATTGGACCATCAGCTTATCTGCTGACCTTAACATAAAAATACTTTTAACTCTCAATAATTCGTTTTTACAAAAACAAAAAACAAATCTTGTATACTCTCATGATGAATCTATGTTGCAACATAAGTCTCACATTACACAGAAAGATTAAGGAAACATTTCTTCAATGTTTCATTGTAATTGCAGTACTCGGAGAGTAGTAGATAAACACACGCTTCTTAGAGATGTGTAATAAAATCATTCCATTAAACGGCGCGATCGTGGGGATTTGTTTGAACCCGTTATCCTGCGGGACTCAAAAGGAAAAAAAGGTCGAGTAATTTGTCTTTCCTTGGTGGATTTATGTCGGGATCACTGGCATACTGAGCACTTGGGACTGAGACACTCACGGAATGGATTGCCGATTATAAAGGCCATGTGAGAACGTCCCACGTGCTATCTCTATTCATATTATTTAAATTATGACCTCATAATTACCTTTGAAAGACGCCTTTATAAATCGCGATGTTAATACCCTTGTGTAGAGTAGATATATATTGCGTCCTATTTTTAATAGAGCCGGGGATTCTTTTATGGGGAGAATAATATGAGACCACGCAGTTCTGAGATTTTTTTTTTAATTTTTAATAATAATAAACACTAGGCAGTTTTGAATATTTATTTTCAAAACATAATTATTTATAAATAAAAATAGTTAAATAAAAATAAAAAGTTTCCAATATCAAATTATTTCGATTTAAATAACAGAATTAAGTTTATATTATTATCTCTGATAAATTATATCAGAATGCTTTATTTCATAAACGAAGTCTTTTCAGTAGGATGTATTAAAAAACATATGTCACATCTTTTACTTTACTATCCAGAAGGACATAGGACATAGGGCATAGGACATAGGGCATAGGACATAGGACATGAGATTCCAGAAAGGACATAGGGTACCTTTCATCCAGAATGCGGACGAAGAACATAAAAAAATGCCAAACCTATGAATTTGGAGACCGCCTAAAACTAAATTATTAACTTATGGTTAATGCCAACAAATAATCTATGGTTTATCTTTGGAGACCGCTGTTAAGAAAATTCTATTTTCTCAATATTTATTGCTCTGCACTAGCAGTTGTTGAGCTGCTTCAAAGAACTGATTTTGAGCTGAAGCTCGAGTGGTTCATCTTTCATATAATAACGTCAGGAGAGCATCTTTCATTAATATACTTGTCAATGTTTCAATAACTGCTTACTTGACTGTGAGATAATAATGAGGAGCTAAGCAAAGACAACGTCTACAGCTCTATATCAATACAACTTTGTGAAATGTTCGTGTAATAAATAATAAATGGTGTGCGTCGTTGTCACCTATCGATCATCAGTTCACAGCGGTGATCGCGCCCGCGCATATCCACCACCTCGTACCACACGAGCAATATTTATAGGCGCTGCGCACGCACACAATCCACACGAGATTTTATTACAGGCCTGCAAAAAGTATCGATCAAATATACTGTCGATATTTGAGAATAAATAAATTACGAAATTCTTGTGATAATTATAGAAATGTATCAATACTAATATTAAATCTGTAAGGGTTGGTCGTGGAGTAAGTTACTTTGTTTTCAGAGATATCGTGTTTATAGGCTCTATACATGATACTGAAACCAAATTGAAGATTTTTAGAATTATTTTCTGTATGTATGTATTATGTATGTATGTATGTATGTTCCTCCATAACTCTTAAACGAATTAACTGATTTTCATAAAACTTGGATTTAGACGTACAGGACACAGGATAGGCTACTTTTTTCTTTTTCAACGCGGATGAAGTCGCGGGCGCCAGCTAGTTATTTAATAAATTAATTGTAAAAATTTAAAGATATCTTTAGCAGAATTTTTATGATATTTCATGCACGTTCTGCACAATATATGAGTAAAGTTTTTATTATAGATTCTGTCTACAACATACTTGCTTACCAAGTCAGTCTTGAGCGTTTAGTTGTGAGATTCGCTTGTGGGAGAGATGTTCGTTACTCTTGATCCGTTTGAAGCGATATCACATGTGATTGTCAATTTCAGTAGTATCGGATCTTAGTCAAGAACGTCGGCTATCGGATTGGAAACCTTTGGCTATAAGCTGTTCTATATTATAAGTACTTTAAACTCAAGATAAATACTGCTTATCAAAGTCTATCTATCTCTTATGTTACATAGAATGTTCGATGTAATATATTTTACAGAAATTCGTAAATCTTAACTACGAATTTATTTTTTCTTAGCAATTTTAACGTTTTTTAAGAAATATTTTATTTGTAAAGGGATTTTTAATAAATGTATTTAATTTTTAGATGTACTTAACATTTTCCAATATAAACAGAAGAAACTATGACGAAATACATAATCTTTAATTGAGAGGAATCTACTGTAAAAATTATTGTAATAATATATTATTACACTTAAAATTAATAACTGTACTACTTAAATCTAGATTAAAACAGTCCCATCAGCCCTTAGGCGAAGTAACTCTTATTTAATCTGAGCCTTAGGTACAAATCGTCATGTTTCTTAATAAAAGTACTTTATTCCAAAGAAATCGAAAAAAGAAAATGTTTCTATGCAATTCCAAGCTAGATTTTCTAATTAGGTTGTCTGTTTTTCATTAATTACCAAGTTTAGTTTAGGGGTGACAGACATATCGTCTCATATGTCAAAGATTAGTTTTAGTTTTATAATTTTATGTATATATTTGTGAATAAGAAATAACCACGTTAGCGTTTATTTGTTTCGTGTTACGTTTGGATTGGTTTCAAATGGTTTATGCTAACGAACACCAAGTTAGTTACAATCAACCGTCAACTGAATATGTAATTCGATATGAATATTTAACAATTCCACAGTTACAAGTCTTTTTCAGTTATTTTTTTTTTATATTTCCCTACAAAATTTTATTGACAGTGTTAAGATTTTAACCTGCAAGTTGCTAATGCTAGATTTTGACAACCCATTTTTCAATAGAATGTATAAATCAACTAGGATGTTTCCAGGGAAAAACATTATTGGCTTTATAGACAGTAACTACAAGAACTCAACCCGACGAATTTTGCAAATTTTAGAAATTAATTAGAAATTAGTGGGTAATGAAAGTTTTATTTTATTTTTCTTATCATATTATTACTTTTTTTTCCGCTAATGTCATTTGAATTCGAAATTGTTGAAAAAATTGCAAGAAAAGCGCAAGTATGCAAATGTTAATGAAATTATTTCTTGGAAAGTAAGATGTGAGGACGGTGCATCGCCCTGAATACTGCAAGCAATTTGCATTTTGAATACTAATGAAGACAAGGTGAACTCACGGCGACAACTTGTACCCGCCATTAAATGATAATAAAGAATAATTTTTATTGATTTAACTCACCAATGAGTATGTTTTGTTTAATTTTAAACATGTTATTTTTTTATTATTACAACACAATTTGAATGTAAAGAGGGGTTCATGATTTTGTTAGTTTAACAAGTTCTTGAAGTTTTGACACTTCTTTTGTTTTATATACAGGACCCCAATACCCGATGGAAAAACGGGATGTTACAATTTTGACGTGTGTGTTTCTGTGTGACTGACTGTACAATCGGTACTGACTGTAGAATGCAGACCGGTGGGTTATGTCGGACTCTTGCCCCGAGATGGTATTGGGGAAGACCTACCGACTAAACCTCTTGGCGTCCTCCGCGTCCGCTATAAGGCGAAGTTGCGAAGTCGGACGAACACTTTTCCGCAACTCCGCCGATGTGAGTGGACGTCCTACGGCTGAGATGATGATGATTTTTGACTACGCATTTTATTTATTTTTGCCATTTGAATCCACTTATAAGTCTTCGAAATAATTTATCGAAAATAATATACATTTTTGTTACCCAATATCGACACTAACAGAAAATCATTATATTCGATTCTTTCGACAGAACACCTGCTACGAAAATAATCTGAATATTCACCGACGCAAGAACTAAGTAGTAAAATAAGAATGTTCTTGTAATATTTTCTTAATGTATATTTGAAGTGCCATTTGAAAGCGATTGTGTAACGTTAAGGTACAAAAACGGCACAAGGGGCGCAGTTACGCCGGGACACGGCGATAAGGAGTGCTTTTATTAAATTTTCTCGCATCGCTGACTAATGTTGTCCAGCTGACGCATATCCGACACACTTCGCCCTCTTTTTCACTCCTCGCTTTGGATTACTAAACATTTTTCTCGTATTTGTGCTCTAGAATTGTTTACTTTTTTGGACACATCTTCTTTTTATGTTGCCAAACAAAAAAATATACCGTAAAGTTAAAGCTAAATAGATTTAAAATTAAAATAGGTTTAAATTGCCTGTCTGTCGAATTTTATATTTAAAAAAAAAACTTCAAAATAACATTATGATTACTACAGTCGTAATTATAATTTAATTATAATCTTAATCAGATACTGATTAAGTAGTATGAAATCTAAGAAAATATTTATGTTAAATTTTTGTTACAATTTTTGTAGTATAGGGTCTCGAGTGCTTTTGTTACTTTTAAAACTATACAGGCAGTTATGAAAGAAATTGTTGTCTTGTGTTATCTATCTTTGTGGTTGTGCCGATTATGCATTGCAATTAAAATTTTATATTGCATAATATTTCTGTTATCGCTAAAAAAATGTGTTTAAAAAGATATAATATTGCAGTAACATTAGCTATTATAAGCTTTGGTAATTATATTTGCGAATCAGCCCATTACTTTTTGCTAGTGAAATAAGCTACTTACTTTTATTTAACTTCCTCATGTAAGTAGTTTAGCTAATCATCAACAAGCTTCAGCTTCACATCACAATGCGCCTCTGCCATACAAAATTACAATTACTCTTCAAATATTTTCACCTCGTATACAAAAACACGAACGTTTTATTTGTATAAAGGGCATTTAATTAATTTGACTAATTGTTTTTTGTCGTATCCACTCTAAATGGAAGCATCAACCACTCGAAACGGGTGGACGTTATTTAAATCGACAATAGCAAAACGTTTGTTCTTGTTCACATTAATTAAGGATGTACGTTTCGCGAGCACTACTATATCCTGATCGGAGCGCTGCCGCCCGTCGATTCCACGAAATACATTAATTAATTTAAACATTCATGCTTAATTATCGTACTCTTCAATTAAACTCCCTTTTAATTTGTTGCTTTATTTATTTTCTCTACTACACTCGTTAAGTTTAAATGCAAATATCGGACTTTTGCCCGCGAAATCTATGTTTATCGACGGTCCATCGGTGGTTGTAATGAACGAGTCATTAATGATGTAATTACGATTTTCGGGGCTAATTAGGTATGGTGTGGTTAAATGGGGGTCGATTGCGGTAAATGAATGTTGAAATTGATGATTACATCTTATTACAATATTTTTTCTTACTTATCTTTTTTCTTTTATTATTTATGACTAGACTGGGTAAACGAGCTTCGCTCGGGCCAATGAAAGGTTTAAAGTTTGCATGTAAGAAAGAAAGTCTATGAAACATTATAGAAAAAATTCAAAATATTATAGAACAAAAAGTAATACCGCTTGTATTTTACTTTTGTAAACGTTCAATTAATAAAACTACCTAAAACGAATTTTCTCGAAGAGACCCTGACAGATCGATTTCTAGAACTAAAAAACGCCTAACCCTTGATTTTCGTCAAAATCGTTAGAGCCGTTTGCGAGATCGTCGTGGCATAAAAGAATTTCGTGTTTAGTATTATAAGATATTTTTATTATTAATATAAGTACATACTATTTCTTTTACTCTTTTTTTAAAGCGTATCTACATATAATAGCAATATTAACAGAAATTCTTACGGCACTTGGCCAGTGTACGGGGCTATGGTCGCTACGATAGACTCCGAAAATAATTGCGATCCCAAACCTTATAAAGGACTAGCTGGCGTCCGCGACTTCGTCCGCGTTGAAAAAAAAGTAGCCTATCATGTGTCCTATACGTCTAGATATTTATCTACCAAGTTTCATGTAAATCAGTTAATTCGTTTAAGAGAGGCCCTGGGCAAATCGACTCAAGCGTCCAAACACAATATCTATCACACATGGTAGTATTTCAAGGTGGTCTTAAATAAGGAGGTGGTTACTGCAACCAGACGTGTTGCCCAGTTTTGCAGTGATAATCTGCCACTACTAAAGTTTATTCATTTATTAGTATTTTTATGTGTATTTTTCACTCAAAGAAACAAGTATGTTGCTGACAAATCAGCGAATCAGAAACTTTTAATGGTACGATTCGACTCTGATCGGTTTGTTCATGCCGAAGGAAGAAACTCTTATTCGCGCGCTAGATAGTAAATCTGTTCTTATATAATAAATAAAATCTTCTATTGCTTCTTCCCAACTATAAATATTTTGTACTTTAGGTAAACATTAGTAGCAGATTTCCGAAACCAATTCCATTTGAGCCAAATCATTACCGCCAATAGGTTTTTTGAAGGTCTATTATTTATCTAAGTTCTATAAATGATAACTGCTTGCCAGTGACCTCTCCACCTCCAACGCAGCTGGGAAATCGAGGAACTAGCATTTTTTTTAATGTCAAGACTGTCAGAGGCTAATATTTGTAAATCTGCAACGACAGATTAATGGTAAATAATAAATATTGAACTGCATTTATGTTGAAGTATACCTTTCTTTTTTTACGGTCTGACGTTTCTGACGGTCCACCTAGCATTGATGGTAGGTGGCTACTGTTACCTATAACACAAACAATGCCACAGTTACTCCAAGAGTGCTACGACCATAATAGGGAAAATCGCTAGGAAGAGAAAGGGAAATGGCCAGCTCAACTTTAATGTAAAATTTTATTTTATCAACTAGTTGGCGCCCACGACTTCGTCCGCGTTGAAAAAAAAAAAGTAGCCTATCCTGTGTTCCGTACGTCTAAATGTTTATATACCAAGTTTCATGAAAATCAGTTAATTCGTTTAAGAGTTATAGAGGAACATACATACATACATATATACATACATACATACAGAAAAAATTCTAAAAATCGTCAATTTAGTTTCAGTATCATGTATAGAGCCTATAAATAGGATATCTCCGAAAACAAAGTAAATTACTCCATGACCGACCCTTACAGATTTATTATTAGTATTGATAACTGCTTTTAAAAATTTCCCTTTGCTACAAAGTACAATATTCTAAAGGAATATAAATTTATATTGACAGGATACATTGAAAACGGATTCCGAGATGACAAAACGTTTCAAAGATTTTTATTCGAGCTCAAGTGTATGGCAAGGACGACGTTAAGATATTGTTTGCGAAGAATAAAGGAGACGAATGAAAGAGTAGAGAAGACCAAACGCACGGCGACTTGTACGGAACTTTGTTGGGGCTAAGTGTAAAGATAACTGCTGTATATTTGACATTTATGTTTTTGTATTTTAGACATCAAACTACTTAAAATTTTACTAGATAGCGCCTCTTTCACAAACGTCAAGTAGGCCAAACTGTCATTTAAAGTCACCGGTAACCGGGGATAATGGAGCTAATATACCTTTGTTTGTACGGTAAACGTCCCAAACATTAAATAGAAAATAATAATAAAAATTCGGCTATCGAGTGATGCAGTAAACCGAGTTTATAATTTAATATAACAGAAAATGATTTCTAAAAGTAAATAATCAACACTTTACATGTAGTTTGTAAAAGAGGCCCTTACTGAATCAGTTAAATTTCTAACTCCACATTACCTCTATGCAAGTTTCAGTTTGTTTCAAAGTTATCATTTAGGACACTGAATGTTTTTTTTTTAACGTTGGGAAATCCTCTTGGATACCCAGCAGTGAAGGGGACACTGCAGGGTTATGTCGGATTCCTACCGGCTAAAACCCAACGACTTTCTATCTATCGCGGCCGTTGATGGGCGGGGTCGTGGGGACGTTTTTACACGACTTCGGTACCCCGCCACGGCTATCCAACGCGGGGAGGCCTGTGCTCCCTGTCAGAACCTTGGCGTACCCGAAAGTGGAGGTACGCCGGCCTGCTCGGGGGACCTTACTGCTCGGGGGACCTTACTAAAATGGGACGTCCTGCGGCAAGGTAAGCATCACGTGCCTGTGAGGTGGTAAGCCTTGGGAGAGACCTGCATCCAGCTCCACTGCTGATGATGATAATGTAGTTATTATATTATGTTTAATTAAATCTGTTTGGAATAAAGCTGTGTAAAGTTCTAGATGTCACTTGCCCGTCTAGAGAAATTCTTTCTAGCTAGATTTGCATTTAGAACGGGCTCGTAGTATCGTCTTATCGGAGCGCCCCTGGCAGTTTGCATTTATGCCTTTGCCGACAAAAAGCTCTTTCAGAAAATATGACGAATTTTTTTTTTCGGTAGCAACCCTTTTACAGAGTCTATTAAAAGAAGAAATATCTATTTTCGCTGCCTTTGTAAAACTCCGTACTCCTCGGCGACGTCAGCTAGAAAATAAACGCAACTTTTCACGTTAAATTTTCTTTACAAAATTTACATTTTAACGAGTAAACCCCTAAATACATATAAAGTGGTTGGGTGTGATGGTGTTTTGTCTAAGTTATTATTAATTTTGCTGAGTTTAACCTGGAGTTTATTTCAGCGGAGTTCCCTGCAGGTAGTGTACGAGTAACTTCAAAGGCCGTTCACAAACGGACGCCCCTAGACAACATTCGTTAATTCACTTTGATGTCGCCCTTCTTATCCTCGCATTCCACCCTCGCAACGAGAAAATACGTCTTAAAAGTTTTACTAGCTAAAATATTATAAAAAGCTCCAAAACAATTTTTAATAATACTTATTATTTTACAGAACTTCTTTAATCACGAATTATTTTAACGTTTAAAAGTAACATCTCTGGATGGACGCAGTTACGTAGTATAAAGCGTAAACCTTTGAAGTATTTACTTATTACATTTTTTATATGAAAATTAGTGATAAAACACTAATTTTCTTATGACATTTTCTTTTTACTCTGTTTATTCAATTAGAAATTTTATATATATTAATATTTTTTTATTATCTACTCACTCACTACCCCGTCAGCGCACAGATGTAAAATTCAGTATATCTAAATCTAATATATATTTACGAATATTAATACAATAAACTCGCTGTCCGTCTCTGTCCGTTTTCCCGCTGTTATTCTAAACAATTCAAAATTTTCACTAATAAAAAGAGTGATAAACATACCTACGAGTATATAAAAATTGGTATTTTTAATTTGCGGAAAAAAATTACAGCCATGCAAAGCTGGGGGCGTATCGCTAGATCGCTAGTCACCGAACGAATGTTAAAAAATATATGAACTGTTGAATATACTCTGAACATGTCGGTCGCCTTCGTCATTTATAACGAGTTGCTATTAATACTACACATAGGCTGTTATTAATCGTTGGTCAAACTGCACAGCTGCAGTTAACCCTTATTCAGCTTTCAGCGATATTGCTTTGCGAGACCGGTAGTAACACTAGCATAGAGCTTTCATAACGTATATTGAAAACTACACAAAACCACCACAAGCACGCTTTGTGGTTGATATTTTATTTAGACCCTCTTTTGTTTGGGACTAAAATCCGCAAAAAGTCGACTCCTGTTTATCAAACAACCAACATTTCTGCGGTATCCAAACATTTAGTTGTTGAAATTTTGTTTTCAGTACATATAATGGATACATTTTTACCCTGAGTTTTTAGAATTGTCCCAGTTTTAAATATATTTTACTGTCATGTATGTATTGAGTCAAAGGTATTCAATAACTTACAGTTATTTACATAATATACAGTTTGATTAGCTATAAAGTATAGTCTATGTTACTCGCTGATAGCGAAGCTTTCTATAGGTAAAAGAATTTTTAAAATCGACCCACTAGTTTTGAGTTTATTCATTACAATCTTCTTGTCTCTCTTTATAATATAAACAAATCTTCTCTATAGACATAATATAATATACTACATTTAATAGCAGCTTCAGTGTTTGTGCCTGCCAAGAAGAGATCTTGGTATCTGAAATCATACTAGAGTTGTAATTAATTGATGCCATCAATGAATACCTTTAAGTTAAGCTGAAGATTTGTTTCATTGATTGCTCATCCTGTGTCCAAGCAATAGAGTCCAGTGCTAAGGAAACGTAAGTATTTATAGAAGTACAATCCTCTACCACAGTTCTCTATGCACATGCACCAAGAAATGAGAATTCCCATTAAAATATTTAACAAGCTACATGCAAACAAATATTTTCACAATCGAAAGGCCTTACAAATGTTTAACTCGTTGCTATTTTAATACGTCCGCAGAACACGTAATTACGCTGGAATCTACCCGCCTCCGCTGAGTTAAGGGCCACTGTATGCAAATGCTAGGTGCGCAATGTGCGACAATGTCGCCTGCTATTCGCATTGTCTAGCATCCTAGTTACGACTCAATTACCTTCAGAAAGTAAGAAACACCAATTAACATCCGTCGCTATCGTACCGTACAGAACCAGTTCACGATAACCTTGCCAATACGATTTTGCAGCCGCGAAAGTGTAAGCATGTCCACTTTAAAAGCACACTTTCTAACTCCAGCAGCTTACCAATTTTATTGGTCGTAGTACCTAAAAAAACACATTTCTGAGACATAAAAAACTGAAATTAAATATCTAATATGATTAGTTTCTAAAATGTGCAGAATTTGTGATATTTTCTCGGGTTGAATTCATGTATTGTAGTTACTGACTAAAAGGCAAAAATGTTTTTCTATAAAAATATCCTAGTTATAATGTACATTTAAAATTGGGATGTCAGTAACTACGGATTTTTCTAATATATTGGAATACACACTGTCAAAAGAATCATTGATTACAGCCTATTTTCTAAGCGCCTCTTTCACAAACGTCAAGTAGGCCAAACTGTCATTTAAAGTCACCGGTAACCGGGGATAATGGAGCTGATATAACTTTGTTTGTACGGTAAACGTCTCAAATATTAAATAGAAAATAATAAAAAAAAATCGGCTATCGAATGATGCAGTAAACTGAGTGCATAATTCAATATAACAGAAAATGATTTCTAAAAGTAACTAATCAACACTTTACATGTAGTTTGTGAAAGAGGCCCTAAATGTTTTATTATTTTGACGAGCTCAATTAGTGGCGCGAATGTATTGCGACGCATTATGTCTTCGGTTATTGGCATTATACTCGTAGTTGTTGAGACAACAAATTCTCCCAAATATCTGACTTCCTTCGCTCGTACAGCGTGTCCTTAAGACCGACGTGGTAGAACGAGAGAATTCTTTTCCTAACTAGAAATATAAGTCACTTGTGGTAAATGGGAACCGGTGTGCCCTCATTTGCAAGTGTCTGTGGCTAGATTACATTTTGACGTACAATAACACACCGGAACCACATGAAAATGGAGATTTGTGTTATGAATCTAAAAGTTAATTTCTGTTCGCAGCGATGTTGTCTTCCAGGTTGAATTAATAACCTTTGCGGAGACAATACATTAATTTTATACGAATGTGAAATATTTGAAGCAAATTTATGTTGTTTTATCTTTATATAACTTTTAGTTAGTATTAAATAAAAGAAAAAAACATTAAATGAAACAACTGTTCCTCACGTTCAGGATTAGGTAGCTGGTATGCTGAACTTGCTCACTGTATCAGTTATTATTTGTATAATTTTCACCCATATCTGATTTCTTATAACTTAAATTATAAGAAACTTATGTACTCTATCTTGTCAATTATAAGCTTAGACGCTTATATTACGTATCATACCTATATTCAAAATTACCTATAAGGAATTGAAATTGATTTACGAAGTCGGTTTGCACCAGGATTATGGGCAAAGCAGGTGCCAATACGGTTTTCATTCAATATGTCCCCTTTGTACCATTATTGGTAATCCAGATAGCAGAGATGGAGCGTGAAATTTATTATGCAACTCTGCTTTTATAATGTTTGTTAGCTTTTGCCTGCAGTTTCACTTGTCTCTATTTTTTGGTTATGTTTTATATGATTTGTAAAGGTAGGCTGATGGTCCACTCACGGTCCAATTTCATCACTAGGTGGTAACTGTTGCTAATAAACACAATGCGATGCTAACCTTAGTAGAATAAGGAATAAGTGACAACGTAGCTGTAGGAGATTGGGAGCTGCACATTACACATGTGCAGAAACACAACACGTATGATATTTTTTACGATGGTCTTGTCTAAGGGGTCAGTTTTTGACAACAGTTGCGTTGCGCTTATTAACTTATAATTAGTGTAGAACTCAGTGTGCTCTGTCACTATCAGAATCAGACATCTCCTATTTGTCTTTAAGGTTAAGAGAAAAAAATGAGAATAACCTCTGTCTTATTTTGGACATGAAAATCCATATATCTGGAAGCTTAGTTTCATCAAAAACTAAAACTTCCCAAATTGCGAGATAAGAAACTAAAACATAACTGGGAATACTTAATATTTATTTTCATATAATATAAACTACAAATCAAATTTCTTAAAAATAATACCTTAAATTTAAAAATATTGAATATTGACAAAGTTGTGGAAGATTATGTAAATTACTTTAAAATTTCAGCAATCTTATTCTTATGTGTATATATTTAAATTTGCGACAGCTCAATAATTATGAAACATATAAAATAAACAATCAAACCTTTAACAATATTAACAAAACAAAAATCAGGACTGGCTTTACTTTACATGGCGTTGAGTTATATATATTTCAGTCTATGTATTTACGAGATACATAGAACGTATTATGTGGTTCGCTGTGACTGTGTGATGTATTTACGACACATAGAAAGCGACGTGTGCCGCCTCGTCCGTACAGTTTAATCACCATAATAACATCCAGTTTGTATGTAATTAATGGCTGTTTTCATTGACCAAATATTGGACCAAATATTGGCAGATATTGGAATAAAGGTTTATTTTTTACGTGGGTTGTACTCGTATCTGTAGTATCGTGCTATTTTTAACCACCGACGTCAGACGCAAAAGTTAACCTTTATAAGTTTTAAGTTTAACCTTATAAGTTTGACTTTTGTGTGTCTGTGTATCTATGGATTTGTGTATATGTGGCATCTTAGCTCTCAAATGGATGTACCGATTTTAATCCGGATTTTTGTTTGAATTCTGTCCTGGTCAAAATGGTTTTTATAATTTATGAAGATGTACTAACACGAACATTTAAAATGCTTTTTAAATTACAGAAAAGCATGAAATTATTTAGTTTTCCTTTTTTTGTATCTGTGTATATCGTGTACACGACTCGATTTGTTTTCTCGTATAATTCTAAACGAGCATCGAAATACTACAATGGAATTTGCGTCACAAATGCCAAAGCGGCACATAAAAAGAACGCCTTTGACAGAATCATGGCGGACTCTTGCCTTCACGCGTCAATGATAAAAGGTAGTAACGATCAATTTCTACTATTTCATTTTAAACTCTAATGGGTTGACGTAAAGTCATATTTTCTTTAAATTACGTACTTATTACGTATTATTACGTACTAATTACGTACTTATGTTTGTTTTGTTTTA
Organism: Synanthedon formicaeformis; assembly: GCA_945859745.1. NCBI lineage: Eukaryota > Metazoa > Arthropoda > Insecta > Lepidoptera > Sesiidae > Synanthedon > Synanthedon formicaeformis. The sequence continues at coordinate 5,254,462 of OX243967.1, read as the reverse complement.
AATGACAGTTAAACGCATATGTCACTATTAAATGTTCCATAAAATTCGTTGTGTTTTGTATGGCACGCGGGTTCCATGTTGTAGTAGTTTGATGTAAACGAGCGATAATCCTTACAGAGACCGCCTCTGAGTTGTTCTATCGATTAACCATAAAAACTTTATGGCTTATCTTTGTTTAGAACATGACAGTCATGATGTCAAGCCGTTATGATTGTACCTTGTTCTGTTGTTTTGCATTAATAACTTTCTAGCATGGATAACCTTCCAACTTTTACGGTTGTGCTATTGGCACGTCTAGTTGTAATGAAAGTACAGTATTGTTATTTATTATATAAAATAAATCATGTAATTGTATAAATTAAGTGAGATATTTAATGAAAACTTTATGTTTATACAATCGAGTGGAATTAATAAAATTATATAAAAAATTAATAAATTTACACCCATGTTCAAAATGATTCGTAATTGTTTAAAGGAAGACTAAAAAAACAAACATATTTACAATTCAGCCAGTAATACAATAATATTTTTATTTTATGCCACACAATCTGAATTAAAAATAATTTCGATAGATTTTGAGTTATTTTCTTTATATTCTTTTTTGTGAATAAATTTAACTAAAACTTTTTTATACAATGTAAAATTTGATAGATCTAGATCCGTATCCGTAGGCCGTGCGGATCCGTAGGCGGCAGTATCTTAGATATTTCACTAGTTTTCAAAATGCAACTTTCAAGTGAGCTTTATTGCTTTTGAATGTGACACTTTTCTAGCAAAATTACAAAAATATAGCGAATTTTATTTTAAATTCGGATATAAAACCTAACTTTTTGATGGTCTGGAAAGTAGTGGCAGGGTACACTGTGTTTCGCAGTCATTTGGGCAGCCCGTCAGACCGTCAGCCTGTCTGCCGGCCTTAAGAGCGGGTATAAAGAGAAATAGCCAATACTAGATTTGAATTTTATCTAAGTAAACAAAGTCTAATTTAATTATTTTTTAAAAATAGATAAATACATTATAAATGAAAGTGACGACTGTAACAGAAAACATAATATAATGAAATTTTCTCGATAGAAAAAAAATCACTAAGTGAGCTCTCATTTCCATCGATTTTAGTTTTATTTTCAAAATGACACACATTACAAAGCTAAAAGTGTATCAGTAATTTCACTTCACATATTATCTAAGGCTGTATGTAACAATTTTTCATTTGACATTGTAGTTTACGAATAATTAATATTTAATACTTTTGGAACTTATAACATTTTTATTGAGCGAGATGCGCTATCTTCCGTCGCATGTTGTGCGTAGTTCTATGTATTTTGTGTCACTGTCATGTCCAAGGGGCCACGTGGGTGAAATTACAAATTTTGTTTGCTTTATACCCACTCTTAACATAAAAAAAAGAACTGTAAAAGACATACTGTTTTGAATATTTGGTTGGGTAATATTCCGTATTCGCTTACCTACATTTGTGTGGGAAGCTATTTAGTATGGAACCGTAACTGTTTGTATCTGTGAACTCGATATCTCGACAAACGCGCGTCACTATTATTAGAGTGTTTATGTTTTTGTTTGTATCAGTTCAACTGAATTCGGTTTTAATTTGGAAAATTATTATGTCCCGCATTTATTGTTAACTATGGTAGTTAATATAAAATATACATATATTTTTAATATAATGTGATATTAAATAATATTAATATAATTAAGTTAATTAGTGCCAGGGCACGCCACATTTCGCAATTTTAAAGGTAGCCGTACAAAATATTATACAATAATAAAAATATAAGTGCAAGATCAAGATAAATATTAGTTATTAGTAAGTTTAAGGTGCATTTTTTATTAATTTTTCACATATCGTTGTTTACTTGTTTACATAAAATCTCTCGCTCAAATAAAATAGTGTTACGTATATACAGTAATTAATATACAAAGGAAAAAAGTTAGCTCATCTAAATTTTTTTTCTTAAACAAAGCTTTTGTTTGATGGCATCATATAAATGAAAATAAATATTATACCTTTTTTGCAATCAACAAAAGAAAATGCTTTGTTTTAACAATGCTCAATTTAACAAACAAATATATGAAATACCCTTAAAACTTTCCTCTGACCGCTGCAAATTTTGTCAGGTGTAACGGCTATGTTGTTGCGGTCTTAGATGTTGTTTAGCAAGTTATGAGTGATTAGCGGACTAATTAATTTAATTTTTGATATTTAGTTAACAATTCTTACAATATAATCGTAGTCACTATCATCCCCAATCAAGTTTTGATTTTATCTTTTTAGTCATGCAATTTAAAGTTTAAGTTTAAATTACACTTTTAAAAAACACATAAATATATATTTTTATTACTAATATTTTATTTAAAAAAAATTTAACGATAATGTGCACTAGATTTTGTGTTTGAAATTATTTAACAACGTACATACCAAAAAGTTGGTAATTTTAAATCGTTTGCCTGTGAATATATTATGTATATCCCTTACTAGATTTTTAAGAAATCTAGTATTTCTAAATCGAATACAACGAACAAGTTAATTGTATACTGTAGTACTTCTCGAATTGGCTGGTAATACACTTCTCAATCTTTTCTTTATCCCTTTGACTTTAAACTGCTTATTGGTCTTTATTATTTGACCCCCTGGAAATTAGATTCAACTTTATAAATTTTAACATAGTATTAGCACTTTCTAGTACATTAATTAAACCACGTTATGTTTAGTCCCAATACTTTTAATGTCCGACAGATATACTCATATCAGAACTACAATTCCAATTATGAGATGCGCGGATATTCGCGGACGCGTTCGTTCAACTGTCAGATTACCCTTCCCATCCAATATCATGCCATAGAGTACTATATATTGTAACGTACGTCACAGAATACTTTATATTATACTATCTGCTTTAATCAATCAACTTCAGTCGACATAAATAGCAGACGCTAACAATAGAAAGTTTTAAAATAGTTTTTGTTCTACGTATAACCGTTGATATCTCATCGCTTGCGCCTTTGCATACGGTCCCTTGTGGTCCAGTTACAGGACTCCTTTGTTTGGAGGCATCGCCCGCGGGCTGTCATCAAGCGCTAAACGCTGTGTCGGCCGTCGAAAAACGAGACCGTATACCTTTGTTAATTTCATAGCGGTTTGAGTTTATCTTTGAACGAAATCCTCCCAAACATAACATAAAGGACTCATTCGGAGATAGTGTACATGTAAAAAATAAAAACAATGAATACATCAAAACATAAAACAACTCTGTAAAATGAAGCCACGCTGTAAAATAACAAATTTGGTAGGCATTTAAAAAAATTTATCAAATTATACCAAATAAGTAGACGCTAAAAACGTCTCTCATTTTACAAATTAAATAGATGCAAATATTATTTAGATAACAACTGTTCCAGAAATGGTGTCTACAGTGAAGTTTCTGTAAATAAATTTAATGAAGATATTTAAAAAAAATATAATATGTAAGTATACATAAAATGGTGGAATATCTAATATAGTGAATAAAAATGTACCAAAAGACAAACGGCTACTTTAGTAAAGGATTTGGCTTCGTAAATTGGGCAAATTATCCGATTTTTCCGCACAAGTGCTGGAAACAGTTCGGAAACTAACAATAATTTAGGCGTACACTTGAGAGACCGACCCATTAGAAGATTGCAATCCTCCCTTATAGCTAGGGTTGGCAACTCGATAGTTTAATACGCAAATTTTTCTGTTACTAAGGGACAATTTAACAATTTAAAATTTTGATATTTGTAAAACAAAATTTAAGCCGCTTACGATTTTCGTATTATACAATATCTAATCCAATACTTGAGTCTTTATCCACACTAATATCAAAGCTAATAATAAATCTGTAAGTATTGTATTGTATGTATGTCATAACTCTTAAACGAATTTCATTAACTGATTTTCATGAAACTTGGTAGATAAACATTTGGACGTACAGGACACAGGATAGGCTACTTTTTTCTTTTTCAACGCGGACGGAGTCGCGGGCACCAGCTAGTATTATAATATTAATGTGAAAGTAACTCTGTCTGTCTGTCTGTCTGTTACCTTTTCACGCCTTAACTACTCAACCGATCATGCACGTTGTCAGGGATACAAAAACGTCACAGCATCGAAAAAATTAATATTTGTATTCAAATTCGCTGCGTCACAGAGATAAAGTTTTGGGGCGTTATTATAGTGATATATTTTCTCAGGTGTAATTTTTTCATTTTCCAACGCGGATGAAGTCGCGGGTACCAACTAGTATTTTAAATGTAAACTTGAAATTTTTGCAGTTGATGTTGTAAACATTCATTAAGGAAGGATTTTTCTAAAAGAGTAAAATAAGGGCTTTAAAACTACATACAAAGCTGATGTGCTTGTTAATATCATAAAATTCTCTAAAAAATAACGATAGCCGAATCACAATCAGATTAGAATCTACAGTCATAGAAGAAACAAGTGAACAAACAGACAGACGCCGATTGTGATTTTATTTTTATAGTATTCAGTAAAAATGAAAGTAGATTTAGAATGAAAATTGGAAACTGTATTAAATTGTGACAACCCTTAGCATCAGAGATCGTACTTTATTGCTCGCTTCATTAAGCAAAAAGTATGCTGATGTTACGATTCAGGAAAACAACCGATTAATTAGTTTAAGTAATTGGAAGTATCACGGTTGTAATATTTCCCCTTTCAAATAAATTCCCGTTTGCCGATTGAATAATGTATTGTATGAGTGTTTTAATTTGTTAAAAAGTTCAGGATTAAAATTTTGTTTCAATAAAACATTTATTTGTGTTGCTTTTTGCGGTTTTAATTAATAAAATGGTTTATGTGTACGTAAATTTATGCAAAAGGAAAGCGCTTTTATTGAAATAACAAACTATTCATGTTACCATGAATACATAACAGTAAATATTATGTACTTAGGTTTGACGAGGCCCTTGGATGAGTGGTTGGGGTGCTTGCCTTAAAATTCCGTCTCAGGATACCCAGGATCGAATCCTGGCAGGGTTCACTTTGGAACTTTTAAAAGTTGGCTCTGGTCTGGATTTGGAATGTAGTGGCAGGGCACACTGCGTTTCGCAGTCATTTGGGCAGCCCGTCGTGAATCGGAAGACCATCGTGAAATAATAGAACGCGCGTTTCAGTGAGTGAGTAAGGGATGCCAGAGCCCATTACCTTATCCCTTTCTAATCCCTTATCCTTATCCCCTATTCCCTTACTTTGGTAGTCAACGCATTTGCAAATTGCAATACCTGTGCACAGGCTGTGGCGTTGCTTGACGGTAGCCACCTACCATCAAGTGAACCGTTTGAAGATCTCAACAAAACAAGAACTCGACTTATTCGAGTTCCTTTAACAATAATTAGTAAAGGTTCGCTGCGAACTTGTAAAAAACAAGGTTCATTTCAAATATAGTTCTCATTAAAACGTTAAGCAAAGTTAAAAGTTGGGCAGGAAATTGAGCAATTTTAGTATTACCTTCCTGACGTGTAACGCTGATAGAAGCACCGTTTCAAACAAAGAACTTGCAAAAGTTTCACATACTTCAAGTTGTTAGTTTGTTTTCCCTATTTAATATTTTATTCACAATATCGTCTTTGTAAGAAAAAGTTTCAGGTTCAAGTTGAACTAGTTTCAAGTAGCTATATATGTATATAAAAATGTAGATATATTGACTATATATTTCTGGGGACAAGGCAGTGCCCCCAAGCCAAATCGAGCCAAATAGATAAACCGCCAGCAGGCCCCGTACCACCCTTTTCTCGATACAATATTTTCCTGTGTAGTATGAGACCAATGTGCTATGGTATTGTTAATTCGATACGTTCTATAGTGTTGTATTTCGAAAAAAATTTAAATTAGTTTGTGTATGATTCAAAAACTCGAGGATATTTAGAACGATTTTAATTCGGTTTTCACAAATGGAAAAAGAGTTAAACGGAGAAGAGTATTAAATAAAAAAATTGCACCCAATAAAGTTTTAAAAAACATAAAAAAATATATCAATATATTTTTTTTCAAAATCCTAATTGTGTAGAATTTAGAACAAAGTCGACATTTCCATCCGAAATGGCAACGAAGACGATTTTACGGTCCAACTTCCTTGCTCTCACGTCGCTTTTAACGCACGTTTTGTAGCTAAGAAATTTCACTTTAAATTCTCATTCCGTTAACAAAATGTAAACAGAAAGTGTAGGCTGAGGCGTCGAGCGTGGCCTGGGGAAGCGCGGCTAGGGAAGTGCGACCCGTTTGCCCCGTTCTGCTGATACTACTACGAGTAAGTATACAAATATAAAATGAAATATTATATAATTGAAATTTTGTTCATCATCACTTGTTCAGCCAACTGTTACGGTATTTATATAGCGACAATAAAGTAAATAATTCGTTATGGTTGCCTAACAAGATATTAGTATTAATATTTATTAGTTAAATTTTAATTTAAGAATATCAATTTAGATAATCGATATTTAGTCATTTTTTAACTCCTCAGCGATTTACAGCAGATATAGTGTGTTTGGGCTCTGGGGTTATTCCATAATTTTAATTATAGTTAGTTTATAACTTTAATTTTAATAATGAATTTTCCTCTCGTGTTTGTCCATTTTTGTAATTAAATTTAAGCCAATGTGTGCCATGTGAACTTTAGAAATCCTTTTTTAGCCCCCGATTTAAACGATTTGTAAATTTCATGGTTTGTAAAAATCATAGTTTGGAATAACTATAGAAATAGAGATATCTACTTTACTTACATAAATAGAAAACTATAGAGATACGAGACACACATCGAATATACTTTCTTTGTTTTAAATATTTACTTTAAGTTACCTACATACTGTGAATGTAATGGTATCTAGTTTAACGGTATGAATAAATCCAAATTAACTTCAAAATAATAACCCTTTTCTTGAAAATAAGGTTACACTTCAAAGAGTATAAGTCCAATATTGGGCAATAATGTTGACTGTGTTAATTTGCACTGGCCGTATAGCTTAAGGGTGTTCACAAAAACGGTTTGATCTGGGTTCACCAACATTGTTGAAAGTTTCACTGACATGGGTCCGCTACAATGATTTCAAGTGCTTTTAATTCTAAAGCTTCTATTCAGTGTTTCAACGCGTAAATAAATAATATATTGTATTTTAACAAAGGAACAGAGTCGTTTTATGTATTTTAATTACTGTCCTCATTAAATTAGTCATTAGGTAATTAAATTAAAAAAAGAATATAGATGTTAAACGAGCACATTTTTCATAATAAAAAACTAAAACTGTACTTATTTTACTACTAGAGACTAGAGAACTCAGTTAGAGGTTTAATTTTTTAAATTTTAATTTTATATTTTAGCTTTTTTGTGTTAAAAATAAGAAGTTCGTTATTGACAGTAGGATTTAAGTATACATATGTATTTATTCTTATATTATTGTAGTATTGAGTGCTATGTGACTGTGTTTCAATAAAATAAAATAAAATAATAATAATGTCTGGGAATTATTATTAAAAAAGCAGCCATGATATAGAAATCAGGTAATAGTCTATCTGTGTTAAATTTCATCAATTTTTTTATATATAATTTGCAGCAAAAAATTACACCCGTGCGAAGCCGGGAGCGGTTCACTAGTATCTACAATAATATATACCAAAATCTTTGATTTTTAAACCTTCGCTTTCTAGTGGTGTAATTAAATTTTGCATACAGTATGATAATAGATATGTAACTACACCATCAAATTGTATACCCCGATTTTGTTATCATCACTTTTCTGAATTTTCTCCCACTATAAAAGCAAATTTGAAGACGTATTCACGTAAAAAAAAACTTTATCAAATTGACAAGGAAAATGATGACGATACGAGTCCTGTATATATCTCGATGGGAGAGTCGTTAAAACTTTTGGACAGATAACATGGTTACACTTTTTGTCGTGAAACTTTATCCTGAAGTTATCACGTCTGTTTGTACACCGATTGTTTCGTCGAATTGTCGTATTTTTTTAACCTTTTTCGCAGTCAACCTTTTTCCATTTTACAGATTGAATAAAAGGCAAAGAAAAACAAAGCAGTGTGTGCGCGAATTTACTCTCAATAACATTAATGTATTTAGCAGCTTCACGCCAATTCTCTGTTCGAATTGTATTTAAACAAATAAAATCATTGTTACTGAAACCGATTGACTAGCTGGTGCCCCCGACTTAGTCCGCGTTGAAAAATAAAAGATCATACACATGAAAAAAATGGGTATGTAAAACAATATAACGCCTGACATTATACAGCCTAGAGTTGCAACTTTATTTTAGACTAGCTGGCGCCCGCGACTTGTTACGTTGTAAATATTTTATAATAAAAAGAAACGTAATCGGCTATAGAAAAAAAAATAAAGATATTAAAGTGGGCGCCAGCTAACTACGGGAAAAAAAATAACGAGTTAGCAAATAAAATATATTACAATAAAATAACAAAACAAGAAACTTAAATAGGGTGTGGTTCTAAGCCCAGTGCGGAATTATAAATATATATATTATTTTAAATTTTGAATCACTCTTCTATGAGAAAAACAAAAACTTATCTGTATGTCGACGAATTTGGTACGCTATCCAATAAAGAAAATAAACTCTGAAGACGTCCACAAGAATAAAACGGCGAGCGTCTCGTGGATTGGCCCTGCCGTAAGAAAATGGACCCAGGAAGCCTTCTCTCCAAACGTCCAAACTTCGTTTAGACGAATAAAATTGGATCCAAGGAAATTATGCATCCAGCATAAAAAAACCCTGGAATGCGATAAAAATAACTAAGCACAACATTCACAAGAAATATGTGCCTGACCGTGTAACTAAAATTTTGATATATAAAGTCCCTAAACGTTATTAATTTAAACAATAAATGGTCAGGCAAAAAGAAGAGTAAAAAAAATATACAATTGCACTAAAATAACAAAAACATGCAATTGCATAAAGATAAAAGAAACTGCAAGAATTAATATTATTCAAATACAATAGGAAAATTCACAATAAATTTAAAATTAACTAAATCACATAATATAATAGAAAAAACATTAAAAATAATAATCTATCATTACAAATAAGATGAATTACGTACCCATATATAATTCGGGGTTTTTTATATATATTAAACTGAATTAATATTGAAAAATCAGACTATTTAAACATGAAAATTTTCAATGTTAAAAAACAAACTCCTTCTCTCACGGCCAAAATCCGAATGCGCACCGCTCTCTGCGACGAACCAAAACAAAAATCAAATATTTTAGAACGGAATTCTTTTAAATGAAGGAATACTAATTATAAAAAAGGTTTAATCAATAGGTATAAACAGATAAATAAACAAATAAGGTAATATAATAAAATTAGTAACATTACGTTACATATCCCCTCTTCCTACGGAAGAATTTTTTTCCGATAAGGGAAAAAAATTCTTTTTGTGCCCCTGCACAAATGCTACTCCTTTCATCCTACGTTCAAAAAACCTTCCATACTATTAACAGTGAGAATTTGCAGCACAAGTTATTAAAACTGTGTTGTGAGACTAAACTGTTACCTTTCATACAAAACTAATTCAAGATCATAGCTTGAAGAAGTAAACTTGCATAAAATAGGGCAGTAGTATAAAAACTGCTGTCCTTATAGCAGAAGTGCTTCGGGAACAATGTGGAAGAGTATTTTAAAATAAAAAAAATTACTTCCTAAAGGAGAAGAAGCATTTATGAATCCTAACAAGAGGAAACAACTATGCCAAGCAAACAAAAATGCCTAGTAAGGTAAGCATTCAACTAAGGAATACTAACAAAATGGGTTCCTAACAAGAGGACCAACTAACGCCAAGCGAACAAAACGCCTAGTTAAAATAAGTATTCAACTATGGAACACTAAACACCATGGTTCTTAACAAATGAACCAACTACATAGTTCCAACAAAAAAAACAAACGCCCAGATAATATCTAGACAATAACTTTAGGGCTTATTTATAGAGTTGTAATCCGCTCTGTCTATGAACTTTAAGGCTTGTTTAAAGAGTTGTAATCCGCTCTGTCTATGAACTTTAAGGCTTGTTTAAAGAGTTGTAATCCGCTCTGTATTTGAACTTTAAGGCTTGTTTAAAGAGTTGTAATCCGCTCTGTATTTATTTACATTACTAAATAACTAAATAACGATATAAATAAAGAAATTAATAAAATTGAGTATGTACAACATTAAGAATTATTTAGGCCTGGCAATTTAATATCTTTAATATGCCACGAACCTAAGTTCCTACCGTTCATATCTTTAAGAATAAAAACAAGAGGTGAAAGCTTTTTAACCACTGTACACTTTGTGAACTTTGGAGCCAGCTTTTTGCTGAACCTCTTTCCTTTGTTACTAAGAAAATAATTCCTCTTCCATACAACATCACCAACATTAAGGTTTGCGGTTTTCCGCCTTAAGTTGTAATGTTGTAAATTCTTTTGGTGAGCTTGCCAGAGGGCAGCTTGCACCTTGTCAAAAATAGAGGCTAAAGTACCTAGATTCTCCGCGTATTTGTCTCTAGGAAGAAAAACTATTTCGTCACTATCCTCATTATTAACATAATGAGATCCACAATCTACCAATTCCCTACCATGAACAAGAAAGGTGGGTGTAAAACCAGTAGATTCATTTACTGAATTATTAATGGCAAAATTAATTTTAGGAATTAGTATATCCCATGACCTATGATCATTATTAACAAACGTTGAAATACAAGTAATAATAGTTCTATTGTATCTTTCAACCGTGTTTACTTGAGGAGTATACTTAGGCGTATAATACACTTTCGGAATATTATATTTATTAAATAAATCCTTAGTACCTTTACCAATAAATTGACTACCATTGTCCATTAAAATAGTTTGTGGTATACCATGAACTAAAAACACAGAATCTTCTAAAATCCTATTAATAATTGAAGATGTTGCTTTCTTCATAGGAAAGATTAAGCAATATTTACTAAAACAACAAGTAACCACAAAGATATAAGAATTTAATTTGCGAGTAAGAGGTAAAGGACCCATGATATCTATTGAAATCATCTGGAAAGGTCTGGAGCAATCTTTAGGACGTCCCATCTCTCCCAAAGTTAAATGATTTTGTTGTTTATAAGCTAAACAGGTATTACAAGAAGTAACAAAATTAACAACGTCCTTATATAAACCTGGCCAATAGAAATGTAAAGAAATACGTTTATAAGTTTTAAATACTCCTAAGTGAGCGGCAGTAGGTTCACTATGATACTTATTTAATATAGCTTGTCTTTGTTCGCAAATAATAACTTCTTTCCAAGAAAATTCATTTGTTAAATTGCACTTATTTTTTGATAATCTAAATAATTTATTATTCTTAAGGGTAAAATTTGGAAATTTTTGAGGTTCATCAATACAACCTTTCTTGATTTTATTATACCAAGAGTCATTAGTAGTAGTAACTACAGATGATGCTGAAATATCACTAACAGGAAGAGCACGTGAGAGAGCGTCAGGAATTACATTATCAACGCCTCTTCGATGTTTCATCACAAAATTAAAAGTAGATAAACGAACTCCCCATCTAGCGAGTCTGCCTGTTGGATTTGAAATAGACAAAAACCATTTAAGAGCACTGTGATCAGTGTAAACAGTGAATTGCTGACCATTATCAAGGTAACATCTCCAATGTTCTAAAGCTGTGATGACTGCAAGAGTTTCACGCTCAGTTACGCTATAATTTCTCTCTGTAGGAGAAAGAGTCCTACTCATGTAAGCTACAGGATGCTCTTTGCCTTCGATAATTTGTGTAAGCATAGCACCTATACCGAAGTTACTGGCATCTGTGTGAACCTCAAAAGGTTTACTGTAATCAGGACAGCGTAAAACGGGTGCAGAAACCAAACATTCTTTTAACTTAATAAAAGCTGCATCAGCTTCAGCCGTCCATACAAATGGAGGAGCAGACTTCTTTGTTGAAGTAAGTCTATTTAACGGACCAGCTATGGTAGAAAATTTTGGTACAAACCTACGGTACCAAGTAGCTGTACCAAGGAAACGTTTAAGATCCTTCCTATTTTTAGGCGTAGGAAAATTAGTTATAGCCTCGACTTTTTCAGGATCTGTTCGCAGACCAAAGTTATCCACGACATAACCCAAATATTTGAGACTATTCCTAAAAAATTGACATTTGTCGAAATTAACAGTCAAATTTGCCTGTTTTAATTTTTCCAGGACTTTGAGTAGTAAGGAGACGTGTGAATCAAAATCATTACTAATCAAAATAATGTCATCTAAATATCCGAATACTTTGAGATCAAACTCCCTAAAGAGTAAATCTATTAGGCGCTGTTGAGAAGCCGGAGCATTCGTTAAACCAAACGCTGTCCGCTTGAATTGAAAAGTACCTTTTCCAGGAATATAAAACGCAGTCTTCTTTCTATCCTTTTTAGCAATAGGAATCTGCCAAAACGCTTTTGACAGATCAATGGAACTCAGAAATCTAGCGTCTCTAAGATTGTCAAGAATCTCTGAAATGTAAGGAAGGTTATACGCATCCTTAATAGTAACAGAATTAAGTTTCCGACTATCTAAACAAAATCTAGGTTCACCGTTCTTTTTACTAACTATCAAAACAGGAGAGGACCAATCGCTTTCGCAAGGTTCTATGACATTTAAGTTAAGCATCTCATCTACCTGTTGAGTGATGATGCGTTGTTTCTCCGGAGAAAGACGATAATAACGTTGTCTAATCGGTTTCGAGTCACCAGTGTTGATATGGTGTGTCATAAAGCTAGTCTTACCTAAACCCTTATGCTTAAACGAAATATCTTCAAATTTCTTAATAACCATAGTCGCTATATCGCGTTCAAATTCGGAAAGATTATCAAAGCCTTTAACGATAGGTTCTGTGCTAAATGATTTCTTATTATCAGCAGATACCAAGGAAAGACCACCTAAATATTTAGGAAAAATATTAAATTTATTCCAAAAATCTACACCAAGTATAAGATTACTATTAACCTCTGGAACAACATATGTTTTCATAAATTTAACTGAATTTCCAAAAGTAATAGGTATATTAAGATAACCTAAACAGTGCAAACGTTGTCCACCTGCTGCTGTTAAGAAGTCTAAGTCATCTTTGATGAGATCTAAATTATTAAAATCTTTAGGGAATAAAAGTAAATGCGAGTTATTACCAAGAATCGTAACTGCAGATCCCGAATCCAAAAGACCGGCAAAACTAACACCGTTAATGATTACATTAATATAAGGCCTGTTATCATTAGCTGGTTTAATATCGAGGGTAGCCACGTGTTTATAGAATTTAAAAAAATTCTTAATAACTGATAACCAGCTAGACCAATCGTTCTCCACTGAGTAGTGATCGACTAGTTCCTTATGATTACCCTCCGATAATTGCTACTTAGAAAAAGACTTGGAACACTTAGGACATTGGGGAGTCTTAACACCCATATTTCCACATCTAAAGCAAAAAATCTTATCTTTTAAGGGGCAATTATTAATATTGTGATCTCTTGAACGACACTTGCGACAAAAATTAACAACATGTGAATTTGTTTTAACATGTTGTGAACTAATAGGAGACAAATTTACTTCATTAGAATTTGAAGTGACATTACTATCCTTGACAAGAGAAAAACTCTTTTTAAAAGGCTGTTTAAAGTTATAAGATGAATTACTACACGATGGCTTATTGCTAAGGCGAGTGTGAATATCATCAAAGTTTTTACAAATGGTACGAAGAGTCTCCAAAGATTCTATCTTTGTAAAAGTAGCTAAAGTTGGCGTATAGCAAGGTTTAATATTGTTAAGCAAAATATCTAACTTATTCTCTTCCGACATAGGCTTGGAAAGTTTGGAAAAAAAACTAGACATAGTTGACATAAAATCAGTAAAAGATTCTTCCTCCTTCTGTTTATGAGAATAAATCTGTTGAATTAACCTAAAGTCACAACCAGGCTCGTCAAAAGTTTCTTTAAGAGAAGATAACAAAACCTTCCACTCCGTAAAAGTATCTCTAACAGACCTAAACCAATTTAAAGCATTGCCTAAAAATATTTCTGAAGCTAGAGAAAACATTTGAGAGTCTGAAGCGTTCCTACTTGCTTGAATTTCTGTAATTCGTTGAATAAAATTACGAACACAAGACTTGCCATCATACTTAAGTTTAATAAGATCACTAATTCCTTTATCACAAGTTACATTAATTTGTAACTGTTGAGGTGTAAAACTAGTACTAGTAGAGGGCAAACTAGGTAAATCCTCACAAACATTAGATAACTTCAGAGTCAAATTATTAATTAAAGATACTACTTCTTCTTTAGTAGACTCTAGTAATGCTTTCATCTCAGAACTTGTAGGTAAAATTCTAGATAATCTATGGAAAAGATGGTAAGCTAGATTAAGTGCTCTGTTAATACCATTACTATCAATGTCATCATCCTGTAGATATAACTTAATTTTGTTTAAAGTTATAGAAGAGTCTGTAACATCCTTGGTCGCTTCCATATTTGAAACTTTAACCGATTCAGTAGGCAAAGTCTTTAATAATTCTGACAATTGCTTCCTCATATCTTGAACGGTAGAAGCTGGTATTTGGTTACGAATAGAAATTTCATAACCTAATTCTAACTTATGTAACGAAGAAACCTTAATCGGATAAGTAGACATGATGATGCCTTAATGTCAAACACAAAAAAATAATAATTATGAATAATTAATTAATTGTTATTAATTAAAACTGTTAATAAGTGCAATAAGTTAACATGCACCATGTAAACTTGATTAAATTAATAAATAAAAACGTCATGGGATAAACAAATATTAATTAAATGTGTTTAAGATAGTAAAAGCTAAAAATTAAACAGTCAATAAGCAACGAGAAGAAAAAAAAATGTTGCCAAAATAAAACAGTAAATAAATTGAGCACTCACTAATAAGAAGTGGCCAAAAAATATTATAATAATTTTATTAATTATTAGTATTAAATATTAAAATATGAAAATCCGAAAAAATGTAACCAGAAAAATGTATAATTAATCAATTCACTTGTGTAAGTGGTGCTTTAGAATTTTGAAAAAAATTGGAACGAAGTCAATGAACCGTATGACATGACAATTAAATGTCAACAATTATTAATGAATTAAACTAAAGAGTTTCTCAAACTAAATAGACGTAAACCAGATGAAAATAATAATTCCCTCTAGAAATTTAACATCTTATTTGTGATGATAATAACAGAAATAAATATAAAAATCTATTGCCTGTTACAAGAAAAAAATTGCGAATGACATCTTAAAAAAATAAAATAAAATAAATTAACATGAAAAAATGAAAATTAAGAAATAATCACTGAAATGGAAATTAATTAAAATGTCATTCAGCAAAAAAACAGAAAATTGAAGAAATTAATAACTTACAAAAAAAAATCAAGAGAAGTGATTCAAATGTCAAGAAAAAAAAAAAATTAATATACATATATACAATTACTCGCACTTTACAGTAACAACAATATATGTTATCTGTAAAAAAACAGGTTGGGCGCCAATGTTACGTTGTAAATATTTTATAATAAAAAGAAACGTAATCGGCTATAGAAAAAAAAATAAAGATATTAAAGTGGGCGCCAGCTAACTACGGGAAAAAAAATAACGAGTTAGCAAATAAAATATATTACAATAAAATAACAAAACAAGAAACTTAAATAGGGTGTGGTTCTAAGCCCAGTGCGGAATTATAAATATATATATTATTTTAAATTTTGAATCACTCTTCTATGAGAAAAACAAAAACTTATCTGTATGTCGACGAATTTGGTACGCTATCCAATAAAGAAAATAAACTCTGAAGACGTCCACAAGAATAAAACGGCGAGCGTCTCGTGGATTGGCCCTGCCGTAAGAAAATGGACCCAGGAAGCCTTCTCTCCAAACGTCCAAACTTCGTTTAGACGAATAAAATTGGATCCAAGGAAATTATGCATCCAGCATAAAAAAACCCTGGAATGCGATAAAAATAACTAAGCACAACATTCACAAGAAATATGTGCCTGACCGTGTAACTAAAATTTTGATATATAAAGTCCCTAAACGTTATTAATTTAAACAATAAATGGTCAGGCAAAAAGAAGAGTAAAAAAAATATACAATTGCACTAAAATAACAAAAACATGCAATTGCATAAAGATAAAAGAAACTGCAAGAATTAATATTATTCAAATACAATAGGAAAATTCACAATAAATTTAAAATTAACTAAATCACATAATATAATAGAAAAAACATTAAAAATAATAATCTATCATTACAAATAAGATGAATTACGTACCCATATATAATTCGGGGTTTTTTATATATATTAAACTGAATTAATATTGAAAAATCAGACTATTTAAACATGAAAATTTTCAATGTTAAAAAACAAACTCCTTCTCTCACGGCCAAAATCCGAATGCGCACCGCTCTCTGCGACGAACCAAAACAAAAATCAAATATTTTAGAACGGAATTCTTTTAAATGAAGGAATACTAATTATAAAAAAGGTTTAATCAATAGGTATAAACAGATAAATAAACAAATAAGGTAATATAATAAAATTAGTAACATTACGTTACAGACTTCGTCCGCGTTGAAAAAGAAAAAGTAGCCTATCCTGTGTCCCGTACGTCTAAATGTTTATCTACCAATGTTTATCTACAGAAAAAAATTGTAAAAATGGTCGATTTAGTTTCAGTATCATGTATAGGCTCTATATGAACACGATATCTCTGACAACAAAGTAACTTACTCCATGACCAACCCTTACAGATTTATTATTAGTATTGATAGCTGGTGCCCGCGGCTGTGCCCGGGTATAATATTTAGCCTATGTCTATCCTGAAATACTATTCTAGCTATCCGTGAAAGATTTTTGGAATCTTACCTCGTACTCACAAACAAACATTTTTTAGTTTCTTTTCAATTAAACAATTTATACAAAAGGTTAAAAAAGATTAGGAAACCTTTTTTTATGTTAAAGTTGCCAGACAAGCCGACTGTGCACTTGATGGTAGGTGGCTACAGTCGCCTATAACACAAGCAACGCCACAGATGCTGCAAGTGCGCTGCCGATCATAGTAGGATTAAGAATTTTTGGTTAGGTTTCACTGAAATACAACAGCAGAGCCATCTCTGGTCTGGATACGACATTTTAATTATTAGTACAGAATAGATTAATTCAACTTTGACGCGTACAGACTATATACTTACTCGTAATATATATACTTGTGTGTATTTACACACATGTATTTACAGCTCAAATGTGTCATTGGCAAGTTTCCTGCGAGCGACTCGTGTTTTGGCATGTTCGCGGATCTCGTTAGTGGACACTTATGGAAACCCAATTATGAACTAAGTTCCAAACTCTCGGAAATGGCGCGAGAAACGTCATTAAATCCGTATTCAAAATTTATGAAGGAACCATTAGTCTAAACCAAAAATATTATATTTTAGTGTGTATTTGTTAGTCAAAAATATGTTTAATGTTAGGTAAATAAGACATTTTCGAAAAATATGAGGGCCTCTTTCACCAACTGCAATGAAAGTGTTGATTAGTTACTTTTAGAAATAATTTTATGTTTTATTAAATTATGCACTCGGTTTAGTGCAACCTTTGATAGGCGAATATTTTTTATTTTCTTTTTAATGTTTGCGACTTTTACCATACAAACAATGGTATATAAGCTCCATTATCCCCGGTTACCGATGACTTTAAATGACAGTTATCCTACTTGACAGATGGTGAAAGAGGTCCTAATTGTTACAAAGGCAAAAGAATTTTGTTTAGAAATATTCTACACAGAAATATCAGGTACAAAGGAACGTTTACAAAAATAAAACATTAAAATTAATGTTAGAAAATCCTTGTAGACATGAAAACTGTTTTCAACAGCTCTCAACCAGTTCTGAATAGACTTATTTTGTTCTGTGTTCTTTTTTCTTGCTAATTTTTGTTTTAATCCGCATGTTCTAAATACATATTTAATTAAGCTCCATGATTCCACTTTAACTGGCTTTGTTTATGAATTCTATTAAGAGTGATGAGTTCAACTACAATGCAGGATGGTTAAGCCCGTTCTAAGCTGGATTTTCTTTAGGCTTCAGTTCAAGTTATAAGAATGTAGCGATTTAATAAAAAAAATATCTTTAAATTTATTAAATCGAACCTAGTATATCAGGAAGACTTGCGTATGTCTTATATGCAATTTGGAAATATCACGAAATGTCTCAATTAATAATAACATTAAACGAATAGTACCTACAATAATTTAAAATAATAATAATAAAAAATAATATTCTTTTTTATTCTTTAAAAATGATTCCTACTTATGTTAATGGCCTAACGTAAAAGATTAAAAAATCCATAAAATAAGAACAAAAAATGAATTAGTTTTATTCATTATTCTTATAAGCGCTACCTTGTTACGGAAATGCGCTGTGAAATTAAAATAATCCAATTTAAATTATAACTTCTCTAACAAGTTTAAACGAAACAAGTTCAAAACCTAAGTGTATATTTTTAGAGGAATAAAATGAAAAGCGCTTTTCTTTTTTTAATTGTACGAGTATACCCAAATGGATAGATGCTTGTCAGTATGTTAATATATTCAATGAGCAACTATAAAAGACAGTATTTAAACCAGGCCATTGTTTTTTAACTTAGCTACACTTTGGAGAATTGATAGTAAAAATGTCATGGTATGATGATAAATAATAAATAATGAATTGGTAATAAACAAAACTGATGCCCTGATCTTCATACAGAACTGATTTATCTCATTTATTTACAAAACTTCCCATTATAAAAAGATAATTAATATACCACGAATTCTATATTGTATATGAAACAACCAATGACTATGTTTAATACTTCCATATAAATACAGCTTCCCAACAGTGAAAAAATCAAATCTTTACTCTTTATAATCTTTATCATCATCACTACATAGTATAAAACAGTCGCTTTCCGTCTGTCTGTCTCTATGTATGCTTAGATCTTTAAAACTATGCAACGGATTTTGAAGAGGTTTTTTTAATAGATAGAGTGATTCAAGAGGAAGATTTTAGTATATAATTTCAACGCAGGCGAAGTCGCAGGCACTAGCTATCTACTAAAAATAAAGATACCCCCTGAAAATTTTATAACAGCAAAAATGTCAGGCGTTATATTGCTTTACACATTTAGTCAGGCGCTAAACATCTCTTACTTTTAACGCGGGCGAAGTCGCGGGCACCAGCTAGTTTTATATATATAATGTGATAAATTAAACAATTGTGTTGCTTTGTAAGTTTAATCAAAGAAACGACAATATAAGTTTAATATTACCAATTTTCATTGATTTTTCTATTTACATTGTCATAGCAATTTTAGATTGACACCTAAGTCAAAACATAAGTTAAAATAGTATACACTAAAGAGTATTTTACCTACATAGTAAAATATTAAATTAATACATTATAATTATTTACATTATATTTACACACATTTATATTATTAACTTTACATATATATAAAAATTTCATGTCACATGTTTGTTTCCGATGAACTCGGAAACTACTGAACAAATTTCTTAACTATAATCAATTTGGTCCAACTTAAAAGATAGGATATATAAATTGCACCCCGGGCGAAGCCGAGAGCGAGTCACTAGTAATAGTAAAGATTATAAATATCATTTCGCTGTTTAAAAACTAAAGGGCCACAAATCAAAATTACACTTTTTACAGGAGAGTTAATCGAAAAAAATTAAATTATTTTTGTCTATTTTTTTTCTTATTCGATATTCATCGAATATATGCATATTATACATCGTTAGAAGCGTATTTTTAAGTAGCATTAAATGTTTTAATTATTTTTATAATAAACTGAATACTAGAAGAGATATAAGCATATAAGTTACTTTTGAATATAATTTTTTTTTATCAAAATATACTTAATATGGAATAAAACAACCATAAGTCTGTGATTGTATTGTATTTGTGCAATAAAAACATTTTTGGATTTTTTTGTTTTATGGACCTTAAGTTTGTAAGCAGCGATTTGTGAAAACTTTTTTGGTATTCGCTTTTTACTTGGGCTACGAGTGGAGAAGTGCGATCCTCTTCGCAAGAGATACGTGTCGCGAACAAGCACGTGTTGGGGCTTAAGTTGTTGCGCATAATAACTACTTTATGTACACTATTCTGATTAGAAGGGTTGCTTCGCTATATACCTAATCAAAATAGATATGTTATTTCAATCTCATTCATTTGCTAAGTATTAAATATTCATAATTCAAAACCTAGTGTCATAAACATATCTAATTTTGCTTAAATTTGTTTTATTTAGACATCAAAGAAAGTCACAGTTAAAAAGCTTTGACCAAAGGGAAACATTTTATATAGGCCTCTATAATTATCAGTCTACTCAAACAATTTAGTACCTATTACACTAACTATATTACCACGTACGAGTATTAATAAAATTTCTACTACAGCTACTTGTATTATTAGGGTATTCTATGCTACAGCTAAGACTTCACAATTTTGAAACCATTTTACCTTAGTATGACTGATTAAAAAATTCTTTTATGAAAATAATAATTTTCTTTGGCTCATCGTCATATTCATAATACACTATTAATGTTTCTCAGAGGCAAATTTTCGACCAGAATATGAAGACGTAGGCGAAGGTTACACGTAGGGTATTTACTGTGATCCATCAGTTCAGTATTTATTGTTGGATGTTAAAAAATCTAAAAATCCATAGAAAAAATATTGACATCCATCAATACGCTAGACTACACGTTCACTAAATACCACGATACATAATTATTTATAGTAAATACCATACGTGTAACCGTCGCCTTAGGGTCAGCGCCGACGGACGGAGTGGCAGCGAAGAGACTAATTTAGTAACAATTTAAATTCAACCTAAAGTGCTCCTGAATACGACTGTATTTGGTACAATGAAATAAAATGACGGCGAGTGACTCGAGAGGCGCGCGGCGAATCGGATACAGTCGTATTCAGGAGCACTTTAGGTTGAATTTAAATTGTTAACTAAATTAGTCTCTTCGCCGCCACTCCGTCCGTCGGTGCTGACCCTTAGATTTGGCTGTCTCTCAAGACCACAGTCTTAAAGATCTCGTATCACGTGGAATCTTCTCCAAAAGGAATAGATATACTTACACATCAACAGGGATCTGTACTTACAGTCAGTTTACCTGATATTTTAGTATAAAAATATGGGCTACTCCATTTCTTTTCATAAGCAGAAAAAGAAAAAGAGACGAACGAAGTGAAGTAGGGTAGCTCAAATTTTAGCGCCGAGACTACATTCAATGGTCGACCGACAAAGAGAACACTTAACACGTTATTCTTTGGGGAAAAAGCGTTCCTTCACAAAAATTTCTGACAACTGCTACGTACTGGTATAATAAGCAATCAGAGTGAAATTTTAGCAACGTTTACACAACAAAAAAATATATTATAATTTAAATAACTTTCCGGTCTCTAGTTAAACCGCGTGGTGCTTGATTACCAGCTCCTAACTTGCCAGCTCTAATTGGGTTACCCCGCACTGAAGCACCTAGGCGAAAGTTTCACCACAATGTTCTGAATGAAATATACATTGTTTGTAACGTAGCTCGCGAAGATGCATTCTAAATTTATGGTAACTAACGATCATACGGTATTTTCTGCTTCGCAGCCCAGTTCTTAGCAAAAATTTGTAAAAATACGAGAGGTTACTTCTATAACGGTAAATTCATCTATTTTACCGTTATAGAAGTACTCAATAATAATAATAAATATGTAAGGGTTGGTCATGGAGAAAGTTACTTTGTTTTCAGAGATATCGTGTTTATAGGCTCTATACATGATACTGAAACTAAATTGACGATTTTTAGAATTTTTTTCTGTATGTATGTATGTTCCTCCATAACTTTTAAACGAATTAACTGATTTTCATGAAACTTGGTAGATAAACATTTAGACGTACAGGACACAGGATAGGCTACTTTTTCTTTTTTAACGCGGATGAAGTCGCGGGCGCTAACTAGTATTGTAATATTTCTCAAAAAATGTTTTTGAAATAATGACACGTGCTCACAATACTTGTAAAGTCCAGTTGTCGTGGACTACT
Source organism: Synanthedon formicaeformis (assembly GCA_945859745.1). Taxonomy (NCBI): domain Eukaryota; kingdom Metazoa; phylum Arthropoda; class Insecta; order Lepidoptera; family Sesiidae; genus Synanthedon; species Synanthedon formicaeformis. The sequence goes on along the minus strand of OX243967.1, from coordinate 5,232,256 downwards.
GACATGGTGATCTTGCCTTCTCGCAAGAAGTAAAAAGCATATGACCGAAACTGGTATTTGTTTTGTATATATAAAATTATATAGATGACGTATCCGCCAGAAGGATTAGATCGACAAGAATACAAAAATAAAATGATAATTTTGGGGACCAATAAATAATATAATACGCGCGGTACCTTTAATCCTTATGTCATACGCGGTCTATTTTTTTTTTTTACGAGTAAACACGCTCATTAAAAATGTTGGCTTCGAATAAGCTAGCAATAGCAATAAGCAAGCCATGTCTATTAGATTCAATTAAAATTTTGAAAGAGTAAAAGGTTTTACGTTTTAACTAAGGACGCTTAATGACCACAATTTGTTAGAAGAAAAAAGAAACAGAAATAAGGTTAATTAGAAGAAGTACTTGTCATAAATTTTTGACTATATAAAACATAAACAAATTAAAATCATTCTTAGTTCAGTTTGACACAAATGGATAGTACCTTCATTACCGAAGTATCTGTAAGAACAACTAAGTCTTGACCAACTTCAGATCCTTTGAAAACTTTCTTTTTCTCGAGTTCCTTGAGAGCAATTTTGCAATTTTATTAACTTTGACATTTACAATCTATTTTGTGGAAGTACGTAAAAAGAAAACTAAAACATAGAGAATCGGCTTGCACCGAAGCTAATCGTATTCCGTCGCTTTGTTTCGGGAAGGCAAGGGTCACTTATTTGCCGTAACAGGAGACAATCAATAGAAATTTGCATGAGAGCCGTACAGAATTGAATGGGCCGACGTTAGCGAATTGTGATGCATCAAGAGTACCTGCATAAAGTGATCGCATTGCGTTAATCTTAACATGTGCATGAATGTTACTGTATGGTACAACATGTACCTTTATAATTTTAACTTCTCATATTTGCTCTCTCTCTATCTCTCTCTTTTTCCCCTTGTGTTGTTTTTCCATGTAATTAAGGCTGGTTTGTCAGTGAACCTCCTCATTACTCTCGATTTTACGTAGGCAAATATAAACTTTGCACCGCTGGCTATTCCTGGATATTACGCAAGAAACCACAAAGTTTTCTGTCATTTATTATTTACTGACCACATATTTTGTAATGCCACATTAATAGAAAATTATTTGGTGCGCCAAATTAATGCTGTTCTTTCAGAAAAAAGACTTTAAAATTGACTACACGAAGCCAAAAAAGCTACACATTTTGCTTCATATTATAAGCTCGAGCCACTAATAATAAAATAAAATAGGCGGAAACGGAAATAACAGAACATACATTGGTATAAATAACGTGTCAGTAAAAATACAATTTTAAATAATGCTGATTTCATTTTGATGAGAGATTGCTTTGGCTAAATTATATTTAAAAATGTCCTGTTCGGCAGAAATGTAGATAAAATTGGATACAGAAAGATGTGTATTTGTGAAGCTGTCTTTGCGGGCATTCTGCCATCACAAGAACGAGCTTTAGCAAACTATGAAGCAATACGTGCGAGTAACACTGCAGTCGTGTTCATAAATGTAGATGTTTGTTGCCTGTGTTTGCCGAGGTCATATTTTGTGATGATATTTTCACAATATTAATATTCTCACAGGAAATTTAGGAAATATTTCTATTAATCTTTAGCGGAAACCGTTAGTTTCAACGTCTATTTTGACTTCTTGGGGCAAAATTAAAACTAAAATAAAAATACAGTGCATAATAGACTATATTTAAAAATATTTGAATCAAGCACATTTATACAAATCAATTTTATAAAAAAGAAAAAGTAAATTACTGCCCAAAAAATCTTTTCTTGTCACCTAACTATAAATTTTCAGCGATCACCATATTTCTGTGAGTAAAGTTTTATCGACTATACTATAATTTCTTTTTCAATATTTAAGAAAAGCCTTTCTTTCGGCTTCTGTTCGGTTATCTTTAACTAGCTACAACATTTGTGCAATATTGCACCTTTTACATAGGTTTTTAGGTTGCGCTCATTTTGGTAAAAATCATGCTCGGCCTGAGATTAGTCCTAAGCAAAGGTCCTAAGGTCAGGTCTCCTGACGACTAGATAAAAAAATCAATATTAACAAAATTCTACTTACCTTCGTCTTCGGGCTGCAGAGCAGTCTAAGCACAAAGTTTATTAAGCGACGCATTAGTAGAACTACAAAGGTAACGTCCATTAAGTAAAGTAGAGCGGAGGAGTCTAGCACCCTCGTTGCGATCAAAATGTAAATTCTATGAGCTCACTCGCCCGAACTCCGCTCATATAAAATACCCTACATTACCTCTCAGGTAAACTGGGATTATTATTTTGAGTCGCAGAAGCGTAACTATGGTAAAAAATATAACTGCACATTTCTGAATTAATAATACTGACTTAATAATATATTATAATAATTCCTAATACATACTTATCAATACTAATAATAAATCTGTAAGGGTTGGTCATGGAGTAAGTTACTTTGTTTTCAGAGATATCGTGTTTATAGGCTCTATACATGATACTAAAACTAAATTGACCATTTTTACAATTTTTTTCTGTATGTATGTAAGTATGTATGTTCCTTCATAACTCTTAAAGGAATCAACTGATTTTCATGAAACTTGGTAGATAAACATTTAGACGTACGGGACACAGGATAGGCTACTTTTTTCTTTTTCAACGCGGACGAAGTCGCGGGCGCCAACTAGTGTAAAAATAAAAATATGGGCCAAAGCAAAGATTTAAATCGAGTGATGCGGCATTACTAGCGAAACTGTGTTACAAAATACAACAAAAAGTAAGTTTATTTAAAAAGTATTTCATTTATCATTATTTTTTGTCAGTCTGCATACATAAAGAATTATACTTACAAAAAATATAAACTCCATAAGTATTCCTGAAACTACGTTAAATGCGAAAACATGTGACAATGTAATTAAAATCTGCTTTGCTATTCATGGTCGTTTTGTAAAAGCGAGAGTGATACCGTAAAAACAATATTAGTAAACTACTGAATATGTCCTGCTATTTGCAAGCATAATGTTAAGCGTCAGCCTGTGTTATAAAACATATAAGAAATATTAAAAAAATACAAATCTTCACAAAGATGATATAAGAAGAAAGTTAGGTCGAAACCAATTTCAATAGGTTTATTCCAATTTCAATAGGTTAATCGCCACAGACATCAAACTACTACAACATGGAACCCGCGTGCCATACAAAATACTACGAATTTTATGGAACATTTAAAAGTGACATATGCGTAGAGCATGAACTGTCATTTAAAACAAAACAAACATAATAATAAGTACGTAATTGAAAGAAAATGTAACTTTACGTCAACCTATTAGAGTTTGAAATGAAATAGTAGAAGTTGATCGTTACTACCTTTTACCATTGACGCGTTAAGGCAAGAATCCGCCATGATTCTGTCATAGGCGTTCTTTTTATGTGCCGCTTTGGCATTTGTGACGCAAATTCCATTGTAGTATTTCGATGGCCACAGAGCATAATACTGATGTCATTCCGACAACACGCTAAATGCTTTTAAACGAAATACATAAAGAATAGCAGAGCATGTAATTGAATCATTGTCGCGTTTCGCGAGCTCCGAAATGGCACTGTTTGGCTGCTGGATTATTTTAGTTGTACGTTATCTAGTTCGGACACAGAATACGGGATTTGTTTCACAACTAAACTAAAATCATATTAAAGTTGAACCGAGTTTACTTTGGCAAATTTCCAGGCGTTTTCGGTGAGAACAGTTAGCTTAAGCTTTGTGTCCTCCGCAGTCCCTATTCATGTTGGTCGTATGATTAAAAACCTAAGTAATCGTTGCGATGGTGGACGCTTTCATTTTGAATTTATATAATAACTTGTAATAAGAGTCCAGATAGCGTATACCTACTTATTTATTTTCTTTTCCGAAGATTAAATGTAAATTAAAAAGAAGTGTAAATGACAATTAACGATATTTTAATCAAATTTATAAATCTAAGGGCCTCTTTCACCATCTGTCAAGTAGGCTAACCGTCATTTAAAGTCACTGGGTCACCGGGAACAATAGAGCTGAATATACCTTTGTTTGTACGGTAAAAGTCCCAAACATTAAAAAGAAAATAATAAAAAATATTCGCCTAACGAAGTATGCAGTAAACCGTGTGCATAATTCAATAAAACATAAAATTATTTCTAAAAGTAACTAATCAACATTTTACTTGTAGTTGGTGAAGGAGGCCCTTATTGCAATGTTATCAGTAATCGATAGTTAACAAATTTTTTACATAAAATTTTGTTGAATTCTTATTTTGAGAGCATGTAACTAAAATGCAAAGCGGTATTTCTCATGTAGCAGCGCAATTTATTTTAATTTAGATGGTGTCCCAATTGCAAATGTATGTAGATTATTTGCGTGGGACTCGCACGAGAGCAATCTAATTAGAGTACAAAACGATGTACAAAAACTTCTGCACTATTCCATTACTGTCACTTTTTAAACGCGTTTGGTGACAGTAATTACATGTCAATGTGTTTTATTCGTTTTAAAGAAGATTTATTTATTAACTAGCTGGCGCCCGCGACTACGTCCGCGTTAAAAAAGAAAAACGTAGCCTATCCTGTGTCCCGTACGTCTAAATGTTTATATACCAAGTTTCATGAAAATCAGTTCAATCGTTTAAGAGTTATGGAGGAACATAATACATACAGAAAAAAATTCTAAAAATCGTCAATTTAGTTTCAGTATCACGTATAAAGCCCATAAACACGATATCTCTGAAAACAAAGTAACTTACTCCATAACCAACCCTTACAGATTTATTATTAGTATTGATTAAGTTAATTAATAAATAAATCTTAATTAAAAACATTATTATTTACATTATTACACTTAAAAAATATACAAAATTCAGATATTTCGATTACCCTAATAATGAGAAGATCTTTAAGTTTAGCTGTTATTGTAAAAGAAAAGATCATATCAGTTTTGTATGGAGATCAGTAGGGCATCAGTTTTTTATTATTTTTGTACCATTAAGTCAGAAGAATTCATAGATTTTATTGGGAAAATATGGTATAATTTGGTAATTGGGTTTCATCATCGAAATAATATATCTTTGGGTTTAATAGATATTTAAGTTTGAAAGTATAAAAAAATCTTTTTAAATTTCGAATGTTTCCCCATTTACAAAATTTGAAATATTGACAGGAAGTTACTAAAATAAAAAAGACTTTTATTAATGTAATTTTTTTTCCAAAATGTAAGTTACAATGGCTTGGTTTTAAACACTGGTTTTTAAAGTTACCCATTGAATATTGACAAGCAGTACCCATTGCGAATACTATTTAAAAAATAAAAGAGCTTCTTATTTTATTCGTCTAAAAATATACACTTAGGTTTTGAACTTGTTTCGTTTAATCTTGTTAGAGAAGTAATAATTTAAATTGGATTATTTTACTTTCACAGCACATTTCGTGAACAACCTAATTCCGGTTATCCCCGACGACACTCAAAACAAACGAAAGTCTGATAAATGTTGCTATTAATCTTCCGACCGCTTCGCGGGCCGTCCTTGCAGAAAAGAGACGCAGGAAAATTATAACAAAAATCTAGATTTAGGTCAAGTGTTGTTAGGAATCTTTATGTCTTTGTTTACTTTTTGTTAAATGAAATTTGGATGTACGAAAGTCTGAGCGATTCTATTCAAATATAAGATAAACATGTTGCCTTGCAAATCTTAGGCCGGTTTTAGTGCTCTCCTGACGGTCAGTACTGTCGATACGCACGACCGACCGTGCGACCGACGCGCTTGTCATTTGTATGAAAATTCACAAGTCGTTACAGAGCTCGCCTGAACGTACGCATGCGTATTGCTACCGCGGTCGGTCGTGCGTATCGTCAGGCCTGACCGTCAGGAGAGCACTGAAACCGGCCTTACGTTTTAGTTTTCGCATTGTATTGTGGAAGCATTCTAGTGTGATACTGACTGACTAAAGTGTGAAATCAAAATCATACAGAATCAGGATCCAGGAGGGATTTTATCTTTCAATAAACAAAAGATAAAAAAATAACTGGCCTAAATCACGCTGAATTTGAACTTACATATTTAAAAATGATGATCGAATAATCATTTTTAAATATTCTTTCTCATTCTAATTTTTTAAATATCTGTTCGATTCAATGTTACCAACAAAACGATACCAGATAAATTAATCTGTAGGACGTCCTCTGCGGGTCACAAGGGGACTGAAACAGTCTGAAATATGATTATCATACTCCGGCACCGTATTTCACTCACCTGTTTCATGATGTTTTCGTTTTTTTGGCCGAGGATGTAACGAGCATCCTGTTCCCCGGTTAATTTGAATGTTTGTTTTTGTTGCTACACAATTTTGGTCGGTTTTTCTTGTCTTTTTATCTCTGTGAAAAATGTTAGCTTTATTTAAGCGAATCTTTTTTGTTGCTAATAACATGCGAAAAATATGAACAACAGAAAAACATAACATAACATGACAAGAATTTTAGCTTCAGTAAAATGCGATATCAACTCGTATGAAATCTTATTATGTTTTTTTATTACATAACATATAACAAATTTGTGTGCGATCACATTTTTGACTAGCTATGTACAGTAGCTATATACTTTTTATCCTGAAAAAATGTTTACACGAAAGTAAAACAATTTTTTAAAATACTATTATACTGGAGTTCGTCAATTACTTAAGATAAGTGAGAATGGAGAAGAGTTGTGGAAGTAATGCAAACTGTCTTCCCGTTTCGTACAACAGAAACAGAGGGCGCCTTCAAACGTTTATCTGCAAATAAATTAGAATTAGACCCTTCACAGGAGTTTAACTAATTAATTTCGTGCTAATAGGTGTTCTGTTTCCAGTTTTCTTGTTAGCTAAATAACTTTCTTCCTTTAATTAATGGTGATTTGTTGAAACGTAAATTTATGTGTTTCACACAGTTACATTATCTGCTTTATAAATAAATAAATCTTTATTTGCATAAACACATGACAACGGGATCATAATTCATAATATGTACCTACAGCAGTTACAATACAATTCAAAAGTACCACAAATCAAAATTACACTTTTTTACAGGAGAGCTAATCGAAAAAAAAAATTTTTGTCTATTTTTTTCTTAGTATATATATATATCAAATATAATCATAATATACATCATTAGAAGCGTATTTTTAAGTAGCATCAAATGTTTTAAATACTGTTATAACAAACTGAATACTAGAGGCGATAATATAAGCATATAAGTTACTTTTGAATATATATATAAAATGATCAAAATATACTAAATATGGAATAAAACAACCATAAGTCTTTTGAATTTAAGCAGCGATATATATGTTGCAAATATGCAAATATTTATTGTAACTTTTCTTATATTTTTTTATAATTTATGGATAATAGATGGTAATAGATGGATAACTTCATGTGTTTGTTATATATAGGCAAAATCGCCTGTCTGTGTATCTTCTTGGGAGTGTGTACTCAGGAGCTGCATGAGGTCTACCACCTTCACCTTTCTTCTATTGTACGAGTACATTCGGCTGGTTACAATCCTCATTTTGTAAAAAAAACAGGATTAAAAATGGGAGTCATTTAAATAGTGCTTTAATGTAACATCTAAATAAAAATCATAATTCAAGTAATTTTCAAATTAATGTAACACGCGATACACACATCTTTGAAAAAATGACATTTTACAGTCTCTTCGCTTTCAGAAACAATGAACGTTGAATCATCCGTTGCAATTCTATCCATTGGTATCATCAAAATTCGTCCCCCAAACACAATCTTCCTTCGATAAAGTCAGAATATCAGTCGGTCGTTCTAAATGCAAATATTACCGCTCCCTTGAGAGGTGTTATAGCAACGGTTTTGAGGTAAAAAGGACGAAAACACCGCTAAATGGCAAGAAAGCGCTTTTTATGCTGACGAAATTGGGTAGTTAAAGATAAAGAATGGAGAGAGTCCGTAAGACAGAACACATAAATTGCAGTTATTATTTACTCTATCTGATTTTCTTGAGATTACTAGAGCTTTTCATATTGGGTCGAAATGAAAAAATAATTTTGTGCACTAACTTTTCATTCTGTCGGTTAGGATTTCATTATTATTACTCAACTTATTCATTTTATTACTCAACTTACGTATAAGTGTAAAGTTATTTTATACTAGCTCTTCCCGCGACTTCGTTCGCATTGAAAAATAACAAGAGACAAAATACTCGTATATGACAAATACGAGTAACTTATTTAATAATTTATTGCTGTTATAGTTTTGGCCAGGAATTGTATTTTTAATTTTATATTTTTCTTCGAGAACAGTCTTTTCTAGATGAAAGGTACTCTATGCCCTTAATGATCATCCCTTGAATAGTCAAGGCGTGAAAAGTTAACAGACAGAGAGTTACTATCACATTTATAATATTAGTATGGATGTATAAACTTTCGCCTACATTTAAAACCTCCAAGAAGAAAGCCAAGGTTAACGTAGTGTAGGACCAAAACCAATCTGGGTTTAATTGCGATCCGGAAAAAGAATAAATGAGAGAAAATGATGAGGTTAAGGAAGACCATTGTGGTATCCCTTATATTCATACGTCGAAACGCAACAGGAGACGTGATTTGTTTCATGGTATGAAGTTTTTACAGCCGCCGGACGAACTACATTTTTCATTTTGTTTTAATGTTTTAGATCGCTAAACACAAAATGTCTTTGATTCCTGCTATTTGGTTTTTGTCGTATTCGTTCCAGTGTAGTTTACTCTCTGTTTTTTTTTTAGTTTATGTTTTTTCTGCATTTTTTTCTGTACTGATTTCAATGCAATTTTCATTGTGATTAAAAACTGATTGAGATCTTCCTACAACAGTAGGAAACGGGGCTTTAAGGAAATGAGAAATTGCAGAAATCTCTCAGAATCTCGATAAATGAAGAGTGCTTGCCTTTTATATTATGGTGACGCATTGTTTCTCTTTTCTTTTAACTTAAAGTGTAGCTTCATAAGGATCAAGGAAGTTATTTATTACAATAAAAGTTGCGAAATATTGCTAGGTCTTAATGATAATTTGTAATAATTGTAATCCACAACTGAAACTATCAGAGGTCCAGGACCGGATTTGATTTATGTGCAAATATATAACGAAATAAATCTAAAAATTTATCTAAATTAACTTTTTAAAATATAATGTGAAATATTCAATATAAATTTCATTGTTTAAGAAAAAGTGACGAACTCGCGGGCAAAAGCTTGTACGTATCTATTACATAAAAATATGATTCTCTAAAAATGTAAAACGTCCTCTGTACTCAGGGGAGCTCATTAGTTGTCGCATAGCTCTCGGCTACGTCCTGCAACTATTCAGAAGTGAATTGCGGAAAAATTTAAAGGATATTGATTTTATGCATAAATGGGGTTACTCGAGTTTGATGACTGCATTATTTTGTTCACAATTTCTTTGGAAATATTGTTTGGTATACGCCACATAATTAGACGATGTCTTGTTGTCAAATTGGGCACAATAGACCTTGCCTTGTATTATGGAAACCACGACAATTTGGTGAAACTGAATACACTCAGGTAACACTCAGGCTTATAACATCTTTAAAATGATCTTGATCTTTAAAATTAATATACTTGTAAAATGATCTTGCTTTGAATCAAACCCTGAAATCAGAGAGCTAGAACACTTTAATCACAGACAAAAAGCTGCAGAAGAATAGCCTAAAGGGTGAAAATGATGTGTCTTATATAAAATAATTTCACGATAAAATTATTATTTATGTCTCCTACTTGATGTTCAAGAAGGTATTTATGATGCATTTTTAACTATGAAATGCAATCAGGCGAATCGTATTATATAAAAGAGTTGGGGAAATACGTCCGATAATTACCTACACGAATTCCAAAATATAAGTATTGCATTCACCATAAAATATTGCTGTAATAGTTTGAATTCAATACTTATTTATATTTTTTCAGGTGTCGGCTTTTAGCAGAGCATAGCTACAATACTTGTATGCTTACTTGTATGGTGAGGTCACCACCGAGCAAAAGATAAAAAAGGGGAATGTATTATCACCCTTTTCTTAACTTTTGCTCTATAGGTCATATGGACCTTATAGGTCACTCTCTGGAGAGCCAATGTATCTTCGAATCTTCTCATCGTCAAGGTGGCAAGAATCATCAAGAATGATTGAATTAAGAATCAATCATCAAGAAAAAAAATAGTTAATTTAGTAACTACATGTCACATTATCTCTTTTAATATATTTTTATTAGCACGGTGAACGGAAAGCGTGTGTATGTCATTCATTGTACAACTATTCGTCGGGCACACGTGATGCTAAATTACAATTTGTGTTCGCGCGTTAACTCTCATGACAGATTTATTCTTCGTATCCCCATCCTACTTTGTGTCGCACCTCGTAAACATGTCGTTAGATTGAATTAATATGAGCCGGCTCTGGATTAATTTCAGCTAATAATTTCATTCTTGAATAAGAATAGTTCTCCATTTCGATAATAATGTTCAAATTAAACCAGATGCGTATCGACGAGCGTTACTAAAACACATTGAATTTTAATTGAAATAAATTCGTATTTGGATAATTTGTTTTGCACTAGCAGGTGTTGTTAGTTCACAGGTTTATCGTCTATATTAATTTTATGAAACGAAGCGTAATTTAATAGTAGTTTGGATTGTACCTGTACACCTGTATGATTATAAGTCTTTAGAATATTGATATTTGTAAGCAAGTAGCGAACGATATTCAAGTAGTGGTTCGCAGTCATTTGGGTAGCCCATCTGACAGCACAAAAGGGGGCACCACAATGAAATAATAGCATTATGTATTTTTGTGTTTCGGTACAGTACTTACTATACAATAATATAAAAATTTAACTAATCACATTTTCTTCATATTCCGGATCGTTAGAATAATGTAAAATAATGTTCATAATGTAGAGTCTGATCTACATTAAATACAATTAAGGCAATCTGACGGTCTTCTTTATGATCTTTTGCTAGTGTTATAGAGGACGATAGCCATCTAGGCTATCGTCCTCCATAACACTAGCAAGAGATCTAGGCTATCCAGGCCATCTAGGCTATCGTCCTCCAGAAATGGACTCTAGCATCTCTTACTCACTCACCGAAACACAACAGGACACTTGCTGTTATTCATGGTGGTCTTCTGTTAGTACCTACTACTGCCAGACGGGCTGCCCAAATGTAATTTGCAAAGTTGTCGTTTCCGAAAATCGAATCCGGTAATCCTGAGACGTAGCTTTAAGTTCCATAACCACTCATCCAACTGGCTCGTCTAATCTACATATCCACAGTGGCTCATGAAATTGTTACTTAAACAACTTATTTGTAAACAAAATAAAAAATGTAGTACGTTGTTGATACTATATGACTTATCAGCCATTTTAAAGTTTAATAGTACTCGCATGTGTAGTGTAAAGCAAAGTCTGGCCGGCAGAGTGCGAAAACCAAAAATATGCTCTCCATGCAACCTCGAAGCGCAGAATAGCTCGTTTATATGCAAACTGCGAGATTCACTGTGGCACTTAGTCCACGTGCTTCTGTGAACGGTACATATGTAACCTAAGCCTTTTAACTGCAGTGATGACTGTGTATTTACATAAGGAAATAGCTCATGTATTCAAATTAGTGATGCTATACAGTTTCACGTAATATTGTTGTTTCAATTATACACTTTTGTTTTTGTATTTAAGTGTTCGTGATGAATTGTTGCTATAGGCAACGATTGCTTTGAAAGCTATTTTTAACCCCCATGCCCGACGCAAAAACAGGGTGTTATAAGTTTGTGTGTATGTCTGTGTATCTGTGTGTCGATTTTAATACAGTTTTTTTTGTTTGAAATTTTTTTATTCATTCGAACTTTGAAAGTTGGGTTATATGAGCTTGGAAATAAGTACAGACGCAGGCAGGGAGTTCCAAACCTTGGCAGTGCGCATTATAATGGATGTTTTAAAGTGCTTGGTCCGAAAAAGAGGGATTTCGACAAGATGAGGATAAAAACCCAACAGAGACACTGTGTTAGGAGACACTGTGTGTTATGCATTTGCAATATAAATAAAATATGTATTTAGTGTCTTAAAATTACTTCAGTGATTTTAAATCTTAGGAAGATTAATGAACAAAATCGATTGTGCTTGAAAACACAAAAAGTAGTATCAAATTCCATAATAACGTTATATAAGAAGCTTCCTTCGTCTGGATTAAATTTGTCTGGTGGAATGTGAATAAGGAAACGGATCTCGAGATTCAGAGGAAATTAACTTGAGTGAGGATTTAAATTTTTCATCAAACCGACGTAATTAACTTGATAATTAAACTTGGCAATCCGGAGGAGTTTTATTCCTCTATTGAGACTACACTCGGTGGCGTCTTGATTAAATTTCATGCATTACTTTGTATCAGCTATAAATCAGTACGGTAGTATGAATTTACTTCTGCTCGATTCTCATCAATTCCATTTTATCCAAAGCTCAGATAAAAAAATATCTAAAGATGGCCTAAAGAGGCCTGTGTATGGCTGATTGAAGCCGGTAAAACTACTTTTTCACCGTGTACATACACGGTTACACAGACACTTTTTTATATATTAAACTGGACAAACGGGCTGACATTCTATAACACAAGCAATGCCATTGGTGCTGCAAGCGTGTTGCCGACCATAGTAGAATAGGGAGGAACAGGGAAATGGGCTCTGGCATCCCTTACTCGCTCACTGAAACACAACAGCATACGTGGTTATATCACGGTGTATTTCACGGTGGTCACTGCCGCCAGACGGGCTGCCCAAATTCAGTCAAACTACGCCTCGCCTTATTGAAATATTTATTAGTGAAAATGGCGAATTGCCTAGAGTGTAAAAATCAGGGTTCAAAAAATAAAAAAGCAGGATGGAATCACCATTACACACTTAAGTAAACTTGGAAACCAATATCAATACTACGTAATAATAAATCTAAAAGTAAGTGTAGGTACTGTATGTATGTATGTTCCTCCATAACTCTTAAACGAATTTACTGATTTTCATGAAACTTAGTTATATAAACATTTAGACGTACAGGACACAGGATAAGCTACTTTTTCTTTTTCAACGCGGACAAAGTCGCGGGCGCCAGCTAGTTTTTAATAAAAATATACAAAATTCGAGGTTATACTCGTAGCTTCAAACACAGAATGTCAATAGAGTAAACCGCTTAAATGTTTATAAAACCTGCTTCACTATCTTGTCTGCAAAATTCTGTCTATAGATCTTATTTGATCTGAGATCCCAAGCAATAAGTTTCCGTCAAATATATTCGAGGAAATCGTTTAAGGTTTTCATTAAATTACTTCAAAAACGTTTCGCTGTTATAAAGCTTTGTTCGAGATAAATACAGAAATTGGAGGCGGGAAAAGACCCTTCAAAATAAGCATTGTTAAATCTTTTTGAAGTCCCCCAACTTTTTGCCATTATGTACAATTTAAGTATAGAACTTAAATGAAGTGGAAAAGTTGACCGGCAGACGAGCGAGGGCAGAGATCACCATTCCGCGTGATAATTTTTGGAAGACTTTTTCAAAGCATTTTTATTCACAAACTTTAAATAGAATTGTTACGTAAGACTGGGTTATCTTATCTCACAACTTTCACCGTTGATGTTACTGTACAGAATTATAATATACGTAACGAATTCCTAAAAAGAAAGACGGCTTCCAGGGTGATGGTCTGCTTGAAGACTACTTACTACGAGTATCAAGTTGCACAGGGATTTTCAATAGCAGGAAAAAAAATTGACCCTTAAAAATATTACTGACAGAGAGTTTGTTCAGATCGTGGTATGAAATTGTTGCATATTCTTACCATTTGTAGCGGATACAGAATGAGGGTAAATTATGCATAAGGAACGTAATAGAGATAAAAGAGAGTAGAATAAGACTAGAAATAGAGAACAAACATTTCATAGTAACACATTTTTTAATCTATACCAGTTAGAAATTAATATATCAAAATATCTCCTTCATCGTCCAAAAGTTGGATATTTTTGAGTATACTCGTATATTATAATTATCTGTTTAATTTTGTATTTAGGTTTCTCTAATAATTAATATTTTCTCGCATTGAGAAATAGCCTGTACCAAGTTTTCAATATGCCTCAAATGCCTATGTAAAAACTAAATATCTCTTAGTATCTCATCCAGAATATGTAGCTTTTCTCTCCAAAATCTGTAATTTAATTAATGTAAATCCATCGAAAAGTTGATTGTATTACTAATTTTAGTTAAATCTTTGCCAATGCCCAATGGATACAAACTCTAAACTATATCATTAGTGTAATTTGGTTTCTAATATCTAAGTAAGATTTAGATTCAACATTAGTAAAAATTATCCCATGGACCAATTGAGGCCATAGTGATTGTCACTAACATAGGTAAATTGTACAGATGAAATATATTGGAATAAAATTATTAGTTTGTACTACAATACAAATGGAAATATATGGTTTAAATATATCGTAATAACCAACAATTATACCGTATAGTTTATTTGGAAGGTCGTTAACTCCTCTGCTAATTGTACTTCGGAAGTGGGTCATATTAGAAGCACGCACATGAAGATAGTTGCTTAATATGTTGAAAGTTTGTTGACGAGGGTCCACTTCTCAGTACACTTGTAATATCCTAAAACCTCTTCATTACTAGAACCTACTGGAGTTATTTAAGATGTATAATTAAATCATTGAGATTTATGTTTATATACTTCAAATTTATCTTAATCTATAAGTATATTTACAAAAAGAAGTCATGTTAGTTACACAATTTTATAACTAGAGAACGGCTCGACAGATTTTTATGATCTTTGATTTGTTGAATTTATCTCCGCCTCGGATAGCAGAATATGTACTATGTACTCGATTTTCATTTATGATTCTTGATTTTTCTTTTATTAATTCAAACTCAATTCCAAAACGTCAAAATAGGAGTAAAAGGCTACGTTTCTGATAATGTAAAATAAGACCAGGAAATTTCTGCGGACCATTGTTGGAACAATTATGGGAGTACTTAGTGTCATAGTTTTCAGTACATATTTTTTGTCTGACACGTTCCTAGCACAGTCATAGTACGGTGTAGTGGGCAGACACTTTTAGAATAATTTACTAACATCTGACCTAGAATAACTTACAAACAGACAGGATGAATTTGAAATGCGTAGTGTATAACACACGTATAGTGCAGTACAAATTGGGATCGAACTCGGCAAAGAATTTATTGCGACAGGGACACACCTCCTGGCAGTCAGGCGGTTTGTAGATACGACGGTACTTTTGCAAAAAACTGTCTAACGTTCGGAAGCCACGTTCACCGCGAGATTTACTGCTTCGGAATACCTTAATTTATTTGAAATAACACATTAGTTTCTCTGATTCCGTAATAAAATTCTAATACTATCTGGCTAAATATAAGAATTAGAAATTTAGATTTTTTTTAAATAAGACTGAATATTATTTTTTTTCCCTATTCTTTAATTTTTTTATTAATCTCTTTATAATAAAAGACACCAGACACATGAAAATAGTTTCAACTTCAATGCTATTCACAGGTATGCTAGTGTTTCATATAATATAATGTTACATGTAAGTCGCAGGATTATGGTAAAAGCAGTGATATGTTAAGTACTACGTACTAGATGGAACACTCAAGACGCGATGAGTGTTCCAAGTGATTGGAGTTCCGACGTCCTACCCGTTCGCAGTCTGTCATACGCGCTCGTAGAGATGAGGCGCGTTATTATTTTCAAAACCAATAAAAATGCCGTCTTGTATGATGAGATATTGCAAAAATACAACAAAAAATATTGGTGAAACTGCTGGTGTGACGTTCCATAGGTAAGTTTTATTAATATTGAAACGTTTAATAGGTTAATATTTAATTTGTTAAAACCGACGTGCTTATCGGGTCGGCCGTATTAATATTCAGTTGTCAAGACTTGACGTATTGACCTTGATACTACTGCTGCGCCGTCCCTCGCCAACTCCCGCGCACCTTCCGCGTTGAAACATGAATTTAGCAAGAAATCGTAGCGAGTGTTCTATCTAGTACGTAGTACTTAACATATCACTGGGTAAAAGCCATGATAACTAATTACTCGGACTTTAGTCAATCGCAAGCAATTTGCTCGAATTGTAACATATCTTTGCAACATTAAAACGAAACCGTAAAAATAATGTGCGATATACCAACTTTTACCTGGTCTTGATAAATCTCATCTGTCTAGACAAATCCACTTTACCAATTTAATTGTCAAATACTACTAATTTTTTTATTGTCTGTGTCGAGGTAATTTAAAAATAAAATTCCAAAGACGGATCAGGATTCCAATTGTGCACTGGTACAACATTCCCAAAATAATTGACTCAAACGTACGCTAACCCAATTCTGTTGACGTCACGACAAATGAAAACGGACTGGAGTAGGAGTGTGAAATGCTCGAACACGACTTTTTTGTTAATCGGAATCCATTATTTTTACTTTTACCCTTAACGATTTCAATTTACTGTTTCTAAATGCCTTTTTATGTAATGAAAGGACGTTAGGAAAAATTATCGTTCAATCGTACACTGGCTGTTGCTTTATTTATTTATAGCCGTTGGCTACGTCAGCGTGTAAAGTTAAAAACTACCCTGTCCATTCCATTGACTTTGATACATTTGTATGGGTACTAAATTTTATCATAAACTAGCTGGTGCCCGCGACTTCGCCCGCGTAACTTTGTATTGAATAATTTATTTTATTTTTCAAAAATTTCAATTACCTTATCAATACTAATAATTAATCTGTAAGGGTTGGTCATGGAGTAAGTAACTTTGTTTTTAGAAATATCGTGTTTATAGGCTCTATACATGATACTGAAACTAAATTGACGGTTTTTAGATTTTTGTATGTATGTATGTATGTATGTATGTTCCTCCCTTAGATAAATATTTAGACGTACAGGACACACGATAGTCTATATATTTTTTTATTTTTCAACGCGGACGAAGTCGCGGGCACCAGCTAGTAAAAGAATAAAATAAATGTAGTAATGTGAAATAAAAATGAAATATTGAGTTACGTCATGTTCCACGTTCAAGAGGGTACATATTTTTTTGTATATTGCCCTAAATAAATAAATCTGAACTAAAACTTTTATAATTCCGAGAAAGGAGTAAAAAAAAGTAAAGTAGCAAAGAGGACAGACGCCGAGTTTAATAATCTTAAACATCGCCCAATTTAAAGTTTTGTCGTTAGTCTGTGTGACATTAAAAATCCTAAATCCTTGTAAGGAGCTACTTCAATTTGTAACTGACTGTAGCAGTCGCGCGCGGGCCTGAGGCAACGACTCCGCCCTCTAGTTTCATACAAATTGATATTTACGGTAATAGCATGAGTTTTTCAGCGAGAAGGCAAAGTTAGAGGATAACAGGCTCAGTTGGATGCGGACCGGAATTCAAATGGGCAAAAACGTTGAGCTATAAACAAGTGAAAAACGGATCTACACTTTTCCACGAGCAGAATTATTCCGGATCAATTTTAATGTTATAGTTTCTTGTTTAAACATTTAAAAAGAGAATGTCTCGTGCATCAATGTACTACAGCTATGGATTTCGCACGCCATACAAAACACTATTGAAAGTGACATCTGTCATTTAAAGAAAATTGTGACTTTATGTCAACTTGACCTGACTGCTTTGGACTTGACGGATCTGTTTTGGAAAACTAAGGGCCTCTTTCACAAACTACATGTAAAGTGTTGATTATTTACTTTTAGAAATCATTTTCTGTTATATTGAATTATGCACTCGGTTTACTGAATCATTCGATAGCCGAATTTTTTTAATTATTTTCTATTAATGTTTGGGAAGTTTAACGTACAAACAAAGATATATCAGCTCCATTATCCCCGGTTACCGGTGACTTTAAATGACAGTTTGGCCAACCTGACGTTTGTGAAAGGGGCGCTAAGAAAAATTATAGACTTGACTTGACTTGACTGATTAGTCTCGGGATTTGCTACTTTTGATTTTAATTTCAATTTTGCCTTTTTATCTTAAAAAAAGGCTATTACAAATTGCTATTTTTACTAATGACACTGGCAAAATTTACCACTGACGCGCGAAGGCAAGGCTCCGCCATGATTCCGTTTAAGGCGTACTCTTTGGCAATTGTGACGCAATTTCCATAATTGTAGTACTTCGACGATCCCGTGTTACATTTTTTCAATTTATACATAACTGTTTACAATTTAAAAAAAGCAAGCTACTTGTCGGTCCAATTGATGGTAGGTGGTCACCGTTGCAGTCAAACACAAGCATACAAGGGGTTTGAAAGTGCTCTGCCCACTCGGAAAGTATAAAAATGGGTACGGGATAGAAATAGTGATATGAAGACTATCACCACTACATAATTATATTATGATATTATTGAATGAATCATACTATTATGAACTGAAACACAACTGCATATTTTTTTCAAATTTATCTCTATGTGATATAATAATAGTAATAAAAACTCACTGGCTTCTTTAAGTTTCAATGTCAATAAACTAATTATAAGCTCGAAATGTATAGACAATAATGTCGAGTCTATAAATTAGTCCAAGTTTTGTTTTGTGTAAAAATAGTTACCTAATTCTCCATACTATACTCTACCGCTTATCTATTTATATGTAAGTCAGAATAAGATTTACTATAACGAACGCAAATAAGCAAGCGTCGCTCTTGTATCTAGAGGTACAGTAGACCCAATAAATTATGCGGCGGACCGCAGGCCCGGAGAACGGGACGCCTGTCGAATCCAACGGGAACCAATTAGTCGCATTCGAGAATATTTATTTCCGGTTTTCTCAAATAAGTGGGTATCCCGGATAAACCGCATTCACACGTTGTAACTCAATTTTCATTTATAGATAGATTTGAGGCACTTAGGCAGATTCTTGACAACCTATACAACTATTCCTATGTGTTTGAGACTAATAATTAAATATTTTTTTCAATCTAGTATTATTAAAGATGCGAAAGTGAATTATGTTTGTTTATAACTCTTTCGCGCCTTATACTACTTAACTTAACCGACCGTCATGAAAATTTCGCATACACATTCTCAGGTATACAGAGAAGACAAAAACCTTTCATCTAAAAAATACTATTCCCGAGGGATCATCAAAAATAAAAATAAAAATTCAAGGCTCGACAAAAATATATGAGTAAATAGAGATTGAATAAATTATTGCTCATATATTTTTGTCGGGCGATTATTCTTACATTTACGAGTATAAAACAAAGTTCCCTGTCGTGTCTTTATGTCTGTCTGTCTGGATGTATGTATGTATAATTTCAAAAATACTGAGCGGATTCTTATGCGGCTTCATGTATCAACAGAGCAATTCTTGAGAAAGGCTTTCGTTGAGGTTTTATCTTGGAAAAATGTTAATAGACGTTCGAGGGTTTGCAATTTGGAGCATACTATTGCAAACTAACGGAACGGTAGTAATACTAGATCTATGATTGCACAGTGTATCACCAAGCAGTTCTAACCAAATCCGATAGATGTCGCCGTTTCATCTGATTCCTTTGTTAGCTTTATATACATATATAGATAGATATGGCACTTTATCAATAGTTTTATATATTTTTATTCTCAACGCTGACGAAATCGTAAGCACCAGCTAGTTTTGTAAAATAATTTTATTATAGTAAGGAGACTCGGAAGAGTTCGCTGGTAAAAACTATGTTTGATGCCCGCGACTTCGCGTTGAAAAAGAAAAAAGTAGCCTTTCCTGTGTCCTGTACGTCTAAATATTTATCGAAAAAGTTTCATGAAAATCAGTTAAATCGCTTAAGAGTTATAGAGGAACATACATACATACAATACCTACACTTACAGATTTATTATTAGTATTGATTGATTGATTGGTACTCTTTTTGACGATACAAAGAACTATGCAAAAGACAACCTCATAAACGCATGAAACGTTTGTAACTTGGCATATTTGTAAAAGATTTTGTTCAATAAAATTGACTGACTTATCTGACTTATTAGCGCTGGCTTGCAGGTTGTCGCTGATTAATGACTTGGGAAGAAAGCTGAGCGTACTCCATGAGCGTACTAAGTAATTATAAACTTAATAACTATTTAGCCCAAGCCAGTAAACTTTTAAACTCAATAAGAGTTAAGATTGGCAGATTTGATTTTTACCAGCAGGAGAAGCCTGAAACATACTTCTGACTTCTCAAAATTTTCTAATTTTGCTTTAATAGCAAAATATAAATAATTCTAAACCTAAAAATTACAATACTAAATATATACAAGCAAAATATATTTAACTAATATGTTATACCATTAAACCGATTTAGTTAAAAAATTCTATGGAAATTGTTTGAAACTTAAAAAAAAATATTTACTGTAGCAGTTAGGAAAACAAGTATTATACTTCAACAATTTCAATTATGCTTCAAGGAAAATTTAATAAATAATCAGACATTGGACAGGTATAGCGAAGGACGCCGTAAAATTCTATTCTACTGTTGCCAATGCGTGTATTTGTATGTAGCGAGCACTTTGTGGAGTATATGTAAATTGAACCTTTGGTTGAATAGTTGTAAAAGGTTGTCGCTAAACGCTGCTCAGGTCACGCACAGTTACGCGAACACGCAACCGAATATTGCTGATCCGTACTTACATGATTGATCGTTTCGTTAGTATTTAAGCTTGCTCAGGCGTAACAAGTATTGACTGTCAGGTACTCGGTAAAAGTATCATTTAAAAAATAACTCTATTTTCACAAAAAAAAAAAATTAAAATTTCATAACTACTGTACCAAATTTGGAGCAAACTAGTTCGGGCTCTAGTGTCACAGTGGACTTTTAGAAAGTAATGATATTGATCATGGAATATTAATTTGGATATTTTTACAATCGCCAGTAACTTCATATAAACCACCCAACAGATTTTGATACGGTTTTACTAATAGAAAGTGCGATAAACTAAGGAAGTTTGTGTATTTAATTTTCAGAAAAAAAGTAGCATACGAGCGCAGCCGGGGACGGATCACTAAAAGTAAAAAATAAAAAATAAAATTATTATCTAAGTTGCATTTTAAACAAAGAACAAACAACGTATACAAATATATAAGTAATATTTGTATTGGTCATAATCATCGAAATACTACAATGGAATTTGCGTCACAAATGCCAAAGCGGCACATAAAAAGAACGCCTTTGACAGAATCATGGCGGACTCTTACCTTCACGCGTCAATGGTAAAAGGTAGTAACGATCAACTTTTACTATTTCATTTTAAACTCTAATGGGTTGACGTAAAGTCACATTTTCTTTATATTACGTACTTATTTTTATATTTGTTTTGTTTTAAATGACAGTTCATGCAGTTCATGCATATGTCACTTTTAAATGTTCCATAAAATTCGTAGTGTTTTGTATGGCACGCGTGTTCCATGTTGTAGTAGTTTGATGGTCATAATATTATATATACCATTCAGATCACATAGATAATAAAATATGTTCCAGAATATGTACTGAATGTTTAAAAATTAGATTGCCTGCACTTTATTGAGGGCAACCCAGATGGGTTCCCCAGAAACCGACAGTGTATTTTCATCGCCGTCGGCATATTAAAAGCAATTCGAAACAGCAATTTACATTTCTCATGGCGTTATCTTATCCCCCCTCGTTATAGGCTATTACAGTATATTGAAACAACAGTAGGAGACGAATTTCAATGACATATTTCCCTTAGACAAACTTTCCTCCTAAATGTAACTTAATATTTTCAATAAAATTATTAATATCAAGGTTTTAATGAGTTGCAGGCGTAGATAGAAACAGAAAAAGGAAGAAACGTAAATCACTATATGTACGTGGTGCTTTTAAACTGAGTCTCACTTTCTTTTGGTCGCTCAAACATCATTCGGTAAAATAACCCAATGAAGTTTGAGGTAATGTAAAATGCATGTCCAAAATCAATGAATTTCGGATTTTTCAATTATGTCTTCTGAAAGATTTGTATCGCCTGTATCTTATGACGGGTCGATCTCATATCTCATATCTCGTTATATTAAATTTGTTTCCTAAATCTATTCAGACATTTTACATAACAAGGAATATGATAATGTACCGATGTATTTTTATGACCAAATAACAAGGCTTGCGCCCTAAAGCCTAACTTATGTAACTGTCTATATGTAGAAGATCTAAAAATATTGTTAGTAATTATGTGAATTAAAATTTAAATAATAATTTACTTCGTAAAGATCTTAATATCTATGTTGGCTGGCAATATAACACTTATAAACAGTGGCGAGAAATCTTGAGTGAACTTACTGTTTGGTCTATGTATTATGAAATGGGCCAGTAATATTTTGAGATCCTTACCAACGACTTTAGTTTGAAATTGTAAACCAATCCTTGGCTATTACTGGCTGCCGATAACGCTACGGTCAAAGTTTGTGATAGTTGTTTTAAATTTAATAATAATGCCTTTTATTTTAAGTAAACATCAAAGTGCACATAAAAAAATATACGGATGATAGTATTGTTTTTTTTTTAATACCTAAACCTTGTGATTGGGATTTGTATGTACTCTATAATTTTGATAATCCATTGAAATTAAATCTTAAATTACAATATTATCAATAGTTTGTGTACAACTTTTTAAAAAGTACAATTTAGTCGATAGACGATTTGGTTGTACATACGCCCTAAATGTATATACGCCTTTAGGTGGTATGTAACGTATATAAAAAGTAACTCGTTTTAAATAATAAATTTCTTAATTCTCTTGTAAAAAGAATAAAGCGTATTCTGAATTCTTAAGAATAGAATTCAAATGAGATTCCCAATTTCCCCTTCGGTGTACTTTAGTGTGTTTTAATCTGAGATGTTATTTAAAATTTATTAAAGGTAGGTCTGATAAAAAAGGCGAAAGAGAAAAGTAGAATTCAGATTCAGAAATGAAATGAATACGGGCTTCAGGCGTTTCGTCGCCAATGAATAATTTATTTTAGAACCGGGTTTTCACGAAATTACTTGGCATCTCATTTAAAAGAGTCTGTCGTAAAGTGAATCGACTGTTAATGTTCTATATATGCATAATATTATATTCTGGCCAAACTATTTTTTTAATCTAAATTTTAATTTTTTAATGATTTTATAATGATTTATTTTTTAATAGGGTGATGGACTCTAGCATCACTTATTCACTCACCGAAACCTATCAGCACATGTGCTGTTATTTCACGTCGGTCTTCTGTATCGGGGTGGTTACTGCCATCAACAGGCTGCCCAAATGACTGCGAAACTCAGAAATCCAGACCAGAGACAACTTTGAATTTTTTTTTCACTTAGAGCTTGGCGAATTCGTCTTAAAAAATGAAGATGTATAACGTATTTTGTATACCTTTTTATGTTCTATTTTAGAAGTTTCTATAAAGAATACAATAACACGTAATCACTTAACGTGAGCTTCAGTTTAACTACATACAACTGCAAAAGTTCTCACATAAACAGGGAAAATTAACCATAACACGAAAATGAGCTCCGCCTTACAACTTGTTCTAACGTGAACACAGGTAAGCGAGTTCTCTTCTCAAGTTTATCAATAAAGTATAAGGGTATCATTTATAACCGCAACCTTTATTATATTTTTACCTTACTTTGAAAATCTCGTAAGAATATCTTATAGGTTAAAGAGTATATAGGTATTACAATTATGTAGTGAAATTTACGAAATTCTAAACGTATGTTACTCGTACATTACCGAGTTACATAAAACATTGATACCTACACACATTAGAGTCTACATACATACACAACTTATGATTCCTTTCTCTGTAATTACAGATGCGTATATGATACAATAGACACACTGTATATTTATTACACTTTTTGGGCGTTTTTTATGGTTAATATATTGTATACACTTTTAAAACTAATCCACTCCATTAGGAGCCTGAAGTCATCGCGACTTCTAAATAAGTAGTGAGGACTTATTTAGGTGTCGTGTCCATAACAAAATCATTCAAATTTATCGTATTATTTTAGTACTTGTCAATCAAATACATAATATTTCGAAGCATTTACTCAAATAAAATCCATCGAGATGTACAGCAATTACAAAAAGTGAAGTACCTAATAGAAGTTTTCTTCGTGAAAATACGTGACAGCGATACTGAGACGTTACGTGTGATGAATGGACAAGATGACGGCTCCTACATAAAAATAGCACGTTTTCAGCACTCGCTCAGAAATTTAAGAGACCTTGTACCGTTTTAGAAAATGTGAATAACTTCTTAAAGTACTTCGAGAAGGCATTCGCGACAAAGTTACGAGAGACAGGTGTTCTTGTACAAATTGCTTCAGTAACTTTTTTTTATATAAGTTTAAATATTATTCTGGCGTTTGTATTGTGAACTGTAATGTAGAATACATCGAATGTAGAATAGAGTAATAATTTGATATAAATTTAAAATTTAATTAATAAATCTATCTTGATAAGGTTTTAAGGAATTTTTGTAAAAATTCTTATAACCTTAATACCTCACACGCTTACACAAACTCGCATAAACTGATATTTTTTTACAATATTTTAAAATGCAGTTTATAATAACACTAAGGTAAGTAATTCCTTGCCGCGGCACCAGTTTGGAGTTCTTGTGACGAAAATATCTTGATTTCCACTTTCCCTTTTCCTGGCTTGACAAAGAAATTCTGCTGGTGGTCTCTGTTAACTTACACAGCCTGTGGCTCCTAAAGTATTGATCGTAGAGTAAAAATGAATATACCCAAATTTGTTGAAAATTTTATGTAGAAACTTTTGTCAGAAGTAATCATAATGTTATTCGTACAGATATTCGCGATATGAGCAAAAACCTGAAAAAAAGGTATCTTCAACCCCCCTCATGAACCAATTTATCAACTTCTAACCACAATGTTAGATGATTGTGTAACGATCTCTTTTATGCAGCAATGTTCATTTCAATCCACGCTTACTGCCCACAAAAACTACTTGCTTGTTGACACTTATTGATGACTACATTAATTAGTTTAATTTAGACACGAAAAACATTTGTGATGGAGACGAAATTTCTACATTGTAAACCGGACATGGCGACAAAACATCACAACATAACGTTGTATGGTTTTGGATTGGCGTTGTTCAGTGTGCAAATATTAGCTGACACATAATGACAAAACCACAGAGTCAATGGGATTGTTGTATGTGCGGTCCGCTGATTTGAGTCCTTATTGCGTGCACACATATTCATTACAATAGGAACTCAATGTCGCTTTATTGGATTGTCGGCCGTATTAGGCTCGTCTACAACAAATGGCAACGCTAGAACGTTTTTTTTGTATATGTAATTTATTTGACCGCAACGATTTCAAATCTCCATTTGAGTAATGTAATCCTTTTCATAAATTTGAACATTTAAACATGATTATCTCTATCATCATCACCATCTCAGCCGCAATACGTCCACTGTTGGACATAGACCTCTCCCATAACTTTCCAATAGGAATGGTCAGAATCAGCCTGGCCTGAATGAAAATTTTCATATATATTTTTTTGTTAAACATATACAAGCATGAATTTATATTATTATGGGAATGGATAATGCATTTTTTTACTTCTTTTGTTAATGTGGATTTATTTATTTCATAAGAGACTACTGCCTCCAGTCATTATAGAACACTAGGTACTTTTTTCTGGATGAATGTAAATATATTACATAGAAGATAAAATTTTGAAATTATTTTATAAATATAAACCCGATTCTAAAATAATATATATAAATTTTTGTTAGGTACTAAAGAGTACATATTTACCATGAAACTGCCATGCAATTAATGGTTGCAATACTAAGGGTGAAAGGGACTGGTTGGACACGTAACGAATTGTTATTTCGAGGCGTTCATTCGGAAAAACAATAATTGTCATTAGGAAATTGAAAAGGGGAAAATTGAAGGTCTGCTGAATCGTCGATTTACATTTAACAGCATGAATTATCCACAATTGTAAATTGTCGAAAATAATTTACTTAAAAATTAAACTTTTATTATGAATACCGTTAACTAGCTACCAGCTCCCAGATTCGCCCAGGATGTAATTTTTTTATAAACATTAATACAGTTTTTAACAGGTAGTTTAGAAGTAGTTAGCGGAGAAACAGACATGCATATGCAGAGATTATAGATTTAATGAAAGAAATGGTTACTGTGAGTTAACCATAACAGGTCGCTGCTTAAAAACTAAAGGGCCATAAGACAAAAAAAATCCAAAAATGCAAAAATACAATCACAATCCTTGATATTGTATGTTGCAAAAAAACTTATGGTTGTTTTATTCAATATTTAGTATATTTTGATATTTTTATATATATTCAAAAGTAACTTATATGCTTATATCTCTTCTAGTATTCAGTTTATTATAAAAGTACTTAAAACATTTAATGCTACTTAAAAATACGCTTCTAACTGTGTATAATATGCATATATTTGATATATAGATTAATAAGAAAAAAATAGACAAAAATAATTTATTTTTTTTCGATTAGCTCTCCTGTAAAAAGTGTAATTTTGAATTGTGGACTTTTAGTTTTTAAGCAGCGATATGCCATCGCAGCGTTTTCTTTAGGATTTTAGAAGAACTACAGTTCTCAAATTTTTGTATCTCTTAAAGTTTAGCCTAAGCCATGTAAAATTTTTCGTCGACTTGGAGGTAAAAATATAGTTTTCTTTTTCTATTTAAATAAAAACTTCATTAGATTTTCTTATATATATAAAACTTCAATGAAAAATTACCTAACTGATAGTGAAAACCGCATCAAAATTCGTTGGGTGATTTAGGATGAGTTAGCGGCCATACAGACAGATAGACAAGGAAAGCGACTTCAAATTGTATTATGTAAAAATAATAAATAAATAACAAATGGAAAATATTTCTTATCTTCCTTGCTAAATACTTAAAATATTCAACCACATTTCTGTTTCCATGTTTTGAAGATATGCCCTTCAATGTTCTACACTCTACACTCATTTCACTGACACAAGTAGATTAGTAGTGCCATGGGATACTACATTCCACAGTCGTAAACTGGGTAGCCTATTTGGCTGCAGTGTAAAGGGTGGCCGTACAGAAGGCTTCTTTAAAATACTCCCATACTTAATCCTTATAATTTAGTCCCAACACTTACTATCCATTAGAACTGTCAACCCCTAAGGTGTTGCTCGCGTCAATAGGGGACGGACATCACCCACCATTTAGTGGACGGTCACTCTGTACGCCAAACTTTAAATAAAAATAATTTTTGTATACATTTTTTCCGACTACGAATATTATTCGTCATCAAATTTACAAAGCATTTTAAAAAAACCGACACTACTATTAAATTTTCACTATTATATTTAAGATATCAAATCTTTTTGACAATAAAAAATTACCGTGCAATCTTTTCACCGAAAATTGTAATTAATTTGCTTATTATATTGGATAAATTTCCAAGACTTTGAACAAAAGGTAACAATGAATAAGCGTATCACAATTTTGTACATTATGTGTATATTCTATATAAAAAGATGTGTATTTTCACAAGGAAAATTGTTCCAATCCGTATAATAAAGTAATCGTCGGCGAGTGCCTCTCCTCTGAGGTGCCAGTTAACGCCTCCAGGAGGGTTAAGTGAGGATAATTTCCCTTTGCGTGCCCACTCCTAATGACGAGAGGGAGGGACGAGGGGGACACTCACACAGTATAATATTATAACTAGTATGTATTTATTTTAAATACAAAAATTACTAGTAAATTGTTAACTCGCCACTCGAAGCAGTTTGAGACATTCTCTCAATTTCTGCTGTGTACCTGTATTTTGTTAAACTTATTAACTATTTTTTTATGTTTTACTAAAGTAAGACTATGTTACAATATGTTCGTATGTAGTTCAGAAACCTTTTTATTATTATATTAAATCGTTTATTTTAAAATTGAATAGAGACAAGCTATAGTATTGGTTAAACAGAGAGATAATATGTTGGCAAAATATGTACTTACTAACTTCAAGCAAAATAGCTGCAGTTTTTCAGAACTGTTTAAGTTTACTAGCTAAGTAAAAAGCTCATGTGTAATCAGAATGTATGAGTAATTTTGCTTACCATTCCCTTAGCTGTATATTCGAAGCAATGCCCATAACCAATGCTCTTTACTTTCTTTTATAAAAGTATGAAATTGCGAGCTAAATTCTTGTCAAATCGATCAAGTTACAAGTAACAGATTATTGCACTATACCTACATACTCGTAGGTACTTATAACCTCACCTTTTGTAGGATCGTGGTCGTTTTATTACATGGAAATGAAGTTTTCTCGTTCTTGTCAAGTGTCAAAAAAATGATGAAAGAGATTTCTTACTGCTATCACTTGTACTTTAAGTAGGTACGATCGGACTTTTAAAGGGGGCTTTTAACCGCCTAAACATTCCAAGTTTTCTATTCCCCAAAAAGAATCCATTTTTTGATAAGTAATTACAAAAGTTTCATGAATAGTGGCAATATATTTGTTATTGATTTTTACAACTTAAACTATATATAGCTAATTCAATTATATACATATAGTCCACACACATTACATAAAACTGGCATCAAAAACTGGTCCGCAAAATTCTGTCTTTAGCTTTTATTTGGCCTTAGGTTTTATACTTATTCAGCAAGAAAATTGGTGTACTTATGTAGTGTAAAGTCTTTAATACATGATATTCATTCGTTCCGTTGTAGTCATCCAATTATGGTAAATTTTGTTGACCGAACACACATTCATTACATGCGTTCTCCTGTTTAACGCATTAAAATAATACTCAATGGTCGCAATGAAGTCTATAATAATTAATATCGGGCAGCTCAATAAGTCACATATTGAGTTTCATTATCCTCAAGTAAACACTATTAGGGAATGTCCACATTGCAGCCCCGTGCGAGATATTCGCTTTAATTAAAACTTGTTCGAGTCCAGTTCGGTCGGGACTTAAATATTACTGGAAACGATGAACTTCTGTCGACAGTCCAATCTGTGCCACTATTGCCAAGCGCTTACAAGAATGATTTATAATTAAGAGATACATATTGAAATTAAATCTCAATAAATATTATCTTTGTTTGGCTGGTAAATATATAATGTAATTAAACCTAAATGGATGTAAAATATTATCATTATTTTGTTACTAGCTAATATGGATATTATATTATTATTATAAAATCGATTTCACCGAGGTCCAACTAATTATTGTATGTTTTTTTGTTAAGTATCTACTGTTGAATTTAACACTAGTCAGCGGGAGGGCAAAATGCGCTGATGTAAGTAAAATAAAAATAAAGCGTGTTCAAATTTATTATACTAGATTTTCACTTTAAATTTATGAGCGTATCTAGATAGTTCTACATCCGTGGTCGCCTGTGTCCAGTAGCTCAACAGTTTGTCTTACAACGGGACTCATTAAGTTACGAGCAATATCGAATCGGTGCGCCAGTGATCGTTAATTGGAGCACTGTCGATTACGTAATAGTTCAGTATCGATTTTAATAAATTGACGCCTATTTAAAGTTCCCCATGGTCGAAAATTGGAAAACAATTTAATTGAAATTTAATTTGGAATTTAACCGACTGTACGCTCTCGTTAATGCATGTTATTATGTGCTGCAAAATGGTAAAACATTTTTGCTTATACGAGGCAGTTTTGGGTATTATTTTTACAAATTAATATGAAAATATATTATAGTCATTTAATAAAATGTACGACAGAAAGAGAGATGGTACCTATCCTAATTAATATTATAAATGCAGCAAAATGGTAAAACATTTTTGCTTATACGAGGCAGTTTTTGCTGTATTATTTTATCAAATTGTTATGAAAATAAATTTTATTTTCGACAAAAAGAGAGATACAGCTATAATGATATCGGTTCACATAATGGCTTCGCTTTCACGCCTTAACTATTGAACCAATCATTATTAAATTTTGCAACATATTGCCAGGAGTACAGGAAAGCACATGGGGTACATTTTATCTATTTTATCACAATTATAACAAGAATTATGTGTCTAAATAAATGAATAAAACTAAAATGACCAGAGACCTTGCCGCATACAGTCTTCTCTCTGATTTCTGACCACCCGACCGCCGTTTAATTAAAATTATTAAGTTAAAAAACTACATTCAACATTTCCTTCGTTCTGTTATTGAGTTTTAAACAGGATTTATTGGTGCACAATTAAATAAAAGCCATTAGTTAATACACAGTACTATAACGACAACCGGAACGAGGAATGACGCACGTTTTGCGGAAACGGGCTGTATATCAAACACTGGCCTGCACTATTCGATTTTTATTGTGAATTTGTTACACAGTAAATGTCAAAGCCTGAAAAATTACTACATTTATATTTGTGCTATTAAAGTGCAGTTTTAGTGCAGATACGAACGCTTGGCTGCCGAAGTGGTAGGCCCAAATTCGTATACCGCTCAAGTCTGCACTTGTAAATGAGGTTTCTAGTGAGGTATCCTAACTCTGACTGATTTCACCGACTCTAATCCAAGGAGTGGGTTAGGGTCGATGGAGTCAGTCCAAGTCAGTCATAGCGATCGAGCAACACAAAAAATTGTCACCAAAGGTCGCTTAAAATTGACTACAGAGTTTTGACAATGAAGAATACAGTACACTATAGAACAATTTGTATGAAGAAACCTTGATCGACTATATTTTTATCAAGAAAACTACGAGTGACAAAAAATAATCACTGCCTGTTCTCAACTCGGTAACTTCTTTGCCATTTTACTAGTTGTGTGGCCAGACTATAACTGGTTCTGTTTATAAATAATGGTCCTCTTATAAAATTAATAATAACTGCCTGTTTTTTTTCTAAAGTTGTAATGAGAGTTGCAAGTACGAGGTATGAACGTTCCATCAAGCATCGGCATGAATGATAATCGTCATTCCAATATCAATAAAAACTTAACTATGCATCTCTTTAGGAGATCATTTTGTAATGGCGCTATTCTACTGGAGTTGAGGGTTCTGTGACACGAATAAAACAGGTATGGCAGCTTCTCATACCAATTGCTTTAGTTAATTATAATCTTTAGCAACGTACGCTGCATTTCGCAGTCATTTGAAAAGCCTGTCTGGTAGCAGTAGCCGCCCCCTTTTAGAAGACCACCGTGAAATAATAGTATTTGTTAGTAGAGGAATTCTATAGCTCATTTCCCCTATCCGTTCTTCATCTCTATCCTCAATCCTATGGTCGGCAGTGCACTTACAGCACCTGATTTATAAATTACCAGCAAATTTATAACTTATCAATTAAAGATATTTCTACAAATATTTCAAAAAAGCTAATATCATTTTTATTTATAAAAACGTAGAAGCGGATCCCAAGAAGTATGAAAAATTAATGACGAGTCTTGAAGATTTCTAATTAAATCAATAACAAGCGAAGTATAAGCAACAGGGCTGTCACAAAATATTAAAATCACATTAATAAACAAAAATAAATGCTAAGTCATCAATTTATAACTAAGTAAAATTTAACGCACGAAATAAATATGTAAGTATAATATTTAATTAAGTATGTATTAGGAGTTTTAAACATCTAACCTCTATTCGTAATTTAACACAACCCTAACATAGTACATGGCATCCTGTTGATCCACTTGGAATACTGATAGAGCCGGTTCAATTGGAGTAGTCTTTATAATTGTTGGATAAAGTGCTAAACAAGCATTAACCCTTCTATCACGATATATGAGCTGGGCTTAATATGCCAGTCGGGTTGTACCGACCGTTAGGATCGCCTCTCACAAAACTGGGGTAATATATGATTACCGGCTACATTGGGACCTCTAATAATATAAAGTGAAACAACTGGTGTAAAATAAAAAAGTGGTTTTTGTTAAGTTTAACATAAAACTTAATATAAATTTATGTAATTAATATAAGTTCAAATTAATACATCTTTTTATTTAATATCTACGATTGGAATTATAGATAGGGTCATATACAATAATATATTAGAATTATTTTCTATTTTCGTGCCAAACAAGTTTCAGCTAAATCTAAATCAAGGAATATTATTTATGTAAAAGTAGACAGACAGGCTGACGGTTTACTGCATGTTTGGACAAGGTCGACTCTGGAATACCTTATAGTATATTATTATAACTTATACTATTTATTACTCAACACAAAAAAACAATGGAAAAACAAAACAGCTAACTAACGTTTTTTAAAAGTTTATATGGTTACTGCTGCCAGCGGTCTGCCTAGTTTATGACCGCAAAACTAAGTAACATACAAAATATTTACCTACTATATATGATTAGGTGGTAAAATTGTTATCGTGAATTGAAAATAATTGATAAATAACTTGGAAATTACACAATACATAGTGTGTATTTCTTCGTAGCTGTTTAAGATTTGCACTTTGAATATCTCTCTCTTTAGTTTCTGAATGAAAATGTCGGTGAAGATAGGCAAGTGGAACAATGGTGTAGAGAATAAAGCATTACTGCATTTTTGTCTTTGTTCTTTGGCATTTTTAATTTTTGTATCGTTGAACCTTTCATTGCAATCCAGGACAAAAGCTGAAAACAGAACTCACAAAACAGTTAAATATTTGACTTTACAAATACTCAAAAGTGTCATTCTCGTAATGCCTTATGAGACCGTCTCTTGGGAAAAGCTTTTATGGACGAGCGAAATAGTATGAATACGAAGCTTGCAGAGTTTTTTAAAAAGCATTTTCATCGGGACGTGTGTAATGAAATTTTGAGAGGCAACTTTTGTAAGATAGTCCTTCCTTTGGTAAGTCGGAAACCGCATCATGTAAATGGATATGTGAATGTAGTTCTGACTTAATGTGCAGTTGGGTCAGGTTGAATTAACATATTGGGGTTAAGAGACTAAGTAGATACGAAAGAAATCGGTCACAGACATTAATTCTAGATGTTGTTTTAAATGCGCTAGTCTAGGATTATGTCATGTCCTTTTTTGTACCCCTGAGAACGTGTATTCAAAATAAAGGTAACAGACAGACAGAGAGAGTTATTTTCACATTTATAATATTATGGGTTTGCATGGATTTGTAAGTAGAAAAAAATGTGCGAAGCCGGGAGCGGGTCTCTGGTATAAATATAACTACTCCAACTAATTTTTATTACTATAAAAAAACAAATTTACGTAATATTTAAATTTCTTTTTTCATAAATAACAAAAGTTTCTCATTGCAAATTACTTTTTCTTGATTCTACTGTTTCTCTACAATTTGGTTCACTGAACTCCATTTACATAAGCATTGTGATTGCATCCATGTCTGCGCATAAAATAGTGACTTTTCTGTTTTATGTTGAAAATCAAAAATCTTACTTTATTACATAATAACGTGCTCTGTGCGCGTTCCCTGTAGGGCCGTAGCGCTCATAATTCACTCGTTCGACGGGTGTGTAAGCATTCGCGACGCCACGTGACCAAGCTGAATTAATGGCCTCGTATTATATTTTGCTAACGTCAAAATATTGCTACCCCAACTCTCTCTGTTGTGGATAATGATAGGATTTCTCGTTAATTTTATAGTTTTTATAATCATCAATCAATCAATCAATACTAATAATAAATCTGCAAGGGTTGGTTGTGGAGTAAGTTACTTTGTTTTCAGAGATATCGTGTTTATAAGCTCTATACATGATACTAAAACTAAATTGAAGATTTTTAGATTTTTTTTCTGTATCTCCATAAATCTTAAACGAATTAACTGATTTTCATGAAACTTGGTAGATAAACATTTAGACGTACAGGACACAGGATAGGCTACCTATTTTTTTTCTTTTTCAACGCGGACGAAGTCGCGGACACCAGCTAGTCTATACTACGTAATATTATAAAGAGAGAAGATTTGTATTTTGGTATGTTCATATTGAATAAACTCCTAAACTACTGAACCGATTTTGATAAAACTTGGTAACTATATGTAATTTGGCCCAACTTAAAAGATAGGATAGTTTTTATCTCAATATTTTATAATTTTTTTTGAAAATTAATAAAATTATTAACATAGCGCCATCTGTTGCATACTTACTCAATCCAGCAATTATTTGTTATAATTATGGTATCTGTGAGTTCCATAAGAATCTAACAGATGGCGGTGTAAGGTAATTGAATAAAAAATTGCACCCCTGTGAAGCCGGGAGCGGGCCACTAGTATTTTATAAAGTTACGCGGTCGAAGTTGCGTGCAACAGCTAATATTAAATAATATATATATAATATTTCGCCTATTTATTTAAGTAGGTAATTTAATTATATATGAAATGTAGTCTTCAGGTTTGAATGAATGAAATGAGTTACTTATTTTTTTTATTAAAAAGCTCCGAATTTGTTAACTTACTTACTCGTACAGCGTGTCCTTAACCACTCGACCAATTAGCTTGTCAATATAGCCAATACGATTGCTAACTTCTTATACGAAATTATCCAGTCACATAATGTAAAGTTACGTCAGTATTCTGAAAAGCAAAGAACTGTCAAAAAATAAATTATTCATGTGGCTAATGTTAACGAAGCTTTAGCAACTTAAGTTAAGTGGAATTGGTATACAATCTAAGTATAATTTTAAATTTAGATCTTAAAGCCAGATGTCATTAGGTGCTATCAACAAAACAGCGGTTAATGTTGCGTCCAAACTCTTCTAATACAACAAAAGCTCCCGTGTTAACAAATCATACCGGCATAAAGGGGACATTAAACGAGTGCGAAATATTAATTTTAATTTATTCAGACTGTAAACCGGCTCCGGCCCTGGCAGTTAATTAAGTAAGCGGAAGAAAGCTCATTAATTTTTGGCCGGATGCGGCGAAATTCACATCCGCGTTAAATACACAACCCGACGAAAAGCGTACCTACATTCTCGTTTCGAGTGTTTTCAGTTAAAATTTAATTCCGAGCACAAATTGCTGTCTTTTTGTTATTCACTTTCGGAATTTTAGATGATAAGATTAAACTCGTTGCTCGATTGTTAATTCATACGTTAAAATCAGCTTAATGTGAATAGTTTATCAATTTTTAATTAAGGCTAGAGGAAGGGTCGGTCGTGTTGCATACAGATAACACGTTAGGAAAATGTTATTTTCTAATTATTATTCTCTGTACTACCTACCACTATGTATACAGAAAGCAAAGTGTTCGTGTCTGTTTGTAAAGTATCAAAATTATTTTACGTAACTGATAATTTAGTCATTTATTTTTCGTGATTCTTAAAGATGTCACCAGAGACACATAAGATCATATAAGATGAATCGCATTTATGTAAAAAAAAAAAAAAACAAAAATGTGTAGATTATCAAATTATTAGAAAATATTATTAAATTACCTATATATTATTTTTAGTAGGGGTAAGGGACTCTGCGTCCCTCAGTAATAAATTAGGCAAACCGTCTGGTATCTTCCCTATTATTTTTCGGTGAGTAAGTAAGTAAGAGATGCCCATTTCCCTATCCTATCGCCTCCTTATTTGGTGTTGTTAGTGTGTGTATGCTATAGATAGAGTCACATACAATCTAGTGCATTCTTTCTCAGCCTCTTTAATTTCACGACCCAGTAAACAGCCAAAAAGTTAAGTAACAAAAAATGTCACGACCCCTCACTACAATATATTAATAGTTTGATGTTTTATCAAAGTTTTACATCGGGTGATTAAAAAAGCAAGGATTCGTCTTTTTTTCAGCATGTTCACAATTTCACATAAAGATATTGAAATAAAAGGATTATTTCTTATAATGGACATCTGAATCCTGAACCTGACCCCACATAATCCTGAAAGCTGAAACCTCTGGTTCGCGACCCCTTGGTTGAAAAACTTTGATCTAGCTAGTGGAAGCCTGCCTGACAACCTCTTATATAAAAAATATATATCATTACTTATTAGAAATATGCTGGAGTTACAGTCTATTTCTGTTTCTTTTTTTTTTTGCAAAATAGTAGTGTTTAAGATATATTTGTTCACTGTTCTATAAGCGAACTGGTTGATTGTATAAATATTGTAAAAATATGAAACCGAACCCAGGTGAAATAGTTTGTATATTAATTAGAACCGAATGTGTACAGGAATGTGCATTGTACGCTGTATTGTGTGTAGTGCAAACCCTAAACCCGGCTCTATCACGCAATTACAGCACAACACGCCACTTGAGCAACAATAACAACTGTCCACATGCTGCTATTCATTAACCCTAGGCCGCGTATCGCACATTTAAAGGCCCACTCATATGAAGACAAGCCTATAATGTGTGTGGAGTTCACTGATTTCATTGACCGTTTGTCGAACTTGTACATGATTAGGTATATATTGATCATCTTTTCGCTATAACGATTTATAGGGCATCATCGGGCTCAGGAATAGCCGAAAGCACGAAATTTGACTCGTGCTTGTAGTACACGATCGAAAATTCATTTCCATAATAATCCAAATTACAATGTAAATGTGAACGATTGGAATTAAAATATCGATGTGGTTTTTCTTAAAACATATTATTATGAAATTACAATTTTTGTTTTAATATCATTACCCTTTGTTGAAAAAAAGGCCCTCGGGTAATATTCAAGGATTACTTATGAATTTTTTTGGTGGAAATAGCCACCAAAAAAATTCCTAAGTGATAAGACTATATAGTGCAAGCGATGCAAGCTATATCTTACATAAATATAGCATAAAAATAAATACAATTATTATTTAATTATGTTGGAAGAATTGTTGTTTGGTTTTAGATGCTTTTTAGATTTACACACTGCTTTTCGGTTGAATATGTGGACATTATTAAAAATTAAAATTTACAACTTATGTACCTATAACCATATTCAGCAAATAAATTTTGAATTTTAATTTGAATCATATTCCTATCAAAGTTCCTATCACATTATTACGATATATGACACATACGACGATAGCTATCAAAGAGTACAAGCGAACATCTTTAAAGTTCACCGTTAGACCATTACTTTTGCAGAGCATTTATTTCAAAGATCATAAATTTTACGCATTAATTTTACTCCTCAGCTCTGAATTGATGCTTGCCGATAAATCAGTGTCGAAGTCGCATTAAGAGATCTCTCGCGTTAGTCTACGTGCACCTTAAAATACAGGAGCTAACCAATTAAAGTTGACCCCATGGCTCCGTTTCGCTGGTGCACTCTTACTCGTAATCAGAACATCGCTTCTGTGTTCGTAATATTTGATAATTTGTTAAGGACTTCTCTATTGCAAATTGGAAGTTAAATCAATTGAAAGTTCATTATGCTGGAAAAAAATTGAATATTTTCTGAATCTGTGTTTCATTTGATATATTTTCCTTTTTATGAGGAGAGAAAATTTGTATTTTTGTTTGTAATGAATAAACTCAAATAATACTGAACCGATTTTAAAAATTCCTTTACCTATAGAAAGCTACATTATCATTGAGTAACATACGCTATCAATATACTCAATATTAATAAAAAATCTGTAAGTGTAGGTATTGTATGTATGTTCCTTCATAACTTAAACGAATTAACTGATTTTTATGAAACTTGGTAGATAAACATTTAGACGTATGAGACACAGGAATAGGCATCCTGTGTCTCTTTTTTCTTTTTTAACGCGGACGAAGTCGTAGGCACCAGCTAGTATTTTATAAAGGATGGCATTCAAACTGACTCTTCACTTGATTGTTCGGATTTATGTATTTTGAACATCTTTCTACTGAAATCTATTTCTTTTTTCTTCTTTTTTTATCCGGATGCCTTCTCCCTAGAAATTTAAAAAGATTTGAACATATGAGCTTGGAACACGGTCAGGGAATTTCAATACTTGGCAGTGTGCATTATGTGCAAAGGATGTTTTTAAAGAACCTTGGTTTCTTTTAGGAGACACGATTTCATGTCTTTTCATAAAATTTACAGTAATTTCAACGTTGTCTTCTGCTCTTGAATGAGAAACTATTATATATAACTATTATATATTATAACTATAAATTTAATATGTATATATATTTGCAATAAAACACTTTTACAGAATGCGGAAATTAAAAAATCGCAGTAATATAGACTAAAACAAATGGTCATGAGTATAAAAATTAATACAGATAGTTCGCGATGTGGAGTTGGAAATAAAAGAATTTAAGTTTACTCAAGTTTTTAATTTAATCGCGTTCACAAAATTCATGTTCGTTTGTTTCATCCAAATACGCCTTAGGGCGTTTGTATATCTGAAAATATTTTTAACAATACTTTCAAATTTATCAATCAGAACTAGAAACTGTAAGCAAATAGTGAAGTGTAGGCATTTCTGTAATCGAATGGAAAATATATCTGGTGTATTAATACCTAGACTGGGTACCTAGAATTTTATCATAATGAAAGATAGACAAGCTATATGTATGTAAGAATCATATGTCAGGCGTCAATGTTCCTATGTAAGGCGTTAAGTATATTACTTTACATATTATTTTGTCAGGCATTATATATTTTATTTTTCCAACGCAGATGAAGTCGCCGGCACCAGCTAGTCAATATTTTTTAATTTTTTCGAAAAATGTTAATATCATTTGAAATGTATGAAATAAGAAGCAGAATAACGTTTTTAGACAAAGCCATAAATACAGTGAAACATAATTGGCGAGTTTCAAAGCTCTTCACTTTTCCTGTTTTCATTTTTTGCTATGAAACGCTTAGAATGCACAAAATGTTTCGCCGTCTGCAACAGAGTGCCATTATGATGAAAGAGTCCAGCACGACACGACATTGTTGGTACATTTGTTTTTGGGAATGGGTTTTTCACGAACGGGTATCACTCTCGCTTTTACAAAACGACCATGAATAGCAAAGCAGATTTTAATTACATTGTCACTTGTTTTCGCATTTAACGTAGTTTCAGGAGTACTTATGGAGTTTATATTTTTTGTAAGTATAATTCTTTATGTATGCAGACTGACAAAAAAAAGATAAATGAAATAATTTTTAAATAAACTTACTTTTTGTTGTATTTTGTAACACAGTTTCGCTAGTAATGCCGCATCTCTCGATTTAAATCTTTTCTTTGGCCCATATTTTTATTTTTACATTACATAGATTAGACATGACTAATAAATTTTATTTTAGGAACTAATTTCTAGAATATAAGTTAAAAAAATATGTTCACGAAATAACGAATGCTAGTAACTATTAATAAATTTAGTAAATAAATAATAATTTACAATTAGCGCCTCTTTCACCAACGTCAAGTAGGCTAAACCGTCACTTAAAGTCACCTGTCACCGGGAATAATTTAGCTGATATACCTTTGTTTGTACGGTAAACGTCCCAAACATTCAATAGAAAATAATAAAAAAAATCGCCTATCGAATGATTTCTAAAAGTAACTATTCAACACTTTACTTGTAGTTGGTGAAAGAGGCGCTTAGTTACTTAATTATACTTAATAGTAATTAAAATTACAGCTTTCTTCTTGTAATATAAATGTATTATGTACCTTAATAAATATCGTATAGCATTTATATGAGCAAGGTGGAATTTAGGTCTCATTTCCAATTTAAGGCTACTTTAACTTCAAGAAAATTAGAGCGCTGAAATAGAGCTAAGCAGGCTACTTCTCTATAGCACTGTATACAAATTCTTACTGGGTCAGCAGAACATTCCAATACGTCTAATATTGCTTGTGTCCTTAGGCGATGATGGCTACCTACCATGAAGTGAACCGTCAACAGAATTGCCACCTTTTTCAATATGTTTTCATATAAAAATATCTGTATGTACTATCGCGGTCAAGGGAGCAGTCCCACCGTAAGGAACAATTTCAAATATCTACTCGTATTATAACATTTACGTTACTATGACAACCTAAATTCAACGTTAGACAAATTTGTATGAAAAGTGGGTCTGCTACATTGACCGCGATAGTACAAGGTACGAAGAATCAATATAATGAAACTTGTCAACGAAGTATTAACTCGTGTTACTACGTAGCAAAATAATTATAATGTTTATCGACCAAGCAGCGAACTATTAAACACAACACGTTCGTAAAGTAACGTAACAGGAACGACGGAGGCAATATTTCGCGAGGGGCATGTCGCACTGTCACTCAAGCGTTCATTGCGTGATCGCCATTTGCAATTTCATCGCACAGGTACGTCAAGTGTAAACGTATACATTTGCCTCACAGAGTGTGATGAAGTAGTGCCACAACGGTTCAAGTGTAAAGCTGAAAAAAGTTAAGTTTAACTTGAAACACGCTAATGAAGTTAAAAAGCAAACTCAATTATTCAAGCTTAATTAACATTTTTAAAGTTGCTTTCGTGCAGTTGTTACTCTTGATACGTAACAAAGCGAACTTTCAATATAACATTAACTCGTAACACTTGGGAATATAGTTTTTTTACTGGAAGAAAATAATGGAAACATCGACTTAAAAGCTGTATTTAAAGCAAATGCAAATAACCTACCTAGAGTAACAAAAAGGCGACATAAAAATGAACCGGGGGGAATATAATGTATGGGATTAAAAGAAGCTTCTGACAATTTTACTATAAATAATATAAAAGTATAGTAGCTTCCTGGGTCTGTCTGTTTGTGCTATGAGTTTATCTGATTTTGATTTTGATGTGCTTCATTTTGATGTGATTTTAGTATCTTATATAGAAATTTTAATAAGGAAAAGCTAAGCTAAAATAATAGAAATATAATATTTGTTATAAATCGTTGACAAATTTAATGTTTTATACTATAATTTTAAAATTAATATAAGATTAAATAATAAACCGCAAATCCTACTAATATTAGAAATGCTAAATTATACTTATGAGGGTGGATGTAGGTATGTTTGTTACTTTTTCACTTAAAAACTATTGAACGGACTTGGATGAAATTTGGGACGTTGCCGAGGATCGCTTATAAAAATAAAAAAATGGTCACCACTATCACCGTGGCGGCGCCACCGTCGTCACAGCAATAAAGATGTCAGATATTCTCTCAAGTGTTATATTCTACTTTTTTCAACACGGACAAGCTGGCATCAGCTAGTAAATCACATTTTTATGTTAAAATTTGTAGGCTTGATCAATTAAATTACACTTTAAAGTTACAAGTAAACTTCGTCAAATTAAGGTGATTACATTTTTAGTTATTGCGAAATAACATGTTACTAAAAAAATCATTTAGTTAAATTTATTTATTTAATCCATACTAATAATAAATCTGTAAGGGTTGGTCATGGAGTAAACTTTGTTTTCAGAGATCGTGTTTATAGGCTCTATACACGACACTGAAACTAAATTGACCATTTTTTGAATTTTTTTCTGTATGTATGTATGTATGTATGTATGTATGTATGTATGTATGTATGTATGTATGTATGTATGTATGTATGTATGTATGTATGTATGTATGTATGTATGTATGTATGTATGTATGTATGTATGTATGTATGTATGTATGTATGTATGTATGTATGTATGTATGTATGTATGTATGTATGTATGTATGTATGTATGTATGTATGTATGTATGTATGTATGTATGTATGTATGTATGTATGTATGTATGTAAGTATGTATGTTCCTCTATAACTCTTAAACGAATCAACTGATTTTCATGAAGACTTCATGATTCATTTTAGACGTACGGGACACAGGATAGGCTACTTTTTTTTTCAACGCGGACGAAGTCACGTGCACAACAGCTAGTATATAAATAAATTTTATTTAATAGTTTTAATAAATAAATTAAAATTGAGCGACTAGACAACGGGTGTAATATTTTTTTTTGCACATTGCAGACGAATGTGTAATTGTAGGTGTATCTTACAAAGCAATTGCTGGCACTCCTGCGAATTCATAACAATATTGGGCGTTGGGGCAGTAACATTATTACACCCGTGCAATTGGGGTCCGTCACTCAAACGTACGTTCTGCTAGTTATTGCTACGTGACTGCAATCACTGAGACTTGCGTGTTTTATTATTCTGAAACCGTTCTCTGTTCATTAACAGCGTATATTTTAATACACTACTGCCTTTTCCCTGGACAGACTGATGGATCACCGTGCAGCCTAAAGAGAATAACGTAATCGTATGTAATTGCAAGTGGAAATCAAATGCACCCTACGATACATTGATTGTGTAATCCTAGCTAATATAGGAATTACTCGTATGCTAATATTATAAATGCGAAAGTGAGATTTTTTTGTTTTTGTGTAGTAACCTTTATACCTTTAACCTTTTGTTTTTGTGGTTACCTTTTCGTATTATGAGATTATTAATAACACACGAGAAAATATGTACCTATTTATTCTTTGAAATTAAAATTTATGTTAACCCTATTTATTATTCAGCAGAAGTTTCAATCTTATTTAATATACACATTTAATTTTTAGGAATTATTCGCTAAATAAAATTTTTCTTTAGGTGTTTTTTAATTTTTTTACAAGAAAATTCGAAAGATAAAACCTCACTCATGTTTCAAAATGCTTTTTGGCGGTTTTTTTAAATTTAAAAATGCTTAAAATTTTCCAGAATGTTACAGTAAGATTGAATAAAATTGTAGGTAACTAAGAGCTCAGTTGTGACTCAGTTGTGAGTTGACGACGATAGGTGGTTTTCATTTCTTCTTCAGATTCACATGATGTCTTAGGCCTACCTAGTATTCTTCCAATCTACGTTGCCATTACTAGGAAACATTTCCTACTGTAGTTGATACAAAATCCCAATACAATTTATGCAGATAATGCACATGTGCAAAGTTTCCATTTTCTTGTAGCCACAACATAATGCAAGACACATCGCCAATACCCATACATCTTCGTTCAATAGCAGTTTTATTTCCAGTTCACCAACATTTTAGAACACGGGTGCAATCAATAACCAAGCAACATATATTCTTCCCTTTTTGACTTCGTTTAGAATTATATGTACTTCGTAAATATACATTTACAGATTGTAAAATATTGTTACAAATTTTTTTTTATTGCTTTATGTTCTCTACTATTATATACGTAGTGAGATTGAAAGTAGAAATATTAAACTTATTTCATTCATAACAAGTACCTTTTTGGGAAATATTTGAATACCTATTAATGCATATATGTATAAAATTCTCGTGTCACAGTATTTATAACCAAGCTCCTCCGAAACGGCT
The DNA here is from genome assembly GCA_945859745.1 of Synanthedon formicaeformis. Lineage (NCBI taxonomy): Eukaryota > Metazoa > Arthropoda > Insecta > Lepidoptera > Sesiidae > Synanthedon > Synanthedon formicaeformis. The sequence goes on along the minus strand of OX243967.1, from coordinate 5,188,981 downwards.
TGACCAAATTTTATAATTTTTTTTGAGTATATTCTGTAAGGTCTGATTTTTTTAAATATTTTTTGGCAAAACAACGTTTGCCGGGTTAACTGTATAATTTATTTGTTACTCTGTGAATATGTAAGCTAATATGTATTCACTGAGTTAACGTTCATTAGAAACTTAAGCTAACTATTGAACTTAAGCTAACGTAAACAAATAATGATCGTTTCCCTTACATGAGAACAGATATAGAATTCTTTAGGATAGGATAGCTATAGTTAGGCCATTAGAATCCTGCTCTCATTAGCTCAGCCAAGAATCCTGTACCCAGCAGTGGCACGTATATAAGATATACAAAAGGCTGACGAAGCTTGTTTGGAAAATTTGAGCCTAATAGATATCATGAATATTTACTTACATACTCGTACATGTTCATTTTACATGTAGGTCATATGTATATCATGTATATATTTATACTTATATATAAACAGAATACGATATATAAGGCTGGTTATACAGTGACGCTTACCGTCCGCGCAGGGAGGTAAGCGCGGCCCGTAAGCGCGCGGATGACCCGCTCGACGAGAGAGTCGCGCGGTTTGCGGTTGCTCGTACAGTCGTCAGCGCGGGCCACCGCGCAACTATGTAACGATCCAAGAGACGCAAACCTCGTGGCCCGCGACGCTTACCAACCGCGCTGGCTAAAGCGTCACTGTAAAACCAGCCTTAAATTATTTTTATCAGATGAGTGGTTACGACAATAATATAAACGTAGCGGTGCTACAAAACGAAACGTCACAGAAATTTCCGTGCTACGAAAGGTGAGATTTTTATAAACGTACTAGCTGGCGCCCGCGACTTCATCCGCGTTGAAAAAGAAAAAAGTAGCCTATCCTGTGTCCCGTACGTCTAAATGTTTATTTACCAAGTTTCATAAAAATCAGTTAATTCGTTTAAGAGTTATGGAGGAACATATACATACATACAATACACCTACACTTACAGATTTATTATTAGTATTGATTATTATGAAAATAATACTCAATGCTTAAAAATCAGAACATTGTACCTAATTATAAAGATATTGACTTAACATTGAAAACAAAGGGTTGGGTTATTTCATAAAGCATCTGCAAACTTTATTAAGTCCGCCGAGGAATTTTAACTCTTGACTTAAATTGCATTGTGTTGTTCCATTGCCTAGTTTATTGCTAAAGTTTATAGCAATTATAATTGTAATATTGTTTATAACCTTTTTATGAAAAAAGTTATAAGTAAATTTGAAAGTTTTGTGGATGGATACTTTAAGCTACAATTGGAAGTGAGCTGTGTTTCTTAAGAAAAGAGAAATCGGCGAAGATGTAGGTACAGTAGATAAAACAAAATATTGCTGTAATGTCGATACGTGTACGTATCTAATGCTGTTAGAACTTTCATATTCTTTATGTTATACAGACCAACAAGAAACATAGTAAAATAATCATATAATCCTCTCATCTGTGCTTGTTTTGTTATCCATCTGCAAAAACAATGGCACACTGCCATAAATACTTTCCTTGGTGTAAGGAACTTGTGTTCTACAAAATCGTGTTGTGTACTAAACGAGCAAAATTCTCAACAGAAACATGCGGTATTTGAATGTGCAATACTTGTGCTTGCCAAAGGATTTTCTGGATTAGAACTAACAATGTTTTAGTTAGAAACGTTATGCTAATACCATTATAATATTTAACAACCGTCATTCAACTTTGGCCACACTAAGAAGGAATAGGCCTCACTAGTCCGAAGTTAATTGTTATCTACATTTTAAAGAAATTGAAAAACTTTGGTAGTTCGGACGTCCCAAATGGGGTCCAGGTCCATAATAAATACGTAAAATGTATACTATAATAAAAAAAATTATCTCTCTTTTAAAGTAGGTAACTTGGCTATGTAGATAGATCTATAGGATGGGACGAGTCATCGCAGGCCGATTCGCATCCGGTCATTTCATCGCCGTTATGGTCTTTTGTTTATCATGCCCAGTACGTAAATAATTATATGGAATCATATAATTATTTACAAAATTTACTACAAAATTACATTAATGCTGCCCGCATTCGCGCAATATTTTTTCAGGATTATGGAGGACAGGACAGAAACTAAACTAAGCGGCGGTAAAATGGCCGTCGAATAAGCCGACGATGAAACGGCCGATGATGAAATGGCGGCGATGCATCGTCCTAGAGCGATATTTCTAGCAACAGTAACAGATAATTGAAAAAGTAACACCAAGTAGTGAGTGTATGTTAAGTAGGTTTCAGTGGAGAAATCAGTTGTTACCTAGAAGCAGGTGACTCAGCATCTAATATACCAACGTCGGGTCGCGACTTTCTGGTTATATTTGCTCGTTGTGGGTAAATTGCATCTCTCGCTTTCCCAGCCTGACAAGTTTAATCAAGTCGATGGAAATTTGTCTTACTTGCAAGTTCCGCTCACGTCTCGGAGGATCCGCGAACAATGAGATTTGCTTTAGATAAATTCTTACGCTTGAAACTTACTTGTGGGGTGGATGCGTCTTGAACTTTCATGTGATGTGATTTTTCGCATTAAGGTGAAGTCTTATCTTATTCATGTAATATTGTTGCTACCGTCACCTAGAAGCAATAGCAACACCAAGGGGTTGCTTAAATGCAACTGGCTCAGGGGAATATGATAATCAATTTAGTACTAACCAACTTTAAAAAATGTTTTATGTCACGATATATTTAAACACGAACACAGAAGTTTTGAATGTTGATTGTAATGTTTAAAGGGTGGCATAAATTGAATCTGATTATTTTCACATAAACTTTTTACATAAAATATTGTACATTTAATTGACTACATATACACTGTAACGATAATACGAAAATATAATATCAAATTATACTTGACACTTGAAAAATGGTAAGAAACCATTGCCACAAAACGAAATGCAGAAGAAATATTGTAATATAACATTACTATCCAAAATAGCGACAAAATAGCGACAAAATGATTTGAACAGAATAAATTTTATTGATTGTTACATATTTGAATTAAAATCCCCAGACCTCAAAGTAAAAATACTATGTCTTATAGTCGAAAATAAGCTTTTTCTTGTCATTCTTATCATATTGCTATTTTAATTGCAAAGGTCATCAGCTTGCTACTCTGGAATTACTAATTACCTAAATACAACAGTAAATGACCTGTAAGAGTTTGGTAATCGTATCTAGCTAGAAGTAATAAAAATAAATTAGCTATTAAACGTATTAAAAACGTCAGCAAAAATAGTCTAAAATAACGACAACCATTGACCCATAAAGCGCTCCAGCGTGATACACAACGAGCCTCAAAACACGTAATTACGTTCACTCAACCCGGATAAAGTTAATACATTATAATGAAATGCCAGCCCATTCTTTACGACTCCATTAAGTTGTTGGAGAAAAAATAAAGGGAAGCAGGAAATGGCAACCACTCAGTCCATTCCCTCGTCAAGATCGGACTGGGGCGCGAAAATTCTTTTTCTCAATCGACTGACTTCCATGAATACTAATGCTTGGGGGAAGAAATATCAGCAACACGAATGGCACTATCCATAATGGCAGGAATAGGAAGGTGGGCATTCAATTGTATGTCTTCTGTAGAAATTGACACAATGCTTCGTTAAGAATATTCTTCGGTTGTAAACTATAAAATTCTATCTTTTATAATTGTTCTAGGTTTATATTAAAAAAAGTTATACTAAAATTTATATTAATTACTAGTTGTTGCATTCTACTTCGACTACGAAACTTATAATATGTAGTAATTTTCAGTTGTGAACTATTATATATAATGCTCTTTTATAATTGTTGTAGGCTTAAAAATTAGGTTTATATTGTTATGTGTACGTACTCTTCAAAAACTTCAGAATGTGTAGACAGATTTTAATCCGGTTTTCACATATGGAAAGAAAGATTTCATATGTGAAAAATTGTACCCCGGCCGAAACCTGGAGCGGGTCGCTAGTACTTATAGATATAATAATGAAGAGCACAATTAATTGGAGGATTACGAACATCCGGAGTTTATTCTATTTAACTCCGTTTAGCCGGATATGTTCTAAGTTTATCTTATTTTTGACATTTAACAACACCTACATGAGATATGAAGCTTATATTTTTAGTTATACCAGGAACTAATATTTGTACAAAACTTTTTGTTTACGTGATTACGTCCAGATTCTGTTGAAGAACTTTGACAATGTAAAATAATAAACATAGAAACCTTATCTCTTTTTAATATTAGTATAGATAAGTAAGAGACAAACATGAGTAGATTGCCTCGCAAATTTTGTAATTTTTTTACTTGCTTGATGACAATCTCGGTTAAATTAAAAACGCAAAACAATTTAAATCTAAATTGTGTGACATTTTTTAAAACACTTTTTCTAGCTGACTCGATAATAGCTCGTGATAATTGGATTTCCGGTCATAAAAATGTAAAAATTTTGCGGCTTGCTGAACCGCCCTTTGCCGCCACGCTTTCAGGGGATGTCGCTTATTTATATGCTAATGCCGAGCTGTAGGAACGCCATGCACGGCTAAGTTGCACCTGTTCAATTATAAGAACAACATTTTCCTTTATGCATTTTCATAGAAATTCCTGCATAGATCTTACAGTAGTTTCGTATATGCGCTATCATACTCCTCTACTGGAAATATTATAATGTGCACTATAAAATATGGGATTAATGAAAAAAATGTTGCAATGGCTAAGTACGTAAATTTCGATGACTTAATTTTGATAGAGCTGATGAGCTTGATGTTGCTCATGTTTACAAGCGACGTAGCCGCTTACCACCAAGTGGATAGTCAGCCTGCCCGTCGAATTTTACATAAAAAACTGTCATCCCATTGACTCACAGAAATTTGTTTTAAATTTATCCGAGATAAATCTTGCAAAGTGTCTGTTAGCCAGCATTAGACCAAACAAATAATAATCTGTCCAGCTTTAACGGTCTTGCTCTAAGACTAATTGGAATATGTAACAAATTCCTCTGGCATCAAATCAAACTCCCATAGCTTTATGTATTCGAGCACATTTGTTTAGACCGCAGCACATATATCACGGCCCCCGCACACATATAATCTGGTGATACATTGTGCTGTATACTCACGCCCTCGCATTTAATGCGAGTTTGGTCCAAACGTTAAGCAACTATTTTCTCATTTATTGCGCAATAGTTTTAACTAAAGCAAGGCCAAGGAATCAACGCAAAGTATGTAAACAAACTTTCAAGAGTTGTCAAGATTGCTTTCTATACCATGAAATAGATAGCGTCGTTTCGTGTGAGGGAATGTCGTTGTCGTTTACATTGTTTGCGTTGTCTCTTTGGCTTTACTATAGTAGAATTATTTTAGTATTATTAGTAATGGCAATGTACACTGTTACTTCGGCAGCCGTTGTGGCTGCAGTGACGATTAACTAATAATACTCGTAGATCACCGGGAAATTACCAACTTATATTTTTATACACGCTAGCTCCTTACACTATTTGGGAATTTGAAGTATGTGCACCACACACACTTACAACACCTACCAAGTCGATTGTAGACTTAACGATTTTAAGGTAGATCGCCAAAACTCTCTTTTTTATACATTGTAATAATATAAATATTTTTATTACTAGCCGTTGCACGCGACTTCGTCCGCCTTAGTTTTTAAAATATAGCCTATGTAGCTTTTTATAGGTATTTTTTTTTAAATCAGTCTAGTAGTTTTTGAGTTAATTTATTACAAAAAAAATACAAAAATACAAATCTTTTCCCTTTATAATTATTAGAAATTTAAAATTATAATAATAAGTATTAGAAATAATAAAAATAATAATTTGCTTACAATAATGTGTTGTCTAATTTGACATTATATACAACAACAATATAAAATTGTTAATTACTAGAAACTGTTGAATAAAATGAAAATAATAGCGAACGCTTGTGAATTAGACCTGCGAATATTTGCTATGAGACGAATGTCGCGTTCGTCGCGCGCCGGCAAACCGCTGACGCAGCCATTTTGCCACTTTATAACCAGTACTATTGTAATACAATCGTGATAAACTTGAAATATGCATTTGAATAGATTCAATGTATTATTTAGAAATAAATTAACCGCTTGAGAACGGGCATGCATAACGATGGGAGTGAAAAATTCAAAGAGGAATTTATCGCAAGTCGCGTCACGCAGCTAGCTCTACACATTATCAACTTTTTTACAAGTCTTGTAAATCATCCTTATACGTTTACAACTGTAACAAAACTCCTTCCGGCCTGTTCGTCCGCTGAAACTTTTTTATTTCCACCGCCAATAAATTCAAGATACGTTGTCAAAGTTTTTTATGGCTCAAACGTTCTAACGTAGAAATATTATAAGTTTATGCGGCTGGCTAACATGTCAGATTATTGTGCTATGAGTTATTGTGTTATTTTGGTCAGGATCACTGCGATAACATGTCAACAAAATATTTGCTCATAATATATTACATCGATTTGTAAACCAATATTGGATACTTGAATATTTATTGTTAGATGAAAAAGAGATGAAATTTGGTTTAATATACTTTTATATAAAAAATGGTATAAAGTGGGCTTTTTTAAATACTTATTACGAGTAAAGAGAAGAAATGGGTCTACAATTATTATGCCCTGTCACTACTACTCTGAGGCTAACAGCCCATAAAGTTGAGGGAACTTTGAATCTACGGTCGTCGACTTTTTTATAGAGCTAGTGAGCTGTACAAAAAAAAATCGGCATTTTTTTTACGTAAAAGTCGATAGACAGGCTGATGGTCCACTTAATGGAAGGTGGCTACCGTCGCGGACTGTACTTCTGGTATTTTAGCGAATCTGGTTTTATGCGATTAAGCCGTCTATACACAAGCAACGCCAAAGTGCGCTGCCGACTCAAGTAAGATTTCCCCCCCTAGGTGGGCCATGACCTTGTCGTGGTGGGGGGCTTACCCTCGACAATCCGATGGGGTCGCGGGGGGCCGGTGGTTCTCATCCTCGTCCCATGGGATTGTTGTTGGGGACCAAGAAGGTCCACACCCGTGTGCTCCGAGCGGGGTCCGTTCAGCGGAGCTCGTAGCGGAGTGCACTTTGTTGACGTTGCTCCGAACATGAAGTTGCTCCTTGACTTGACACTGATTATACTTGACACTGGCAAAAAATGGCCGTTCTCGTAATGAGCCGAATTGCCATTTTATTCAGAATTGCCATTAAAGAGAAGAAGAAGAAGAAGAAGTAAGATTTAAGATAAATGATTGGGAAAGCATAGAGAAATGGGCTCTGACATCCCTTATCCGCTCACCGAAACACAACAGTACGCACAGTCATTTCACGGTGGTCTTCTGTAAGGAGACTGCTGCCAGACGGGCTGCCCAAATGACTGCAAAACGCAGTGTGCCCTGCCACTACTTTTTTGGTATAAATACATGAATTGATTTTAACAAACTTAGTGATATTAAACCTGTTTCTGTTAATTCAACACCTCTGAAAATGTTCTATAAAGGATAATACCTAATTCACAATCTTTAACTACGTAATTAAGATGTGCTATTAATGCCCATCACCTTTAAGTTCGTCGTAACAAAGATAGAACATTTTATCTACTGTTTTACATCTCTTTCCAAGATCAACGATCGACGATTGAGATGTCGTTAAGATGTTAGCCGTATTAAAAAGAGATGTAACTTTCTACAAGTTCATCTGGCATTTACAAAGAAGAAGCAATTTTATATGTATTACAGAAAACATAGGTATAAGTAATCATAACCAAGGCGTGGCTTTAAATGATGACTTTAAAATCTGCACTTTTGAATATTTAACGAACACCATCTTTATATAATATATATAAAAATTACATCTCACGTTGTGTCTCCGGGATGAAATCCTAAACTACTGAACCATTTTGATAAAATTTCGTAATTGTGTAATTTGGTCCAACTAAAAAGGATAGTTTTATTTTGAACCCGTGCTAAGCCGGGAGCTGGTCACTAGTCATATATATATTTTCGTTTACATTTTTAAAATCATAGATGTAATTAGATACTTTTGATACCGTTATTTGTACATGAATCTGTAATGTTATATATGATACTAATCTTGAAACTTCTTTTATGTTAGTCGACAGACATGCTGACGGTCTACTTGATGATTGATGGTAGGTGGCTACTGTCGCCTGTAACATAAGCAACGCCACAGGTTCTGGTCCCTTAAGATTAAGGGAAATGACAGGCTCTGGCATCGCTTACTCACTCACAAAAGCACACATGCTGTTATTTCACGATGGCTGACCAAATGACTGCGATTCGTAGTGATCCCTGCCACTACTAACTTCACATTTGTTCACAGAATATTTCGTTAATATGCATACAAATTACTCATAAATTGGATATTGAACAGAAACACATAAAACAATACAAATTGCGAGCCATTGCTTATCAACAATGGTGGATTGAGTTCAGGAGCAGTGAGTAGCGAAATTTGAAATTTTATATCTCTCATAAAACTGAAGGTTACATTAGGAGTTGCTGGATCCGCTTAACTTGGTTTTATATCGCGCAAGGCCCGAGCTAATGAAAGCAACCTTCCATGTTTTATTATCCACTTAACTGCAAATGGCAGAGTTTTACAGTCAAAACACCACACGATCTTTAACGCTGACAAATGCGAGCCGAGTGGATGCTTCTTATTTATACTTTTGTTTTATGTTTTATATATTATATGTATTTAATGGTTTAAGATATTTTGAGGTATGTGGCAGAAGGCTTACTTGCGTATATTTTTCTATTAATTAAAAGATAGTAAATCAGAATCTATAGAAATCGTTTGCAAGTCAAGTGTCAAGTGGTTTCTTAATCTGCTGTAAACGTGCTAAGTAAAACTGCACTTTTTTTAACCGTTGCACGGATTAGTTTATAATATGAGTATTCTTGTTATTCTGCGAATTTTCTCGTTTATCTTTATGAATTGTTGCCTATTTATTATTCTGGTGTATAGTCTGTATTCCTGTAAATTATTATTACAATTTCTCAGTAGTTTTTATAACAAAATTTATTTATTTTTGGCATTTCTAACATGAAATACAACACACATAATTTATTTGAGTGCATTTATTTACACAAATTGATCAACGTAAAAGTCCTGCAACTGATTGGCCAAAAACGAAATGCTCAGTGAAAAAAGTTTTTCTACCTGGATAATATTTTAGGCGTGAATGATACAATCTGCTTCAGCTGGTGACGAAGGGCAAAGTAGCTGGAAAGAGAATAGTTGGGCGAAGAAAGAAGTCGTGGCTGAAGAATTTTCCTCAGCCAGGAGTTCAGGAGAATGGACCGGGATAGCTAACGCAATTCAGCTGTTTGCGAAGAACAAAGACAGAGAGGACTATTCAAGACTGATCGCCAACCCTTACGAGTTAAGAGAGGCACCACATTATGATGAAGGAGAATTGCAATAAATGCACTAGAGGCAAACAATTACGTCTGAGAGATGAGACACTATAATGCATTTAATAATATTCCACTTAATTTTAATGTAGTGTTGTTAACTAAGTTTATATTACACAATTAACATTAATCTTTAAACGTTGCCTTTATTACGTCGAGACTCGAGACGCTTCAAGGCATAATTACGTTCGTGTCTTTGTGCTAATATAATGTACGTAGTACATATTATTGTAAACTTAATATTACAATTCTTTAACTTACCCAAAACCTTCTCAAGTCAAAGAAACACAATTTCTTTATTCTTGTTACGGTGCCATCTTTCCTGAGATTGTAATTTCCCGGAGACTATCGCCCGTCTTAAGGTCCCCTGAGATGGCCGGCGTACCTCCACTCTAGGGTACGCCGAGGTTCTGAGAGGAAGCGTAGCCCTCCCCACGCTAGATCGTGTCGTGTCGTGTTGCCGAAGTCGTGTCATAATAGTTCAACGGCCGCACTAGAAATTCGTTGGGTTGTGGCCGGTAGGAATCCGGCATATTCCCGCAGTATCTCCTACTCCGGTTTCCAAGAGGATTTCCCAATGTTAAAGGGCCCACATATTAAATATATAAAAATCAACATAAATATAATCATAAAAACATATACATAGGTAAACTCGACAAATAAAGTGCTTTATCACCTTAAGATTGAACATTCTTTGTATGTTGTAGAATGATAAGGTCTCTTTTCCTTTGAAAATTCAAAGTGACAATTATGTCAATCAGTAATCAATTCCTATTTCAAATCTAAGCCTTAGCGAATTTTGAAATGTATGGAATTTGTTATCGAAACTGATGAAGCACTTTTCTGGTCGGTCATACAAAAATCAGCCTTTAGAAAATAAGTAGTTTATTAAAATTTTAGGAGAATTTTTGATTACAATTTGATTTAAAAAATCTACTATGAAAATACCCACTTCCTTTACCTGTTTGTAGGAACTTTGCAGGAACTTGTGGTAATGAGAACAATATTTAAATAGTACAGGCTCTGTTGTTCACTGCGAAAAGTCGCCGGCACATCGGGACACTGACGTACAACTTGATGCCGAAGTTTCGTCAAACTATGCAAATTTTAGTTAACACTTTGTACAAACGCGCTCTTGCAAATAATTCCAAGCAGCTATGTGAACATATCTTTGCTAGTGTTTTATTAAATTACCATTTTAAGGAATTTTACATTAAAATAGTGTTACAGTAAGCCTAAAATGTATTTCAGTATACATACCACCCAAACGAATATTAAACCTTGTGGAACATATAGTATGACTTATAATGAGCAACCTAGTAAATATGATCCTACCAATATTAAAAATGCGAAAGTTTGTGAGAATGGAACCTGCTGAACTGATTTGGATGAAATTTGACACACAGATTACCTGGAATAACATAACTTTAAATCCTGAAAAAAATTATGAATTATGAAAGATTCTCGAGTGATCGTCTAAAAATATAAAAAATTCGGCGCCACTGTCAACAGTGTCGATGCCACCGTCCTCACAGCTATAAATATATCAGGCGTTAAGTATTTTACTCTTCATTTTACAATATGGACGAAGTCACGGGCACTAACTAGTAATATCTAAAACGTGGTCTTAAACTTGATAGAGCAGGATACGAGTTAATTTATTTTCTTGATAAAATTTTATGTAGGTACGTAATTTATTTGTAAAAAAACTAGTTTACTTTAATTTTATAGACATCATTAGCCAGTTTGTAACTACTTTTTGTATTAGAAGCTAGTTATAAAAAATCAATATATCCTTGTCGCGAAATCTCAATGATTTCAACTAAGTAACTAGCCGAATTTAAAAAAAGCAATAAAATTTTTCTATAATAACTCTAGTTTTGACAAAAGTTTGAAGAAAATGTTATGTATCTAATAATAATAACAAATAGTGATTAAAAAAAAGCTTTACATAAAGCTTTTTTAAAACCTTACTATTTCATGTCTATGGGTGAGCGAAATGAGCTGATACTCCGTAACTACTTTGACATTCTTTCGCTTTCTGTTGAAAAATGCCTTAAGGGTGTGTTCAGACAGTGAGCAAAACGCGCGACAGACATCCGTGCGACATTTTAATTGTGATATAACATAATAATAGAATAGCAGCAATTGTTAGGTTACGTCTGCCTGAAAGATTTTAAATACACAAGTGTAAATAATAAACGCGAAGAAAGGCGATGATAGCGTTTGACAAGCCTGTTGGATGAGTGGTTAGGGTGCTTGCCTTAACGCTCTCTCAGGGGTTCCGGGTTCGATTCACGGCAGGGTCAAGTTTGGAAATAAACTTTTCAAAGTTGGCTTTTCGGTGAGTGAGTATGGGATCCCAGAGCCCATTTCCCTATCCTTTCCTAATCTCTATCCTTAATGTTACTATGGTATAGGTTTAACATAAAAAAGAAACCACGAATTCCTGAAACGGCGCATTTCTCTCGTCGTCTGAACGCACTTTAAAGTAAGAATAAATTAAATTACTTAAATACTTTTTTAATTATTACGAGTTAAATAATGAGTAAAAGTAATGTAATTATCCCTAAATTACTTACACAACACTGAAAAAGAACTAAAAGCAAGTAAGAATAAAATTAGTCTCATTTAGTTTTGTCCTGCGAAGTATCTTTAAGTAATTCAATTTAAAACTAAAATGGAATTTTAAGTGCAAGTTAATAATTAATTAACATTCGGTGCGGGCTTGTCTTCTCTACTAAGAACTTAGTTTGATTCAATATTTGTCTTTCTCCCGTTGTTATAGTTTCCAAGACGAAACTAACTACCTGCTTGTAGCTAACCCGAAGATATTCGTTGTAATAATATTGATTTTTGTTACGCATTTGATGTGAAGGATCTACTTGAGTAGAACATTTCTTTTTTTTTTTGGGTCCACTTTATTAAAATAAATAAAAAACACTGGCTTTCGCCGCGAATGAAAATAAAATTAAAATATCAGTTTTATCTTTATTTTTTATGGAAATTCTAATTTAATTTAGATTTAGATAGAAACTAGTTTAGCATTATATTTTTTACAAGTTCATCAACTTATCTCTGCTGTTTGTAAGTTTAACTAAAATGTCTAAAAATAATCCACATCTACTTATTTTATAATTGTGAAAGTAACTGTCCGTCCGTTACCTTTTCACGCTTTATCCTATTTTTGAGAAATAAACGAATTGATTAGATTTAATCATCTTCATAGCTTTATGACAATACAGGATCTATGACGAGCTGCATTTATTGTATATGTGAATCCATTTCATATAGAAGGTACCGTTGAGCACATGGTGCGTTATAACCATAAAATTTTATCGTTTTCGATGCTGAAATGATACACGAAACAATCTAAATTATAGCTATGCGTCCCTGGCACCAGGCCAGTTACGTATTGCTAATGACAGGGCTTATCCAATTTGTGACGTTGCCCACTGTTGCAATAACTCTGACTATCTGTGCAAAATCATAATTAAATAGCATGCCATCTGCATAATGTTTAGACAAATTTATTACGAGACACAATGATATCGTGTTAAATATAGAAATTTTAAAGAAACATTTTTAATACAGCGAACTTGGCCATAATATAAGAATAAATGTATAACTTTGATTGCCTTTGAAAATCAACCCCTCTCTATTACTTATAATAAAGATTGTCAAATCTATATAAGTAAAAATAAATCGCTAAAACAAAAAGCAAAACTATAAAACAGGTGGTCTAATTCGTTGAAGTTCTAGTCTGTTTTTTAATCAGACAAAAATGACACATGCAAATGTCAAGTTTGCATATAATGATACCATGAAATGTATGTAATGCATGTCAAATGTAATGTCATTTTTGTCTCTCATTAAAAAACAAACTTTAATAAAGTTCTTATGAAGAGAAAAATTGAACATCCGTGCAAAGCCGAAGTCAATTTATCCGGTCATAGATTAGCGATATTCTAGGTACATATATAACAACTATTTTAATACACAAATACAGCTCAAAACCTCTCGATCTAGTAAAAAATAAAAAGGGTCATAGGGTCATTTTTGCATTAATTTATTGAAGTATGTAATCTTTTTTCAAATTACGAAAATGTGCCTTTCGAAAATAAGCCTAATTTTTTTTTTCAGTAAGACCAAAAGTTTGAGATGACTTTGTTATATGACTTTGTTATATAACCCTGAACCTAAAACACTTGCAACGTATCCCAAGCTGAAATTATTGAGATAAGAGCTATGCGCCACATGTTCGTCTCGTCACTAGTCAATAAATTCTTAGTTTTTATGTATATTTTCAAGTGCTCTTCGACTGGCGGAGATATATTTGAACTTATTCAATTCCCAGACTCCATCCCTACAACATCTCAACATTTTGAGTTTATCGTACGCTTAAATTTAGTTAGTTTTTAATTGTATTCCAATTTTTTTTAATAAAATAAATAAATAATTAGTAAAACTTTCTTCTGCCTACGAGCATGTAACAATTTTCTGTTTCGATCTGAGCTGAGTTTTCCCACGAAGTAAGTATCACTTATTATATACTTTTTTTTACTTTGCTTAATCTTATCATAGTTTGCTTATTAAAAAGGAAAACGCAATCGCCATCACGTCTCGGTAGAAAGTTCTGAGGGTCGTACAAACAACATTCATAGCAGTATACTTAAACTCAAGTGACCAATTACGCATGTGAAGGGTACTAATCACATTACCAGTGTGCACCACTTCAAACCACTTCCCTGTTGCTCTTAAAAGCATAAACAAACCTCGACCTTTCAAATCTGCACCGATGATTAACCCTCAAGTCTCCATTAAAAATAGATAAAACAAAATATTGTAGGAGCAAGGTCCCCGGAGCCCACCGCACGTGCTGCCGACACGCTGCCTCCACTGTCTACACAGTAAACTAAACTAGCAGTAGCTAATCCTAAACTTATGTATTTATATTTTATTCTCAAAATATCATGTCCTGTCGTATTTTATTTTTAACTTTGTACTCACACTTTTTTTGGAACAAATACAAGTACAAAGGTTATCAACGAATATGAGAGGGCTTTTTTAAAGCCTTTAAATCGGCCTTTTTCATTATCTCAGACTATGTTTTAATCCAAAATTTAATGAGGTTTGCGTCTGCTAAAGTCACTTTGATATTATCCAACCGGACTTTAGTTTTACACAAGTTTTTTGAAAAATAAATAAATAATTATTATTTATAATGACATGATATAATGACAAGATATATATATTTATAAGGCCAATTTGGGTACTGTCTTTATTTAATATCGTATAATTTAATTAGTTAAAGAACATTACATTTAAGTCACTCAAAATAAATAAAACTTACGTAGTTTTTTAAAAACATCATTGAGAACTAAACTACATTTCAGTTTATATAAAGGACATTTTTAATTTGAATAAAAGTTACACCACTGTCTGATATTTTTATTAAGGCAATGGGTTGCAATTCAATTACCTACACTATACTATGTATATAATGTCTGTACTGAAATCAAATAACAAGAAAGGCAGGGTGTAGCTTGCAAGGTAGACGGTTGAAAATTTATATTCTCTAGGATGAAAAATTCATTCACTATGCGCTGTAAGAACCCATGTATTGTTAAATATTCAAAGATGAAGGGTTGAGAAAATATACAAACAAAATAAAAGGAATGTATAAAGCGTGTATTTATTTATCCGCTTCTGACTCTAAACACGAATAAAACTACGAATTTAACACTTATTCAATGGTAGATTATATATGTATATTTTTGTTTTAATATTTTATTTTGTCATCGCTTGTAAAAATTGGCTTGGCTTTAAAAATGTTAGCGTGCTTATCTATACTTCAATATAATTATATAAATTATGTATCTTTATTTATTATATTATAAAGAGGTAAAGTTAGTATTTTTGTTTGTATGTGTAGGAGTACTCATCCTACTCATCCTACTCATCCTACTT
The DNA here is from genome assembly GCA_945859745.1 of Synanthedon formicaeformis. Classification (NCBI taxonomy): domain Eukaryota; kingdom Metazoa; phylum Arthropoda; class Insecta; order Lepidoptera; family Sesiidae; genus Synanthedon; species Synanthedon formicaeformis. Next base: position 5,173,530 of record OX243967.1, on the reverse strand, counting down.
AAAAAAAAATCTTTCATCAATAGTTAGGATTTCAGGATGCAATAAACTAGCTGTGGGCACCAGCTATTTTAAAATAAAGATACAACGTTTGTCAAAAGTGTATTATATTATATTGCTTTACACATTTTATCTTTTATTTTTTAACGCGGACTCTTTCGTTTTCGTTATCTAAGAGTAATCTCTTAGATAACGAAATTTTGAATAGGTATAAGGTGAATTTGCGTACATAACCTGCTATCTACATAGTATGTTTATATGTTAATACTTTGTAGGTAAGAGAATTTTATTATCTTTATAATTATTCATTCACTCTCTATGTATTAAACATTAAGTTTACTATCAAAAGCTTAAAGCATCTGCAGCTCTAAACCGTTAATGGAGATGTAATGAATAAGTCTTGAATAATTAGACTTGAGTCCATTACAATTATTACAATTACTCCGACAATGTTATGATTTAATAACTATATAGCCAACACAAAGCGTTAGTGAGGGAATTTAATCACCACATCCTAGCATCGAATTAATTTTGCAGCTTGCAATCTGGGTATGCATCCGCGGCATCTGCTGTGACACAGGCTGACCGATTTGATATGCACCCTTCCGGACCAATCTGACGTCCGTACAACTGAAATACATAGCTTGCGTTATGTTTACAATACCTATGCACTTTATCTAATGAAATTCCATCTAGTAGGTATCAATACTAATAATAAATCTGTAAGGGTTGGTCATGGAGTAATTTACTTTGTTTTCAGAGATATCGTGTTTATAGGCTCTATTCATGATACTGAAACTAAATTGACGATTTTTAGAATATTTTTCTGTATGTATGTATATATATGTATGTATGTTCGTCCATAACTCTTAAACGAATTAACTGATTTTCATGAAACTTGGTAGATAAGCATTTAGACGTACAGGACACAGGATAGGCTACTTTTTCTTTTTCAACGCGGACGAAGTCGCGGGCGCCAGCTAGTACTACTAATAAATCTGTAAGGGTTGGTCATGGAGTAAGTTACTTTGTTTTCAGGGATATCGTGTTTTAAGCTCTTATATATGATATTATAAAACTAAATTGACGATTTTTAGAAATTTTTTCTTTATGTATGTATATATGTATGTATGTTCGTCCATAACTCTTAAACGAATTAACTGATTTTCATGAAACTTGGTAGATAAATATTTAGACGTACAGGACACAGGATAGGCTACTTTTTCTTTTTCAACGCGGACGAAGTCGCGGGCACCAGCTAGTTTTTAATAGATTTTTATTAGTTTTTTATACCGGAATATTTGCAGGACAAAAAGTAAATATTTTGTATAATATTAAAAAGTAATACCTATATAGGTATTAGCTGAGCTGGTGCCCGCGGCTTCGTCGGCGTTACAATTTTTAGACGATCCCTGAGAATTTTTCCATTTTTTAACACATTTTTTCAGAATAAAAAGTAATAAAGTGACTGTGTGTCAAACTTCATCCAATTCCGTTGAGCAGCTTTTACAATATTCTATCTAAATCAAGTTATCTATCTATCTATCTAAATAATAAGTTGTTTGTGTTTAAAAACGAGTGATTAATGGTCCACTGGATGGTAGGTGGCTACCGTAGCCCATGTACCGTCGCCTCTGTAACACATTCATTTTCTTGTATATGTGAGGAAACTTTCTAGGTCAGTTAAATTGTATAGGATCACTAACAGAAACAAATTTTCTTTTTATTTGTGTACTAGCTGGCGCCCGCGACGTCGTCCGCGTTGAAAAAGAAAAAAGTAGCCTATGCTGTGTCCCGTACGTCTAAATATTTATCTACCAAGTTTTATGAAAAGCAGTTCATTCTTTTAAGAGTTATGGAGGAACATACATACTTACATACATACATACATACATACATACATACAGAAAAAAATTCTAAAAATGGTCAATTTAGTTTCAGTATCATGTATAGAGCCTATAAACACGATATCTCTGAAAACAAAGTAACTTACTCCATGACCAACCTTTACAGATTTATTATTAGTAAGTAAAACAATTGTCATCTTTGCGAACTCACTTCACTGGACAATTTTCTTAACAAAATTTCCCGGCTGAAACGCCAATAAACACACTCAATCTGTACGAAGTTACAGTTAATACAAAATATAAATTACTTACCGCACGCAACATTAAATGTTTACAAAACGATAAAATATTTCAATTCAACATGCATGCTGCGGTTGAAAGTTTTCCTGTTATTTGCCCGCTGCATACAAATAGCGGCCTCCGTTAACGTAATTAACTATCGTTACGTTCAGTTATTTACATAATTTCAGCTATCGTTGATTAAATATTCTTCAAGTGTTAATTGTGTCTATTGAACTTTCCGATGTTAAATTTAACAAAAAAAATTTATTGTCACTTTTATCAAACAGTGGTTTCACATGATTGTAGATGCTCATACCTACTTAGTCTTAAATTGAAGAGATGTTACTTAGATTGTAACTTAAATGCACTTCACTTCTATAAAAATTATAATTTGTATTTTTTTTTCTTTTTTCTAACACAAGTTTGGCCTCGGATCTGAATAAATATTTTTCTTAATATCAATACAGGCGTAGACCGAGTCCACTGTCCCCTAACTATCGGTTGACCGTTCAACGTAACTTTTCTTCTCGTAAGGTTATACGATCTATCTATATAATTTTAGTTCTTCTAATGATTATTTTTTCCAGAGACAATCTTAGCCTAGTTTTTTTACAAAACTGAGCAACCTTCCAAGCTATTATAACAAGCAGACAGTCCTATAAGTGGAGATGGAAGTAAGCTGCCGAGGCTGAAAGGAAAAGGAATCTAATGAAATCCCTTACTCATTCGTAAGTACTTTTCTATTTCACGGTTATCTTGTTAATTAAGACAAAGTTACTATAGATATATTATACTTACTATGATAGCAGTGTTCCCTTCCAGTATAAAATAAATAAATAAATAAAAACATTAGTCATTCCTGAGCATTGTTAAAAAGTAATATTCAAATCAGGACTATATTAGCGAGCAGCGAGTTTGCGACAACAATTTGCCTGAGCGAGTGGTGAAAAAAGGAAACAATTTTTTTTGTTGTACCAATTGCATTAATTCAACTGCATAAAAATCAGCCAATTATTCAAATCCGGGGCGTTGTGAACTGGAGACCGTATCAATGAATATTTATTGTTTTCGATCGCAGTGAAATAAAATTCAGTTGGCCGTGTAAGATGGTTTATTGTGTTAAAACGAAACGGTGCTAATTGAAGCGGGAGAGTTGAAAAAAATTGTCTAGATAATCCGCAGATGTGAGTTTGTATTAATTTTAATAAACAAAATCGGAGAGAGTAGAATCGGCAGATAGGCTTACGGTCCACTAGGTTCAAGACCTAGGTCCTAGACCTGCCTAGGTGGGCAGTGGTGGGGGGGGCTTAACCCTCGGCAATCCGGGCGGTTGCAAGGGCCGTTGGGGTCACCGGCCTTAACGTGTCTTAACGTCCCCCTAACCTCCGCCCATAAACGGCGCGAAGATACAACGTGGGTTTTTAGTGGGTAGAAGTCCCACATACTCATCGATTCCTCCATGGTCGGTGGGGATCTGGTTCACAGATTTTCCCACAGAAAAAAAGGCTTACGGTCCAGTTGATGGTAAGTGACTACCGTCGCCTATAACACAAGCAACGCCCAGGTGCTGCAAGTGAGCTACCGACTACAATAAGATTAAAAACTAGGAATTGAGAAGGGATAGGGAAATGAGCTCTGGCATCCCTTACTCGCTAACCAAAACACAACAGCACACATTCTGTTACTTCACGCTGCTATAAGGGGGTGTTTACTGCCGCTAGACAGGTTGCCGAATTGACTGCGGAACGCAGTGTGCGTTGCCACTGCACGCATACAAAACTTCCTACTTACAGGTAAAAATACTTTAGGTTTTTGTTACCAAAGTAGTCCCTATGTTTGAAAAGGTTTTTGTATACACCGCAGCTATATAAAATATACTCGTATATATAAATATAGAGATAAGTAATTAGTTAATCAATATTATCTTTAAAGACATTTTGATTAAAATTAGAAACACGGTTGGGTCACTCCGTAGAGCACTTATCCCTGTATAAATTCAGGCAAACACGAAGATAACAAAGGAATATTTCGAACGATCGGAAATGAGGCATTCTTGTGTCAATTACAACACAAAACAATGGTTGCGAAAATTCAGCCAACTGCAAAGCCCGATGGAAACGTATGTGTAAGAAAGATAAAATCATCCCTCGCTTATGAGCTATAAGATTACTATTCCTTTAGCATGTATAAATAAATTTTAAATATTTTAATTGACTATATAAAAAGAATCAAATCAAAATTTAAAATAGGACAATTATTTTAAGATTTTGATTTTTTCTTTTATTGCGAGTAAATTATTTTCATATTATATTGCAGAAAATATATTAAATATATTCGCATAAAACCTTCCATAAATCAAGTAAATTTTTGATTTTTTTTATATAAAAGGAAATGTGCATTTTTTAAATTATTTTTTCCTTTCCAGTATTTTAAAAGTAAATTAATTTTACAGTTTTTTTATTAAAAACAACTTCTTTTAATAATCCACAATTGTAATTAATATACAAGTACTCGCCTTAAGAAATTATAGTCGCGATTGCAGAATTTACGGCCTTAAATAATGCAATGATCTATAACTGAAGCGGTATAAACGGAGTTAGTTACAGTTTCCTTTGTTGGGGAAATGTCGGAACGCCCCACATTTTAATGCCTCAGTATCACCTATAAGCATTATCGTGTTTCCTAATGATAATGGAACTTTCGAGTGACTGTAACCCAACATTAATTTAACTTGTACTTCAACGTAATGGTGCTGGTTTCGCTAATTGCACGCTAGAACACATTGTGTTACGCACATATTCGTTCTAATGGATTTTACTCACTTATATTGGATGGTGTCACATGGCTTCAAAATAATTTTATAGTAACTAAATAATATGTTGGCTGTCATTTTAGCGTTATAAAATTCAAGGTAAAATTTTATTATATTATACTTTTTTTTTGTTCTATGGAAATATTTTCATTGAAAGTAGCGTTTCATATAAGTAGAATTTAAAAAATCATAAAAAATCTAGCAATTGTTGAACTCTATCTGAAAATAATACTTTTCAGTTTGTTTTCAGTGATATGCTAAACAGCCGCAAAAGTCAGTCTACAGATTCAATAGCCAATAGTAGTAATTTTGTAATATTATGACCTTGAAAGCATTAATATTTATAATACCTACTTAGTGAAGCCCATGACATTTCCAAATAAAACCAAAAAATCTCTAGTTCTAATACAAAAATACCTAATTTAATTTGCTCTTTTAAAAAATGTATCAACACTGCTATGGCAAATTTGTATACACATCGATACCTTAATTCACAAACCAAATAACTCCTCTGAGCCAAACTTTACAGGGGAGACTAAAAACGTTATAATGTTTTTTCGTAAGATACGAGAAAAGAAAAAAGACAATTATACATTGGAAATTATGGCTCGTATTAACCGATTACTAACCTTTTAAAAATTAAATTCTAATTGTCATTAAGTTTCTCTCGTATCAAAAAGTCATTTTCAACCAAAAGTGGAGTTATTCGTTTTGCGAATTAAGGTATCGACATAGTATTCTTTTTTAATTTATTTAGGATAATAGACACGAAAAAATAACAAACAACGCCCACCTAGCAAAATTCTAAATAGATGACGGCAAGGCTAGTAGTAAATAGATAGTAAAGCAGAAAAAAATCTATAAAATAATTTTTATATTTTAGAAATTATTTAATGATGCTTCATCACACACAAAGTACACCCACATGTTGTGCTATAGTAATGGCGTCTTCAGTCCCAATATATTGCTTTCTCGCGTGATGTCGTTAAGGCCAGCTGTTACAGTAGCCTACTTGTTTTTGCTAGCGATGTTTTACCCAACAGTATTTGCTTCGGCAAACTTTATTCTTGTACTGAGTAACTTTACCATTGCAATGGGAAATTGGTTTAAACTAAGACATGCAATTGAACGATTAGGCCTTCGAAAATGAATTCATTAACTCATGCAATGATAAATAAAATAGATTTTTATTTGTTATCTTTGTTTATGTTTTAGTTTGTTTGCAAAAAACAATGAAAGGAATATTGTTGGCATTCTCATTCCAAGAAAGAAAAATAATTACACTTTTTGTACTTTTTGCTTGCAAAATTTTCAAGCCAATTTTTGAGTTAAAAAATCTAAAATCTTGTAAATTCGATCGTTACCTACACTGAGAATGATAAATGTTTTATAAAGTAGATATATTCTGCATGAACTAATTTAAATTTCATGCCAATTATCATATAATATATTTCATGAATTTTGTGGAACTTGATATTTTTAAGATGTGGTACAACCCTAATTTTTTTTTTCTTAATTTTCATTGTGATTATGTTTTTATGCACCAGCAGATATGCTTGAACAATGAGTGTCAAATTAAAATATTTTTTTATTCTAAGTTAATCAATAACTTATGTAATTATAAATACGACGCAAGGGGAACATAAGAATATTATTATATAAAAAGATGTACATAGGTAAAGTATTTATCCACTTGTAAGAATATTCAACTCGATTAAATTCAAGTTGTATTCAAGATGTAAGGACAGTGTACATTAACGCACCATAATCCGTCCGCTTAGTATGGCTACTTAGTACTCCATTCTGACTCCATTAGACTAGAATTATGTGAGAGCTAGTGATAAGTATTTCTATCCATTTCTGTCATACGCCTTTCATTTTAGATAAAATATATTAATAAATAAATAAAATAAAAAATAAATAAATAAAATAAATAAATAAATAATAAATTTAGTCAATTAACTGGATGTATTTTTTATTTGAAATTTTGGAATTATTAGGGCCTCTTTCACAAACTACATGTAAAGTGATGATTAGTTACTTTTAGAAATCATTTTCTGTTTTATTGAATTATGCACTCGGTTTTATTGAATACTGCATCATTCGATTATTTTTTTATTATGTACAAACAAAGGTTTGTACGTAATATAAGCTCCATTATCCCTGGTGACCGGTGACTTTAGATGACAGTTTGGCCTACTTGACGTTTGTGAAAGAGCCGCTTAATTAAGAAAGACTTTTAATTAATGTATCTTATATAAAAGGCGATGTGTGTGTGTGAGTATGTTCTCTATGGACTCCAAAACCGCTGAACCGATTTTGGTGAAATTTTCAGACAATCTTCACATTAGCCCAGCAGGTAATCCTGTGAAGTTTGGTAGCGCGATCGGACGCGGACGAAGTCGCGGGCACCAACTAGTTTTAAATAAATTTACACTCTTTTAAATCTTCATCTTGTCATATCGCTAATTTCATTTTCTATGTACTATGTCTAAGAGAAAAGATTTGTATGTTTGTAATGAATAAACTCAAAAACTACTGGACCGGTTTAAAAAATTCTTTCACATATAGAAAGCTACATTATCGGCGAGTTACATGGGCTATATTTTATAAAGTTACGCGGGCGAAGTCGCGTGCAACAGCTAGTAATATTATAAAGGTGAAAGTTTGTGAGGATGTATGGATCGTTTTTACTCTTTCACGCAAAAACGGCTTAACACATTTCGATAAAATTTAGCACGCAGATAGTTTATTAGCTGGATTTAACGTATTCTATATAAATGGTAAGTCCCGAAAGATCATTCAAAAATTTAAAAAATTGGGCTCCATTGTCGCCGTGGCGGTGCTGCCTTCGTCACTGCGGTAAAGATGTGAGATATTTTCTACTAGTAGTACAATTTTTGGTATACTGGTTTTTTTTTGGTATTTTTGGTATATTTGTAATAATATATTTTGGTCTTTTAGATAGGGCTAAGTAAATCTTAGTTAGGTTTTGTTGTGGTGACATTTTTTATCAAAGTATTGGTCATCTTGTGCTCAATATTTTAGTCCTTGATTGCGTTGGGCCAATTGACCTCAAGTCAATTTAACGCGTGCTGTGCCGAACGAGTCGCCTTAATATTTCTACTTATTTGAAACACAATTTAACTTAACAGCCAGTCAATTGAAAACAATTCGTCAATGAAGAAAGAGGTTTCCAACAACAACGTTTAAGAACAATAACTTAAAAGAAATAACGCTGAGTTGTCGAGTCCCAAATCATAACAAATTGAGCGAAGGTTAAAGGATAAAACGAGATTGACAGGGGTCTTTAACACAGCTTCGGGCTTTGAATATAAACTTGTGTTTCGTGAATAGGTCTCAATTTTGTTGAGCTAATATTTTTTTAGGTTCCAACCACAAAGTTTGTTTTTAAATTTTAATAACAAAGAAATTATTTAACTTACATACATATAAAAAAAAACTATACATATAAAAAAATCGTAAACGAGGCGTGTCTGTAATCTGTAAGTACATTAAATATAAATTATTCTTATGCGCTGTAGTTCTTTTTTTTTAATCCCACAGGATCCTAACATTTTTCAAGGTAAAAATTATTCTATATGTTAATCCAGGTAATAAACAGTAACAAACATTCAAACATACAAACCTTTTAATTTATAATATCATATTAAGATTAGGATTAATGCGACCGAAGGTATCATTAGATACAACCTTTAGTTAGAACCTATTTCGTACAACAGTATTGTGATAAATAGGTACATGAACGAAACCCATTGAATGATTTAGATCGCTTTTAGTAATCAAGTGGAATTTAACCTTTTATCTTTAAATAAATTTAATATATGAAGGATGAACTAATTTCAGTACAATTACTTCAGTACTTCAGTACAGTACTTTAGTCTGAACGGTCTGAATGGAGCGAACAACAGCTATTCCAATATGAGTGAGGTGTTACAAAAATAACTTAAAAATATATAAAAGATGCATTCGAAAAGATAGCGAAAGCATTTGAAAAAGCTTATCAAAGCATTACAAAGGAGGCGTCGTGGTTGGTGTTAAAACCGGGCGTCTGATAAAGAATACTGTAGCGCTTCGTGTGATGACGGCCTTATCGTGGCCTAAATCTAGTCTACACTCCACACCGGATTGACGGAGTCCATGTTACCTACGTTACTGGTATAGACTAACATAAACCTTTTTCTTCATAAGTGTATTCCACAAACACATAGAGCGTTTAAGAAGGGCAAAGACTGTGCAGCATTTTTGGTGCAACGCTCACATTTCAAAAAAATAGCATTCAAAGCTCTTTGACTCTGTTATTAACAGATTTTTAAAAAAATAATAGTTTCTGTGATCATCGAAGCGCCGAGTATTTACATACATACAACAAAAATATGCTTTTGTTGAGGTCAACAATAAGTTATATGTATTACTAGGTTTTGTCCGCGACTTCGTCCGCGTCCGATCGCTACTCAAACTTCATAGAATTGGTTCAGCGGTTTCGGATTCCATAGGTAACAAACATACATACATACATACACACATCGCCTTTTATAATATAAAGATATAATAACTACAAAGTTTTCACCTGAATAAACTTCAATTTGAAAATGTTAAAATGGCATTTCAAAAATTTTATCTTCTGTCTTTATTTATAAAGTTATAAACTTCGTGTTTCTTACGACTATTAGTGTCTAAATGTAATGTGATTGCTACCTTAGCCTGTTATTACGGCGTTTTATTCAGGTTATTTTATGTTACCATTTCATTACTCCCTAAGTGAATATTTGCATGACATTAATGAACTCCTACGTTATGTAGAATTGCCTATAAAAAGTTATTGTCTCTTTGTCTTCGTCGTTCGCCTTAATTAAAAAATATTTTATGAACGAATTTTTAATATTTCGCAGAAAATGAAATTACAATTATCCCGTCAGTTAATATTTCAATAAAATGTTACTTAATTGAATTTTTAATATAGCTCCAAAATGACGTTTTTGTTTATTATTAAGTTTAATTCGGTAATAAGTAACAACTTTTGAGTAATGCTTAACTTATTGTTACATGATAGTTATTATGTATGTAAAAGCTCTGACCAAATAAAAACTAAAGACAGATTTTTGCGGGCAACTTAGTGAAGCCGGCTTAATAAAAATGCCAGGCGAAGGCCGGTGTTGCCTTAATAATTGATTTTTATTTTGGAAAAAAAAATAATATTTTGGTTTCCACGTTAACTGAGTATAAAAGTGAACGTTTATAAACTTTGTCAAAACAAAAATCATCAATTAGTTTGGTGGATATGAAAGAACTGTTTTTGAGTTTGTTCGGAATAAAGTAACACACATTAATTAAACAAAAGTTACCAAAAGGTCGAGACAATTAATGAAAACTATTGTGGGTTGCAACATCCGCTTTTCAAAGTCTGCACGATCACATATTTTTCAAAGCTAGTGTGTAATCTATGCGACAGACAGAAAGAAAGAACGAAAATATAATTGTTAATATTTACTGTTAGTATACTTTTACATATTTAGTTAGTTAATAGTGTTCTCGGATTTATTAATATTTTTGATGAAACTCTGCCTACACGAACAACAAATTTGTGTCAATACTTACTTAAATTTCAATAATTACAAATATACACCAATAAATCCTCATTCAATTCTGAATATGCAATTCTGAATGCTTATATACAACTTATAAACAATTAAAATGGCAATGGAAAGGACATAATGATGCAAGAGAAAAATGAAAAATTGACCAATGGCATAGTCCAATGAAAATGTCAATTTTTCATTGGTATCCACGAGATAATAAAAGAAACAGAGATAGACAGACCAAAAGATGGGAAAAATTTAATTTTGAAAGTGGCTGGACCAATGTGGACTCGTACAGCAAAAGACAAAACTAAGTGTTTCCACTTTAGCCTTAGCCTTTAGAGGAGGCCTTTGTCGGGAGACAACCTGAATGACAACCGTTTTAAGTAAGAATGTAAAAAAACAGCAATAATGGCTTTTTATTTTATTTTATTATACACCAATATGTACACAAGTATAGATATGTTACAATTAAACAAAGTCACAAGAATTACTAGGCGAGAGTAAGCATTTCTCTCATTTATGTAATACTGTGGTTTTATTTTATCTTTTAAATTCATTGACATTGTATTCTTAGATTTGCGATTACTGTGCGGGGACCGCGCGTACCATATATTACCTACGATAGTAAGGAACACCGATGTGAACAGTTGGCGTTAATGGTCGACCCTACCCGAGGGAAATGCGCTCTTGATAATGTGAACAGTAATTTTCTGATGCAACAATAGCGTCTGTACTCGATCTCCGTTCAGATAATCGAGTGTGTGTTGGCGCATCTGAATATATTAAAGCACTATTTAATGTTTTGTTTGCAACGACATTTTACCGAGATAGTACGATTTTAAGTTTGTTATCTGAAACAATTATTTAAAAGTAATTAGACTTCTAAGTCATAAGACCGTGTAAAGGCTTGCATTTAATAGTTGTGCTGGTTTACGTTGGGTTAGAAGAGGCCGAAATATAATCCGGCTCGAAGGACCATGTAATGGCTAGCAGTCTATCGTGGTGCTGACTACATTGAATCTGTTCGAGCTGTGAACAGATCCAATATAATTAGTACGCACATTCCTATGAAAATTAGCAATGAAATTAGCATAGATTAAAAATAAAATAGTCGGCTCCCATTCGGGATCAATGCTTCTTTCTGGATAAAAGGTTATCTATATATTTTTCTGAACTCATAACAACGTGTATCAAAATTTCATGATGATCGGTTGAGTTGTTGATTCGTGAAAGCGTAACAAACAAACAAACAAACTCACTTTTGCATTTATAATATTAGTCATGATTATCCGGTATTAGCGTCGTAACAAATTTCAACATTGTAAATATAATTACCGGACAAATGAGAGCAAAGCAAGGTACGTTGCCGTCTAACCATGTCATTTTTTGAGCGGGAACTACTACTAAGTAAATATAGTTACTTTAGAAATAAACTTTTCAAAGTTGGCTTTGGCCAGAGCAAGTAACTGCAGGACAAACAGCTATTTATTTGTTTATTTATAATAAGGATAGCTAACGTAATAGCACACAGATTATAAAAGTTAAATTACATTTAAAGGCTACCACAACATGCAATTTTTCTGCTCTGCAATCATAAACTGGACAGTTCATCTGATGTCAGTTACCATTCCCTACAGAAGACCGCCGTGTAATAATACTTCGGAAAGTACCTAAGTAAGGTATGCAAGAGCCTATACCCCTAACCGATCAGGTAGACAGTAGCGATGGTAGCCAACAAGGCAGGTACATAAAAAAATGTAGTCAAAAAGTAGGAGTCAAGCATTACATTGAAGTTTATTAAATCTTAAACTTATAGAAGTTTAAGATATCTCCTTCCGAATTAATTCATGAGTTAATTCAAAAATATTTCTCACAAGTTCAAGTCAAGATAAGGGAGTTCAAGTTTCGCGTTTCACTAGCAACAACTTTTGCTCAATTGCTAGTATTTTATCTACCCCACTTGGTCCCCTGTTAAAAAGTAAGCATTACTACACTCGATAAATCACTGGGCATTAGACATATCGCATTCCAACACAAGGGCTTCGTATAAGCCGTTGAAACTAAAAACAACGATCCGAATAAAACTTTAACAGCATTTCACAAAAGAAATGTGTGAAAATAAATTCATTTTGAGTGTTGATACTATTGCCAATGAAATATCGAAGGGTTAATATAAAGTTTTAAACTAATTTTAACTTAAGAATTTTAAAGTTTATGATCACTTTTTGATGATTGTTCTCCAATCCCCTAAAGAAAAGGATTTGGGTAATTTTAATCTAAGTTTAAATTTTACTCTGTGAAGGAGTATAACTAGGCGTTGAAAAGTGCCTAACACTTACCTAGACTTAGGTTAGTAGTAGGCACCTAATCTAAGTCTCCAAAGACCTCGCCTTAAATGTTATGTAATTATTAAATTTTTCTCGAAAGTAAACTTCGTATTTACTTCGTAAAACATAAAAAAGGAGTCATCATTAACCTCTATTTGAGATTAATCTCACAAAACAACATTCGATAAAAAATTAAGTATTATTAAAAATGTTTGCCAAAAAGAAATATGTTTCTACGAAACGGCACAAGTTTTTGGATTGTTGTGCGCCAACAAAAAGGCTTTTAGAAAGATTTTCATTGATGGAATGGGAAATAAGAAAATATAAGTGGATTTAGTCGATTCTCATCGGAGCCGGAGTTTCAGATTGGGCAATCCGGTCCTTTCATTGCTCTAATACATGGCTCTTTGATGGACACGAAGGGATTGTGTCCGTCTTTGTTCGTACGGATTTACGAACCATTAGCTGAGAGCCGACGAATTGCTCGTAAACGACAGCATTTCAAATACGACAGAACTTTACTATGTTAATTACATTTTTCTACTGCACTGTTTGTAGTATTTTTAAAAAATGCTGCAAGTGGAAGGAGCCTGACTAGGTATTACGAGGTAATCACTAATAGGCATCTAATAGGCATAAACATGGCTAACAGAAAAACGGTTTATTTATATTACTCGTATAACTTTCACGTGTTTTGCATACATATGTAATTAGTTAGTTGTTACTTTTAATTTATTCCAATTCTAGAAATTCTAGAAATGACGGCGAAGCGCGTTTCTAGAATAGCGCATATTATTTCAATTCACGGCTTATTGATTACAAAATTTTCAACACCTGCAATGTACATTATTTTGTCCAATTACATTATAATTGCTATTAATAAAGCTGCAGTTTTGTTAGGTGTCCAGATTTGTGGAATAATATTTGTTTTCGATTTTTTACTAAGTAAATTTTTTAAAGTTTTGTTTTTAATCTATTTTTTTATGTTATTTAAAGAGGAGAAATGCTATATTAAATTATTTTTACATTGATATACTTAAACGAGGTTATATAAGGAAACGTGATCATTAAATAAGATATTTTGAAATTAAAAAATAAATCTTATAATAATAAAATAAAGTAAAAAGGTCATTATACCTAAATTCTTAATCCAAAAAATTCAAAATTCAAACTTTTAAAATCAAGACGCAAGTCTTGGGTACTTTATATTTAATTTATATGACCCATCTTGCGTTACAAAACTTACCTAAAATACAAAACGTAAGATATATTCTGTAACTCGTGTCTAAACGGTTGCACGGAACTGGCAGTGGTGGAGGGATGACCTATGGCTTTAGTTGTTTGTCCCTGCTTGGAGTTGGGAGCCGGGAGAACCTTGATTTTAACAGTCAAACAGTGGCGATGTTTGCGCAAACAAAATATGCAAAGTAGGTGCGGGCGAGCGCGATACGGACCTCGCTAATTATGTGGGAGCACGGCCGTGCTGTGTTCGACCGGCCGCGTTCTACATTCGAGGGAGCTAATAAAAATGCAAAAAATGTGCTGAATTATCAATTATAATTAGCCGCTTGCTTCCCAGTCATAATTAATTTTTTATAGACATTTTTGTTGCCAAATTTTCTTAGCAAACTTTGTGAGAATTCGCGGATACTCCTACAAAACAATTTGTTATATGCTAAGAGGGTTCTGTTTAAATTTGTTATATTGTATTTGAGTGGCAATAATTAACCTTTGTTTTATGACTTAGGCGATTTATAAGGCAAGAATCGATTTGCTATCGGATGTAGGTACACATTTCACTATCCACTAGTGAATAACCACTATATTCACTTTATATTCCACTATTATAATGAATATTATTACTTTTATTTTATAAAAAAAAAACACAATTTCTGTACGTACGTATAAAATATGATGTACAGACACTACTCGTTTACTCGTTCACAATTTTATTATCTGTGATATGTATATAGATATATATAGCCTGTAAGTTGATACATACTTCTCAAAAGAGACACATCCTTACAACAGTAAAGAATCATTGTATACATAATAATAAACTTAATACAAAATTTATACATTTCTTATCTCCGGATACTCACAACTTAACACCCAAGTATCACTTTTCTACCGGATGACACAATGATGCATTTGTTTGTAAAATGAGATTTGCTCTAAAAGCAAACGAAGGTTATCTCCCCTTAAGAACGATTTACACAACACCAAGATATTCGGAATATTTCAATAAATCACAAATGCGTATCGAATTACTAAGGCATCGCCCCCTTGCCTTGCAATGTTGTTTCTTTTTAAGGGACGTGTCGCTAAGGGTTGAGGGAATTTTAATCTGTAAAGCTTATTTTTAATCACGCGCCGTAACTTGATAAATGGAATGTTTAAACATGCTTAGTTCCGTAAAATGTTGGGCGTTTATAAATAAATAGCATTTATTAAGTTTATTATTTTTTGAAAATAATCAAAGTAGTGGTTGGTGAGGTCTAGCGATATTAACCGTATCCATACAGAAAGGCTATCATAAAATAATAGCACGTGTGCTGTTGTGTTTAGAACAATAGGATAGCAGAGCCTATTGTTCTATTTCCCTACTCTTTTTACCTTGTAACTTATTCTTTATAATATCAAGAACTGTAGGTTGCAGGTGGCAATACAATTAGAATAATTATCTATAATAATAGGTATAAAAAAATACTAATACTAAAAAAATTATAAACATGAAATAAATACTGTCTATATCTGTCTTTCCAAGCTACTACTCAATCATTATGAAATTTTGCACACACATCGTCATGGATACAGAAAAGGACATAGGGTACCTTTCATCCAGAGTAAAGTAGGAATTTTTCCAAAATAACAAAAATTCGATAAATTTTTTTTTCTAAGTATAGTAAATCACTAAATTTTTGTAGTCGGTTTCGTAATTCCATAAATTACTATAAAATATTAATATTAAATCAGAATTTATAATATTATGATGATAATAGAGAAGCCTTTCTGTTTTGAGTATTTGTGTGCAATATCTAGGGCCGTGGGAGAAGATTGATAAATGATAGTGGACTGTGGGCGGCAATAAAAGCCAACATAACATAAAACAAAGTTAAACATTTATCTTGCACTCGTTCAGATTATTTTGTACCTTGTCACGTAGGCAAATACTTTATAAACGCTTCAACATGTCCACAGTATGAATTGCATTTATTGCGACAACAAAATAACTTATTTTCTTAATACGACATGAATCTAATAGATTCATTCAATATCACAAGTCAACACATAAATTATTACTATTATAAAGGGTATAAAATATAAAAATTTAAGACGGTGGTGAAACATAATTGGTGATATTTTATATAGTGATATACTATTAAATACTAGTAAAATCATTGTTTTACAGATAAAACTGTGCAACTAGCGTACCGCACGAATTTTAAGGTTTTTTTTCTTCATAAGAATCTTCCTCAGACGTCAACGAATATCTAAAAAAAAGGTCAAATTAGTGCAGTCATTCTCGAGTTATAAGTTTAGCTATTTATTTACCTATTTGAGAGATCTTTTTGACCTTTATTCTAAACACCAATAGTTCTTTTCGGTCTTCACCTAATACTCCTGGTCCGTAGACCTTGAAAGCGACACGGGACTGTAATGTGGTAGTTATAAAATAACTAGTTATAATTATAAATAGTTATAGTTACAAGACAATAGGTAAGAATAAATAAAAGTTAAATAATTAATAAAATTAGAAAACTTAAACTTAAATTACATTTAAAAATTAACTTTAAAAAACAGTAAAAAAATTAATCACAGCTTTTGTATCTGTTTACTTAAAAAAAAAACTGGTTTTTTAACGTCTTCAACGAACATAGATCCATGTTGAGCACACTAAAAGCTATCGATAAAAGTTCACTTGCCCACTGCATCGCAAAAGCAAATTCATCTGTATAATTTCAACGTTTTAATCACCCGTACGCTTGTCGAAAGGGAATTGAAAATTTAAAAATTCCCGTGTGTTTGCGGGCCATTTCGCCGTGAAGGCTGCACTGCATCGTGTGCTTCGTGGCTGTAATGAATACCTGTCAAGCGCGCGTGTGGGCGATCCACCGGGCCGTTCTAAGTCGAATGCAAACATTTACCCTTCGCTCAACAGTAATTGTTTAAAATTGAGCCTAACTGTGTGGGCCTCGCCTGTTGCCCATGTCCTGCCATCCACTCGATCGCATCGTCTTGCTTTCTTCAACATTAACCTAATATGCGTCTACAATTCTATGAATGTCTATCAATCAATGAATTAAGTATGTCATTAAGGGCCTCTTTCACGAACTAAAAGTAAACTGTTGATTAGTTACTTTTAGAAATCGTTTTCTGTTTTATTGAATTTTCGATAGGCGATTTTTTATTATTATTTTCTATTTAATGTTTGGAACGTTTACCGTACAAACAAAGGTATATCAGCTAAATTATTCCCGGTGACAGGTGACTTTAAATGACGGTTTAGCCTACTTGACGTTCGTGAAATAGGCGCTTAGTCATGAACTAAGTAATTTATTAAAAAGTATAGGTATACTATTATTATTATTATTTTAAGCAAGGTCAGCATAGCTTTACTAAAAAACTTACTGCGAAAGACATATATGTATAGTACCTATATTATTGAAACTAAAGCCATCGCGCACTCATACAACGAAAAGACAATTAATATTTTCTTTATGAAAGACTTAGATAGATGCAAAAAGAAAGGAGATTAGTGACTCACTGTTCGCGGATGGCCCTCATGAACTGAGTCCAATGAACTCAGTATCATTCAGTCGCCAAACGCTCAGATTAAATAAGTTACTTCGTAACAGATTCATCACTCCCATACAAAAGCTCATATACCTACGTTACCCAAAGGACACTAAGTACTATTGGCGTCAGTCAGGACTATTATTACACGTGATCAAAATTGGATTTATCTTTGTGGAGATCAGTTTTTAGACATTTAGTTTTATGTATGTATGTATGTATTATGTAATGTAATAATGTAATGTATCTTAATTTTTGCTTCCATCTACGACAAAAGAGTTCTCTTTAATACCGCGAGCTCGCGAATCGTCATTGTCAGCGCTCATACTCGTACGTACAGCTGTAATTTGCGCCGATCGTTACAATTTCCATTCGATATGAAGTGGTAACCGTCAACTGCTGCGTTTTAATTAAATCGTCCACCTCAATAAATAGAGATATCGACGTTTTAATAGGGTTAATTGGACGTTCACTGCGAATTAAAATGGCTGGTTCGTTAATTTTAAGCTTCGCCGTTTTGTATAAATAATAGGCGCTCGGGCCATCTAATGCGATAGTAAATTAGGGTGTTTCGGAATAGTGGCACGTTGGGTCATGCTGACGTGAGCAGCATTAACTGATTTATGTAGAGCTGTTATCGGGATTACACCGTCGTCACTAGAGGCGAACTAAATTTTAATTGCGTCTCGCTTGCGGATACTGTTAACCGATAAATTTTTTTTATTACATTTTTTTGAGGACTGAAACTGACTTTAGACGGGTGTAGGCATTCATTTTTTCTTTAAACTTTAACGTGTCTTAATATTAAAACTAGTATGTTTTTTTAGCAGATAGCAGGCACACTGCGTTTCGTAGTCATTTGTGCAATTTGTTTGGCGGAAGTAACCACCCCCATACAGAATACCAATGTGCTTTTGTGTTTCGGTGACTAAGTAAGGGATGCCAGAGTCTGTTACCCTATCCCTTATCCTTAATCCTTCTATGGTGGGGAGCATACTTGCAGCGCCTATGGCGTAGCCACCTACCATCCAGGAGCGTCTCACTCTCTGTTGACCTTACCATAAAAAAGAAATATTTTTCATTAAAACAATGAATATATTAGGTCTTAAAAAACTAAAGTTAAATTAACATGGACATTCATTTTGTTGAGTTAAAATACGTAAGCTAAGTACATACATATATGTATGTATATGTATGTACATATACATGTACATACTATACTAATTTTAAATGGTTATAATTATTAAGTTAATTATTTTCAAACTTAATAAGCTAGTATGTATTTTAAGTATTAAATACGAGTATATATTCGTTTAAGGATTATAAATGGATATGAAATAAATGTTGAGCAGTTTAAAAAGGACCTTAAGACAATTATGTTAAGAGTGAATTTATTTTTGTGAAAAATATAATGTTTGTAGAGGAGAACTGGTGTAGTTGGTTGGAAGCTTCAATTTCACAATAGTGTATTGTTCTTGCCATGTCGAATGTATCGGCCGGGAACGACAAAATGTGAACTTTACCTCGTATTATAAAGGAAAATGACATAAAAATGGATAACATCGCTCTTTAGAAACACGTAATAATGGGTTTGGGAAAACTTTCGTGGATAATAGTAGGTGGATATTTTTCGCGGAAACCATTACTTATATAAATTATTTCTTAAAGATAACTTGTATACTTTTTCGATGGCATAAAATAAATAGACACAAACAATTATGATGAGATTTCACTAAGATTTAGATAATTTTTCGAAAATTCGTGCGAAAAGTGATACGCAGGCGAAGTCATGGTCAAAACGTAGTCATGCTCAGTACTAAATATACACAAACAATTATGATGAGATTTCACTAAGATTTAGATAATTTTTCGAAAATTCGTGCGAAAAGTGATACGCAGGCGAAGTCATGGTCAAAACGTAGTCATACTCAGTACTAAATATACACAAACAATTATGATGAGATTTCACTAAGATTTAGATAATTTTTCGAAAAGTAGTGCGAAAAGTGATACGCAGGCAAAGTCATGGACAAAACGTAGTATGAAACAATCACAAAACGAAAAATGTAAATTGTGACTAACTGTTTATTTTTATTTATTAGATCAAGGCAGCTGTTGACCACAATCTCACCTTATAGTGCAGATGCGTCTTTACTATTTATTTATTTATTTGGAGGTTTTTAACTGTCACCAGGTTATCAAAATCCGGAAAACTTTAAAACTGTGATAATTTTTGTAATGTATTTATTTATTTATTTATTTTGGATACACCAACAGTACACGTGTTAACATTATTCATGATATAAGTTTACATTGTATTTCGGCTGACACGTGTACCAATTACAGGCGTATACAGCATTTGCCACAAAAACGGTAACAAGAACTTATACTACAATACTACAATAGAAAAACATAATTATAACTACAGATACACTTTGATTATAAGACATAATTATAACTAAAGATATACATATATTATACAAATAGCCCAAGTCGCACTACATGCAGAAGTTACATACAATGCAATGCAACTTCAGGATGTCAGGACACCATCAATTATTTTCACCCTGGTGATTCTTACTGCGCTCAAATGCTTTGTGAATTTTCTTCCTAAACGCTCCAGCCGTATCGGCGAAGACGTCGAGGTCCCCAACGCGGCTGTTAAAGTCATTGTAGGTTCGACATATTCTCACCACTGGCGCGCTCAGGCCGACATTGGTTTTACAAGTTCGAACATTGAAGATGCTGGCCACGCGCCGTCGCGGATAGTGATAGGGAACATTTACAGAAATATTCTCCGTAATCGTGGGACAGTCAACAGATCCGTGTAAGATTTTATGAAGGAACAGCAAGTCACGAGCGCTCCTCCTCTCTTTTAAGGTAAGCAGCTTAAAGAATTCCAAACGATTCAGATACGAACATCTATGAGATATACCTGACGAAGAGAATGCCAAGGACCTAGTAAATGAACGTTGAATATTTTCAACACGCTGAGAGTGTCGAGCATAGAACGGATTCCACGATACACTAGCGTATTCAAGATGGCTTCGCACCAGGCAATTATATAGCGTCATTATAGTACGATTCGATTTAAATCTTTTGGTGTTACGTCTTAAGAATCCAAGAATCTGAGCCGATTTTTTTACGATGTGATCGACGTGAGATCTAAAAGTAAGCTTACTATCGATAAGTACACCCAAGTCCCGGATCTCACACACCTCCCGAAGAGCGGTTCCATTCAAGCTATACGAAGACGCCAGTGGCTTTTTTTTCCTAGTGTATTTTATATAGTAACATTTACGTACGTTAAGGACCATTCTATTTTCGTCGCACCACTGATATATGCTGTCAATATCACTCTGAATGAGACCGCTATCCAGAGAGGACACAACCGTTTTATAAATCTTTAGGTCATCAGCAAAAAGAGAATATTTACAATGTTTAATTCGACCCGTTATGTCATTAATGAATATGGAAAAGAGCACAGGTCCCAAGTGGGATCCTTGCGGAACTCCAGAATCTGCGTAATATACCCCTGACTCGTATCCATTTACCGATACGACCTGAGGCCGTTTATCAAGATAGGAACCAAACCAATGTAAAAACTGTCCATGCACGCCTATCATTTCCAGCTTCCTCAGCAGAATAAAATGGTTAACTTTGTCGAATGCGCTGCTGAAGTCTGTATATATGGCATCAACCTGTCTCCCTCCCTCAATTTGATGAGACAATTCTGACACGAATGAGACGAGGTTAGTTTCCGCCGAACGACCCTTTCTAAAGCCGTGCTGGTGCTCAGAAATAATGTGATCAGTGTGGCGGGTTAAAACGGGACAAATCAGGGATTCAAAGAGTTTAGAAAACGATGAAAGGATAGATATTGGTCTGAAGTTCCTGACATCCGTTGTGTCGCCTTTTTTCAGCACCGGTACAATTCTTGCTTTCTTCCATTCATCAGGATATTCTCCAGACTTCAAGGAGCGATTTATTATTAAGGATAACGGTAACGCTAGAGCCGAGCCGCAACGTCTCACAAAGAGCGGCGGAATATTGTCGGGACCAGGTCCTTTAAATATGTTCAAATGTTTAATTTTATGAAGCACTTCTCTCTCTGTAAAATGAATGATGCCTATAGTACCATTGTGACTGTCAGTATTATTAGCAGAAGTTTGGAGATTATGGGGAGATGTAGTTTGGGGCGTGAACGTCAAGGAAAAATTTTTTGCAAAAAGATTCACTATTTCTTGTCCCGAGCGAGCCACCTCACTCTCCATGTGCATTTCTGCTGGGAGAGTTGCACGATCTTTACGTTTGTTTTTTACATACCGCCAGAAAGATTTTGGATCGCGTGACATATTTACCTCAGCCCTGTCGACGTAATTAGATAGAAGTTTGTCAAACAATTTATGGCTGCGCTCTCTACAAACTTCAAACTGAATTTTGTCGCGGGGATTATTATATTTCCGATAGTTTTTTCTAAATTTATTTTTTTCTGAGAGTAAAGCAACCAGTGACCTGCTGAACCACGGTGGATAAATTGATTTGTTAAAATTATTATTTGGTACATGTTCTTTAATTAAATCGTCTAGAATTCCATAAAATACTGATGTCATCTCATTTACACTACAGCAATCATCAAAAACGCGGCGCCAATCAACACCCCCCAGTTTAGAATTGATGCTCTGAAAGTCAGCTTTGTAATAATTGAAATAAGTCTTACCCAATGGGCGAAGGTACTTTACTTCATTGTTGGTTAATGTACAAACGAGCGGTGGATGCCTGGGATCGAGCTTACTTAATTGATCCAAGGGCTATATGAATATGTCTAATGTATATGAAATTGTCTATAGAAATCGATATTACAAGTGTTTTTTATTCAAAATAGAAATTCATTGAAACCGTCTGCTATGAAATTACAAACAGACACCAAGCGGCGCTACCACGAACCATATATCATACGATTCTAATTATTGTTGCGGGCAGTCTAAATCAATTTATACTCTATCCTGGGCTGCATTTATAACACATTTCTACAATAAAATGGATTAACACAAAGTGTTCTGCGTCGCCATAACTTTCAATGTTAATGGTGCATATATACTGTTATGACATCTATAACTCGTGTCTCCTCTATTTTTATTAAGTAAAAATAGCTCAACGACAATGCAGACAAGAATTTTGTTACACTTATTAAGCACTAACTGATGCCTGCGACTTCTTCTGCGGTTGAAAATGATAATTTAACACCTGAGAAAAAATATGAGTGACGAACGGATATTTTTTCAAGGTAAAAAGTGTCGTATATGTTAATCCAGGCAAAAACTATCTGTGTGCCAAATTTTATCAAAATCCGTTGAGCCGGAAGGTAGTTTGTTAGTATCATAGATGTACATCCGATTCTCAGAAATTTTCGAATTTATAATATTAGTACAAAGTTACTCAGTTTTTATTTCGTAGTAATTTGATCGTGTAAATAAACGAGCGGTAACCCTACGGTCACAATTTGCTCGGCAATGGCTCTCCTTGCCTAAACTTCAGTAACAACGTTACACCGTCCCCATCGTCCCTCGAGGCGTTGACTGTTCGTACATCTGTTGGTAAGTCTACTATAAAACTGTAGCATAGTTTACAATCCTCAATTTCATTTTATAGATATTGCACAATAAATCAAGATGGGCGAGGCGATTCGGTGTCTTTGTTCGTCTGCGGTTAAACCCGCGTTCGCTAAGCTTAGGGGCCGTCCCGACCAATTGCAACTGAAAAACTGCAGTCTCATTTTCTTGACGGCCATTGTTTTCCTTGTCCCCGTATAGATTCTTTGTGGCAATATCGTGAACGAATCTAATCATTTTCTTACTGGAGGTATCTAAATCGAATTTCCCAACAAAAGGAATGGACGGATTGATCAGAATTTCTCAATTTACCCTCACAGGTGGCGTTTCTCAGTATAAAATGTTTTTCTATCGTCTTGCCCCTGAGCGATGCGGCGTCCCTCGAGTACGCAGCAAGTCGTCTTAATAGAGTTAGAAGCGTACTGTACACTGTCTCCCCCGAGGGTTACATGCCTGCCTTCCTACCCCTTGTGAATACTCGGAAAAAAATGACATTAGCTTCGTGGATACTTAAATTTATTCGATAATGTACGTATTCTGTTTACGGAAATGTCTGTGTTTAGGTTATTCTGTTTGGTGCATCAATTTTGCGAATACCGCGGTTCCGAAATTCGAATTCGTAAACAATATGCTAACGATGTAGATTAAACCGTAACCGGGACACAGCGTACATAAAGACAGACATTATAGAACATTCTACTACTAGTTAAATAAAATTTCATTTCAGTTGGAGAGGAAAGAATCCATATAAAAGACACGAGTAAACTGTCTTGGAAATTACAACGATTTCAAGAGTTCACACTATAAATTCGAACTCTGTCTCTTATATCTATGTGCGGATAAACCAAAAAACACATTTTTTTTAAATTGATATAGAAAATTCGGGTAAGACATAGGGTCATTGTTAACTTTCTTACTGGAGATGTAGTTGACATTCGTACAGTCATTAACAGTTTCAATACTTTAGTTGATCGATCATAGATTGTAGATGATTACAGTAAATAAAATAATTTAATTATTAGTTGTACACTATAACACTATTTGTTAAGAGCGGGCATAAAGAGAAATAGCCAATCCTAGATTTGAATTTTATCTAAGTAAACAAAGTCTAATTTAATTAATTTTTTTAAATAGATAAATACATTATAAATGAAAGTGACGTCTGTAACCGAAAACATAATATAATGAAATTTTCTCGATAGAAAAAAATCACAAAGTGAGCTCTCATTTCCATTGATTTTAGTTTTATTTTCAAAATGACACACATTACAAAGCTAAAAGTGTATCAGTAATTTCACTTCACATATTATCTAAGGCTTTATGCAACAATTTTTCATTTGACATTGTAGTTTACGAATAATTAATATTTAATACTTTTGGCACTTATGACATCTTTATTGAGCGAGTTGCGCTATCTTCCGTCGCATGTTGTGCGTAGTTCTACGTATTTTGTGTCACTGTCATGTCCAAGGGGCCACGCGGGTGAAATTACAAATTTTGTTTGCTTTATACGCATTCTTAACAATTAATAGCGTTATAATAATTGATTTTGTTAGTTTATCTGTATTATTTTAAATATTTGATTTTCATTTTTACTATATAAAATTAGCTTTCTTTTCTTATTTTATTTTTTTGTGTACTTAGAATTCTTTAAATATCTGCACAGTCTGAAAAGCTAGACTGTAGCGAGCTTTGTAAACCAATATTCAGCAAATAAAACTATTGGCCTACCTTTTTATACCTATAACATCTTTATCGTAAAAATCCAAACAAGCTATAAACAAGTTATCCCTTAAATGAAGATAAAAAATGGAATAAAAAGCGCTAATGACACTAGCAAATAAATACTGATAAACGTCCCCCGGAATGTAATTACCAATATGCGTATTCCTTGTAACCATTATTGCGAATCAGCACGTGCCTACGACATAAATATTCACATTATTGCGTATTCGGCTCCTGCCCCAATGCTTGAGTACAACGATTTTTTCTCTATTTGGTCTCCTGTTGAGCATTTTAGACATAAAGGGGATTTGGGCGTAACATATCGATGCAAAGCGAACGCGACGAAGGGTGACGTGCACACGGACTTCTGTATGCTATTATTTGCTATAATGTGGGTGAAATTCGGCTCGTTTCTAACAGGGTTCCGTAATTGTCTCCGTGCCTTTATTGCGATGCTTTTATTTATAGCTTCGTTGGGGTCCGCATCTAAATCCCGGATTATTTGGCTAACAAATTATATAGAATCTGTACAAAATAGGACGCGTCCTGTCAATAAATCAATTGTCGCATTTTATTGGTGAAAAGCAAAGAATTTGCGGAATAGGATGATTTTTGCTTTTGTCCCTAATGTTTGTGTGAACGTAATGATATTAGTTTACTGTTCTGAAATTGCATTTTATAAAAGCTAGTTGTCGGCCATACATTTATGGTATTAAGTTGTGTACAAGCGTATTACAAGCGCATGTGTGTCTTCCGCGCCTATCAATTGTTACTCCTAGATTGTGATCCTAGATCCATACTGGTAAGAATAAATGGAATTTTTTTGCTCTTATCCCTACCAATAGGGATAGGTGTAAATTTTTCTTCCACTACGTAAATGTACTATTAAGATGAAAAGCCTCTATTATCTGTAGAACACTTTGCTGAATTTACTCAACATCGTATTTTAACACAGGAGTTTTATTACTCGTATACTTTTCCCGCCAGCTAGTAAGAAAAACTTTAAAGATGGTTCATATATTACTAACTATATGAATATACAAGTAATGCACAACTTTCAATTATTAATTATACGCTTCCTCAAATATTATGTACTAACTAATGTTAAAAAATAAATGATATAACGCTTGACATCATACTTTTGCGAAGCGCGAGCCTGTTTTGAACATCATTACGGCAGTTACTGTTATTCTTAATTATCTTTAATCGTGAACCGTTCTGTATTATAACTCTATGTAATTACACCTAATGTAGGGTGAATTGAGAACGGAAAATACGAAAATATGTAGGTATTATTATCAAACACATTTGTAGGTAGAGTAATGTTCCCGCTAAGCAAGCCAACATTGATTAATGAATTTACCTACACGCTAACAAATGTCACACTCAAGGCATACCTATTCTGATTCCCAAATTCACTTAATAAAGTACACAAACATTCACTTTTCACTCAGGATTCAAGTTGACAAAAAATTGAATAAAATATTCGTTCTTACTTTTTAAAAATTTCGTAATTGGTTTTCACCATTATAAATCTATATACATATAAGTAATAAAATTGTCAATGTGCCATGTCTGTATATTAATTTTTTAAGCAATTTGTACACGTTGTACTTTTGTTACAGAGGTAAAAAAATAGTTTTTAGAATTTTTGTCTGTCTGCGTTTATGTAAGTAGTATTGGAAGCTGTTGTAAGTATTGGAGAAATATGTAGATTATTAATTTTTTATTCAGATATAATTCAGGTAATCAACTATCTGAGTGCCAAATATCAAAATTCGTTCAGCCCTTTTCGCATTATTGAGGAAAAAAATTACATCCTAACCAAAGATTTAAATCTTTGATCCTAATATACAAACTTGCGCATTTGTAGATAATAATATTGAATTGAAATATAATATAATAACCACAATAATCTATACGATTCTAATAGTAGGTAATGAAAATAAATATATATTTATGTTATTAATATACATATCTCAATTAATTAATTAATAATTATATTATTTACGTTAATTTATTTATTTAATATTTTTTATTTTATTTTATCCTAGATGTTTTTGTACGAATGGGGCATGGGTTTTTAGAAAAAAATCTAATTACAAATGTTGGATCTACGTCATGCTATTATGATGTACCTACGAGTATATGTATTTTCTTTATGGTTTGATTCGCTCTCCTTTGTCACAGAATAGGAGTCCAGTCACGCAATGAGTTCACATAATTGTAGTAATAGAACCATGTCGCGTTACCTATCGGCAAGACGAATTGTGACAAATAGACCTTCATTAATAATACAATTAAGGTTGTACGTTGACGAATATAAATAACTTTCCACGCGGAAACTATATTATAATGTAATCGGACATATTCTTATGATAATACAGTTAAAATTTATTTTGGTTGCTATCACAAACATTAAAATATAGGAAATAAATTTTCTTTCTGCCTGAATGTCCAGACAATTTAGGTTCATGTCATTATGCTATGTAGGAAAAATATGCACTAGTCAATTTGTGTCATAGTAGATTTGAGTGCTCGACTCATTATGTAGTAGTCATTTTAAGCTCTAGGCAAAAATCAAATGAAGTCAGAATCAAATGAAGGCAAATAAGTGAGTACCAGTTAATTATAAAATAAAAATGAAAATCTAACGCTTGACAAAAGTATAATGTCAATATTCCATGCGAGCGAAGCCGCGGACAAACGCTAAATATTTAAAACAAGAATCCAACGCTTGGCAAAAGTATAACGTAGTCGACAGTCGTCAATGTATGTCAATCTTTATGTCTTTTATCTTTCAACGCGGCCGAAGTCTCTTTTGAACTATCGAATAGGTTAAAATAGGCCCACTTTGGTGTATGCAATCTTTGCGTGTCGAATAAAAAATGACGACCGGGAGTTTATTAAGATGACAATTAAGCCAACAAACTAATATGACATTTAAAATTAAACTGTAAACGTGTTGAACATAAATTAAATTCCATAGGAAATGAATAAAAAGACAGACACACGTACTAATAAAGCAGTCTCCTAAATCGTCGACGATCCTCATCCCGCGTTCACGCTCCTACACCGTACGTCATAATGCTTCGGACGCGCCATTACACAGCAAAATTACAAGTCAGACAGACGATATGTCACACCGTTTTATAATGCAAATACGTCGTAAAGTCGATTCAGTACACTCTCCATACAAATTTAGAACGTACAATTAAATCTGTACCTGTCTCGGATTATTCAAATGATTCATGATTGTGATACCGATTTACAATTAACATGAGTTATGTGACAGTTTTATGTAATGTTAAAATAGATTTTCTGGTTTAAACTAGATTCCCTAATTTTATAAAGCCGGAGTCGGTGTTTGGTGTAACATGAGATGAGATATAGTCACAGTCATTTGATATAGTTAAGTTTGATTTAGATTTTTTTTAAGTACCTACTTCGTTTCCACTTAAGACAAGGAGTAACCTCAGACCGAACACATCTTTTTACCAAAATGAGAGCAACCTAATAGATTCTCGGACATTAACTAGAATATCCTCCAAAAATTACGTTTTTATTGGTATTTTGTAATAACGTTTGAAGATTTGTGATCAATTGTTATCTATTCTATTTTTGTTAATGTAAAAATTTTATAACCCTTTCAAAGTGTACTTTTTATGGGCTGTGAATGACTCGCTGCATATGTGGTAGATTTATTTCAATTTCCTTTAACTCTTTCGACTTCCGTTACTTGAGCTATAAATTCTGGTGATAAAAAATTAACTACGCTTCTTTTTTTGGAACAATATCCTCAAATACGATTCGAAAATAAAATATAATGAATGTTTTAAGAGGAGACAATACAAAAGGGATATCATAATTATATAGAGTTAAAAATTTAAATGCATATTCAGATACAATTTTCAGTAAGTACTTATTATGTTAAGGGCCTCTTCTCTTTCACAAACTACATGTAAAGTGTTGATTAGTTACTTTTAGTACATTTTCTGTTATATTGAATTATGCACTCGGTTTACTGCATCATTCGTTTGCTGTTTGTCAACAAATTCATTTTTTAATCGGATTTTTAAACATCATTAATAGCAATATTATAAAGAGAGAGCATCTGTAGTCCGCTGCATCTATTTTTCAAAATTTGAAAATAACATTATTCGAGTTGAACTCAACTCCACTCCTTCAATGACATGCTTGAAAAGCTTTCTAGTAATTAATGAAAAAAAGGTGGTTCACAGTAACATTAACTCTGAAAAGACCGAATTATTTGAGTAAATAATTACTAGAATAACCAAATTTAAAAAAAAAAATATTTTTTGTTTTAAATTATAATGAAAATTCGCAATTAGACTCCTTATGTTAATATTTTTTAATACTTAGTGAATTTGTCAATATACTCCCTGACCTTATAATTTAAAGTTTAACATTTGTAATTTTTTGTGAATTTTTTATTTCGTAAAACTAAAACATCTGCAAAGTATTTTTTTTATATACGAATACTAATTATTAAGGCGTAGACAGCATCGCATCTCAGAAAACATGTGGCACTAATGATTTTTTAAAGGAAATACAAAGCAGATAAGTCTTGAATAATGATCTGTGGAGAATGCTTTACGAATGACTGCCACTTGTACAAGTGACAAACTTATAAATAATTTGGGTCGTTTATTTTCGGCTCTTGAGTTTCAACAGAACTTAGTGGGCTTATTAAAACTTGATTCTGATTAATGTTTTAGTTGGCTTGAAATTGTGTTAACTTCAATATAAGTTTTATTTATTTTCGTTTTGTCTATTTATCCTTACATATTACGAGTATAAAACAAAGTCCTCCGCCGCGTCTGTCTCTGTCTGTTCGCAATAAACTCAAAAACTACTGCACCGATTTTCATAATGTTTTCACCAAAGGATAGAGTGGTTCTCGAGGAAGGTTTTAATATATAATTTACAAAGTTACGCGGGCGAAGTCGCGGGTAGCGGCTAGTTTTTAAATAAATAGATAAATAGACAAAATCATAGCATAATATGAGGTTTTTTAAAGGATTCTTTTTCAATGAACTGTATTCCGAATCATTAGTAAATATATAAGTATAATGGTTTTTGCTCAGGGTCTTTAAATGGAGTATCATTTGGTAGTAGGTTTGACAAGCCCGTTAAATGAGTGGTTAGGTTCGCAGTTGTTTGGGCATCCCGTTTGACAGCAGTAACCACTTACTCAAAGAAGACCACTGTTAAGTAAAAGCATGTGTGCTGTTGTGTTTCGGTGAGTGAGATGTCAGAGCCCATTTCCTATCCCTTTCCTTTTCTTTAACCTTAACCCTACTGTAGTCGGCAGCGTACTGGCAACACCTGTTATTATAATGCTAAATAACCTTTTTACTTTGAATTAATTTGATTTGTCTTCTCATCACAAAACAATTCAAATTAACCAATACTTTTTAGTACCACACTGTTCTGCTATCATGTTACCAACTACTGAATAATAAAATCGATTATAATGACATCTCCAAATATGAACATGGTTAAAATTTATACCACCTTTATATTGTAATCAATGCAAGAACAACATATTTCGAGGCGTTCAATTAAAATCGAAATTAATTGTTCTTCTCAAAGTTCTGACAGAACACCGCAGTGAACATCATTCACTCTTATATTTATGCGAATCCATTTGACAGGTGAAGCAACAAGACTCATCTCTTCTTATACCACGACAACTTCATTTGCGATCGTATCGATGGTCACAAGGACAGAATAAATATTCTATATTATATAACTGTACTTGATTTTGTCAATATAAATTAAAGTATAAAACATTACAGAAAAGTATGAAACATTGAAAAAGGATGAACCCACGAGAACCTGTATCTATAATTAAAAAACCAACGCTTAGCAGGAATATAATGTCAGGCGTCAATGTATGACCACCGTTATATTGCTTTACATATTTCGGTGTGTACTCACGTAAACATAAAATAATTGTCCTTGGACGAATCCAGCGTCTAAGATACAGGCTCGGCCTAGTTTAGACGCTGGTACTCAACATAATTGAACTTTATGTTTATAACATTGAATTGTGTTTACAACCGTTTATATGTTTATGATTTATGAATAAATAAATGTTATATTATATTATTATATTACATTATTTTGTCAGGCGTTGTATCTTTTATTTTTTAACTTCCCCGGTTTTGACTTCATCCGGCACCAGACAGTACACAATAATAAAAGTACAGAAGACCATCGTCAATGATTACGTGTCTCTTTGTTCCGGAGCATATCTAAGTGATCATACCATTCAATAACCACGTGTCTCTAGCCTCGATTCCTTTCTCTGTAAACGTATTTAAGTCATATGTCTGGAGACCTAGTTTGAAGTAAACGTGTTATACCACCAACAAACAACGCAGTCATGTTTATTTTGCTGCAATTTTTAATGTAAATGTGTGCATACAGTTTTAATTATCAGGCTAAACGTTCTACAGACCTTGAGGTGAGTTAAAAAATAAAAGTACATAGTATAATAAAGTAATATTTATGTATATTGATGTTGAAATAAATCAAGCTCCAGAAAAAAATGCATACAAAGTCTAAGTGTCTGCAATACACGTTTACGGACGAGTAGACCGACGAGTCAACAAAATCACTTTCGCATTTAAAATATTACTAGCTGTGTCCGCGACTTCGTACGCGATATAGTTTTTTTTTTTTTTTAAATATACAGGAACCTAACATTTTTCCAGGATAAAAATATCCTATACAAGAAATGAAATATCTGTGTGTCCAATTTTATCCGAATCCGTTTAGCTGTTTTTTGTTGTTTAGCTGTTTGTTTTTAAATTTTGCATTTATAATATTTATATAAGATTAGGATTAGGACCAGTTATATTGTCTTCCCTTCTCTCTTTTTCTAATATTAGTATTAATATTAAAACCGTAAACTTTTATTGAGTGGCCGAAAATAGGACAAACGTCAAATATCTAAGATATTCAGGACTGATGTGTTTAAAAGCCATATTTCACAACATGAAGTTTAATAATTGTAAATAAACAAATATGCTCTATGCTATAAACATTTTCTGACTCACATAAACTTTGTATTGCTTTCAATCTAAAAATAAAACGTTAAGGTATGAAAAATCCCTCTCAAAGAATAAGTAAGCATCAAAAGGACTTTGTATCGTACACAATGTGAGGGGATTGATCGGGTCCCTTTAGATGAGCATTATCAGCACATAGCAGAAACCTGAGGGGCGTCAGTTGTCCTTCCACATATTGTCCCGGCTGAAAGCCGGGGTTGCTTATTGGTTTTATGGCTTTATTTAACCACCTATCTTCCATTCATTGTCATAAACATCAGGTCTAATAAAAACCAAAGCTGTAGTTTTGTTTTCGATACATAACCGTCCTCAGTCGAGATAAGAAAACGTTCGTTACCTTGAAGTCGACATTTGCTTACACCAGGTCATGTCAAAGTTTCAGTTCAAACGTCTTTCAGTTTAGTTCTTATTTCATCTGAGATTTAATCATATAACTAAGCGCCTCTTTCACAAACGTCAAGTAGGCCAACCTGTCATTTAAAGTCATCGGTAACCGGGGATAATGGAGCTGATATACCTTTGTTTGTACGGTAAACGTCCCAAACATTAAATAGAAAATAATAATAAAAAAATCGGCTATCGAATGATACAGTAAACCGAGTGCATAATTCAATATAACAGGAAATGATTTCTAAAAGTAACTAATCAACACTTTAAATGTACTTTGTGAAAGAGGCCCTTAAACAATTAAGAACTAGCCAAACTAAATTATGTGAGTGGCAAAAAGAGTTTTTAGACGGAAAGAAAACCTTATGGCCAATAATTAATTTGGCCAATATAAGGTATATTGGCCAAATTAATATATTACTTATTATAAAAGTAATTGTAATAAGCTAAAGAAAAGAAACATAATTTATGATAGGTTAAATGATGAAAACGTCGGTATACTGAGACCAGTATTAATGAAACTTACAGGAGTAGATGTTTAGATTATTTTAATAGTAATATTTGTTTCTTATCAATAGTGTAGACTGTAGTGTATCCATTCCAATAATAATCAGGTGACCGAACTACTAAAATAGTTATTATATATATTTTACTTTGACTTTGGAAAGTTCCTCCAACAAAGTTTTCCACTTAAGTTATGCATACTGAAGTTCCACTGTAATTCGCTAACATTGTTCAATCAAGCGCTGACATCACTCAATAGATGTTCCATCAATTTTGTTCAGTAAATCGTTCCATCTTGTATAAAATTCATGGGGTGTAGCTCCGAGTAGAATGATAAATAAGTCGGAGGCTCGCCCGAATATTCTCATTTAATACGTGACTTGTTTTGTGAAAATATCCCACACGATATGAGTATCGCGATAGATGGAAATGCCTTTATCTATCATACATTTTTTCTCCGCGATTAATGTTGTTTTCCTATTTACCGAAATAGAAAGCTTGCCCGAACGGTTTTGTTAAGTGAATTGAAAGTTATATAAGGTTCACCATATGTGTCAAATCAATGTTTAGCAGTAGCAGTTTCGCAGTTATTTTGGGCAGGCCGTGTGGCAGCAGTAGCCACCCTTACAGAAGACCACCGTCGAATAACAGCACGTGTGCTGTTGTGTTTCAGTGAGTGAGTAAGGGATGCGAGAGCTCATTTTCCTTATCCCTTGTGTTAGGCGACCTACCGTCATGTGGACCGTCAGCCTGTCTGCCGACCTTGACATAAAAAAAAACTATCAAAATAAAGTTAGTTTTTTTTGGGTATTAGTAGTTGTATTCAATCGAAATTAATGACAATGGACAATGGAACAAATGGAACAAGACAATTTAGGTTGCGATTTGCGATACACACAAAAGTATAGAAGATACAAAAAACAAAACTCTTGAAATCTCAGATAGTAAAACTTATCAAATTTTTATTTAATTAACCGTATTAAGCAAAAACTCGATAGCACTCTAAACTTCCAGAGAAAGTAGAGCCTGTTCGTCCTCGACTCGAAGAACAATTTAAATATTTTCAACCGCTGCCAAGAATATCTGCGAGCTAAAAATAAATAAATCGACAATAAGAGAAAATATTTTAAACTAGCTGGTGCCGCCGATTTCGTTCGCGTTGAAAAACTACTCGAAAAGATTTTAGAAAAGATTTTAGGTAAGATTATTTGTGCCATATTCATTAATTCCGTTGAATTTATCACTTTTGCAAGCCGGTGTCAATTTGTAGTTCGTTACTCACCGATGAGAGAGCGCCTTGGGTACGGATTGGCATCTCAGTGAGCTGCGCGGACAAGATTCATCATATTTTACCGTTTCTTGGACCGTATCGTATTGTACACGTATTGTACACACAAATCTGTAAGGGTTGGTCATGGAGTAAGTTATATTTTTTTTCAGAGATATCGTGTTTATAAGCTCTATTGATACTGAAACTAAATTGACGATTTTTAGATTTTTTTTCTGTATGTATGTATGTATGTATGTGTTGTTCCTCCATAACTCTTAAACGAATTAACTGATTTTCATGAAACTTGGTAGATAAACATTTAGACGTAAAGGACACAGGATAGGCTACTTTTTTTTATTTTTAAACGCGGACAAAGTCGCGGGCACGAGCTAGTATAGTAAAATTATAATATACTAGCTGGCGCCCGCGACTTCGTCTGCATTGAAAAGGAAAAGTAGCCTATCCTGTGTCCCGTACGTCTAAATGTTTAACTACCAAGTTTTATGAAAATCAGTTGATTCGTTTAAGAGTTATGGAGGAACATATATACTTACATACATACATACATACATACAGAAAAAAATTCTAAAAATGGTCAATTTAGTTTCAGTATCATATATAGAGCCTATAAACACGATATTTCTGAAAACAAAGTAACTTACTCTATGACCAACCCTTACAGATTTATTATTAGTATTGATTATATCGGGTTGTGTGTTTTATGTAGACTGAATTATTATGAGTTTGACAGGAAGACGCAACCAGACAGCTACGGCTACTTCAGCTGGATTACAACTTAACATCAGTATTTTTTTAGGTGAGGAGTCGAGTCGACGTCGATTTTCTAGCGGTGACATTTTCGCTTACTTCTTTTCCGTCGTGTCGACCCAAACCAAGTTAATGCAGCGGTTATACCACATTACCAAAAGATATTGCAATAAATGTAAATATATCTTTATATACAGCTATTATCTTCAGACTTATTATTGATTATTATTATTATTATCAATTATTGATTAATTATCAGAGGAAGTTGAGATCATTGAAATTACTATTATATTACTTAATATTTCTTAATTCTTCTGATCTCTTATTATCATTCAAAAACCAAAACATATAATAAATACATATAAAATATTGATGTTACGACAGATGCAATTAATAATTTCTATATTATCTGATGTTACATTTCGTCACGCAAGAGTTTGGCATAGAGCCTGCCGCCTATGCGAGGCTACATCGGAAATGCCGACTAACGTCCGTTTCCGGGACACCAGACAGTGCAAACGACACACTTTTATTGTTTTCGTCTCCCGAAAAAGTTAGAATCGAGAAACGTACGTGATCGGGGGTGATCTTGTAACAATGCCGTGCGGTTAGAAAAGCTTTCATTGTTTAATGAAGCTACTAAATATATCTTGGATATATTGGATATATTTAGTTTGTCTTGGATATATTTATTTCTTGGATTATTTATTTGCGTATATTTGGGCCTTGTAAGAAGCTATATGTCGCTCAACGAGCTATGGACAGTTGGACAGCTGCTCTGGGTTACACTGCGAGATTGAATCAGAAAATGTAGAGATCCATGGGAGATCCGTACCTAGATGTACGAAATTACCGAGCCGACGACGGCTGCTGGGGATGGAAGGTTCTCGAATTGGCAGCCTAGCACGTCCACATACAAGGTGGACAGACGACCTGATAAGGGCCTTTTCTTAACGTTGGGAAATCCTCTTGGATACTCGGCAGTGTAGGGGACACTACGGGGTTATGCCGGATTCGTACCGGCTAAAACCGAACGACTTTCTAGCGCGGCCATTGATGGGCGTGGTCGCTGGGACGTTATGACACGACTTCGGTGCCCCGCCAACTTGATAAGGGCCTGATTTTTTTTCCAGTCTAACGTACAGCTTCCATCATTAAGAATAATAGAAACTAAAAAACACATGTTTAAATACAAAAGCGTCATCAACGTTTATCGTAAACAAATTCGTATTACATCGTGATATTTACGTTACCATATTATAGCAATTAATTTCACATGAGAGCAATTAGATCAGCGTGTTACGTTACGATACCAAATTGTAACGTATTATTTTAATTGTGTGGTGCAAAAAACTTCATAGCCCCGAGGTGAATGGTCCCCGATTCGTCGCACTTTTTGCCAATAGGAATTAAATCATAAGCGTCGAGGGTTAAACACGGCATTTTTCTCTCAACACTGATCATCATTCAACGTCAACCTGTAATGAGGCAAGACTCGACGTTGCGTACAAGATATACATATATCAGACAGAATTATGCACTCACGCCCCCCTACTTATGCATTACGATGAATGTCGATATGAGAATTAATTCGTTAAAATTTCAACGCTGAGATTTGTTAAAAAAACATCGTTGAGTGGTTTGCGATATAAGCGATATTATTAAAAAATACCTATATTCACATGTGGATATAGGTATTGGGTACTAACAATACAAGATCTCAAGAATTGTTAAAGTAAAGACTTCTTCTAAA
This sequence comes from Synanthedon formicaeformis, assembly GCA_945859745.1. NCBI lineage: Eukaryota > Metazoa > Arthropoda > Insecta > Lepidoptera > Sesiidae > Synanthedon > Synanthedon formicaeformis. Next base: position 5,136,746 of record OX243967.1, on the reverse strand, counting down.
CAGTTGAACACTCGCTCATACCCGGCTAACCGTCCAAATGGAAATTTTGAAAGAATAATAAATCCAATTAATAAATCAAGCTAGAAAGGCCAGCAATGAGTCTGACCATCGATTTTAGTTAATGATATCCCCCAAATATAGCTCACTAGACAAATACGGCAGTGTTTTTATTTTTTTGATATCTTAAAAAATGACCGAGTTATAAGCGTTCAAAGTACGCGCGCCACCCAAATTTTTTAATACTACTCGCGAACGTTGATGACGTCACAAGGGCCTATTCTAGATGCAAGAAAGAGAGATTTGTATGTTTAACTCAAAAACTACTGGACCGATTTTAAAAATTCTTTCACCTATAAAAAGCTACGTTATTAGCGAATAACATTGGGTATATTTTATAAAGTTACGCGGGCGAAGTCGCGTGCAACAGCTGGTAATATCATAAAGAGAGTAGATTTCTATTTTTGTTTGTAATTTATTAACTCAAAAACTACTGGACCGATTTTAAAAATTCTTTCACCTATAAAAAGCTACGTTATCAGCAAATAACATAGGCTATATTTTATAAAGTTACGCGGGCAAAGTCGCGTGCAACAGTTGGTAATATCATAAAGAGAGTAGATTTCTATTTTTGTTTGTAATTTATTAACTCAAAAACTACTGGACCGATTTTAAAAATTCTTTCACCCATAGAAAACTACGTTATCAGCGAATAACATAGGCTATATTTTATAAAGTTACGCGAGCGAAGTCGCGTGCAACAGTTGGTAATATCATAAAGAGAGTAGATTTCTATTTTTGTTTGTAATGAATAAACTTAAAAACTACTAGACTGATTTTAAAAATTCTTTCACCCATAGAAAACTACATTATCAGCGAGTAACATAGGCTGTTAACATAGACTATAAAATTACGGGGACGAAGTCGCGTGAAAACAGCAAGTTGATTATAAATTATAAAAATATTCTTAAAATGATTCTTGAGCGGGACTTACGACAAAGATTTCCTCAATACTTTCTGAAGTTAGGTTCGGAATAAAAATACGTCAAAATTTTAAAAAAATTCAAAATGGTACAAAAAGTACAAAAAGTCCAGTGCTTATTATAGGTCAGTGGCGCCGGAGCATTTGAAAATTTAAATAATGACCGTTACTTTTGCCATATAATAAATACTAATAATAATAATAATAAAAGATACGAAAAGACATAAAAAGTGGATGACCATGAAGCCCGTCACACACGTATTTTATTTTAGTGTGTGTAAGACATCGTCACTTTTCTCCCTATAAAAATATACTTACCTGCCTAGTATACTAACAAAAATACCTATTACACTCTTTATGATATGAGGATGACTTACAACCAAGTATATGCTTGCAAAGCAAAGTTGCAAGTAAAGTTGCAAACCGCAACCTAGCTGATACAACAAAACGTACATTTACATTTTGTGTCGAGAGACAGTTAAAACAAATGAATGATCTGTAGTACAGAAACGTAGACAAAAAGAACTGACCCGCAAGATACCTACTTCATCAAGATATTCTGAACCCGATAACTTCAGAAAGTATTGAGGAAATCTTTGTCGTAAGTCCCGCTCAAGAATCATTTTAAGAATATTTTTATTATTTATAATCAACATGCTGTTTTCATGCGACTTCGTCTGCGCAACTTTATAAAATATGGCTTGAGTTACTCGCTGATAACGTAGCTTTCTATAGGAGAAATAATTTTTAAAATCGGTCTAGTAGTTTTTAAGTTTAATCATTATACTCGTAAACAAAAATAGAAATCTACTCTCTCTATAATGTTACCAGCTGTTGCACGCGACTTCGCCCGCGTAACTTTATAAAATATGGCCTATATTATTCGTTGATAACGTAGCTTTCTATAGGTGAAAGAATTTTTAAAATCGGTCCAGTAGTTTTTGAGTTAATTAATTACAAAATACAAATCTATCTTTTTACTATGAACTTGCGTCTAGCATCGGCCCTTGTGACGTCATCCACTTAGCACGGGCGAACTTGAAAATTTGAATAGCGACCGAAGTTTCGGTGTCAATAACTTCGGAAATACTGCATCGATTTTGATGAAACAAAAACTTTTCACATGTACATAACCATAGCTCTGATATTATGTGTGTTTTATAGTCATTTTCAAACCCATCGGTCAGACCCATTAAGAAAATTTAACAAGATTTTAATTGCTTTAAAAATTTTTTTTTTTTTAATTAATCCGAGGTATTAGCACTGGAGCCTTCAAAGCGACAACTTATAAACAAAAACTTACGAACTAACTTACACACTAACTTATACTAAGCAACTTTCACTAGAGACCGCTTATACCGTAGTCGGTAGAGCGAAGGAACTAAATGGTTTCCGAGAAAGGAAGTTGCTGGGAAGTTATTTATATAATAAATTGCTTATGGATTAAAAAAAATTAAGGTCTGTGTCCACTTATATGAAAGGAAGAGGTGATTTTTTAAAAATTTATATAATAAATTTATTGATTTAATATCAAGGAGATCATAGATTCCAAATTATAAGCTATTTTATTACTTGTCTTTTTCGTCAATTTGGACTGTATCTACAAAGATTAAAGTTAAATGAAATAATTAAAAAAAAAAATAATAAGCTTCCATTATTAGCTTTAGTTTTAAGTGATTATTGTAAACGGCCAAAGTAAATGTCTGGTAACTGGTATTTATGAAATTCGATTTCTAACAGATCTATAAAATTCCTAATTTATAAAACAAATATAATAAAATGTAACATTATTGCAATAACAAGATCGTTTTAAATAATATTTTAGTGAAAAAGGACCGTGGAGTATTTTTTGCTACATACCTCCACTTTGTGTTGAAGCGGAATGTTGATGGAATTTAGAAAATGAATACCGGCGCAAAACAAAAACAGAACCAATGGATATGGCTAAAAATAAAGAACACTATTTGACAAAAATTCATTTTGACAAAAACAATTTTGAACACTAAAAGCGTTTGTGAGAATGGTTTTTAAAATGCGCCAAAGTTAAAATTCCTACCTGCACAATCTTAATTGTCGTTGGATCGATGTTTAAGTCGAATTGCGGAGCGATTTAATCTCGCTCTGGGGTTATTCTACAACAAGCTTAGGAGCTATTAAAGATTTCGATTCAAATAAAAACACTTATCAGTTTAATACCATTCCTCGAAAAGCTCACAATGGGTGCAAACTTTTATTTGCCAATCTTTTGAAATACACTAAAAGATATTACTTTTAAAGGTTGATTTTATAAAATACCTACTAAAAGTTATTATAATTAAACAAATATTAACAATACCTAACACTTCTCTAGCGAAAAACATTATGGAGTTGTGACGGTAGCCATCTACCATCAAGTGATTTGTCAGCCTGTCTGCCGATCTTTACCTATAGATATAAAATAAAATCATAATAATAATTTTCGCCGTCCCATCATTTGCTAGGGACAATCTCTTTTCATGTTAATTTGCTTGTGTATTGAACCGTATTGTAAATGCATTTTGTTAATGTGCCCCTTAGATATTGGGACCATTTGCTTACTAGGTCATATTGCTAATAGGACGAGATGCTTATGGGCCGCTTTGCTTTTAGGACGTTGTGCTCATAGGGTGTTTTACTTAAATGTCTTTCCGATACGAAGCTGATTTGATTTGGACATAAGATTAAATCTGGAATAACCCAGCTAAGTACAAACTCAGGCGCCGCCTGCGGCCACCTCAGATCACTGTTATTACCACCAGCTCCCGAGGTGAGCGACTTCTGCAATTGATTTTTATCGTGACGACATTATTACTAAACTCGACCGATAAAAATAATATGTAACGCTGCATAGAGTGTAATTAAATATAATTTTTACCTGCAGCTCTTCGTTCTTTGAATTATTGCATAATAGTAACTGATCAATTAAAGTTGAGATAGAATCAGTAAGAAATAATTTAAAGGCTAAACAAGTCTGCAAATTAATTGGAATGCAGTTATAATGTGGAATAATTATAAAATAAACACATTTTAAAACAGTTAAAATTTTGGAATACTTGTCGCGCGTCGTAATGGCATACTTAGTTGAAATTAAAAAAAAACTTTTTATAATTATAAAAAGTTCCTATAAGGAATAAGGAATTTATAAGGAACTGATGTTATAAATTTATTGTCCCGTAACCTTCTACCACTCACAAGCCCTCAAAGAAAAGAATATTTACTAGTGTAAAATTTATATGTTCATAGGATATTTATATGAATCATACGAAAATACAAAATAAGTAACACTCTTTCTCTCTCTCTCTCTCTGTCTGTCTTCGAAACCTATTTACTAAGTAAATAACAGTTTCTCTTGAAAACCAATATTGGTGAATTTTAGTATAGTAGAGATAGATACTCGTAGTTAGAGCTACCTTTTGTCGCAAAATAAAACTTGAAGGGGGTGAAATAGGGCGTGAAAGTTTGTTAGGGGAACCAAAAAACTATTTCATATTTAATTAGTTTGAAGACTGATAAAAGTTGGAGAAAAAAATGGCTACTAGAAACAGGATTTTTTTTTGTTAGCAATTAGAGCCCTACCTCACCGGGACGCCACGGCCACGTCGCTGGCGACGTAGGTGTGCTACCCACAGTCGCCAAATTGAGTGGCCAGTGGCGTCTTGGCTACCGTCTGTCAGTCAGTTCTCTCAGATTTCGTATAGAGAATGGACGCTTTTGTATTTCAACAATGAACCTTCGGTATCGAAACTCATTCTTTTTACTATAAAAACACACAAAATTTAAACATAGAACACGCGTGCTACCACCGGTTTGGACACTGAATGAGTGAGACGTAGTTTACTCGCATACATTTTACTGGCGACGTCGTCGTGTCGCCAGTCTCCACTCTCCACGCAGAGAGCCGACACTCGTGGCCACGCTTCCAAACTGGCGTCGCTTCCAAGCCGTCGCCGAGTGCGTTATCTGCCATACATTTCAATATAAATTGTTGGCCACGTCGCCGGCCACGTGGCCTTGGCGTCCCGGTGAGGTCCCTGGCGCTTAGCAACACTAGTTAGAAACCAACAGCTGATTATTTAAAAAAAATTAAAATTACTGAGAATGGATTAAACTTTATTAATTTTTTAATGAAACTTTTACTACCGAGCGGATTAGGTACAGTACCTACTGTTATTTATGAGGATAACAAATAGGCTAGACTTAATAAATATAATCGAACGAAGTCGCTATATTAAAATAAATTATGTAGTATTGTCAAATTAAAGGCTTCATCTAATCTCTAAGATCAAATTTATAATATCTAATAATAAAAGATAAATAAAAAGGTTCGAGGCTATAAGATAATGTAAAAAAACCGTGGAACTGTCGAAACGGAATAATCTGACATTGCCGATCGTGTCGATCGAAACGCAAGCAGAGAATGAAGACGAAATTTATGCTCTAACTTTCGCACGTTTACTTTTCTTATCTTTGAATGTGTAATCCTCTGTAATGTATGGCTTTTTAAAAAAGGATTTTTAACAGTAGTGATGCCTTAAAAACTAACTCGTAACACTGTAATTAATAGCTGTTACAGGTATGTACAAAGTTTTTTACACTAATAATGATAAGAAACAGCAGTTTAACATTTCTACTATAAGGTGTAATTTTTAAGTTTATCATTTAAAAAATGATTTTTTTTTAATGTTTTAATTTAAACTCTTTTTTATATAAGGATAGAACGTTTCCTCCCCGCTTTGTAATAATATACACCAACAAAGCCTATGTCCATTTGGTATGGGGAAATTCAAATAATGAAAGGATTTCCCTCTAATATTGCATATATAGTGATTCTGATAATTACACCCACATATTCACGACTTAATTTATTATACCAAGATATTACTTAATTCTCCAGGAAAGATTTATTTTAATTTAGAACAAATATTAGGTTGATTGAACCTCAGAATTAGTAATAGTTAAAATATAATTAATTAAATCAAACGTATTAGGATCACAAGCTCAAAATATTCTTATTATAAAAAATAAAGCTATGTGTAAATAGCGAAAGAAATGTGAAGATATCACAATAAAGCAAAAACCATGAATAAACTAGTGCAGTCAGAAGCTGCAATGACAGTTCCATTTTTTTTTTCACCTCTGGGAACGAATAGTTTCGCTACTGTCTTTAAACGTCTTGATAATTATTGCCCTAGCATCCTTTAGACATTTGCAATAGTGTAATGGCAGATACCAGTTCCCAGCTCGTCCCTTCGACGCATTCACCGTGGGTGGCGTTTACTCGCTCTGCGCTTATCATGCACGGTCCTTAATGACAGCTATTTGGTAATGGGCTCACGACTAACGCACGAAGATACTTTTATGATAATTAGTGCGATCCAATATTTATTTGTGAAGTTTTATAGGCCGCCCTTTAATCTTGAGTCTTGTTTATATTATTGGCCCGGCTTCCTTAGCGGTCAAAGTAGCATACGTTTTCAATTATACCAATTTAATGTCTCTGAGTAAGCATCGGTGTTTGTATTTTAAACTTAAAGTACAGAGTATTTAACATTTTCGATTTAATTACTGCTTTTACATTTTTAATTAATATCAGCGTAGCGCTCACTTGATAGCTCCTCATATTATGGTAAAAAGTTGTGGAATAACTTTGTATGCGGATTGCATTTAGTCGCTCTTTGGAGACCTAAGGTAGATGATGATGGTAAATGGGATAGTAAAAATCGATACTTTTAACTATAAGTTAATTTTAAACCCATTTGCAAATCAATCTTTTTCTTTTTAATTCTAATTCTATGGAGAGACCGCTGGGCTGTCACAGTCTATCAATTGTCAAATCATAACAATTAGTGACGCAAGAAATGTGACATGCCATGATAATCAATCATGTCATAAGACACAACATAGAGTAATATGATGGTAATATGTAACCTCTATGTGTAAGTAAAATGTTGTCAACATTGTACTTTTAAGACATCGAAAAGTTTGTCTACCATAGAGCAACAAGTTCGTTTATGTTTACTGCTCTAAGATGTCTACATAATTTTAAAAAATAAATTTCATATACAGAATCAAATAAGTATAATAAACCTTAGTGACGGCCTTATTGTTTATTCATGTTATAAATTTCAGCTCATTAGTTTTTCGTAACCTCCACTTTTTTTTACAAAAATAACAGGTATTCATCACACTGTTTCACTTAATAAAGTCTTAAAAAGTTTTTCAAAATTTATTAACCAAAATTATTCAATTAAAATTTTTGGTAACGTAGTCTTAATTATCAGTTTAAAAGACTAGTAGAAGCACGGTCGATCATACGAAAATTTAATGAAATTTATGTTAGGAGAAACGCTAGTATATATTTTTACATATTGCATTTTATTTTTATCTCTTAGCGAACTAAGAAAACCTCATACCTACATACTCTCATCTCTTTAAAGGGTTATTTTTTTTTAAATTTCAAATATAATATTGTACAAAGAGATTTGGTGATAAAACTGACAATAAAGTGAGAAGAAATGAAGACAAAGGTCGAAGTAATGCCGCTTTATCTAACGACTGCCGAATATATAGGCGCCAAGCATCACTCCGTCATTAGAGGTAATCGACGCAATTTTTCTCACATTTTTTCAACGGAGACCGTACGCACTTAGAGCTTTAATTCACTTCCATCACCTTGCGTAGAAAAAAATGATTGATGCTGACTGGTAACATGAGAGACTTTTTACCAAATTGCGACATGTTTTTATGTAGTCATTAACTATTACATACAAAGCCACGGGGCTCTATAATGCAAATAAAAAAAACATGTAAGCACGCAACTCGAAACCTGTTTGAGGATGTAAAAAAACGCAATTATCAACTAGTAAAGCTATTCATCACTCACTCCGTGTGTTTGTCAAACCGTAGGTTATGTCACCACAGGAATGATTTAAAAATTAATATACTTTAGTTAATTACTTACCAGAATATGTCTTTACATGATTTTCCTTTAAGTTTCTATTTGAGATTCTCCTTTAGGTAAACAGTCATTATAGGCTCCGTTGGTACATCCTCATTAATATTTTAAATGTGAATAAGAGTTTATTTCTTTGTATGTTACTCTTTCACGCCTTAACTAAACTAAAAAATCAATCGTCATAAAAAAATGACAAAATTTTCGTCTAAAAACAAAAAACTAGTCCTGAGGGTTCCCGAGTACCTTTCATCTGTTCATCTAAAATTAAATATTAAAAATCAACGCTCGACAAAAATATATTAGCAATCAACTCAAGCGAATGAAGTCGCGGGCAGAAGCTTTGTCTGTTGTTAAAATTCTGTTTGAAAACCTTCGCATTTATTATTTTTAGACGATACCTCGACAAACCTTTTTCCAGTATAAAAAGTATTCTAGTATGACATATAGGATAACATATACAATTAACAGAGAATATATGTTAATCCAGGTAATAAACTATCTATGTGCCAAATTTCATCCAAATCCGTTGAACCGTTTACACCCCGTTGAAAGGGTAACAAACATCCATACATCTATATTATATTAGTAGGATATATTAATATACTGGACGTTTTCCATACAATTAGGTGTCCGACATCGCATAACGCTCACCGCAGCGTTGTGCGTTTCGATCAAGAGACCAAAGCTACGAAGTTCGCCGGGTCAGCTATAGTTAATATATATATTATGCATCGAATTTTATTTATTTTCTCCATAGATTTTCTCTCTGAATGTACTCTAACTGAGTACTTACTCAGTTATAGTACGTACTCTAACTGATACTAAAATTAAAATAATCCTAAAATATAAACAAATAAACGAATTCACGGATAATTCTAGCATGATTTCAAATTGATACAAATCGCATTATTTAATTCAAATTAAATTTGTAATACTGACCAGAAATAATAACATTGACAACAGTATCAATACTAATAATAAATCTGTAAGTGTAGGTATTGTATGTATGTATGTTCCTCCATATAACTCAAACAAATTAACCGAATCGTGAAACTTGGTAGATAAACATTTAGACGTACGGGACACAGGATAGGCTACTTTTTTTCTTTTTCAACGCGGCCGAAGTCGCAGGCACCAGCTAGTTAATAATAAAGAGTTTTATGGTAATTGTCACGAATGTATTTTATAGGATTCTCGAAACAAATAAATCGAAACATTTTTCAATGGAAAGTTCAATGATAGTTCAACGTTGACGGCCTAACCTAGGAGGTTTTCACATCTCTTCAGTATATAAATGTTTCGTAAGTGTCTTTATTATTAATAACTAGAGTCCCGCTGCCGGCTTCGCCCGGGTGCTATTTTTATATTATACAAACTTTCCCCGGTTATACCTACTCTTTCCATTTGTCAAAACCGAATTAAAATCTGTCTACCCATTCTTGAGTTTTTGCGAGACTAACGTAAGGCAATTGTTTGTTATATAAAGATTAAATTAAATTTTTAATTAAGATTTCATACCGGTTTACTTTACCTACCATTTGGCAATACTGTGTACGGCATAGAGTAACACACAGATTTGGTTAACGCATAAATTTCACTGGCATTGCTTTGTAATTATATTTCAAAGTGAATTCACAATTTTGTGCATAGTACAAAATAAATTTTGCATGTTAGTTGACGTTATATTACCACTTTGTTGAACTTCATTTAATTTTACTTCTCCATAATTTTAGCGGTAATGTTAGGGAACAAAATTGTATAGTCCGGAAAAAATACACCAACTGTAATATTTATGCGCTGCAAATCCTTAAAGAGTAATTCAAGTGAGTAAATGAAATTGACTCCTGGTCATGAAAATGATGATCATGAAAATTCATGAAAATGAAAGTGAGTAAATAAAATTGAGATGCTGCAATAATGTTGCGGTCCTTAGTAGGAATAAGGATTTAGGAAGGGATAAGAAGGGAACTCACCGAAAAACAGCATACATGCTGTTATTTCAAGGTGGTCTTCTGTGAGACAGGCTGAGCAAAATGACTGCTAAATCCAGTGTGAATGCAACTACTATTCAAATCCAGATTAGACCAAACTCTGAAAAGTTCATTTCGAAAGTTGAGCATTCTAGGAATTGATCCCGGGATCCCTGAGATGGAACGTTAAGGCAATCAACCTAATCACTCATCCAAGGGGCACAGTTCTTGTAAAGAATCACATAAAGTCACAGGTGTAAACTATAATCACTAATTTTTGTAATGGCTGTACATTAACCTTCTACATTAACACAAACAACATCATAGCCGAATAAGATGCCCTGGCTAATGTAATAAGATAAAGGATAAGTGATAAGGAAAGAAGGAATGAGAAATGAGAAATTATTAATGAAACACATGCCATTACTTCACAATGGTCTTTTAAAGACCATTGTGAAGTTACTACAGCCAAAGAGGCTGGTCATTATTCTGGTTTATGACCAGAACGGAATTTGCCCTGCCACTACTAGCTACTATGAACTTTAAGCCGATAATACAGTTAAAAGTAAACATTATTTCATAGTACGATAGTCTATAGGAACTGCAAAATTCACAAATAATTGCCAGCCATAAAAATGTTTAGAAGCTCCAAGGCTTCCAAGAAAACAGTTGCTAAGAAGAACAATTTGATAAACTTTAGAAATAAAAAGTTTTTAAAACTGTTATTAACGGATATTAAAACTTAATACTGGGTTATTTTTATGTTCATCTTTAAAACTTATATATAATGATTTATGTTATTATAAAGAAAGTATATTTTCTATATCAACATCTATGATTGAATAAGAATACTCGTAAATCAATACTAATAAATAATCTGTAAAGGTTGGTCATGGAGTAAGTTACTTTGTTTTCAGAAATATCGAGTTTATAGGCTCTATACATGACACTGAAACTAAATTGACCATTTTTACAATTTTTTTCTGCATGTATGTATGTGTGTATGTTCCTCCATAACTCTTAAACGAATTAACTGATTTTCATGAAACTTGGTAGATAAACATTTAGACATATGGGACACAAGATAGGCTACTTTTTTATTTTTCAACGCGGACGAAGTCGCGGGCGCCAGCTAGTAAAATAATAATTGTAGTGTCTGTCATTATGAAATTTAAGGTCCGCCTAATAGGTCTTATTTTACAATAATTTTCACATCACCTTTTATATACCTACTCGTATTTGAAGTCATGGTGCTGGAAGAGATTGGTGACACGGGTGGAGTTCCGTACTAATGCCTTCAACTTCATATTACAGGTACTCAGCGGCATTGTCAGGCAATGTTTGTCATCCATATTTCAGGCCCGCATCTTCACATTGTTCGGTCACATATCTCAGCACGATGAGCCGTCCGTTGAGCACCAAAAACCATGATTTCATTAAGTAGTCGCCAAGATTGAAGTTTACTGAGCGTTTGATCAAAATTTTTGTATAGAAATATTTCTTAAGCTTTCTCTGTCACATTGATCTCATTAAAGAGTTGCTATATTTTTGTAAAATACTCACCTTCATCCCAAACTACCGGAATGCCTTTATACGACATGCTCCGTGCGCTTGTCACCCATCGTTTAAGCACGATACCAACTTACTTTCGCATTTCTGTAACAGTGATTCTTGTTAGAACTGTATAAGAATCAAATTTGTCTAAGCTGGAGAACTAATTGCTTCACTTGGTACACGGTCATCTCACTTCTAAGCGGTCAGCTGCGAGCGATGGCTAATTAAGAACCTAACCTCAGAGCCTTCGTAGCCTAAGGCAGACTATATGGAACTAAGTGTGCTTCTGATCTGGTATTCCAAGGAATTAGGTAGGTGGTTATATGTATTTACATTTTACAAAGCTATAATATGATATCCTGAATGTTCCAGTGCAGAGTGTTGATAATTTTGCATGAATTGAATTTTAAATAGCAACTTAGCTTACGTTTAGTATTATCTATATATGCAATATTTGTAAGCTTATATGTCCTATTTATTTTATTAAAAAGTTAATCGAAGTCAACCTATTTTTGATTCAACGGTAAACAGTTAAATATTCTTAATTCTGATCGAAAAAAAAAAACTGTGAAAGTTTGTAAATATGTTTAGAAGTTTGTTTCTCAATGTGGCATACAGATAGTTTATTACCTGGATTAACATATAGCATATAGGATACTTTTTATCCTGTAAAAATGTTGGGTTCCTGTAAGATTTCCAAAAAAACTAACTACAGCGTGTACGAAGTTCCAGGCATAGCTATTTTACAATATTTAAAAAATAAGGAAATCTGAAGCAGTAATCATTATTTGATAAAATATCAATTAAAAGTATTTCGTAATGTCTTGTATTTACGCTCCTTTAGATAGTTTTTATACGCTTTGTTTAGGAATGCTAAAACACTACGAGTATAATATGTGTGGCTGCATTTTGCGAAATATTACTTAGAATACTGAAAATTTTCAGTTGGAAAACGTCTAAGACAGCACATTTAATATTCCCAGTATGTTGAGCTCATCAGCATGCCGTCTGCAAGCCTTGCTCGGTTATTACACCCCAAAAATTGTAATGTGGTTGGAGTCTGTGAATGCATAATTATTTCTCGTGTTTTGGAAGGCACTGGTTTTACATGCAACGAGACTATAATTAATTATACATGAATTCTAAGAAACATTTTCTATGTAAAAAAAAACTATAAAAAATCGGCATATCTACTCTTGTTTTCATGAAATGTCCCACCAAGAACTCCGTTCGATGGGACGAGATTTTATAATTCCCATAACACATTGGTTATGTTATCCCATAACCCCTGTGCTTACTTTGGAGGCCATATTGATATGGTGGGCCAATTGGTGGGTTTAGTCTATGCGATACCTATATATATTTATAAAAAATGTCGTCCTACTTTATTTCTAGATTGTTATTAAATAAATATAACTAATATTAGACTAGTTATTGCCGACCGCCTTGCTCACACCACCTAATAATAAATATTATAAAATATTAACTAAAATTAAAATTAAATTATTTAATAACCAAATTTTATAATAATTTTCAAAATATTCAGTGAAAAAATGTTTTTACATATTGTAAAATATATTATGGTAATTTATTACATATTGTATTGTAATTTATATGTTCAAAGCCAGTTTTATTGACTAGACGTTTGGATTTTTGTCGCATAGAATAACAAAAGTAATAATAATGAAAATTTGAAACAAGTTTATGAGACTTTGGGTTTAAGTGTATTTCCCTATTTGGTACTATAGTACACATAACTTTAACTTTATACAAGAGAACTACTTAGTGCTCACTTGGATAATATTGTTATAAATAAATGATTTGTGAAGAAAGTCGTCTGAAAGACAAATTCGCTCGCTTTGTTTTCACATTTTATACGTAGCCCAATTCAGTTTTCTAGGCACGTCTCGTGGCTTAGCTGATAACAAAGTCCAATATAAAGCCTAAGGGGATGGCTCCGATGCCAGCGAATGCGGCAACTTCGCAGTCTACGCAAGCTGTCTAAGTGTGTCTGCTGACTATTACAAAATACTTGATGCCTTACCAGATCGTCTGATAGCTTAATTATCAAGCTGCACAGAAATGTAGAAAATCTAGATAGTCGCTAACGTCAGCCTCAAGTAATTAATTGGGTTTACGAAATATATTTGCAGGTATATTAATCTATTTTCTATGTACAATCAGTTTTAAAGAAAGATAGCTGATATTTATATTTTTATTGAATTTAACCTTCGATCTGACCTTAATCTGGTCTCAAATCAATTCAATTGTTAATTGAGTATGATTGACAATTAATATTTTTAATATTATAGTTGATACAAAAAATTTTTGATGATATTCAGTGTTGAGGATTATTTTTGATTAAATCTACATATATAAACACTTTAAATTTTTAAATGTTATTTCTATGTTTAATGCGAGCATTTTTGTGAGTTGCATGCATAATAGCAGTGTACTTTCTTAATAAGGGCACGTATAAAAAGAAATAGCCAATCCTAGATTTTAATTTTGATTTGAAATGAAAGTGACGACAGTGACAGAAACCATAATATAATCACTAAATGAACTCTCATTTCCATCGATTTTAGTTTTATATTCAAAATGACACACATTACAAAGCTAAAAGTGTATTAGTAATATCACTTCACAGATTATCTAATGCTCTATGTATCAATTATTCATTTGACATTGTAGTTTACGAATAATTTAATATATAATTAATACTTTTGGCACTCACGTGATAACTTTTTTATTCAGCGAGATGCGCTATCTTCCGTCGCATGTTGTGCGTAGTTCTACGTATTTTGTGTCACTGTCATGTCCAAGGGGCCACGCGGGTGAAATTACAAATTTTGTTTGCTTTATACGCACTCTTAACCAGAACAAGCGCAGACAAAAAATTCAAAATGGTGTTTTTTTTTGTTGTAAATAAGTAAATTATAAACTTTGATATACATTTAGTAAACACAGACACTTCACTTTTATTTATTAGGTATAGAGAAATGAAGACTAGTTTTATAAAAAAAAAAACAATACCTAGTAGAACGAGACATAAGTAAGAATAAAATAATAGCAGGAATAATGCAATGTTTTTCAAAGTTTCCAATGGCAATACGTTTGTTCGAATTTTATTGTTAGATGCCCGCGTGTATCATGCTGGTTTATGATTCGAAACCCACTGTATTTCCAGAAGAAGGTACAGCCTGGCTTCAGTTCTATTTCCAACAAATTTATGTTTTATAAATAATATTTTTTAAATAAATACTTCATTTGTAGTTAACAAAACTTATAACTTGTTTTAATATTTAACAAAAAACATATGATATCTATTTTATTATACCTTAGTTAGGACATTCATTAAAATTTGTATCCAGATCAGCACCGTACAAATTTAGCCGCAGAAAACAATTTAAAAGTAAAATTTTTGGTGAACATATTTTTTTATTAAAATCACGTACAGATATTTAATAAAATTGGATTATGACTAAATTATAACTATTTTATGAACAAAATAATTTCAAATTAGAATTTCAAAGTAAATATTCTGTATTTATTCAAATTACATCAATCAATCAATACTTAACTTACTAATAATAAATTTGTAAGTGTAGATATTGTATGTATGTATGTTCCTCCATAACTCCTGAATTTCATGAAACTTGGTAGATAATTAGACGTACAGGACTACTCTTTTCTTTTTCAACGCGGGTGAAGTCGCAGGCTCTACCTAGTACATAATATTTATTTGAAGTTCCTCTGTTGGTCAAAACGCAAATATATTTTTTCAGTTCACTACGACGACTAACTGCAAATTAACATTTCCTGCACATCGAAACAAATGAACACAATTTTATAATATTGAATTTGTAATGCACGTATCTGCGAACTATACCAAATGCGGAGTCGACATACAATAAATTTGCCGACGAAATAGACGTGCGTGCCGCGTTCGTGTATCTGTGTCTACCTACAAACAGTAAATAAATTTTATTGTGTGCACCGAGTGGGCTATGTGTCTTTATTGTAGTATTTACTTGTAACAGTTTACTAGTGGCGTGTAGGTTTGCTACGTTTTAGTTTTCAACATCGAATGTACTGCCCGCACAGTGCAAGTATATTTGCAAAAGTTTAATGGCGATTTTTAGAGGTCTCTCATGGTCGACAGACAGGCTGACGGTCCACTCGATGGTAGGTGGTTACCGTCGTCTATAACACAAGCAACGCCATAGGTGCACTGCCGACCATAGAAGGATTAAAGATAAGGGATAAGGAAGGAATAGGGTAACAGGCTCACTCACCGAAACGCAACAGCACATATGCTGTTATTTCACGATGGTCTCCAAGACCAGAGTAAATTTTGAAAAGTTCATTTCCAAAGTTGATCCCACCGGTAATCGAACCTAGGTACTTAAATAAATGGGAAAAGGAGAAATAAAAATTTGTAAAGTGCAATAAGGAAATTAGACTATCTTGATATAATTTAATACGTATTTGTCTATAGGATTTTTTAATGCCATCAGATCCTGGTATACCTCTATCAATATTGTTTTAATAGTGCCATATCAATCAATCAATATACTAATAATAAATCTGTAAGTGTAGGTATTGTAATATGTAGGTTTTCACGTGTATAATGTAGTATACAACTAGCACATGAAAATATCACATGAACCTAACATTTTTTTAAGATAAAAAGTGTCCTATATGTTTGTGGCGACCATGTGGCGACGTCCTTTAACAAACTTTTTGGTTGTTTTTCGTTTTAGTTTTTGTTCTACTTCCTTGAAAGAAGAAACGCGAATACGACAGTGCACATCTGTCGCAGCTACATGTTAATCCAAATATTAAAAAAATACGATTTACTATTATTATATCATTCAGTTAAACAAAATCACGTGGGAAGCTATAAATAATTCCTGATTGGCAATCATGAGAACTCCCCGTTCAGTTTATTTTAGTGTCACCGCGATGAAAAGTGTCCATGTCATCGCTTCATCTGTCACACATAAATTGTTTACTTAACGACGAACTGTCAACATAAAGTATAGAATGCGTTTATAAGATTTTAATAGTAATTTTGGCCCCTTTTTATTGTGCTAGTTGCATTTTATGATTTAGACTAAACGTTCCGGGTTATTTATTTGTCGAAGACAATCTTTCGCTGTCTACTAAGTACGTTTACTTAGTATACCTACTAAACTTAGGAGACAGCCACTTGTTGTTACTTAGCTCAGAGAATGATGGGGTTGTCATATGTTTGTAATAAAAGTGCCAAAAATTAAAAAGATAATAAAAAAAAACCTTAAAAAAAGTCCGTTTAGAATTAAACAGTTTGCTTCTTGAATGAAAATTATTTTATTTAGTTTTAATTTTGTTTTTTTTTTCTGACGTTAGAAAGCTCAGCATAGACGATTTCGTGACAAAAGTTTGCCACGTCACAGAAATGTTATAAAAAAATGCACTTTAACAATATAATATATTCAGTTTAATAAAATCATGCATGCAATTTCGTAAATGAGGATTTTACGAGTGAAAAATTATTCATGGTATTAATTTGATAAAATATATGCAATTAATTTTGAGTGTAAATTTTGCTTCATAATGTTTGTGCTCTATTGGTTTTATATCGAATATAAAATAATAAAAAAGACTGTATACCTATATAAAAAATTGCTGGTTCTACGAAAAAGTTTTAAAAATTATGTAAATTAGATACTTACTTAAAGATACAAATGCAGAAGAAAGTTCTCTTATATTTAGTGCAGTGAGTAAAGTTAACTTCGCTCCGAAAGTTACTAAGTAGGAGTAATTTTAAAACAATTAGTCGAACAAAAATCACTATATTTGTGTACACGACATACATAACTTAGCAAATCTATAATAACTGCCTCCGCGTGCTGTTCCCTATTGTTTTATGTAAATAAATCACGTAGGCGGGTTGTCACAAATTACAGAGTGTGGGGCTAGCACATGGGCAAAGTACTCTGAGACAATCGTTAATAGTAGGTCAGGACACAACCCTAGTTGTAGCTGCAGGCTGTTTGCGGTAAGGCTTACATGTTACCGATTCTCTTGAACTCTGAATTGCGAAGTTCACTAACCTCTGCCTGCTACGAAGAAGAAATTGGATTTAATTCTATTTTATGACATATTGTGTTTGTGTTTCAGAGCGGCTGGGTGCGGTACGTTTCGTCATAATCCGGGCAACACGTCTCGTGTGGTAAATCTTAATTTCAACTCCACAAAATAATACTAGGAAATAACAGCACATAATATGCTGATATCTCGATGCATTATTATGAGATGTCAAAGCCAATCCCATTCGTCTGTTCTCGGTATATAATTGTTATATTAAAGTATAAAATAGACAAATCGTCTCCGCTAATGAGATAAATTTTAAAACGACAAGAAATCCTACTAATATTATAATGCAAAAGTTGTGAGGTTGAAAACAGTTAAACGGATTTGGATGAAATTTGGTACACAGATGGTAATCCTGACAATAAACTATCTCATTGTCGAATTTCATCCAAATTCGTTCAGCCGTTTTCGCGCGAAAGAGTAACAAACGTCACTCTTAACAAAGTTAACTCAAAATTTATTAATTCTCAGACGGTACGAAGTTCGCCAGGTCAGCTAGTATTAAATAAGTACGACCACCCATTGGAACCCGTCGAATAATTTAACAAACAACAAGAATATTTACGTGAGAGCAAAATCTAAGCATAAGTTATTCACTGTTTCTATGAGCGTGTCATATTTTAATAACTTTGAACGTAGCCACATAAAATTAACGTCAAACATTGTACGCATCGGTTTTCGCATATTGCATATGACACTTGACTCGGCTTGAAAATTTGTAATCATTTGTAATTGTAATTGAGATGGGAGGACTTGGTACGGAACATAAAATTTTACGAGTGTTGTCATTCGTTGCATTTTACGATATGAGCTAAAATATGCTTTCTTACATTACTAGGAACCCGGGACTTGTTCACAATGAATTATTTATTTGTCAATTCAGACACGAAAATTCATTACGCGCAATGCTTTGTCTTTACCGGAGCGGTTCACTGTAAAGATGTAAGAGAGACCGTCTGGAAAATTGTAAATCTCACTTAACGACGCATAAATACGGACTTAGTCCGTCTCGGTTTTGGCATTTTTTTCTTTATAGCTCAATCCTCAACACATTTTTACGTGTTCCTTTTTTCGTGTAGGTACACTAATTTAAGGTGCAATAAGCACGCGCTTACGAATGACTGAACTGGATACTTTCACTGATGGAATTGGATGGAAGTATCTTCACATCTGTTACTGCGTCACTATAAAATATTCTTTAAAACATAACATGTATTAAAAAAGTCAAAAAAATTTTAGTCATTTGTGCAGCCCTTTACGGAAGACATGTCTCGTCCAAAAATTGCAAGTCATTCAACGTATCGTATTTAATAAGCTAACTAAATAATAATCACAAGTAGATCTTATCAATGTATCAACCGAGGAAATTTCTTTAGATTAGTAACGTAAAAGTTTGAAACATTGAAAATTGGTTACTATGTTGCCCCTTAAATGTCACCAAACAGTTATTAAATGTTCATTTTGTTGTTCTTCATTATTGTTTCAACACTGTGCGTTCAGATTGCTTTGTAGGTATAAATAACGAGGCATGTTGAAATATTTAAAGTAATGCTTCTGTGAATGCTAACGCGATCACACCAATCTTGCCTCTGGGGAGTAATAATTTATTAAACACAGGATCAACGGTCTCGACCCCTCGCGTAGCAGTTATGATAAGCCGACCTCTCACATGTCAAATGCAATATTCAAAGAAAGGGAACTCTTTTCATACTCCCGGATCTACTCCCGAGGCGCACCTAACTAACCGTGATAAGAGTCAAAGGAGGGGCCACGTACTGAAACTCTACAAACTAAATCGCCGTCCAACCGAGAAAGACCTCCCACTCTTGGTTATTTCGGAGACAAACCGGTGACTGCTTAACATACAAATACAAGGAGTTACCGTTTTGAAGTTCAATTTAAACTGGTCACTATAACAAATTTTGCGAAATACACGTGCAAGGTTATGAACAATAGCGTTAGCTAGCAAGTAAATTAAACAGTTTTCCTGATTTAAAAACTGAAGATTAATATCTGCCTCCGTGTAAGTTGTGTGCTTTCATTGCAACTGAAATATAGATTTTTAAATCCATCGAATATTGTATGTGAAGTATTATGTCAATAACATACTTTTTATGTTAAGACCAACGAACTTTTACAAATAAGACTTTCGAATAATAAGCAAAAAAAAAACAATAGGCACTAAAAATGTGATTTTTTAAAAAATTAAAATGTGGACAAACAAATGGTAAAATTTAGAATATAATTCTATTAGTTAGTGTTTATCTAACTAAGGAAATTTAGTCTTGAAAATAGGAATATCTAAATTTTAGTCACAAACTTAATATCTAAAGCTGTGAACATATTTGTAGGTAAATATAAATCTTTGTTAGCTCCGTTGAACGTTGGTACAGTAAGCAAAATCATAACAAAACTCCTACCGATTACTGTAATTGAGGCAAAACTCCCTGGAAAGTGGTTTGAGCACTTACACCGTTTTACTTGAGCTCTGTATTCCGAGTTTTATCCCACTTACGGCACACTAATGCACTTTTTCGTTGTGGTAGCAAGCCCACTAATAATGTAGTCCATTAGTTGTTTTAACCAACAATGAAATAGTGATGGGAAACCCAAATGTCGACAATAAAAATAATTAACAATATGGACATAGAAATTTCCACCCATAAACCGTTTAGCTAAACATAAAACTAATAGCTAATGGAAGCTTTTTATATCATAATAAGTATGATCGTGTGATACCATTTTACAATTTTGTTCCAGACATTTGTATGAGATGGAGTTTTTTGTTTGTTATTTCACTAATAAATCTAAATCCACGTAATGGATTTAGATGCTAATATTATCTATATTCAAACGCGAAAGTAAAATTGTCTTTTTTTATATATATTAGTGATGTATTAATATATATAAGAATCGCAAAATAACCACACGTGACCATAAGAGATACTAGACTCAATTTACTACCTCCTTATCCCTTATCCTACCAAAGTCGAGAGCAAATTTGAATGAGTGTGTTAGTACGCAATTATTGCTTGTAAGCCTGTCTACCTTTACATAAGAG
The DNA here is from genome assembly GCA_945859745.1 of Synanthedon formicaeformis. Taxonomy (NCBI): domain Eukaryota; kingdom Metazoa; phylum Arthropoda; class Insecta; order Lepidoptera; family Sesiidae; genus Synanthedon; species Synanthedon formicaeformis. The sequence goes on along the minus strand of OX243967.1, from coordinate 5,116,068 downwards.
AAAAAAAAACTTATAGGATAAGAATCTTTTTTTCATTTAGGTAGATATAAAAATAATAAAAATCTAAGAATAAAAAAGGGATTATAATATAACAAACCATAAAGAAAATTCAAGTGAATGTTAAACCGATAAAAAACGAAATAAGAATAAGAAAAAAATATGAATGCACTTGGATCACCACTAGTGTTTATCTAGCTTTAATCAAGTTGACCGTCAGCTTGCCTGTCTCTTATCATAAAAATGCTTTACAGCTAATTACAATGACAATAAAGGCCTTTGAACAAACGGAATGTTTAATAAACTTTCTCACAGCGGTCGTACTGCTCACAAGTACAATATTGTTACAACGGCGACATAAGTTCATGTCAATGTAAACATTTACTTCTTGGAATCAAAACCATCGAACGGGTAATAGAGTTTACTGAGTACATAGCAAATAAAATAACAAACGGTGTACTGTAATGACTGTGCACTCGAAGAGCCGGTACCGACACAGTCTGTTTTATATCATCTACATTTCTATATAGGTATAAGTTCACAAAAAAAATAACCATATGGGACTAATGCTCGATGCCATAAGGCCATACTCACTGAATAAACCACATGCTAACATTTTACGGTAGTTTTTAGAAATTTCACTAGATCCATGATGGATCTAACGTGTTTTTTATCTTACTAGATCGAATTTTGAAATACATTCAAATAAAAAAGGGTACAGTAGTCAATGACGCCAGACGGAGTACCTAATTTATGAATGCAGTGTGCCCTGCCCCTAATAATCCTTGCTAATATTATAAATGTGAATGTGTTTGTTTTTTTGTTACGCTGAACCGATCAAAAACTACTGAACCGATCACCATGAAATTTTGCATACACGTTGTCTAGGACACCAGAAAGGACATAGGGTACCTTTCATCGTTCAACGCGGACGAAGTCGCGGACACCTACTTAGTATATGTATGAAAAAATTATGGTAAATTTTATATCAGTTTCTTTTTTCATTTCTTTTCTTCGTTAAGACATTGATCGTAATAATTATCAGTATTGTGTACACACCAGCGTATTACACGCAATCTAACCGATCAAGCTCATCAAGCCCCTTCATTTACGGTTGCTAAAGCATGAAGATCGACATTTTATAGGATATTTTTTTTGTGTAATATAAATACTAAGTAATATAATTTCATCAATGATATTCAAGATCATCAAGATGCGAAGCGAAGCAGTGGAGAGACACGGGCTGATGATGACGGTGAATGATCAGAATATAAAGTTCCACACTGTTCCATAATGGCATCAAATTCACTTTGTAAATAGATATGGATACACAGTTAGACATACTGAAGCTCGCCAAGTATTGATTTTTATTATAATTAGTACTTACATCCAGCAATTTACTCTTAAATTATTCACTTTATGAGTCTCGGTGGCGTCAATTTTCCTTTGGCAACTGCACATTTGTATGCGTACGGACATTAATTTTTTATGCATATTAGAAACCAATTAGTACCTAAATTACTTGAGATGAGCAGGTTATTTGTGGTATAAATTTTTATCTTAAAAGAAAATCTTCGTGATCAGTTCGCAATTAGTCTAATGAGAGTTTTGAATGGTAACGGCTCCTTTGGAAACTGGTAACATTAATATAGGATAACATTTAATGAGTGGATAAAGAATTTCAAGTAAAACTAAATGCCGTCTCTGTACAGATATTAATCACAAGCAATTCTAGCTACTTATTGGAACAGTAAAAATACATTAAGCGACTTAAAAACGCGATAAAGACTTAAGCTCTTGTCACAGTGCAGTACAAGTAGCAGGTGCCCAACAATTTATCATTGCCATGACTAATTGTTTATTCATCGCGATAGAGTTCCTACCTTATATTTTAACCAGAAACGGATTAGTTCATTTATTATGTTAATTAGTGTTACTCGTAGTAGAGTTATGTGTAAATATTATGTTAAAGGCGGTATACTAAAATGTTACCTTCTTTGGGGATGTTTTATGCAAATTTATACAAATAGGTAAATAAATAGAAATGGAGTGTCTATCTCCAATTTAGATGAAGAAAAAAAGTTTTTGTCTGCCATAGTTTCTAGGTATGTTTTTTTAAGGTTTAGAATAAATTTTCAAAACTATATTTGAAAGAATACGTGAACGTAAACAAAATTAAGGAGTATTATTATATTACGAGTAAAGCTCAACAGCTCGAAAGCTTTGCTGGCCACTTATTGTTTATGTGAAAGTCGTCAGACTGCCTGTCCTCTTGAAGGCTACCGTCTTGAAGTTAGTTTTACTTGTTGTTCCATCACTATTTAGTGGTATCGTTTTATACCCACCGTACCCTCCGTACCAGTTGGTATCACAGGTGGTCCGCAACGAAAACAAGCAACACCATAGGTGCTGCAAATGCGCTGCCGAATATTAATTCGGATTAAGGACAGAGATTAGGAAGGGATAGGGAAATGGGCTCTGTCATACCTTACTCACTTACCAAAACACAACAGCACACGTGCTATTATTTCACTGTGGTGACCCTGCCGGGAATCGAAACAGGGACCACTCATACACCAAACTCGTGAAAGTATTATTAACTGTAATAAATAATACAGTGATAAACATATACTCGTATTATAAATATTATGCAATTTCGCTCGGATAAAAATATCAAAAAAAGAAAATTTTTATTAAAAACCTTTTAAAACAAATAAATTTCTTTATTATTATGATTTGGCTGATTTTATTCAATATGCAATTTGCCTTTCTTTTTAAAGCAAACCACACTTAAAAAAATCCTGAACCACATTTAGAACTTAGAGTTTTCAAATTTGTTCTGGTTTACTATTGAAGTAAATGCGAGTTGTAGTGAGGTCAAGCTTTCCGTTTTCGTAGATTTGTTTTCCATTTTCCGACTATTCCCTGATGTACAAGCCGTTCGTAAAGATTTTCTACACCATTGAACATGACCCTCAGCTCAGTGATAACATTATTCAGAACTGAAGGGCATTAAAATAGAAAAGATATCGAGTTCTTTGCAATTTGATATAACAACTAACATTTAGTTTTGTCCTAACTATAATGTTATAAAAACGAAAGTGATATGGTTTGTTTGTTTGTTACGCTTCCACACCTTAACAATTTAAACGATTATTATAATTTTTTGTGTGTGTTATAGGCGACTGTAGCTACCTACCATGAAGTGGACCGTCTACCTGTCTGTCAACCATAACATAAAAAATCTACGAAAAAATTACTTCCAGTCCAGTACAACTGTGCAGTACTAAATAGAAAACAATGTAAAATGTGGTGACGTCCATCCCTCGTAAAAATTCACATTAGTCATAAACAGGTGACTATATTTTATAGCTTTGGGCGCACCGCCTTGAACCCCATGATAAATTTGCATAGGCAGTCAATCAGCGTGCAAGGTTGACACGCGAAAACAGGCACGCATGTTTTATAAAATGGTACTGTTACGGTTCGTTCCCCATGGCACTTATAATCGTGTGACAGACACGTAACAAAGTTCAACCCTCCTGTCGGGCAGTAAATACAGCAACAATTGATGTTAGAAAGTAGTTAGATTATTAGGTTTAAATTTTTAGACTACTAACTGGAGCCCGCGACTTCGTTGGCGTTGAAACTGCGTTGAAAAAATAAAAATTTAACGCCTGACATCTTTATATCTGTAACGTTGTTAACATCGCACACATATATTATTACCTGTTTAGGATACTAAACATCCTTAAAGAAATGTTAGGTTGATAAAAATATACAAAGTTATGGCAGTGCATACAGAAAAAAATGTAAAAATCATCAGTATCATGTGTAGAACCTATAAACACGATATCTTTGAAAACAAAATAACTTACTCCATGACCAACCCTTACAGATTTATTATTAGTATTGATTTTCTCAACACGGGCAGTAGCTAGTAAAATATAATATATACTGTACATTTTAAAATCGTAGTACAAGGATGCATTTGGGTTCATAGGTTTAACTCGACTAGGAAACATTCACGATTTATAATATCCCAACACTTCATTGCAACACGCCATGTTCCGGCAACGTCACATTGTCAACGCGCGCGCAACAATGTCACGTGAAATTTGAATAGAATTTATTAAAGTGTCGTGCGCCTCCCCAAAGGTGTCCACGACACTTCAAAACATTCACCGATTAGGCTTTTAACTTTTTAAACAATGGCATTCTTTTCCTTAAACAGCTTTTACTGAATTTTTACATTCGTTTTTTAACTGTGTGCGTGCATGTGTCATCGTAGCTCTCAAACGAATAGACCAATTTTGATGTATTTTTTTTAAGTGAAAACTTCTTTAGGCACATTGGGCAGTTGTGGTTTGGGGAAAAAAGTACTGAAGAACACTGAAAGAGAAAGAGTTTTCACTTCAGATGTTTTCCTACGACTGACAGTTTTCTTTTTGTTTGAAAGCTGACGTAATTTATTATAGAAATAAAGATGTCGTAACATTTATAAAATATTACTATAAATGTTGATAGGTTGATTAGATAACAATTTATAAAAAAAGTTTTTGAATATTAGATTCTTCTATAGACACTAACTAAAATAACTGACTTGGTTTTACATGAGATCTCACAACTTTTTATAGTGGAAAAACTACGTTGGAGACACATGGGTTTTTTAAATTTATGTTTTTGATGGGATACACAATTTATTAAATCCCCATAACCTCTTGACAATTAATTTTAAATCTGTATTTTTACTGGCCACACCACAAGGTTTTTAAGACAAAATTTACATTAAATATATAAATTAATACGCCTGAAATAATTACAGAAATATTATGTCCTAGCCGCTCTGCATTTATTATGTTAATATCGTTCATTAATGCAAAAGTACAGGCGACTTCGCCATTATTTATTTCTTAAATAACAAATAATTTTATAGCGAAAATTTTGCGTAATGAATTTACACATTCGCAGTAAGCATTAAATTTCCTAGGAACATTGACTGTAAAATACATAGAATTACGTATTTAAATTTAATACAATATAAATTCAATTACATTTAATTTATTGTAATTCTAGCACTAAATATCTGCGAATGTTTGTATAATTTTATCCAAGTGGTCGCAATTTTGGTTTCTCAACTGAGTATTGTTATATATGATTAATAAGAGATCAAGCCAAACTGTTAACCCAAATCCTTTTTTGAAATTTTTTTTATGATAAGGTGTTTTAAGATTTTTAAAGGAGAAATACGAGTGTACTGCCAACTCCTGACAGTATAAAGAAAAGGTACAACATGGTGTAGGTTCGTGCGTCTCTTACTCAAACACCAACACACAAAGGCAACAGGTTAATGTAGCATTTAATCTTAAAATATCATCCAAATAAAACCATTTAATTAGAGCTACAAGTAATGTTGTTAAAATAGTTACCGTTACCAATTGACGCAACCCGTTATGCGCTGTAGTGAGCTATAAAATCATAAAAACGAGTTCGCGTAATAAACATTTATTCAAGTGGAATAAACAGGCAGCCAACAATTTACGTTTACTAACAATAACTGTCTTGTATATAACTAGATACATGTCGTTTCACTATTAGTATTTATGTTCATTTTATGCATAGGCTAATATTGTATTTTAATTACATATATGTAACGAGTTGTTAACTTTTTATTAAAGCAACTATAAACAACGCCTTTTCTGTTTATGGTAGTGGCAGGTCACACTGCGTTTCTCATTGTAGGTGCCAACCTCTCCCTGCGGCCGTTGTGAAAGCAATGGTCTCGCAAGAGGCGGCGAAGAGGCAGCGGGAAGTGGAACCTCTCTCCCAGTCGATGCACCGGAAGAACTTCGAGCGCATGCTGCTGGCCTATTTCCGTCACCTTGACCGCGACATGGGCGGTAGTCTTAAGGGGAGACTACCGCCCGTCGTGAGGTTCCCCGATATATTCGACGTGCCTCCACTTTCGGGTATGCCCATGTTAAGACAGCTTTAGTAGTAGCAGGGCACACTGCGTTTCGCAGTCATTTGACCTGCCCGTCTGGCGGAAGACCACCGTGACGTAACAGCATGTGTGCTGTTGTGTTTAGATGAGTGCCAGAAATCATTTCCCTATCCCATCCTCATCCCTTATCCTTAATCCTACAATAGTCATCAGCACACATGCAACACCTGTGGCGTTGCTTGTGTTATAGGCGACGAGAGCCACTTACCATCAAGTGGACCTCAGCCTACCGCTAAACACAGTATGCCCTGCCACTCTACTAATTTACGATAATTTAGTTATTAATTTATTAATTAATAATATAAATTTACTAACTTACTAATAATTTAGTTAATAAATAATTGGTTAACAAAAATAAAAAATGTAAAATGTCTTACTTAAATTGTATTTGTGATTATTAATTTCGTACTTGAAATTAAAATTAATCGAAATATCAAATATACTTTTGGGGATAGGCAAGCTAGACGGAAGAAGAACAACCAATTAAACCTATGGAAGCGTGTCGGGCTTACCAGTAATTTATAGACGTATTCGTTAGCGACCTATAAATTGTTATAAAAATATTAATAATAAGCTATTACAATATCGTAAAGATATGGAACTCATTTCTTATAAAACGCTCACGTCAGGAAGTAACTTAGAATGTATATTATAGTTTTAATATGCCTCTTAAAATAGTCACAAGTTATGGCTCTCCTCATTAACTGCTTAAAACTATTTCAAAGGTGAACATATATTATTACTATTGCATTCTTAAAAAGAGATATTATTGAATATTAAGCAATTAATGGCTTTAGGGTCCAAGAATTTCTTTGATGTAGATTTTTTACAATTTCTAAGTGCAAAAACTAAAATAACGATAACATCAGGGAACAACTCGCCTATGTTCCGCATATAGAAACTAAACAGGCTAACCTTCTACTTATTAATAAATTTTACAAAAAAAAAATACAAAAACAGTAAGTTAAAAACAATTAATTCAATAAGCGCCTCTTTCACAAATGTCAAGTAGGCCAAACTGTCATTTAAAGTCACCGGTAACCGGGGATAATGGAGCTGATATATCTTTGTTTGTACGGTAAACGTCCCAAACATTAAATAGAAAATAATAATAAAAAATCGGCTATCGATTGATGCAGTACACCGAATGCATAATTCAATATAACAGAAAATGATTTCTAAAAGTAACTAATCAACACTTTACTTTTAGTTCGTGAAAGAGGCCCTTAGATTTATGTATTATTGATTATTTAAAAATATCTATTGAGTTCATTTCATTTAATATAATTAAGTGGATATATGAAATCTATATAAAGCAGATCGATTGTAACGAAGATACCAATGTGATATCAAATATTTATTTTATCTGGAAAAAATAAACAAAATAAATGAGAATTCTGAGGATAGATAACAATTATTAGATCTAATGGTTCGGTGGCGGCCGGAGGCCTCTTTTCTTATGGCGATGTAGAGATAGCGCGTCCATCAAATTATTTGATAATCGGTCTCGGTTAATTCCATTACTTACGCCGACTCTTACTGTACAAATCACGCTACACCTCACCACAGTCCAAAAATACTCGTACGTTAAACACAGTATCATCTCCAGCATCGCCTTCAACATTGTACATAACTTTCTAAACTGTGGCAATTCAAATGGACCACGCATTAAATCTGTACGAGACATTTCCGACAGTGAAACAGCCAGAGAAGCATCCCGTCATCCGTAGCTACCATTACTTGGGATTATGACATAAATATTTATTAGTGCAATAAATAGAAGAGAAATGTTCTCGGTTGGTCGGTTCGGGAATTATCCCTAACTTTATACCTGGTGGGCTAATAAATGTGGTAGTGTTAAGACGTAAGTATCTAAGCGTTATCATATATATAAATTCGAAGCTTATTAGCTGCAAAGTTGAAACTAACAAGTTTGAAACTGGATTTCATTGACTGTTACTTAATACATAATTTTAGGGTTTCAAAGATTACATGAATCTTGGAACACAGGCTTATTTAAACAAACTTAACTGATGAATACTTACTGGTTAGATTCAAGTTAATTGAAATGCCGACATATCATTAAAAATATTATTTTAAGGCATAGGAAAATGGGCCCTGGCATTCCTTATATTATGCTGTTATTTCAATGTAGCAAGGGGTGGTTACTGTTCCTTGCTTGAAATGATCACTACCTATTGATTTACCAGAGAAACTGTCTATCGGATATAACTTTTGTTACACAATTTTTATTTTAAACGGCACAGATAGACGGACAGAAGGTACGACTGTCTGCAGCGGTCTATGCACATTTTTCTAATTCGAAAACTCTATAGAGTATAAATTTTATTGAGCTCAACGCTACAGCGAAAAAGGGCATTCGGTCACTTAGCAAACAGCTATTAATTCAAGTTAGACACTAATAACGTAGCCTGCGAAGATTAATCGTTGAGCGCTAGTAATAGAATATTCAGTCACACACGCAACCTGCGAGTTATTATAAAATTGAAGCACGCCTTGATAAATTAGCTTTATCCGTCACGATTGGTCACGGAAGTCTTGAACGCTCGCTTGTTTAGGGTACCACTACACTTGACTCAAGAGTAGCGCGTACAAATATTTGATTGTAAAACTTTTTTTGTGTGCTTTTTACATTAGTGCTCATTTTATTTATATTTTCAGTTTATACAAGAAACAAACATGAGGAGATAATTCAAAAATGTACATGTACACCTACTTAATATTACAAAGAAACAAGATTTGCATTGTTGTATGTGTGTAATGAATAAACTCAAAAACTACTGAGCTGATTTTAAAAATTCTTTCACCTATAGAAAGCTATATTATCAGCGAGTAACATAGTTTATATTTTATAAAGTTACGCGACTACAGTCGCGTTGCAACAGCTAGTGTATTTATAATTTGGATAATTAACTATTATAAAATTTGGAGATGCCTAATAAAAAGTCATCTAATTTGTAGTTGCTATTGTTTGCTATGTTCTATATTTTATTATATATTAATAAAAATCTTTTGTGCTTTTTGGATTCCAGAGGAAGGATAAGGAAGGAAGTTTTTTGTATATAAAAATTGCATACGGGGTGAAGCCGAGAGCGAGTCACTAGTTATAATTGAAGATTTAGAGACGATATACATTAGTATTTATTTGTTATGGATTTTTTTATAGAATAAGTACTGGAAAAGTTCAAAAATTTTGAAATTGAAATTGTAATAACACATTTAATAAAAATAAATCAAAATAAAATACAGTTGTATTACTCATTTATTGTATTGTAAATAAATAAACAATACTAAATTGTAAAAATATATAAATTTATTCTTAGAAGTCATGTTAATTAACGTATTACCTTTATATTTATTCTTAATTAATTATGTTTAATCCTTAAATCAACTTAGGTTAAAAAATAATTAACATCCTATATATTGAGTTAAATAAAATAAATTATTTACATTTGGTTTTTCTATATGCACAACACTAATGAACTTACTACTAACTAAAATATTACTAATACTAAATAACTCAAGCATGAAATGTACTTGCATATTGGATATAGGCCTTTACATTTCAAAATAGTGGATAAGCGTGAAGGGTTACAGTAATGAGTCATTATATTTCACCATTGTGCGTTTCCGGAAGCACGGATATCGTTACACATAACGTGAGAGCGGACGAGGGTGCCAAAGATTTTGATAAAAATTTGATTAGTTCAAACGATAATATTGTTCAGCTCTTTTGTGTTGGCAATGTCATGCCATTTAATAAAAAGGAAATTTTTAGATAACATCTATGAAGGACTAAAAAATATATTGTGTTGAAACAAGATACATATTCTGACACACAAAATCAACAGGAATAATTATGTGAAGATTGCAAAAAAGGTCCAATGAAACTCCTGCATTCTGCAAGAAATCTTATTTTCACTAATTATTTCGATTAAAAAAAAAAAGAAAAAACTTAAAAATAAAAATCAGTAGCAAATATAACAATTTAAGTAAATTGACGTAAAAAAAATTACGAAATATTACTTCGTCCACCATCAAAAATATAAGTTTACGAGGTGACACGACATTGTTAGAGTTCAAAGTCGCTCAGCGTCGTGTGGAACGGGCTATGTTCGGAGTTTCTTTCAGCAATCAGCAAGCTGAAGTGGCAATGTGGCAATATCTGTCGTAGGACGGATGACCGATGGGTAGACGAGTTCTCGAATAGAGGCGATGAATTGGTAAACGGAGCGTGGGACGCCCAGCGGCCAGGTGGACATGCGACCCAAGGCTTCGCGGGATGCATCTGAATGCGATGGTCAGATGACCGTGCGTGGTCGCAAGTCTTGGGAAAAGCCTATATTCAGCAGTGGAGAGACACGGGTCGAAGATAATAGAAAGCCACAATATTATTGAATACTATCTGGTGCCCGCGACTTCGTCCGGATTGAAAAAGAAAAAAGTAGCCTATCCTGTGTCCTGTATGTCTAAATGTTTATCTACCAAGTTTCATGAAAATCAGTTAATTCGTTTAAGAGTTATGGAGGGACATACATGCATACAATACAGAAAAAAATTCTATAAATCGTCAATTTAGTTTCAGTATAATGTATAGAGCCTATAAACACAATATCTCTGAAAACAAAGTAACTTACTCCATGACCCAACCCTTACAGATTTATTATTAGTATTGATTAATAGCTATATTTTAATAGCTATATTGTTAGGTATATATTTTAATGCAGTGCAACGGTTTTAATGAATATTTCTACGTATCAATAATTTCGTGCGTATTGTAACCGATCAACAATTACTCTATTATTTAAGTACACAATAGACTGTTAAATTAATTAAAGCCAAAACCCATTGACAGTGGGCTGACATTGAATGACAGTCGTAATGTAAAAGTCATAAGGGTGATTTTCAAATAACTGAACACTTTTCACGTTGTAGTTACGTGTGTATTTACCATCACGTAATATGAGCTGAGCAGTCTTTCGTATTGCGAAAATATCACCGAAATCCATGCGGCATCCCAGCATATGGTGCCGTAATGGCTTCCTGCTTCCTCGGACCGCAACACAATGCCGCCTCCAGACGAAAATTATAAACCCTTCGTATAAAAACGTAGTACATTTTCCCTAAAAAATAACGAGAACGCTCTCGCCCGCGACGAGATTTAACATCCGTTTTGTAAAAACCTAACTTTCTCGTGAATAATTGCGAGGTAATTTTTTATGTCTTTTTTTTTATTTTAAACTCGTAACAGTGGAATTATTATTTAAATTTGTTTAGGTATTACAAGTATAATGTGTCTTATGACGCGTAATATAGGTAGCTACGAGTATATATATATGTATTTTTAATAACCGTATCCACAAGTAGCAAGCAACCAAGTAGCAGTTATTATTTAATAACGGTGATGATGACTGGACAACATTGTTTATAAATGGAAATGTTTTCGTTTTTCCTGAAAACAATATCGACTTGCAAACGAGGGGCCAGTGGAAACTAACAAAATTGAGACAGAATAACAAAATTCAAATGAGCGATCCCACATAACGAATGGCCGACATCCGTCCCGTCGCACGACGTATTTGTTCCTCGCAGGGGGTCAGCGTGGAAGCACGTTCTCGACATTCTTTCCGAAATAACACCCCGTCGCATACACACAGTATACCTGGAATGGAACAGTCAACTATGTATGCGCAAATGTTTACCAATAGCACAAAAAACCATGACACTGCTCAACCAGATGAACACCATTTATAAAAAATAAAATAAATAAAAATGTTTATTAACAATTGGAAAAATCGTTTTTACAATAACCATGATTGAAGACTCCTTTTAAGCGGAAGCCTGTGCCAGGAGCCTTCGCTCTTCCTTAAAAGCTAGTAATAATATATATATAATTACAAAATTTGTTTAAAACAAGAAAATATATATATTTTTTAATAGAACGAATGTGAGCGCACACGCGCGCGTCTTTGTATTTGTGTGTGTGTGTGTGTGTGTGTGTTGTTATAACATACTATAGCTGCTGCCCACGACTTCGCCTGCGTAACTTTGTAAATTTTATACTAAAACCTTCCTCGAGAACCACTCTATCCATTGGTGAAAACAGACTTTGTTTTATAATATGTAAGAATAAGGATACATACACATTTGAATGCCCAAGGCGTGGCTTGTGTATTATATATAGGACATTGACTATCTGCTTATCAAGGTCTTACCTATCGTCAGTCTGCCTGCATACCTTTACTACCAAAAATAAGCTATTTATTATAGATTATTAGCCAAAGAGTAGGAGGACATGAATGATCACTCACGTCCCATTTACTAGTACCTAATTCTAACACTTAAAGATACGAAGTAACTATTAGGTAATCTGTGCTTAAAGTGCTAAGCAATTTATGATTGCAGAAGGCAGTGTGGCCTAACACTATTAAAAAAATTAAAAAGTTTGCAGTATATATTTTTGTCCTTACGAAGAGAATCACTACTGATTCTTTTTTATACTATTTGCATAACGTATGCGATATGTCAATTAATCACTTCACACTTTGAGTGTTCGGACAAATATTTCTAATGTCCACTATTACATTCTTCCTTGACACAAAACATGCAATGCAATCATTAACTTTTATATAGCGATGGCGGGTTTACTGTGGCGAAATTTTTTTTATCTGTTCTAACGCTTTAAAATTACAAAATTCATCGGCAGTTCTTCTGGATGCGTTTCCATACAAACATACCTAATTCGGAAATTATACTATGGTATAAATCAAGGTCGCTTCTCAATGTCTGTCCCTCTTTATGTAAGCGATCGACGTATGAAAATTATGTTTTTTTTATAAAAAAAAAATGGTAACCGTTGGAATTTTGTGAAAAAAGTATATAAGATCAGTCCTCTGTTTAAATTCAATGTTGTGTAAAAATTTCAAGTCAGTCTGTGAGCTAGTTTTCGAGTTTTTTGAGTAATACAAAAACTAGCTGCTGCCCGCGACTTCGCCCGCATAACTTTGTAAATTATATACTAAAACCTTCCTCGAGAACCACTCTAACCATTGGTGAAAACAGCATGAAAAATTGGTGCAGTAGTTTTTGAGTTTATCGCGAACAGACAGACAGACAGACAGATGCGGCGGAGGGCTTTGTTTTATAATATGTAGTGATATAATATATAATAGATTTGCAAAAAATCATTTCAGCGATTTATACTTGCTATTTAATTCAAAATGTAGAGTGGTAATTTTAAAATCATGGTTTTTGCTTGAAAATTTCAAACACCACCAATTTTTATATTGTGGCCATCAAACTACTACAACATGGAACCCGCGTGCCATACAAAACACTACGAATTTTATGGAACATTTAAAGTGACATATGCGTAGAGCATGAACTGTCATTTAAAATAAAACAAACATAATAATAAGTACGTATTTTAAAGAAAATGTGACTTTACGTCAATCCATTAGAGTTTAAAATGAAATAGAAGAAGTTGATCGTTACTACCTTTTACCATTGACGCGTGAAGGCAAGAGTCCGCCATGATTCTGTCAAAGGCGTTCTTTTTATGTGCCGCTTTGGCATTTGTGACGCAAATTCCATTGTAGTATTTCGATGATTGTGGCTTTTAAAATCCAGTTTCAAGTTAAAAATAATTTTTCCTTTTATATTTTGGTGTGTCTTTGAATGACGCTGCTGTTGTATAATTAAGGCGCCTCACCTACAAACAAAAAGTTCTCAACACATTTTTTTTTTCAACAGTATTAGCAGTGAACTTGTTCGTTGATAAGTCCAGGTCACGTCCCGTGCAGCTGTGCCACGCCGCGTTCACTTTAGCTACGCCCGCCTGACGCCCGCTACCTAAATTGGGCTTTGTTCTGGTTACTTTTCTCTGCTTCTCCATATTTTTCATTCGCATAGGCATTCCACAATCATATAACTTTAGAATGGCGGAATTGACCAACATTCTTTGTAATGTAAAGCAACAATTTTTTTATATAATCATCAATACTAATAATAAATCTGAGGGTTGGTCATGGAGTAAGTTACTTTGTTTTCAGAGATATCGTGTTTATAGGCTCTATACATGATACTGAAACTAAATTGACCATTTTTAGAATTTTTTCCTGTATGTATGTATGTTCCTCCATAACTCTTAAACGAATCAACTGATTTTCATGAAACTTGGTAGATAAACATTTAGACGTACGGGACACAGGATAGGCTACTTTTTTCTTTTTCAACGCGGACGAAGTCGCGGGCGCCAGCTAGTTTTTAAATAATCCTTTTTATATAGTAAAATTTGAAGTCGGTTTCCGGGTCTCTCATGCAGTCAGTTATACTGCTAACTACATACACAAAAAATAATGTACATACATAGTAGAGAATTGTAGTTCTTTTAAAATTAATCTCACCACTGACCGCGTTTTCTGTTCCTCCGCTAACTTCTTCTAAACCACCAAAATTTTGATACGAATTTCATTAGAAAGAGTTACAATGAGGAAGGTTTGTGTACTTTTACACAATTTGCAGAAAAAGAGCGGGCCGCTAGTTGAATAATAAATAATAAATACTACTAGCGACCCTCTCGCCCGGCTTCTTCCGGGTTTTATATTTAAACATATTTCCCATTCATCCCTCTTTTCAAGTGTGAAAACCGAATTAAAATCGGTCTACCGATTCTAGAGTTTTTCAAGTGTACACAAACCATCATAACGTTTTTATAATATAAAAAGATTAGATCAGATCATACATCTCCTACCTAACCCGCAAGAATTCATAAAAACAAGCTTAGAACTGCATATCATCACAAATAACAAAGGCACCTTTTGAGTAATCAAACCTCGTACGTACTCGTATTCAATTTACCGTCACTGCCCTGTCATTACAAACAAAAACTAAATTCATTAAAATATATTTTCGGGGACAAAGAATTCGCGTTTTAAAATTGTAACGTTTTATCGTAAGCCGGGCACTAAATGAATGCGGCAGACCGATTGCTACTATAAAGATAACAGTAATTAGCTCGTAATGACCACGTCGTCTGTGGGGGCCGGGTGAGGTTTTTTATAAGTGCACCGGCGGCATCGAGCCGCGATCGGGAGATAGTGTGTCCATCAAATTATATGATAATCGGGCGCGGTTAATTCCATTACCAATAATAAATGCACGCATTAAATTAGACCTGTCGGATGAGTCGACGGAACGTGGTCTCGCGATCGCTCCCATCACTCTAGATTATAATATGAATAATTTATCTAGAAATAAATAAAAAAACTCGCAGTAGTTTATTATTGTTTTGAACTTGGTACGTCAAAGACGATGTGTCGCTGAGCGTTTCTGATCGTTGCATGCGATTGCGTCTGAGTTCAGAAATAAAATAATTACGGACGCGATGAGTATCGCATTAAAGTTACACTGTAAGAGAATGATACTCAAAAATATCGCAAAATAATCTACATTAACTCGGTTACAAAGTAACATCTCCGCGCGTTACACACACGGTGAATAAGTAAGTCGAAAAAAGTAATGAAAAAAGAACGAATATATCGACTAAAACATATATTAATGGGTTCATAAATCTTTGCTAACTTCTTTTAACCATCCAACGTATTTTGATAATGGAAAGAGCGATACGAGGAAGGTTTGTGTCTATAATTTGTAGAAAAAAATACCATATGTGCGAAAGACGCGGGTCGCTAGTAAAGTAAAATCATCATCATCTTAGCATCTTAAAAGGACATCCATTGCTGGACACAGGCATCCTCTATAATTTTCCAAAAGGACTGATCAGAAGCCTAGACCGCGGTCCTGATGAGGTCGTCTATCCACCTTGTGGGTGGACGTCCTACGTTACACTTGCGCGTCCGTGGCTCCCACTTGAGAACCTTCCGGCTCCAGCCACCATCGGCTCTCCGTATACTATAATTATGTCCTGCCCACTGCCACTCCAACTTACTGATCAGACGGCTTATATCGCTAATATTCGTTCTTCAACGGATCTCATTTCTGATTCGATGTCGCAGTGTAACCCCAAGTCCTCTCCATAGCTCGTTGAGCGACGTTGTTTTCTTTAGGCTCATAGTTAGAAACCAGGTTTCAGCAATTTTGGACAAGATGTCTTGAAACTTCCCGAACGCTGCCCATCTTGAGTCTACGATTGACCTCCTTCTCGAAGTTAATAATATTAATAATAATAGATGAATATTAATATTGCAATTTATCGGTTCAAACAAGTATCTATCCAAAACAGAATCCATTTGTACCAAATAAACCTATTATTATCACATGAAAACTAGTTTCCTTTTAAAACCTAGTCTAATAAGTTAGGTTATTATCCAAATCCAAGAATAAGTCTCATAATTAAGATTTATTACTGTTTAAATTGGTTGATGATCTATAATGTATTTAATGACTAGGGGTCCTAAGTCGTAATATTATAATCTATACGCCTACAGTTGGTGACAAAGAGAAAGCAGCATTGTTAGCAGCTGTCGCACTGTAAAAGAAGTCATATTTCATAGGATTTCGTTTGGGGCGTAAATCACAAAGTGTAACAAATTTGTATGTGTTGAAACGCTATGTTTTTTCGTTTCTTTTTACATCCCGTATTCATGCCTGCAAATAGATATCGTAAAATATTTTTACACATTCGCATAATGCCTCCGATTTCCATTAAGAGCACTTTGTTTAAATCTAAAATTCCAAATATTTCACAAGCCAATACAGCCAAACATATCACATATTGACAATGTAAAAAAAGTAACGTTACACACAGCGAAAATGCTTCGATGTTTTGATTCCAATTTTCGTTTTAAAAACTATATTTATATTCTACACTAGCATTAACATTTCTATATTTAACTAGCGACCCGACCCCGGATTCGCACGGAGTTTATATTTTCAAAAATTTTTACTTGATTTTACGTTTTAAAATAACCATTATGTTAAAAATTTTAGCTTTCTTGACTTATATTATTGAGTAAGTATAGATTTCTGTATAGATTAACAGAAAAAAATATTATTTATTTATAGTGACACAATAAATAAGTTAATTCAATGTTCTATTTAAGTTTCGGCAAGCAAGCCAATTGTCCACTTGATGGTAGTTGGCAACCGTTGCCTAACATTAGCAATACCATAAAAGTGAAAATACTCTGCCATGATAGTTAACTCAAACCTGAAATAAAATGTATAATTATTTTATTACTTAAAATAATTTACAGCAATCAAGCGGACAACTGGCAGTAGCTTTGTCGTAACCAATAAGAGCGATAAGCTTAATTTTATACTGATTGGAACTTTTATGTTGAGTCACCGTGATGGGGGTCATTGAGCGCGAATCAACCATAAACTGATCAAGTATGTTTTGTGTTCGCGTCAATTTTAATTACGATAACTTATTAATTGGACAAAATTATTAATACATGCTTACCTCCAGCTTAAGTGACATGTCTTATTAAGAGTGTTAAGAGTTTTAAGGCACTGTGTTAATAGATATCTGGGCGCAATAAAATTCGAATGAACACCGAGGAGCCCGATGGAAATATGACTATTTTCTTACTTATGTGAGAAAATAAATAGAAAGAGCTTTAAATAAACGATACACGCTTACTGGCGTAGCGTGGGAAGTCAGTAATAGGTATTTGCGAGAATTTGTTTTATCAATTTACTATAATGCGAATATAACACAAACACTACATGAGTCGCGATTTTTGGTAAAATAAAATTAAAATACATAACACGAAAGAAATTTAATTCATCGGATGTGCCAACGCGAACTAGATTGTTACGTAAAAGTTTAAAGGCAACAATTTTTCGGGCACGTACAAACATTTCGGAGTTAGCGGCAGATGTTGCTGGAACTTTCCATCGGTACTCGGTTCTAGTGGTAAGGATGCAGGAGTTTTTAACGTTGTTTGTAAGCATCAAACCTCGGTTTTGGATATAATTAATGAACTCTCGCAAGTCATCACAGTGTCTAATTAAAAACGGGCCGGTAGCGCCACAATGGTGAAAGCCGTAGTTGACTATTTCATTACAAAAAAAAAAATGGAACTACCCCTTAGCATCGTATAGATAAGGTCTACAGTATATTGTCTCGTCTAGCAGATCTCTCTATTAATGCATCCATAACACTTATGACCAAAGATTTTAAAATCGAGAGATACGGTCTAATCTCCCGGCCCCATACTTAAAGCACAACAAAAATTATTAACAATGGAATGAGCGCAGGCGCTCATTCAACTACAGTTGCACGCCAGCTACAGTGAGTGACGGTCGCTTCGAGAGATTGTTTCTGTTGATTTTATTATAAAAATACTCGTTCCAAATGCCTAATTGTTCGTTTAGAAAGTGTCATAATAATACAAAAAATACAAATAAAACTAGTGGTGTTACATTTCATTCGTAAGTACCCATTTTTTGTATTTTTATTCAATAGGAACTTAAAATTAATCCAAGTATTGACCATAACCAGTATAACTAGAGCTCCTTACGCACATGAACTCCATGCTGTCTGAGATCTAACATATTTAAAAGTGGCGGTTGTGTGAGGTGACTATTATAACTAGAACGCTCTACAAGCGCGATTAGTACGTAGTCGGAGCTCATTAATTTTTTGTTTTGAAGACTAGTATAACTTGGCCGTCTGCGTAAACAGCATTTGCGCGCTATCGGAGTTCAAATAAAATTGGAAAATGCGAAACCACTATTTTTGTACCGTTCGCACAAACATTATTAATTATTTAATAAAATAGTTTTTCTATATATTGTAGTTATTGTACGATGTGTAGTGTGAAAAAATAAAATATGAATTATTAATTATAATAGTTTAAATAAAGCTATTAAGCATTAATTTAACTTAACCATTTATTATACATAGACTGCAATCAAATATACTGCTTCTTTCAGTAAAACAACATAGTCAATTTCGGTATTTAGACTAATAAAAGATTAATATTTTTTAGATTCCCACAAGACCCGAGTATTAAGGAGAAATGGATAAAAATTATTCAAGATGAACAACGTGATGAATGCTGGTTACCTACGAAATTCAGTAGAGTTTCACAACAACAACAGAGTAGAGTTGTTGAGTTTCACAAAATACTTTTAATGAAAAGTATTATAGATTATTATTCTGATGTGCGGTTACACTACCTGCACAAAACTGTAAAAGAATACTGTGAGACAAAAATATAATAAGCTCGTATTATTTAAGGGAAATTGATCATTAGATATTTTATCATAAATGTGCTGTATTAGTATTACATGATAATAATAATACTATATTAATAATCATATTATGCCTAATAGTGTTTTTTATAAATGTAGACTTATAGTCATAATAAAACTGACTAACTAAAAAAAAAGAAAATAATAAAAAAAATATATACAAAAATTGTTCTTTTACTTGCTGACAGTACAGTACCGACCGAGGGGGAGTGTGTATTCCAGCTATCGTCACAGTCACGTTTAAAGTAAGGAATTATGAGCACTGTGTTGACTGTGTTCAAAAGTGTGTTTAGACAAAAGACTCACATTGCTATAAAAATGTATAACTGTGAATGTATATGTATTTTGTAAGACAGTTTCGCTAGTAATGCCGCATCTCCTCTCTTCAAAATCTTTGCTTATGACTTATTTCGAAGTCACTTCACTTCAATAATTTATTATAATTAATGTTCATTATACATCATAATTAGATATATTTTTTTGTATATTTGTATATCATAATGTTGAACAATACCCGCATGAAATTGACCACTTACTCTCTCTTTCCTGTAAGTCTGTAGTATCTTCGAGGATCAATCAAAGTTCTAGAAACTACTAGCCGCACGATCGCTTCGTCTCCCTCACACTTTTCTGCTTGTGTTTACAGGTGGATAGGGAACGCTGATTTCATTTCTGTATGTCTATGATTAATACCTTCTGCTGTCTAAATTTAAACTTGATTCCTCACTGTTACTTTTCACTACTATGCCATGCCCCACGAACAAAGTCTCTCAGCGACAGGTGGCCCTTGTAGATAACAAGGAAGAAGGAAGACACATAGCCTCCAGGAAAAGCTTAACCCCTTCGCATTAGTGCGATTATAAACTTTATTCCCTTTGTCATACGACGCTCATTAAAATTTATCGAGCTCACTGAATAATTTATATTCGTATAAGTGTACATTTACATAATTATTATTTGCGAATTTTAAAGCTGTTAATTTCTGTTAAAAATCATTCCGTAAATTCTATTTAAATAATTTACGTTTTTCCACATTATTACTTAAAATAATAATGTGGAAAAACTGGTAGGGAATTTATACACAATGTTTTCATCCAGAACCGCTCCAATATCTGATGGTTATAACCATCAGATATTGGAGCGGTTCTGGATATTATTATTATAATAATGTTAATAATAAGGTCCGACCGATCTCGGCGTAAGATTATTGATTGTAAAAATCAAACTCACCAGTCATGAAAACCTCGTGAAAGGCCGAAAGGACAAGTCTAAGAAAGAGAGTAATTCTGTAAGTCTTGACTGACTAGAATGGAATATTGATTCCAAGTTCATTGTCTGACAGTAATTTCGGCGAATGAAGATGTTGCGAAGAAGCTCGAGCTACCCCTAGAGGCTTTTTTGCTTGGAAAAATCTGAGAACCAGACCCTCACCGACCCTGTGGAGATCGGTGTGGTGTATATGGTACTACTACCCACTAAAAACCCACGACCCTAAGGACCTCATCGGTACAATCCACTACCGCAGAGGCCGTTTGGAGGCCGCTTCCACCTGAAACTCTCGGAAAACCCCGACGCATGTGGTTGCTCATCTTTACTGTATTAAGAGTTCGAGCTACCCCTAGAGATTCACGCTAAATGGATGTATTCCCTAATACAACCATGTATTACTTTAAGTTATAAATGTTATTTAGCGAGAGAGAGCCGGACATACAAAGTACTTGTAAGAACTTTGCAATCTTGACTAAGAGACTAATTTAAAGATGTAAACTGCGCACTATCACTAGCAACAGCATTAAAAAAAAGTTGAATAAAAACAATATGTTGGTACAAAACTCTCATCTCTAAAAAACTGTACAACGCTGTTCAGGTTAAAAATAAATACAAGGAAATTTTTATCAATCAAAAGCAGATAAACATTAATCAAATCATAATTCCTTTGGGACGCTGCAATGCCAAAATTGTTTGTTATTCTTTTCTTCTCGACGCCATCTCGTTTGATTTACTACCTCGAATGGGACGTGAGTAATTAATTTACATGAATTATTTTGGACGGAAATATAACCTACATATTTTATCCCTTTATATGTTATTGTTTAGCATTAACTAAACAAGTTTTAAAGAGATGCAGATGCTATAACTTCATTTTTTTATTTTTTTTTTACAAAATAACACACAAACTGACATACATATTGATTATGTCTATCAAGATGCAAACACTACTTGATTTATGAGAGCGATAGTAAGTAAGAGATGGAAATAATCTAAAACGATACAAAAAATCTGTAGTTCTAATAATAATTCTTGAAGAATTAATTGAGTTTAATTTTTGTATAATGAAATAAAAAAATGACATTTAATATGTTAACTACTTTTTTTTTTTTATTATTTAAGCTTTTGATTACAGAAACAAATAGCTGTTAACAATATATAGGTAGCTTAATTTATTGTCAAATAAAATAAATTATAATTTATTTCACATTAACAATATAGAGCTATATATATAGCTATTTGAAAACATAGAGATAGAGAAAATTCTACGAAATCGTCTAACTCCAGACACAAATAAAACAAATAAAAAACATGAGCGTAATTAGAACACCGGGTTGTCCTTTAAATTCAACCGTGAGTGAACCAACGAGGTGAGTTTGCGAGGCTTTAAGTCAGCACTTAATTCATGGCCAATTAACTTGCCTGTTAATATGTATAAATAAATTACCATTTACTGAACAAAAGTATTAAGCAGGTAACTTTAAGTCTTTAACGTAAGGTGAGGTGTGATTCTGTGAAAAGCAGCTAATTATAGAGAAGAAAAAAATATATAATGTGGATGATATATCGTCTACGGAAAAGTACATTAAAATTTAAACAAGAGATTTTAGAGTAATCTGAAATCATTTAGACCACTCTATCAATGACAAATGAAACAGCGAGTTCCGTTAAATTTCTTATATACTTACTTTGTTACACAATATTAACAATCTCTATATCGGATCTGGAGACGTAGCACAGATCATGGAACGGATAATGTCGATCAACGAGCCGGATTAGCTAGGAATTAATTAACGTTCCTGCATGAGAATGTAACGCTTCAAAAGATTGCTAGAAAATTGTCGCTATAGTAACTACCTACATACGTGCACAAACAGGTTTTCCCATACTTTTTCATAAATAAAAATATTGTATGCGAAGCTAACAAAGTCATGTGATTAAAAACACTGTGTTGTCAAGTACAAATGACTTTTCCAAGCCAACTACCGAGTTAAGAGCCATTAAATCGATTGACTTTAAAATATTACCAACTTCAATACACAGTAGATCACTATCGTTAAAGCACAGTTATTTTCGATGTTAGAAACACATAAAACTTATACGGTACAAATTTGTATTCTGTTTGATTACATTTTAACTTTGAATAAAAATAAAGAACATCAAAGCCTGATTACAATGACCTCGGGCGAGACAAAGCTCGATCATTTTATGATTTATAATGTTTGCTTAATAACTGGGAATACATTTTACTTTTATTTTGTGTGGGTGTATCGATGTTTAGAAACTAAATTAACTTTCCAGTAGGTACGAATGGTGCTGTTAATTTTCGATTTAGCTCGTTTGTACCAGACTAAGACGCCAGACGAATATATCGTGGGGTATTTAATAACAAAGAGAATAATAGAGAAAGGGCAAACGTCGCTGAGGGCAATAGGGTCCAGAGATACGGTCGGATTAGCCCCAAATTAGACGAACGAAATGAATAAAATGAATCCCTAAGTAATTAAAAATAGAATATGCGAACTTGTTAGAAATAAATGGGGTCGCAGATATTAACATGTTTTTATTTGAATAATAAAACAGCAATTTAAAGCCTTGCTGACCTCATATTAGCGAAATAGCAACAGTACTCCATCAAGTCCTGAGTGTAGTTAGAGATGTTAGTCAAAGATCCATTAACACCAAAACAAGATATAATCGATGAAGTCGTGAAACAATAAGGAGCTGTGGGGAGCCATGTTATTGTTTGTCTTCATATATTCTCCCAGCAGGACATCTTTCTTGTGGAAACAGACAAATTGACAAATGTTCACGCACCAGTTTAGAATAAGATATAGATTTATATGCGCGCTTTAACGTGTTTAATAGCTGAGCCGTAAAATAACAATATCGTAATAAAAACTCTATTGGTTTTACCATAAAAAATATTACAAAATCTAGTCTCTATTCGAGTTTGTCGAGTTTAGAAGCAGTTGCGTAGGTAATCTATAATTATTTTATTGTCGTATTCATTTTGTGACGCAGTTGGTTCTGTTTTGGAAGTGGTTGTGACTGGTATTGACATAATCCAGAGAACTGCTGAAATCGATATCGTTTCGATTCTCGTCACCCTTTTCCCATACAATCCAATGTGAGGCATAATTAGTTTTTGTCACTTCACATTGACAAATCCCGTTCAAACGCGGCGAGATAGCACAGACCCTACCACTTATGGCACCGCTAAACCGGCTCTTATCAAAGAGAATATTATTTCAAACGCCCCTGTCAACCCCGATGGGCTTTTCGAACCCCAAATCCAGTTTGTTATGAATGAAATTACAGAAATCGAATAAGGTAAACAAAACTGAGAGCCAACAAAAGCTTGCTCGAAAAAAGCTAAATTGAATTCAAATTGGTTTCGTCGGGTATTAGGGACAGCCGGGGGAATTTTTCAAGACGCGTAGAGAAATGTATAGCGTGGCAATAATTTAAAGCAACTTTTTGTCAGAAAGCGACAGCCCGGTGGCCCAGACAAAACCTATAGACGTGATTGAATAAAAACACAAAACACAATGAAACCGGAGTCGTAAGTATTTTATTGTTACACTAAGCTTATTATGGTTTTATAATAAATTTCGGCTGCACTTACACATCATGGGTAGGTATATGATACGTACATTTTTTTATGTTAAAGTCGGCAGACAGGCCGACGGTCCACTTGATGGTAGATGGCTACCGTCGCCTATAAGGCAAGCAACATTACAGGTGCTGCAACTGCACTTCCGACTATATTAGGATTAAGGATAAGGGATTGGAAAGGACTAGGGAAGTGCGCTCTGGCATCATTTACGGTGGCCTTCTCTAAGGGTGTGGTTACCGCTGCCATACTGCGAAACGCTTTTCAGATCCAAACCAGAGCCAACTTTGAAAAGTTATTTCAAAAGTTGACCCTGCCGGGATACTAACCCGGGAACCCTAGGACACATTTTAAGGCAAGCTAACTACTTGTCCAATGGGCTCCTATTTTTGTATGCTAAAATACAAAAACGGTTGTAATACCGTTGTGTGAATCAGTCCAAACCTTATCGAGATAAAGGAAACTCAATGGAATTCAATCAGACTTCATTCAATTGAATTTGGAAGTGACGGTTCGACAGCCTATTCCGAATATGGTGTACTTAATGTGGAATAAAATTGTTTTACGGTTGCGAGGCTGCATGGTGTGAGCATTCACAGCCAAAGTTCAACAGGTATGCAAATAGTAGTTTTAAAAACATTCGCCCTGATGTTCTATTTGAAATATTGAAGGGATTGAAACGGACAACTAAACATAAACTTTCAAATCCACGGTTTACCTGACAGAAAGCGTTGTGGTTAACCGCGCAAAACGATTTGACTCTGCTGCCTCCAGCTTATTTTATAACGGTTTGTTAAATTGAATTTTGCGGTTATTTATTTAACTGGAGCTTAGTTCAGGATCATAAATTTGATAAAACAAATGTATAAAAGTTTCTATGTATTGACATTCAAAATGAAAAAAATACAATATTTCGCAGTGAGAAGAATACTCGTAATATATAGATACGTATTCGACAATTTTACTTAGTTCATAAACATGACATTGAAAAATATAATTATTTTAGTTTATTTTCTCAAATGAAATAAGGCATATTGTCGTAATGTATGTGTAAATCATATCGATATTTATATTAATTATCACATCTAATACGTAAAATTAAGTCAAATAAGATGAAATTATGTTGTAAATTTCTATTAAAATATTTAAGAAATCAACTCAAATAAAATGAATACAACATTTCCATGAAATCATAAGAGACCTAACGATGGAAAAAGTTCTTAGACATTTTTCATGGTGCCCTTCGAACATTCAGTGTGAAGTCGACAGTTGTCAGTTTTAAAATAATCTATTTCAGTTTTAAATGTAATGTTTGCAAATAAAACAGTTATATTTACATTTAAGTATTCCAAAGTGCTAATCTGAGGGGAAAGCAACGGTCATGGCATAGACTGCACGTGACATCACGTCGAAAGCGCATCGGTTAGCCGCAACTGACGTCCATCGAACAGATTTTCGGCTATTTCCTATTCACCTGTATAGCATACAGGTATTTCCTAGCAATGTTATAGTTTATTATTATTTTTAACGTGAATTAGTCTTTTATATTTAATTTTATTATACTTTATTAACTCACTAGCTCTTGCTTCTGTATATTGTCTTAACACAATATAAAAATCAGTTCAGTGATTTAGCAGAGGAAACGCAAGAGAGTAGCAAAGAGAGCTCTTTTTGCACTCCATACTAATATTATAAATGCGAAAGTTACTCTGTCTGTCTGCTATCTTTTCACGTCTAAACTACTCAATATGAAATTTTGCATACACTTTGTCAGGGATACAAGAAAGGAAATAGGGTACCTTTCATCCAAAAAAAGTACTGCCCCGTCGTCACAGCGATAATGATTTCAGGCGTTATGACTCGTATATTTTATTTTTCAACGCGGACGAAGTCGCGGGCACCAGCTAGTAATTAATAAGAGCCGTTTTATTCAACTTTAAATTGAACAATAGATTCAAATTATCAACACTCAATTCGCATTCCAAGCAAATTGTTAATTAATTTTCTTCAATTTTAGACTGAATTTCATAACGTGCTAGGAATGCTACTGACAGTGGTGCACGTTTAATCGGTCTTAACCACGTCTTAACCCGTGTGTCTATCGCTTCATTTAATCTACATTACAACAAGTAACAAAATTCAGTTATTTCAGTGAAACATTTCCTCTATGACTCTTATACACGAGTGCCATTCGAGTTATTTTAGATCAGCTCGAGCAAAATCTAGCGACTGCAGTTTATTATAGTCAGTAAGCGGCGATCTGTCAATATTCTTACTGTAGTAGAATTTGAGATTTGTAAAATCTAAACAAATGTCGTTAATTAATACAGAAATAGTTGGATACGAAATTGTAGCTATTACCTTTTAAGGCTTATATTGATTATTCGGTTACACCAACAATTTTAACTCTGTGGTCTATAATGGGATATCCAACAGTGGAGAGACACAGGCTGATGTGATGATGATGATGATGATGAGTCATAAATTAGGTTTAATTCTTTCTTTACTGTGTATATATGTAAGTTTACAAGAGATGATACGGCACCTCGTCCCTTTGCCTCGTTCCATGAAGGAAGAGGCCAGTTTTGCCACTCCACCTCTCTTAACCTACAAATGTGTGTCAATGCATTTAAATGTCAAATGCATTCACACGTGTCTAGCATATTATTACTATAAACTCTGTGTTCCGGGTAGTATTTGTTACGCCCGTTCCTAGCTTGTCTTATACCAGAATTCTTACAATATTCCGACTCACAATAGAGGTGAACATATTAGAACCTGACAATTTGCTTTAGTTGAACCGCCAATAACATAACATCTGATAAAGGTGTAATAGTATTTCCCTTTAACAATGCATTGCGATTTAATTAATTTGATATTGTCAATCATAAGGTAATAACTATGTATACCCAAAGACCCAAGGTATATTGTGTATACCTCATAAAGGTATGAAAGGACAAGAGTACCAAAGCAAAGTATTGCACTATACTTGGCCCACCAAAGTTTAATTAACAATAGATAAGAGGTTCATTGTCATTGATAATGACGATTGTGGACACGTAACGTGGCCATATTTTTTTTTTGTTCCTCTGACATGGGTCGGAGACCTTAGGTAGCTAGTTGAGTTCACTTGCTCTATCTATAGAGTTTTGGTACTGCTTTACAATGGCACAGAGTACTGAAAGACCACTTCTTTTCCTGAAAAAAATGAATACACATTTTTTTTATACGATAAGATTCTATTGTTAATGACGTTTGTAGACACATGTTGTCAGAGTACCTACCTAAGGTGGTTATATTAAAAATTGCTTCTTTATCACTCTTGTCTTAAACATGATTCGTACCATCTATGGTAAGTATACCTACACCACACCATACAACTATAGCGATTACCATTAGCAGTTGGAATTCTAACAATTTAGTTTATATATAGCGTTTGTTCTCTGTATTAACACGTAGCTATAGGTACATATATACTTCTATTAATAGAGTAGGTATTATTGGTAAGTTTCGTAATGTCAGTTGTCGGAATCCAACATTCCGTCTGCCCGCATCGGTTAACCGCAACTGACCTGCGGGCGACATGCCTCTTTACAATTTAAGCAATAACAATATTATTGCAAGTAATTTAATGTACTGTGAAATTATTTTCAGTTAATGCTTTGTTGAAATGTTCGAGCGTAAACCTTTAATTTGTATTAAATTTTACATCTTATCGTTTTATTATCAATTCTTTTCTCGATAACGCCAAATTCGTAGGTATTGTTTGGCAGATAGATGTTTTTGTTTACAACGAATTTTTCTTATTGTCAGTATTATATGCGTGCATTAAGGCAAAAAAGAAAAAAAAAAAGAAAAATTTAAATTTAAATAAAAATTAATTATTAAAAAATTATGTGCATATAAGTTAAAATTGTTAAAATTATATATAAATTAATTAAAAAAAAAAACTAGGTAGGTATTTACAAGAAAATTCTGAGAAAAAAAATAGTAAATTATTACCCAAAAAAAACTTTAGTGTCACAGTAATAACAGTTTTCAGGGACAACTCCATTTTATTTTAAGATTAATTATCGACTCTGTACTAAAGTTTTAATTTTCATTTTTTACACAATATTTTAGAAAAACCTTCCAATTTTATATCTGTTCGCTTACACCTCCGAGAAGCTACAAAAAATTTTTGTACGATATTAGACCTTTATTCATAGGTTGGTAGGTTGTGCTCATTTTGGTAAAAATTGTTCGGTCTGACGTTAGTCCCTGTCTTAATACACTACTTGTTAATTAAAAGCGCCAGCCACACTACTTGGTAAATAACAACCTATCGTACGAGTACCTATATATATATATGAATATCAAATTATTTACTCGTTAAGGTTTTAACAATACATTTTTACGAAAGCAATTATAATTGAATTCCTTTGTTGTAACATAAAACCTGTGTCCTTAAAATAGGTAACATTTTATGTCTGCGAAAGGGTGCGGTTTTATAATCCCGGAGATAATTAGAGAAATACTTCTAGACAGTAGATTGTTATCAAATCAATACTTTTCTCGAAAGGTTATAGAGTTGCTATTTATTTACCTAAGCCATAATAAATAAGCATGCTAGTGTTAGCATTAGCATAGGTAAGTAGGTAAGATTGATTGTAATATTAATTGTAAATGATGAAGTTGTATTTTAATTTATTTTCCTTGAAAGCTGATAAAAAGAACGAAATCTTGAGTTTCTTTCAAGACTTCTTCTCAGTAACGTCATCACCTTAGCTAGTTCTTTTAAAAACCTCTGATAAAAGTAGTCTAACGAATAAAAGTGTTTCCATGAAACCTATTTAGTCCTACTACAGATTCATGTCGCGGCTTCTTGTCGCAGCTTCATGTCGCAACATAATAATAAATAATTAACATCAGTTTTTTACCAATATCTTCCCGAAAACTGTTTATTGACATGACCATAAAAAAGTCACAGAAATAATTCAGAGGAACTATTGAAAATGAAAGGGAGATTGTCATCATTATTTAACGACATACTAAATTTGTAAGATCACATATCTTGCGTCGTTTATCCGCTGTTATGTTATATCGGCATTCAGCAACAAAACGCAACATGGTGTCTGAACATTACCATTATCATTTGCCTCACAATGAAAAAAGCCTGTTCTGATCCGTTTCAAAGGAGACATATTTCGGACCAATAACATTAAACATAAAGAAACAGCAGGGTGCATCAATGTCACCTTTTATATGCCTTTATGAGAGGTTTTTAAATGAAACTTCCAAACCCCATTCATTATAACTCTTTCGTGTTTATTTTAAAGAAGTGTTTAACAAAAGTATACAAACAGTATTAAGATGTAAAAATGCTGTCCTTACATCTGGTGGGTTTGTTATAGAAAAGATTAGTTTTAAGTAGCATAATAGGTGCGTAAAATTGCCAAAAAATTAAATTTGATTTTAAATAATTGGACATTTAAAATAAACAAGAAATATAAGTTTTTATTTTTATTTTTTTTTGAATTAATATACAACTTTTCATTGAGTGCTAGTATCTATATAACCACCGGATACAACCATCAAATCAAGGATAATGTCAAAACTTTAGCTAACATATTTTATCCTTATCATTTTTCTTATCTTTTATCCTAATACTCGTATTCAGCAGCGCATTTTTGCCTCAGGGCTTAATGTTTCGTGCGTTACCATAAAAATAGCTACTTAAATTAATTCCAAAATAATACTACAATATACAAAGAAAATCCTTAGAAGTAATATCTATTTTTTTATATTGTTTTATTCTGTTATTAAGTTCGCATGGAATTATTTTCATATTAATCTAAGCATCAGAGACTCTAAATCCTTTTTAAGGAGAACTTATTGGCTTTTATCTGAATATAGGTATTAATTGGGTTGTCTTAATATTAACAAAGCACATAACAGCGCATATACCAGCATGTTAGACAAACAATTATAATTTTAATACGACAATTTTCTCATTAAAATTGCGATTAGCTGCCAGAAATCATCATTAAGGGTGACAAATTCCATCTATGTGAGGCAACTTCCAATCAGCCCCGATTTACAGTAAGTTTAAAACGATGTTTAAATAGCAGTTAAGTTGACCGCTAATGGCATACTATCGGTGAAGTTACAGCTACCTCAAACGTAGAAGTTGTGTCTTCGGGCAAAACCGAATTGCTGTCATTACTGATCTAGAAGCTGGAAGCTCGTCGTTTATTTGATAACAGATCGAGAGATCGATTTCGATCGCTCTTTCAATGGCTTCAATTTTCTGTTTTGTCTTAAGTAAGTAAGTAAAGTCTTGGACGATTATATATTTATAGGTTATAAATTATTATTTTTTCTGGTTATACTTTATAGTCCACTAGCTGTTACATGCGATACGATCAATGTAAGGATCAACATAAAACATTAAACTTTATTGCAAAAATCAAGGCAGTATTGTTTTTGCGCCTGCTATTAATCACTATAAAACCCTAATAACCACAAATGGATTGTTAAAACTAAATCCAATAACTTTTTAGTCCGCTTCTGCTGACATTAATGACCACAGAGCGGCTTCAACTCTTTGTTCATCGTCATTATTGTAATGCACTTATTTCATGCGATCTATTTTTTTTTTTATTAAGTTGCACACATAAAGGCAAAGGCATTGTTTATTCTGCTTTGTAAGGTAATGAGCAAAAACTTGGTCATGCACGAGTGTAAATCATGTTCATGGCTAATGCTCCGTTTGAAATTTTATATAGAACGGAAGCTTCGTTTTAAAGTAACCAGTTATAATCTAAAATTACTGATATTATAAAATAGAGGTACAATTTCGGTGTGTGCTCAACTCAATGAACTCAAGATTTTTGTGAGTTTCCACTAGAAGCGCAATTTGGCTGATGACAGTATAATTTCAAATTAGTTTAGTTTTCCTTTTGTGACAGATGAGCAGTTATTCAGTTAGATGGGGCTTTGATAATTGAGGAGAGTCTCAACTCTCTCTATTCTCTATTTCTCAAAATAGAGTTGATAAAAAGCAGAGAGAGTTAATGAGTTTAAAGAGAGTTGAGAGTGAAGAGTTATATAACTCATACATTACGAGTATATGTACTATCGCGGTCAAGGGAGCAGTCCCACCGTAAGGAACAATTTCGTGTGCACATTTTGTATTTATCTTTGTTCCTACTTCAAATACCTACTCGTATTTCGTATTATAACATTTACGTTACTATGACAACCTCAATTCAACGTTAGACAAATTTGTATGAAAAGTGGGTCTGCTCCATTGACCGCGATAGTACATGTTATGCTATGTTGCAATATGAGGGTGTTAAAATTACTATATTATTATTAAACTATAGTTCGCAAATAACTAAGTACAAAATAAATGTATATTTATTTATTGGTTAGAAAATGTCTTTTTGTTTTTACCTGACAGCGATATAGTTAAATTAAATTATATATACTAAAAAATATATACAAAGATAGTGTTATTAAAATCGGCCTTTTCTCGAAGAAATAATAATAGTGTTACCGCGAAATAAATTTGCGCATCTGAAAAGGCTATTCTAAGAGATGTTTAACAATTATGCAAAGCCCGAGGCCTCTTTGAATGAAGGAACTTGATCAGGAACCACTTATTAAAGATATAGCGGTCACATCAACCCATTA
Organism: Synanthedon formicaeformis; assembly: GCA_945859745.1. Taxonomy (NCBI): domain Eukaryota; kingdom Metazoa; phylum Arthropoda; class Insecta; order Lepidoptera; family Sesiidae; genus Synanthedon; species Synanthedon formicaeformis. The sequence continues at coordinate 5,084,260 of OX243967.1, read as the reverse complement.
CGCAATAAAGGAGGTTGGCTCGGTGAATTTCCGCGGTAATTCCTGGTCTGAGAATTACCATGACAGCCTTCAATAAAATTTTACCGTACGTCCATGTTTCGGGAACAAAGAGATCATCGATTATTTTAACTGATTGGGTGAAGATAACTTATACCTCTACCTATAATCATACTACACCGCATTTTTTATGATATTTACTTGTTACATTACATAATACTGCCTATACATTTATCAAAATAATAAAACCTTACAAACGTCCACTGTTGAACGACTTTTAATTAACAAAGCCAAATTACCACGGCCCATATTAATTTAGTTGTAAAATATCTGATCCTTCGCATTCCGCATCCATCCACTGCCAGACAATTTCAAGTTTCGACTGTAGTCTCTACCTACTCCAAGAAAATATTATTAAGTTATTACTTATATTACATCCCATTCCTAACATTACAATGGGACATGGCAAATTGCTAAGTTGCCCCTAAGTTTTCGTACACTGTTCTGGAGCAATACAAGTGTACATTAATTAATAAAAATAATTTAAAAATAATATTATTTAATCCCTACATAAAATTGGAAACTGAGTTTTTTCTGCTATGCATTTGAGCAAACCCGACCGAGATTGAATGAGCATCTGTCATGGTTGCATTAGATTGTTCTTTCCAACGTTCTATGACGGTTTCAATAGTTACAATATAATTGGTATACATTAAGAGGTAATAAATGTCTCAAGCATCAATCACACCGAAATTAAACTATAGTTAGGTAACAATTTCATAGTTGACATGTTGCGTGTTCACTCCCGTCGGACGGCCCGGCCGGTCAATTTACATCAAATTACGTCGAGTGTCATTAACAGAATTCAGCAGACTTTTATTTGCCCACGGGCGTGAACAAAAAAGGTCTTATTGCCTCCGATGAAGAAACAAGCAGAAGCAAAGCGCATTTTGGTGCGGTTGTAAAACTAAAAACTGCAACAAAAAGGTGGTCTCACGAAAATGGACGGCCCCAGATGACACCGAGGTGACTTTAATGACATTTTAATAGCATCACCTCCTGTCGTGAGAGAGGGTGTAATCAACGCAAATGATAAGATCCCCGTTACGCCAGGACGTTTTTTTGTCGATGTACAATTGGAAGATTCTGAGTACGATGAATTTAGAAAATTATTTTCAAATTACCTCTAATAATACAACAGTAATAAGGAAACATTTCTGTTACTAAAAAGGATATGTGATTCAAAATTGAACTTAGATAATAGCAATAAGAGATAAAATATTAGAGATCCGATGGTTGATGTTAAGAATAACTCAACTGATATCATCCCACGGTTGCGGCAACTTCTTTGCATGTCACACCTTCACAATATCTTTCACGGCAGATAGCGGCTCTCCTTGAAATGATAGGTGAAGGTACTTTGCAATTTTTATATTCATTCTGCGTTCCTCTTATTACCATGCACGAGAATGTCTCTTTAGTATGCGGGCCTCACGACGACACTTATTAGTCTCAAAAATTCCGAGAATCCCTCCCTTCTTCTAAAGTTTTGAAGGAAAATGTTCCAACCCCGGTCGCATTTAAAACTCGCCTGATGTTTAATACATGGCTGATATTGCTTTTGATAAAGCGGTTTAAACGAATCTAAAATTTAAAACGCGATCGAATACTAATGTCTTTAGGTTTTGTTTGTTCCAACATAAATATTGATGGAGCATCTTGAGGTGAAAATGTACACGATAACTTTATATTCACTGGGGATAAAATGTCGTGTAAACAAAATGATTGCATGTTAATGTTAAATTAGCGGCATAATAATATGAGGACTTAATCGATGTTATGAAGAAACTAAAAATGTTGACATTAAAAGAAATTTTCAGAATTATGTTCAAACTATTTGTGTATTTGTGGTCATTGCGTTTATCACAATAACTTTCTTCTTCTGAAGAACACCGATAAGTAAATAACCTATGTGTATTACAACAAATGTGTATGGGATGCCAGAACTCATTGATCTATCCTCAAATTGTCTCAGACACTTTATTTTATGGAAGTCGACAACGTATTCGCATTTTTAGTAGTAAGAGTGAGAGAGATTAAACCCAAATCGCTCAACTTTACCACACATAGACGGCTGGTGAATTAAAATTAAATAAAAATATTACCTTTAGGTCTAAGTGAACATTTAAAATAAAACCATTTTTTGGATATCATTTTCTTTCATTACTTAACAAAAACTCATGACACAGACATTCATAACATGCAAAACTAAAAGAGACAATAAGAGAACAAAACCTACTACGCTTTGCATCCTAAATTTTAGTGTGCAAAAGATTCAAATTGCAATGCCTAACATAGTCGACGGTTGTGATCCTTATCTAAGTTAACAATATTACAACGATAAAAATATTTACAAAAACTTATTGGAGATTGAATAAAGATTTATGCTTGTATCAAAACAAATCATTCGAATCTCACAGTCATTGTTCTCTGATGACCCACAAGATTTGGACGTGTCAGTCACTACATCAACGTTCGTGTTATGTGACGGTGAACATGAAATGTTAATTCAATCTTGTCACATTGATGTTATATTATGTAAATTCGATTTTAATATTCCCATAACATAGCCCTCAAAAATATCTCGATGTTTGAATGAGATAGCATTATTTTAATTAAATGTTTTAATTAAATATTTTCTTTGTTTCTCTGTGTTCAGACCGATGGATAATATGCGGTTTATGTAAGTGACATTTAACCATATTGGTTACATGATAGCCGTGCTGACCTTACGGCCTGCACTCCACGATAGGACAGTATTGCGTTTGAGATTGTGTAATACAAATTAAAACTTTGTTTCTCATCTCAAAAATAAAACATAAAAATATCCGTATTAATATTAAATGAAAAGTTAGAAGTTAATTTCTTTATGTTAAGGTTGGCAGACAGACTGACAGTCCACTTGAACACAAACAACACTACAGGTGCTGCCAGTTAGCTGCCGACTACAGTAGGGTTAAGGATAAGGAAACGGGGAAGGGGTAGGGAAATGGGCTCTGGCATCCCTTACTCACTACCCGAAACACAATAGCACACAGTCATGCTCTTATTTCACTGTGGTTACTGCCGCAAGACGGGCTGTCCATAAGTATGACTGCGATACACAGTATGCCCTGCCACTACTTACCATGTCCAGACCAGAGCAAAATTTCAAAGTTGATTCTGCTGGGAATCGAACCCGGGAACCCTAGAACAGAGCGTTAAGGTAAGCACCCTAAAGGTAAGCGTCGACTAGGCGGAGCGCGTCGGATCGCATCGAATCGCATAAATACGCTTGCCTTATTTTGTATGAAACTGCGTCAGTCGCATCGGGTCGGAGAGCAGCGCGGCGGGATAACGCATCGCTCTCCAGGCGTATTTTTGTTGGAGGCGCGCTCCGCCCCGACATAGACGGATACACGCGCACACATTTAACAACAAATAGTAATTTGACTACCTACCCACCTACAAAATGCGGCTTGGCCGATCCGCCGAGCCCGTCTAATGGACGCAGTAGGAAAATAATGCGATCCGACCCGTTGCGGCCCGATCCGTCTCTAGTCGACGCTTACCTTAACCACTCATCCAACGGTCTCGTCAAAAACCTTGATCGTTCACTTATGTAATGGATCTAACTTTTCGATAAATATTTGAATTTCATTCTTCTCTTATGTTACGGTTACTTATTCCAATTAAAAATAATGTTACATAGCGATCTATGAATAACATGTGCTACAGTAAAATTAAATGAAGTTTTTAGACTTTTTAGAAACTTTTTGGATGCTTGAACCTTTGTGGATGTAGAAGTCAGGATGTACTGCTGACTTATTTTCAAGTATAAAACGTCCGCAATTGTTTCGCACGGCGACAGCTTTACCTAGAATTACTGGCAGCCACAAAAGTCTGTTCCTTTTATAATAATTTAGCCCGATAATGCGAAAAATACGTGCCGTTCGCCAACTTAACCCTACGTGAGTAGGACCTTATTGCCACTTATTGCTCACGAGCCCAGCGGAATTACAATCTTTTGTCGAATTATCCCACTTTGATTGCTGCGGATATTATAAAAAACATTTAGTAACATTCGAAGCGAATTGTGTAACGCCGGTTAAGTTTTGGTAACATAAAAGCTTGTATCGTTAAGTGATGGGTCAAAGGGGGCTGCTTTCTCTACCTTTGTATCTTTGTGAGACAAAGATGCAAGTTCACATTCGGTTCCAGTAATGCTTTTTGTGATTCCTTTTTTTAAGTTTAATAGACATTTTTAATTTATATTTGACATATCCAACGTGTTTCATCATATCGTATATTAAGTAAATAAGTTTAATAAATATAGAAATTTAATATAGTTATTTCGAAAAACCAAAACACTATGCAAAAAAGCGTTTCAAGTCCTGATTCAATAAAACATACAAATAGTAATCTTAAGTAAAATAAAGAAATCGTCGTACTTAAAAAGGAGAATAATAAAAATAAATTGAACAGAGTTTCGGACAAGAATTAGTACATAAGTTGAAAAATCACTCATCAAACTAATTCTTATCATGTCTGAGGATCAAAAATTATAATAAAGTTTAATAAGCTTTAGTCTACATTCACAGCCAAAAATATTCGATTTTAAAGTACCTAACTATTTAATTAGTAATAATAATGTATAGATACCTCCTTTCATGGGTAGACTCATTTAAAATAAAACGTCTTTTGATTTGAACCTCCCTTAACTTTAAAAATAGTAATCGAAAAATGTGACAAAGGATTTTCAAGTACGAACGGAAGTTAAAAAAGAGACCGAAAGTCTCTGAGCAATTTTAAAATTGCACCGATCCGATCCGATAGAGACTTATTGCAATTACTTGGAGGTATTGATATTGAGGTGCTCCCAAAAGACTCCATTGTTCTTACTGCTTTTATTTATATATGTAAGCAACATTCTAATTTCATACAGTTTTATTAGTTTTATAGCACTTATGGCGTTGCTTGTGTTATAGGCGACGGTAGCCACCTACCATCAAGTAGGCCATCAGGTCTGTCTCGACCTTAACATAAAAAAGAATGCGGGCCCACACATGGGGTAGTGGAATTCGGAGGGGTTTTAGTGAGTACTCCCGGTGGTAAGTAACTTCACCGGGCGAGTCCCACACTCATCCTCGTTGACTGCATCCCCGTTGACGAGAAATAATGTGTAAATGTCTTACCCCCCCCTTAAAAAGACGCTGTTAGTTAGCTGCTATTATGTAAACTGAATTTGTTACATTGTATTTTTATTGTATTCAATTTTTTTTGACATTATTTTAACAGAAGTTTCATTCATACAATAGTCGCATTTAATAATAGTCTTTATAATAGATGTAAACATCGCCATCTGAATTGATTTTTTAAGTTTTAGAGGGGAATGAATTCCTCAAGTAAATGTTGGTCTATGTCTCACACTGCACTATTTGCGTTGCAGCGATTTTTTCTTTCTACTTCGTAGAATTTTATTGATCTTTCACTATTGACGTATGACTTATTTATGTCCACACTAAGGGCCTCTTTCACGAACTAAGAGTAAAGTGTTGATTACTTACTTTTAGAAATCATTTTCTGTTATATTGAATTATGCACTCGGTTTACTGCATCATTCGATGGCCGATTTTTTTTTATTATTTTCTATTTAATGTTTGGGACGTTTACCGTACAAACAAAGGTATATTAGCTAAATTATTCCCGGTTACCGGTGACTTTGAATGACAGTTTGGCCTAATTGACGTTTGAGAAATAGGCGCTAACTCTAATTGGATTACCTACATTACAATGAAAATTTAAGACACAACGAATATCTCAGTTTTAAAAATGACCAATTGAACAAAGAACATGAAAATAGAAAAAAAAAAAACTATTTTTAATACTTCACGATAAGGTGTAAAAGTTTTATAAAAAATATAAAACAATTTTTTTTTTCATTATACACATAAGCAATGTATGCAAATTAAAAACAACTTAAAATTGTGAAATCATCTCTTAAACCATTGCCGATATAATATCTATTATCGTTATAACATAAAAGGTCACAAGAAGATGAACGGTTATTTTTGGCGCCTACTTCCTAAGCAAGATTGACTTCTCCATCCGACACCAGAAGCGTCGATCTTACGATAAATCAATGATAAATGATGACTTCGACAAGGAACACACAAAGAGCCCACTATTGAAGCTGCAGAGAAAATATCATATATCACTACATATCAGTTATCCAACACTGAGAAGTTTCATGCAAGAGTTACTATGGAAATATGAAAACTATCATTGTGATCATAAATAATATTAAACTTCACAACGAACAAAAAAACTGGAGGCTTTGTTGAGAGTTTCGCCGGAGGAATTTTTATACTCAAATAATATCCGATGCCACGAGATAGCAGCAAATCATATTTAACTATCCATTATCTTTTGAACAATCAGCTTATAAAATATGATAAAGTAAAACAAATCCCGTGCTCACGTCTTTTCTTTCAAAACAATATATCTCGGCAATCCAACAATTTATAAAGGTCTCGAATCAAAACAGAGATCCGTACGTCGCATTTTAAACACGTAGACGCATCCGTGTGTTCTTGCGGAGTTATTCTTTAGTTAGACCAGTGGTTCCCAAACTTATTTTGTCTACTGCCCACTTTGAGAGTAAATTATTTTTTAGCGCCCCCATTTTTTCACCTACTTAAAAACCACTATAACTTCAAATTAAATTAATCAATTATTATTAGTTAAGGGGGTCTCTTACCGCCCCCATTTAGGCCTGCAGCGCCCACAAGGGGGCGTTATCGCCCACTTTGGGAAAGACTGAGTTAGACTGTTCGTAAATATCAAATCGTTATTTATGATGACAATATTTTTAGTTCCGTAGGAATCGAATGCTTCTTTGGCATACCTACCGCAGTTATCCACGAAGTTTTATTTAAAAACACTGCGTTCCGCAGTCATAAACTAGGTAGCCATTTAGACCACAGTACAAGCTAAAATAAAATTATAAACTCATCCCCGACTTTTTATTGAGTCCAAACTCGCTATATGCGCTGTAAATTGCTGAGGAGTTGGCTGTCCCGCAGATTACTTGATAATTCAGCATCAGATCAAGGTTATCATGTCTAGGATATACCACCGAAGTAACAGTATAACAAACACATCAATCGAACAGTACACTTGAAATACTTACACATTTAATAATAAAATCTTGAATAAGCCTCGTGTGTACATGAAAAAAAAAGTTGTACTTAATTATGATACCGAGATCAAAAAAAATTTTTTGAAAATTTGCAGGCTTGTGCTCTCTAATCCTGAGATTAAGTCAGTTTAGTCGTTTCTGAAAACGATCTAACTGATTTTAATATAGCAAGCTTCCCGTAATATTTAATGTTTGTTTCATTCCAATCGGTTCACAAACAAAAAGTTATAAAAAAGATAAAGCGTACGAAGTTGCGGGCACAGCTAGTGTAAAATATGTTGCTTAAGCTAAATATCAGTTCGTAAACTTTAATAAAAAAAGAATCTTCTATTGCACTGTGTTTTCATCCCATCTGATTGTTTTCAGAATAAGACCATCGATTGCGATACAAAACGAGCGCATATTGAACATGCCTAATGCATAAAATATGATACTCCTTTGAATTTGTCATATCAAAGCTTTACCGGTCGATTCTTTATCGCGCATTGGCCACACCTACAAGATGCCTAGCCGCTGCACTGAATTAAATTCATAGATATTATTCGTATTCAAAAACAACTCAGAACTAAACGGTATCATTTTTCAAAAGTCAAACGCTAATAAAGTGAGGTGAAATTGCAATTTTAAAACATTCATCTGTTATCTGATAAAAATCTGTAATCTGTTTAATAAATAAATTCAATCTGTACTAATTCAAGCTCTACTAGTAATTTCCATATTTACTGGTGAATTTAGTTTCTCTTGTAGATTTTTAGATTAGTAGTGGTAGGGCACACTGCGTTTCGCAGTCATTCGGGCAGCCCGTCTGGCGGCAGTAACCACCACCTTACAGAATACCACCGTGAAATAACAGCATTATGTGCTGTTGTGTTTCGGTGAGTGAGTAAGGGATGTCAGAGCCCATAACCCCATCTTTCCCATAAGGATTAAGGACAAGGGATAACCCTTGTCCTTAATCCTTCTATGGTTGTAGCACTTGTAGCACTTATAGCGTTGCTTTTGTTATATGCGACGGTAGCCACCTACCATCAAGTGGACCGTCAGACTGTCTGTCGATCTTAACATAAAAAAATAAAATAAAAATATTGTGGTGTACATCTTGCTGATACATATGTACATTCTACTCATTTTATCTTCATACCGTAAAACACGAGTAGTTTTAGGATTTTCTTGCAATACGTTTTTGCAAATAAAAATAAAAATAAAAATGGCAGGGCCCCATCTAATATCTCCACATTGTCTTTTATCTTTGATGCTATCAAAACAGCGCACCCGTCATGTTATGGAGCGTTAAAGTGTCTGGCTATCTTTACTTTTTTTTTTTTGTTTCGATTTCCCTCAGTAAAGTTGGAAAAAAACACGATACGATAGACACGGTTTTAATAATATTAGAATTAGCTGATGATGGTTTTAAGTGTGAACACAACACGTTCATTATCTGCTTAGCCACAATGCTTACGTTAAAGCTTACGCATTAGACGCGATCGACTGTAAACCCATTAGTGTGAGGAACCCATAGAAATATACTAGACGCGGTAACAATGTTTACCTTGTTATTGGAAATTACTGCTGATGTAACATTTACTGTAACATAAAATCGTATGAAGTCCTCATTGAGCCTTATTATGGCGCTATTATTAATGACCGTATTGCGGCAATAATTACATCTACAGAAGACCATAGTGAAATAACAGTTCTTGTGTTGTATTTCGTTTATTAAGTGAGGTATTATAAAGCCTCTATCCCACATCCTTATCTCTTATCCCTTATTCTATGATCCTTATCTGTTATCACCGGCGTATATTTAGATATAGAATTTGAACTGAACGTAACTGCTGTAGATTTTTTTTTAATGTCCTACCCCTCTGACACATATCAGAGTTCTTATATGACTGGCAGAGTAAACAACATAGTGTTTTCTTAATCTGAATTGTTGGTTATCATTATCGCTAATTGAAATATTATTTTGAATTTACTTATACATATTAAAAATAAAATAAAAAAGTCATATTAATTAGTAAAAATCTTTCGTTTTATCTTTAAAACGTTAAACGATTTGTTAGCTTCAATGCAAAATAACAATAATATCTCCACCGACTGCATTAAGTGGACTGTACATTAAATTTGTGTTTATTTACTGCCCGCATCGAGCTTTAGTGTATTGTGAATCATCGTACGCTGGTTTTAAAACAATAAATTTTGTGTGAAATATAGAGCCGCGATTCGCACGGTGTAAAAATTGATAGGCAATTAATATTAGTTGAATAGAGAACGGACGATGTTCATTGGAGCAACGTCGTAAAATTTGCAGATTTATGACACTTTCTGTAACTGGAAACACCTCGTTTAAATATACCTATTTCTTTTGTTAAAACATAGGAGCAAACAGTGGTTACGTTTCTAATAAAAATGTTAAAATTATTATTCTAAATATAGAAACCGCATTCGATTGAAAAGTAAATTATAGTTGATTCAGCACAATGGTAAATTGAATATCCAATCATAAAGACCTTCGTTTGTGCATAAAGGCGCGTTCGAAGTCGGGTGCTGGTTGACTTCTTATTGCCTCATACGTAGACACACTGCCCTTATGAATGAACAACATTTTATTTTATTTAGCAAGCGGTCAGGCTGCTTTTGAAAAGCTTAGTACTGGAAAATTATGAGGGAGACCTATGTTCAGCATTAGACGACCTAAGACTTAGATGATGATAATAATTACTTCTTTGGTTATTTAAAATCACACATAATATAGAGTTCTTATTAGTAAGATCCCAGAGCCCTGAGGGTCCCTGAGATGGCGGGCGTGCCTTCACTTTCGGGTACGCTGATATTCCGACAGGGTGCGTAGCGCTCCCTGCGCTGGAAAGCCGTGGCGGGGCACCGATGTCGTGTCATAAAGGCAGCGCTAGAAAGTCGTTGGGTTTTACCCCGTACGAATCCGTCATAGCCCCGCAGTGCCCCCTACACTGCCGGGTATCCAAAAAGATTATCACAACGTTACAAAAAATGTGGGCCACCAACCATAACTTATTTTTGAGCTGCACATTTATGGCCACCAACCATAAATGTGGAGAATAGAATTGAGTAGTGTTCCTATATACTTTCAACGTATGAGTCTGCTTACTTGGGTAAATGGCCCATTTAGAGCTATCAGCTGTGAAAGGTAAGTAAAAACACCTAGGTCTAACTTCCCTTACTTCTTAAAGGCTGATTTTGACATCTATTGCTGTTTGTATGTCTTACATTAGGTATACCTATACCTATAGCTAATAAGTATTTGAGTTAATCTCACTGGTTCATTGCTATTTCTATGTATCTTACTATATAAAGCTAATATTTTACTAATGTCTAAGGGTCGACTCTTTTAGAGTTACATAACAGCAAAGATTTAAATCGAGAGATGCGGCATTACTAGCGAAACTGTGTTACAAAATACAGCATACATTATACTAAAGACAATAGTATCAAATACATATACTTTTGTTTAAACACACTTTTGAACACAGACAACACATTCCTTACTTCAAACGTGACTGTGACGATAGCGACGTTCCCAACAAGCGACCGTCACTCACTGTATCTGGCGTGCAACTCATAGAGTAACTTATAATTGGTGCAACTGTAGTTGGGTGTAGCGCCGAAAATTCTTTACCCATTGTAAAGAATTTTCGGTGTGTTTTTAGCATGGCGCGAGGAGATTACGCCGCATCTTTCGATTTAAATCTTTGCATAACAGCATCTCGTATTTGCGGAGAGTGAAGGAAAATTCTCTAATTGTAGAGGCACTTGTGAAAGCAGGTCAGTTATGCAGACCGCGAACTCTATTATTGATTGTCCGAAACAAAAACGTGAGCAAGAAAAGTTGTTTCTAGAATTATATCAGTCAAAAAGTTTCGGTATTACACCGAATTCGATAAGAAAATGCACTAAACATAACTACAAGTTATTTTATTGATTTGTACATTTTTATTTGTTTATTATCGATTATTGCTCTTCATCGCAAGTGTAAAGGTGTATAAATCAATGGAAGATACGAGTGAAAGAGTGACAGATTCCTATATCAAACAGAATAGTTATATCGGACTATTAGATGCGTTAATAGCAAGTGTTACTGTAATTATTCCTAACTACCGTATCTGTAGTTAACTGTTGCTACATTGTGTGGTAATTTAAGTTAACTCCCAAGCTTAATTCTAAATTATAATAGTTAACAAAGATATTAGGCTCACGGGAGTTGAAGACAAGTTCAGTGAAATGTTACGGAACTTATCGAATTTGTTGTGTAGTTGGGATATTTGCGCTTAACAATATGGAGCAATATGTCTCAGGTGTAAGCGGAGTTTCACGCATGGATTACTTTCCAATTTCGTGCTCGCCGGAATACCTGTCGGCCGATCTTTTGTCGTCGGATCACGTGCTCCCAACAAATAACCGGTAGAAATACTATTTGGCTATTTTAAAGTCACTCGGTGCACCCCCCACTACTTCTGAGTTTTACTCAGATATGGAAAACAATCCTTTATCCTCATTTTGCCAATTACCCCTTATCCCATAAGGCTTATAAGGCTTTATAAAAGGACATTCTACCTGATTTTAGCCAACCTGACAGCTGCAAGTTCCAGTCCCCGTGGACCTGTATTTTCGAGATTGTAGTTGATATAATAGCAAAATCATGTAGAAAATTTTGGACGTCAAAGAAAATATGCATTACTGGGATGTAGCACAATAAAACAATAGCAAAGTAAATAGTAACACTATTCAAATTACAAGCAGGAACTAACTAACAGGAACTAATTAACTATAGAAAGGAGTCATTTGATGATAAATAAAAATATCTTGTCGTTACATAATGTGAACAGCCAAACACTATACTATTTTGTAGGCGCAAAAGGGTTAAAAGTACCCAATGAATTAACCAATTAAACAAAAGGGTAAAAGTTACTTTAGGTCCAAGTATCTAATCCATCCAAGTTAAAGTACATGGACATGGTATATCTGTGTATAGATTTCACTTAATTCCATAGTGATTACTAAGTAAATATTTTAAAACAAAGATTCATCGTTAAAAGTAAATAATAATTCTGTATGCTTTATTTAGTATAAGCTTGGAACTTTATTGGTTAATTACATAAGAATAATTTGTATGGCTACACGAACAAAATTTTTATTGGAAATGTTATAGAAATCTTCAATATAATATTTAGAATTCAATTTAATTCAATACAGGTTTCAAAGCTTTCGAAGCTCACAATTAACTTGCTCCGCAGTTCTCAATTTTCTCGATATCCTTCCAGCTTTAGTGAATTCACTTCAGCATTAGAATCTGTACTAAAAACTTTTCATATAATATTTTGTAAAGAATAATCCTATTGAAATATTTACTTATATGAATTATTAATCTGTTCGGAAAACATTCGCACACAAATCAGATTATCTCCAAAAGAATATTGATCACTTTTCATATAAAAAAAAATTATTTTTCGTACCACTTAATATATATTTTTTACTTTTTGAACATAGTACTTAAGTACCTAACTATTTTTTATTGAAAATAAAAAGGTAATTTAGATCTGCATAAAAATAACTCCTTTATTACAAAACTAAATCATTGTTTTCAAAATGCTCATACGAACTTATTATTTTATTTTAAAATATATTTAATTAGGTATGTGAAGTTATTTTTTTAATTAGGGAAGTTCCTCTCCCTATAGTGTTAACTAAATTATCTTCCATTAACTATTAGTTTTATCTAATAGATAGATAATGCTTGTGCCTGTAATGACTTACTCACTCATCGAAAAGTATAATTAAATTAGTATATAGTGGCACTTGACGTAGATACCTACCTACTATTCGTGTACAAAATATTAAACGTACTTGTTTCTTTGCATGCCATTCTCTAAAAGCCTTCTCGAGCTCTGCAATGCGATACGACACAAGTGAATAAATTAGAATGGCCCGTAATAAGTAGGCAACAAACAGGCCGTCACTCCAACTACATCTAGCTTAGATGTATCAGATTAGATGCGAACCACGATTAAAATTTAAACCGTATAAAATACTCTAAAGCGACCGCTCCTTTTACACCACTTAATTCGATTATAGTTTTATTCTAGGGATTAAGGCACATGTCAATCAACTCAATAAGCAATTCAAATTTCGTTGATCCTTTAGAAACGGTTGATAGTTGACTAGTTACAATTGGCACCTGTATAGGATGTAACTAATGCTTGTCGTAACGAAACTAGAACTGGGAAAGGAAATCACGAAGATCCACCTATACTGGTGAGTCAAAGATTAAGAGAGTAGGTGTTAAGTGGTGTCGGACGACTATAAAACAATATTCACATAACAAGATATGCGCTAATGGATAGCTTTAGATAAGTAAATATGCTAAACATATCACAACCTCGTTTTAGATAACACTAGGCTAATAACTACTGCTGGTCGGTCGGTAAGCGCAGATAAATCTCAAAACGTCATTTCTGCCAAGCATTGAATTAGTGGAATTAAATTTTGAACTTTACATACAATACTCAATACAAATTATTATGTTAGTTCGCTACGTAAATTATAATTGAACATAATTGTGTGTCAGTATTGTAATTTGGTTATTTTGCGTTTACGATTTTATGAATTTTAATAGCAAGCGTTGCCCAGAGGCGTAGAAATAGAAGGATTTATTATTTAATCACACTTCTATGAAGTGTCTTGTATTATACAAGAAATGTTAGAAGGAAATATAATCTGATTTTTGTTATTATAAAACAGTGGTAGTGACTTTTAGGCACTTATTGACCTTTATTGCAATAATGCAAAAGTAAAGTGCAATAATAAGTTAGTCGCTTTAAAAAGTACAAGAACGTGTAGGATATAATATAATAAAAATGTACATATCTATAAATTAGTATAGAATGTAGCAGCTATTTTTAGTTATGTGTTTCATCTTATAAATATATACATTTATTTATGTCAGAAATATACATAATACAGGACGGGTATCAATCTACAGAACAATATTTACAAAACAGTACCTACATATTGTTGTATAGATACCCATCCTATTGGAATAGGATATTTTGCAGAGCCAACTTTGAAAAGCTCATTTCAAAAATTACCCCTGCCAGGAAACGCACCCAGGTCCCCTTAGTCAAAGCGCTAAGAAAAGTGGCTAAGTTCAAGAATTTAGGCAAAGATGTCGAAGTGAAAACAAAATCTTGTTTTCACGCCTTCAATAGCCGAAGTCTTGTCTCTCAAAGTCATCCTAACAGAATAGTATAACGCAGTACACCCCCGTAGCTTGTAACAAAATTGCCTTTATTACCGGTCCACAAGACAAGGCGGAATGTTAGTCAGGACGTTGGCCACGTCCTATAAATCACTGTAGCCGCAACCGATTCAGATTACCGACACAGTAAACACGAAGTAGAGATGCTTACAGGATGTCTAGTTTGTTGCTGGCCTTCCCTTGTCTACTAGTGTTAAATTGAATGTTTTATGTACGGTCTAAATTGCTAACAAGTCTATTAGAACTTAGAGTTGCTACTTGCTAGGCATTGTAAAAAGCATTAATCTGATAGGTTCTTAGGTTTTTTTAAAAAATAACAAATAGAAGGCTTTAACATTTAAGAAAACATGTTTGGTAATAAATAAAAAAATATTTTAAAACAGTAACTTGAGATTTCTTGTACCTTTCCTTAATGAAACACACTTATATTTTTCTATGCCGACGCCCGACGACGACGGTCTACTTGATAATATCCTATGCCGTAGGTGTAAGTGTGCTGCTGACCATACTACGATTTAGGTTAAGAAATTAAAAGGGCATAGGGAAATAAATATCCCAGTGTTTTCAAGTTATTGAGCACAATAATTTTAAACAGTTCGAGTAGCATTCAAAGTTTAATTATTCTTAAAATAAAGTCGTATTTTATGTAAAATTATTACATATACTATATCTAGGCCTAACCATCTGTACAGGGAGATTGATTGTGCTGTAATACTAAAAAGTATAAATCGAGAAGCAGGCTAGACCGGCGAGCAGTGCCTAAGGCGGTCTCCGATAGAAAATTATTAAGAAAATTAAATGATCTACCATGTGCTTCACAGATATGCCAATTATTGATACGATCTCTAGGGGCAGTGTCAGTGAAAAATGTGTAGGCAGCTAAAGTTGCATGTTGTTATTTAGTTATGTGTTTTATCTTATTCCCGTCTAGCTTTTAAACTAATGGTAATTGATTCACTGCCTTTTCCCAGTTGGTGTCTGAGTATTTGCTTTAATTAAATTTACTTAAAACAGGACAATACTAAAAGAGCGTAAGTACTTCTAACTAATCATAACTAGCTAAGTATAATTAGCTAATTATGATTTTTCGAAAAATGACATTTAGTGTATCCCAATAAATCTTATCCTAATAATAGGTATTATAAATGCTAATTTGTATATTTTTATGTTTGTTCCTATATAAACCAAAAATAACTGAACAGATTTGTATGAAATTTAGCACACAGACAGTTTATTATCTGGTTTAATATTTAGGATACATTTTATCCTAGGGAAAAAATTGGGCGCCATCATCAACACAGCGATAAAGATGTCGGACGTTATATTTTCTAAGGTGTTATATTATTCATATTTCAACGCAGACGAAATCGCGGGCAAAAGATAGCGTGTTATAAAAGTGTATCTTTACGCATTGGCTAGGTATCTGTTAAAACCTCCGTTCTGTTCTGTTAAAAAAAAATCTGTTAAATTTACCAATAAAAATACTTCGAACCATTGCACAACTTCTATACTTCTAGGATTGACAAGAAAATTACTTATTTCATTTGCGAATTGAATTGAATGAGCACTGAGAGAATTCAATACCTACATGGAAGTACAATTTGTTTTAAACGAATAGTGGAATGCAGGTTGCATGTCAGTAACTATCAAAAACTGCTCATGTAGTCCATAAACGTACAATATCACTGCGTTCTGTGGCTTATGACAAAAAGTTGGTCTGTGACCTGCAAGTGAATTAGTGTAAAATTTATTTACTTACTGCATTAATGGCTTGGCTTTCACACGCTTCCTTTACCTCGTTGAACTTTTTATGCTAGCTATAGATTCAATAAATTGAGGGGCAGAAAAATACGTTAACTCACAGCCATTGGAGGGCTAGTCTATTTTAGTCAGATACTTTATAGCATTCTTCTACCCGAGACATGCTGCCGAAAAAAAATATCTAACTATATAGGTATAAATAAAAATGAATATGTAGTTAATAAATTTCCTATGTATTTAAATTTATGTCATACAAATGAAACGAATATTAGCTAATACGTAAAAAGAGTGCAAGAAGATGCAAATTTTTATAATGCTGCTAAGAGGGGGCGCTATGAAGTTTTTGCCCCTGTGTTCAAAAAATTCATAGATCCGGGGCTGATTGCCCACAAAAAATTGTTGACTGAACAAAATCCTTATTTTATCCGAATATTTAGTTAGTTACTCAATCACGCAAAAACCGCTAAACGGATTTAGATGAAATTTGACTCACAGATTGTCATGTAGGATACTTTTTATACTGGAAAGATGTTAGGTCCTAAAAAAAATCACTACAGCGGGTACGAAGTAGTGATGTACGAATAACGAAGGGCACAGCTAGTAGGTACATAATAAAACACGTCTCTTTTTAACTTTTTCTAACTTTTGTTTAAAAATTCAAACCGAGTAGTAAATGTTGTGTCGCAGTCACGCACAGTATGCACGAACGATGCACGCGCATAGAAAACTAAGAAGATTTTTGTAGATTTGTACTTAAATTGTACAGTGATTAACGACGTGATATGCCTTTATATTAATGTTATTATTGTAATGGCTCGCGGCCTATTGTTTAAGTTTACTAGTTTGGCTAAACTTATTTAACTTGAACAACCAAACCCAAATAGATAAATAACAAGCTGTACCTAAAAATTATAAACTAATACTATAGAGACGAATCTCTATAGAATGTCGGGGGCCAAATATGCTATAGTATCTGCTGTAAGTTGCTGAGGGGTTTGGTATCCCTCATAATTTTTGATGCTGCAGCATCAGGTCAAGGTCACCATTGTCATGGAAATACCGCCAAAGTAACAGTAACTACATCAAACTTCATATCAATCGAACCTGTGCAAGTTAGTGAGATCGTCAACTAGGAAATGAGCTGATATTCTTTAAACTCCTGAGCAGATAACATAAATAACAGCTAAGAACCATCTCCATCACGCCAGCTTTCAAACAAAAAGGAACGAATCAAAATCGATCTATCCGTTTAGAAGCTATGATGCTACAAAGAGATACACAGATACCCACGTCCAACTTATAGTTAATCCTCGGGCGTCAAAACTAAGTTTATTTTTTGTTCTATGTTGTGCTTATCTAAAGCATAATCTTCTAGTATAATAATTTAAACTTATTATACTTAAGTTGTACAATTTGTGACAGCTCTGATGAGTTGCTCTAATTGATGTCTGCCTAGAGTTTAAACCAGGCTACTGCGTGGGCATTTGCGTGGTAATTGCGTGTAATTGCATAGGGTCTGATTTGTAGAAACTTCATCCCACAGAGGTGACAGCGTCGTATCAAATTCCGTTCTGAGGTGTTACCGAGTAGCGTGAGCAACTTCAAGAATGCTGTATTTGATACCATTTACCATTTGATCGCAGATGGCTACTGCCTCCAACTGTAGGTATAACATAAGTAAAGGTCGATAAAACTCCTAAAATTCTTTAATAGACATTCTTTAAATAATAATAAAAAATGTTATTGAGCTTATAAATAAAATTTAATTAAATTCTGTTATCAAACTAATTGTATTTTTTTGTAATGCACAAAGGATTTCATCACTGAACTATGAATTTGTGTGAATTTTCACCAAATGTGCTCTGTTATGTATCTTTTCTCTGTAATGTTTTAACTATTTACCTGTGATATTTTTAGTATTATGTTATGAAACGAAGCATAATACATTTCTGTTTTTAATTTTTAACTTATACCTATAACAAATCTCATTGAGCCTACAAAAATAACTTATAATTGTGATTTTCTATCAATATTTACAGGATTCTTCGCTAAAGCACGAATTTGTGTGCATATTCTACTAACAAATGTCCTGTCAGTAAATATTTTCTCTGTAATTTTTTGCATTGTTTGAACGAAGCTTCTACCTCATTCTACACTATAATAATACTAAAAATATAACGAATATAAAAGTGCCCAAATTTATTACGCAATCTAACGCTTTAGAAAACCAGTTTCGCGACCAGATTTTAACGCCAATTACACCGAAAAGGAAGAGATATGGCCCGGCACTTCGTCACGTGTTAAATTAAACATGAGTTCGAGTTGGAGCCGAAACTCGACCACGCCTCAAGACACGCGGACGAGTTGCCGCCCACAACGCCCCCTGCTAATTATTATAACCGGTTGTTTGTAGTAATTAATGAGTGACCGACAGCGCCACCTGTTGTACTCATTGTACTGCATATTCGATGGGATAGTTGCAGGCATAACCCGTTTTCAATATACGAACACTCCTAAGCATAAGTACGCAAATCAAAAGACAAGCTGTAATTAAAGTTATAAACTAACCCCCAATTTGCTATCAAGCTTATATCTGCTGAAAAATGCTGAGGAGTCGGGTATCCTGAAGACAAATCCTGAAGACTACTTGATGCTGCGGCAACAAAACAAGGTTACAATGTCATAGAAATACCACCAAAGGGATAGTAATACAAAATTTCACATCAATCGAACCTGTGGAAGTTAGTGAAATACTAAATAGTGAAATAGGAATTGGACAAACGATCTTCATAAACTATCTCGATCACGATCACAACACATATACCTACAACACAAGCTTATAACACCCTATTTTGCGGCGGGCGTCGGGGTTTAAAAAACAATTCTCAATTTTTTTAATGTGAAAATGTCTCAGACAGATAGACTGCCCATTAGATAATATCTCACAATTAGATTGGTAGATGACGATAAAATATTCTGGTATCTAACTCATGTAACAAAAACACCACAATTAACTTAGAGGCAACGGTAAGTCAAGTAAAAGTAACTTTTCATAAGATTACACAACAAACACACAACACATGGTCGGCTAATTAATAGGCTAACATTAAAATTTAACAGTGAGATTTCATACTTAAGTTAAGAATAAGTAAAAATTTAAATTCTAAAAAAAAAACGTCTATAGAAGCTTTATAATAATTTATCAAGGCTAACCTATGTGAAGTTTCGTATCTTCCGAGTTAATATTGTTTCATTTCCGTGCTTCAGTGTTTGTAATCGTAGCTTGATAACCACATATTTTGTAAAATAATTAATGTCGAGCGAACGCGTGGATAATGCCGTAATTGCTAAAAGCTACTTTGTGGTAATTCCACTACCTCGAATTACTGATTGATTGCACAATAGAGGCCAAAGCAAACGCATAGCATTTACGTTTGAAGCCTGTAAAATGAACTACTCGTTTGAGGTCAAAATATTAGATTGTAGGACATTAGTTACGCAGAAAGTATATTGCCATAGTAGTCTTTAGACTAATTTTATTGAATTGCTCAAGTTTAACTATCATACTGTATTGATAGATAACTTTCAAAAAATTTGAGTTTCTTCAAAGTAAAGATCGTTATACAGACGCTCGCGAACAGTACTTTTTTGGGCACGAAATATAGGTACCCTATGTCCTTTTCTGTATCCATGACAACGTGTATGCAAAATTTTATAACGATCGGTTGAGTATTTAATGCGTCAAAACGTAACAAACAAACTTACATCTCGGCTATTTTTAGGAAACAGCGTAATTTCGTAAGAAGCAAGTCATCACTAGATATAAATTAATTAATTGAAGAGTGCCTCAGCCTACGTCTGATGTTGTCTGTCGGAAAATTAGTGTAATTATAGTGAAGACAAATATTGACCGTGTTGCAAGACAAGTGATGTTTAGTCTATCGCCCACGCGATGACAGCCGACCATTAAGTTGCGCTAGCGCAGCCCCCTGCGGCAGCCCTTTCACATCCACCTTGGATTAGTTTAGTTAGAACCGTATTTTAATTTTAAATCGTAGTGTCATTTTGATAGTGTCGACTGTCCTATTATTTTTACTAACAATACACAGGAGCATACCTACCTTATAGGTACAGTCATACTTATAAATATTTTGATCATAATATTGAATAAGTGACACAGAATATATTTTTTAGTAAACTAACTCTTTATATGTGAGTGTAACAGGAGCATTCCTACCTTATAGGTACATTCATACCTATAAATATTTTGATCATAATATTGAATAAGTGACACAGAATATATTTTTTTATTAAATTAACTCTTTATATGTGAGTGTAAAGTTATAATTATAGTCTCTATAATCATTTATAGTCTCCACGTTGATAAATGTTGATTTAATTGTTAAATATAATTAGGTACCTACTGTAGTAAATCTTAAAAGTCTATTCTGCAGTCATACCTTGAACTAACAGTTAGCTTTTCAGATCAAAATACAAAACATAATTTTATTAATTAAATAAATACAGATTAAATATAACCCCACCTATACTTTTTATTAATAAAAAACTTAGATTAGCTTAAAAAATAGTGATAAATGAAATCTCAAAGTTATGCTATTCCAATATCAATAAGAGTCCTACCGGTTTTGTAACCGCTTGGGATCGGCGCGAGGCACTTATAACACTTGATAAATGCATAGCCGCCAATGCAGATAAGCAGACATCCTCCGCAGGTTCTTGAAATGTCCATCTGACATTACTAACTCCACTGGTAATTGCGTAACGTGAATTTCCGACGTTCAAACAGCAATCTTTTACGCTAATGTAACTAAGTGTAGTAATAACAGCACTTTTAAATATTATTATTTATTAATTGTGTGTAAATTATGCGATTTGTGGTTCGTTTTAAGCACTCGCGATTCCTCTTTCGCACAGTAGCTTCCAAGGTCAAGATATTCATGATGGTCAAAAACCTTCATAGAGAAGCGGCACGCTAAGAAAAAGAAGTGTAAATTAAAACTAAATTACGAGTATATTTTAAATATTTATTAATCAAAACAAAGAAATCCCAATGTTGTAATCTACGAGTATATAAATAAAAAAGAATGTGTTGCAAAACTCGAGAACAGCTGTAGGTACCAATTCGGCAATTTTTTTCTAATACCTATTTGTTTTAAAGTCCGAAGAAGGTTCTTATATAAAAAAAATTGCATCTTATAATAAGAAAACGCGAAGCCATGGCGGGTCGCTAGTATATCTATAATAATATTACTAGCTGAACCCGTTCACGCTTCACTGTGGTTACTTTTTTTTTGTTTCCGTTGGAACATCGGAATAAAAATGTTAAAATTAAATGTATAAAAATTTCAAATCAATCCATCAGCTAGTTTTCGAGTTTTGTGTTTATTAACATACGAAGCTAAATTTTTATGTATAAAGGTAAGTCTCAAATCTTTATTTATGTTATAAGGAAATAAAGTTTGCATGTTTGTTTGTATACAGTATGTAATCTTTAAAACTACTTGTCCTATTTAAAAAAATATTTCACCAATAGCTAGTAAAAATGTTGCAAACATCTGATTACCTTATTCGTTTAAATAAATTCTATCTTATCATGATGACTTATTAAATAATGCTAAAGAATATGTATGTCCTAAGTTACATTGGTAAAGTTATAAAATGATTTAAAACTATTCGCTAACGTAATATTTCAAGTGAATGTTGATATTTTATTATCTCCGCACGTGCTATTAAGCCACCGGCGATAGCTACTTAATAATAATAAAAAAACAAATTACATATTTCATAATATAAGTTGAATTGCGACGCGCACCTGTACTTCATAAATTATCGCTAGGATAATGTATAAAAATAATTATGAGACGATATCTTTGAGTGTAATCTCCTCATATTAACTTGATCGTCTACTTTGACAAACTCGCCGAGCGAGTGAAGCGGGGTTTCCGAGGTCGACTCGTGGCTGGCACGAGTATATTTTCATGTTTCTTCTTTATTATATTATCTGGCAAAGAAGCTCATGATGCGTAATATATTTGCTTTTCTTTTTCGCCTCTTTCTGAATCGTAAATTTTATTTAAAACTAGTAGTATCTAGTATAAACAGTTTTTGTTTGCTGTAGATATGACCAACTAATAATCTATAAGTTAACTGAACACTGCATTCTTGCCATTTCAGTTTGTTTAATAATATTAATTACTAGTTGGCGCCCGCGACTTCGTCCGCGTTGAAAAAGAAAAAAGTAGCCTATCCTGTGGCCCGTATGTCTAAATGTTTATCTACCAAGTTTCATGAAAATCAGTTGATTTGTTTAAGAGTTATGGAGGAACATACATACAGAAAAAAATTGTAAAAATGGTCAATTTAGTTTCAGTATCATGTATAGAGCCTATAAACACGATATCTGAAAACAAAGTAACTTACTCCATGACCAACCCTTACACATTTATTATTAGTATTGATTATCCTACTACGAAAGCTTGTAAGGATGGATATGTATGGATGTTTGTCTCATTCGTGCAATTTTTGATGAAAC
The DNA here is from genome assembly GCA_945859745.1 of Synanthedon formicaeformis. Classification (NCBI taxonomy): domain Eukaryota; kingdom Metazoa; phylum Arthropoda; class Insecta; order Lepidoptera; family Sesiidae; genus Synanthedon; species Synanthedon formicaeformis. The sequence continues at coordinate 5,061,418 of OX243967.1, read as the reverse complement.
TCGGCACACAGATAGTTTATTACGCCTAATTTAACACTTTAAATAATGTAGTATAATTTGAAGTCGCTTTCCGCGTCTGTCTGTCTGTCTGTATGTATATAGTCGGTAACTACTCCTAAACCAGGCAATGGAAAATTGATGCAGTTTTCACCATCGGTTAGATAAGTTTCCATGGAAGTTTTATAAATATGTATAATAAAACCTGATTAAGTTTTTATGTGAATAGAAAAAAAAAACAATATTTTGCAACCAAATCCTCGAATAAGCACTAGGCTTACGCAGGCTAAACCTAGATACATAAAAATGATTCACTCTAGAGAATTGTAATTCTTCTAAAATCCTAAAGTTGACTCATAGTAATCATTTTTTCATTAAAACTTTCAACTCTACATTATTATAAATCCATCATTTCTGTTTCTGCGTTAACTACTTCTAAACCACCCAACGGATTTTAATTCGCTTGCATCTTGAGCGAAGCCGCGAGCGTGTCGCTTGTATAGGATACTTTTTATACTAGACCTTCTCAGGTAAGGTCTAAAATATAAAAATATAAAAAAAATCGGCGTCATTGTCGTCACAGCGATAAAGATGTTAGAATTTTCTCAGGTGTTATATTTTTTTTATTTTACAACGTGGACGAATAGGTGATATTTAAGTAAAAATCAGTGTAAAACATTGATTTCTTAAGAATAGGCCAAGCAAATTTGTATAATAAGAACTGTACTAGAGTATTCCTTAAACATAACTTCCTTAATCCTTATTACGAACTCAACTGAAAGCAGTTGAGATTGCAAACGATACAGTAGCGTGGGTAAATGCAATCCAAAATAAGCGATATTTGCAAATAAACAACTATTAAGTTCACAATACTCTTGATACAAGTACTTTGTAAAAGGCTTATCTGCTGAGGACGTTAACAAGAAAGACTGTCCCACACATTCGCTCTGCATCGGCAGTTTAGATAGAATCGCCTTAAAATATCTCGATTGTGCTATCTGTACGTTATCCCTCGCCGTTGGATAAGGGTCTGTAATCGTTGGATAATCCCGTTCACGGTCCATAAACATGTGTGTGTTATTGAGAATCGACAGTCATATTTCGCAGCATGAATATATTGTATTAAATATATTGTATTATAGTGTATGTTTGTAGAAAATAATTATGTTTGTGTAATGAGTCCCAAACGGTGCTGGCTGAAAATGAACGTTGCAGGTGCTTGTCTAGTCAGCACAATGCTGAGCCAGTATCCGACCGATTCACTGCCTCGAGGACACACACATATTTTACCTATTTTTTTATTAATTTTTGTCTTGGATTTTTGTATTATGTTTGTGTTTTTGTGTTGCGAGAATAAAATTCTTTCTTTCTTTAAATAAATTTTGCTAGTAAGTATAATTATAAAGGCTTTTTTTTTTGTAATACGAGTAGGTATCTACTATTAATTCATTCGGAGTGTTATATTATAAATGCAAAAGTTTGTGATAATGGACTTATAGGATGTAGGTACCTATTGTTGGTTTAGATGTCATCTCGCACGATTTCATTTCGTGCGAAATGTGCGAAAAGCCAACTTTAAATATATTTTAAGTCATCTCGCACACTTGTTTTCTTAAGAAACTTGAATCAAAAGTGAACCGTACCGTACAGTCGGCCGCATAAGTCGATTAACACATTCAAAAGTGCAAAACAACTGACCACTCAACTTACTTACTGAAGCTTTTTACGATCGTTTGTATTGATCGTTGTAAGTTTATTTTGTTCTCTAGTCGTGACAACGACTTATGGCGCGTTAAGTGTTACGTTGTTTTGCACTTTTGAATATGTTAAACGACTTATGCGGCCGACTGTACAAAAGTGATACCTTCCTATGGGGAATCTTAATTGTTTGTGAATCTCACGTAAAATCTACTTGTCTTTGATCTGGTATTACATCTGGTACTTACACATAGACTTCCTGTCGTGGTTACATATTTAAGTGGTAGTGAATTGTAAGACCTATTGGAATATTCAATATAGGCTCTGTCTGAGAAGTCTGATTTTGTCTATAAAAAAAAACTCGGAAAAAGATTTATTTGTTAAAAATAAAAACATTTAATCGAAAGAAAAGCAACCGAAAAAATGTCTACATTTAAGGGACTATCTGATTCGAAGGCACATAAGGAATAAGTAATGTGCTCAAGTTCTGTAATAAATCTTAAAAGAATGCTTTGGCCGCTCCCAAAAGGATACTCGTGGAAGCGTTCACCTTCTATTTTCCCTGTTATTTATGAGCCTATGCTTTATACTAGAACCGCGAGCCAAGAATAAAATGGGTAACTAAAATAAATGGTAGTATGTTACCATAATCGTAGATTGCTTTTATTAATGAAAGTATGTGATGTAACGGGAAATCTGTTTTCATGCCAACATAAGTATAGCTTTCATATAAATTTCGGCGGTTCTTAATTCTAAGTACTTTCATACTTAGTCCAGTCATGACTAATAACAATTTAACAGGATTCCTGCAAACAGCGCCAAAAAGCAAACTCTGATTCCATTTTTAATACTTGTAATAAAAAGTTTGAATAAAATATCTATAGTATTAAAAAAATAAGTCGCTATCTGCCTCATCTGTTTCTATACAGCCTAACGTATTTTGATATGTTAATATGTACAAACGATATTTGAAAATATAATTGAAATGATTGAGCGATAGTAAATATAGTTAATTGAAAATATTTACTAAGGTACTTTTAAAAACTATTAGAAAGCTTTAAAAAAATCGCTACGTTGGGTTAAATTTTTATATTTAACTAGCGACCTGACCGCGGCTTAAAATTGGAGTTAAAATTTAAAAAAAAACTTTCCTTAACCATCCGCTTTACGTTTACGTTATAAAATAAATTTATGCTCTAAATTTCACCTTTTTAGACTTGGTAGTTTTGGCTGAGCGTTGATCAGCGATTTTATAAGTATAGATAATTAATTAATAAACATGTTTTTGGTTAAAATAAAATTGAAAAAATTAAATGGAAATAAAGTCTCACAGTTAGCTATATCTAATCAGATTTTGTGATTTATTAGAACACATAAATGTAGCTATCCATTTGGTTCGAAATGCGTCTCCTGTCTTCCATTTACACGTAATTTACATTAAGATGCCTCCGCATTTGCATGTTCGAATAACCTTTTCATAATCGTCACGTCGGTGGCTCCCAACTTAGCGATTAGCTTAATGGATTTCTCAATTTAATGAACCCCAAACTTGGTAATTGGCTTTTAAAAAGATACGACCGAATTCGAGATTAGTTACTTCAATTTTTATGTCGGTTTAAGTTTTCTCGGTCTTCGTAATTACAATAAAGAAATTCTTTTTAACAAAAAAAAAAACTCTTGCTAAGCCAGCACGCTCGGACTAACGACAATGGACGAAATGAAGGGTTCCTCAGGGTCTCTGACTGAAGCTCAAATCTTTTTGTTTGATCGGGCGTTTGTTGACAACAACTTCGTTGACGCTAATCCCTATACAATAGTACCGTTAGAATCGAAAAAAAAAAATACAGAACCAAAATGACAGCTCGGTTGATGGTATTCTTTTGAAACGTTTTTAGATTTGCGACTTTGTTTGTTTAAAGGATTTGTTAAAATTGCTGCTTTCAAATTGCTAATCATTCATGAAATTGTTAGTTACAGATTCAAATGCAATAAAAAAGGGACTGAGATTTTGTAAAACATTTGAACAGTATGTATTCAGGTAGTTGAGTATTCTTAAAAACATAACAGTATGTCAATTGTAATAAGATTTGCAAAACCCCTAATTCGTTTAAAAAAAAATTGGATTAACGTCTAGCTAGAATATACCTTTAAGCTGAACATAGCATGTTTTGTGGCAATAAAATAAAAACTGTTGTTCTGGACAACTATTTTGTATGGTATTTTTAATAATTTAATTTGTGAAGCCTGTTGGATGAGTGGATATAGGGTGCTCGCCTTAAGGCTCTGTCTCAGGGTTCCCGGATTCGTTCCCGGCAGGGTCAACTTTGGAAATGAAATTTTAAAAGTTGGTCTGGATCTAAAAAGTAGTGGCAGGGCACACTGCTTCGTATTATTCTTGGTATGTAATTCGGCGAAAATGGGGCTGAAAGAATGAAATCAATTGTGAATGCTCTCTATATAAAATGAGTTAAAAAGTCTTAGCGCCTCTTTCACCAATGTCAAGTAGGCTAAACCGTCACAGTCACCTGTCACCGGGAATAATTTAGCTGATATACCTTTGTTTGTACGGTAAACGTCCCAAACATTAAATAGAAAATAATAATAAAAAATCGCCTATCGAATGATGCAGTAAACCGAGCGCATAATTCAATAAAACAGAAAATGATTTCTAAAAGTAACTAATCAACACTTTACTTGTAGCTGATGAAAGAGGCGCTTAAAAAATATATATATACTAGCTGACGCCCGCGACTTCGTCCGCGTTGAAAAAGAAAAAAGCAGCCTATCCTGTGTCCCGTACGCCTAAATGCTTATGTACCAAGTTTCATGAAAATCAATTAATTCGTATAAGAGTTATGGAGGAACATACATACTTACATACATACAGAAAAAAATTCTAAAAATGATCAATTTGGTTTCAGTATCATGTATAGAGCCTATAAACACGATATCTCTGAAAATAAAGTAACTTACTCCATGCATGACCAACCCTTACAGATTTATTATTAGTATTGATTGATTAGAAATTATTAGAAGCTTGTATTAAAAGCTTGCAAAATATAGTTGTTTTTTTTAAATTCTCAGATAAAAGGAATTAATCAATGAAAAAAGATAATTTTATTGTGTTAAGTTGTTCAAGGAGACCGCCAAGAGATCAAGAATGCAAAGAAGAATTTTGGTTATCTCGCTCAAGGTGTCAGGCGGTTCGTTAAGCGTTACGTCCAGTTTAAGGAATTGACTAACATTCTCTTTTTATTTGCTTTGATGCATCCTTAGATTACTTTTTGCATCCGAAGTTAATCGAAATAAATCTGCTATATAGGCGTGAAAAATTAAAAGTCTTTTAGATTTGGCAGACATATTTATTTATACTTGTTAAAGTTCAGCTTGATCATTTATAGCAAGTAATTTATTTACAAATCCGAGTGAAGGTACGAAATTAATCACAAAAAATAAGTTAATAACAATATTTAAGCGCTTAACTTACAAACAACTCTATTCAGGTTTTGGTCTCGAAGGACCAAAATTTTTGTTCAGATCACAAAACAATTTTGGCCTATTAGTGTCTTTTCACTACGTGATGAATTAAATTATCATTTAAGTACTTTTGTTTAAAGCTAACATCAACTTTAAACACATACAACTAGATGTTTACACATTATAGTAAACAGTTATAATGTCATTTAGATCTCGAAGACTGAGTAGGTACTTAATTTTAAAAAAACATGATTAAAATGAAATTTATTTTAAAAAACGTCGATAAACATCTCGATACCAAAAATCACTCGTTACATAAATATTTCTGTCGACAGACAAGAAAAATATTTCTCTGTTGTTTTTTTTACATTAAGTTCTTTTTATTTACAAATTCATACATGTATTTATTGCTGAAAGAGACGTAGTAAAGTCCACTAGAATGAATATTGATAGTTTCTCATCAAACTATCAATAAAATCTAATAACTATATTTTAACTAAACAATAATAGGGACTAGTTGTAAAAATAGTTCTAATTGTGTAAGATAATTCATTCATTGACAATTCTACAAAACATGAATCTTTATTGAATATTCACGATAAGATTGTACGAAACGAATCAACGTCAAGTAAACAGTATAATAATTTATTTACAAGCGGTACAAATAATTTTATTTCAAAGAAACCATAAAACCTTTTCTATTTCCCTTAACATTTATATACACTGCTAAATTTTCCTGGTGTTAATCTTACTGTGTTTTATAAATACATTTTATAGTTATATTTTGTTCAATTTACAAAGGCCTAACTCTACTTACAACATTTTCACATAATTTATTACAGTAGCATTTACAAAAGAGTTTCTTGTAACACAAAATACGTAGTAAATCACAAACAAAATCGAACGATAGAATATTATTATAGCGTTTCACAAAGTTCACACGTTCTAAATTTTTAACCAGTATCACATGATTTTTAAATATTTACTCACTGACACCACAAGTCTTTTCGCGAAATATCGTCCAAATGTTTAGGAACTGAAGGCGCGCTCTTCTATCGACAACATGTCAAAGCTGTGACGTCACACAACCACGTCACGCGACGCGACCTCGCTTGACGTTGTGCCTGGAGCCAGAACTGGCTGGAAACAATGAGAGGCCGGAACAAAATCTTCGACTAATTTTCGTTTGAGCACCGAAGACGATCCTACGTACACATTGGTCCCTGGGAAAGTGCCACGCCGTCTCCGCCGCCACAAAACGGCAGCGAGTACAGCCAGTCCGAAGGCAATCATGGCTGAAAGGCAGCCTAAAACTAATTCTGAATCAGGAGAACGTTCTGAAACTCGTTCCCCTCTCATTGAACTTACTAGCACCGACATAAGGCGGTCCCCTTCGCCAACTTGAACATCTTGGACGCTTTCAGTGGACACCCGCTGAGCACGACTCGTGTCTATGGTCATAGTTTCAGATCTTTCGTTCTCCACTCCAGGCGTATGAGACACAAGCTCCACCTGAATGTGGTAAACCGTGTCCGGCCACAGCGACAAAGTGACACGCGTTGAATCGGTGAACAAATTTCCCTTCAGACCTCCGCCATCAACCTCCCACGTAACAAGATAAACGCCACGAGCTATGCGTGGCTCCCAGGCAATTTCTCCAATAACTAAAACTTTCTGGTGAATAAGTGATATTTCTTTAAGGGTCCACACGTGTTCATCATGGTTTGACGTATTTGTGTCATGCGCTACCCATGTTTCATCCGGACTGTATATGGTGACCAGGCCTTGCGGATCTACGACGAGAACACGAAGAAGAGCTCCTTCATTGTTAGAAGGTACTCTTGTTGCTAACGCTTGTGTTTGTATTATTTGACGCCAAGGACCGTCAGCAGCGCGACGCATGACGACATACACGAAGGGTGTTGGACGCGATGCAGTCCTCGGAGCAGGGGGAGGCCAACGCGCCAACGCCCCACTCACTCGCATTACACCCTCGCCTTTAGTGTGAATTACGGGTTGCGTCTGTGAGGTTCGCGCAGCCTCCGTGTGAAATTCACATGCTATTTTGCAGCCGGGAAACTGTAAAATAAAAACACTGTCTATTAATTTCTTTCTTTGCACACGCATTTAATTTATAGCATGCAGATATTAACTTACGCAAATGTCCTTCTCATCGCAGACAGCTCCCCAAACTGGATAATTTGATTGTAGAAGTTCGCAGTTTTCCCAACACTGCAACAAAAGTAATACTTTCAAATATTATATAATTAATATAGACTTAGTCCTTGGCTTCAGAATCTCCGCGAATAGTATGACGGAAGTACCATCTCGAGGGTTAGGATAGCCATGATGATAACCGACCACCAATAGGAGATGGCACTAAGAGAAGAAAATATATATTTAATAAATTTTAATTTGTCAAAGAATGCGTTTTGATGCCTTGTTTTCTCTTAGAGGGGAAAAATGAAAGAAAGAACATACAAGTTGCGTTTATGGAACATTAATATGCCAGAGGCGTTTTAACTACCATCATTCTACACCATTTTATAGCTTCTAATATCATAAATGTAAAAGTTTGTAAAGTTATTTGGACGTTTACTGTTGGATCACGCATAAACTGCTAAATAGATTCTGAAGATAAGCCATGTCCGACACTTTTATCCCGGTTTTATCCCCGAGTTACCCAACGGGTAGATAGCGTAAACGGAGCTGCCAGTCACAGGCAAGCCAAAATAGTAAAACTAGTTAACTAATAGAATGCATAACTTTAATGCAATCATTTCAATTCATAACACAAAAACAGTTTGGCACCAGTTCACGGGAATTTGCGCGGCACGATTCAATTAGGAAAAGTGGGAATGAAGCCACATCTAACCAAATTTCATAGGACTCAAATGCAACATTTGTCATTGGGAAACACTCATTAGTTGGAGTTGACGTTAACTTGATGCCCGCTCTCGGCTCAGTGAGCTTTAATAATTATAAGAACGAGCGCCAGGCGCGATTATTAATTGCTCGTATTGACAAAACGTCGTCTCGCCACTATTTCAAGGAGCTTTGAAGTGACAATTTTCTTGGTTTTACTGTAAACAACGCAGACATGTTGCACGAATGTTTAGGTAATGGGTTATTTGCAAGCTTCGGGTTATAATGCAAATTGAATTTGTCACATAGACTAAAATAAAACAGTAACTCTCAACTTTAATTAAACGAAGTCTAAATTTTAATACTAACAATGTAAATGTTCACGAGCCTGTTGGATAATTGGTTGGGGTATTTCCCCAAATGCTGTGTTCTAGGGTTCCTGGATTCGATTTCCTACAGGGTCAACTTTGGAAATGAACTTTTCAAAGTTGGCTCTGGCCTTGATCTAGAATTTTCAAAGTGGCAGGGCACACTGCGTTTCGAAGTCCTTTGGACAGCAGTAACCACCCCTTACAGAAGATCAACGTGGAATAACCGCACGCTTACTGTTGTGTTTCGTTGAGTGAGTATATGTTATTTCTCATTTTCTTATCCCTTCCCAATCACTTATCCGACTGTAGACGGCAACGCACTTGCAGCACCTGTTGCTTTGCTTGTGTTATAGGCGACAGTAGCCACCTACCATCAGGTAGACCGTCAGCCTGTCTGCCGACCTTAATATAAAAAAAACTTTAGTTGAACTGTATCTTTAATTAATTTAACAATAGTCCATATTTTAACACTAATAATATATTTTTTTTCGTACAATTTTAATACCAGGTTTTCGATTCTATGCAACTTTCAATGTTTGTTTCATAATATACTATAATTTTAATTGAATTTAAATCACCATCTCGAGTCAGAAATAATTTTCACGTGTACTCACCATAAAACAGTCGGGGCCTTGCAAACACGATGACTCCCCGCCGGGACGAGGCGCCGCGAACTGCAAGCAAACATCGAAAATGTCATTCCATTGACTTTTTATGAAATGTGTATACACAGGCAAATTAAATTGGACCAACACAACCTTGGATTCTTATTTAGGAGCTCAAATCAAAGATAATGTTTATTGAACCAACTTTCAGTAAATGGAGTTTTTGAGGAAAGAGCAACGCAGATAACTTCGCATAGCTGCACAGCTGCTCTCCTGCGCATATAAAGACAGACTAATAGCTTCGCATTTACAATAACATTAAATACTACTTACAAAAATAATCCTTAATTCAATAAAATACTAAACGTAATGGGCACTGTCCCCATAGACAGAACATTAATTCCAAATACTTTTCCTCTATAAGGTAATAATTTATCTACGACTATTAATTTCAATTACGACCACGCAAAATTTAAAAAAAAAAGCACAAAGGAGCGTTAATTAAGGCCATAACATCGCATGTTAATATCCAGCTAAACTCAATATAAAAAGGAACGTTTAATTATTTGCCGGAGCACCAATACATTACACGTTATCTGAGTTGAGAGAGGGTTTTATGCCCGAACGAAAAAAAGAAGAGAAATAAATGTTCGAATCGAACAGCCAGTTTAATGTATTTGATAAAAGTGACAGGCATCTGCTTACCGTCGCTCGGTAGGTTGGTTTAATTGCCTGATATGCCAATGGGGACATGGAGCTGGGGACGCGGTTACAGTACGGTGGCTTAAATGTCAAATGTATTCGTGATTAAGAGTTTAGAGAAAGTTTTGGAGTTATTTTATTAAGATTATATTCAACAGATGCCATTTATTGACGCTGACAACACTATGAGTACATCACAAAGGGCATTTAGAGGTACGAAGTAAAGAAAAGCAAGTTTATGTTTGTTCGCCCCATGATCATAAATATAGTAAGTCAAAGCAACACAAGGATCAAGTGCCTTTAAAATAGTATAATATATAAGATTTTAATGAGTGATGCGATACTAGCTCACGTGGAGACAAATTCAAGAAAACTAGGTTCTTTTAAAGTACTTTCTAAATACTTACAGAACAAAATATAACATAAAATAATTACTAAAATAAAGACATTAATGAAACAAAAAAGACTTGATCAAAATACTTAACGGTTGTAAAAAATTGTAAACGGTTCTAGCACTGCTTGGAATGTTATTAATGTCTTAAAACTTGATAAGAAACTGTATAAATCGATCTTAATAAGTATTATAAGCAACAATTAAAGTTCATTAGAAAGTAAGCAATAAAACGAAGAGTGCCAAAGAAAACAAATACAGTGTACTCCTTTGGGTCACTATCATTGTGCCTAATGATGCCAATCTGTGGCAGAGGCCATCAAACGACTCCGACCATCCACCCGTTATTAGATGTAATCATCGTAATTTTTCACACAATTTATTTTTTTGGTCCACGATACTACGCTCAGAAGTGTTATTTCACGTCAACTAATGATAACAAAAAACATTCTCGAACGCCATTACTACGCACTATAGTACTTCTGTATAAGTTGCTTATAGAGCAATCAACATTTCACTAAATTCCTCTTCCATAACAATATTTGAACTAAAGTAAGACCGTTATATTCATAGTAGCATTGCTTCTTAACTTATAAGTAGGTACTTAGATGTTTAGAATTTGTGGTTCTCGGTAAGATAAGCAAAAGGAATTGTACTTAACTTTCGCTGACCCGATCGCGTACTCTACAAAAAGATTGGTAACAAATGCAATTATACATTAGTATTGTATCGTGAGGCATTGGCGTGAAGAATTTTGAAATATGAAAGTTAAACAAAACAAAACGTAGTAGGTACAATTCAGTTCGGCAACTGCAAAGGAAGTGAGTGAATAATGAATGATGGTGATTGAAAACACAACTCGTCGAGTGGTCGCGTATTTATGTTAGATGCCGCCACAGATTACCCTTTTGTTAATCAAACAACGCTTATTGAATATTATTTAATTAATCTTTCGTATTTGACTTTGAACGCTGTTAAGTGGAAAGTAACAAAAATGAATTGTGTAGAAGAACTTTGATCGTAATCCAGTTTGGGAAGGGGAATGAACTTTCAGAGTTGTTTAGAAATAATAATAAAAAAAATCAAACGTTCTCAACTTTTATATTCAACTTATTATTCCAAGTCATATGTTAAATGGAAAATTAGGGTTTTAAAGATGGATTACTTTTTTAAAGGTAAAGGGATCCCCACATTCCAACACTTAAGTTTACAAAATCCATTAAAGATAATCGTCCATAAGTCAGGGCTTGGGGCAGCGCCTGGGCAGGAACTAATCGATCGATGGGCACACATATAGCCATTTACAATCAATCCATCAGCGTTTATGTAACGCGTAACTACCGATGATCTTCATTTATCATTTTGTTTTGTGGGTAGCGACCGGACGCTCTTGGGGGTCATACCAGAGGTCCGTAAAGTATAAATGCCACGGCTTCACGAAATACGATATGTAAACAGCTTTTTTACTCACTAAATGTTAAATCAAAGTCAAATTGTTATTGGTTCTGCGATGAACAAAATAAATTGTATTTAATTACGGTATTAATTTTGTTTATTTATAAACTAGCTGTAATGGCGTCTTTGCCAGATCAGGGTGTGTGAAAAAATTTAATGTTTCTACTGGTTGTATATAAAAATACGGAAATCGTAAAATGGGAGTCTATGCCATTTAGCGTCCCCTATTAATCGTATATCTTCGTAGGAGGTGGATGTTCATTTAAAACAGTACCCTGTGTCCTTCCCCAGGGTTCAATCTATCTTCAAACCAAATCCCATGAAAATGTTTAAATGATTTAACCGTCAAAAGGTTAACTGTCAAAGTTACTTTCGAATTTAAAATATTGGTATGGATGAAGCGATCTGACGTCATTCATTTTGAATAGAGGACAAACCGATAAGGCAGAAACAAACGACAAATTCCATCAATTAAACGTTATCAAATATTGCGATCTTATCGGGCACAATAAACAATGGTGAGTGCGACATTTACATGTAACAGAGATAGAAGCTTGAAGCATTAAACACCTAACAACCTCCATTGGAGAGAGAAGCAAAAACAGCATGAATTATGATTTCGCATAAAGATAAAATACAATCTAAGCCCGCGCGGCAAATGGTGAAGAAAAAACGTAATTTTCTTGGAAGAACAGAGAGCGTTTCTTTAAGAGCGGGACAAGAAACAGGGGTACATCACCACCTTATGCGGGTAACGACCAAATTGCAGTGCAAAAGGGGTTTATAATACGCCGGAAATAATTCTTCCACTTTATTTTATATTAGGACACAGATGTCTTGATGATTAAACACTGAAATAACGCTCAACTATCTTAATGTTATTTTTATAATTTACTAGGTTCATTTTTTTTTTAATATATGGACAAACTTTCCTCGTTTATACCTCTTTCCATAAGTAAAACCCTATTAAAATCCTTTGGTAAGTTTAGAAGTAGATAACGGAGAAACAGACATGACTTATTTATAATATGTAGATTACAAATTTTATGAAAGAAATGGTTACTGTGTGTCATATAGAGATTTGCTATAGCGGAGTTTACTTTGGGATTTTAAAAGAACTACAATTCTCTAGTATATCATTTTTATGTATCTCGTTATTTTTTAGCCATGTAAATTGATTTTTCGGCGACTTCGTTGTATTAGATTAACTTCCGCGAACTGTTGGTAAAATCTGTTGCGTAGCTTGAGAGCATACAGACAGACCCGCGTACTTAAAATTATATACTATGTTAAGATTAAAAAATACTATAGATGTCTTGATGATTAAACATTGAAATAACATTCAACTATGCCAACAAATTGTTTATTTACAATTATATTATTAATGAATATTTTCTAGTCATATTTATGCATACCAGTATGCCATTTTTAATATTGTCCTACGCTTCAAAAAGTTTAATTAATGGAGTTTTTTTATATTTATGAATTGTATTAACATTAATAAAAACGATTAATGTATGTACTCGTTGGCAATAAAAGACGACTTCGACGTCATTAGGCTGCTGCCAAGATATGAATTTTTCATGAAATATGGGACTCGATATAGCTCACCTTTATTGCGTCAAGTAGATACTCAAGTTATCTGTATTTTCATCAATTCTTATACGAGTTTTTTGCTTAGTTGACATACGTGAACAATTTTATCTCGACTTTAGACGAAGACCATAAAAGCTCGTTCAACTTATTGTAGACGTGATCGGGAATTCATTAGGCCATCTTTGTAATAAGTACATAAAAGAACACTTTAAAATTAATGGCTCTTGTCAACTTATTGAACTTATAAGCTCCATTAAGTTTTATGTTTCCTTTTTCGGTTTATTTGTTAAATGAGATAGCGAAGACGAATTGAATAATAAAAAATAATTAACATCAACCAGAAATCAATTGAAATTGACCTAAAACATAAATACAAAATCTGAAACTTGAATGTAGGATAAAGTATAAGAAAATATGAGAATAGAATAGGAAGGATAGGTGATTTTCTTGTTATTTTTAAACCCAAAAACCACAAAAACGAGGTGTTATAAGTTTGACGCGTGTGTCTGTCTGTGGAATAATATTAGCTGCCAAACGGTTGAACCGATTTTGATGCGTTTATTTTTTTGAAAACTGACCTGGCGTTTGGAGATCATATCAGCCCATTTTCTAGTAGACGGAAGAGATTTCACTAACTTAGATTGATGTAAAATTTGATACCCTGTTACTTCGATGGTATTTCCATGACATGGTAACCTTGATCTGATGCTGCAGCATCAAGTAGTCTGCGGTATACCCAACTCTTTGCCAACTTACAGCAGATATAGCGTGTTTGGGCTCAATAGAAAGTCGGAGGTTAGTTTATAATTTTAATTCTAGCCTATACCTAACTACTTTGTTTAATTTTACACATCTCTCATTTATCAACTTTTCTTTGGTGCTTGTATTCATTCCATAAACATTCAGTACAATTGATTAAACGAAGTAAAATTGTGACCCATTTACTCTAAACGGACGACCTGCCAATTTACTTTATTGAAGTTATTATATTATGGGATCATTAACTTTTTATAACCATTACCTCTGACGGACCGACTATAATTAGATGATACGACGCCGTAGTCTGTACTATTTTTAAAATTACACCACGAACGCCTAAAACCCTTATCCTATGAGGATACGGTCCGTGTATTAAGAGCGAAATTGCTTAATTGATACCTTCGATGCTATAAATTTGAGCAAAAAATATGATATCTTTAAAACATCCAATCCATCAATTTAATAACTGATAAATGGTTTTTCGTTCAAGTATTTAGAAATATGAAACGAAATTAAAATGTAGGTAAAAAAGTATACTGGTATATTTATCTGGTAATTTGGAATACGATCATTAGAGCTTGGAAAAAAAGTTTTAGCGCAAGCGCAATACAACAGCACTATTTACACCAACCGCGCTTTTGTAAATGTAAAATTCAGTGAATTAACTATACTGCTTTTAGACTGTATAGTTACATTTATTTTTTAATTAGTAGGCTTCATTGTCCATCTCTTCGTTCATATAAGGACTACATAACCGCTTACGGCACGAAAGCTAAATCAACTCAGACCTCCACTCCTTCCTCCTAACAATGATATAAATGGTCACAAACACACACCAAATTTGATCATGCAGGGAATAAATTAAATGGATATACAATCGTGGATTAAATTACTGCCTTACTGTGCCTCCCACACGTGCGAGAGTTGGGACATACGAGTATGTGCGACACTCATCCCGCAACTAGGCCGCAATCGCCCCGCTCTGGTGTTATGTATGTAGGTGCCTTAACATATAATATTGTGGCACATTGTGCCGCTTGGCGACCGCATATAAATGCGCTGAGAGCAAATAAAACGGTGCTATAATTTCAAATCATACGGACAGAGAATGGGTGTGGACGCCGCTCTCATTGTGTGGAAATGATGTAACCGCTATTAAAAGTGTGGGCCGTATCCCTTGAATATTTCTTGCAACGAAGACGTAGGGTCATATCGGTATTTTATATCGCGCCGGAGACAATAGCATACATTTCCAACAAGAAAACTGGCTCTGTATGTTAAGTGGTTATGGAATTGCATTTCAATATTCGCTCTAACACCGCAATTGCAAACACATTCGATTCTAATATTACTTATTTAAATCATTTTATAACTTTCTCTAGGCTCAAAGCTTATTGAGCTTCATATAATCTGACTTATGTTTCTAATTATGTTCTAAATTTAGATAATATTTATAAACACGTAATAAATGAGCCTTATAATACATAAAGCACAAAAAAATATTTTTTCAAAAAAAAAAAAAAAAAAAACAATAGGTTCCTGTAAGATTTTCAAAAACTAACCACAGCGCGTACGAAGTCGCAGGCACAGCTTAGTTTAAAGTTTAAAAAAATATTACATTCATATAAAAGATTCGGTTTCAAATCACATTTTATAGACGACACCGAACACTGTAGAAACAACGACTTCATGTAAAATAAAACAGCTACTTTTATCGTTTTAAGAAACGTATAAAAACTTGGAAACGCACAAAAACAATATTTTGTTTGCGTCATAAAATTTCCAATTTATATCGTGTCTTGATTCTCGACGAGGCGTCCGGTGTTTAAGTTGTTATTAGGCGACCTCTATTAAACAGCTCCAATAAAACTAATCAAAGAGGAAACATTAAAACATAATCAAAGAAGGAGTGAAATCTTAAAAGATAGCTGTTGCACGCGACTTCGTCCGCGTAACTTTATAAAATAAAGACTGAGTTACTCGCAGATAATGTAGTTTTTTATAGGTGAAAATTTTTTTAAAATCGGTCCAGTATTTTTTGATTTTTTCATTACAAACAAAAATACAAATTCTCTTAATAATATTTGTATGGATTTTTTACTCATTGAGTTACATTATTGGAGTTTTCGTAGGGATGCCTAATTAACTTGATTAACAATAAAGCTTAATATGTTACTTAGCGATAATGTAGTTTTTTATAGGTGAAAGAATTTTTAAAATCGGTCCAGTAGTTTTTGAGTTTGTTCATTACAAACAAAAATAAATTTGTTTTTATAATACTAAGTACGGATTTTTTACATCTTGGGTTACATTATTGGAGTTTTTGTAGGGATTCCTAATGTAACTCGATTAAAAATATATCCTATGTTACTCAGTGATAATGTAGCTTTCTATAAGAGAAATAATTTTTAAAATCGGTCCAGTAATTTTTGAGTTTTTCATTACAAACAAAAATTAATTTGTTTTTATAATACTATGGATTTTTTACACCTTGGGTTACATTATTGGAGTTTTTGTAGGGATTCCTAATGTAACTCGATTAAAAATATATCCTATGTTACTCAGTGATAATGTAGCTTTCTATAAGAGAAATAATTTTTAAAATCGGTCCAGTAATTTTTGAGTTTTTCATTACAAACAAAAATTAATTTGTTTTTATAATACTATGGATTTTTTACACCTTGGGTTACATTATTGGAGTTTTTGTAGGGATTCCTAATGTAACTCGATTAAAAATATATCCTATGTTACTCAGTGATAATGTAGCTTTCTATAAGAGAAATAATTTTTAAAATCGGTCCAGTAATTTTTGAGTTTTTCATTACAAACAAAAATTAATTTGTTTTTATAATACTATGGATTTTTTACACCTTGGGTTACATTATTGGAGTTTTTGTAGGGATCCCTAATGTAACTCGATTAAAAATATATCCTATGTTACTCAGTGATAATGTAGCTTTCTATAAGAGATATAATTTTAAAATCGGGCCAGTACTTCCCTCAAATAACTCAACTTTTGAGTTTATTCCCTCAAATACAAAATCTTCTCTCTTTATAATATTAGTACAGATAGTTTTTGAAACTTCACCGTTTCAACAGTGGGATACATTCAAGAACAAACTTCGAACCCCGAAATTTCGTAATCCTTTGAAAGTTGCCACACGCCAAGTCTATTTTGTATTAAATCCCAGTCACAAATCTGTTACCCTTTACAACTGAGTGAAACGTGTGAAGGATTACGGGAAACTATTATGTTCTATTTAGTTTCGAGGAATTCCATTTATGTATCACTCCTTCTTCGTAATTTAAAATACCGTTTTGGATACATCGAACGAATAATGCTCGTGAAAATATCTACACTAATAGGTGTTATTATAAAGAGGTAAAAGTTTGTTTGTATCAGATTAAAAAAAAATCTTTCAGCAAGTTAGAATTCATATACAGGATAGATATAGGCTAAATATTTCACGCGGGCGAAGCTGCGGACACTACTTAGCTGTCTAAATATAAAGGTTATATTATATAAATAACATATATTTTAATATTTTTCAACGCGGACGAAGTCGCGGGCACCATCTAGTTATTCAATAAAGAAATCAAATAATAAACTCTATATTATTAAAGACGTGAGTGGATGAAGGTGACATGTCGCATAATTCCAATTTTTGAATAAATCGAGGTTAAAGTTTTACTTTTAATTTTTGAGATAAGTAGCCACGTAACTGATTTTTGTACTAAATTATGATGCAAAGTTGTATAAACAACCTGAAATATTAATGGTATGATAGCAATGAAACACTTGTATTATTTAATTATTAAAAAAAGTGAACATATCTGTCACTTCCATTAACAAAAGTAAACTTTTTTGCACTTTTTGCTTTTTAAAATTAATTGTACGTGTAACACCTTTTTCAACTTTTTATTTTCCAAAAATGTCTTAAATCGACGATCTTAAGGTCTGTTATCACTCAAATGGACATATTTACCTTCATCAACGCAAAAAAAACGAAAAACCCAAAAATGCGACATATCACCTTCATCCACTCACCTCTTCTTATCTTTTAGGCTTAGTAATGACTTTAAAGATAGCGAATAAGTATAAAAAAATGAACAGTGCCGGCTCAATTGACAATTATCTTTTATGACAGCCCTTAAACATTAAAAATCTTTTTGTCAGTAAACAATTTTTGGTAAAGTCCATCGGACGCAAAGGACATTCTGATATCCGTTAAGGATAATTTTATTCAACTTTATCCTTTTCTTTCTCGTGACAACGTCCCATTCTTTATCTCTTTCAGAACAGACCCTGTCTGTTTTTGTAAGTATCACAAGTTCCCTGGACCATGCGACAGATGTGCGCTTGGTTGCGGTTGCCAACGACGCATGTTTCAATTCAAATAATCAATCACATCTTTGTTCGAGCAATGAACGAGTCTTTGATTTCGAATATATCGTACAATTAACTTGATACTTCTGTGTGACCTCTCGAATTACTTTTTCCAACTTGTCTTATGTAACTTTTTATTGCGTTATCGTTGTTATGTTATTCAATAAAATAAATACAATGCTATTCAGATCTTCTACATTTTTAAGTATAGCGTTTTGTGGTTAGATAAAAAGGTAATAATTTTTTAAAGTATTTATTAAATCATTACCTGGTGACCGCGACTTCGTCCGTGTTGAAAAATGAAAATAATGATTTTAAAAATTCTTTCATCTTTAGAAAGCTCAATTATCAGCTATTAACCTTTAGCTGCCAGAGTCGGATTTATCCGACAAATTCCTCTACTTGTATAATGTTTATTTTTAAATTATTGCGTTGCTTTTTCTTAAAAAAATACGAGTCAAGCGGGAACAACAACTCCTATACAAAACCAAGCTGAGGGTTAACATTTTATAAATTTATAATGTCGTGGGTTGGGCGGGAACAATGTCAGAACCATACAAATTAGAATGCGGCGTGAGACAGGGCGGTATCACCTCACCGACCTTATTCAATATATACGTAAACGCACTGATCGAGGAGCTCAGCAACCAGCGTCTTGGTTGTCACATTGATGGGGTATGTGTTAATAACCTTAGCTATGCAGACGACATGGTGTTGCTGAGCGCCTCTGTCTGTGGTTTACGTAAACTCCTGAACATCTGTGAGAGGTATGCGTGTAGGCATGGACTGAAATATAATGTCACGAAAAGTCAGTTCATGATATTTGAGACGGCAATTGTTAAAAGCCCTAATAGCGTGCCACCTGTGCGTCTAAATGGCATTTCCCTTGACAAGGTGGACCGTTTTAAGTACTTAGGGCACATAGTCACGGCTGACTTAAAAGACAATGCCGATATTGATAGGGAACGAAGGGCTCTGTCCATAAGGACTAATATGCTAGCTCGTAGATTTGCGCGATGTACAACAAATGTAAAGCTAACATTATTTAAAGCATATTGTACATCGCTGTATACGTGTGCTTTGTGGGCGAATTACACACAAAAAAGTTACAGCTCCCTTCGTGTCCAATTTAACAATGCATTTAGGGCGATGTTAGGGCTACCCCGCTTCTGTAGTGCTTCAGGGATGTTTGCAATAATGAGCACTGATTGTTTCTATGCTAATATGCGTAAAAACTGTGCATCACTTGTTAGGCGAGTGCGGGACAGCTCTAACAAAGTCATATCAATGATAGCTAATAGGCTAGACTGTATATATATTCGAAATTGTTGTGATAGACATGTTGGTTGTAGTTTTTAGGTATTTTCTTATTATTATTTTTTTCTATTATTATTTTCTTTTCCTTATTATTATTTTCTTTTCCTTTCTTTCATGTTGTATATCTTATTACTGTTAGTTATAGTTATATATATATATATATATATATATATATATATATATATATATATATATATATTATAATTAAATGTATAAATAAAAATGTAAAAATATGGGTCTAGTTGCCTGTAAATAAATGAATTTGAATTTGAATTTGAATAAAGTTATGAGGACAAAGACATGTGCAACAGCTAGTCATCAATACTAATAATAAATCTGTAAGGGTCGGTCATGGAGTAATTTACTTTGTTTTTAGAGATATCGTGTTTATAGGCTCCATACATGATACTGTCGATTTTTAGAATTTTTTTCTGTATGTATGTATGTTCCTCCATAACTTTTAAACGAATTAACTGATTTTGATGAAACTTAGTAAATAAACATTTAGACGTACGGGACACAAGATAGGCTACTTTTTCTTTTTCAACGCGAACGAAGTCGCGGGCGCCAGCTAGTACATAAAATAACTTAAATACAATAAGAAGCAAGAGTCTAATGTAGAATGCATTCCCAGTGCAAGGACCGTTACGAACGATATCGACACCGAATCCGATTGGTGCAATGCGAAAATTATCCGCAACCGGTATTGTGTCCAAGTACAGTGAAGGCGTAAAGACGCCTTAGAAATGGTTATGTTTTGCTATGTATCTGATTTAAACCGTGAACTGTCGTTTAAACTGCTTAGACTATCTTTATTTGGTGTTAAGATTTAACTTGCTTATTTCTCTTTATGGTTATTGGAAGTTGTGTTTTGTCGATAGCGTCATGACAAAAAGTGGGTGTTGTTTGCTTACATACCCTCGCTTGATAGAACAATCAGGTAATATACACTCCGTAATAGCTAAATACGTTGTCTACACAAATTCAATGTGCGAGTGTATCGTAAAAACTTTTAGCGGCGATAGTACATATCGATCTGAAACGTGAACAATGGAGATATCATTAGGTGGAGGTACAGTTGCACGAAACACTTCGGTTCAAATATCGTGGCGTTAGATACTTACTTTTGATTGAAATCGATCATGGACCGAATCTGAAAGGTCATAGTTTCTAATGAGATCAAGCTATGCCACAGTTTTATTTTAAAATCTGGAGCGTACACGGGTACGTTTTACGAGTGCGTTTACGATCGCGGTGCGGTACAAATTTATCAGAACTCTATTTGAAGAGCATAAATAAGAAGAGCAATTAAAGGGTACCGTGGTCGAGAATGTAAACGGCGCATTCTCTTAGAAATATTGATATAGGAGGCCAAGTAAACAGTAGCGCTAAAAGCAAAGACATGCGTTTAATCCAAGACAAACAGGCTGAAAGAATTACAAGAGCGGGACACAAACAACATAAAGACCTCTCTTTCCTTGAGGGTAAACAGGAGAGCACGGTTGTACGTAAAGTGAGGTAATCCCTGCTAGTCGGCGAACACTACACTCGCTCGTTAAGGCGTGGTACTTCCACTCAAAATGCAAACAACTCACTTAGGAATTTTCATATGGATTAACATGCGATCAGCATACATGCATAAACGAAGAACTCATAAACAGTTACAATAAATTGTTTACTTTATGACACTAGTTCTTAACACCTCGCAATCATTTAAAGTTAGATAAAGACGAGATATGGAAATAAGCGAAGATACTTATCATGTATTACTTGTAACAAATCTATAACTTAATACAAATTCTATGTACGAAATGCACTAGCAAAATAAGACATTCAGATCACATTTTACGCCGTGTAACTGCTATGTAATTTCTATTTATTTTCAAGAATTTTTTAAAGAAATTATTAAGACATTTTGAATTTGAAAGTAATAACTGGACACACTACGTTTCGACCATCAAATGGACCGTTAGTCTAATTGCCGATCTTAGCAGTAAATAATAATAATAATAATAATAATAATAACAGATATCTATAACAGATACAGAAGGCGGTACTTCTGAACACGGCACGAATTGTCAGGAGGTTCCTCACTCTGCAGCCCTAACCACCGGTAGCTTGGGCCTAGCCCCGCTACCAGCGGATATCTAGTTTTAAGTTTTTATGATATATATTGTTTTTTTTTTTTTTTTTTTTGTTTATAATTTATATTGTAAAAAAATTAAAATTAAGAAAATAAAATAAATAAGTGAATAATAATAATAATAATAATAGCGAAGAGTCTCGACCAACATCTTAAGAGTCTCTCGCTGGATGGATGGATCAAGGGTCAGATACAGAAGGCGGTACTTCTGGACACGGCACGAATTGTCAGGAGGTTCCTCACTCTGCAGCCCTAACCACCGGTAGCTTGGGCCTAACCCCGCTACCAGCGGATATCTAGTTTTAAGTTTTTATGATATATATTGTTTTTTTTTTTTTTTTTTTTGTTTATAATTTATATTGTAAAAAAATTAAAATTAAGAAAATAAAATAAATAAGTGAATAATAATAATAATAATAATAGCGAAGAGTCTCGACCAACATCTTAAGAGTCTCTCGCTGGATGGATGGATCAAGGGTCAGATACAGAAGGCGGTACTTCTGGACACGGCACGAATTGTCAGGAGGTTCCTCACTCTGCAGCCCTAACCACCGGTAGCTTGGGCCTAACCCCGCTACCAGCGGATATCTAGTTTTAAGTTTTTATGATATATATTGTTTTTTTTTTTTTTTTTTTTGTTTATAATTTATATTGTAAAAAAATTAAAATTAAGAAAATAAAATAAATAAGTGAATAATAATAATAATAATAATAGCGAAGAGTCTCGACCAACATCTTAAGAGTCTCTCGCTGGATGGATGGATCAAGGGTCAGATACAGAAGGCGGTACTTCTGGACACGGCACGAATTGTCAGGAGGTTCCTCACTCTGCAGCCCTAACCACCGGTAGCTTGGGCCTAGCCCCGCTACCAGCGGATGTCTAGTTTTAAGTTTTTTATAATATATGTATATTGTTTTTTTGTATTTATATAAATTAATATTGTAAAAAATTTAAAATTAAGAAAATTAAATAAATAAGTGCATAATAATAATATGGGAAAAACATAAAAAAAAAACTTCCAAGACAGATGTTGCCTTAACCACTATTGTCCCCAGTGAGTTGTGAAAGTAGGCGTGCTTCTCAGACGCTCACTTTTCTAGGGCTAATTGTGACTCCACCTGCTATAGTACGCTTCAGTAACTTCAGACAAGTATGAATGAGAAAAATCAGGAAAACGTTACGAGAAATACTGTCATACATATATCTTTGCTATCAAACACTATTCATCTTCCACTAAATCGTACGACTTCAGTATATGGAATCGTGGATACTGACACTGCGGTTAGACTCGACTTCCTGCGAATCAAAACCAGTTCCATTTACTCTTTTTATTATTGGCAAAACAGATAGCGAATGGTAACAAAAATAAACAGAACTCACTGAAGCTTATAACACATAAATTACATTCTGCATTTACTTGATCATGATAAACAGATCTAACAACGCGAGAAAGCGTATCGCAGGCTTCGTAACTGGCTAACTCGCTAGCATTTAATTTATAGCCAATTAAGTTAGTGTTAAGCTAAATAAACTGACGCGAAGATAGCACGGGCAACCGTAATGCAACTGCCAGAGTCGAGCCGCCTAGTTTGAGTGGGCGCATGCAAAACGCCCGAGCCCTATCCGCGGTTGAACCTTTTTAACTAACCCGGTTTATCTACCAACGAGCTTTGATACTGCCCCAACGATGACAAGAACACGAGTATTTGATTTATAATATTAACTACTATCTAGGAAAGCGCACCTTAGAATTATTAGTTCTGTGTTTGCCTTCTACTATGCTTATTGAATTGATTTCTAAATGAGGATTAATGGGGATTTATGTATTTATAAGTGAAATGGAACTATCCTTATTGGATTTCGTGATTCAAGTATTTGCATTAGTTTTATTTCTCACTATTTCTGAACATGCGAGTAGAACTATAAGTTACATATTATATTACACAAACTAAAGTTTTTGCAACCGGTGGACATTATATTACGTTCGCCAAAATGGTTTTGTAGTCATTGGTTTAGTAATTTTATTTCGTATGAAATGTGAGGAAAGCCATCTTTAAATTGAAATATATTTTTAGTATTCATCTCGCACATTTGGGTTTTAAAAATGCCGGCTACAATTCTTTTATCATTAGTAAATACAAATTTTATTATTGGATAATATTTAGCTAAGCAATGTTATGAATTTATAAATAAAATGTAAAAAATAAATAAATAATAGAAAAGCGATCGAGAAGTTATTGAGTATTAAAAAGAGGTTATAATGAAGTGAAAGACAATTGCGAATATCCTTAAATTCATCTTGAAGGCTAAAGTTTAAAATGACAAAGTTAAAACGCCAAGCAAAAACTGAGCTAAGGAGCCAGATGCGGCAGACAGTTGAAAACAACTGTCTGTCCGAGTTGCTTTGTAAAAAGTTAGCTTTTAAAACCCGTGGCAATAAATCAATAGTGAAGTTCAGGGGAAGTGGAAGTATAAGACGGATATTTACGGTGATGGTGCAAGTGCTCTTCGCGATAAATCTCTGGACGCCTCGCTTTGTAGTGGATTTTATGATGGCGCTAATCACCCAGTTGATGGAACCACATTTTCTAACGCTACTGAAACGCAAAGCGACAATACTGATTTAAAGAAATTAACTTCTAATATGCTTTATTCGGAAAAAGTATTTTGTTAGAATTAAGGCCCTCGTCACGTTATTTTCCTAAAATTTCTAAATTGTAACAATGAATTATAACAATGAATTAAACAAGCGGCGGCCTGGGTATTATATAACAATGATTTTTTTCTGTGAATTGTGTACACAAACCTTCCTCATTGATCGCTCTATCCATTTGAAAACTGTACCAAAATCCTTTGGGTGGTTTAGAAGTTGGCGGAGAAATAAACAGACGCGGACAGTGAGATTAAAGTTCAAACTAAAGAAATGGTTACTGCGAGTCAACCGCAAGAAACAAACCTTCCGTGAAAAATTAAATTATGGTTTAAACTGCATCAAAATCCATTGGAGGAGTTAGAGGATATAAAGAAAGGCAGACAGACGGACGCGGAAAGCGGCTTTGTTTTATGCTATGTAGTATTTATAGGGATCAGGGATATTATTGGGTTATTGTTTAAAAATATCCGTCCAGAACCGGTTGAGCTTATTTCATTGTGTATTCAGAATTACGTAAAGGTACCAAATAAAGGGTTAGTATTTTTTGTCAGATAAAATCGTCACGCTTCGATCGGTATCCAATTTACTTGGCTGGAGCGGCGACCGCCGTCCGGCGAGCTACCTGATTCTTTGTCGCGTGGTCACGCCCGCATCACTCAATTCGTTTGTGAACGTAATAGCTTCTATTTGTGTACTTTCTAATTAAAATACTATAAAGACGATATCGTGAATTACAAAAAAGCGTAATGACTTAGAAATAAATTACGTTGAGAACTTCTTAACTAACAATAAGAAGGTGTCATGAATAGGGGATTTGATTACAACACTTAATAACATTCTGTTATATGCGAACAGTTACAGCATATATATTATATCAAGCTGTCAGTTACGGGATAGCATAGGGTATGTCAGGAGAATATACGAGTATGTATTTAACGGAACATTTCAGGTCAAATGCTTTACATCTTTAGGATTCTGATAAACATGTCCTTAGTCCACTGTATATACATAGATTATTGTATATTTGTAATATATAGAAAATCATAGCAAATCCACTGCCTGTAATAACGTTAGTATATCTGCAAATCTGCATAATGCAAAAAGTTTATCTGCTAACTTAATCAGAGTAGATAGAACAAAACTACTTAACTTAATTCAACAAAAACAAAAGCCAACCAAGTAAATGTTTTCCACAATTACTGGCCAGCCAACACTTAGTGCAATGTTAAATTATTCCAGTTTCATTATACAGAGCCTCGGCATACGACCTCAATAAGTTCCTGATGTTTGGACTAAACCGAGATGGAGGTTTACCAAACAATTTCTTTACATCAAGGATTTAAAAAAAATAAAATTTTACCTCATCTTATTATAAAATAGACCACAATATTATAAATATTTTAACACGTTAATTATGAAAATAACCATTTTTAGTTTAGTTTTTAGTTTTTCTATACTTCATCATAAATAGTTACTAATTTATTTTCTTAAGATAAAAGATAGATTGACTAAGAAAAGTTTATACGACTCATTTTATAGACAGCGCATTTTACAATCAAAGAAATTTAAGCCGTACGTACTTATTCATTAAAGGCCAAAAGAGAATGCACGAATTCGATACACAGTTTCAATTACTATGTGGCTGAGTTAGGTTGCATTCAATAAATCTGCCCATGCATCGCTCGAGGTATATCGAGTTAGCTTATTCAGTGATACGATGGCGTAAGCCTTTTCTTAGATAAGGTTCATGGCGGCTCAGTCTGACAAATGGTCCGGGGTGACGTCACAACGTAACATAAGCTTCATGGATAGAAATATTTTGTATGGATTCTAATACAGAGTAACATATTATATTAAAGCTCGCTGCGGCTTCACGGTACAGTAAGTCATTTTGCGAGCTTTGAATGTATTTACACAATGGAGTGTAGTTTGTAATGTATTAACAAAATACAGTGAAACTGTTGCGAATTCGTTGTTATATATATGTATGTATGTATACATATAAATATTGTTTAAAAATATTAAAGCAAATTGCCTATACTAATATTATAAAGAGGTAAATTCCTTCAACTAAGAAATGCGCTGATGATCATCAAACGACTGAACATAGCTAAAAACCATCTTAATCACGTCAACTTTCAAATATAAAAAAACCATCCCTTTGGGAGCTTCGATACATAGAAAGACAAACAGATAACACATACACGTCAAACTTATAACACCCCGTTATTGCGGCGGACTTTAAAAAACAGGCTTAGATATTCAATGCACATGTTACTTCAATTTATTACAGTATAGAGTTTAATATAAAAATCTATTAATATGAATGCAAACCTCAAGACATAAAATAGATATAAAATAGAAACGTGTGTTATTTTTATTACATATTGTTGTTGGCTGATACGTTGCATTTTATGAACGCTGTAAGTTGATGGGAGAAACAAAGTGGTCGCTTTATTATTTCAAAGTGTTCTTTACAACTCATAAACTTACTTGTCACGTGTCAAGAAATACTAATAAGCCGTTTTAATGAAGTTCACAAACGGTAATAAAATTCTAATAAACTGTTTAACGATTGACCCACTAGGAGGTCTTACTTCTGACTTTATAGTAAAATTCAACCATTGTAAATGGACCAAAATAGAGTAGAGCGCTTTACTTTCTTTCCTTTAGCTGTAGCGGAAGAAAGGTCTCGTTAAACTGGTTCATATATCGTTTACAGTGTATCGGTTTCTGTATCGGATACAGATCGGTCTTAAGATAACGTCCATCACGTTAAGAAATATCTGAGAATTAATTACTAACAGACGTAATGCGATTACTTATCGCGCGTTCTCGCGGTAGCCTTTGTAATCCGTGCGAGCACTGAGTCAGATTGTTGAAGAAGCTATTGTCGATGAGTGAAAATGTTTTGACTTTTGCATTGCGCCCTATTAAAACAATGCCAGGGTTAAGCAAATTAGAATTTTATTTAAAATAACACGTAGTGACTATTGGACTTGGTTGTACCATTATCCGGTTGGATATGTGAAAAAGCCAATTAGAAGAGTATCATTGGTGATTCTGACACGATTCGGTTACAAAAACGCGAACACTGGACGTGTTCCATACAAAACACAATGCACAAATTATAAACAGTCCACTTGCTTCGATACACGCGCTCACATCACTTCCTGTGCCACCCATTGTCAGTTTTCAATACAATAACTTTTATTGAAATGATCCTAGGCTGCCAACTGAATGGGAAGGCGGGTAGATTTTATTTGTGAACGACATTGTTATGGGCGCAGCCAATTTCAATTCCAGCGATTTCCGTTCTATATGAAAAGAATGGTTCGGATGTTCACGAAATGTTTGCGAAGTTTCGGGAGATAAAGGCTTCTATTATGACGATTTGTTATTTACGACAAATTTAAGTCACGATGTGTGAAAGAAGCGAGACGTGTGATGGATACAATAGAAGTATGCGGTTACAATAAACTTGCCGTACAATTACATTAATACGTTCTTTACAAAATGAAGGAAGTCATCCGTTGTAGAAATTACCTGCAACAATAAAATCGTGTTTAGTAAGGGCAGATACTAATAGACTTTATTACATTAAAACGAGTAACACATTACGCGATAGATTTAATGGTCACAATGGTAGGTACATTGATTTGCAAAATCTATTCTGATCTATAGTGGTGAGCGAAAAAAACCTATGATGGGTCTTTATAGAGTGGTTTTATAGCAATTTTTGATCAGTCGGGTTTCATAAATTTTGTTATAACGTTACCTATATTATAAATATTATAATATGGTGAGAGGACAACTAATATATGTATTAATTTATATGTATTAGAAGCATTTTTCAACTTGCATAAGGCAACGTGTATAGGTACCATTAACACCGTCCTTGTAGAATAATTTACTAATTTTAAGTTACAAAATAGCCCAGTACAATTTTGACTTAGAAAATACAAAATTCAAGTACCTTTTAACTAGAATAATGGGAGCTAGACATCCCATACAGAATTTTGTTGTGAGATTTTATGACGAAGTTTGTAGCATAGGAACGAGTAACACAAAAAATTGGTACCATACACTCATTACCGACGACCGGCACATTCTAAACACGCTTAATGATAACTTTAGTATATTACACACGTAGTCCTACCCACATGCTTATTTTAAAACGAATGTGGGACGCCTAATCAGTATGTGGGCAATGTGACTACTTAGGAAGTCGTTACAGGCTATATCTTGCGTCTACTATGCAATACACTTGCTTATTATGCATATTAAATAACGAACTAGTCATTTACAGTGCTAATAGTCGGTCAACGAACTGCACCGTTATCTGTTTTAGGGTTGTCTTTTAGTAAAATAAGTTTTTCTTTGACTAAAAGATGATTCTTGATTTATGACCTTGAAAGTTTGAAATCAGGGTCACAAACTATACAGTTACTGGATACCCCAAGCGAAAATATTTGATTTGACCCGGCGCTTTGTAAAGAGAACCCCAAAGGTCAAAGGGCAACAATACGATAGCTTGTAACGATTAATTGTATGAGAAACTTCATTGTAACTCTATCCAGGTTCGTTGGAACTCTGAAGGATCTAATTTTCATGCAACATCGCCTCGTGATGTGACCACTAAGGAGATTAGGCACTTGTTACTTCGACGTCGGGTGGAATCTCTTAATAATGTGTTAGGTAAACGACCTTCAGCCTTACCAGTATCAATTACGTGTGCTACTTAACGTTAAGTGCCTTTCATACTGATTAAAATGTCGGCTAAGCATTGTCAACAAGGGTCTTCGGTTTTCGGGTAACATTGGGTAAAAGTTACTTGATATTATGCCCCAATTAGAAGTTTGTAATTACATGCTCATTAAATTCAACGAAATTAAAATAATTACTTTTATATCCTAACTTTCACGATTAACTCCATTTTACTTGATTCATTTATAGTGCTACTCGTATATTAAGTTTTATAGCAATTAATCATAGAATTCTACTCAGTTAGCATTACAAATTAACTTACCGATAGTAATTATAACATAATTACTAATGGTTGAAGTTTCTGATACTCCAATTTGATTCAAGTTTTGGAAAACTTATACTTTTTAAATTAGTGTTAGGTATACCATACTAATAATAACGTTGTAAATAGTAAAGATTTCTTTTTTCCACTCCACTCCACTCCACTCAACTGTTATTATAAAAAGAAGTTTAATTGGTACCTTATTTCATTTATGAAATCCATTTCTTGGCTATTGTATTGAAATTGGCTAAATTGAAAAAAGAAATTTGACATCTAGATTGTTAACTGAATACACATGGTTAGTTTAGTTTAGTAAAATAAAATTTAAAAAAAATAAAAAATAGAAAACGCATCGCAACAATAGAATTTCATTAGTTAACCATCCGTGTCCAAAGCGCGTGACTACATACGAGTATAATGTTTGAAAGACATGTATGTTTCCTTCCAAGCGTTAAAACAATGATTGTAGCATTTACATATTATGTTAAAGCATGTTGTAAATAATAAAAAAATACAATAAGAAGAACCAACAGCGTTCAGCGAACATAAACTCCAAGTCTTTATCCGTTTAATTAAAATAAAATCACTAAATAATTTATGCAACGTTGCGTAAAGACTGCACGAGGCAACAATAAGAATACTTCATTCTTAACTTAACGTCACATAAAGTCGTGGGCGACGAGGACACAACAAATAAGTTTTTTTTTTTTTTTTTTTTCAATTCAAACCGAAGAGACAATGAGCAAACACATCTGGCGGAATGCAAAAACGAAGTTGAATAAAGAGAGAAGCCCCACTACGAGTGTGACTCGCCGAGGCGATCCTCAGTAGCCGAACATCGGAGTAATTTATGTGGAAACAAAGTGTCAGGGATAAAAGAATTGTCACGTCACGTGCGATAAACGAGGCTCCGGTCACGGGAAGAATGAGCTGGGTATTCGAGGCCGCAAGACGATCGGCTGAAAAGCTTTTTATTTACCGTGCGAGATAAGTAGGATAGGAACGACACAGCGGATGTCTGACGCAGTCGCGATAGTACCGACGATACTCCTTACGACATCAGATAAACTGAAAACGTTCTCGAGTAACTGAGAAAGGAAACGTGGCCGTACGAAGCGTCCGTATTATTGTTGAGACTATTCGTCCGCCATAAATTTGGACCACCGCTCCTTAATTAACAAAGAACGGAACTGTATCGAAGCGTTCCTTATACGAATGGCTCATTTAAAACTGCGCTTTGGTGTCATCGAATAAACAACTAATTAATGCGATTTACTTCCAAAAATATTGAACTCAATGGAAAGTCAAGTGAATATTGAAATATATGTATATATATATACGTTATGGACTCAGTAATTAATAAGATATCCTACTAATCTATAATTTTAGCTGCTAATATTAAAATGCGAAAGTTGCTCTTTTGCTCAAATAAGACAACGGATTTGGATGAAATTTGGCACACCTGCAGATTATTACCTGGATTAACATATAGAATCTCTTTAACCTGAAAAAAGTTTAGGATCGTGTAAAAATATGGTGGACAGATGACCTGTGAAGGGTTTCGCAGGAAACGGCTGGATGCGAAGAAATATGCTAACGAAAGTTCAAAACCTGGTTTGGCATACACTTACAAATCATTTCGATGTGACAAATATGCAATAAAAATTAATGTTAAGTTTTTCACTGTTATGCAACGTTTTCATTATTTATAATTCATACATGTTTAAAAATATCAAGTATTTACTACAGGGCTGTTATTTAATTTGACGAATATGCACAAAATGATTTCCGATAATGCAAAGTAAAGGTATATTTTTGTAATGGGAATAAGTAGAAAAGCAGCGACAGAAGTCAAAGGAATGCATGAACCCAGTGAAAAAGAAAGAAATTCTTATAAAAAGACAATAGTCGCTATTGTGTAATGTGATATCATTTTACGACTTACGAAGCCTTATGAACCCAACCGAGCGGCGACGTATTGAGGTGTCATTTTTAAAGTGCAGCCAATACGTTTACTTTGTTATTTATTGTGAAATCAATAAAATTTTCTAAAATTATAAAATAATTACTAACTCTTGCGCGTGGCTTCGTCTGAATAGATGTAGTTTTTACTGAAGTCTGTGTGTGTGCTCTATGTAAGTTCTCAAATCTTAGAAATTTAGAATTTTGCACTTTTAAGTTATTCTAAGTAATTGTTACTAAGTTACAAACTCAATTTTACCAAAAAAATATTTTTTATAACTTTTTATTAAATCGCAATCTTGTAATATTTTGTGGTACTTTATATGTATTGTTGTCGATGTATGGTAATAATCAACACACCTCAAAATTTTGTTACATGATTATGACACTTGTAATGCAATTGCTGTAACGTTCTGAAGTAAACATCGCCGTAAAAAATACCTAGCGCAGCTCGCTAGCCGGATACTACTACGAGTAAGTAATACCTACTAAAAGTTTAGGACTATTTCTAGGAAACTCGTTGCAAGCTTTGACGAAGGAGGATATTTAGGCTTATTGTACATTCTATTGCTGTATTTGATAGCACTGAGCACACAAAGTAACATAAGATCTGTCAAAGAATAAATATCTTTGCACAGTATAAAATAAAGTGTATTTAAGTACCTACGCAGCGGATTTTATTGCGGTTTTCACTAATGTAAAGAGCGTTAAACGAAAGAGGTTTTTATTTATATTTTGCATAAAAAATTGCACCCGTGCAAACCCGGGAGCTGGTCGCTAGTTAAGAATAAAATAAAAATTATTGTTACTTTGAAGCAAATGTAACTTGTGATTTAATAAATGTTACTTAAAAATCATTTAAGAGTAAAATGGACTTTATGATGCTTAAAATAAATCTTTATTTATGGTACTTGTCTTCCATTCCGCGTTTCCCTTCAAAGAATATCCGGAACGTGTCAATTTGTTTACGAATTAAATATAAATTCGTCCCGAAGACAACGGCGATCGCTTGTTGCGACATTTCAATAAAATTTACGATTGTGACTTAAATGGCGTGTCCGATGAACAAAAAAATGTCCCCACATATTCCTCTTTTATTTTAGACGTGCGTTGAGTTCGTTAAAATATCTTACCAGCGATAATAAAACTGTCTGTGCATCTGTCAGTTGAACATAGTAATGAAATCGACGAATTACGACATTTCATCCAAAAGTTACTATCTCCGTGTATCGAAACCACAGATATTGGGGCGATAACAATCTTCAATGACCTTGGGTACAGTCACGTGTGTACTGTGTAAGTAAGACAAATTCTTAGAAGGATTTAACGTGACAAAGTAGTTATTACTTACTTAGACAAGACAAGATACTAGTATTACTTATACATAAAATTGGCAATGGAAGCGTGCGGAACTGCTGGGCTCATAATCTGAAGGTTATGGGGAAAAAGTAACTAGAAGATAAACATGAAACATACATATTTACAAGAATAAAGGTCAAGTCAAACTGTGGCACATTCTATGCTTAATTAAGATTACAACAGCCAGTAACTACCTACATTGTTTACATGGCAACATAGGTATGTAGATATTAATTAACTGCGAATCTACAGTTTACTAACTGTATTGAAAAATAGATTTTAAATATTGCCTGGGCTTTGTGCTGTAGCAATTGTTTATAATAAATGCCCCAAGGTAAAAATTAAGCCAGACTTAACTCGTAAATTAAGCGCCTTACTTGATAAGTTTTATCTTTATCTTTGTAATCTATTTTTGTATACAATTAATAAATATTTTTTTACATGTGGGTAAAAAATGTGATTTTTTAAATGAGAGTTAACATCACATAAAAATCGATTGTTCGTTTATTTCTTCTAAATTACGTGAACTTAGAAGAAATAAACTAACAGATATGCGGAGATAGCGACTCTTAACTAATTACGGTACCAAATATACGGTTTTATACTTCATTTGAAATATACTTCATTATACTTCATTTATCATAGGAAACTACGAATTAAAAGTACCTACTTAATCCACAAAAGAAAATGGTATTTATTGTGTTTTGTGATATTTCCCGACAGTTTCATTAAGTATCTTCTTGATAGATTACAAATGCCTTACAGTGATAAATGATAGAAAGAATGCTCGGTATTTTTAATCTCCAACGCTTCCAGGCTTCAATAGCGAAGAACATTGTCTCAGTAGAGCATTCCAAAATTAGTGTTCGGAGTGGCGTCGCCAACTGCACGCAACATTGATCTGTGTTATTGGCCATGACAGCACAGCTACACGAGACAGATCGTTGTACACCCCAATTGGTATTTTTGTCAGACTCCCGTCTGTCGACCCATCGCTCGTGTTTACTCAGATGATTCCAAATTCAAAATTAGGTGTGTGATTTACTACTGTCTATTTTTGAACAAATAAAAAAAAATTCAAAGAAAACATTTGGCGTCTCTTTCACCAAAGTCAAGTAGGCTAAAGCGTCACTTAAAGTCACCTGTCACCGAGAATAATTTAGCTGATATAAAAATTGTTTGTACGGTAAACGTCCCAAACATTAAATAGAAAATAATAATAAAAAATCCCCTATCGA
This sequence comes from Synanthedon formicaeformis, assembly GCA_945859745.1. Taxonomy (NCBI): domain Eukaryota; kingdom Metazoa; phylum Arthropoda; class Insecta; order Lepidoptera; family Sesiidae; genus Synanthedon; species Synanthedon formicaeformis. The sequence continues at coordinate 5,027,413 of OX243967.1, read as the reverse complement.
ATGATGCAGTAAACCGAGTGCATAATTCAATAAAACAGAAAATGATTTCTAAAAGTAACTAATCAACACTTGTAGTTGGTGAAAGAGGCGCTAAATCTGAAAATACAAAATAATCATATATTTTAATGCAGCGAGAAAATGGTGTGAGATATGTCAAAGCCTATTTCCCAATGAATTATCTTTAAACCTAATGCACCTGTGACGTTGCTTGTCTAGACCTTAACATAAAAAATAATAAACATAATTATAAACATAACATAATAGTTATTCCAAGCTATTAAGTGAATTTTTGTCCTTTGATACCACTACACTACTTAGTTAAGAAATCATTTAGAGATTTTCAACCCAACTTCAAGCTCAATAAAAGATTAAGTAAGTATGGCAAAGATAAGTGGATTATAGTTAAATCAAAATTACTTCAGCCATTTAACGTAAATTAGATTTTACCTAGTTAAGTTGAACTTCATTCAATTGAATCCATGAGAAGACAGGACAGATCTCTGGTTTATGATAAAATAGTTATGGTCGAACACATTGTTTTATATTCCCCACAAAATCGTTTTTTCACTCGTTTATAACGAGTTCGAAACTACAAAATTTAGTGTTTTGAATCTAAATTTAACTGTTCGCCGCGGGTTGTTGTTCGATATAAAATACGACACTTAAACTCTCAACGTTTTACATAAAAAAACATTATAAAAAGGCATATTTCATTATATTTTTTTCCACTAAAACAACAGGGTGCCGTGTGTTTTTGTGACATGAATGCCAACTGTGTAGCAACCCACGCGAGCCCCCAGCGATAGTTTCACACTTTAAGTGGCAGCGAAGTTAGTATGAAATACCTACATATTTAACTGGTTAAAATTATTTTAAAGTAGAAATTCACTAAGTATACTAGGTAATTTAATCTATACAAATGATATTATAAAGAGGTGAAGTTTGTTAGTTTGTATGAAGGAGGTTATCTTAAAATCTACACATTCGATTAAAAAAATTATTTTAGTTAGAATAGAGTTTCAAGAATAGACATAGGTGCGGACCTATTCCACGCGGACGAAGCCGCGGGCATCAGCTAACTATCTAAAAATAAACAAGCAACGCTTGAGAAAACGAAGTTGCCTAAGTTAATAATATCAAATATCGTTTATTGCCCTAATATAATTTTAGTTTTGATTAATGTTAAAATATCAAAAATTGTGTCTAAAATATTAAAAGAAGTACCCAAGTACTCGTATCGTAATATCTACTAATTTTGTAATAGGTACAAAGGTTCAGAGTTTGTGAAGATTTTTTTAAATCAAAAAATAGAACCTACTTGTTTTCTCGTAATTCAAGACCAAGCATTAGTCTGTTAACAAATAGCGCAAGTAGATAGCTGATTATAATAGCAGAAATAAAAATGTTCATTTAAGTACATTTTCATTTAAATATTTTATAAAAAGAAATAACCTTAACAGATCAAGTGTCTAAAGATATTATAAAAATAATCAGTAATAAATTTCATCAACCGTTCCAAACATACTTTTACCTTGTATCGACACCTCTAGGAATTTTGATCGTCTTAGATTTGAGCTCCAGATAAGTGACGGTCCCTCCATCAATTTCGTACAAAATATTTAGTGAGATCCCAAGATTCGTTTTTATGGGTTTTAAAAGATTAATGTTAAGATAAAAAGGATTTGGGCCGATTTACTTATATGAAAAGGAATTTTGGGGGACAATAAATTTTAACACTTAATTTTGAATGCTTAAAAAAACCAAAGGCAACAAACAACACAAGCTCGGTCACAATTGGATGATTTGTTGGTTTAAGTTTTTGTGGTAAGCTTCAAGAAACATTTTAATTAGGCATAAAGTAATATATGAATCTCCCCACTTTTTTGCTTTCCCCCGCCCAGTGCTCACCATAGTTTGGTTGCGCGTACGCAGCGGAATGTCTTAGCTCCACCCATCGCGGACATCCTACTGCGCATTGTTCAACTTACTAATTCACTGACGCGTGAACATGATCATATTTATTTGTAACTACATACATAGCTGGTGCCCACGACTTCGTACTTGTAAAATAAAAAATATGTAACTGACAAAATAAGTATATGAACAATACAACGCCTGACATTTAGTTGCTGTTATACTTTTGAAAGGCGTTGGATTTCTGTTTTTAGATGATCCATTGGGAACATTACTTTTTTTCTAGATGAAATGTACCCTATGAAAGTTAAGGCGTGAAAAGTTAAGGCCACTAAATAGGTAAGATGTGAAAAGGTAACAAACAGACAGAGTTAGTTACTTTCACATTTATAATATGCGACTGTCGACTGAAAGTCTTATTTTTCAAGTGCAATAAAACTGTACTCATGTAAGCTTCTTTTTTATGTCTGTGCTACGCATGGATATAGTGGAGTTAGGTTATAAAACTCTACAATAGATCAGCCTTTCGAAAAAATGGAAGTTAGTCCTACTTTTTACTTACCTTTCTCACCTGATAGCTTAAAATTGACTGTTTAAACTTAGCTGATACGCATACGTTCAAAATACATTGTAAATTGGAACACTAAATAGTTACTTGATTCCAAACATTATGTCCTTATAACAAGTTTCTGGGAGCCCTGGGATCTTTTTTCTATTAAGCTATGTAAAAGAGCGCAATAATGTTTAAGTTAGGTATTAAATAAAACAAAATTAATTATCTACAAGAAATTAATTTTAACTGTATTTATTGTATTTTCGAACAAAATACTGCACCGCGAGCAATTTATTACATAACATTTTTTTTAATACATTTTAGTTCCAAAAGTTCATCAAATAGCCGAACCGGAACGATTGATGGTTAGGAGTGATGGAACGAAATTTACGAGCATTAAAACTATCTCCATTTCATCGCAGGCTGCGGGGCTTAGCTGCAACCAACCAACTTTAGCGAGGGCAGCTGCCTTTAATCGAATACCGATCAACTTCTAAATTATGTAAAATAGTTTACCTATTCATATTTTAGATATTATAGAAGTTGCATTAAACATTTAATGGAAACATGTTGAGAGAAATTAAATAACTGATAATTTAAATAAAAATTGAAAAAATTAAATTAATAAATTAATAGTTTAAATTAATAATTTTTAAAGAGTTCTCAATTACTTTGGGCACATAGACCGCAGAGAACCAGAAAACTTGGAGAAGCTGGTGGTGGTTGAAAGAGTGATTTTGCCCCGAAAAGCAGAATAACTATCAAAACAACTGAAATAGGTATTCACGAAAAAATATATGTGAAGAAATTAGAAAATAAATTTTCTCACATACCTATTGTGTGTATGGAACTGGTTTTTATTCTGATACGATACAAAGTTCGGCGGGTCAGTAAGTAGAATATAGAAATGGGCTGATGTTCTTCAAAAGCCTGAAGAGATCTCCGCAAACTAGCTAAGAACTATTTCGATCACGTCAGCTTTCAAAATCCGTCCATCCGTTTAGGAGCTACAATTCCACAGACAGGCACATGTCTAACTAATAAAACCCCGTTTTGCGTTGGGCGTTAAAAATAATATTTATTAATAGTAATCTGATTTGACTACCTAACCTAAGATAGCGTGCACATACGAGTATATTAAGATGGGTGAGTGATTACAAAGAGAGATACGGTAGAAAGGTCCATTAATTTGTTATTTAGGCATCGGCCTAAGCAACGTGGGCGTCGGTTGTAGAAAGAAAACGGTTAATGTCAAAAATCGGACGGAGACACAATAGTGGTTGGAGGATTAAAAGCGAACCGTTGTAGCAGTAGCGGACGCATCATTTATCAGTAGAACTCGCTCTTCCGCGCTTTAGCCTCTGATACGACCGGTAAGGAAAAATATGTTTGCCTCCGACTAAATTACTTACAACACTCCTCTACAAGGCTTTAAGTGTTTTTCTGAAAGCATTTCAATAATTTAAATACTTACCCATGAACGAACGTTCGATAAAATTTAAAATGTATTTGTCAGTTAATACGCCAGGCTACAGAGATTTGGAGTGAGCATTTTGTGAAAAGTTTTAGAAGAAAACCAACTGCGCTATTGTTTGGAGAATAGTTTCATATGATACTCGTATATTGACATGTTTTTCACTCCACTTTATTATTTAACTTTAACTTTGTTATTAACAATTTTATGCAAAAAATCGCTGTTTTTTTAGATTTTTGCTTATAAAATTGAAACTATTGAGGCAATCATGATGGTGTCAACAGAGAAATTGTAGAGAATGAAAATACGAAGAAAATGAGAGGTCGAACGAACGTTAGTTTAGGAAAATCGGAAAAAACCGGCCAAAGTTCAGTTTGCCAAGCGCATAGAACCCAATGTAAAGTATAGGCTATGCTTTATAGTGCAGAACTGACTCAAAGATGTATTGCATAACTTCCATAACCTGTTTTCCAATGTTTTTTTTTTTATCTTTAGAGAAAGGTTAATAATATATTAACTATTTCTAATCTATAAAGAACATTGAAAAGCACTGACCGGCCCGACTGGGATCCAAACCTGAGTCTGTTGTTTCGTCAAGCAGAGCCTTCGACACTACTGCCTCTGTAGTTGTTTTGTTACTGGCAGATTTTTATGGCATTTATTTTTAGCTCCTTTCATACTTGCTTACGACAAAAAAAGATAAATCTACGAGATCAGCGATAACAAATTAAACATCAATAAATTTAGATCCGAATGATATCTTCTACATTCTTTCGACAGTTTTATTGCGCAATTAATTAAAATGCCTTCAAATTGATTTAAATCATTTACAATTTGTCATTTTGGGCAAATTTATAAAAATATTTTATAAAGTAGACCTACCTAACTTAAAGTGTCTGCTGTCTATAAATCCTTACTTAATATTATAAATTTGAATGTACGTTTGTTTGTTTGTTTGTTAGTCTTTCACGCAAAAACTACTGAACCGATCACCATGAAGTTTTGCATACACGTTGTTTGGGACACCGGAAAGGGCATAGGGTGCCTTTCATCCAGAAAAGAAGGAATATTCCCGAGGTGATCTAATGTATGTAATGTAGATGATCTAAAATAAAATAACTAACTAATGTTGTCAAGCGTTATATTGCTTTTTTTTTTCAACGCAGACGAAGTCGCGGGCACCAGCTAGTAATATTATTGTTTGTAATGAAAACTCAATAACTACTGGACCGATTTTAAAAATTCATTCATACCTATAGAAAACTAAATTATCAGCGAATAACATGACGTACATTTTATAAAGTTAGGCGGACAAAGTCGCGTGAAACAGCTAGTAATAAATATTCGTGTGTCTTATTTGACAGAGGCATTAGCCTTTTGTGGCTTAGTTCTGTTTATTTAATAACAGTGAGGATGGTGAAATCAATCAACGTACTATCACCAATGTCCAGAAGGTATCACTCTCTGTTTGTCTTGGTTTCTAAATCGTGTACACATTTTGCTTGCATTAGTCTGAAACGAGCTTTATCGTTGGATCGCGTGACAACATACTTTATATCAAACTTTTGGATAACAAAATGTCATGTTATTTGTAACAACGGTGTGATTATTTTAGTGTCATTTAAGGCAATCGTAAAAATATATTACAATATTTTCTTACTGAGAACAGCTGCAGAGGAGAATTGTGTAGGAAGTTACCACTAAGATATAGGTACTCGGCTACTCGCATTTTATATAAAAATTATAAATAAATTGTGAATAAAATTCATTTTCACATACATTTTTTATGGAACGGGTTTTTATTTTGAGGCGGTACGAAGTTCGCCGGGTCAGCTATAGGTACATATATAATTATATTATATTTAATTTAAATAATTCAGATTTGATTAAAGGTAATTATGAAGTAAAAACTATTTTATAACCAGTTCTTCTTTCATGTTAAAGGAATAAAACCAATTATTTTGTTTTAAATGGTAGTAATTACTGAAAGACGTTGTAAAGACATTTAAAATTCGCACAAGATCTCATAAAAGACACCGGGCGGGGAACTTTATGCTTTACTGTTTCGAAAACCCTTTACAAACGTTTGTCGGAGTTGTTAATGGGCGCTCGTTCGTGTGTCGTTAGCGAGAGAACCGATATATACTCGTAGCATTCTGTTATAAGAAACCAATAAGTTCACACTAAAGCCGATTGTAACATCAGCTTATTGCCACCAAACAAATAAATTCCTTCGCCTTATCTAGAATCTTTAAAGGGAAACCCGAAACCGTAAACATGCACGTCGCCCATACAGTGTTAACTATTCATTCTCTGTCTCTAGTGAATATATTGAACAAAAGACGAGCTCAGCATCCGACTACACTATTTCTCAGTACATCGCATCGCATCGGCGCGATGTAATCAGAGAAGACGACGTGTCGCGCTTATTTATGTATGAACGGGGCGCGGGCGAGGGTGGGCCGAACGCGCGCGATACAAACAGAATAATATTGATGACACTGCGCTCCGAGGGGTCATGAATCATTAATCCTCGACTCTCCTCTATGGCTCTATTACGACTGCTCGCCGGATAGGCCTCCTTCGCGAGACTGTGTTAGAGGACTGACTTTTTAGAGGATTAAGGATGTTAATACCAAAGCAAGGACAAATCGTTATTTAAAATACCTATATGTCCAGAGGTTTGACTCAGGATACTTTTATTTTAGAAAAAATATTTTACCTAATATTTCAGTAAATAAAAATTTCGCTGCTTAAAAACTAAAGGGACACAAATCAAAATTACACTTTTTACACGAGAGCTAATCGAAAAAAATTAAATTATTTTTTGAATACTTTTTTCTTATTATATTATTATATGTTTATCAAATTATATAATGCATATTATACATCGTTAGAAGCGTATTTTTAAGTAGCATTAAATGTTTTAAGTACTTTTACAATAAACTTGAAACCTACCTACTAGAAAAGATATAAGCATATAAAACTTACTTTTGAATATATAAAAAATGATCAAAATATACAAAATATGGAATAAAACAACCTTAAGATCTTTTGCAACATACAAAAATAAAGATAGTAATTGTATTTTTGCAATAAAAACATTTTTGGATTTTTTTTATGGCCTTTTAGGTATTAAAATAGAAATATTAGGTAAAATCTTTTTTCTAAAATGAAAGTATCCTGAAAGTCAAACCTCTGGACATATACCTAGGTAGGTACCTATTTTAAATAACGAAGTAAGCGGTCACAGTAAACCAGCTAAGAGCTAAATTTTCTCAAATATTCTTCTACAAAAAATCGTTTTCAATAAGCTTTTGTTCAATAATAATATAATAATAGGCGGCATGTAGGATAATAGGTATCATGCGATGGAACTTTACGATAATTCTTCTTTTAATAAATAGCATGGCAACACAGCAAAGCCAGTCAAGCATGAAAAGTTGCCAGTCAAAGCTCGAAGCGAAGTATGTAATAACATTTTTTTCAATTATATCAGGCGAGTGGGCGCCAAAAGGATTTAAATTACGACTACAAAAGAACATTAAAGCGATGGACTTTAATACACAAAAACCGAAGGCAATTTAAGTTAATTCAGTAAGCAACAGACATGGCTACTTCCAAATGAACTCAAAACGTCACAAAAACGAAAACAAATCGTGAACAAAAAAGCGGGTCATTTCAACGTGGACTTTCTCGTTTATTTTTTCTAATCGTTGCGTGGCCTGAGGACGTGCATCCGAAACCTTGAGAGGTTTTTTTTTATCATTTCCAGCGAATATTTTTTTCCTTCTACCTCTCGTGCTCGGTTGAGCAGCGATAAAATAAAATAATAATGCTCAGACCGAGTGGATGTTCAAAATGGACCGTAATGGAAGGCAGGAGCGTTCCTAAATTTCTAATCGAGATTTTATTTTAGCGATGCCTCTTTGGTTCTTTTTCTCTTTTGCAATTCATAAGGTTTCAAGGTGAAACGGTTATTGTTGTTGATGTCTTGTTTTTAGCAACAATGTATGAGCAACAAGCTAATTTTTACCTAAAAAAAACTTAAATTAATTTTCAATTAATTGTTTAAAAAACCATAGAATTAGCGATGCCCGCCGCTGACCCACCATTTTATGGCTTCACTAAAATTGTATTAAAAAAAAGAGTTTTATTAGGTAATAGGTACCTATCCTAAGATTGAGTGTGTAAAAATTTCCTAGTTATGCAAAAATGTATTTCGCCTATATTTTGATAGTAACTTCTTCGTCGTATCTTATACTTATTAAAAGTAGTCATCATAATACACTTACCCAATGAAAAATAATTTGAAAAAAAATTAAAATGCAGCTCATGTAACTATTGAGAGGAGGCACGCTTTCAAAAGATCCCTTGAAAATTTTAAAAGATGCTAAAACCAAATGTAACCAATACACTTTTACAAAAGATTCTTGTTTAAATGATACACAATAGAAGAAATATTAGTTCTGGCAACACTACAAAGCAAAGCTGTGTCCAATTTGAATGTCTTGGAGCTTTTTTAGTATTCATTTGTTTCCGTAATAAGCTTCTTTTTTAGTCTATTGAATAACTATATTGCTTCTCAGAAAAATGCTTTTTTTATTGTAAATGTTCAATAATGGTGTCTTTTTATTGTAAAAAATTTGCTAAATTTGCAACATGTAACTACATAGTTGTGAAAAAAAAACTGTGACTTGTTGATTTACTCGTGTGTTGTTGACAAGCAAAAAAATTGTCTTTTTCGTTGCTTTGTACAGTTAAATAAAGACAAGACATGGAGTAGGTAAATGGAAGCTAAGGCCGCATTGTCATTTTTGTGTTCTGGGTAATGTTCTGAAATCAACAAATTATGTTAGTTAGTTAAAGCATAATTTGATTTGAACTGTGATAGCTGGAATCAGATGATAGATGTCATCGTCATCATTACCTCAGGCGCAGGATGTCCACTGCTGGACATAGGCCTACCCCATACCCATAACTTTACATTAGGACCGGTCAGAAGCAATAGGATACTTAGTCAATGTGCAGATCTGTAATAACTAAATCCCAACCTGTATGAAAAATGAAGTTTATGTCGAATTGATCATAATATGTGTCGTTCATTGTAAAAGTGGTGTAACTTCCTATTTTTAAAACCATCTTTTCTTGCCTAATGGTATCACATTTAGTCATAACTTTCAATATAAAAGTGAAGTAACTCCAATTAGTTGCATTAAAATTCATTATTCTAAAATTCAGTTACAAGTTCACTTTTACAATGAACGACACATATATTACACATAGGTATAAAATATTGTGTAAATCGTGACAACTAATCGGTTGGTATAATTTGCGCATTTCCTAGCCATTGCCAGCCTAATAACGTGAACAAAGAAATAACATCGATCTACCTATCCTTCCGCCCTTGGAACCGTCACGCACATCCCTTCGCAAACAAAATAAAAAAATGCTTAAAACGATGGCTTATTGTGTACAGCCTCGGGCAGGTAGAATAGCAAAAAATGAGCCCACTAAAAGCAGAGAATTACGCAAAAAATGGATGAAGCGTGATCATAGCTAATGCCTTGAGATTATAAACAGATGTCGATTTTGAAACTTTAATCATGTGCATGATATGGGTTCTTTCAATGGTTACCTGGACACGAAAGCTGAACAACAATTTTTCAATAGTTCAATGTGCAATAACTAGGGACCTAATTTTTTTATAAATATTTTATTGGGTGAAATCTCAAGAAGTTACTTTGGTTATATCTTCACTAACAGAAGAGGCCAGGAAAACACCGTCCAATTCGGTCCAATAACTACTTAGCTGCCAAAACCAGGTGCAAAACAATGTTTTACGATTTTTGGACTTTTATGGTACTTTTATGGAGTGCAACCCCAAAGCGCTTTGGTTGATTTTAAGAATTGCCTATGACTATCTTCTAGATTCGAAAATTGTTTAACTAATTGGCATACCTATAATATACAGAATCATTTTTCCGTTTACGGATGTTATTAAAGTATTAAAAAACAGAAGAACAACGCAAATTGCCTCGATTTTATTTTCCAAACAACGTGTGGTAGGTATTTTAGATTTATATTTCCAATTTATTTTCAAAATTATTCGGTCCATTTACTTCATAAAACGCAAGAGATTAAATTCTTCCATGAAATAAATCCGTGGCACCGAATTTATATCCGTAATGAACATGTTAATTAAAATTTAACTAAAGAAGAAATCTGTTTACAATAAATTCAACGTTTAATCTTTTATTTAAGAGGTTGGAACAAATAAGTTATAGCAATTTAAAAGGGATTGCCGCCACAAAATATATATCTTATAGGAGGCACAGGTCCAGTGTCGATAACCAGCGGGCAACCTGCTCGGAATGGTTCAAATAAATAACATAACCAGTTTAGATAAATTGTATCTGTAAATATTGGTCGATATAAATTGAGCTTATCGTTTTAGAGAGCTCAGATAAACATTTTCCAGTCACATAATTGCGTTTCGCGCCTGATCGATAGGCCCCATGTAGATTTGTTTCACTTATAGTGCACAGAACATTCTTATACTGTACAGATAGAGCAAGCATTCCAAAACAACTACTTTGTACACCTATAATTAAAGTGACCAGTCAGTGATTATTATAATAAATATCTTTATGTTAGGTTAGGAGCATTCAGTCTTTCTGATAGGCCTAAATTTTAGGCGAAAATTATGTTTTGAAAACAAAATTTTCGTTCCAAAAAACTGGCGATTTTCTTCAAGTTTCGCACCAATGCATTTTTTTCCTGCAAATTATATACACAAACCCCTTATCGCACTTTTTATTAGTGAAAATCGAATCAAACTCCATTTGGTTTGGCCAAGGTTTAGCAGAGAAACAAACATATGAGGATAGAGACTTATATATGTACCTATAGATTTATTAAATATATAGATTTCAGACGAGAATTCATCAGGTTGTTAATTGAATAGGTATCATTTTAGCGTTGAATTCGCTTTTTTTACGATTCAATGTTGTTTTTTTTTTAAGAATGCTAGTCTTGACTTAAAAATTTAGGCTTAAATCCTATAATAGTTTATTAACGTTGTTCATTAACAAATATTTCATAAAATAAAAAAGGGTCCCCGGACATTGTATGTTTGTTTGTTTATATGTGGATGATGGTCTGAACCACTGCACCGTATTTCAAAAATTCTTTCACTAACTATTTGAAATATTGCATTATTCCAAATGGACATAGGGTACATACATATTATCTATACTAATCTCCCCTGTTCCTCCTGGACGAAGCTGGGGGGCACGTCAGTCTAATATTTTAAACAATCAATGGTTCTTCTACGGCTTTTCCGACGCGCCGGTAAACGCCGGTACGATAGATTTAACAGCCAACGAATAAAAACATAACATATTGACAAACAAACCTTAAATCTAATAAAAAATATTGAGTTTTAATATCTAATTAAATAGAAATTCATAATATTTTTCAATATTCCTTACCTTTTGCAAACATGTAGCTCTGCATTGCGCTACTCGTAGCGGTGAAGAAACTTCTTCCTCAGCTAACACTACAATCCATGTCAAGGCAGAGAACAGGGAGAAACTATAAAATACAATTTTGGCACACATTTTTCTTTGGTAATCCTCTTACTGCAGTACGAATGTTCCGGTCAGAGATCCTTAACTATCATAATAACTGGCACATGAATTCGGCTATCAAAGAGACAGTCATCATAATCCGACGTATCTATCCCAAATGTTCAATCAATCAATCAGGTCTATTCTGTTGTCACAACACTATCTATAATAGCACGTTCGATTGTAAATTACTAATTACAAAATTCACTGGTCAAATTATAGTCCCAATTAATAAAAAACTTACAGCATGTCTATAAAAACATTAGAAATAACGCGAAACTTGATTGTAAGAGGATAGAGAAATTTATCATTTTCATGATTCGAAATGTTCGTTAGTTAAAAACCCGACTGCAATAACACGACCGTCACCGCGCACGGTCAAATGCGGACTACTAAAACCACCCCGCCTGAAGAAGCTCTTCCTCACCCCGCTGTTGGTTAATTTCTATTCCCGTCTCGCTCGCACAAGAGGGTTCTTCGTTGTCTCTTTCTAGCACAGTGAAAAATATACGTGCATGGCTACTACTATGTATGCCGCTCTCTGTCCTCTCTACTAGTGCATATATTTTATTCTATCTCGTTTCATCTCGGGCGGTTTTACGTTGTTTTTCCTTGATGCAGTTTAACGGATAGGAATGTAGTGGTTATTGTTAGACAAAGACGGGAGGTAGTACAATTTTTAGGGTTGCTCAAAAGGGGTGACAAGGAATCGAGCTAATTCAGGGCTTGCGTTTTTATGGGAGCTCAGGCGGTAAAAAAATATCCCGCCTCTCTCGTTTGTTCAACTTTATGGTTCTCGCGTCGCGAAGCCATATTAATAATATTAATGGCTGCCGCATCAATTTTTTTTTTAATATAAAAAGGGTTTACGTCCACTTAATTTAGTCAAATCTCCCTTTTCAATATTAATAGTTTTCAAATTATCATTTAGAATAAACTAGCATTTCTACTCGGATTCGCGCAATTTCCAATGTAGGTATTTAGCTATGTGAAAATTGAAAACCAATACCTACTATACCTACGTGACCAAAATTTAATATCTCTCAATTAGGTATTGTGTAATGCAACAGCACCTATATAAATATAAATTTAAAAAATAAACTATATCTACCTAGCGACATCTAGTTAACGCCACGCTTTCAAAATGAACCAAGCTGAGTAGGGAATGAACTGAAAAACTTCCATTTGTGAAAACCGAATTAAAATCGGTCTACCCATTCTCGACTCGAGTTTTTTAAGTGTACACAAACCAACTTAATTTTTTTACATATAAGTACTTATAGATATCTCAATGATAAATAAAGTAGGTAACTAAGAATATTAGTAAATAAAATAGTATTTAGAAAGCGAGATTTAAAAAAAAAGATATTACCATAAACAAAATGCTGAATTTAAAATAGCAAGATAGGTAGGCAGATCTAGTTTAATAATGTACATCTCGGCATTCATTGTTGCAGAGAACAAGGAAACAGTATTTTTGCGAGAGGCACACGAACGTCCACAAAACCTCGCTACAAAAAGATTAATAAGAAAGAATACGATGTACGTGACAGCGCACAAGCCTTTCGCAAAGGCGTTTTTCCTTTTCTTTCTCCAGAATCTCTAGGCCCGCTATTCATCTCGCCGTCTTTAATCTTCCAGTGTCTGGCCAGACTTTGTCTAGACGCGACCAGCGTTCCCACTGCACAATTCCGATACTGTCCACCCGAACGCCTATAGATATAGAAAGTCTTGCATTTATTTTATTCTCAACTAACTGGTGCCCGCGACTTCGTCCGCCTTGAGAAATAAAAATACTTATATTTTTATATACTTAAAATAAAAACACCTTTCTAAGTAAATATGAGTAATTTAACTAGCTGTGCCCGCGATTTCGTACACACTATAGATGTTTTTTTGAAAATCCCACAGGAACCTAACATTTTTCTAGAATACTAAGTATGTATCCTATATAATATATTAATCCAGGTAATAAACTACGAGTATGTGTGTTACCTGTTAAAAATGTCATTCAAATAAGAAAAGAGCGATAAACCAGAAACGTTTGTGCATATATATATAGCCGTGGACGGATCGCTAGAATTATATAAGAAAAAAAAAACTGAGATAAAGTTTTTTAGAATAACTGCTAAATTATCTCTCTAATAACTAAATCTGTTAATCCTAACATAATTTTTTAATATCGTTGAGTATATTGTGAAAAAAAAATTGTAGAAAATAACTTATCCCCTTGTCGATTCGCATGGCAAGTAAGTAGGTACATACTTATTTAGTTTATAGGTTTTGTTGACAAACATGAGCCGACGGCATTTTACGGCGCAATGTGAAGCCGACGCATTGTCGACATTGAAGGGTTTACTACGGAATCGTAAAACAAGTGTACACTTTTCGTGGACTCACCGTTAGAACTTTCCTTCGTTTTATGGCATCCAAGTCAACTGAAATTGTAGGGAAAGTACCTATACGCTGAATTACAAACATACGTGAATACGTATCATAGGTACCTATTAGGTATATATCTACTCGTATAAATGTGCAGTAACTTTTGAATCATTCCGTTTCACGCAATTTGTGTTTTCGTAAATAATTTAAAGAAATTAGAAATGAAAATAATATATATGTATATTTTTTTAAATTATTATACATAAAAAGTACCTAACCTTGATATTTACATTGTCCCATAAAACTGGAAAGCAGTATGAAAACTTCAGCAAATAATAAAAACTGAAGTCAAGTAACGTCAAGTAGGCCAAACTGTCATTTAAAGTCACCGGTAACCGGGGATAATGGAACTGATATACCTACCTTTGTTTGTACGGTAAACGTCCTAAATATTAAATAGAAAATAATTTAAAAAAATCGGCTATCGGCTGCAGTAAACCGAGTGCATAATTCAATAAAACTGAAAATTATTTTTAAAAGTAACTAATCAACACATTACTTGTAGTTTGTGAAAAAGGCCCTAAATATCTTACGTAATTAAATCTTTAGTAAATATTTTATTCAATATTATTTTTTTTTATATAAATTTAGGTCTAAATACGTCTAAATATTTATAATAACTACTACTTAGTATTAAACAAGTCCCGTCTGTCCCTCTGTACGTTTAGATCTCCAACGGATTTAAATGCTCTTTTCACTAACGGAAAGAACGTTAAATGATGAAGGTTTTATATAAATTTGCATAAAAAAATCTGTGCAGAACCTGTACAAACCCACCTTATTACCATTTAACCTATGTATTATACACTAAATAACATAACAACACTCATTTTTCTAACTAAGCTCTACAATAGCTTTAATTACATAAGCGACTTGGAGCGAAAGTGGTACATGGTACATCTAAACCAAGCAACAAAAGCAAAAACTCCTGGGAATAGTGCCCGGATTTCCTCTTTCAGAAAGCTCCAAAGAAAATACTTTAACCTTTTCAACTAGCCATTTTTTCATGAACTTATTGCTCATTTTTAAAGCACAGTACGCTTTCTTGCTTAATTAGTTTAAATCATGGCAAAATTATAAATTTTATAACCATCTCCCTCAATGAAGCTCTAACTTGAAGCTTTAAAAGTAGTACCTAAAGGGCCTCTTTCACCAACTACAAGTAAAGTGTTGATTAGTTACTTTTAGAAATCATTTTCTGTTTTATTGAATTATGCACTCGGTTTACTGCGTCATTCGATAGGCGAATTTTTATTATTATTTTCTATTTAATGTTTGGGACGTTTACCGTACAAACAAAGGTATATCAGCTACATTATCCCCGGTTACCGATGACTTTAAATGACAGTTTGGCATACTTGACGTTTGTGAAAGAGGCGCTGTTACTGAAGCTATACTTCACTTGTTGTATAATTAGTTCTCTTGTTCCTTGAAACAAAATTACGAGTGCCCAACGCTGCATTCCAATGCTTTTTTAGGTATATACTCGTATTTATAATACATAAATGCCGTAAATAATATAAAGGCATAAAGACTTAAATTGTAGGGCGTTCTGAGGTCAAAAATAGGACAGCTCCTTTGACATAAATTTACCTCCTCTCAGAAGACCACCATAAAATAAAGTTTAGTCCTATATAATCCTTTACTTTTTAGCACACCGAATCAATCTTCAATTTCATTTATAAAATTAAATAATCTGGATTTACTAATTGTAAGAGTGTAATTCTATTGAGTAATATTAAAATAAATAAAATATGTAAACTAAAATGACATAAAAGTCAGTTAAATATAATTTTTGGTATAGAATAAAATGTTAAAAATATGTGTATATAAGTAGTTATTAAAAATTGTATATGTATTATATTATCATGGATAGAGTGGTTCTCGAGGAAGGTTTTAGTATAGAATTTACAAAGTTACGAGGGCGAAGTCGCGGGCACCAGCTAGTCTATAATAAAACAATATCACAATGACGGAGCTTACCGCCATCTGTTGGCAACATTTTAAACAACAGATTGCATTCGATTTCTACCTATTAGATTATGCGATAGATGTAAATAGAAGATGTTTTCGTGACATTTTTAAATATTAAAAATACCTACGTATGAAGTTTTAGGGAGTTCTATGGTTATATACATATATAAATAAATAAATAAATAAAAATTCCTCACTATTATATCCATATTACCTACTTATACTTATTTACGCCGAATTCACTACTGTCATAGATATTTTTGATATGTACTAATATTATACAGAGAATATTTTTTTTTGTAATGAATAGACTCAAAAATCACGGCACCAATTTTGAAAATTCTTACACCTATATAGGTAAGTAAAGCTACATTATTAGCGAATAGCGAGTAACATAGGCTATGTTTTAAAGGGTTACGCTGACGAAGTCACGTGCAGAAGCTATTTTTTATAAATATCTTTACTCAGACTTACGGTCCACTTGATGGTAGGTGGCTACCGTAGCCAATTAACACAAGCTACGTCACAGCTGTTGCTAAATATTTTTGCCAAAAAAATTTATTATTTAAATTCCCTTACAGTTAATATGTGTGAAAATAAGCGCAAATATTTTACGGGAATCGCTCGAGTCATAAAAATAAGGACAGATGTGTGTGTTTGGGCGTCATCTAGTATGCATAAAACCTGGGCGGGTTGGGGTGTTCGGAGACCGCAGCTTTCCTCCTTCATTGATTTTGTGGGCACTGCGGAAGAGTAGAGTTGACAATGCGTTATAAACATAACTTAACTTGGGATAACTTAAAAAAACTTCTTACGTATAAAAAAGTAAATCAAATTAAGATTTCTCTTTTTCGTTTTAAATTAAAATCTTTTTCATAAAGTCATATAATTTTTCTAAAAAGCTGTTTTTTATGTTTGTTAGTATGTACTGTTAGACTTTTATTATTAGATGAGTATGAATTATTCTAAATATATTTTTATCTCATATTTTATTGTAACTGCACAAAAATAAAAATAAAACAAGTGTGATCAAGATTTTTAATTGGTAAACTAAAATGTTATATTCAATACTTTTAAGCTGTTTGTAATGTCAAAACATCTTATGAAGGTTCTTACTTTTAACTTTAATGTTCTTTAATAGAGAATAGGGATTTATAATAAATTAATATTTAAATTAAGTTTCCTATTAACAGTATAACAGCTGATGGTCTTATACTATTTTCTTAACTTGTATAACTTTTGGAAAATTATATAGGAGGCCTATGTCTAGCAGTGGACTTCCTACGGCTGTGATGAGTATAACAGCTAGTACTACTTGCTGAATATCTTTTCTATAAGCTTATAAAAATAAATATTAAAGTACATAATTATATACTTAGACACAAATAGATTGTTAACAATTCTCCTTCAAATGAAAACAATTTTGTTTAGGTCTTCAAATAGACAGTGGGCGTATAATATTTTGTGTGCCCACTCTTTATCATAAAATAAAAGGTATATTTTGTATTTTCCTTTTCGTAGATTAATGTATTGAACAATCTATTCTTAGATTATGGAATGAACGAATAATATTCATATTCTATCGCAAACTGTCTTTGTCTCAAAGAAAATCAGTCAGTTCAGGTTAGCATAGTAACAATATAGTTAATAAATGTAGCTTTGATTCTTTAATATTTGAACGCAAAAGGATTCTCCAAGGGCCCTGTTCTAAATCGTCATCATAATAATGCATACTTTCGTTTATTTCTTCACTTCCGACGTTTTTATTTTACTCGTTCTGTTCGCTATGAAAATGTAGATACAGTGCAGATTCAGATACTTTTTTAACTCAAATATAAATTAGTAGTGTTAATTATTGAATACTTACACAAATAATTAAATTATCTTTTTTTAAAATTACATATAGTAAAATAATAATTTTTATGGTTTACGGCCTCTTTCACCAACTAAAAGTAATGTGTTGATTAGTTACTTTTAGAAATAATTTTATGTTTGATTAAATTATGCACTCGGTTTAGTGCATCCTTCGATAGGCGAATTATTTATATTATTTTCTTTTTAATGTTTGGGACTTTTACTGATACTACAATTTAAAGCTGATAGCTTTAAATTTGTACGGTAAAAGTCTGCTACTGATATCAGCTAAATTATTCCCGGTGACAGGTGACTTTAAATGACGGTTAGCCTACTTGACAGATGGTGAAAGAGGCCCTTAGACACCTACCTAATAGGTACTATTGCCAGAAGTTAGTGTGTATATCTATCTATATCTATGCTAATATTATAAAGAGAAAAGATTTGTATGTTTGTAATGAATAAACTGAAAAACTACTGGACCGATTTTAAAAACTATTAATCCGTTTAAGAGTTCAAAAAATAAAATACGTTATAAAATAAATCGATGTTAAGAATTTCAGCTGTTTAGACTTACTAGTTTTAGCTGTGCCTTATTCCTAGTTAGTCAGGACAAACAACTTTATATGTACCTATAATTTATATGTAACTTATATGTAACTTATAAACTTTATATGTAACTTTATATATATTATGTAGAAGTGAAGCATGGAGCCGGCCAACTAAACTAAATTGTCAAGGCTTCTGGAATATCCAAATGTCAATGAAGAAATAAGTACAAGAAATACTTTTTAAGTTAAAAACCAAAAACAAATTGTATTTCAATCAAAATGGTAGAGAATGTTTATTTTAGTTTGATTCTAATTGAAACTTTTCTTGCTGTTTAAATCTACACGTTAACGGTCAAACAATGGTTAATATAGTTGTTATTTAAGTCAAACGTCTTATTTAATCCATTCTCGAAGATAACAATTAGGTGCGCCGCTTTAAGAAAAACAATTGGGAACTTTTAAATTAGGTTCGTTTGAAAGCTTTACATTATTTATAAAATACACACCAATGATTTCTTTTTAGCTAATTAATTTGAAACACTGTCTAAATCTTGTTTTGGTCCCATAATGTCAGAGTTCCATTACGTCAGAATACAATCAAACATAAAATATTTGATATTTGATTTTTTATGAAGAAAAAAAAACTAAATTAAATGCTAAAGAAAAATATGTAGGTATATTTTTCTTTAGCATAATATGTTCTCTGAATTTGAAGGTTAACCTGTACCTTGTACAGTTGAGAAGATGAAACTGTAACGCCACTGAAAAAAGAACAGTATCAAGCAGTACCATCGTTCTCTATTTAAGATTTTTATGGCATTGTTTTCACAGTAGAGAGGGTTTTGTGAATTTTATTATAAGGAAAAGGATTTAAAATAATTATCAATATTAATATTGTTTTTAAGTGAGTTCTTTAACTTTCTGCTTGGTGTAACAATAATGCTATAGAACATCTTTACAAGCAATTAAAATTGTAGCCATTTTAGAATCGCTATTATCAAATTGTTCACATCGATATACAGTTTCAATCGCTAGGTATATCAGCGCCACCGTCATAATAGCGATATTCAGGTGATATATTTTTAATTTTTTTCAACGCAGACGAAGTCGCGAGCACCAGCTAGTAATACAATAAAGACTTCAAATATCTACGAAGATTGCTAGCAATGCTAATTGTTAAATCAAATTATATTGGACCGACCGGACTTTGAATCTCAGTATCCCGAGGCAAATGCTCGGCAACCATTATGACATTTTTAAATAGTTTAATTTTTAATTAAATACCTAGTTTAAATAGTTTAAAGTTTAATAATAAATTGAACTTTTAATTTAATTTTTAAATAGTTAAATCGTGAGAAAAGTACATATAAGTACACTAAAATATGTGATGAAACAAAACTATATTTAGGTGTTTTAAATCTGGATCTTATCTGGATATCAAAAAAGAAAAGAATTGCCTTTCAAATGTTTGATAGAGCTCCATTTTTCCGTCATTCTTTTAAGAACCATTCAAGACATAAAAGAGTTGGTCTCCTGGGAAACGACGTGTTCAGTCTCTCATAGTAACTTTGATTAGAACTTTCTTGTGTATTAACTTTATTACAGTTGAGGCTGGAGGTACTGAACTTATTAAATACATTCATAGACATAGAGAGATAATGTATATGTTTTATTAAATAGAACCCTTCTAGGTTCCATTAAATAGAACCCATGAATTTCACATTGAAGTCTTTTTTAGGACCCATGCAAACCGATATTGAAAGAGACCTATTGGATGAGTGGTAAGGGTGCTTTTACCTTGCCTTGGCGTTGGTTGGTAGGGTTGAGATGGGTCTCAGAGGTCCCAGGTTCGATACCGGGCCGGGTCAACTTTGGAAATGTACTTTTCAAAGTTGGCTCTGGTCTTGATTTTCAAAGTAGTGGCACTGCAACACTGCGTTTCGCAGTCATTTGGGCAGACCTAATCATTTATGGTCGGCAGCGCACATGTAACGCCTGTTGCGTTGCTTGTATTATAAGCGACGGTAGTCACCTACCAACAAGTGGACCGTCAGCCTGATATCTGAATATATTCATATAAAGAATTTAGAAGTATTCCGATTTCTTAAGAAGTTCTAACTTTCTTCTGAATATTGTCGTTATAATATTATTGTACGATCAATTATACTTTCAATAAAGCAAGTTTGGTAACAACTTCGTTAGAATTTTCCGTCAGACTTCGCTCAGGTAGTTGACGTTCTAGTTAGATTTTTCTTAGCGAAGTTCTGTTAACTCGGAAAATATCCTCACATTACACAGTACATTGAACCTTTAGAAATTGTATGTTCTAAGCGATATATACGATTGTGCGGTTCGTAGCTCTTGCCGTTCAGAATAGTTGGTCAATTTCTTTGGGCAACTTAAATGAAGTTTTCTTTTATTACCACAGCGACTTCACTCCAAGGATACACTCTGTTTATGATCCTTTTATAACTTTAAAAAGAAACTGCAACAGCGAGCGTAGTAGCAAATATTTTTTCTCACTTTACGATCCACATGAATAATTTACTACCGTGAAGTTAATTTTTAGTATCTATTTCGCGTTTGGCTCGTAATTAATATTACGTGTGAAATTATAAAGTTTTAAAACATACTCATAAAACATTTTACATCTTTATGACTCGTCTGCTTTGAAAGCTGATTGTAAGGTAAGTTTACAAACGAGTGATATAAAAAATAGGAATTTCAGTCGGTACACTAATTAATTAATGTTGATAATGAACTTAAGTATATAATAAAAATATTTTTATAGATAATATAAAGATATTTTTATTTTATATTATTTATAAAATTAAAAAAATAATATATATATATAGTTTTATATAGAATAATAGGCAGTTTATAGAACAGCGTACTTACATAATATAATTTTTTAAGATTTTTATGTTGAATTACATTTACCATATTCCTGATTATAAATAAATATTCTATACTGATATAGAATCCTGAGAGGTTCATTAACGCAGAGGGGTTCAAGTTTTATTATGTAGATAAACATTCACCAAGGAAGGATTTTTTGGAAATTACACCCCTAAAGAAGTAAAATAAGGGATGAACTGTTGTATGGAAACCATTTTCAGTTAAAATCATGAAATTTTACATACAAGCTTGTGGTTAAAAATAAATAAATACGTATTTCAGCGTTTTTGAAAATTTCTCCCCTAAGAGGGTGAAAAGGGGGTTGAAAGTTTATATGGGGAGTCCGTCATTTTTGAAGTAAGAAGAATAAAATTTAATATTAAAACGTTATCAGCAAAAATAAATACATAATTTATCAATTGGCGATTTTTGAAACGATCACTATAGAAGAAAGCTTCTATTTAAGGGCGTTACTGACTCATCGGGGCTACTGCGAGTACCCTTAACACCTTAAGGTGACGGGATTCAATCATTTAGATGGAATGTGATGTACCATTTTTTTTAATTTTTTTTTTTCAGATATATATTTTTTTTTATAAAAGAGACATTTAGCCTACCAAAGGAGAGTAGACTGAGCACTTCTTTTAAAAAGTATATTTTTACGGTCTTACATTTCACCCCCTCATATCGGACATAATGCGGAAATGCAATTTCCATAAATTTTACACGTTGTGAGCAAAGTCCCGGCCGAAAAGATTGGACGTGACCGCATGATATGAAGGTCTCCACTCACTTGACGGCTTTGATTTATAGTCAGTAATTTCACATTGAACGCATGTAGCAATACCAAGATTTAATAACTTTGCATACAATTTACTGAACAGCAATAGCACATTAATATTATACCAATTCTTAGAATCGGTAGCAAAGTGAACGTTTAAGTATTTAAAGAATTAACTATTAATTTTCAAATTATTAAAAAAAAAGTTTAAAAACTTTCATTAATAAATACATAGAAATTCATAATTACTTTTTTTAAAGTTAAAGTCTATTGATGTTTTTTTTTAATTGAGAGTAGTAAAATCTAAGAGATCGATCAAGAGACCGATAGTGTGAGGTTTTTACTCATAATAGATCAGGGCTGTCCAAACAGGATACGACCCCGGGCCAATTTGAAGTACTAAATGAATTGGAGGGCCGCAGATCCTACTTAAAAACTACTTTAAATTTTTTTAAGAAAAAAAAATATTGTACACAAATACCATTGTTATATTTAATGTAATTATTTCTTCAATAATTTATCTTGTACTAGCTGCTGCCCGCGACTTCGCCCACGTAACTTTATATACTAAAACTTTCCTCGAGAACCACTCAATCCATTGATGAAAACAGCATGAAAATCGGTGCAGTAGTTTTTGAGTTTATTGCAAACAGACAGACGCGGCGGAGGACTTTGTTTTAAAATATGTAGTGATAACTCTATCTATATCAACATTAATTTTAGTTATTACTAAACGCAGTGCATGGTTGAGTGACTTACCTATGTGTCAATGAAGACCTATACCTATTTAGATTTTATAAAATTCATACTAGAAAACACATTTTCATTTATTTGGGATACCACAAAAGCGAAATAATTTACCAAATATATTTTTTAAATATTTTAGTATTTGTGATAGGTAGATAAAAGACACGTCGTGGGCCGCACAAACATAAACCGCGGGCCACATGCGGCCCGCGGGCCCTGCTTTGGACAGCCTTGTAATAGATGATCATAGTAATTTTGTGGATGAGTAAGAGACATCAGAGTTTATTCTGTAACCTACGGTTGGCATTGTACTTCCATTCCCTTAGACTTTTTTGTGTTTCCAGTCAACGATAGCCACTTACCATCAAATGAACCGTGAGACTCTTTAATTTTTTTTTATTTTTTTTTAATGTAAGGTGCTTACTCAGGCTGAAGGTACACTTGATGGTAGGTGGCTACGGTCGTCTGTAACACAAGCAACGCTACTGGTGCTGCCGACTACAGTAGGATTAAGGATAAGAGATTGGGAAGGTATAGGGAAATGGGCTCTTGCATTCATATTCACCTACTGAAACATTTGCTATTATTTCAGAGTGATCTTCTCTAAGAGTGTGGTTTCTCTCGCCAAGCGGACTGCGGCGTTATAAAATTGAGGCGGACATTAAAAAATAATCAGTAAGCAACTATAGTATCTACAAGTTCTGTAATAAAAAGCTATAGTAAACGAAATCAGAGTACAAAAACTTAAAATACATATGATTTTTCATATACATATTTGTTGAATAAAACGAGACCGTGGGCACGTAACTAACTAAATAAATTATAAAAAGAGATCTTGGAGAGGAGACACGCCTTTCTTTGGGACAAGTCGTAAATTTAACGGTCGAAGGACTCCTTATTTCCCTCGACTATTCACGTGGTTGAGCTAGCAACACTATCTCTATTTATGGCCAATAGAAATTTCCTCTCCCCAAAGTTTACGTTGCATTAAGTTTATTCTGATTTTTATGATTTAGTTTGATATTTTGTATTGGTTTATTAAATATAAATGTCACATTTTTTTGTCAAAGTCACAAATGCTGAACTCATCTGGATAACATTTGGCAATCAAGTTTAACAATCATTTTCTAGGTACCACTGAATCTGCATTTATGTATATACTCGTATATATTTTTTACTATATAATATAATTTTTAATAAATTTATTTATTTATTTAATAAAGTACACAGACAGAATGCAATTGTTTACATGAATTCAAACAAATACGTGTATATGGTAATTTACTAAATTGCAGTCCTAAATAGTGTAAATAGCACGATTAACTTAATTTTAAGTAAACACTAATGATCTTAACTAACAATAATATTAAAACAATAAAACATTAAGCGCCTGTTTCACAAACGTCAAGTAGGCCAAACTGTCATTTAAAGTCACCGGTAACCGGGGATAATGGAGCTGATATACCTTTGTTTGTACGGTAAACGTCCCAAACATTAAATAGAAAATAATAATAAAAAATCGGCTATCGAATGATGCAGTAAACCGAGTGCATAATTCAATATAACAGAAAATGATTTCTAAAAGTAAGTAATCAACACTTTACATGTAGTTTGTGAAAGAGACGGTAACACTACTTAAATATTAGCCTTAATCTACTTTTAAATAAAGAAAACCTATTGTCGAATATATCAAGATCCACCTCAGATCCGATCACCACGTCATTAAAAGTTCTATACATCCTAACCACGGGATTGTAATAGGATGTGTTGTTCTTATATGCTTGGATGGAAAAGGGACCTGCGCTTTTATTATCTAAATACGTCTTCTGAGCGACAGGTGAAAAATGCGAAAAAATTGTGCAATATCACAAAAAATTGTGCTATTTGGTATTACGTAGCTCATAATACTAGTGTGGTTTGCGTAAAAATTTACGATTTAGTGTGATATTGCACAAATTTTTCGCATTTTTCGCCTGTCGGTCAGCAGACGTATTTAGATAATAAGGGAGCCGAGTGGTGGGACTCTCTCTGAATGCGTGACCCCCACCATAAGCTCCAACGGAAGACTAGCACATACAGGTTTTTACAACCTGCATTACGCTGAGTTGGAACCGCCAATTTTGACGACAGTGGCGCCGACTTTTTTAAATTTTTAGACGATCCCTCGGGAACTTAACTTTTTTTTAGAATAAAAAGTATTCTATCTGTTAATCCAGGTAATAAACTCATTGAATGCCATGTTCGTTTGTCTTCACTTTTTTGGTGTTGAAAGATAATAAGCTCAAACCGCATTCGGTTGTCTGAAAACACGACACACAAACATGTTTTCTATTTGTCTATATCTACTACCGAAAAGGTTTTTCCTACTTATGTTGTTATTCTCGTGTATTGATTTCAGTTCGTATTGTCATACGAGTACAACTGCTCTTAAATATCTAAAGAGTTTATATAAAAAGATTACCTTGACATGTAATGCGTATGTAGGTAATAAAAACACATTTTCTTGAATAACTTAGTTAATTATCACATTCGTTCTACCATTCGCCACAGAAATTGCTCCATTGTACAAAATTTGTAACGTAGTAAAATTCTTCAACCGCAACAAAATTACCAGGGAATTATGGGAATAATTTAATTAAGACATAACAGCACCTTTAATTCCAATTAGTCACACGATACGAGGTTTGGGCGTGCTTCGTAATTTGAGATCTTGATGGTATTAAGGCTCGGCTCTTATGCCTCCAATTTTGCGATGACCAATCACAAACGTAGCCTCCACTTTTGTATGGCTTAAATGATGGTCATCGTTGTGATTTAACACTTTGGGAGATTCCCACTCCGCTAGTTGTAAGTCAATCTTATTTATTTGTCCACGTCAGAAATTGCTAAGGTTTCGTTGATGTCAGAATAACAAGAAAAATTAAGTTAATTGAAATTAAAAGGTTTCCTGACTTGTTTATTAGGTAATGCTATACAAATGACAATTAATATGAGTCCATATATGTTACTATATAGCTTATATTTTAAATATTTACGTATGGGTTTTAAATCTTTATAAACTTTAATAAAATCTATACACTTACTATATTACTTACCATTTGTTTGTTTATTTTGTACATAAAATAATTGTTTTAATTTTTATTTGTAATTTTTATTTATAATATTTAATTTACTTATGATCTTATTTAATTGTTTATTAATATTTAACGTTTAATTTAATGTTAACTTCCCCCATAGGACAGGCAGAGCCTAGTGTGGGGGACAGAAATGTACTATAACTAAAGTTGTTATTCTAAAATAAAATTTCTTATTTTTATATCTGTAGGTACTATACAATAGGTATAATTCTGGTCTAGAACAAAATGTTAAGTTCCAAATTGTAATTGTCTGCCTTAAACAATATATTTCGACTAAGGCTGCAATCAGAAGGCAGTGGCCATAGTAAGTAAAGGCGACACAATTTGACACAAACTACGAGTATTTTTTATTAATAGTTATTATAAAACTTATGGCCTGAGAACACTGCCAATGTTAACGCCTACTAGACTTCAGAGCAACAGCAGTGCTAATAAGCTCTTTACGTCAGCCATCTCAAAGTTAGTATTATTTTTCTTAAGATAGCACTGCTTGGGATTTCAGTGTAATTGCCCCGGTTCCTTCAACAGGCTGACAGCTCAAAAGCCAGTCGCTGACGGGCTCATTGTTAGATCGCCCACGGTTTGCCTTATTCAAAGTACTCGGAACTTTTTACTTTTTATTGCGTGTTCAGTTACCTGATAATAAATGTTCCACTATTTGCTTGCAGTGTGTAATTACATTGCTGTGATTATAATTAAATCGTTGCCATCGTTTTATTAGTTCTTTTGCACTGTAAAAGATATCGGCGATGGTTGCAAAAGTAAGGATTTTTTCCTTAATTGTATAGTTTGAAAAATTTATAATTTTGCAAGAACTAAGTCAAGGTAGTTCGGTGAGTTTACCCGTATGTATATATAAAAAAAAAGATTAAATAATTAACAGAAACATAAATTGAAAAATTATTATCAGTGAGTTGTATCGTATGTAAGCATTTTTCTAGTGTCTAACTTACCTGCGTTCATTACATATTAGTTCCTACAAATTAACTATATAATTTTTGCGAAATAAACATGCAATTAAGTGTTTTACAGCATAAAATTATGGGATACTGTAATAATTTTTTTATGGTTCACCGGTCCTCCGTAGTCCAGTTTCCTTATAGAAAATGTTCGATGCTCATAAAAGTGAATTGTAGTCATAAAATGTTGTCAGTAATTAGTGAAACCTAATCGACTTGCATGCATCCATTAAATCATAAAAGGTTTTTTTTTTCTCTAAGTTTTTAACAACCAGAACATAACTAATTTTCAATGCTACAAGTTAAAAGAATTTTAAATCTTATTTTACATTATCGCCCGCAGCCGACTTCTTACGTTTGTTTGTTAAAATTCAATATTTTAAAAAAGCGGCTATAAGAACGAAATTTGGCACACAGATAGTTTATTATCTGAATTAACATATATAGGATTTTTTTATCCTGAAAAAATGTCAGGTTCCCGAGGGATGGTCTAAAAATAAAATAAAAAATGTGTGTGTGTCAACTCTGACGCACGAATGGAGTTTACTCCTTACGAACGATAAATAAATAAATAATTTAATAAATATAATTAAATATATTAGTATAAAATATTATATGTATTATATTATATTAATATATATTGAAGCATATTGTGACATTTAATTTTTACTCCCATTGATTAATATTCAATGCGGACGAAGTCGCGGCCTCCAGTTAGTTATATACATTTGTATAATATATATACTGACGTATTAGAATGACCTTAGTTGTATTAAATTTTGAATTAAATCGCGTTCCTTTTGATGTAAATCGTATGACAAACTTTATAAAAGGACAAAAACTGAGGCCATTCTTTCCTCTTGAGTAACCCGATATTGCTCATTCAGTTGTTTTCTGGCTGTTTGCATATAAGATTACAAGCAATTTATTTCAATATGCCAATCGAAAGGCACACAGCATGTTTAACGAGAGCATTTTATAGCATAACCAATATTTTACTTTATTTGTATGCCTTGGCCGGATGGATAACAAGCGAAACTGCAAAATGTAAGCTCAGGTTGCCATTATAATTTTTATGGAAGCATACGTAAGTTTTGGACCGTTTAAAGAAGCCGACTGGGTTAGAATGAGAATTGCTTATATGAATCTCGTTTAAGGGTCTTTTATTGTCAGTATCTCGCCAGTATCTTTAACTGTACAAGGTTTCATCCTACTGCGGATTATATACGCTAGAATTTTTCTAGTACAAATTTCGTCACATTTATCACATAAATGGTTAATTAAAAATCATACAAAACAGTCATCGGTTATTAAAACCCAATCAATCACGTACGAGATATTTAGAAAATTCAAAGATTTCTTGAAAAACAAAGTGCTTATAGTCTATAATGCAAGTGGAACAAGATACTGAGGCAAAAAGTCTCAATAGTTCTATTACCGAACTACTGAGACTAGACCTAAAAAGTAAGAATAAGGGAAGAGTAGGTCATATTAGATTAGGATAGGGCAGTAGTATTTGGCTCACGTACCCAAACTCAACAACACATTTCTGTAAATAGTTGGTAAACTGATTTGCCGAGACAATCTGGCTAGCAAACACAGTGAATTGGTGCTCCTACAGATCACTTTCTTGAAGGCAGTGTTCAGGCTCTACTTGAGTGTAAGCGGCTGCCATCGCCTATTAAAAATGAAAATGGGTTGCCGACAATGATGAAATAAAATATCAGCGCGAATGTGAGGACAGAGGAATCGGCTCTAACATCACTTACTCACACAATGAAGCATAACGGCACATTTTCTAAGAGTGTGGTCACAGCGTGTTTAATACCTTTTCAAGTTTTTTTTAATACAAAATCAGGCGAACACTACAATAAAAACTAGTCGTTCGTTTTGAAAACCGTCAACATCGATATTGGCACAATTACCAAGGGCGGGAACTCGCAGACGGCGAGATTGTAATCTCCCGATAGGTTAGTTTAATCCACAGATTTATGGTCCCTAGCTTCCACACTTTAATCACACAGTACATGTGAAACGGTGTAGAATCTTTAATGTTGACACACAAATATTGATTCTAAGCAATATTTTTTCAGGTATTATTAAATACTTTTACTAGAAAAGTAGACTAAAATTCCACAAAATACAAACCTCACTTTATGTCTTCGCTTGAGCACTTTTTGTGATACTGGCTTTTAGTTCTGCTACTGCTCTTTCATTTGTTGTGATTTAATCCGTTTGCAGAGAAAAACCAACTTTTCATGCCAAGTTTAATAATAAGCTTATTTGTAGGTTTGACCTTATTTCATTCACTGTGTAGGTAAGTACAAAACCTACACAGTTTACTTGGCAGTGTTACGTTTTACCTTCTGCCAAAAGTGCATTTCCGCTCCAATGAATAGATTTCATGAGCAGGCCCTCATTGTATTGAAAAATACAACATTATTTTCTCTCTATTGAATTTCTATTCAATTTACCACTGACTATATGAAAATCTTAGCGGATTGTTCTAATATTTGGTTTGATACATCTATTTTTTTTACTTCATTAAAACTTCTCTTGGACTATAGATTCATGACACGGATCTATGATTTAATTGGAGTATCTAGTTAGATATTATACTAAATTTAGGTTTTTAATTGAAAATATGTTTATGTTAACATTCCCTTTTATACAAATACATACTTCCATAATATTCAATACTATCCATACTAATATTATAAATGTGAAAGTAACTCTGTCTGTTTGTCTGTTAACGGACAATTGTTACTATTTCACGCCTTAATTACTCAAAAGTCATATGATGGATAAAGGACCTTTCATCCAGAAAAAAATACTGTTCGCGAGGGATCATCTAAAATTAAGAAAACTAACGCCTGGCAAAAGTGTAATTAATAGCAATAAAGATGTCATAAAGGTCATGTTCACTAAAGGTCATGTTCAGCTAGTATAAAATAAATGCATATTTCTGTTCTTGCATCGAAATAATATAACTCTTCAAGTCGCTGTGTTCTTGCGTTCTTAAGATACAATAGTGTATCTTACAATAGTGTGTTTCGTCGTGCCATTCCGTTATTTTCACAGGGAAACTGCTAATATCCACTAACCAGCTAAAGAAAGGAAATAGTTTGCGTTGTAATTAGTTGCTATTAATACTTATCCGGCTTCTGTTTTAAAGTTGTGTGTTGTTTGTGTTCCCGGTGAATAGGTGTCTATTTCTATTCAAGCTTGTTAAACAGAATCTTCATTGAAAGGTCTTGTCAATAATCAATACTAATAATAAGTAAGGTATTGTATGTATTTATGTTCCTCCATAACTCTTAAACGAATTAACTGATTTTCATGAAACTTGGTAGATAGGCTACTTTTTTCTTTTTCAACGCGAACGAAGTCGCGGGCGCCAGCTAGTTAATTAATAAGGATAAGAAATGTGAAGAAGATAAGGGATCTGGTATTGAAACAGAAGACATTTTCTGTTATTTCACTCAGGAATGAGAGTGGTCACTACCGTTGCATAAAAGAGTAACAAACATACACCCTCACAAACTTTTGCTTTTATAATTTTAGTAGGATTTTCTTTGGAAATTTTTTGCCCATTCAATTATTGACCAAGTACACTCACTTGCAATTACTGTTTGTTGAACTGCAGTTACCGGTAGTGACATAATAAACGGTGTGTACCTAAACAATGTCAATAGCAAGTGGGATTTCCAGGCTGGCGTAATAAAAGTTGTTTTACCCAGGCCAGTATTTGTTCCGCGGAAAGTGTGTGTTTGACTAGGCATCAGATATTAGCTGTTACATTTTTTTTACGTTTTAAATACTTTTAGCGCTCGAACAAGTTTTTATTATATAATTATATTTACGGTACTTTTTTTATTTATTTATTTAATTTTTGCCTGTCTGTTTGTTTCGGCTAATCTCCAAAACGAATGGACCGATTTTGACGGGACTTTAACTGGAAGATAGTTGATACGGAGTAAGTTATTATAGATAACTTTAATTTTGGAAAAATAATAATGAAGCGAAATACAGCGAAGTGTGGCCGGGCTCAGCCAGTTACTACTTAAATAAAAATTATATAACAGGTAACTTACACTAATTTGAAAAACTGAAAAGACCATCAGCGGCTATATTCTTCTCATTCAAATAACATTTCAATATATTATAAAAGTCAATTATTTCAAAAGAATCTTTAGAAAATTTACTTATTTCAATGTGACTTTAAAATCCGGATTTTACGATAATAATAAATAACTGCAAATTACCAACATTTTAAACGTTTTAAAATGCTATTCACGTTCTTCGCAAGGCACCCGGTTAAATTATTTTGATTACTTAATAAGCGATCCCAGTGTAATGGGAAAATTGCAGTAAACAAAACTCTCAACATCCATTTCCAAGACAGAACAAACATAAGCACGCGTTATTTTATGTAGTGCACTTTGATCTCGGCTCAGACAAGGGCATGTCTTATGGCCGTAAATTGCAAATAAAAAACTTTATTACATGTCGAAGTGAATTCTCTCATCACTTACATACTAGCGTCCCAACCTTGCTTCGCACGGGTGTAATCTGTAAATGTGGGTATTGTATGTATATATTTTCCTCCATAACTCTTAAACGAATTAACTGATTTTCATAAAACTTGCTAGATAAACATTAAGACGTATAGCACACAGGATAGGCTACTTTTTTCTTTTTCAACGCGGACGAAGTCGCGGGCTTCAGCTAGTATACAATAGGACTGTTAAACGCAGACTTTTAAGCTTTTAAGGTCGACGTACAGGCTGACGGTCCACTTGATGGTAGGTTGGTACCGTCGCCATCGTAGGTCGCCACACTAGCAACGTCACAGGGTGGTCACAGGTCAGCACGATACCAAAGTGCGCACAGTGCACTGCCCACCATAGAAGGATTAAGGAATGGATGGGGTAGTGGGCTCTGGCATCCTTACTCCACTGTCACACAACAGCACATAATATGCTGTTATTTCACGGTGGTATTCTGTAAGGAGGTGCTTACTATCGCCATACTGGCCGTTTATACCTACAATGTCTGCTGGACGCCATTCGTTATTCTAAGCCATGTTTAAAATTGAAGTCTTCCGTTTTTCAATATAATTATTTTCTTCCGCTTAACTAGCGACGAACAAAGACGCGTCGTTACTGTTCCTTCGACTGAAAGCGTTGTTCCGTGAAATTGACAGATGTACAAAATAATAAACCAAAGTTACAGCCGAGTAATAACAAAGGCGTAATTGGGTCGCGAACATTTCGAATCAATTTGAAAACAAATTACAAATCAATCAACCACAGCGTCTGAAGGTAAATTCCAAAAAAGAATAATGATTAAAAGGTCTCGATTAATTAAATCGGTGCTGGGTTGTAATCTTAAGGAAAATAAACAAATAATGTAAGAGTGAATATCTTTATAAAGTGTTAACAAATCAACTTCTAATAATATTCAGAAGTTGATGAAAACAATAATTATATAAAATAACAATAACAACTTCGTTCGCCTTGAAAAATGAAAAATATAACACATGAGAAAATATCTCTGACATCTTTATTAGCAGAGACGACAGTGGCGCCCAATTTTTATATTTTTAGACGATCCTTCGGGAACCTAACATTTTCCCGGGATAAAAAGTATCCTATATGCTACCTGTGTGCCAAATTTCATCCAAATCCATACATCCGTTCTCATAGACTTTTGTATTTATAATATTAGTAAGATAAATCACATAGAGTTCTTAATAACCTCTTATCCTTAATCCTACTAAGTTTCGGCTTATCTACGTGTGCGTCTATATGTGAGGCTTATCACCTGTAGCTGTGGCTTATTTATATTTATATCATAATTCTGTCATATCATTGTGATGTCACAAACTAATTTCACGCTGGCAGTGATATTAATTCTGGTACAAAATTAAAGAAGACGAAATCTGATTAAGTTATTAAAGAAAAAATTTGCCCGTAGTTCCCTCAAGGGGACGAAACCACGGTGTTCTTTATTATGAAAACAGGAAAAACTGCCTTTATTCATTACTTACCTATTTTTAGACCACTGAAATTGAAAAAGGTAAGGTATTAATTTTGCCATTTAAAAGGCTTGACAGCGTTTAAAATGGAATTTAAACGAATTTTAATGTATCTTATTTTTATGGTATGGATGTTTGTTGCTCCATCACTCAAAAACGGCTAATAGGATGAGGATGAAATTTGGCATAGAGATTGTTTATTACCTGGATTAACATATAGGATACCCCTTATCCTGAAAAATTTTAGCTCCCTGTGGGATTTTTGAAAAACGAAGTTGCGGGAATAAAACAAACTTCAAAAAGATTTTGTATACTTACGTATAATAGTTCCTATTAACTTGCTTCCTTTTTTTCTTTTATAACCTACGACAATGGAATTCAGCGGCCTCTTTGAACCAATTTTTTTTTGCGTGTTTTGTTAAGTGCGTCATGGTGATATCCGTGACATATCAGGTTCAAATATTAGTCCACGATAATAAAAGTTTATTAAATATTGTGTTGTGCAACACTATTTCAAGGAAGCGTCTACTTTTAAAAACAGAAAGGGCATACCTGGCTGTGTTGACTTTTGAATTACAGTCAAACCTGGGTAAGTGAGAACTGGATAAGTGAGAAAACTCTATAAGTGAGAGTAATAGCTAGGACCCGTCATTTTAAGCTCTCAAAACCTCTATTAGCGAGAAACAGAAACCTCTGTAAGAGAGAGTCGTTTTTCCCTCATGGACCTCCGTAAGTGAGACTGCTACTTATCTATACCTCTATAAGCGACAGTCGAACTTTATTTATTTATATTATTTAAATACAAAATACAAAAACAGAAACCCAAACGAAATTGATGGATTTTTTTTAAGTGTAAATAAGTTCTAAATAAAATAAAATTACATAGTGCATGAATTTTTGTTTTGTTTTCGTAAGCATCTTGATAAAAAGTATAAAATATACCCTTATAGTATACCCTTATAAAGTACTTATATGTCGAAATCTAATGAACGTAACATATACACACTATTAAAAATATGTATATATGTACATAAAATATGTTGTGCACATATTTACTACATTCGTACTTGCTGTGACTTGTTATTGCTGCGTACCTCTATAAGAGAGAAACGCTACCCATGTACCTGCATTAGCGAGAAACTCGGGTTAGTGAGAAACCTCTATAAGCGAGAATGAGATTGTGCTCCCTTGAACTCTCGCTTATCCAGGTTTGACTGTACATCTGTTTTTGCGTGTCTTGTCTGAAACCAATTCCGTACCGAAGAGTCCGCATTACGTCAGCGCGCTGTCATTATTGAAACGTCTGGCCGACCACCCTGGGACACACAGATTATTATATTGAACCACAGTCATGTTTAAGTAATTTTTTTAACTATTACTTTATGATATGATCCCTTTTTTCTTTTCGACTAGTTAAATATTTAATTTCGAATTCGATTAATTAAATATTTAAATTTTAAGAATATTTCATACTCATTCTATTTGTTTCCAATAGATTTAATAATTATCTATACTTAATCACCTATACCTAATATGTGTAAGTAATAAAATTCTACAAATTTACAAGTGGGAGACGTTACACCATTGATCCATTTCGTCATTAATAAAGTCTAATATTATATTTGAGATTAACTTACAGATTAAATTAATATTAGGTCACAGACAAATCAGTCTGGATTTATTTCCTTCATACTCGTATAATTTACGCATCGCAAAATGTTTTCGATTTTCGAAAAAACTTTCGGAATCATTTTATTGACAAAGAAATAAAAAGAACGATTCCCCAATTCCGTGAAAACCGTGTAGGCACCCATCAAAAATATTTGAAATTTTGTTAAAAATAACTACACTCTATTTGAGCACAAAAAATAGGTTGGCCGGTGGCATTTCCAGTGTGTGGCCTTGTTGTTCGTTGGTGGGCCGGCAACTGAATTATTTCAAATATTTTACAAATTGCATGATCGTTGGAAGCGACATCACGACATGCATCATCGACAAATTGTGGGAGATGCCAGTTACATTTGATTTGAAGTATTGACATGACCAGATCATTACTAGTGAAGACAAGGTTCTAACACATCAATACTAATAATAAATCTGTAAATGTAGGTAATGTATGTATGTATGTATGTTCCTTCATAACTCTTAAACGAATTAACTGATTTTCATGAAACTTAGTAGATAAACATTTAGACGTACGGGACACAGGATAGGCCACTTTTTCTTTTTCAACGCGGACGAAGTCGCGGGCGCCAGCTAGTAAGTAATATTTTTACTTCTATTTTTTTTTTTAAGTAGTGGCAGGGCACGCTGCGTTCTTGCAGAAGACCACTGTGAAATAATGGCATGTGTGCTACTGTGTTTCGGTGAGTGAGTAAAGGATGCCATAGCCAATTTTCCTATGTCAAGGTCTACAGATAAGCTGACGGTTCACTTGATGGTAGGTAGCTACCGTCGTCTATAACACAAGCAACGCCACAGGTGTTGCACGCCAATGCTAGTGCGCTGCCGACCATAGCAGGATTAAGGATAAGGGATTGGGAAGGGATATATTGTGTTATGGGAAGCATTGAAAGATGGAATTCGTTGTAAATAATATAAAAATCTACTTGTTAGAGTGAGAATTTTTTTTTTTATATATTCCAACAGGATAATCCTTTGTTTTACATCAGAGACTGTATTACGAAGCAACTAACCTCTTTTAGATCGAATTTTGTTGCTAATTTTTTTTTTTTTTTTTTACTATATCGAGGCAGCGCTTGGCCGCGATCTCACTTGATGTTAGATGCTTGATGTTAGATGTTAGGTCGTGTCTCAATATTCAACTTTATAAAAGGTATTAGAAAAAAACACACTTGCTGAGGGCCCTGATTGAGCCGTTATCAACAAATCCTTCTCAGTCACGAGATAATATATATTTTTTAAAGAACTGGCGCTAGTGTACCTTTGTACGCGCTCTAAAGGAAAAGCTTTCAAATTAGATTAAATATAAAAAAAATTGTTAAAAACCTGAACATTTGAAAACAGAGATGAATCTTGTAATTAAAGAACCGACGTGGTTATTAATTTCTTAGTTCTAGCAATAAATATCCCTTGATGTATGCATTCAATAGACTCGGTTCAAATAAATCAAGTGACTTGGCTGGATTCGCTGTCGTTAGCAAATGTGTCTTCATTCATGGCGCACAGAAGGGAGAACACGAATGACGCGAAGTTGCTTCTTTATATATTTTAAATGAATCCTTGTTTAGCTAGATGCTAAGGAGTGAATGTATAAAATGTCAAAAAAAAAATTTATTCAACAGTAAAAACAAAGTCGTTTCAAGCCGTCTGAGCCTCTGTATTTATTTACGCTTAGATCTTTTAAAGTACCTACGCAGCGGATTTTAATGCGATTTTCTATATGGAAAGATTTTCTATCGTGTTTTTTTAAGGGAAAAAATTACTTAAAAAATCATCCATGTGAAGCCGGGAGCGGATCGCTGGTTTGGTAATAAAAGTCTGTCTTAATTTCAGTAATTTTCTCTGAATATACACATTTCACATTTATAAAATTCAGATTATAAGTTTTACAGATTATAAATAAATTTTATAAATTTTACAGATTTCATAAAGAAATATTAAAAAGCAGATCATACTTGTCTGACCAGTCTTAAATTTTCAGAATTTCGTCATTTTTTCAGTATTGAAGGTTTTTTGTTCATTACTCTAGAATACATTTATTTTTAAATATTAGAACCAATTTTGCGTATAGATTGTTAGGTGTTGAATTTAGTTACTTATTTCAATACTAGATTTACTGCTCGATTTTTGCTTTATTTTCCATTCAAATAATGGCCAAGCAAGCAACAATAACAGCTCCACGGATACTCTATAGCAATAGTAGACAGGTTCGAACAAAAATAGTAGCTGAAGCTACCGACGAGTATGTATGGACGGACAAAGCATTCATTATTGAGATGCAAGCGCCGCTCGTCGTATCTGTTAGAACTGGTAGACGCAATCGTATGCGAAAACGGTGCTTTGTGGCAACAAAGATAAAAGAGCCATAGATTAAAAATAAATCCACCACGACATTAGCGTTCTTTATAAGTCGTTAGAAAATAGATTCGTTATAGCGTATACGCTATAGAAATAGATATTTCCTTGTTACATAAAAGGTTTAGTATATTATAAGGATTAAGCTTTACCTATCATTATAAAATACATTAATAATTTTAAAGTTTAATTTACCTTTTTCTTTAATGAAAAAGGATTACAAGTAGCTTGGAACTAGGCAAGGTCAATTTTCTTTTCTATATATATAATTATATATAAACTTTAGTATATAAAGTTGCCTTTGTTTTTCACTAACTTCTTCTCCGCTAACTTCTAACCACACAACTAATTTTTATGCGATTTTCACTCTTGAAAGAGCTTTTGCATATAGCTTGCAGAAAGATATTGCACCCGTGCGAACTTGGAAGCGAGTCGCTAGTACTCCAATACTCCATAAAACACAGTGCATAAAGACGAATTCATAAACGATTGAACCGATTGTAACGAAATTTTATATGTTGGTTTAAGTGGGCTCTTGGATAGTTTACATTCACAAATGGTACCCGCTAGGCGGTGTTGCAATGTGAAAGCGATGGTCGGCAGTGATCTTGTTTGGCAGGCGATGCTCGCGCTTTGCGAGTACGTCATAAGGAAGCGGCAGAAAGGCATCGGAAAGGTATCCCGTTCCGCCGGAAGAGGCTCGGGCTCAGGCGGCTGGCCTATGTCCGCCAACTTCCGCCTTCAGCGGGACCTGGGTATCTAGGGCAGACTACCGCCCGGTGTGAGGTCCTCCGAGATGACCGGCGTACCTCCACTTTCGGGTACCTACGCCGAGGTTTCGACATAGAGCGTAGCTGATGTTGTGACAAAGTCTCCGCGACCCCGCCCATCTACGGTCGAGCTAGGAAGTTGTTGGGTTAGCCGGTAGCAGTCCGGTATAAACCCGCAGCATCCTCAATCACTGCATGGTATACATGAGGATTACTCAATGTTAAAAAAGTTGGTGCTGCGATCGTGTTACTGATTTTTACATATTTTTTTGGGTTGGGCAGGATAACGACTGCTGGGTCCGCTATTATTATAATACATTAAAATGCGATAGAAGAGTATAAAATTTCAATCAAAAATAAATAAATTCAATGCACTGATTTTAATCACTTTGTTCAATGTTACGTACGTGTATTATGTTCCTAAATTCGAGAACTTTCTATTTGTTAGATTGAAACACAATGTACTGCAGACTTCGAAGTTTAAGTGAGAGTCCTTGTTAAGAGATTCGTGGAGTCTGGTTGTATTCTCTTAATTCGATGTTATTTCCGTACTGGTATTTAATTTAAGTAGGTAGATGTATGTATATATGCGTTCTGCGATCCGGTCACTGAACATTCATAACAAACTGTCAACAAACATTTTTTATAATTTTTCTTAGGTAATTCTAAATAAATAAAAAGTTTTATTACGAAATTATCTCTAATCCTACCTCATATGTATGAGTAAATAAGTTTGAGAAGCGACTGCTAATTCGACTAGTAATGTCCGCCGCGTCTGTCTGTCTGTCTGTTCGCGACAAACTCAAAAACTATTGCACCGATTTTCATGCTGTTTTCACCAATGGAAAAAGTGGTTCTCGAGAAAGGTTTTAGTATATAATTTACAAAGTTAGGCGGGCGAAGTCGCGGGCAGCAGCTAGTTTTAAGTAATTTTAAATTACTCTTCAGGTAAGCAATATAACAATAGAAAAATACTTATACAAAAAAATCAAAAGCTTCACGTCTTTATTCATAATATTATAACAAAATTTATTCATTTTTTAGTCTTTTTATTTTTAGAAAATTTATAATTATTATAGTAACTTCTGAAACAAATAGCAATAGTAATATATTTAGGTACAATAGTTGAGTATAATCACTGAAACGCAACTCTATGTCTAACAATTCGAGAACAAAACAAAATAAACCAAAGATCAGCGTTCGAAGCCCAAAATAGTATTGGACTCTATTCAAAACTCTTTGGAATTACTATACTATTTGTCGCTATCGCCCATTCAGTAACTCAACGCGTCAACTAATTTGTTGTTGAAAATATGTGACTAATATTTTAGTAAGCATAAATTTGTTTCTATCGCCTTCTTTAGGTGTCCGTTTACACTTTTATGGCTCGAACTAGTTTTTTTATTAACACCACCAAAGTATAATTAGCGAAAGATGATTTTTATCTATATCTAGCTAGAGCTACCTACATATTAGATTATATTTAATAAAATTTTATTAGCTAACGGTAAAATATTATAATGATTGTAATCTTAACAAATTCCTTTAGTCACACCGTTACTTGATAGATATTAATTTTATTTATTTATGTATATTTTATAAATGTTAGATCTACATTAACTAAGGAAATAATTTACGTACAGAATAACACACGTGCCTTTAATCTTTGATCTTATGCAATGGGGTTAGTAAGATAGATGAATTGCCCTGTTTATGATTGCAAGACGCAGTCAGAATGTACTTATACTGATTCTTATAACAGTAGTTATGCACTATAGCTAAAACTGTTTATTATTAGTATTTTTTTTAACTATTTTAAAAATAATTTTGCTAATTGATAAAGAATATGTTAAACTAAAATAAGTACTTTTTATCTTAACAAAATCCGTTGTTTATAGCCCTTTGATCATAGTCATTTCATTATAATCTTTCAGTCATTTTATTAACATTAAGCGCCTCTTTCTCAAACGTCAAGTAGGCCCAACTGTCATTTAAAGTCACCGGTAACCGGGGATAATGTAGCTGATATACCTTTGTTTCTACGGTAAACGTCCCAAACATTAAATAGAAAATAATAAAAAAAAATCGTCTATCGATTGATGCTGTAAACCGAGTGCATAATTCAATATAACTTACTTTTAGTTCGTGAAAGAGGCCCTTAGAGTGTCAAATTTCAAAGGTTTAAAAAAATATAACAAAAAAATAGAAATAATTTTTATTATTTTTTTAGAGTAGTCATAAGCATGTCCATCCCCTGGTGCCCCCTTATCGTTGAATTTTGGGACACATTGTATTATGTGGCTCAGGACCTAACGCCAATGTTGTTGGTCTGGTAACAACATTGGCGGTAACCCTGGTAACCCGGCTATGATAACCTGGCGACTAATGTATGCGGTATGCGCGAGTATTATAGCCAATCCTAGATTTGAATTTTATCTAAGTAAACAAAGTCTAATTTAATTAATTTTTTTAAATAGATAAGTACATTATAAATGAAAGTGACGTCTGTAACAGAAAACATAATATAAAGAAGTTTTCTCGATAGAAAAAAATCACCAAGTGAGCTCTCATTTCCATCGATTTTAGTTTTATTTTCAAAATGACACACATTACAAAGCTAAAAGTGTATCAGTAATTTAACTTCACGTATTATCTAAGGCTGTATGTAACAATTTTTCATTTGACATTGTAGTTTACGAATAATTAATATTTAATACTTTTGGCACTTATAACATTTTTATTGAGCGAGATGCGCTATCTTCCGTCGCATGTTGTGCGTAGTTCTACGTATTTTGTGTCACTGTCATGTCCAAGGGGCCACGCGGGTGAAATTACAAATTTTGTTTGCTGTATACCCATTCTTATTGTGATGTAATGATGTAATTTGACGACACGTTTGGTCTAGTGAGTAGTAACCCTAGCTGTTAACCGAACGGTCGCGGGTTCGAATCCCGATAGGGGCAAATGTTTATGTGTTAACATTTACGTTTGTACCTGAGTCATGGATGGTTGTATTTATAATATGTACGTATTTACAA
Organism: Synanthedon formicaeformis; assembly: GCA_945859745.1. Classification (NCBI taxonomy): domain Eukaryota; kingdom Metazoa; phylum Arthropoda; class Insecta; order Lepidoptera; family Sesiidae; genus Synanthedon; species Synanthedon formicaeformis. The sequence continues at coordinate 4,986,612 of OX243967.1, read as the reverse complement.
AAAAAAGTAATATATGTATTATACCAACTGTCTGGTATCCATAATACACTGTCAAGCATTAAGTTTCTTAGTGTGCTTAACTAAATGGTGCTGTGTGGAATGTGTGAAGATATTATTATTAAGATATTATTGTTATTAATTAGCTTTTAAGATTATGTCTCGTTCCTTTTTAAATTATAATTTACACAAAGCACGTTCGCAGCGGTACTGTAGTAATAACTATTGTGAGCAAAGCTTGTGAGCAACCCGCACTCGGATTGTGTTTTTATGTAAAAAAGTCAAACGGCCAGCATGGCTAGAACAAATGTAGTTCGAACTCTGCTCCATTTCACGGTTAGGTCCAGACCAAGAAATAATACTACTATAAAATCTAAGAATTCTAACAAGAGGTTCAGTCAGACTGTTATTTCTTTAGATTTCCATCTTAAATTCCAATCTTAAGTATTGAATATTTTCTTTAAAAGTTCCCAGAAGGTTCTCACATAGGTATGTGAAAATATATTATGTAATGAAATAAAATTCGCCATCTGACCTTGTTCCTAAATTATGAAAATAAAAATTTCTTAAGGATTTATTTATTATTTAATTTGAACGATTTCATGTCATATTTACTTGAAAATCTCATATTTTGATTTAGGTGGTTTGCATGTATATAGAGTGTTCTGTGATTTGCTTGCAGAAGCACAGACACATGTCCTTTGAGGTATAATGTACAGTAGGGGTACGAAAACCTTTATCAGTTTTCAAATGCATTCCTTTATCAAGCCATAGACTCTTAGTACCTTCTGAAACTGATACACTAAGCAGAAAACTGATACACTGGTGCAAGAAAATGTCGACTTTAAAGTGAAAAACATTTTCTTACCGCCGACTTTACTACGTAGTAGAGTACACACTTCAAAGCAAATTGTCGCATAGTGGTCTAGTGGACGTGAATCTGAATAATTCGTGAAATAAATCAATGGACAAAGTGCTAATAAGTGTATAATATGTAATACAATTACACAAATATAACAACATTCCAGATATATGTTATAAAATATCATCGTATGCATTGCATAGTGGTTACTGAAACATTTTGCAACATGGCTTTCCCTCCAAGATAACTTCTGTCTCACGAAAGCGATATTACACAACGAAAGATTCTTATGTAAATTCTATTGATTTTATTCCGAACACATGCAAGTTATATAACCCACCTGGCGTTTTATATGTTAGATATATTAGGTAACCTGCGATGAGTACCAAAGTGCTTGCTTCATCTATCCTTGTTTATTTTCTTAGAGTGGCATTATGTCTCACGAGATAAGACACCTGAAAAATTGTACTAGCATCTTTCTCTAAAAAAAAATATACACTTACATAAAAAGTATGCAAAGCATTTTTTTGTAGAATTTTCGCTGTCATTATTTAAGACCTAAACTTTAGAATTCGTAAAGTTATACAAAATAAAATATACCTATATTGTTTTTATTTTTAGTATTGTCACAGGCCTTAAAAAAATGGGTTTCACAGAAGATCACTGTAAAATAACACTATTTCAATGAGATAGTAAGGGAAACTAGAAATCACTCTTTCTAGGGGATTTTAGGGGAATAGAGCCTGTATGAAAATATCATACCGAATTATGGACTAAGTGAAAAAAAAAAAATATGGCGACATATATTTGTCTTTGCATTTTTCATGTAAAGCGAAGTCGAATTAAGAGTTTTATATGTTAAAAAAGTTTTATAATTAATGAATAAATCCAATTACAAAATGGGCACCGACGAGAACTAAACATAATGTACTGCGAGTTGCGAATCTGATTGTTGTTATTACAGTCATAACGCAACATTCCGAAGGATTTATTACAAAAGAGCAGTTAAGAATGTATTTTGCGAAGGCATCGAAGTGCTGAATCTGCAAAATGAAACGTTACTATGTTTTAAACGAAGCATGATTTATCGAGTTCGAGTTTAAGGGAGAATTCGCCTTTGATGCTTACGCGAACGCTGTTAGTTCGTGCAAAATGGAATTCTAGTTTCGCACGCAACAAATGTACTCATTATCTGATGAACTTTGCGAGCGCGCGTTGGGTTAATGAAGACATAAAATAAATAGAGGTGGCTGTGTCATTTTACCTATCTAGAAATATTCAATTTTACTGTATGTTCATAATGATGAGAACGATATTTGTTACCGAGTCACGTAAAAAAGCATTCAAATTTTTTTAGTTTAAATTTTTTTTTTAAGGTATATAATGAAACCAAATAATTTTTGAATAATAATAAAGAATAATTTATCTATGTTTTGTTTGACAGACAGGCTGACGGTCCACTTGCTTGTAGATGGATACCATCGCCTATCTATAACAACAAAACAACGAAATCGTCTGATGATTCATCACCATTAGCTTATATTCGAAATAAAGGAAATAAAACTAAAAGGACGAATTGAATTCAAACCAAACTAGAATTAGAAAAATTGTATTTTTTTTAGCCTAACTACTCGATGACTTCAGAAAAATAGTCATTTTAACTTTAAATATCAAAACTAATAAGCAATCTGGTCATGGAGTAAGTTACTTTGTTTTCAGAGATATCGTGTTTATAGGTTCTATACTCATGTATACTATGATACTGAAACAAAATTGACAATTTTTAGAATTTTTTTCTATATGTATGTATTTATGTTCCAATTAAAACTGATTTTCATGTAACTTGATAGATAAACATTTAGACATACGGGATACAGGAAAGGCTACTTTTTTCTTTTTCAACGCGGACGAAGTCGCGGGCACCAGTTAGTTTTAAATAAATTTTAAATAAATACCTAAATAGTGGCGTTTCTATAAGTATGTCTGTCTTTGTTGAATGCGTGGCGTCGCAATACGATTCCGCGATCGACATCACCAATGGATGAGAGCTTGGACGGCGAAATTTCCTCTTCCACAGATGCCATTAGTTCTAAACACGATACGTATTGCACAATGTGGTACAATTATCGTTAATTAGATAAGCGTTCATCAGTATTAGTCACTTTCTATGCAGTAGAGAAATAGAATATTGCACTAATGAAGTCAATACTGACAGAATACAAAAAATATACCTAGGACCTAGGTGTTAATATTAAGTATTATTAACATATTACAATTTCATTAACACTGTTTATGCTTAGATTTGTTGCTGTTGGGGCCTCTTTCACCAAGTACAAGTAAAGTGGTGATTAGTTACTTTTAAAAATAATTTTATGGTTTATTGAATTATGCACTCGTACCTATTACTGCATCCTTCGATAGGCGATTTTTTTAAATTATTTTCTTTTTAATGTTTGGGACTTTTACCGTACAACAAATTTATATCAGCTCCATTATCCCCGGTTACCGGTGACTTTAAATGATAGTTTACCTACTTGACAGATGGTGAAAGAGGCCCTTAGTGCCTCTTTTACAAACTACAAGTAAAGTGTTGATTAGTTACTTTTAGAAATCATTTTTTTGTTTTATTGAATTATGCACTCGGTTTACTGCATCATTTGATAAGCGATTGTTTATTATTATTTTCTATTTAATGTTTGGGACGTTTACCGTACTACAAACAAAGGTATATCAGCTAAATTATTCCCGGTGACAGGTGACTTTAAGTGACGGTTTAGCCTACTTGACGTTGGTGAAAGAGGCGCTTATACTAATAAGAATTCATAATCAAGAAGTCATAATATCAACTAAATTCTTCATGCGGTTTTCACTAATGGAAAGAGCGCTAAATGAACAAGGTCTGCATAAAAAATTCATTTGCATAAAAAATGCATTTCGTGCGAAGCCGGGGGCGGGCCGCTAGTAAATATAACCTAATAAAAATAAGCATAGATTTGTTCATTTGTGATATTATTTTCTCTCTGCAAAAATTCATTTTGAATTCAATTTTTTAATTTGAAGTTTTCTATTTAAATTTACATCAGAAATGTTGAAGTTGCTTTTCTATGCTTATATTTTAACGAATTTACGAAAAAAAAATAGACCTTGTTCGCATGTAGGTACTTTGTTCTTTGATTTATTTTTACCTTTTTTCCTTATGCCTAAAACAATTCTTTTTCTTTGCAATGAACACACAATTTTCTCTTTAATAAAAATGTTCTGTCGAGAAAAATATATCTAAATTCCAATTATATGAACCTCGCTTGCGGGCACTTAGAATTAGATCGGGAGCGTTTCTGTAAACTTTTATAATGACTTTGAGCAACATGCACTTCGTATGAAAATTATGCTGAATTAAGTAAAATTAGCTCAAATTATCATCTCGGACGGTAACCGTGAACTGGCTATCATGCTTCAACATTAAGGTCTGCCCCGAGGTAAACACGGTTGCGTGACAGCAGCCAAATGTAATATTAATAATTATAATCAGTAATTACGGTCGATAAACATTACAACGTATACAACTTTTTATGCAAATACACGCTAATTTGCCAAAATAATGAAGAGAAGCCAAAATTTTTTTTGGGAGAACAGTTTTAAAGATTCATCCGTGAGATACAATAAAATCTTTCTTAGAACTCACAAAGTTTTGCTATAATAACAAAGGATAGTCATTGATAGTTTTATTATATAAATTTGTAGAAATTACATTTGTATATCTGAGGTAATAGAAACGCTTTTATTCTAAGAAATAATTATGATATCACCATCGAAATAATATTATTCAAGTTCGCTGGATATTACAACAATTTCGTAATATAACTCAATAGAGTTATGACTCAATTTGCCCGTATCATCAATACTAATAATAAATCAATACTCCATAACTCTTAAACGAATTAACGGATTTTCATGAAACTTGGTAGATAAAGATTTAGACGTACAGGACACAGGATAGGCTACTTTTTCTTTTTGAACGCGGACAAAGTCGCGGGCGCCAGCTAGTCAATAATAAAGGTAACTCATATGTTACCTTAAGTGATCCATGTGCCTTATTTCGACGGCTTCAAACGGCTTATCTGAATGTTCAAAAGTGTTAAAATCAGACGAGATTACTATATGTGAGCAAGACGATCAAAAGGTAAGGTACCTATATCGAGTTACGCACATTGTAAAATAGGTATCTTTTTTGAAAAACTTCTTAGTTGGTCAAAGCTTTAGTCATTTATTTTTGACACCACAGTATATTTTATTATCATACAGGTCGATTGAGACAATAGATTAGCAAATTTTACGACCGTAAAAATGTGCATTTAACGATCGTCTTTTAAAGCGATCAGTAAATTCTAGTCGACTGCTGAAACAGCTTCTTTTATCTACATCTAATCTATATCTTCTATATCTATCCATACATATTATAAAATAAACTCTAAACCACCCAATAGATTTTGATATGGTTTTCACTAATTGAAAGAGCGATAAACGAAGAAGGCTTGTGTATAATTTGCGGAAATAAAACACATAAAATAAAATAATCATTGTTTTTAAATTTTTTTTTGTTACAAAATCTTTGTACATTTTCATATATGGTTAGAACAAGTGAAGAAAAGAAAAATATTATGTGAAATAAAATTCATATCTTTCATTTAGCTTGTTACATATATCGAAAAGAGAAAACGGGATGTTGCTAGATATGTAATCGAACTAGTAGTGCGGTTGAAACGTTAATACCTCTGTTATTGATTATCTATTTCCTCACACATATTTTTCTTTGTGTGGTCTACACGTCATACGATGAAGATTTACTTACAAGTGCCGGCCGCACGGGGATTATGGACCCATCTCAAATTTTAAAGAAGAAAAAGTTTAATGTAAAGATCACTGACAAATTTGTAACAGAACAATGAATCGGATATTAAAGTATCTTCTTTCATGACACGGGCGAGCGGATTCCACGTAAGGCTGTGGTTATAGTGATGGAGTACAGAAATATTGAAACATTGCGTGTGCGAGCATAATTACCGTTTGGCTATGTTGTGAGTTTTGCAACTACGGTCTTCTATTTTGCATTAAGTATTCGCTAGATACAATGTTTACGGTATAGAGCCGAGGGTGCGTGACACCTGGTAGTCTTTGGTTAGATTATGGCCGCGACAGTAGCGCTTACTTGTGCTAAACTATCTGCAATGTCCTCCGGGAAAGAGCACGCCGCTGCGCTCATCGCTACTCCTAATGCCCAGTTCTCACGCGATACCTTCGCCGCTTGCAAACCTCTCAGTGGTGTTAAATGTATCCGCTTGCTTGTATCGGGTTACCGTACCAAAGGCGTGGGCATTGACATGTTCAACTTGTTTTGTTTTGTTCAGTCGAGCATCGTAAAGGTTGACTTTCTACGCGCATCGACGGGCCGTCCCCGCTCGGTTGGATTTCGTTAAACTTTATACGAGACACTTGTCAGTTGTCATCTCGACATACTGTTGGACCGTTAAAAGTCATGAACAATAAATTCAGTGTTGTGTTGGAGAAATAGTACACGGGCGGTCTATTATAGCCACTTGGGTAAACAATGTTAGAAAATTTCGCATTGAGTCAAGAAAGATTAATATTTTATTACTTGTGAGGGCAATAATATAAGCACCACAGAAACTAAATAAACAATTATATTACTTAGCACTAAAATAAAGTTTGTTGGTTACTAACAAACGCACGGAGAGTTTTTCCAATTTTTCTCTTTATAAGGACCTATAAGTCCAACAAATATTTGAAAAAATAATAATTAAATAGCAGAATTGGTCTCCGTTCTCGAGTTTTGCACTTCACAACACATTTAGCGCAACAATTATTAGCCCATTTCCTAATCCCTTTTCCCTAATACTACTATGATCGCAACGCACTTGCAAGATGCAACCCCTGTGCGTTGCGACGGTAGTCACTTTACCATTTATTGGAACGTCAGCATTTCTGTTGACATTGCCATAATAATTTTAAAAAAAACTTCAAATAACTCTGGAAAATATAAGGGTAAACTATCCGTCAAATTTTATCAAAATCCGCTCCGCTGTTTTTGCGTGAAAGAGTAACAAACATCCATCAATTACTTCTCACAAACTTTTGCATTATAATATTAGTAGAATGTAGATAAAATAAATATATCATATATAATATAAGATACTAACATGATATTTAATAATCAAATAAGAGCTTGGCATCATGATTAACACCAAAATTCCGAACAGACTTGCAAGCGACTCTTTGCAAGTTGGATCTTCATTAACGAATTCGGTAAATTAATTAACGAAACGTATCGTACGACAATGCAGTCTGATGTGAATTAATTAAATTTTCACGAGTGCCGGAATTATTAAGGCCATAATTGAAATTAATGTGAGTATAATTTATTGGTTAGTGTTGCGTTCCACGTAAGATGTCACTCCGCGAAAAATAATTATAGTCCGTTGGGAATGCGCCACGCTGAGCAGACAAGACCCTTCAACGGATTATTAAGATGTTAGACTGCGGCGAGCATTTAACGGGTTGTCTCTCATTGTACACTGAAGGAGATAATGCCAACTGATAAACGGAATAACCAAATGGAAAGACGATTCATTTAATGCTTGTCACTTTACATGTGCAGAAATTTTGTATTTGATTTTTTTTTACTGTTTTTTTTTTTTTTCATTCAATCTTTTCTTTTTGTTCCTCACAAAAGTGTCCACTTCGCTAATAAAATATTTAAGGGCACCCTGTACGCGCGAGTGAAGTCATTAAAAGGTATTTTGGAGACGTTTTCTCAACTTACTACAAATGCGATGCAAGACATTCGCGGCACTTATTGAACTTGCACATTTAAGAAATTAATTATACTATTAGATATGACATTAATTTTTTGTTTCCATCCAAACCTTCAATTATGATATCATCGAAAAATTCATGTTTTTTATGTCCCGCTACGACCAATAACTAATAATGTAATCATACTTTCCAACTAGAGCAATATGAGCAGTGTGAGCTTGGAAAGGATCGGATTCAAAAATGTGCATAATTTGTGACATTTTTCTTTTTATAAATGCGAAAGGATGTATGGATGTTTGTTACTCTTTCTCGCAAAAAACTGAATGGATTCAGTATAGCTTATACATCAGAATAAGTCTTATTCAATAAGAAATAGGCTATATAATAAGAAAAAAAGTTACAAAGATAAAAAAAAGATATTGTGTGGATTAGTACGGATTGGGCACCACCGTTAATTTAGTTTACAACAAATCCTACACGAGCACCACATGAGTTTAAACTAACAGCGTCATTAAATAAGCTAATAAACTTAGCACTTATTATACTTTTACTCACCACATAAGTGGTAATAAAGGCAAAGAACTCACTGTTGTATCTATAAGTCACTAAGAGGCACCACTAGAACGTGAGACTGGTCTAAATCCATAAAATGCTTTGTAAATACATACCATGTAGCCTTTGTTTCAAGCACTGTAAGGGTTATAATCGCATAGATGTAAGCATGTTAAAGTGGTAACGCTATAGTGCTGCACTTGAATACATATTCGATTATTATGTTGATAAAAACTGCTGCAATATTGTTAAAGTAAGCCGTGACACGAAGATGAGTACATGTTAGATTTTTATGTATTTAGAACAAAGTGTTCCTATATATTGTATGTGTTTTATTGAGATATATTTTTGAAAATGGTTTTATGCGATTTCTTGGGAATTTTTTTTAGGATAAAAAGTGTCCTACTTTTTGTCAAAGAATGTTAATTCAGATGTGTGCCCAGTTTCATCTAACTCCGTTCATCCGTTTTTTGCGTTATTGAAGAACAATCATCTAAACATACAAACATACATACTTTTGCATAATAGTTCCTATAATGTTGAATTTCAGAATTAATTACTATAATGAATTTTTATTATAAATGGGGGTAAGGGTAGGTAATCATATGAAGATGGTCATCCTTCATTACTTTATTTAAAAGGATACATATTGTATATGAAAATGTTAATAGTGCAGGCAATAGTTAATGAAAAAAAAAATAACGCTAAAAAATATGTTAGTAAATTAAATGTCTTGGCAAAATTTGACTAAAAATTTTTCTAGCATTTTGTTGATTTAAAACTTTTCAATAGGAATAAAATAACATAAATTTTACTACACAAAACCAATACGAGGTCACTAGGTTTCACAATCAATTTGGAGACAGTTCAAACTTTTTAATGGGTCCTTCGTGAAGACAGTATTGACTGTCATTCGTGACAGCAATGTCGAAGCAATCGATAAAAGTTTGTGACAATCATAATTGAAACAAAAGTTTGCCTCGACTTAATTTTCTTTCGGGACTATTGTGTTACTGACTGAGTCACAGTTTCATGTGGAGTACAGAAGTGAATGTTAAATTCTCAGACCGACAAAAAAGATACAGAGCCCTTTTAAAGAAAGCGAAGTTTTGTGCATGACGTGTCTACTAAACCTACTAAACCTAGACTACTAGATCTCTTGCACAATTTCATTTCGTACGAAGTGTGCGAAAAGCCATCTTTAAATGTAAACATATTTTTAGTAGTTATCTCGCACACTTTGGGTTTTATATAAGAGAATTAGGCGAAGATTTCACCAAAAATGATTTAAAAAAGTTACAAACAATTAACATAAAGCTTTGCCATGGATTAGGTAAGAGCCATGTCATGTATGTACATTCCTGTTTATGTCTGCTAAACCTAGTAATCATCTCGCACACTTTGGGTTTTATATAAGAGAATTAGGCGAAGATTTCACCAAAAATGATTTAAAAAAAGTTAAAAACAATTAACATAAAACAAGTCATTGCAGAAAACTTTGCCATGGATTAGGTAAGAGCCATGTCATGTATGTACAATCCTGGTTATGTCTGCTAAACCTAGTAGTCATCTTGCACAATTTCATTTTGTACGAAGTGTGCGAAAAGTCATCTTTAAATGTAAACATATTTTTAGTAGCCATCTCGCACACTTTGGGTTTTATATAAGAGAATTAGGCGAAGACAAAAAATATTTTTAAAAAGTTACAAAAAATTAACATATAGCTATGGATTAGGTAAGAGCCATGTCATGTATGTACAATCCTGTTTACTTATTCAATAAACGTCTGCACTGTGGGAACGAAATATAACCCACTTTGTTTTGTAAGAAACTACAGCTATTTGTCAAAGTGCACCGTATTCCGTGAATGCAAACGACCTTAACCATAACACAATTCTTATTAATCATTCAGGGAGTGACTTTTGTTCATCTTTTGACGGCAAAATCTAGAAACTGAGTAAACAATTAGAACGGGATTTGAATGCATAAAAAGCTTCAGTTCAAACATTAAAGTTTTAATTTGTCAAACACTATAGCTGGCGCCCGCGACTTCGTCCGCGTTGAAGAAGAAAAAAGTAGCCTATCCTGTGTCCCGTACGTCTAAATGTTTATCTGCCAAGTTTCATGATAATCAGTTGATTCGTTTAAGAGTTATGGAGGAACATACATACATACATACATACATACATACATACATACATACATACATACATACAGAAAAAAATTCTAAAAATGGTCAATTTAGTTTTAGTATCATGTATAGAGCCTATAAATACGATATCTCTGAAAACAAAGTAACTTACTCCATGATCAACCCTTAGAGATTTAGAGTGAAGGCTAAACCGTCACTTTAAATCACCTGTCACCGGGAATAATTTAGCTGATATACCTTTGTTTGTACGGTAAACGTCCCAAATATTAAATAGAAAATAATAATAAAAAAAACCTCTATCGAATGATCCAGTAAACCGAGTGCATAATTCAATAAAACAGAAAATGACTTCTAAAAGTAACTAATAAACACTTTACTTGTAGTTGGTGAAAGAGGCGCTAAGAGTTATGGAGGAACATACATTTAGTTTCAGTATCATCTATCATGTAGGTATCAGTTCAGTAACTTACTCCATGACCAACCCTTACAGATTTATTATTAGTATCGATTAATTATTATATTAGTATAGATAGATAAAAAAAAACTTAGTTTTAAGGCTACAGTTACTTACCACTAATTTGATAACTGAAACCTTTGATAAAGGATCCTTTATCAAAGATTAAAACACTAAAAACGTAATTCGGCAAAGATTTAAGTACCTAGTTGTTTAAGGTAGTATAGGATAGGAGAGGAGAGATCGTCTTCTGTGAGGACTTAATCATTCTTTTTATATGTATTTATGAGTAATTCACTTTATATGAACAATATTCATTTATACTAAATTATTCTGAATACAAAAATAGCCTAACGTAAATGACGTAATAACTCCGGTGAAAAACTTAGTTATCCTAAATTTTCAGTTCCCGTGTAGCACAAACAAATATCACCCATTTCCGTAGCAATTTCACGCGTTATTTCGTTCTCACGAAATTTTCTACCGCAATTGAAAATCTTTTGTGGGTTTGTGTTTTTTTTGTCACAAACTATTTTAGTGTTTACGTGAACAAATGGCATACATTCATTCTTCATTCAATCTAGCGTTGGGTCTGAATGTGAAAAATACAAAATGTAACAAATGCTCCACATTAAGTTGGATGAAACTGAAAGAAACCGAAAGACGTTGATTGAGAAAGCTCTTTTTGTGTGTTTTAAATCTTTATTAGTGGTTGTACCAAGTCTGAAATGGTTGTGGTAAGCATAAGGTAAGGTAAGGTAAGATAAAAAATTAAAGAAATTTCAAAAAAATCTGCATCTTTTTCAAGGCGTCATTCGACATAAGAGAAAATTAAGCACAGTTACGTCAGATAATAGAAAACTATCCTAAACATTTTACTGATCGACATATATTTTTTATAGATTCGATTATTAGGTCTTTATTAGATTTTCATTTAGTTGTTACAGAAATCCACCGTGAACAGCACCGTGTGCTGTTGTGTTTCGATGAGTGAGTAATTGATGCCAGCACCAGTAGTCTTGCTGTGTTATAGGTGACGGTAGCCACTTACCATCAAGTGGACCGTCAGCCTCCCTGGCCTACTTGTAACATTAAAAATATAATTTAAATTCAATTAAGTAAATTTATCTAAAATAAACAATACATTGATAACAGAAAACATTTTTTCAAAGTTCGAGTGGTCATCTTCTGGGTGAGCTCGGTCCATCATAGGCCTCATCTTCACTATACGGCTGGATGCTGGCCAACAGCAAACCCTATTTAATTATTTAAATATATTATATACTTTTCTTCAAAAAATTTGCACAGTAAAATATGTCTATGTATCCAAATAACGATATTATATTTAAAAAAATATCTAAAAAATGACGATAATAATGCAAATTCTTCGTACAATAAATAATGTTGAACAACTGGAGCAAGTAAGTTTTGCCATCATCTGTGATTATATACACTTGGTTAAGCTCAGATGTCGTTTCTCATTATTCACGCATATTACTTTTTATTTATACAGGGACTCGTCCTGGCTTCGAACAAATTCATTTGGGTATTTGTAATTATTTCAGTTTTATAGCCCTTAGCACGTTCACAGTTCCCATACAAAACGTCTTAATCATCCAATAGGTATATTCAACATCTTTTTCGAAGAATTTGGGAAGTTATTATGCCTTTTCGTACTATAAATATAATCGTGCGAGATGACAACTAAAGCAAAATCTACAGTACAAAAAATATTACCTCAGAGCATTCGGGAATAGACATTTTTTTGCAAAAAAGCTAACGATATTTCCTATCAGGTGGCTAGAGCGCCAGATGGTGACGTTACAGTCAAAAACCTTCATATACTAAGTCGATGTAAGGCAATAATCCAAATTTGTGTTCAAACAGTATAAACGTTTTTATTAAATTTGAAATTTTTGGATATATGAGTAAATTCGAATCAGTAAATCAGTTAATCTCCCTAAAGAAGATTTTTGACAGTAATGGATTGCCTAAATCGACAAACAAAATATACCGGCGTGGCTTGAGACTGCAAAAGCATATTAATTATCTTATTTCCCAATAGATTTCACGGGTAATGGAACCGAAAATTAGTTTCAATCTGTTTTTAAGTCGACTGTTGGTGCTTATTGAAATAAAAATTAAAATCTTTACATAATATAACTGAAGTTGTGAACTTTTTTTACGAAACAAAATAACTAAAAAAATTGGCATGTCTTACTTACTACTAGTATTAATTAATATTTCCGTACTAATATTATAAATTATATAGCAATTAGATTTCTATTACGATAAAAGAAAAAAAGATATTATTGGATCAATTTGTTACTATTCATTCTCAATTTTATCTACCTGTTACCTTAATATTATATTGGTACATTTTGCATAAAATGATAAATAAACAAATAAATTCAATGTTATTTAAAATGGTTTACAAGAACGTAAGCTTAGAAAGGCATGTTCCCTTTGGTACGTTTACAATACGTAGAAGGCGCCCATAAGAGTTGAATATGCAGATAAAATGGCTTCAGTAACACGCAAACACCTCACGATACGAGCAATGCCTTGTCTGATTCCATTGCTATTCTGATTCTGTACGTCGTTCGTTTTAGATCGCATATTGGCATGCTACAATTTAGAACAAAATTGTTGGCTGTATTTTTTTTTTATAGAAAACACGCAATTTTGGAATTTTGGAAAATAAAGTATATAAGATTATTCCATTGTTTATATTCAATGTTGTGTGAAAATTTCAAGTTAATCCATCGGCTAGTTTTAAAATTTTTAAAGCATATACATACAAACCAAGAAAATTTTATATATCACTACATATCACTATAAAACAAAGTCCTCTGCCGTGTCTGTCTGTTTGTTCGCGATAAACTCAAAACCTACTGCACCGATTTTCATGGTGTTTTCACCAGTGGATAGAGTGGTTCTCGAGGAAGGTTTGAGTATATATTTTACAGTTACGCGGGCGAAGTCGCGGGCACCAGCTAGTTGCGACATATATATACTATTGTATATATATGTCGCAACGCAGAAAAATTGCATCCGAGCGAGCCGCTAGTATTATAATTACGAGTACAATCTTGTTCTAGGGGATACATAGGTTATCAAAAAAATCACTTTTTTTAGAACTGTTATAGACTTCAAAAAAAAGTTAGAAGTTACGACAAAATGTTGTAAAAGTTAAAAGTTATTTTTTCAAATATCTATTATTGTCTCTCTTATATTTACTCAGCGTTGGCTAACATCTTTAAAATGGAGTAGAATGACCAATGTGTAGAGTAGAAAACAGAGTCCGAGTTAATAAAGTTTCCCGACCCTTCTAGCCTCATTTTATTTCAGTGTTTCCCACAGTGAGCGGTAGATGGGCCCAGTAGGGCGCCACTCTGCGGCTAAGTGATTTTATTTGTGTCCACAATTACAAAGTAAAGACAAAATACAGTAGGGATTTCTAACGTTTTCCCTGAAAAATCAATTATCTGTATTTGAGATAATCTTTATAGCTTCCAAGCAGAATTTGTGAGTAAAATCTCAAAGAAGTCTATTCAGAAAGCAATAATTTAGGCGCTAGACAAAATTAGTAATGTTGAGCATATTGACTATATTGAGTAACCCCTATTGAGCATTAGCTAGCTATGCCCGCGAATTCGTACGCGTGGTATTGGAATAGCGCGTAACTATTTTTTATTTTTTTATTTCTAATCCGAATGGAATAAAACAAACACTAATTAAAGTTACGTTAAGTTTTTTACAATACATCAGATAAAACCGTATTCTAATAGGTTAATTAAAAGCTGTTTCTGAGATTTTCATGCACAAATGCACAGATAAATAACCCGATTTTATTAAGATGATGATAATTATGAAAATTATTTTATTTAATAACGTGTTATCATAAAGATAAAGTAATATTTAAAGTCTCTACTTATTAGATTACATACTGTGTTCCTATCTGCTGTTGTGATACAGCTATGTGTATCAAATTACTTGGCCTTGCGACCAGCTGCTTGATCGATTGTCGACGATGTTGCTAAAAGCACCGCAATATTGACTCAAATAATTACTCCACCGGTCTCAGATAACGAGATATAGCTCGAAGAAATCCACCAATATAATTTAATCGGTAGGGCGCAATATTTATTTATTTACACATGCAATACCGACTTTGTCATATTCTTATCGACTTATTATTTATAAGCTCACACGTGCACACAAATTAGTTACTCCTTTATTAGTTATCTCACAAGTATGAATTCAAACGTTGTGTTAAGATAAATACCTGTAATTATTATTAAATTTAAAAATAAAAACCAATTAAAAATTAATCTTTATTAAATTATAATTTACTAGCGAAGCCGGCAGCCGGCTTCAATTTTATACACAAAAATCTTCCCCATTTATCCCTCTTTACATATGTGAAAACCGAATTACACAAACCGTTTATGAAGCGTACACAAACCAACAACATTTTTATATTATAATTTATTAGGAATATTATTAATTTATTAGGTAGAGCCGAATCCAGCTCGACTGGGCAGCTTTCGAAAAGCTCCAAGCTAGCTTCTCTTGCCAATGTGTGTTGCCAGTGATGATATGACGCTGAAACGTGGTCTCTAAATATGGGCCTTGTAAGAAAGCCCAACGTCGCGCAACGAGCTATGGAGAGGAATTACACTGCGAGATCGAATCAGGAATGCGGAGGTTCCATAGACGAACGAAAGTTACCGACACAAACCGGTGGATTAGTGAGTTGAAGTCGCAGTGGACAGCACACACAGTAGGTACGGAGAGCCGACAGCCACGGAAGGTTCTGTAGGGGGCCAAGGACTGGCAAACGCAGCGCAGGACGTCCAACCACATGGTGGACAAACAGGTCGACGGTGGATCCAATTTATTAATAACCTTTTTCACAAAAAGTAGTAATTTTCTAAAAAGCTAGATTTCTGTTTTTTTTTTTATATGGCAGACGGGCTGAGGGTTACTGGTAGACAGGATATGGCGGATGCGCACTTGCGCTGCTCACCTTAATAGGTTATAGCAGAATAGACATGATGAGTTTAGAGGAATTTACTTTA
This sequence comes from Synanthedon formicaeformis, assembly GCA_945859745.1. NCBI lineage: Eukaryota > Metazoa > Arthropoda > Insecta > Lepidoptera > Sesiidae > Synanthedon > Synanthedon formicaeformis. The sequence continues at coordinate 4,970,680 of OX243967.1, read as the reverse complement.
AATAATGGCCAGTTACATAATGAAAATTTAAAAATATGACTCTACTTTTCTCAAAAATGTAAGTATGTTTGGTGTTCTTTATGTAAATCCAGAATACTGCGGAGATACGTTATCCACGGGTGTCACTCTCAGCTGCAGAATCGATTTAGAAGTTTATCCGGGCTGACAACACGCGAGTAGGGCTGTGCTAAAAATGTATTCCATTTCAAACGCGAGATGACATCTCAACTACTAGCATGTATAATCTAAGATCTCCATTTCCCCGTATTTGTTGGAATGAATGTTAAAAAACTGTTTATATTTGCTTTGGAGTACTTACTCGCAGATTAACATGCTAATGTTAAATCTTAACAGCAACAGCCAAGGCAGTATAATACAATATTTTCAAGGTAAATTTTATGCAGATAAATAAAACATTTCATTTTAATTCTGTAAGTTACTGGTAGCGTCGAAACTAATTTAGAACAACACGCGGATTGCGATCATTCAAATCAGCTACTTTATGTTAATATCTTTTGTGATGTTGTACATTTAAATAAGTCGGTTGCTCTGTTGAGATAACATCTAAATTTATGTGGTGGGGTTGCGAAACAGTGGCTACGTAGTATTGGATGTGACAGACATCGAGTACTTCCAGGGACAGTTTGGAAATGGCACGCGTCTCATCTTGTTAATATACCAATTTATTTTCAAAGCAAAAGTGTTGACATATACAGTTACTTTCAAACTGAATAGGTACAGCACTCGGTTTTTTTATAGGAATTGTCTATTTAGTAAATATTTTTTCCTTTAACATTTAACATGATTTGGACTCATAAGAAGGACTGAATTTAGTGAGCAAATGGTTTTATAACAGTTTTTTCAATAGAAAAAACACATTCATTTCTTTTTTGTATAATAAGTTCATAATGACCTTTATTTCGTTTGCCTGACAATCGTATAAATGTGGGAATAACTTATTAAAGTATGTATTTATCAACAGTGGATATTAATACTTATACATTTCAGCACCAATTAGGTACTTTTTTATAGCCTAACATTTTGTTCCATAAGATAAGTTTTTTCACAGTTATGACTCACTCCTTTTATTTAGGTCTTTCAGGATCACAGCAGACAGCCCATGCAAATGTAAGTCGTGCCAGAAGCTGTCAATGTGAAATAAAAAAAAAAGGCGTGAGAATTAAAAATTCATAGAGGAAAATAGAATAAACCTCCCCAACTCACATATTCTAAATATAATTTCATTACTTTATATACTTACTATTTTTTTATGTTGACAAACATGCCCTCGAATTTGTTGATTCTTTTGATAAATAGACTTTGTAAGTTATGGAAAAACAGATATGTTAGTTACGATTACTAAAATTGATCATTAGAGATATAAGAAGATAAAAAGTGTAAAAATAACCAAAAAAAAGTAATAGGTAACTTTTTAAGAGAAACCTATTTAAAGGAGGAAGCTGTGAAAAAACTAATTACCTACTCTAAAGTTGAGGTTAATAAAGTTTGCAAGACATTTTTATTTTATTTTGTGTGCCGCTTTCTGGAATCTTATGAAATGGAACATATATACGCTTTGAGGACTTGTCTGGGTGGGCTTGCTTGACTTAAACGATGACAGAATTATTGGGAATGACGCGCTTTGGATATTATCGTTAGTTGGCGACTGTCAGTCCCGCTTGATGTTTGAGCCAGACCTAATTACTCTTGCGTTGAATTGTTGATGGCAACAATATGTTCAGAAACATTTCATTGTGTACTTTTTAAATGTAACTGTAAAGCTGTTCATTTGAGTAGATCATGAGATGACTTTTTTATGTGAATGAGTAATGAAAAGACAGACAGTCCTTATACATATTATGCGGCTGAAGTTTAGAGAAACAAGTACTTACCACATTTTCTCAACAACCTGTCTGAAATTATACGCAATGAAACCTGTTAAGGTCAACAAACAGGCTGATGGTAGTTGGCTACCGTCGCCTATAACACATAAGCAATGCCATAAGCCATAAATCATGGGTGGCCAACCCGCGGCCCGCGGGGGGAATCAAACCCGGGGCCCCTGAGACGTTAGGCACTCTACTCATTCATCCAACGGGCTCATCAAAATTAAATATTATTATATGTTAATATTAATATTAGCTGCAAAAACAAATTTTTGGTTTAATTTTTTAATAAAATATTTTTTCTTACTCTTTCAACTGTTATTAACAGTGTTCAGGATATTGTTAAAGTCTGATGTCAGTTGTTTGAAGGTATAAGTGTCTCAAGAGCAACCATGATCGCGTGTAACCTTACACGACACCTACGTCGACAAAGCCTCGCCCATCCGGCATAAGCCTTACAGCTCGTTGCTGATTGGTTGAACAGCCCGGCTTTCTTTCTGTTATAGGGTTTCTGCACCAAATGAATCACAATGGTAATTCTATAATATGGGCTGGTCTACTGGTATTGTCTTAAGAGTCGTATTGTTTGTTTTATAAAATGATCAGATTACCTTTTTTAATTTAATTCTTGCCGTCAATAAAGCTTTTGTTATAGGAATTTTAAATTACCTTTATCCTTACTAAATAACCACAAGGTAATAACTAACTTTGTCTCATCCTCGTAATTCCACAAATTATAGTCTCTGTTATTCTGATGCATATATTTAACCTGCATTCCTGAAAAGTTTCATCAAAATCCGTCAATAGTTATTGCGTGAATAGTTCATAGAGTAACAAACAATCCATATTCAAAAGCGTTCGCATTTGAAATATTAGTAGAATATATTACTATCAGTTTATTAACCAAACAGGAGTATTTAATAACTTCTTCTTACTACTATAAATTATTGTAATTTGTAACATGATAATTATAATTTTCAGCCCACTTCCATATCCCTTCTTTATTTCTGTATAATTAATTTATTAATAAAACTTTAATTAGATATGAACTTCATAGTCCCATCTAATTTGAAAATCATAGTTTATTTATAGAGAAAAATGAAAGAATTTACCACCAAAAAGTATTAGATTCTGTTACACACGGTTCGAATGAGCAGAAACTTTATCGTGCAGACGCGCGAAGTTTGTTTCAAAGTGCCTGCTGAGGTGTTTCCATCTCGCTACAACATAGATAACTCTTCAAGTAAGCTGTTGTAAATAAATGCGGGGTTGGTAGCGCATTTCTACCATATTGTAATTTGAGACCTCTGTAACCAGCTACAATGAAGTCAGATACCGTCAGATTACTAGCTGCTTGTTTAAAAAATTGCTTGTAATCGATACCTATTTTAAAGTTGAAAAAAATATGCACATTATAAAATCTTTTTGCTCACATGATAAAATAATCGTTTGGGTTAGATCTCGTAACAGATTTATGATCCTCAACGTGTTTATCTCGCGTCAGAAACACAATTACGCCGACCCCTACAAAAACAAGAACAATATAAACTGCGACCTCGTACTCGTATCTTCGGAAAAGTTCGCAACCTTATAGCCAATTGACATCCAGACACGAATACCGCGTTGGGTCGTGATCGAAAGAAAGAAAGATCTTCGTTATTTGCGAGTCGGCGCTTACACAGTCGTTTTAATTCGCTGGTAGTAAATCTACATTGAAAGGCATATCAATTCCTAAAAATTATTAACTTAACTAATCCTCTAATAGTTGATGAAAGATGCGGTTTTGATCATTCAAGTTGAAATTCAGAATATGTGAACTTTTTTCAAGTACGAGTAGATTTGACGTGGAGTCTAACAGAGATGGTAATGATCAATACAACTATGCTGGTTTATTTCGTCGATTATATTATAGATTTTGGCTCTACCATTAATATTTTCTGCATTATTACTAAGACTTTCATAATCTTTAGATAACTAGTATATTTTAAATTACCTACTAAATAAACTAATATTTATTTCATAGTGAAGCCGTGTTCCCTTCCCTGCATAATTTATTAACAAATAGTAGGTTAATATTTATTTTTTGTAAAGATCGGCACGCAGGCTGATGGTCCAGTTGATGGTAGGGTTACCATCGCCTAATTAACACAAGAAACTCTGTGGGCGTTGCAAGTGCCCTGTCGACTTTAATAATAAGGACGTAGGAAAATGGTTACTTCGAATCAAGTATTTGTTAAAAATCATATCAAGTTGGTTTTCTCATCCAAAGAGGTTTTCAGGCAAAGAATTGAATATTTCTTACTGTAAATCACTTCTACTGTGGCGATGGGCCATAAACGTTATCACTAACTAGCGATCGGGGCGGATCGATCCCTTGATTCGCCTCACGAAATTAAGGAAATCGCTCATGGGGATATTATTCTTGGCGTCACTGATAACATCTGCTCTGGATATAGGAGATTTACGCCACACTTTTACGAACTTTTACGGTCAGTTGTGAGATTTTTTCCCTTTGATGTTGACTCTCTGTGGTTCGCAATGACAATAAACATATATCGATTGATCCTCCCCTAACATTGTGATTTATACGAAAGGACCTTGTTTACAGAAATGAAACATATAAATAAATAAAACTATTTAGTTTTCTTTACCACATACTGAAAACTAACTGATGCCCGCGACTTCGCGTTGAAATAATTATACATGAGGAATAGGTATTATAACGTCGAATCTTTATGTCACCACTGCAACAATGGCGCGTATTTTATATTTTTAGACGATCCCTCGGGAATCTAACATTTTTTCCAGGATTAACAGTATCCTATATGTTAATCTAGGTAATAAACTATCTGTGTGATAAATTACAGCCAAATCCGTTCACTCGTTTTTACGTGAAAGAGTAACTAAAAATAACTTCGCATTTATAATATTAGTAGGATTTATGGAGACACGGACATTGCATTGCTTAGGAAGCCTTCTATATTTTGATGACAGAGCCTTCAGAGTTTGAACTGTTTTAATAATATCATTGCTTGAATACCTGCTTAGTGGTAGCAAACTGTTTACCAAGTAGACGAAATCTCATTTTGAATGGCATTATGTTAGACGTGAAATCACAAGTTTGAAAATTAAACCACTTTTACACACAAGACAAACTTTTAAGACAACTCTGCCACAAGACACTTTGTGTGCGGATAAAATACAAAATCGATTAAAGTTTCTAGTAACTAGTATTTGTATTGAATCGTTGGTCAGCTTAAAGCGAAAATTAATGGGATTTCATTTGGGGAAAAACTGCTATTATACTAATAAAGCCTTTGTGTTTAAAATACTCTATTTTTCAATTTCATTCCTGTGGATTCAAAATAATAATTATAATAACTTTTTTTTTTTAATATTATACAAACATATTATATTATCGATTTATTTCGAGTAAGCTTCATTCGACTTCCCAAATCAAAATACAATTTAAATCTAACAAATACTAGTCAACAATACACGCACGAAACAATTGTATTGGAACACCAAACACAACCCGTCAAAAGCTGGGACGGCTGTCATCATTTCTTTTGTTTTTTTGGTCACTGGTAACAAATTGTTTTAGCCATCGTAGCTGACAATAGCATACTCGGCGGCTCTGACGAGAGCGACTCTGGGTGGTCGCACTAATTGCCCTCTGTCGACCAATCCTGGTGACAAATCGGAGGAAGACAGCAAAAGATAACACTTTCGTTTGATAGATTACCTCCCTCGTCTAATAGGGCTACAAGTTTTTGCTTTTTAATTTGAAGCCTGATGTGTTCCAATCAGCGTTGAGATTAATCGAGTTTAATGATGAGGCAAGGTGTGCTCGTTTGAGCATTCATATCGTCATTAGAATTTTGTATCACATTTCGTTCAGTGAGCAAATAGAACATACTTTTTAAATAAAAGTATTGGAGAATACGATTATAAAATCTTTGCGTGGTTTTGGAAGAGTGGCAGATTGTAAGGATAATAAAAAGAGACACTGGGTTTCGTATTCATAATTGTTTCTTCTGGTGACAGCTCTGTGTGCTGTGTCAGAGGTCATGGGTTCGAACCCCGTACAAGACGAAAAATTGTTTGCAAAACATATTTTTTAGTTTGGTTTTAGTTTTCTATACGTGGTTTATTTAGGTTAATAAGTACAGAAAAAGAATAATTTGTGACTTAATATTCACCTTTTTAGTTAGTAAGCTTCAGCTAAGGTAATTAAGGTAATGTCAATTTAAACTTGTATAAGCACAAGAAATTTTATTAGATAGCAATCCGTTTCGTAGTCTTAAAAAACTTACGAAGACAAAATGACTTACAAACGTGGATTACGACTCAGTTTATACTGCGAGTTTTGATGGACTTTAAAGAATTTTATCCATTTAAGCTAGAAGTAGTCATCTAACAATGTATTAAAAGATCCAATTAAGTATAATATAACAATGTGTAATGTAAATTGCACTACCATAGAACTAAACTATTCATGATCCACTATTACCTCTTTTCTGATCACGAAATCTCACAGGAACGTAATACATTTTCATTTACATATAAATAATGTATTTGTAATTTGTCGGAAATTACTCGAGGGAGTTGTTAGCGAACATAGGATATTAAATGCATATTAATCAGTTTAGTGCTGCCCCGCGTTACAAACTCGTTCCGTATACATCCTTAAGATTTACAAACTCGGGAATATTATACTGTTTTATTCAAAAGTTGTTAGTTTATTTACATTCATTATTAGTATTATTTAGTAGTATTATTTATATTATTTAATGCAAAGATTTAAATCGACTTAGTCTTTCTCAAACGTCAAGTAGGCCAAACTGTCATTTAAAGTCACCGGTAACCGGGGTAAATGGAGCTAATATACCTTTGTTTGTACGGTAAACGTCCCAAACATTAAATAGAAAATAATTTAAAAAAATCGGCTATCGAATGATGCAGTAAACCGAGTGCATAATTCAACAAAAAAGCAAATTATTTTTAAAAGTAACTAATCAAAACATTACATGTAGTTTGAGAAAGAGGCCCTTAATGTTTGATTCATTCCAATAGGTTAAACTAACAATAAAGTTATACCGAATACCCAAATTACCAAACGTACGAAAACAGATAGTATAAAATAAATACATAAATAAACTGAAAAGTAAAAAAAAAAATATCTTGTAATCATAAAACTGTGCTTTAAATTTTTGCTTGAATGTTTGTGGCGACATTCAATTACCCGTAAAAATGCTAACTGTAGAATTCGTTTTCAAATAGCCTCGCTAAGAATTGAACCCAGTTTAATGGAAAATAGAAAGAATCTAGAGTTCGGGCATATTTTTTCTTTTTTAACGCAGACGAAATTGCAAGCAATAGTAAGTTGTTTATATAACTACTAGCTGGTGCCCGCGACTTCGTCCGCGTTGAACGATGAAAGGTACCCTATGTGCTTTCTGGTGTCCCACACAATATGTATGCAAAATTTAATGGTGATCGGTTCAGTAGTTTTTGCGCGAAAGCGTAACAAACAAACCCACATTCACATTTACATTTAAATATTAGTAAGGATAAAATATATTAAATTCGCTGTATATAGAATTAATCACGACTTCTTTCAAACTACTCTACTTAAATTGGACACACAAGCCCATCTGAAAATGCCGCAATAAAATACTTAGGTGGAAATAATAACACTACTTTACAAATTATTATTTTTTTCAATACCCATAGACAATTTATAGTAAATTTGATTTGTGTCTACCCTCATATCATTACAACTTAAGCCATATATTTTTATCACGTCACGTTTTTTAAATATAGCCTAAAGTTGTTTTATACAAATTTATACTTCGTGTCTAGTTTGTTACTATAATATTGTAAGATTAAAGTAATTGTTGAAAGTGATTTCCTTTTAAATATGTCTTCAAGACAGTGTAAATTAAGCCCGAATAGTTTTTGTTATGTTTGCGGTAAATTTATCATAACAAAAAAGAAGAGAAATATTACAGAAGCGGTAAAACTAGCCTACTTCCAATACTTTCAAATTCCTGTATCAAATCTTGATAAAAATGGGTACCTGGAGTAGTGTGTGATAATAGCAGAAGTGTGCTTACGAACTGGGCTGCAGGAAAAAAAAAATACTTAATATTTGGCATACCAATGCAATGGAGAGAACCAACAAATCACGCAACTGACTGCTACTTTTGTCTAACAAAAAATTTTGGTTTTATAAAGAAATTGTTTCCAATTTATTACAAAATTACCACAAAATGGGATTGCTTATGTCCCTTAAAATCCACTTTTTGCACTCACACTTGGATTTTTTTCCCGAAAACCTAGGAAGCGTAAGTGACGAGCATGGCGAACGTTTCCATCAAGATTTAGTCTTTTGAAGAGAGGTACCAAGGTTTTTGGGACAAAAATATGTTAGCTGATTACTGCTGGTCTATCTTGAGAGAAACTGACCCCGTCTAGTATAAAAGAAGAAGTATTTTGAGTCATTTTTAATGTTTTTATTGTATAACTAAGCAAAAAATTCGAAATTTTTTTTTGATAAATATTTTCAAAATGTGACGTGCTAATTTTTTTTTTACTTCAGTATCGAATTAAGGATGATTTATTCTAAAGATACACATCACTTTCATGCGTGGGTATTTTTTGTTGTAAACTAGTGTAATGAAGAAAAGCATAAAGTAGCACACAATAATATGTCCATCCTTACTAATATTATAAATGTGAATGTGAGTTTGTTTGTTACGCTTTCACGCAAAAACTACTAAACCGATCACCTTGAAATTTTGGTCACACGTTGTCTGGGACACCAGAAAGGACATAGGGTACCTTTCATCGTTCAATGCGGACGAAGTCGCGGGCACCAGCTAGTACTAAATAAAGGGAGAACATTTGCATTTTTGCATGTTTGTAATGAAAAAAAGTCATAAACTACCCGGCCGATTTTAAAAATTCTTTCACCTATAGAAAGCTACATTATCAGGGAGTAACAAAGGCTACATTTTATAAAGTTACGCGGGCGAAGTCGCGTGCAACAGCTAGTAAAATATATAAGGTGAAATCTGATACCGATTTTATTTCTCGGCATATTTAGTTAGCAAATCAGATGAATCGAACCAAATATCGTAACTAAACTGAATACAAAAATACAAATCACCCACGCTTAAACTCTGTCATGAAAGTGACAGCTGTCGGCGTCCCGGCTCAATCAGCACATTGTCACAAGTGAAACATGTTTTGTGGTGCTATAAACATCTGGCACTCATGTCAAAATTTGTCACCGCTATATTTGTTTCAATCTTGAATTTTACTCATATAACTACTGCATATATCTATTTCGTGTAAAGTTATTTGAACTCTTGATTAACTAATTAATGTTTGTAGGTAAAATATTTTGGAGGTTTTGTACACTAGAGTGACCTATTCACCCTCAAAGTTGCATTAAAACTTGTGAAATATGGATTTTTCAAGGATCATATCTTTTAAATTAAAACTTTTTTTTAAAGTTTGTATGACAAGGAACCTAGTTAACGACATGATAAATCGGTATCATGCTTACTTTTGTAAATTAAACATAAAACAGCTTAGTAATAATTATTCTACCTTCGTATGGAGGAAGACCCATTGTCGAGTTGTTAAGGTTTGATTGGGTTCGAATCCTGCATTGAGTTTATGTATGGAAACCAAGTTTTCAAATTGTCCTTAAGTCTGGGTGTAAGTACTGATTTTCACTTTTAGTCTGTTGTAAGGTTTAGGTGTCATAAAAGTTCAGCTGCTTAAATTATTTGTGATTTTTATTTATGCTAAGGTCGACATACAGGCTAACGGTCGACTTGATGGTAGGTGACTACCGTCGCCTATAACACAAGCAATGTCATAGGTGCTGGAAGTGCCCTGCCGACCCCAGTAGAATTTAGGATAAGGGACAAGGAAAAATAGGGTAATTAATTTGATTAAATTATGATTTTTCATCATCATCATTATCATCTCTGCTGCTGTCCACTGCTGGTCATAGGCTTCCCCCATAATTTTCTAATAAGACCGGTCAGAAGCAGTCTGGATCTACCGTCAACCCGCAGCCCTTATCAGATTGTCTGTCCGTCTTGTGGGTGAACGTTTTAGGGCTATACAAGGTACCTTTAAAAAATGCAATACGTTTTTAACTACAATACAACATTCAGCCCGAGTGTTCTCAAAGTACGTATCAACATATAGCAGTGCAATTTAAATGGTACTTAAAAAGTTCTTCTGTACACAGCTTGAACTGACTAAGGTTATTTTAGTTTGACAAAAGTTGAGTGCGTACAAACAACTGTTCGACCGATACTGATCACAAGTTTAATTAGACGTGACGCTAAACTTAACATTACATTCAAGTGTTCTCTGGAAGGTTTACATGAAGTTATAATTTTGAAATTCGAAATTAGCTAAATTCATAGAATAAGAACTTCTATGGCTAAATTAAACTTCTAAATACATAACATTAAAACCACACACAAATTTCACGAGTCCGTTGGTCAATTAAGCTGACTCTGACCCGGGTTCGATTGGAAATGAAATTTTTACTCTGACCTCGGTGGGCACACTCTATTTCGCAGTCATACTTAGGTTGTGCAGCCCGTCAGATGTCGGTAGCCCCCCATTTACAGACCACAGTGAAAAAACAGCATGTGTGCTGTTGTTTTCAGTGTGTGAGTAAAAGATGTCAGAGCCCAGTTCCTTATCCCTTTCTAAACCCTTATCCTTAATCTTATTAAGGACCTACCATTTCTTTTTCCTTTCCCACCTACCATTCCTGACAATCTTAACATAACTAATTAAGTTTATTTGCAAATTTAATATGCATTAATTGGTTAAAATTAAGAAAAGAAATATGCTATAAAACCAGACAAATTGGAATGTTTTTCTTTATCTTTTAGAGTTGATTCATTTCTTTCAATTGTGATTCCTTTGATATATTATAATTTATATTCAATCTACAATTCCAATTTATTTTCGATAAAGGATAATATACACAGTAATAATATAAATGATAAACTTTTGTATTGCGTGCTCCGTCTTGAATAAACCAATAATCATTTAATTTTCTATATTTGTCTGCATATAAACCATTCACGTGCGTCTAATTTAGGCCAAGTTTATTTGCTCGTTTTCTCATTATGGCGAATGGCCGGGTGGGCTTCGCTTGACAAGAGGAAATTGTCCTTAGGGATAAATAAAATTTGATGCGCTTGGAACCGGGATGCATATTATTAATGACTGCAGTATAATATGCGGAAAACAAAGGGATCAAAATAACTTATTAACCATATTAATTTTTGGTGAATAATTTAAAGTAATGAGATGAATTAACGACATGATTCACTAGGATTACTTATGTCGGGAAAGTTGCGGGAAAGTATAAAATAAGTACACCAATGTAAAATATTATCCACTTTTCCCAAGGTTATATTATTTCTTTGTTATGTCGACAATATCCAATTACGATCAACATAGATATTTTTACTTAGATAGAAACAAAATGACGTAGAAACTCCAGAAATAGCTCTTTTTATTATGAAATCAATAAAAATATTAACAGTGAAACATAGTTATCAATTCATCAAATAGGTTTCCAAATAGTGTCAGAAGAACGAAGCTTTATAGTGTGCAACTTGTAATTATACAATTTGCAATATTACAGGTACTGTAAGGCTCAAACTCAGATATTGGATTGTAACATCATCAATGAATGTTCGGCAGTCAGGGATGCAGTATTGTAACGTTATGTTCGAAATCGAATTTCGGATTGTTATATTACAGGCGAATGCTTATAGCGAGGAAGCCTCTGTACAAATTTAATAATTTTCAAAAAATTGACCGCTTTTAATCGCTATTTTACAATCAGAACATTTAAAACTTTGGTATGTCTACGGATATCCTTATTCCTGATTCGATCTCGCAGTGTAACCTCGAGCATAGAGACCTCTCCACAGGTGAGTGACGTGAGTTTTCTATGTCCATAGTTAGAGGCGACGTTTCAGCGCCATAGTTCAACATTGGCAACGTATATTGATCCAAAACTTTTGGTTTGAGGTACTGAGGAATACTGAGGAGCAATAAAATAATAAAAAAATAAATAAAGAAAATTCTTAAAATAGATATCGTTCTCGTTGAAAACAGTGTGGAATTCAAAAGGGATCATTGTCGGTTAATATTTAATTAAATGGCGTTGCGGCTTCTTTTGTATTCAGTAACACCAAGGCTCGACTTCGAAGCGGACGAAACAATTGTATAATTTTTGAGAATCACAACACGAATACTAAGTGACTTTGTCTTTTAATGTTTATATCTGGAGGTTCGAATTGTTACCTTCAAGAAAAGACTAAGTAATTATGATTAATTGACTAGCTCAGAACTGTATTTCGTGTGAAACGCCAAGTCGTTTAAAGACCTTCGCCTACCCCTTCTAATTGGCTCCCACGGACCGTAATTTTTACACTAAATTGCTGGATAACGATTTGTTCACTCAATGTCTAATTTTCTGGGACAATAGTCGACTTGAAATTAAAGAAATATGTTAATTTTGTCTTTGTCTCGGCTCGCCAGAGCGGAAGATTATAATTATTAGAAAATTGTAAAAGAGCGCATAAATTTTTTATACTTTTCCGAATCCCAATTAAGAGTTTTGCGGTGCCTTTAATACTAAAGGTGAGTCACACGGATTGCTCATTTGATTAAACACTTTAAAAAGGTATTGCTCGTCTTTTTTTTTTTTCAGGAAAGAGAGCTAGGGATTTCTAAAATATAGCCCAACCCAATCTGTGAAATATTTGTCTCAAGTAATTCCAAAAACATAAATTTTAACTTGTAAGTGTTCTGATTCTGTTTGAAATGGTTTTTATCCGAAATGTCACGACCTCTAATTTTTTTTCACCAAATCCAGCGACAAAAGTGAAGGGTAATTTTTTATAAAGTCGCAGGTTCCAACGCTTGGAACTAGTTGCAAAAGAAAGGTGTAAAGAGAGGGTCGTAATAGCGCGGCCGTAGCTTATCTACTCCGCCACCGCTCGGCGGTCGTTATTCAATAAAACAGCGCTCGGCACCGCTAGGGTGCGCCCTTATTTCTGAGCATTAGTCGGAATATCTTTCACTACCATCCGAAATGGGAATGCATGGAGACGCAATCGTTATTCAAAATTTGTAAAAAAATTCCGAGCTATAAAAAAGAGAATGTTCTTAGGCTTCTATTCTTTTCCGCAGGTCCTACTTTACTGTCCAGGCTTCGCACCCGTAAAGGACGACTCGCCAAATATAACGTTGCAAAACACTAGTAAAAAGTTTTAGATAGAGCTGTAGACCACACAGTACTTTCTTCATCGTCAGAAATGAAGATCGGACAATTTCAATATGAGTACGTATTTCGGTGATCCCAAGTACTAGATATTCTTTCCAAATTGTTGTTTCCAATAGAACATTGCAATCTGAGTCGGATGTTCATTATAAATAACCATGTAGTACTTAGTTTTGGTAACATTTCATTTTATCCACTGTCCACATTTTGTCCAGCTCTTCCACTGCACTCATAGACTCTGTCAATGATGTTTTCAGTCCTTCTTTCATGGGGCATTATAGAACAATTGTAATACCTAAAAAAAGCATAATTTAAATAATACATACAACTAAAGGCTATTCTACAGCATTTATATGCTAGCGGTACTACAACTTCGGCGTGCTCCTCATAACGCTTCGATGCATAAAGTCGCTCAGTAACTTGTCTGTTTCCCACTCTAATAAGATAAATTAAATTATTAAATTGAAAAACATTAGCGCTCTTATTAAACTTTGAATTGTATGTGCTTGCGTTGTTAGCAGATTATATTATTACACTTCGATGAGTTCGACGTCATCGACTTTTCGGAAATATATACAACCGGAATAACGGAACTTTTCGGAATAACGGAATATAATGAATCACTATAAGAATGTACTTTTTATTTGTAACTAGTCGAAGCGGGCGAAGTCGCGGGCGCCAGGCCCGCGATTTCGCCCGCGTTGAAAAAGAAAAAGTAGCCTATCATGTGTACTGTACGTCTAAATGTTTCTCTAACAAGTTTCATGAAAATCAGTTAATTCGTTTAACAGCTATGGAGCTATGTTAACATATACACTTACAGATTTATTATTAGTAGCTATTGATATGATAAAAAAAAGTATTTCACAAAAAAAAAAACTTATTTATATTGTATAAAATTACTAAAGGGAACATCAAAGTGTAACCGCCAAGTTAACTAGACAAACAGTTCAATCAACAAAGCGAAGACAATCCCAACTCGTGCCGGGTTTAGTGATCGTTACATTTGGAACGCTTAATTCATTCCTTCGACTTTGATCACGAAGAAATAAAAGTGAATTGAATTGAATTACTTCAATGACGATAGCTACGAGTAATCCGAGTAATATCTAATAATGGGACACATAATCCTCCCTCGATCGCTTCTTCGCTTATTGAGACGGAATTTTCGATTAGTTTGTGATTGATTGAAGCGACTTCTCGTCAAGCATCGTGCATTTTATGATGAGTCCTATTTCTTTGATCGGTCTCCTTGCTAGTGTAGTATAAGGAAAAAGAGGAAAGAATAAAAACTAAATTCTTAGTAATATCTTTTCAATTTCTCAAGTAGTGGAAGATTTGTTTATCTTCTATCTACAACTTTACTTCCAACTCACTGAGCATTTTTAAGCTAGATGAATTTATAGAGATATTTCAAGAGGCAGCATTCACACCATTCTACTACACAATTATTAGGATCTATAAGGTTAATTAGGAAGTTCTTCTTCTTCTCTTTGTCGTCGAAGAAGAATTCGGAGATGTCACTAAGATAGAAGAAGTGATGGCTATCACCATGGCTATAGGCTATCCTATCATAATGGCTTCAATCATGGCTATCCTATCCTATAAAACAGCCATTTGGTACTTCGGCCATACCATTCGCGGATGTTCTTTGGCTAGGAAATACCTGCATGATCAGATCAGCAGTAGTGCATATTTCTCGCCGCCCATGATATACCCAAAGTATATCCAGTTTTCTAACTTTTATGGTTTTATATTTCAGCCTTCTTGTTCATTCTCTGTAGAACTGTCTACAGACATGTTACATTAAAAAATGTTTAAGTATTATACAATTTTATATGGAATCATTATTCATATATTATAAACTTTAATTATTTTTTAATTTTTATTAATTATTTTTTTAAGTTAGATATTAAAAATTTTGGGCTGCTATATATTTTGCCTCAATTTCTTAATTAGTATAGTTGAATTACGATTCAACCGTGGCAGTCAATTTGGAATATTCCAATTTTTAATTTAGTTGATTAAACAAATTGAAAAGCAAATGGGAAATCTTTCAATCAATCGGATTTATGGTGAGTATCGGTCGTGTACCAGATTTTGCGTTTACTACAGAATATTCACGTAAGCCTTAATGCAATTTGCGGTAATGTAGCGTGGGGCCCGCAGACCGAACGACGCGACGACGAAGCGAATTCACGGCTTGCACACATCACCAGCGAAATATGGGAAGTAACTACGGTTTTAGCGGTCGGTTCAAACCAAAATCTTCATTTAACTTATAATCCTATTCGATTTCGTTAAATTTGAAATTAAAAAATATTTTTCATTGATTTAGATTATATGTAGTATATTTTTTTATAATGTACCTAAATGAAAATAATTTTGTCGATTATCTTTAATTTGGTGTGTAATTCGTATGGTGATTACAAAAATAGACAAAATACAAAAGTAGACTTCGGATACAAGTGGAATGTATAATTTGCTGCTGATACAGTAGACAAAGGTTCGAATCCCGCTCAGGCCTTCATGTCAAAATAAAATATGTAATAAAATAAAATAATGGCCACACATTCATAAAATTAAGATTATTTGTTTGCTATACTTGAATGGTACACTTTTCCATAAATTATAAAACTTTTTTTTTTCTTTTAAATTACATTTTGAGAATACATCTACATAGTAAATAAAACATTTATGTGGTCTACGAGCTATATTAACCTATATGTAAAAATACGAAATCGCCTTGAGCAACGAGAATCTCGCAAGGTCATATACGTTTAGTTACGTAAGAAGACATAGGGTTGGCAATAACCTCCTGGAGAAAATGTAATTGAAAGAAAGGCCACGAAACAGAGGCACTTCCATTTACTTACCTTATTTTATTGTAATCCCCTAACAGTTCTTGGCCTAATGAGAATATATCTGAATACTTTCACGTGTATATATTTATACAGTAAATACTCAACCAGTTGTGTACCTATTTACAGTCTGAGCTAGGTAAGAGTACTGAACTGTAAAATAAATACAAATATAATGTCATGTACACACGTTTTGTTGTATTCGTTTTTATATTTATTTGTTTGTTTCAGTAGTTTAGCTAAGAAAATGTAGCAACAGATTAAGTTGCTTACTTATTTAATACATAATGTTAGCAGGATTTCATTAGTTGGTTACAATAAAAACGATAAAATACGAAAATATTAATAAAAGAAGTACTCACATACAGATAAAGTTCAGTGATACGAGAAAAGCCTCAGAACAGAAAAAAATCTGCCGGAAACCCGATCAAAATTTGTCGATAGTAAATAAAAGGAATAAATAAATCTTAATTGATTAAAATGCGATGCATTTTCTTTCAGCGCCGAAAACAAGGCAATATTTCATTTTGTAAGTGCAAAAGCAGCTAGCTGAAATTTTTATGACTCCATGCATCTGAGTCCATGGATTTTTGAAAGGTTTTATTTTTCATTTCATAATTCCACTTTCCACTCCCTGGCGGTTGAGGGCCATCATTCCCGTATCTTTGTTTGGTCTGGGCATATTAAACATTTGTTCTTTGCAAATATTAGCCGAGATTTGCGTTATATTGGCCGACATTCTAACCGTTACATTTTACGCATTCATCTGTAACGGGCTTGCAAAATATAACCTGATTTTATTGTATTATATTAGAGCAAAATTGTTTCCTAAATGCAATGAAAATTCTACTAATATTAATTATAACATAAATGCGAATGTTTATGAGGATGGATGGATCTTTGTTCTTTCACACAAAAACGCCCCAAAAAATTTGGAAGGAAAATCTAGAGAGCTAAAATTTGGAATACAGGTTTGTTTTACTCGTATAACATAAGGAAGTATGTGCTAAGAAAGCATCAACTATGCGAAGTTGAGGGCGGGTAACTAATAATCACTAACATAGAAGTAAAGTACATTACATTACAAGTCTTTACATACTATTTATAAAACTAAGTCGGATACCGCCGTTTTTCCACCTTTTATCCTGAGTTTCTTTCGGGGTTTCCTCTCAGGATCGTCATCTTGGTTTTTTTCCGAAACCCTGGTAAATTTAAATTTATAATGACGATCATAGGAGTTTCTTGTAGAAAGCTAATTGATAAATAAATATTTTGATTTGATTTTGATTTTATGTACGCTTAAATCTTTTATACTTATTAGTATAAAAGATTTGAAAATTATTATTTTCAAAAAAAAAAAAATCACCCGTGCGTAGCGGGGATCGGATGGCTAGTTATAAAATACACGAAACATCTTGAAGCATGTGTTTCTTAGAATATATGAATGGTATGATATCTACAACAAACATAAGCTATATGAAAAAGAGAGTCACAAGGAATAAATCCATTGGGAAACAGTACATCAACTAGTTATTTATTACACATAATTATTCGGAGAGCCACAAATGCGTCTGTTTCACTTTGATTTGGTGTCGTCCGGACTTTATTTATGTGGAGGGCATTTTTCCACTAAAGCACGCGAGGTCAGCTTAAGAGGGAGGAAACGACTTTGGCCTAATCCGCTGACTTTTATTTATTCAGTGAATTAATCTCACCATAGCCGGGGTTGGGGCAGGGCCCTTGTTTCCTGTCACCTCAACGAGATACCAACGTTTCTCGACTGGACACACAGATAAAAGTAAGCCAGTCGACTTGACAAACGTACATTCCTTGGTAATGCTCTCCTCTGATTACAGGACTCTTTACAGGAAACACAATTCGTAAGACCATCGAGTATTCAATAGATTAAACTAAAAAAAGTTCTTTTTTTAATATTTACGGGTATTTGTACCTGAAATATTTTTTTGTGTTTTTTTTAATATATTTTTGTTTTTATGTTTAGGTATATCGTCTTGATAAGTGGCTACCGTCGCCTATCAACGTAAGTAACGCCATAAGAATAATGCTAGAATCATTATAGAAATGGTAACACAAGTCATTAAAAGGAAATAAGTATTATACATATATAATCAGGTAATAATAACAAATTATAATTCCATTAACATATTGTAGATTATATACTTCACTGATACAGTATCTCACTACAAATAAAGTATTTTAATATAATAATAATAATAATAATAATTTATTTATTTTCGGATTACACAGATCCATAATGGTTAGTAAAAATATTAACTTAAAACTATGTTAGTAAATACAATACACAATAAAATTATTATACAAACAAAAAAAAAAAATGCCATCATCTTATTTAATAATCCCTATAACTAATTTGACCCAAAAAGATAGTATGGGGCAGTCGCACTTGCTACATAACTTGCTACATAATATATGTATTAATTTTTATTTTGTATAATTTTTTCGAACGTTATATTTTTTTCATTAACATTTTTTTTATAATGATTGAGAAATAATAATAATGATTAAGAAAAACATTATAATAATGTATATTGTAATTACTATTATAAGTATAGAAATTTAAGTACATATTTATTGGGACAATTAAGTACACAAACCTGTTTTATCGCTTCATAATATAAAACATATTATTATACAATTATTAACGGACAATAATGACCGTGAAACGAGCCTTTCAATACCTTTCTTTTGCGGAATTCTTGAAGGATTAATGTGGAAATAAATAAATTCATATACCTACAGTTTCCAAGCAATATTTAAAATTATGTGGAAATTGTAAAAAAAAAAAACAAACTAAAAACATCTGAAGTATATCGTGATAATATAGATTTGATTGATCTCGTTAGAACATTGTTCAAAATCAGGCGATTGTTTTTTTTTTTTACTTACACTTTAGAGAATTTAGGTAATAAAAGTATCTTTCTTGATTTCAGTTATATGAATATTTCATTTTTAGTAAATGGGGATAATATTCGATAATTAAAAAGACTTTTATATACAATACTCCTTTTACCAAATTTCACGATATTTTCCCAGTAAAACTAACCTATTTTTACTTAATGTCAAGACAAAATCTGATGGCCTGATCTCCATACAAAACTGATTGATCTCCAATACACATCTAAAAACATTTATTTAATTTTATTAAAAACACTCATTTTTTATTGTAAAAATATGTACTTTTATTGAAAAAATAATAAGAACCAATAAATTGGTCAAAGCGATATTTTACGAAACTTTCCATAATTCCATAAATATTGGTGACAGTCCCTCCTTATTAAGTTAATTTATAAATGGGCTATTTCCGTTGGTGGAATCGATACACATACGTCTTCGAGAAAGTTAATGAGGATACCCAGCGCTGCTTAGATGCACCCTTATATGGTTATTTTAAATTAGTATTTATTTATGTATGAATATATGTATGTATGTGGTTGCAACATGACAGGTGTCCACAGGTCGAGATCAACATATGTCGATAAACGTTAGGGATTTGATGTTTTGTATAAAATTACAAGTGAAACATAGGTATCAAAAATGGAATTAGAAATTTAAAATCATGTTTGGGGGTCTTGTTAAAATTGTGCTTAAGAATTGTTAAAAAAAAAAACATTTAATAACGTGTTTCTAATTATTTGAATAAGGCACACAAAATATTATACTGTCATCTATACTAATATTATAAAGAGGAAAGATTTGTTTGTTTGTTTGGATTGAATTGAATAGATTATTTTCTCTCGATATGAATTTTCGTAGTTGCAATGTCTCTCGCGGCAATCGCATTTAGCTGCGAAATCGTTAAAAAGCAAAATAGAAGCAACAAGATTGCGTGGGCTTAGCGGATTGGAATTCCATTCTTTATTCAAGCCGCACTCCATTTTTAACTGGCGATGGAGTTTGTTTGTGCTACACTAATCTCCAAAACTGGCGGCGAATTTCAACGGTATAGCGAAAACGATTTTTATTTCAATTTCAATTTAGATTTTCACGTGAATTAAACACATTTTTTTAACTTATTTGTGGATTAGACAATTATTACAGTATTTTTGTAGTGGGCACAATGCGTTTCGCGCTTATTTTTGCAGCCCGTCTGGTGGCTGTAACCACATAGTAACTCTTATTTAATCTGAGCCACTCTGAAATAACAGCATGTGTGCTGTTGATTTCGGTATGGGATACCAGAGCCCAGTGCCACTTGCTTTTATTATAAGCGATGGTAGCCACCTAATATCAAGTGAACCGTCAGACTGTCTATCGACCTGAACATAAATCTGCAAAGTTTTAAGATAACTTGGTCAATTTATTGAATACAACTTCTTTTACCGATAAAATAATGCGTATATGAGAAATTGGTAGTACGTTAACTTCTTGGTTGGACAATAATTTCATATATAATTCATAATAAGGGCCGCTTGTCGACGCTGGATCCAAGCTGCTTCTGACCCGATTAGGTAAGCTAAACTTTCTACCATTAAGCTAGTCAAATGTTTGACTATACTGAGTCAATCGTTAAAAAATAAATGAATCGTTAACCGCCGACGTATTTATTATCACAGCCGTGAAAAGTATACGGAAATCGATGTTTCTATTCTCGAAAACACATCGTATCATAGCTTTATTTTTAGACTCCGTTTGATCGTGTGTGGTCTTTAATCTGTAGTTGTAACAAGATGGGAAATTGCCAATAGACGTAAATACCTACTTTAATTGGCTTGGATATGTTTCGCAATAAAATGTTATGGAAAGATATACAATTTAGATTTAATTGCATCATTTATTTAATCCACGTTTGAAATTATTAACAGCCCTTAATGCTTCATCAAATACTACGAAAGCAGTAGCTGTTTTGCACTCTCTTTAAGAATACTTTTGTTTAAAATGGCTGAACGGATTTGGAATAAATTAGGCACACAGATATGTCCTGGATAAATGTTAGTTTCCCGAGGGAGCGGCTAAAAATATAAAAAATTGGGCGCCACTTTCGTCACAGTCAGGTCCTCCACTTTTCAACGCAGACAAAGTTGCGGGATAGTATTGTATAATTATAGACGACACCATGCTGGACACAATATGTAAGTGACTCACTCCTGCAGACATTTCAGTTTCATATTCTAACTTTGATTTGATCTTTTTAAGATTAGCTCCAAAGGATATTTTGCACAAGAGGGCAGATAAGAAGTTTACTTTCGAAATCGTCGCCACAAAATTGTACAACAGTATACCCGCATCGCTGCACAATCACACAATCACTTGTCAAACGTTAGTGGGTGTTAAATTAACTTTAAAACATTATTATGTTAAAGTAAACTAACTATGGACCTCGTAAAAAAGCTCAGAATCGCTCAAAAAGGTATAGAATAGCTCATACCGCCTTCCCCTTTCTTCTATCCTCATGTTGTCGAAATCCCTCTTTTTCGGACCAACAAGCTGTTTAAAACATTCTTTTAAATGCGCACTGCCAAGGTTTGGAACTCCCTGCCAGCGTCTGTATTTCCGAGCTCATATAGCATAACAGCATTTTCTGGGTGAGCTCGCTCCATCATAGGTCTATTCCTTGCTACACAGCTGGTTGTTGGCCAAGAGTAAACCTATATTTAATAAAAAAAAAAACGAAAAATTAAATTTGGTCAAGTGCGTTCGGCGACTTTAACATTAAAATAATTAAATGTTCCGACCGTTCGTATTTTAAAATTGTTTAATTTCATATTTGCCGAGTGGCAGAGAGTCAGGCGTTATTTTTCTCGTGCGGCATGAGCCCATTAAAGGTGATTCACGTTTATGCATCATAATAAAAACGCCATAAAATTGCCTTTATTGGCTATCCTCCATGCACGAGTGGTACACTAAATTAAATTATTCAGTGTTTATTAAATTTTAGTTGGCAAAGAGGGTATATTTTAAAACTGTTTCAGTCATAAACGAAAATTCTTCTGCGCCAAATGACGCTCGTAGTATGTTTCTAATTGATTTAAACTTTGTTCGCTTTGGTGACGTACCAATTAACGAGTGACCTACTATTGGCCTAACAAATTATTTTATTTCATAAATGGCTTTTACTGATACAGACAAAAATAAGCATTTGCCCGGAGGTCATAATTGTGTACCAGGTTTTCACTTAAGGGAAAACAATAGACGAGGAAATTTTGTGTTTTTAATTTGCAAAGAATTTGCATATGATATAATACGAGTATACATGTCATCTTTTGTAATTATTTTACACTAATCTGCTCACTACATCGATGGCTCACTAGCTTTCGCTCTAATTTTATTAATTACTAGCTGGTGCCTGCGACTTCGTCCGCGTTGAAAAAGAAAAAAGTAGCCTATCCTGTGTCCTGTACGCCTGTCCTGTCCTGTCTGTCTGTCTGTTTATCTACCAATTTTCATGGAAATCAGTTAATTCGTTTAAGAGTTATGGAGGATCATACATATATACATACAATACCTACACTTACAGATTTATTATTAGCATTGATGATTATTTCTCACAACAAATAAAAGTAACTAACTAGATGCCAATTAAGAATTGATGATAAAAAGACTATTTCTATTTGTGATTCATTTTGGGAATACCGCTGAAATTCGCTTCATTTAATTCTTATTGATTCTCGCGGTTCGTAACAAATGCGAAAACTTTTATTAGACATTTCTTCAAAGGCTTTGATATGCAAATCAGTCTCTTAAGAGAAACAATAGATTTCAGAGGCTTCTATTAAGATAAAACTTCAGAAAGGTTTTTGTTTTAGTGATTTACTTACTGACCTAAATAACTAAGCTATTTATATTTCTTTCACATTTTCAATAAACACCTACATCCTACACAACATCCTATACAACATCCTACACAGAAATATTATTAAAAAAATTATAGTTAGGTAACCAAAATAAAAAACTTGATATTTTGCAACTTGCTCAGTTTACCGTAGATTTAAATTTAAAATTTAGATTTAAATTTGATATTATTAATGACAAAGTGAGTTTGTTTGTTTTTATTTATGAAGTTTGGTGCCTGCTTAAAGTTAATTGGAATTTTATTGTTCTGCATCATAGATACTTGCTCTAAATTATCCTAAAACTAGTCTTAAAATAAATACCAGTTCCATACAAAATGTATGAGAAAATGAATTTTCTCATACATTTCGTGTTTATATTGGATGTTTTAATAGCTATTCTGCTATTCGGGGCGGCGGAGACGAATGAGACGAATTCATCAAATCAAAGATCATAAAAATCGGAACAGCCGTCACTCGAGTTATAAATGGTGTAACTAATACGACTTATCTATATTACTGGTGATATCTAATAATTACACACATCCGATGTGACTTTCACACGGCGTGTCTCCGGTCTGCGACCGCCATTTGTTTTTATGTAATACCCCAAATACGTTCCGTGACATCAAAACAAAGCCACACCGCTTCCTGTTGTTGCATCCAGTTACAAATAAGTCCACTTAAGAGTCGCGGTCACTTGTGTGACGCTAATTGAATGCCTCTACAGCCCCGGAGAATCACTAATGCTCGTAACTAGTATAATTAAGGAAAGGATGTTTGTTTTGTGTGAAGTACCCAACATACATAACGATTTAGAATAAAATACTTTATAATAAGTACATAATCAATACTAATAATAAATCTGTAAGGGTCGGTCATGGAGTAAGTTACTTTGTTTTCAGAGATATCGTGTTTATAGGCTCTATACATGATAGTGAAACTAAATTGACCATTTTTAGAATTTTTTTCTGTATGTATGTATGTAAGTATGTATGTTCCTCTATAACTCTTAAACGAATCAACTGATTTTCATGAAACTTGGTAGATTATTTAGACGTACGGGACACAGGATAGGCTACTTTTTTTCTTTTTCAACGCGGACGTAGTCGTGGGCGCCAGCTAGTAAATAATAAAATATATACCAAGAACATTGCAGGGCAGCCTGCATTCGTGTGCTCGACGCCGAAGTGCTGGTGGCGGTGTACCAGGATCTCAGCGTACTTCGGGGTATCCTAGTGTTGCCTTTCCTGTAGACCACGGTAGATAATAGTAGTAATAATACTCCACATAGTTGGAACACTTATTTATTTGTTCTTGCTTATATATACATATCTATTTGTTACAAAAATACCGACTAGGTAAATCAATCGTCTTCACGCTATCACGACCTAGCGCAGAATGGCGGTCGCTCCCGCTCGTTGGTAGGTATTACCATTATTAATTTTCTAACAGACGGCCATTCTGTTCTAGGAATGTCCTCATTCCGGAGCCAAGCTCGGTCATCCGGATTGAGTGAGTAGGTCCTCATACTTAGTTCGGAGTAAGAAGAAAAATATATGAGTTCGAGATACAATATTGAGTAAGAGTTGAGTAAAATGTTAACAATGAATAATAATAGCTGTACATGTACATAATTTTCAAATATACGTCAGTTAGAAATACATCACATAATAAGAAGGAATAATAATAGCTATGTAGGTACATAATTTTCAGATATATATATCTGTTGGAAATACTGTGTAACATAATAAAAATGAATAGTAACAGATACGTATATAATTTTCAGATCTACATCAGTTTGAAATACATCACTATGTAACAATAACAATGAATAATAACAGATATGTACATAATTCTTAGATCTACATCCGTTTGAAATACATAGTGAATAATGCTGAATATATTTTTGTATAAATAAATTATTATTATTGGGTTTGCAATGCACATAAACTTTATATTCTATATATTTATTAATAGCAATATGATATAGATTCAAGCTAAGTTATAATTTCCAGATGTTACACAAAATACCAAACAAAACATTCTGATATTCTGAATGCAGAGCTTATCTTAATTAGTCATTAAATATAAAATAATCTGTAAGTACTACAGTACCTTGCAAGCGACTTGCTTAACAATCACATTGGGTCGCTTGTTAAGACATATTGTAATTGTAAATTTATATAAGTATATTAATAAAAATTTAGGGAAATATCAATACCACCAAGTACTAAAATGTTTAAGTAATAAAATAAATTTAGAGGTAGACTATGATGACTATTGTGACACATATTGAATGTAAAAAGAATCTGAAGATACTTATTAAAACTACTTACAATGAATATTGTCTAAAATCATACGCTAAGACTCAACAATTACAAAAGCCACCCTCAAATTAATTAATTAATTAGAGATCTATTTATTGGAAAATTCTGGTTTTTATTTCAGACTAGTGTCTAGTTATTAGTCATATTATATCAAACTATATTTAATTAATTACATACAACGAGGTAATGCGACTGCATGCTGACTAGCATGCCTAGGACCCTGCCAAAGGGACCGATACTCTTTTTTTATATTAATATAATGTGTAAATAAATATAACTATTAGGATTAAGTTATTTTAAATGAGCTTTAGCAGTTTAAAATATACAGAGTACTGCAATATGTACTTAAATCGTACTTAGGTACTTTACAAAATCATTAATCACATTATATCAAATTCAATCAAATTATTTACCTTAATTACATAAATGCCTCTCAGCATAATTATTTATGATTTTAGGTGCTAAACGTCTTTATTCTATAGAAGAAAAGCTTTTCTGGTTAGGTACATTATAACTACTTAAAAATTGGATTGTTATGCATATTTCTAGATTTAACTCGCTTACATTCTACTATTTGACACATTTGACACTCCACTATTACAAACAATAAAACTAACATTTGGCATTAAATCACTGTAGTTCAAGGGGACGTCGTGGAACTAATATGTAGAGCTACCGTTTGTCACTCACAGGGTACGCTCAACTCTCTTCTCAATTCGAGTATGGCTACCGTTTGCCTCCTGAGAGACCCGGCCTGCCCATTACCCAACTATAGCCGCTTAGCCACCATCTTTACTGCTCGCTATCGTTGCCCATCCGAGGCTCTTCATAATTCTATTATGGCTACCGCTTGCCGCCCGAGGGACACGGCCTGCCCATGCTACCGTTTGCCACTCGATGGACACGGCCTGCTCATGCTACCGTTTGCCACCAGAGGGACACGGCCTGCCGGGATAAAATTGCATCGTTTTCATTATCAATAGTCATAGCAGCTGATGCCCGTCCCGATCAACACCAGACTGCTCTCACTTCGCATCTAAGCTCTGTATCTGTAAATATAGGTATAGGAAAATAGATTTTGGAATTTAGGATTGATAGTTCAACTTCGCCTTTGACCTTTGACCCAAATGTTCCAGCCTCATTACTAGTACTGGTCTCGTTATCACTGGTTATCAATGATGATGACTGACATGTCACCCACACCTTGCATTTATCTGCTGAAATATATTTTTGTATTGCCTATCTACAGGAACGCCCTTCAATATTCTGTCTTTGTCTAAAATTATAGTTATTTTTTTTTTTTTAGGGACCCCAAAGTTTAGCTGCCAGCTTCTTGCTTTTCTCTTTTTTTAGAATAGAATATCATTAGAGAACATTTACTTTGCATTCACCTGACATACACGAATACATTCAAAATAACAAAACAAAAATTAAATATATACAAATCTCTCCCATTTAAGTGAGAATACACAACCAAAATCCCATTGAATATGTGCCATTGCTCAGCATAGGCTGAAGCAAACCATAGCGCCGATCCCACGCCAGTCCCACTTGACAGATTCTCGCCGTCAGAACACGCGTCGCCACTGCAGTACTGTGACTCGTAGGAATTTAAAGTCATAGCTCTGTTTAGCCTGCAACTAATCATATTTAAAAATAACAGTACACTACCCTCCATCAGGTTGTCTTTGGTTATTGCTCATATCACAAAGTTAATCACTTGGCTCAAGACCTCATTCTCCTTTTGTCTCAATTAGTAACACAGTATATTCAATTTTGGAAGCAGATTTAGACATGAGAACAAAAGAAATATAATTCTGACACTTAAGGTGATACAACTCAGCCTTCCTCCATACAAACGTAGAATGATCATTACTCCGCTGTTTTATGTTTAATTTACAAAAGTAAGCATGGTACCGATTTATCTTGTCGTTAACTAGGTTCGTTTACATACAAATTTAAAAAAACATTAATTTAAAAGATATGATCCTTGAAAAATCCATATTTTACCAACAAGTCTTGATGCAACTTTGTGGGTAAATAGGTCACTCTAGTGTACAAAAACTCCAAAGTACTTTGAATATAAACATCGATCAATAACTAGATAATTCAAGAGTTCAAATAACTTTACACGAAATAGATATATGCAGTAGCTCTGTCAAAAAGAGCATATGCCCTAGGGTCTGCTTATAATTCCTTTTTGGTACGAATCATTGCGTATCCCATTCGTGCTGTGTGAGACGGAACGAATTCTAGCCACGCGCACCGATGTTTTCGAGCCGCCGACCAGTTTGCACTTAAAAGTCAAGTATTGGAAGCTACCACAGCGTGCTGTTGTTTGGCAAAAATTTACCGAGGACATTCAAGGGAACATTCAATGTATCTGTCGGATGTCTGCTACAAAGAGAGGATCACGCCAATTCAATTTTTGAAACAAATACTCAGGTCTGTTAGTATCAGCCACTTCGAAGATTAGCGTTGCATAGTAAAGTTATTGCCTGACATTCATATGCCAAATGATATATTTATTTAAGAAAGGTGTTATGTGCGATCTAAGAGGCACCTTCACGCAGAAACGCAAATAGGAATTTTGCACTCGTTGAATTAATTTGTATAATTTCTTAAATAACAAGTTACCATATTCAACCAAACAATAATTCAACTTGGATGAAATAATCGTTTCACAAAGTTTAAGTTTAAACACAAATAAACACAGATAAGACATCTATAATTTTATACAAGACTTTCAAAAGGCAAAAGCAGTTTTGAACTAGTTCAAGCACTTGTTTCTCAAAAAGGTAAATTACCGACCATCATAACTCCGGGGTTGCGCGCTAATCTAATTTTTTTTTTTTTTTTTTGCCTAGGCAATTCAGTGACCGCCTGTATTTTGTTTGTTCCATCCAGGCCTCAAAGGCGGATATGAAGATCTGATATCCAAGATCCTATTTAAAATTTTAAAACAAAGGAAGCACTTCCTCAGTATTTCCTCTAGCTATTAGTGATATCCGTATCCGTATCCATTTCTTTTTTGGCGGATCTTGTATGGATCTTTTATCTTATTAATTTTCAATTCATAGATGAAATTCTAATTAATTATTAGGTGATTAGGTAGCAATAAAAATTATTAAATTCCATTGAGATGTTATTATTATTTTAAATTCTTAAAATGAAATATTTGGCATCTTTATATTGCAAACATTTATCGTAGTGAGTTACCATACCAATAGTACATATTAAGGGTACTAAATAAACTATCTTTATAATCACAAATCTTTGTGACAAGCTTATTAAAATAATGAAATCTATATACATAAAAGAAAGTCGTATTAGTTATACCACAGGTATATCTCGAAAACGGCTAGACCGATTTTTATAATCTT
Organism: Synanthedon formicaeformis; assembly: GCA_945859745.1. NCBI lineage: Eukaryota > Metazoa > Arthropoda > Insecta > Lepidoptera > Sesiidae > Synanthedon > Synanthedon formicaeformis. The sequence goes on along the minus strand of OX243967.1, from coordinate 4,942,061 downwards.
TATTTGAGTAGCAGAATAACCATTAAAATATCGAAAAATTAACGTAAATAAATAAAACAATAACCAGATAATCACTTTAGAAATAAATTGTACTTTCGAATCGACAGAAACTGCCAAATCGATTGGTCTCATGTTGTTGTGATGTGCGGGTGTTATTAATAAATATTATCCAACAATGATTTTATAATGAGAAAACCAAAACTTAAATCTTCGTAACATTCCAAATTCTAATTAAATGTAGAATTAATGCACAATGCAAATCGAAACATCTCCTGCCTGTCACGCAAAACTTCAAGTGGCGGGCGTCAACCATCGCTTCAAGATCACGCGCACCTACACCGATTGAGTATGAAAGTTAAAATCCGTATCCGGATCCGTATCCGCGGATATACATTTTTAACGATACGGCTCATCACTATTAGCTTCTTAACGCCATCGTTATTTTTCTTTGGCACGAGTAAGTACAATAGGGCTGGCGTACGTGGAATAAGAGTTTCTATTATTATCCAGTCACTCGTCTACCATTTTCCTGACTACATTCCGTTCGCTGTAGGGAAGACGATACGGTTCGAAGAAACTGTTGGCGGTATATTCTGTTGTTGTCCTTATTTAACTTAAATTATTAATTCATCAAATAACTAATTAATCAATTAATTGTTTAACTTTAGAGCCAATATTTAGCCCAATATTTAGTATGAGCCAGGGTGATTCGTTCCTGTTTTTTTTTTCTTGCCTTACAAACAAAATTAACGGCAACCCGGAAAGATATACAATAATAATTTGTATACACTGTAGCGTCGCGAATTTAACATTAACCTTCATACAAGCGTTTCCAGGTATAAGCAATGTCTTCTTCTTTTTCGGCTTCACTCTTGACAGAGTGGTCGTGGCCATCACTTCAGGTGTTGGTGGCAAGCCTCACAATACGCCGCCATTCCTCTCTGATGGCCGCCTTCCTCGTGCATCCCTGCAGTGAGCCATTCAACGCAGCTTTTATTTGATCCGTCCATCTCATAGGCGATCTTCCCCGCGGCCTGGTACCCTCAACCCTTCCCTGGACCACAAGTCGCTCAATAGCCACCTCCCCTCGGCGGCAGACATGGCCAAAGAACGTGAGGATACGGGACTGTACCAAAGATGACAAGCGCTGCTTGATGCCGAGTTCTCGAAGTATAGACTCGTTGGTACGGAATTCAGTCCACGATACTCCGAGCATTCTCCTCCAGCACCACAACCAATGTACCGGTGATATTATCCGAAGTGTACGTTTTATATAATTTGAGCCTTCTAAAACGACATCTTCAAACTTACTTACGCTCAAGTCCCGACTCGTCGTAGTATAAAACTAACTCCGAATGAGTCTTACATACGGTAACCGATGTTAATTCCGTAAAGGATTGACCCACTTCGTGAGTCTCATCCGTCGTGAGAAGCTCGTCCCTCACCGCCGAAGCTTCAATGTCAGCCTGAACAGCCTCAACACCCAAAGTTACCAAAACCCGACCCGACTAGACGTCGACTGAAGAAGTAGGACTTTTGAGGGTTACTTATCAACCCCTTATCAAGACTTAGATTTGGATTTTTTTTTTTTTTTTTTCTTTAACTACCCTCTCTTTGATCAGAGTACACTGACTACCAAAATCAATGTATCTGGACTTCTCTAACTCCGTTAAGCTTAATAGTTTTCATGGAAATACGTCGCAGATACAGTAGCTGTGACGGACGCTTAAAACTAGACCCTTGTCGACTATTATTTATCAAAAATGCTGTTAATATTGCACATGTACCTTAATATTAATAATAGTACTTTTAATATTTAATATTGACAGTCTTTCTTTGTCGTGGTAGAATTTTTTACTTATACCTACAGCTAGTGAATACTAAATATAAAATAATTTGACATTTGAAAAACTATGTATCTTTTCCATAGGAAGTACTTTTAAATAGTTCTGTCACATTTGAAATTACGAGTGTAGGAGTATAATAGCTAGTATACGTGTACTGTATCAAGCGGGGACATGTGATTCCACAAAATAGCACAATTATTATGTTTTTTTTTTTTTTTTTACCCTATCACTTTAATTATCAGTGGAAGTCAAGTGTAAGTAATAATTAGGTAATACGTACCCACCTATTTAAGACATCCAAATAAGTAAGGTATTTTACCAAACGAAACGGATATTAGTATTTTAAGTAAACTTTTTATGAATTCCAATAAGTAAACTTAAGTCTATTAATTTGTAAATGTCTTTTATTTTTATGTAAATGAAGTGCATAAGTAGATTAACTCGTACTGAACAGTCAACAAAAGCATATTTTTTTGTTTATACGAGTATAACGCTTCACCCATAATTACAGATAAAAGAAACATGCAAATGTTCCATGCGAAACTCATAGGTCAAATATACGTACCTAACTGAATTCAGGCTACAACGTATCTCGTATAGATATTCATACCAGTCAATTTATAATATTAATAAAAACAATACAATGTTATTAAAAATTAAATTAAATAAAAGTATATTATTACATCATCATACTAAAATAATAATACGATATTAACTTCATTGGAGTCTCAGTCGTACATACGTACGACATTTATTGTTATTATGCACGTAGGTAGATAGAATTTCGTTAACAAAAAAAATTACAAGTACATACCTCAAGGGCCGCTGAGTACTTACCGCACTTCTGATTTGTTGCCTTTCCTGTAGACCACGGTAGATAATAGTAGTAATAATACTCCACATAGTTGGAACACTTATTTATTTGTTCTTGCTTATATATACATATCTATTTGTTACAAAAATACCGACTAGGTAAATCAATCGTCTTCACGCTATCACGACCTAGCGCAGAATGGCGGTCGCTCCCGCTCGTTGGTAGGTATTACCATTATTAATTTTCTAACACTAGTGTAGTCGGTAAAGCACTTGCAGCACCTGTGGCGTTGCTATAGTGTTATAGGCAACGCTAGCCAACTACTTTCAAGTTTACTGTCAGCCTGTCTGCCGATCTTAACATTTTTTTTTATTAGATATTTTTTTTTTTTTTTTATAAATTTTTTTTTTATTTATTTATTTATTTATATTTATTTATTTATTTACAATAACATATTATATTTAATTTAATTGGCCATGAAAGCACACACTAGGCTTGCAAGCCTGTATCGTGTGCTTCATGAATTGATTAAAATTTATTTTTTGATACTTAAAATAAATATCAAAAAATAAAATAAAAATAAAAATATTAATATTAACAAATTATAAATTACTAAATATACACTAAATTAAAAGTAAATGACACAATAAATTTAGAATATAAAATGAGGCTATCGATATATTATGTTTTTAAATTGATTTAAATAGTTTTTCAACATAGTCGTATTTAAGACTGAACAACCATTTTTTAATCTTAACCTTAACTTTACGTATGGTATATTGCTTAAGGTCACAATGTTTAGTAATTTTGTTGTAAATACTTAATTGTACATACGGATTAAAACGTTTAGCAAAGTCTGTTCGTACTAATGGCAGAGGAACTTTAAATACACGCTTTTTTATTAGGTCTGAGTATTGATGAGAATTGATAACTTGTTTATGAGCAATTAAAGTCATTTTCAGTATAAAAAGTTTTCTAACGCTAAGTACATTGCTTTCTTTATATAATTCTGTAGTGGGATATCTAAAATTTTTCTTCAGCATTGTTTTTAGGACTGATCTTTGAGCTCTTTCGATTTCTATCATGTTTGTTTTAGAGGATCCTCCCCAACAGGAATTACAGTACATTAATATCGATTGGCAGAGGGCAAAATATACGTTTGTTAGAATACTAGTTGAGGCTATGTTACGGAGTTTGCGCATTATGTGAATTATAGTACGGACTTTCTTCGACAAATATGATATATGTTGTTTAAAAGTTAAACACTGGTCAATTTGTATGCCGAGGTATTTGGTGACTTGAACTTTGTCTATACTATCGCAGTTGCACGAATCTGCATTAGACGTACATTGAGCATGTAATTTTATTTGGTTATGTGAGGGTGGACTTGATGCTTGTGTTTTATGAAAACAAATATAGTTGGTCTTTTTTATATTTAAAGTTAATAAGTTCCAATTTAGCCATTCAGTAATTTGTGTCAGGCCTCTCTCTGCAAGTGAAAATGCACCGTCCCATGATTGGTCATTAAAAAGTAAAACTGTATCATCTGCATAACATATTACATCAGTATTTTTCAGATTTAATGTATGAATGTCATTTATATATAATATAAACAACGTAGGACCTAAAATACTACCTTGGGGAACACCAAAGGATGTTTTTTGTACATTACTAGTGAATTGACCTATTTTTACATATTGTTTTCTGTTTTGTAGGTAGCTTGAAAACCAATTTAAAGCTGATCCCCTGATGCCGAATTTTTCTAGCTTTTTTAATAGAACCTGGGTAGACACAGTGTCAAAGGCTTTTGCCAAATCCAGAAATATTCCTATGCATTTTCGGTTTTTATCTAAATGAGAAGCAATAAGTGAAGTTAAAAGAGAGACAGCATCTTCAGTAGACTTTTTTGATCTGAAACCAAACTGACGGGGAGAGAGCAAGTTTTTATCTTCAAGTTAGCATATAAGTCTTTTATTAACTAGCTTTTCAAGCAGTTTAGAGAAAACTCCAAGTAAAGAAATTGGACGGTAATTATTTGGTGTTTTTTTACAACCATTCTTATGTATGGGATGGACTACTGCTATTTTCCACATTTCTGGAAAGACACCATTAATAAAACTAGTATTGTAAATTGCTACTAAAGGTGGTATGATGTAATTTTTAATATGTTTAATTAGTTCGTTTCTTAAGCCATCTATACCTGGAGCCTTGTCATTTTGAAGGTGGTCGATTAGGTTGCTTATTTCAGATGTATCAGTTGGGTGCATGTAAAATGAGTCACACAATGAATTGTTAATGTTGATCCTTGCTGCCAAGTCATTTTCATTTATATTTAGCTTAGTTAGAATGTCGTTTGCAAGTTTCTATCTTACATTCTTATCTTCACACATTCCACACAGCACCATCTAGTTCCAAAGTAAGCAAGTAATTCTTGTATTATGGATACCAGACAGTTGATATAATACATAGATTACTTTTTTTTTTTGTAAATACATACATATTATAAATACAAAACATCCATGACTCAGGTACAAAGGTAAAATGTTCACATAAAACATTTGCCCCTAGCGGGATTCGAACCCGCGACCGTTTGGTTAACAGCTAGGGTTACTAGCCACTAGACCAAACATGTCGTCTGGGTTTACTCTTGGCCAACAACAAACTGTGTAGCATGGATGAGGCCTATGATGGGGCGAGCTCACCCAGAAGATGCCTATTCAATCGAACTTTAAAAAGATTTGGGTTATATGAGCTTGGAAATATAGATGCCGGCAGGGAAGTTTCAAACCTTGGCAGTGCACATTATGAAGGATGTTTTAAAGAGCTTGGTTCGAAAAAGAGGGATAAAAAAATGTGACAGTGACAGTAGTTAAAAATAGTGATTATATGATATTTCTTCTCGCTGTAGCAGAGTAGGTAACACTGTATTTCGCAATACATAACAACAGTGTATAAATATCACTACTGCATATTTATTTGTTTATTGACATACAAATTTAATTTAATAAATTTAAATTAAATTAAATTTAATTTAATAAATTATTAAATACAAATTTTAGAGTTTATATATAATCGCACATTATTTTTACAGTCAAACTAAAATGGTAGAGTATATCTGACAGTTAAATCCAGATATCGTTACTTCTTATAATATTAATATTATAATATTGAATAATTCTCAAAAGACTAAAATATGTTAAACATGCAGCGCCGGTGCACAATAATTTATCTTAAATCAATTTCTAATACACGACATACCTTATCGCTAGGAAGTAGCTGCATTGAATAGCACTAAACAACTAACCGTAGGAGTTGAGTGGTATTCCAACCTGCATTATTTATCGCGTTACATTATTAACTGCATATCGGGCGTAGATGGCTATCATATGCACTACACAACGGGCGAGCGTGCACGCGCTTTCGAGTGAGAGAGAGATACGAATCGTCGGCTACGTTTCCATTATTTAGTACGTCACGGGAAAATGCATTTGTAGATTTTACATCTCTACTTTCATTTATTACTAGCTGGCGCCCGCGACTTCTTTCGCGTTGAAAAAGAAAAAGTAGCCTATCTTGTGTCCCGTACGTTTAAATGTTTATCTACCAAGTTTCATCAAAATCAGTTAATTCCTTTAAGAGTTATGGTGGAACATATATATTACATACATACAGAAAAAAATTCTAAAAATCGTCAATTTAGTTTCAGTATCATGTATAGAGCCTATAAACACGATATCTCTAAAAACAAAGTAAATTACTCCATGACCGACCCTTACAGATTTATTATTAGTATTGATGATAAACTAATAGGTGCCCGCAACTTTGCCTGCGTTAAAAAATATATAACGTCTGACATATGCATTACACTTTAGCCAGGCTTTTTTTTTATTTTAGACTATCCCACGAAACAGTACATTATTTTTCTGGATGAAAGGTACCCTATGTTCTTTCCTGTATCTGACAACGTGTATGAAAAATTTCATGTTGATCGGTTGAGTACAGTAAAGGTAACAGATAGACAGACAAAGTTACACGTAGTCTATACTAATACTATAAAGTTCACATTTATAATAGTATGGACTAGTATGGAATCATTTTCATCGTATAATTTATATACCTTCGCATAATTTCACTCAAACATCACTCAGTAAGCTCGTTCGACGCATTTAACGTCTTAGCAATTGGCTAAAACATAATATTTAGTCTAAACATAGTATCTAAAAAGACGACGTGTCTTGTCTCATAGAAAATTTATAAGCGCGTATAAAGTGTTGTGGAAACGCGCTTTCTCGGATCCACGTGCAATATTTCTTTAGTTATAGCAATTATAAAAATATTGATTCCATCTTTTACGATATTGAAGGTTCATTTATTTAAGTATCTTTCTCTCACATATTACACAAAAACACACATTTACTCGAACGTACAGTCGCTTCATTGAATCACTGTAACGTAAAACGAGTGACAAGTAGACAGATATTCTATAGATAAATCGACTCTTTCGCGAAAAGAGAAAAATATTTTGCCAAAGATATTTCAGCGATATCCCGTAATGTAGTCACGTAATCCTTCTTCAGTCATCGCTTATTGAGATTGAATTTTCAATCGGACGCTGATTGATTGAAACGAGTGCTCAGAGACAGGATTGATTTTTAAGTAGACCTCGAATAAGAAAAGGCTTTAATAAATTGAAAAACATTCAAGAACATTCAATACAAGTAACAACTTGATGAGGTCGAATTCAAACAAACGCCGACCGAGGGATTTGCGAATGTCTTGAAACTGTTTTCTTACCATTTTTAATTAATTTTAAAAGGTTTTTAAATTATTTATAAAATTTTACTTTTTAATTTCAAGGAAAATTTTCTTTTATAAATATAATTATCTACATGACTCAATGTAACTTAAGGATTATTCGAATAACGTGTGTTACGCAAAAAGTACGTGCTATCAGTAGGTATAATATATTGAATAAAAAATAACAAACAAAAATACAAATCTTTTAATATTAGTATAGAGAAGTTGACAAGACAAAAAAAATTGATAAACCCGCAATTAATTTTTTTAGGTGGGACTCGTATACTTTTAGGGGAATAAAGGTACATGTATTCTTTATGTACCTACAATGTACATTTATATATATTTCTTATACGTATATAAGGGTTACCTATTTTTTGAAGGAAACTAAAGAGAATGGCTAGGAAGCAAATATAAAGCACATATACATGGATTATTTACATATATGCTACTAATTTATGGTGGTCTTCTGTGAGTGAGGTGATTATTGACGCTAAACTACTTGTCAAGCGTCAAGACAGTTTCTTTCAGATACATTTAAGATTTTACTATACCTATTAGATATATTTTCTCCTTATTCCTTCTCAGAATTATGTATAATCCACAAAGCCGTTTAAGGTGTTGGGTATAATTTCTAAAAACGTAGTAAAAACAAGACAGAATATATTAACCAATTTTATCACCTATTGTGAAGAGAGAAGAGCTCTGAATTTACAACTGTGTTCTTGTTCTGCGGATTGTGAGAATACCTATACAATATTTATCACCTCTGTTGTCTTTAGTGCTGCATCGACATTCAAGTAAGGTTCAGAATTACCATGTACATGGACCCGGTTCATTTAGAGAAGACAAGAGGTAAACACAGACACTAAATCTTTCTAGAAGGGACTGCAAAGTTTTTATATTACGTGATATATCTGCATGTAATATTACCTCTTTTTTCTTAATATTATCCACTATAATTGGTCGCCAGACCAAATTAAATGCAATATTTATTATATACTAGCTGGTGACCGCGACTTCGTCCGTGTTGAACGATGAAAGGTACCCTATGTCCTTTCTGGTGTCCCAGACAACGTGTATGTAAAATTTCATGGTGATGGGTTTAGTAGTTTTTGCGTAAAAGCGTAACAAACAAACAAACTCACATTCACATTTATAATATTAGTAAGGAAAATATATCAAAAAATTTAGAATGAGTAGGTATTTTTTTATGTTAAATACGATCTCTCGTTATGAGCTTATTCAATATAGATGATAATGACTTCATTGAAGACTTAAGGCCACCAGGTGCCTTGATCGTACTGAATAGGATAAATTAATAACTAGGAAAGGAATGGGTTCTGCCATCCCTTACTAGGAAATACATACATTGTTATTTCATGGTGCCTTAAGAGTTGACAATGATATTGTAAATGTTGTATATACCTATAATTGGAACTCACATCAGACATATGACCGAACGAATGTGAACTTTTTTATTATTTTGTTGCATTTTATGTTTTCTGTTGGTGTACCTAAATAAACAAATAAATAAATAAATGGTGATCTTCTAAATGAGGGTTGATAGTTCACTCAAATGGGCTACGAAGTTTTTAACTGCGATACGCTGTCTGAAAAGTACCAAAAAAATATTACATAATTCTTCCAGTAATTGAAACATTCTAATTCTGCGATTGCGGTCCCCTCGCCTCGGGACTTGTCCCAACGCCCGTAATTACGAATACACATCCTACTAGCGCAAATAGAAACAAAACCGCATACTTTGGCACATACACGAAAAACAGAGGGATGGCGGCCCAAATTTTCGTGTACATATTTAGTTAAGGCCGGCCGGCAATACTCCGTAATGCAAAAAGAAATGTCAAGTTGTATTATCTAATGTTTAATTTTAAAAAACTTTTTTTACTGATTTTAAGGGGCCTGCGTCTCTGTCTCTTTTAAAAACATATAAAATGATTTAAAATAATATGATATTTTTATAGGTTATATAAGTATTAACGATTGATGAAGGCTTCGAAGGCAATTAAGGCGCTTGGAGTCTTCAGTGGCTACTTGACCGTCTGGGCACGCCGCTTACCGGAATGAGTATATCTCGATGTTTCAACAGATTCTTAATTTTCCAATCGCTACCCCTTTGGGCGGGAGCATAGGAAATTCAAGCTAAAACAATGTTAGGTTAACATTTATTTAAATATTGAAGTTTGGGTGATACGAAAAGAAATGCACAGTTGTCTAAACTTGAATAATTTATAAATTTTTCTTTTTCAATTTTTTTGGTCTAGCCATAAATGAGTAGTAATGAGACAGTGTAGTAGTATTTTTAGTAATGAGACAGTGTAGTAGTATTTTTAGTAATGAGACAGTGTTATATTCTACTAAAAATAAAATGAGATAATCTATCCACAAAATATTTGGGTCGTAAATTATATTAAATCATTTATAAACTTTATTTGTAATGTTTAAAATAACAAATGATAATACCTAAATGAAATACGACGTAACTTTTCACTACTTTGTCTGCCAAATGTTATATAAAGGTTTCCACAACTCTTGTTTTATGTTAAAAATTCACGTTATTGGCATAAATTGCTATAAATTTCCCTTTATTTATATTCTTTGGCGTGCTACCAACAGCTCGGTGACTTATTAATGTGAGTTTCAATTTTAAATACTTCCTCCATAAAAGTTAAATTTAAAAATAAAATAGTGGTAAAATATTGGTCAAATATATTGTCAAAATATAAAATTTGACTAATACTTTTTTATAATCGAAAAGAACGGATTTTCGCAAAAGAACGGATTGCAAAGAACCGGATAATAGGAAACTAACAACGAATTTTGCAATCTTCCAATTTCAATTCGTTCTTTTCGACTATACTGCGACATACGAGTATATATTATCTTTATAGATAAAAATGAATCCCTAAATGTGTTGCTAAGCGCAAAACTCGAGAACGGCTAGACTGATTTAATTCTGTCTTTACTCATGGATAGAGGGATAATCAGGGAAGGTTTTTACGTTAAAAAAAATGCACCCCAGGCGAAGCCGGGAGCGGCTCGCTAGTATACTATATATGTTTGTACAACTTCTTGAAAGTTAATGTTAAATCTTGTCCTTAGGCTATATAAGTAAGTATGCATTGTTTTATATTAAATATTTAATATACATAATAATATGTAGATTATAGTCTAAGACCTTATGGTGTTAAATGAGATAGATAGGTACTCTATCAGTTAAAAAATATTTAACATATTTTTATTAATGACATCATAATTCGAGTTCTTGCATAAGATCTTAAAAAAGCATTTTAAAAAGTTATCAAAAACAATAATACCTATGTTTTATAAAACTAAAATAAAATCAAAAGATTTTTATTATTATTTTTCGTTTAGCTGAGTCCTTACAAACCATATTGTTAGGACTTACTGATATCCATGCTAATATTAAGAATACTGAAGTAATTCTATTTGTGTATTTCACTTTTTCAAATCTAAATAACAGAAAAAAAAATCTTGATGATTTTTGTAATAGAAAAATTCATTCTATTCAATGTAATCAAAGACGCAAACAAATGCTATACAAACTCAAATAAGTAGAATTTTATAATCGTAAATCATGACAAGGCACTTATCTTGTAATGACTCAATTTAGTAGGTAGATACTTATAATCCATTTGCTTAAAATATCAAAACACAAAGAACGACAAAAAGGTTACTCCAAACCTATGTTAATATTTAAAATCACAGTAAACAAATAAAAACTTACCCAGTTCAAGTGTTGCTCAAACAGTTCATTTCACTTTTAAATCTGAGCGAGGAATCCCTAACTCGACAACATGCGGTATTTACGTAACGGTAGGCGGCAAGCACCGGTGGTGGCTAAGGAATCTGTAATCAGTGTACAAATATACACAATTGGATGCTCAGTGCTCACCTAACAGCGGCCGTGGCAGACTTGCGACTGAGTGTCGCAGATAATAAACTGTAAAAAGTATCAATAATATATCAAAAATTCAAGGAATTTAAGGAATGTATATACATTTCAAACATGATACTAAATTGGTCAAAATATGGTTATTAAAATAAATACATGCGCCGTTTATAACAATAATACTTTTTATATACCGAATGTCTTTCATGTGTAACGAGCAGACAACAAAAGCGTATATTAGCAGAGACAGGCCGACGTCCTTATCCTGTGTATAGATTTACACATAGATTTACACATTTTTCTGATTTTGGGCAGAAAAATGTGCAAATTATTGGAAAGATCTCGAAGATACAATGGCATGTTGCAAGCTATTTGTACCTGTTTTAAAACCGCGCCATGGTTGAAAAATCTCCTCATAATAAAAAAAATAACCTCTCAGACTAGCGACCAATGCGATAAATTGTGAATTCGTGTCAACTACACTAAATTCTAGATAAAATTTTCTGGCTAATTTACGTCACGATAATCCTAACCGTTCTGACTTAACCTTAGATTAATCTTAGGCTACCTCAGACGCAAAGAAGAAGTAATAACAGTAAAAGGGATTCGACATAACTTGCGACATTGCAGTCGCTCGTCTGAAAGTAATAGTCAAAAAATTTTTAGACTTCTGCCACAAAGTGGGAACCGGGTCGATCAGGATAAATAAAAATTAAAAAAGGAAGACGAATGAGAAATGATAGAACAAATTTGATGAACAAGGTCCCTTGCTTACGCAAGGGGTAACTGTGATTTCCCCCCCCACTAAATAAGCAACATGTAACTTAAGTATCATGTAAATCAGAATGAATATATGGCCCCACGGGGGTGGTGTAACCCCCGGGGGATACAATAAAAAAAAAAAAAAAGTCGCTGGTCTGTACACCCGATAAATTTTAATATTTAACAAGGAACAAGGAATTATTTATTCACTCTATAGGTAACCTTCGCTAGTGGTACAAACTAAATGCGAGGAAACTAAACGGAACAACCAACGGACCGGTAATAAGTTTTGGTATTTTACAACATCATAGGATACGTAAACAATGGAATAATTAACGAACTCCCTCGAATTGTGGTGCTCATATAGAAGTAGACAATTAAATAATTTGGTAAATCTGTGACTCAGTTAATTGATTCATTATCGGCCACCCTTTGCTCTACGAAGGGATCTCATTATTTTAACCAGATAATCGTTTCGTAGTTTGTAAATATTTTCTATTTTAGACTGGATGAAACATTTTATAAATCAACTAGCTAGTGCCCGCGACTTCGTCTGCGTTGAAACAAAAAATGAGTAATATCACGCCTGATCTTTATCCCTGTTACGACGGTGGTGGCGCTACCACGGCGACAGTAGCGCCGTTTTTTTATTATATTATATTTTTCGAGGATCCCTCGGTAATCTAACATTTTCCAGGATAAAAAGTTTGCTATAATATGTTAATACAGGTAAAAAACTATCTGTGTGACAAATTTCATCCAGTAGTTTTTACTTGAAAGAGTATCAAACATCCATACATAGATGCATAGGTACATTTATCCCTTCTCACAAACTTTCGCTTTTATAATATTTGTAGGATTATCATATTTGTTAATGTAAGGGCCTCTTTCACAAACTACATGTAAAGTGTTGATTAGTTACTTTTAGAAATCATTTTCTGTTATATTGAATTATGCACTCGGTTTACTGCATCATTCGATGGCCGATTTTTTAAAATTATTTTCTATTTAATGTTTGGGACGTTTACCGTACAAACAAAGGTATATCAGCTCCATTATCCCCGGTTACCGGTGACTTTAAATGACAGTTTGGCCTACATGACGTTTGTGAAAGAGGCGCTAAGACTCTTTAAGCAAGTTGTTCGTCTAACTACAATAAGAAGTGAAGTTTCTTGTGCTATTCGTAGTTAGGCGTTGCAGTGGGCGTTGTAAGTGTTCTGCCGCCCTAGTGAGGATAACATGGGGCAGGGGAAAGGGACATATTATAAATAGTATAAACGAAAATACAATAGTTCATATCCCGTAGAGTCAAATAACATTAATTGTTTAAATATTATCTATTAGTAACACAAGTAACTTCTCATCCATCGATGTTCTCCCCAATCTCCCCAAATATTTCTGCTATAAATAAAATCATAACAAATATTATGGACAACCCTATCGAGTCACGTGCGAGTTAAATGATCTGTAACAGGAAGCAATAAACCTATTGTTTACAGTATTTTGTTGCCGTTTATCATTATTTATAATATTCTATGGGGTGATAATGTCATGGCAAGATATATTAGTCGTATTAACTCCACTGTGGTTGAAACATCACAAATAGCATAGAATATATATACTTGCACAAAAAATGCCTACACAACCAGAAAGAGTTTAGGTCAATAGAAATGTTTGTTGGCTCAATATTACACGAAGGCGTCATATCTAATCTATATATTCATCTGAGGAAGACATTTTATGTAACGTAAATAATTTACAACAAACGCACATTAAACTTACTAATAAACGTACAAAATTATATTTTTTGATGACCCAAATTTCATTTCATCCAAATTCATATTTTAAAGTAACAAACATCCATTACACACATTCTCACAATCTTTCGCATTTATAATACTTATTACTGAGATTTAATTAAACAGTATTTATGTATTTTAAATGCATCCTCGTTCACATACATTATGTAGTTTTAGTTACGTATGGTAAAATAAGCCGAGTTGTCGGCCATTTTGGGTAATTGATACCCGTTCTCCATAACCGCAACCCGATACAGCAACGAAGGGTTTAAAGCAGCTATTCTATAATGATGGCCAATAGGAGCGCGTTTCAACATTGTACTTTATACCTTTTGAAACCGGAGACATTTCAAAACATGTGTGCTGTGCACATATTTATTTCATACAAAGCTATTTTGTATTACCTACATGGTCCTACTACTACTTTGTATTACAGAATTACCTATATACATACAAATTATATGTGATCCATATATGATTGTAGCATTAAACATATATGATTTGATTTTTTTTGTCCATTGATGGTAGATGCTTACAGTCACCGCAGAATGTCCATGCTGGAAATAGGCCTTCCCATAATTTTCCAATATTTTCACCAATATTTCCAAAATTTCACCGAATCAGCCTAGTTTCACTGTCGACCTGCAGCTCTTTTCAGGCCGCCTGACCGCACCTTGTGGGTTGATTGATAGCCTATGACCTATGCTATAATACGCTTGGTAGTCCGTGGCCATTCGAGAACCTTCCTACCCAGCGACCGTCGGCTCTTCATACTATGTGCCAAATGCCACTTCGACTTACTGATCCGCTGGGCTATGTCGGTAACTTCCGTACGTTCACTGTTCTCCTCATTTCTGATTCGTCGTTGCACTGCAACCCACGTCAAAATGAGACATATCTTTGAGGAATGACTAAAACACAATATTCAATGAATTTTCTCGTGAGAAATAAATACAAAAGCGATGACGGCTTCCCCGTGTAATAAAAACACCGGCACGAACATATCCTAGGGGAGGCCTAGACTAAAACAATGACTTATATAAAGGGGTCTCACAACCAATCAGCGAATGCCAGAACCTCTAGAGTACTTTGTTCTAATAGCACCCGAGCTGGATTAGTTTTTAAGTACTACTAAACACTGCTTCTCGCGAGGAAGGGTTAAAAATGGAAGCCATCTTGGAAATTAAAATGAAACTATTATGGAGATTGCTTCTGTTTTGTTATACTTCATAGAAAAAACTTTTATAAAAGTAAAGTATTAAATGAATTTTAAAATTTCATATTTATTCAAACACAGTAATTTTAATATTACTCAAATTCCAAATTTAATCTTAATTAAATGTAAGTTCAAATCAAAAAATGCTCACTCCAAAGAAAAGACTAATATCTTATTTTGCTTATACTTAGTCATAAATACACAAAAGATTTTTGTAACTTAATTGTATCGATTTAAATAGTTTTTTAAAATATTTGTGTGTAGATATTAATATATAAAACTTATGTATAGCTTTTTATATTTTGTTCAAATATTGCTTTGACATCGTGGAAAACCTAATTATTATAAATGCAATAAAAATATGAAAATAATGTTTACATACGATTAAAATAAATACTCTTTTTGTGACACATTTTTTTTATTATGGAGATCAAAATTATTTAAAGCAGGTATTTGTTATTTGTTGTACGAAAAATAATGCGTTTTACCGGAGTTATTTGAACTGAGCCCTTAATAAGATTGGGTAATTAAGATTAGACCAACAAGAGCCATGAAACAACTCCATTAGGACGCATAGCTAACCTTAAACTGTTTATAAATTTAATTAGAAATTATTGCACATAACCTAAACCTACTGGAGGAAATTATATTTACCAGCAGGTACGAGTTTTTACACCATATCAATCTAAATTGTACTTTAAATCAAAAATGGTCGTTGGAGCAGATTAAGCTCAGTTTAAGCTTAAGCGTAGCTAGCTCTACATGTAATTCCGTGAATCTGTTATGCGTTTTTAAATATAAGGGTAACGAATCCTTAAATCACAATCTTTTCGGACATGTTAACATGTCGGCGACCATGTTTTTCATAATACTATGTAAGCCACAGATTAAAATGTGTATGCGTGGGTAAAACTGGCGAGTTACAAAGCCTTTCCGAAAACAGAGAAGGATTTTAGGGATTTGAACGTTCACAAAACGCTACAGACAAAACCTTCAGTTTTTAATTACATTATCAGCTTGTTATTTTTATAACACTACATTTACGTCATTTTAAAATATTTTCGGGCATTGAACTTTTCTCCAAAAGAATACAAAAATCAAAAATAAATAAAAATTTAAAGAGAAACGTCAGAAAGTAGAAACATCATATTATGCAAATCATCTAAGCAACAAATATCTGTAAAAAAAACTAAATATGTTTATTTTAAAAATATTTGTCGCCTACCAGGATGTGTAAAATATTATTGTGTCAGTAAGATGTTATGGATATATTTTTAGTTTTTTTTTCCTAGTTTTAGTAAATAATTCGTAGCAAAAATTTTAACAAATAAACTTTCCTGAAATTGGGAAGACGATAAAAGTGTGCATGCCGTGTCTTGGGATGACACGAAATGAAAAGAATCCTACATTTTGCTAAAATTTAATTAAGTGAATTAAGACTACATATTAAATCTAATTTCGAACAATGAAAGAGGAAAGCGGGTGGTCTATATTCCTAAAGGAATATCTCATTACGGATAAGTACTTACCTATTTATAAAAAAAGCGTTTCATTGCGAAATTATGTGGTGTTTACGTAGAACAAAGAAAAAATTCACGAGCACGACGCTCACATCACAAGCCCCCGACCTCTATAACAAGCCTCCGGCTATGGCATATTATTTCTGAGCGCCTATCGTCAAGTTTCCCATCTGACCTCCCTCAAACATTATTAGTTGAACATGCCAACGGAACGTCAATATGGAACTCGAACGTTCAGGCAACAGTTGTTTTATTTCATTTCCCCCCCTTAAGTGCTGGACCCTTCTCCTTCGAATTTGTGGTTGTCACGCGAAAACTGGCCCGAAAAAAGGATTCCAATATGTGTGATGTAATTTACGACGTAACGGTGTGTTCTGCATACAATGAGCGTCTTACATAAGGATGTGTAATCGTTTGTAAAATTATTACGAATTGTAGGTAGAACTTATTCAAATATATATTTTTTTAATTTTATTTTTTATGTCAACTTCGACAGACAGGCTGACGGTCCACTTGACGGTATGTAGCCACCTACAGTTGCCTATAACACAAGCATCGCAACAGGGGTTGCAAGTGCGCTACCAACTATAGTAGAAATAAGGATAAGGGACTAGAAATAGATAGGGAAATGGGCTCTGACATCCATTACTCATTCACCGAAACACAACAGCACACATGCTGTTGTTTCACGGTAACTTCTGTAAGGGGGTGGTTGTGATAAGCTGTTTAATTTTTTTTTAAAGCAGCCAAAAAATATTTAAATTTAATTCTAAAAAGTCTAAAAAGTATCCATCGCATAGCATATTTGCAAGATTATCTCGTTAGATGCGTTCTCCAGCGACTGAAATTATAAAAACTAAACCAACATGACTATCTACACCCTTAATCTACTGCAAATATTGAACTACCTGAACCCTTTATCCTAACAGGATCTGTACCACTTTTCATCCCTCTAGTTGCATCTCAAAACTTATACGTTGGTTTGGGGCGGTTCCCTAGTTTGCTGTGCCTATTGAATTTGTTCTGAAAACGTTTTTTGTTTAACAGCAAGAGGGTCGAAGTTGTTATTGCAAACCAATATGTAAATACTGTAGCTTTCACTGCTACACAACTGTTGCCAGAACGCCTCCAGCGAAAACGCATTCGGTTATTATATCCATACGTTCGCTAATTTGACCGAATTTACTTAATGCCTTACAATTTACACGCTGGCCCGGCATTGAATACGATTTAATGTTGTGGATTTTTTTCATAAAACATGTGCTGCTGTTGTGAACGAATTTTAAATAACAATACCTTGGCCGCACGCCAGTATAAAAAATGAAACACACCTGACATACTGAACGCTCCGTGGGTGATTTGCAAATGTGTAGTTTTTGTTGTAATAAGTGGTTCCTTTGTGTTTCTAGGCTTCTTTATATTCCGTTCCTAATATAACCTTCTCTATTGAAGTATTTGTACTTGCGTTGCGTTTGAACTTTTCTAGTATTTTTCCTTTCTTTCAATAAATCTACATAAAAGTTACAACTTGCATACTTTCTTTCACACTTTAATATGAAGCAAAATTTATTGGACATACTGCGTTTTGCAGTCGTTTGTTCATACCATTTGAAGGCATTCCACCCCTTTACAGAATACCGTGAAATAACAGCATTTGTGCTGTCATGCTTAGATCAATGAGTAAGGGATGCCAAAGATCATTTCCCTATCCCTTATCCAAATCGTACTATGGTCGGCAGCGCACTTGCAGCAACTGTGGCACTGCTTGTGTTATCGGCGACGGTTGCCATCTACCATCAAGTGGAGCCTGTCTCACGACCCTAACATAAAAAAAGCAAAATCTTTAAGTAAACTGTTACAAATGGCAGCGAAGACGAAGTAAAGGCAACTTTACAGAGAACTAGTGGCATATTTCTTTTTACAAGTTTTAAAAACTTCCACAAAGAAAGATCGAGACGAAAAAAACGAGCAGCCAAAGCAAACATTGCGATTAAGATCGTTGTGTTCAAGAATAAATTTGTCGTCAGCCGTTTTCCCTGTTTGATCGAGAGATTAAAAAACTCTGTAGACCGTGGGGCAGATGGTGCATAAACTTAAAGCTTCACAAGTCGACATTAGATTCAAGATTATATGAGCCGTGAGTTCTAATAATAATGTGCACTAAATACAAATCTTTTTATACTATTTCTTATAAATTAGAACACACATAGATTTAGTAGTGGCTTTGGGCAGCCCGTCTAGCGACAGTGACCACCCCCTTACAGAAGAACATTGTGAAATATAGGTATAAGTAAATAATGAATAACTAAAAGTTTTGATAAGTACTCCTCGCTTTTAAAAAAAATATACGTCGGTAACTTCGTATTTATTTTCGCTCTACTGAAAACCATTTCACGTTTCACTGCCGCTTAAACACGTACGAAATTTTACAATAACGATAAATGACTTATGCTAAAATGGATTGTCAATAAGTTATATATAGGTACTTATACTCGTAACGACGTGAATTTGGTTTTCATTTTACATATTCCATGTCATTACACTGTCATTATATTAAAAGCTTTTTTGTCATAAATAAGATTCTCCCTTTTCAAATCTTATTTATTCCTTACCTCTTTCTCTCTCTCTCCTCTGTTACATTATTAACATTAAGTTATTCTAGCTAATCTGGACAATTCCGTATAAGTAAAATAAAAGCATTTTTTTTGTTTTTATATATAACCTTCAATCATTGTTAAAACGATTTTTCTAACTGTTAATAAACCTTTTTTTGTATATACTAAAAGTAATTAGACAAAATAAAGATAAAACAACAAAATATTATATTTATAATGAACTAGCGGCCTGTTCCCGGCTTCGCACGGATGCAAAATATATACCAAAACCTTCCTCGAGAACCACTCTATCCATTGGTGAAAACAGCATGACAATCGGTGCAGTATTTTTTGAGTTTATCGCGAACAGACAGACAGACGCGGCGGAGGAACTTTGTTTTAAAATATGTAGTGATTTGTGGTCTTCTATTAGTTCTGCTTGTGCTTTCCATACTACTTTCAAAATATAGTATATTTTGAATATATATAGGTATTAATTTAAAACAAGATGCAATTTTTTATGATTTTGAATGCATTTTTTTATGCAAATCAGTTCAATGGTTACGAAGTTTCATTCACAATATTAGAAGAGACCTTATCTTTTTTTTTCTGATTAATTTTCTCAGACCGATAAGTACCTGTGGCCGAGACCTAAGAAAATGAGTAATAAGAACCCACTTTTACGTTCAAAAAACCATTGATACCTTATTAACGGGTTGCGTTTCATTTGATTCCACATCTAATACATGCCGACACCGTAAACCACATCAAAGGGTATGAATTAGCATGAGTGAGCACGTTTGAGGGATAATAAAGTGGTGGTAGTTGTCGACTAGAGTACCTTAGGGGCTAATTTTGCTTGGCGAGTAATGATTACGAGCCTTACGCCCCGTCTGCCGGGTATCCCAATATGCAAATGATTTTGGCCTTTAGCGTACCGAGGTGCGGTCGCTTCTGTACAATATTTCAATAAAATAACATGTTTGATACATAAACACTATATGAGTTCTTACAATGTGGAGAGTTATGGCTCTCATCTCGGTTATTTCGGGTAAAATTTGTAAGTTAAAACCCTGTCCAAATTGAATCCCTTTTTAGGAAATTCGCTTTATGAATATAATGATAAATATTATAGTGTAGGACAAAGAGAAATTTTAATGCTTTAAAATCTTTAATACTAAACCTTCCTCGATAAATGGACTATTTAACACAAAAATAATTTTTCAGTTCGAACCAGAGTTCCTGAGATTAACGCGTTCAACCAAACAAACAAACTCTTCAACTTTATAATATTAGTAAGTATAGATAGTGGTTATTTAATTTTAAACATAACTTTTTTTTATTTATTTACTAACAGAGCATTTACTTTATTTTTATAATGTTAATATCAATAGATGGTAGGTGGTTACTATCGCCTATATTACAAGCAACGCCACAGGTGCTGCAAGTGGGCTGCCGACCATAGTAGGATTATGGATAAGAGGTTGAGCTCTATACTGTATACAATTTATATACTTACTGTCTCTTTTTAGGACAAGGTTTTAGTCAACCACGCAAGCTTTTGGCATTGTCAGCACATAACATATCTTCAAATATTTCTACTTTTCTCGAAAAGGCACCTTTCTTCATTTTTGCTAATCACCAATTGAACATGATTTCCTATTAATTCACATGAAATTTAATGGGAATTTTGTGAATTCACCGCGGAGAAAGTCGACAATGAATAAATTGATGCCTCAACTATCCAATATTACATAAAACTTTTAAATTATTAAATTATTAAAATTATGTTAATATTTACTAAATGAAAAATTAAGTGATTAACAGTTAAGTCATAGAACAACAATGAAACAGATTTATGATCAGCGGTAAATACACCTTTTACAGAGATTAACTTAGACGAAAACGCTCCATTTAGGCAATTAAGCTTTTGTTAATAAACGCTCTTTGAGAGCCAACAAAAGGGTGACAAATAATTCGTTTATGTTAGCTCTAACTAAAGCACGGATTTACTAAAGAAGCTAGAAGAAGATTAATATGACTGTTTGTTTCGTTATACGCATTTTCTAAACAATTCTTTTACGAATTAACTGCCTTAGTAAAGCCAAGAATGTAACTGAAATATAATAGGTAAATAATATAATATTTTATGCTACTTTCTCTGACTGGAACAGTTATTTATTCATCAAAATACTTTGTGAAACTAGAAAATGAAATTAATTCATACAGATGTCTTGTAAATAGATTGTTATCGACGGGGCAGATTTTAAGCCTCTCAGAAAACACTATTTGACCTTACCTTATTTTTTTTTGTATTGGGTTTTTTTTATATTACAATTTCCCTACCTTTTGTCACTAATTTCCGCCAAAAAGCTTAAGCTTGAGAAGATTTGCTACACTGATTTTTGTTTGGTGGTATAACATTTAATAATGTGAAGTCAGAATTATTCCTTTAATCTTATGGTATTTGTAAAAAACCGGGTAATTTTCAAATAAAATACCTCTATCGTTTTCTTGTGTACCTTTGACGTTGAATTATCATAAAAATGCTACTATAAAAAAATAAGTCTGTGCTGGTGAAGTATCAACTTAAAAAGTTAATTTAAAAACTTAAGTAAAGTTAAGTTAAGTAATTTTTACTAACAAAACCAAGCGTATTTATACGAGTATATTAGTTTTTTCAACAAAATATTAATAAGAATTTTTAACTTAATAAGAAATTTGGTTATAATATTTTCTGATGAAACCCACGTGTAACCCAACAGAATGAAATACGTTATTAGTTGTAATATAAACGATTCTTATCTTAATTGACTGTGCTCCAGTAGAATGAAAAACGTAATAACACACAATTTTACATGAAAACACAATTTTCGTCGCCACAGGCGTGGCAGTTGCTGTGATTTAAGTGACCATTTTACATTTACAGCTTTTGTCACGCTTTCATTTAATAAATTGAGACATTTCGCTGCGTAATGTACGCTAATTTTATATGTATTTCAACTTTTATGGGTTCCGATAGTGGAAGCTGTTGAATACTTCCATTTGTTTACTTATCGATGGTTAAGCAGTTTCTGCTCATGATTCATTACTAATGATTTGGGTCTTTGCCTTTCTATTAATAAGGGGAAAATGTCTTAATTACTAAACTAAATTTATCGTGAAATTCGGCTCGGGCAACGTTCGGGAAGCTCGGAGATATTTTCTCGTCCAAAATTCTACAGTGCCTTAAAACAAAAGTTTTTTGGCCAATGTGTGTTCTCAGTGATGACACATGGCGCTGAAACGTATGAGCCTTGTAAGAGAGCTCAACTTCGCTCAACGTGATATGGAGATATGGAGATCGAATCAGAAATGAGATCAAACTCCGTTTGAGGATAATTTAGTAATTTGTATTTATTGATTACTTCGATTTTCCATTATTAATTTTTAATTTAAAACTTTATAACTTAAAAAATTATAAGTAAATTTAAATAAAAAAAAAAAGAAACATAAAAAATTGTTTCAATTTTCTACAATTCAAGTACAGTCGGCTTGATGTAAATCAATGCTGCGCACTGCGAATTCATGTGTCAACTTCTTTGTTTAGCAGTTCAAATACAGGATGAAATAAAATAAAGCCCATTGGGAACGGCTACGGACCGTGAAATTGGCAAAAAACTTCGAAATCCATCACGAATCAAATGACACTTTGAAATTGTAAAGCTAACTGAAGAGCGAATTGGATGGCCCGGGAAAACAATTAACGAGAACAGGCGACGCGAAAAATTGGAATAATCAACGGATACAACGTTGAATATTGTATAACACTTATCAATGCCACATTACCTTGCCTCAAAATCGTGCCTGACTAATACGGAATGCATTGTCTGCTTGACTGTACGAATCTGACAATTTTCCAATTACTTGATTTTTACTGTCCATTATATTAGTTGTATTAATAGGGTACATTGCGTTTTTTAGTCCTAACCACCACCTGACAAAAGATAGTCGCAAAGTAAATCCCTTTTAGCATTTTTCAAATTAAAACTTGTCAAATTTCTACTCCTTGCCATTCAATCGTTAAAATTCACAATGTTTTTACTGCTTGGTTGAAAATTTCGTGACAGTCTGACTAGTAACGTCAAATGTATGGTATACAGGGTAGGCTTTTATGCCGCGCGCATAAAAGAAAATAGGTCACAAATACGTAATTGCCATGCAACACTGCAACATAGTCTGAAACGCTTTTTTACGAGAGAGACTCCAAGTATCATTGGGTCTGTGTCGCCACGTTTGACGGAGCCATTCGCCTCATTCAACGTGTAAGTAACATGTATTTCGTTTCAAGAGTTTAAACGAAGTATCTATAGTCCCTTTTCAATTTTATAAGTTACCTAACTTATGAGTCTTTGCCGGTGACTTATGAGTTATATTGTAGGGTTCAAGTATAACAATATATATTTTAATCAAAGTTCTGTTGTATTACACTGAACCTGAAAACATAACAAGGAAAGTTATTTTTACATCAATATAAATTTTTCACCAAGGCATTTCTGAGCGAGCGATGAAGACCTTCAGCAATGAAGAGGAAAACTTTATCTATCTATAAAAATCTATACCTATATAATATCTATACCTAAAATCGTAAAGGAGCCGTGTCTGTACATAAAATATTTAAAAAAAAATGTACACGTCCATAATGTTATATAGGTGAAAAAATTGTTTTTATTGTGCATATTATAAAAGAGTTTTTAAAACGTTTGGCCGAAAAAGAAAATATTTTTCCTATTCAGAAGAAAAATAAATGGTTATTTGTAGTTATGGGTATACACAAGTATGTCTCTGATGTCGTTACCTTCAGAATAACAAATAATATAATATTAAAATAGTATTACTTAATATTCTTATCACGATACTCATAAAAAGCAAAAGAAAAAGTAGCTCGTTTTGAATCCATTTTTAAAACAGAACCCATGAAATGTGTATTTGGTAGTTTAATCTGTTTCTAATGCATTATTGAAATCCAGTACACGTTTGATAAGATATTCGACCTATAGAAAACTCGTAAAGTGAAGTCTGTTTAATATTAAAAATAATTGATTGCTGAAATAAAAAAAGGTCTTTTACATATTTAAATTTATGGTCTTGACTTAAACCGCAGTGCTTTTAGAAATTTCTATTCTTATTCAACAGATATATACTACTTATTAGTATTACACAGATATAAAAAGTGAATAATTTCAGATCCGATCTGATTTGGCGATCCCAT
Source organism: Synanthedon formicaeformis (assembly GCA_945859745.1). Classification (NCBI taxonomy): domain Eukaryota; kingdom Metazoa; phylum Arthropoda; class Insecta; order Lepidoptera; family Sesiidae; genus Synanthedon; species Synanthedon formicaeformis. The sequence goes on along the minus strand of OX243967.1, from coordinate 4,917,527 downwards.
CATCACACAAATCCTATGTGTGATTGTGATGTGTGATTTTTCTAAGATATCTGTAAGTGGGTTTGTTCATAACAGATCCGTCAATTTCATCCTTGTCAATCTAGATATATATTTTTTTTGTACCTTTTTTTTTCAAACATACTTATTAGAAGTTTTTTAAATATATATTTTTCTAATAATACCACTGATTTAGAAACGGTCAATTAATTATTTACAATTATTAGGGCCTCTTTCACCGTCATCAAGTAGGCTAACCGTCATTTAAAGTCACCGGTCACCGGGGATAATTGAGCTGATATACCTTTGTTTGTACGGTAAAAGTCCCAAACATTAAGAAGAAAATAATCATAAAAAATCGCCTATCAAAGATGCACTAATCCGGGTGCATAATTTAATAAAACATAAAATTATTTCTAAAAGTAAATAATCAACACTTGTAGTTGGTGAAAGAGTTATTAACTTTATAAAAAAAAGTTAAAATTAAAATTGCCACATTTGTTATCAGCTTTTGTGATAATATTTTATGTTGGTTTTATTGTCGGCAACGCACTTACAGCACCTGTGGTTTTGCGTGTGTTATAGGCGATGGTAGCCATCTACCATCAAGTGGACCGTCAGCCTGTCTGTTTACTTTAACATAGAGAAACAATGTAGCAATAACATCAAATGGCAATATCACGCAGTCAATAATAATCTTAATTTAAAATACACGACGTGATTAACATTTTACAGGACAAAGTTACCGATAGCTTTCGTTGAAAGCCAGGAAATTGAGCATAACGCGCCCATTAATATTTCAACAACTTCCTACTGTTTAACGGGGAAAATGCGGTTGGGCGAGGACAGTTTTTGTTTCTTTGCTGTTAGGGTTCATTTTCTATTATTTGCTCGGTACACGGAGAAAACCAATGTAAAGATATAGATGCGATAGATGTATATTGTATGCGCATACCGAAACGCATCTCCGAGCGCTCCCCAAAGTTAAACTCTGGAAATTTTAATACATTCTGTCTGGGGTGCTTGTTTTAAGCGCAGTTTACATGCGACGATTTTCAGTGGGGGTATTGTAATATTTTGTTGTAAAATAATATGATTTTACAAAAATGTGTTATCATCGGACTAAAAGGCTCAGTTGTCCGACGTTCTATATTATCGGAATACTGAGATGAAAAAGTCTCATCAGTCCGATCATAGGACTAAGTAATCGGACTACTGATACTAGGCTAATGCAGAGTGGACACTGTCAGTGCTCTCACCTTGACGAGCCCATTGGATGAGTGGTTGGGGCGCTTACCTTAACGCTCTGTTCTAGGTTCGTTTCACGTCAGCGTCAACTTTGAAAATAATTTTACAAAGGTGGCTCTGGCCTGAATCTGAGTAGCCATTTGGGCAGACCGTCTGGCGACCCCTTACAGATACAGTAAGTAAGGGATTCTTGATCCCATTACCCCATCCCCTTTCAATCCCTTATCCTTAATACTAATATAGTCATCAGCGCACTTGCAGCACCTGTGGTGTTTCTTGTGTACTGTTTCACAGTCAGTGTATGCCTGTGGTTCGAGCAGCGACTGCTCGACTGCACGGTGAAATTTCACCCCCCTGTCGACCTCCCGAAGCAGTCACAACTGCTCGGCGGTCCTGTGTATGTGTGTACGTATAAAGGTACGATTCCGCGGGATGCGGCAGATGGCAGCGGCAGACTGCGACGGAATGTGCCGCGACGACAGACGGCATTACTTTGTAGTAATCACTTGTATGAGACCTACTTCGACATACGACTGCAATTGCCGCGTGACAGGGCGTCTGCCGCGTCCCGCGGAATTGCACCTTGAGACTGTAGTCGCAGCTTGAGACTATGCAGTCGTAGCTTGAAGCAGCCGGTCCTGACTGCTTCAAACTGCCCGTGTATTGCCGGCCTTATTGTCATCATATTATGATTTATGTCAAGGTTTATATCTCTATATTTTTCTATACATAAATCATAATGAAGGACCTATTAAGATTTGTATTTACAGTTGAAATAAGGTTGGATCCTTTTATAAACCTTCAATTGTGTTTAGAGTCTTGTTAAGAAGAAAAAAAGATTCATTGGTTTCAGAATAGAATTCAATACTAAAGGTATAATGGAATTACTAAAGGCTGTGTGGGCGAAGAAATAAGCTGAAACTTAAAGTAACTTTGACTACAATACGAGTGTTCCTTGACATTTTCAAACGCTATTAAGAAATTACTCCTGTTTATAATCTTAATATTATATTATTCTAATAATATTTGGATGTTTACGTAACAAAACAAAATAAAGTAACTCAAAACTCAAAATAATTCGCTTACCCCGCGTAATTTTGTAAATTATATACTAAAACCATCCTCAAGAACCACTCTATCCATTGGTGAAAACAGCATCAGAATTGGTGCAGTAGTTTTTGAGTTTATCGCGAACAGACAGACAGACAGACAGACGCGGCGTAGGACTTTGTTTTATAATATTATGTAGTGACGTGTAAATATCTAGCTTAGAGAAAATAGTATTGCTCATAAAAACAAAAGAATTTCGCTTTTTATCTACAAACTAATTTAAATAATTATTAATTTAACTCTGACCGACTTAGTAAATGCTGCGATGATATTAAATTTCCATGTTTTTATGTAAGCCTTTAATAATAACATTTGAAGTGTAGCACAAAACATAATTCCCTTTATGAACTGATATAGCCCAAATCTAAAATTAAAATCTATTTCTCTGCCCGCTTTTCGAAGCTTCCATTTCGATGTTAGAGTTTTCGTACCTTGTTTTTTCAAGAGAGGGCTTTGATTCACCACATGAAACGAAAAATACGGCGTATGATATGCAAATTAATGTTATTGTTTAATTAATGGTAACATCTGTAAAGGGTGCATTAACATATGCCGAAATGTGATATTTAAATTGCAAATATTTTTGCTTGTCGACGTTCTTCATGTGAATTGCAATGTTTATTTAAAAGGGGAAAAATTCAACTTCAAAATGCAATTTTTACTAGTCAAATTGCAAATCACGTTATGATAGAACTTAAAATGTAATTATCCAGTCATTTGAATTGCATATGTTCGGAGGTGGTATGGTGCTTCTCAAATAAAGTGAGCAGGAATGTAGTATTGTAACCAAATAGCGCGGTGAGAGAGGCACGTTCGTTGCGCGCAGATAGACTAAAGGCACTGGCACTGACTCTCATGGAAAACAACGAACGGTTTTATTGAATCGCCGCGTCGCACGTACCTACCCTCACCTTCTTAAAAATATCACACATTAAATTCATAAGAAATATAAAGCTACCTACACAATTAAAATAATAGCGTAAATTTACCAAGTAGGTACCTAATTAAATACAAAAGGTAAACTAACCAAAAACCAATAATGAGCACGTCGCTAACATGAATGTTTGTAATGAATAAACTCAAAAACTACTGGACAGATTTTGAAAATACTTTCACCTGTAGAATGCTATATTGTGGGCGAGTAACATAGGATTTATTTTATAAAGTTACGCGGGCGAAGTCGCGTGCAAGAGCATACAAAATAAATATACAGTAACTGACTTTTGCCCCCTTTGCTCATATATTTTTGTGAGACATGACTTTTTATATATAATTAATCCCTCTACAACAGTACTCTATTCTCACTCACAGTAACCATTTTTTTTTTTACTTTAATCTCACTGTTCGCGTCTAGCTGATTCTCCGTTAACTTCTAAACCAACCAATATGATATGGTTTTTAATAATTTAAAAACGATCAATGGGGAAGTTTTGTGTACACATTTTGCTAAAAAAAATTGTATACCTATAAAATTGAAAAAAAAAATTAAAACGGAGGCTAGTATTAAATTAAATAATCTGAAATTATATCTTGTTTATTTCTTAAGTGAATAACATCTTTATTTGGTCTAGTATTAAAATATAATACCTACATCTTGGAAGTAACATATTTTGACATTTTTCGTCAAAAATCAAATTAAGATTCTATTAAAGTCGACGGATTATTGAAATATTGATTCAACTTGTTTTTTATTATATATAAATTATAAAATAAGTAATTAAAGTGTAATTAAAGTGGTAGTTTAAAGCAAACATTGAAAGTTCTTAAATGCCAAGCAACTACAAGGAAGTCAATTAGGAGAGGAGTCAAGTTTAATTATAAACTGAATGAACAAGTTCTGAGGACAATCGGAAACTTGGATCATACTGCCGCTATCAGAATAACTGTGGGAAACTATACTATTTTTATCTATAAATATAATAGCTATAACTTATTCTACGAATATATTTATTGGCAGAATTCGAAGGGGAAATATTTTCTGTTCAGAATTTATAATTCACTATTTCTCAGTAAGAATATTATGAAAATTATTAGAAGGGAAGGGTGTGCAAGAATAGATTCAAGCTTTGGATATAAAGTAGGTGTGAAGTTTATTTACTCATCTGAATTATAAAATTACTAACTAGCTGTTACCAGCGGCATTTATATTTACAAAAACTTTATATAAAAAAAATTGCATTTGTACAAAATTGAAAAAAATTGAAGCCGAAGCCACTAGTATTAAATATTAATTAAATAAGAAGAATCATCTCATGGAGCCCTTTCTACAAAAAATTTCATTCATACAAAAAATTTATGACGTCATAACTGTAAAATGTACCAGGTGGCGGATATTCACCTAAGGGCCTCTTTCACAAACTACATGTAAAGTGTTGATTAGTTACTTTTAGAAATCATTTTCTGTTATATTGAATTATGCACTCGGTTTACTGAATCATTCGATAGCCGATTTTTTTTATTATTTTCTATTTAATGTTTGGGACGTTTACCGTACAAACAAAGGTGTATCAGCTCCATTATCCCCTGTTACCGGTGACTTTAAATGACAGTTTGGCCTACTTGACGTTTGTGAAAGAGGCGCTAAGTCTAATGCTTACTAAGACTCCTACTAAGCTTTCCTGAAAAAAAATTCTCCATACACGATCTTTCCCACAGAACTAGAACCAGTTCTTTTAGCATGAAATCAAGTTAAACCGTTATACTGAAATTCATTACTGGATATGATTTTTAAAACACTTAAGCAAAATTGCGTGTAAGTAACCTCATTCAATCGTAATAACCAAACAGAAAAATCATTAAACCAAACATGTACTTTATATGTATCTCTCCTTCATCTCGCTGTTTAAATAAAGTCGCCGACGTATGGTGATTGTGTCTCGAGTTCCCGTGACAGATATAGAAACATTTTTTAACCGCCTCAAGCCTTACAAAGCAATTTACTTGAGTAAACAATCTGTATTCCGTCCGGGTTTGAACATCTTGCGACTTGTGTCTTTACCATGAACATCTACTGCAGGATCTTTAACTGGAGTTATGTTTCAATGGTTTTAGAATTCAAATCTATGGGATTATACAAATAATAAACAGGTAACTCAATTTGTTATTTGTTTTATTATTGACACACACACACTGTAAGTGTTGAGTGATTGTAAATAACTTTCAAAAATATAAAGAAATATCGTTATGAAACTACTTCAAGACACTTTAAAATAAGACTGTAACAAGAAATTTCTTTTCAAAAGATACTTTTCCAACTAAACCTTTCAAGTCGTTTTCTATTTTCTATGATATATAGTTGGAGTGACAGATTGTCACAACGAGTGCAGTTTTCTGAATGGTTTCACATTCGCTGTTGTCTCGTAGCAAAAGTGTGTTTCAAAATCGGAATATATTCTCTTTAAAAGCACCATAAAACTAGAAGGAAAATTTTATTCATGTAGTGTGTGTTCTTTGTAATAAAAAGGCCAAATGTACGAGTATTCAAGAAGAAAAAACTTTAATAATACAAAGTAGCGGTGGCATTCACTTGACATTGCGTAACTATGCTTTTTATCTTGTTTTTAAATGTTTTATATATAGATACTATTTACTTTTATCAACAGTTTATATACCTCAACACTTCATAGTAACAGATTGGAATATCGCTCTAGCCCTTGCGAGCTAATGTGCTCAATGCGAGTTTGTATTGATTTTTAACATTTAACATTTGTACTCGAATTTATTGTTTTTATTATAGAAAAAAGTATAATGCGTTTTGAAAAAAAAAAACACAAGTTTGTCACGTGAATATGAATAAGTGAATATTATTACATTTTATTTAGAGTTTTTGAGTCACCATAAAATTCAGTGGTTTCAAGAGAATTTTACCAACCCAAATTACACATATTAATTTCAATATATCGCTGCTTAAAAACTAAAGGGCCATAAAACAAAAAAATCCAAAAAGATTTATGGTTGTTTTATTAATGTTATTGTTTAATTAATGATTTTTTATATATTCAAAAGTAACTTATATGCTTATATCTCTTCTAGTACTCAGTTTATTATAAAAGTACTTAAAACATTTAACGCTACTTAAAAATACCCTTCTAACGATGTATAATATGCATATATTTGATATATATCTAATAAGAAAAAAATAGACAAAAATAATTTAATTTTTTTCGATTAGCTCTCCTGTAAAAAGTGTAATTTTGATTTGTGCCCCTTTAGTTTTTAAGCAGCGATATGTAAACCATAATTGATTTTCATAAGTTATCTTTAAAATTACGGGAGTCCTCGCATACACTTGTCTAAAGTGGTTGATGAATAATTTGACTGTCCACAAAAATTGCACGATAATAATTAATGTCCTTGTCAAGTATGTCAAACTGAGCAAATGAAGCATTACGACGTACCGTTGTGTGCCACGCATCGAGTAACGGTCGTCGATCATTTATGGTCTCAGAGCACCTCGTACTACGAGTCTTCTGATTGAGCGCGTGAAATTTTATTCATTAAAGTAATATACGATGCACCGCAATAAGATGATAAGATTTCACTGTGCTGTTACCGTTTGTTAGGTGTGTGGTCTTTCATATTATTTCGTTACTTAATAAATGTAACAAGGGGTACTTTCATAAGAGGTACTATTGTTTTGCTACGTGTTTGAATCTATGTGACCTGGTAACTTACTCTCAAATAATGACAAAATAAAAATATATAAATATCAAGTTACACTGAGTATGATAAAACTAAAATAAAATACAAAAGATTTACCAAGTATGCAAAGAGCAGGGCACTGAGTATCTTTCTACCTAGATCTAACATGTTATAGAACTATATTTCTGAAAACAAAGTCACTTACTCCATCACCAACCCTTACAGATTTATTATTAATATTGATAAGAATCTAGAATTTAAGTTTAATGGGTCAAACTTGATATTGAATTAAATAAAAATAATAATAATACTTAACTTTATACATATTTATAACATATATACAGTCCAAAGTACGCAATACATTAAATGGGAGGATTGAAAGATTAAAATACTGTTATGAAGTCGACCGTTATTCTAAAGGTAGATTTTCACTGCAAAAGTTGTAAGCACCTGAACAAACTGCCGCTTGAACGACGTCGCATTGTGCTCCCGAAAACATCAGGACCATTGTGTAGGATTTGGGTCGAGCATTCTAGCCTTAAACACTTATTCCATTTTAGCATTTACGAAAAAATGGAATATTCATATTTTAACTAGATACACCCTTCAAAGGCAAAATACACGTACAAATATACCGAGAAACATGAAAGTGTGGTTTATTAATGTAGTATATTAAATTCTGTACTAAGAACTTGAGTAAAACAAAGTTGCGTATACATATATACGCGAGTCTAACTCAAATTAAAATATTGTACCTTTAAACCAAGTTTAATATTCCCTTTAAGATAAATATTAATTTAAGCTATACAGAAAAAATATTATTATAGACTTTGTTTCGTCTTAACTACTTTAAGTAATAATCATTTATTAAAATTTTGCTCACGTTGTCTAGGATAAAAAGACATAGGGTGGCTTTCATCTAGAAAATAGTACTAGCATACCCCTGACAACATGTATGCAAAATTTTATTATGATCGTTTTATCGGTTTTGGAGTCCATAGAGAACATACACAATAATTTTTATTAATAAATTTTAATATCATTTACCAAAAAGAAATTGTTTATTAACAAAGGAGAAACGCTTCTTAAACTGTATTGTGAATCTGTACAATGATTTTTGTTAAAGAAAACGCGAACAACGAATGTTTGAGAAGCTATATCTTTAAAAATTCATAGCTCATTCTTGCTTTCGGCATTGTAAGAAAATGACTTCTTTCAGCTCTCTTTTTCAAATCTTCCCTGGCGGTGTTTGCAAAGTATGTGTTTTTAAAGTCTATATAGACTGCAGAATTATATAAAAACCTCTATGTTCGCTGTTATATTGTATTAATATCTCATTGTTCCACTACTCCTCTTATTATAATGAGCATGATGATTAGTGTAATTAAAATGTTCACAATTGGAATAAAGTAGTTCGAAGGTGGATTTCTAGCAAAATTAACTATTTCAAAGTTGTTTTTTTTTAGAAGAGGTAATATTAGGGAATTTTTTTATCTTACCTGAAAAATGAAAACATTTTGCATTTCCATACGTCTGTTATGTTTTTTATACGACACCCCCGAAACCCAGAAAATTCGTATGGCAGAAGGGGTGGTCCCTTTGCAGAAGTCACAGCAAATATGCTTGTGACCATAATGGTCTAATCGTACTGTGGTCAGCAGTGGACCCTAGTACCTTTGGTATTTCATCAAGTCATCTATCATCTATCAATCTGATCCACCAAAGGAACTATCAGCTTGCCTGCTCTGCTCTCTCTTAAAATATTCTACTAAAAGTGCCAAGAACGACTGTCATTCGTCGTTCAGACCGTTAATTAAACGCCTAGTCATGAAGTGCACAGTAGAGATAACGAGACCGCGTTGAAGGTCACCTATGAGGTAGATCAACTCATGGACTGTTACGTGTATGAGTATGCCGGGAAAGCGGTGATGACGTAGGAATGGCGGCGTGTGGTGCGACGTGCCATTCAAGATAAACCACAACCAGTATGGCAAAGAGATTCGACCAAGAAGAAATTCCTTTTTCAATTTTAAATATTATAGTTTTTTAACGTTCAACCAGTGCGTTCTCGTATACGTCTAATTGAGCGTCTGTTCCACGCGTTTGCAGATAATTGAATTATCTTGGAGCGATTCTGAGGCTCGTATCCTCGTTCTGTGGTTAACATCTATCTCTTGTGAAGCTTCGACGTGTTTTTCTTTTGTTTTTCATTACTTTGTTAACTAAGTGGCGGTTTTATCTTAATATGACTTGATTACAAGATAATTTTAATAGTTTTACTGTTCAGGCATATTTCATTATGTTTTTACGTAAGCTCTAAAGCAAAATTTTCGTAGCTTGTAATATTCATTTTGTTTTATCTAAGTAATGGTTCTGTTGTAGTTAAGTAAATAAAACACTAAACAGAAAACCGAAAACAGATCGTCTTATTAGTTTCAGTATAGTTAGTAGGTACCGTGAGGGTCCTACGGCTCATGTACCTACTGTGAGGGTAAATATAATATTTTGTAAAGGCACAATAATAGAGTCACGTAATAACTCAGTAGTTAACACGGTTATCTGTCGCTAAGTTGAAATTCCCTTATGAATGTGTGCGTTAACGAAGTTGAAGACAAAACGTGCTTTGAAGATAAACTTCTACCATCATTAATGAGATTGTTTTCGAAATATGTTCGTTCGTGTTTGATACTTGACATAACTCGCGGTTTCATTCCCGAAGAGCGTACCTATATATTATTAGTATCAAGAATTTGATTTGACATTATCCAGAACACATTGACTTTCGCAAGTCTCCCCAAAATGAATTACAATAACCAGAATCCCGTACTTCGGAATGGTGCAGAAATTCAGAATTAATAGACAGTTATAGAACTCTTAAAAATATAGTCTACTCTTTACCTACTTACCTGTTATACACGTTTTTGATAAAGGTACCTGAACGTACTTTCTATGCAAGCAAGACTTGCGAAACTTACTCAAAAACATAAATACAACATCTGTTTATGTATTATAAAATCCACTACTGATCCAATGTAGGTAATAATATAAAAAAAGATTTAATTACGGTAACCACATATCACCAACTACATAGACAGGGCCTATGTGCCTATTTATTTTTACATAAAAAGTTTTATAAGACAATGAAATCGCGAGTCTCACTGCCTAGCAGATATGACATTTCATTGTATTAAAAAAAACTTTCAGTCATAGGACTGCACTTTAGAAGTGAAAAATACACCATCTCTTAACATCTTCACAAACTATTAACGAAGTTTAGGTTATTATGAACCAAGAAGTACCTACTAATTCTGATAGGTGGCGCTTATTTCATACAATTAAACGTGACTGAGGGTGTCACGTGAATTCACTGTTTTTCGCCATACTAAAAGTGACCAACGTGCCTAAAAAGTTTTCACTTCAAATACACAACAAGAATGTTCGTTTTCATCAAAAGATCACATTGTAAATTGAGTTATATCCACGTATGGATTAAAACAAAATTGTTAGCTTCAACTTTGATATAGAAATTGATGGACATAGACGGACATACATGTTATTTTATTGAACATTGGGTTTATTCTGAGTGCTCTCAGAATCTAGGGAACCGTTCGTTTGCCCGTCAAAGCGGTACTGGACGCCACTGACTTTGGATCACATGAGTGGTTCTTTTAGTTGTACTGATTCGGAATGAAAAATGGAAGTTCATTCACATATGTTAACATGTCAAAGTATCTTTGATCATCAGCCCGTCAATTATTAACTACTGCTTTCGAAATCAAGGTATCCAACTGGATTATGAAAACTGCATGAATATTGAAAATTCTAGGACACTTTTGTTTACCTACTTATGTTTTCACCTATAAAAAAATACCTGAACATTGAAAATATTCACATATTTTTATATGTATTCACGTATTGAATTCACACACCTACACCTACGCTCGTTTAACGTCTTTCCATTAGTAAAAACCGCATTAAAATTCGTAGCGTAGTTCAAAAAATCTAAGCGTACGTACAATACAGAGCGACTGTTTTATACTATGTAAAGATTAAAATTACACTTGTGACTTACACAAAATACTGTTGGTAGTGTTAATCACGAGTACAAACTCGCTTGTGTAAACTTATCACTGTGTAAACTAATGAACAAATTAAGTAATAACTGGACAACGAAAATCAATGTCAGGAGAAATAATTTTCCCGGCAGTCAGAGGTGATTTTACATTCTGCTCCTCTGGGAAATTCGTGAAAAGTTCTGTTTTATTTCCCAACTGGCAACGCCAATGCTTCACGATCCAATGTATTCAAGGTGCAACAATACCTTCATAGAATTCATGTGTATATTTGTGCAGAAACAATGCAGATATCTGAAACGAAGTCCCCATTTTTATACTGGCCATACTCTAACCATGCTTTGTGTGCTTTTCTGGCGATATAACTTGTTAAGGGCAGGCTTTGAAAATTTTGTTGAGCTCGCTATTTTTTCGTGCCTTTCGTCGCATAAAAATTACTCTGATACTCGTAGATTCACTGATATGTTGACCAATTAAAAAAACTTGCTCGTTTGATGCTCTTTCTATTATTGAAAACTGCATGAAAATACGTCAGTATATTTTGATATCGTCGCGAACATAAGCACATACCGACAGACGGACTCAGAGGGGGAATTTGTTTTATCTAATGTGTACGGATAAGGATACTAAGTCACTTTCACCTACAGCATCATTGAACAATTTATTACTTTAAAAAATCACAAAAATTAAAACTCAATACTGAGTAAAACTAAATTTCAAAAAAATATAATTAAAACGATCATCAAAAATTAGCGCCTCAGAGAATTTCGCTCCGCGGGGCACGCACTAATATTGTGCTCATGCATTGTCTCAAAAAGTCGTTGGAAAAAATTTCATTAGGCAGCGACAACAGAAAAACAACGATCCTTTGTCCCATATATTGACTGAGATTGATCGTCAGGCGGCATGTGCTAAACGAGTTGCACGACGAAATAAAAGCAAATGTTCTCAACCCCTGTCGACATCCGTCACCAATCGTTTTATTGAACTCCGCTGCGACCATATTAACTTTTGGTGACACGCTCGAGTGTCATACTTCATGCTACTTACAAAGTTTATTTATTTGTATCAAACATCGGGCACAAGTAGATATATATCTAACATACTCAAAGAAAGTTTTACTTTGTCAAGCAAGCCATGTAATTTCATGTAAATTATTATAATATTAATAATAACATCTCTTTATTTTTTACTCTATTTTTATTTAAAGATAGGTAAACAAGCCGGCACTACTTATTAGTTGCTTATTGAATCAACAACGTCTTAGGGGTTGCAAATACACTGAACTTGACAGAATAAAATATAAGAAGAGATAGGAGAATGGGTTCTGGCACCTCCTTCTCACAAAATAGCACACGCGATCTTTGTATGCGATATTATATCATGATAAAGGCTACGAGACATACTGATGGAACATTTGATGGGAGGTGCCTATATTAGGGGTGGTAGGTGACTCACCCTAATAAGATTTAAGAGTAACAGATAAATTGGGATAGAGGAACATAGACAATGTTGGATAGCGTTCTGATCCTCTGTGATTGCCGTTTTAATTCGGACCGAATGTTACTCAGCAACTATTAAAACGTATGTTGTGTTTTGTGAATGATAGGTGAGTACAGTTTTTTAAAGAAAGTTAATACGCTGTTTTAGTAAATAAAAGGTTTTTTAACTAGTTCTCAAAGCGTCATTAAAAAATAAACACAAAAACAACTTAAAGTATGATTTACTTTTAAATAATTTTCTTTTTGTTTTTAACGTGCTAGTCTTCTATTAATTTGCTAAAAACCGACCTCTTTATTTAACCATTAAAACGTTATGATTATTAATAAGATATTAATAAAAATATTAAAACGCTATCTGGAGTAATAAACTTTACAATTGCGCCATTCTTTGAGCTTAAAATAAAAAAAAGGTGAAGATATTTTCATTGCCAATCCTTTCAGTTACCAAAGAGTTATAAGTTCAGGTTTCCGCCGAATTCCGAACCCTATTTATTTCAAATGATGTCATTATATTCTTAGCTTTCTTCTAAGATAACAAGCATTGTTGAAAGTCTCTTGAGCTTCCGACCCTTTCTCACTTTGACAAGTCACCCGTGAAGATTGCTTAGATCCCCAGTGACTGCCCTTAACTTGAAACAGCCTTATCGCTGAGATAGGATTAATTGCGGAAATACCGTAGATAACGACAAAGTTATAACTACCAGGCTTTGTGCTCGCGTATCGTAAAATTCAGTACTAATAAGGCCTCATAAAATTTTACGCAATATTGAAGTTTTGGGTACTCATAAATGTTTAGCGCTTCGGAATTACGATAATATGTTTTATCTGCTCCAACAACTGTGTATCATATATAGTGAATAATCTAAATCAGTAACAATTATTACAAGTCACTTGATTTACCAATCATCAATACTAATAATAAATCTGTAAGGGTTGGTGATGGAGTAAGTTACTTTGTTTTCAGAGATATAGTGTTTATAGGCTCTATACATGATACTGAAACTAAATTGACCATTTTTAGAATTTTTTTCTGTATGTATGTATGTATGTATGTATGTATGTATGTATGTATGTATGTATGTATGTATGTATGTATGTATGTATGTATGTATGTATGTATGTATGTATGTATGTATGTATGTATGTATGTATGTATGTATGTATGTATGTATGTATGTATGTATGTATGTATGTATGTATGTATGTATGTATGTATGTATGTATGTATGTATGTATGTATGTATGTATGTATGTATGTATGTATGTATGTATGTATGTATGTATGTATGTATGTATGTATGTATGTATGTATGTATGTATGTATGTATGTATGTATGTATGTATGTATGTATGTATGTATGTATGTATGTATGTATGTATGTATGTATGTATGTATGTATGTATGTATGTATGTATGTATGTATGTATGTATGTATGTATGTATGTATGTATGTATGTATGTATGTAACTATGTATGTTCCTCCATAACTCTTAAACGAATTAACTGATTTTCTTGAAATTTGGTAGATAAACATTTAGACGTACAGGACACAGGATAGGCTACTTTTTTCTTTTTTAACGCAGACGGAGTCGCGTGCGCCAGCTAGTAATTAATAAGTATCAGTTAACATCATGTAGTACACTCGAAAACACACACAATACTGGTGAAATAATAAAAAAAAGAAAAACCCAACAAACCGTATCAAAATGTAATTTTGGTAAGGACAACTTTTGTCACAATAAAATGTCGCTGATGCGATGCAGATAAGCAAATTTATAACACTCTATTATGTTGCTTTGGGAATGAATTCTGCGGCGTCACGATGAAGTTTCTAATTAATGAAAAGGGACTCCCTTGGCGGTATTAAAACCAGTACCTCCCTAATATACTAACAGTTGCCGCTGAGTTTTATCACCCTTGTCAATGTTTTGGTTTATATTTACTTGTGGATAAAAAATATATCATAGTCATAACAACAAAAAATACTGTCCCTCCTATTATGCAAAGATCTCAGAATGACAAGATTGCAAGATGACGAGAATGCAGAATGACTAAACTCAGAATGACAAGGTCGCAGGTTGTCGAGATCGCAGAATGACTAATCATTAATATTAATAACGTATCAATTAAATCCTAAAAGTTCTTTGTAAACTTTATTTAAGAATTGCCTTCAAATATCTAATTCTATTTAAACAATTCCAATTGAAGTTTCAAATGATTCAAAACGATCACGTAATAAGACGTTTCTATATATGAAAGAATTTTTAAAATCAGACCAATAGTTTTTGAGTTTTGACCAATTCATTACAAACAAAAATACAAAAATACAAATCTTCTCTCTTTATAATATTAGTATATACTGTGCACATGTAACATTTTTAAATCAAAACTCTACGACCCGACAGTATGCAATGACTTATGAAAATTGAATTCGTTGACGTAGGTTAAAATTTAATCACACTCTAGACCTCAGTGGTGCGCTAAATTTAAATTTTGTTACATTAAGCAAGCACTCGTTCGACACGGATAATTTGTTACATTGCTTAAATACCCCAACCAGCGTTTAGCAGAATTCTATTTCGATGAAGTCTCGGAAATGACGGGGGTGAATTTGCATGGCTGATTGCCGTCCGTTGCTCAATCAAGGATATTTAACAAAATTAACTAATTGAGTGAACGCTCCACCGTCCCCTCGTCTGCTAACTTGCCAACGTTAAATTGACTCAACAACAGAAAAGCTACGTGTATCGGGGAAATTTAATAAGCGATAATAAGATGATTTTGTAGGGATCCCATGTCGTCGTGTTCAACTTATTAAATTTGTGACAGAAAGTATTTATATTTGTATAAAGTATTTTTAGTCCTGCCTTCGACCATTTTTTATACACACATCCCTTTTCTATAAGTATTAAAATCCAACGGATGGTTTAGAAGTAATTTTTAAGCGACCTTCATCGATGAAGAAAACTACTTTTATTTGATACTAGCTGGCGCCTGCGACTTCGTCCCCGTTGAATAAGAAAAAAGTAGCCTATCCTATGTCCTGTACGCCCAAATGTTTATCTACCAAGTTTCATGAAAATCAGTTAATTCGTTTAAGGGTTATGGAAGAACATACATATATACAATACCTACACTTACAGATTTATTATTAGTATTGATACAGCAAGAACGCTGATGGTATTATAACTTTATGTTTTTTTTTTTAGTTATGTAAAGGATGACACAATAACCACGGAGGTTACAAATACACAGCCGACCTTGATAGAATTATATTCTATAAGGAGGTTAGCGAAATAGGCTCTAGCATCACTTACTCAATATATGAAATACAGAAGCTCACACGTTATTAAAGGGCTTGTTACTGCCACTAGATTGTGTCTTGACACTACTAAAGTTAGTACACTTACCTACGTACTAGGTAAGTAGTTTGGTAATACTATTAGGTATCCATATTTTAACATTATCACTTGTATAGGTATTAATTTTAATCAGAAATTCCCTTAAATTTTCGTTTCTCTATGACATTGTTTCAAAACAGTCTAATTAGGTAATTGAGTTACAAATTCGCTCTTCTCAAAATGGGAATACGGAAAGTTTGTTCTTATGGAAGTAAATTCAGAAGTTAATTAATACGTTCTAATAAGTCGTATCACGTACACAATTTTGAAATATTCTTATCAACGTTATCAAATTAAAGTGATGGAATTTTGAATATAGTAGATAACAGTTGACAATCAAGCGTGTTTATCTAATCAAGTACATTACATCATGTATTTACATCAAGTACTTATAATGTTTACATTACACTTATAAGTTAACAATCAGTTTGTTTTCTGTCTTTTAGATGAATAATAGCCATTTCCAATTCTCATTGAATCCCTTAATAACTTAGGTAACGGATAAACTCTTCATGCTATTACGGTCTATGGCGCACTGGCGTCCTATCTTAATATAAATACTGCATAATCAATACTAATAATAAATCTGTAAGGGTCGGTCATGGAGTAATTTACCTTGTTTTCAGAGATATCGTGTTTATAGGCTCAATACATGATACTGAAACTAAATTGACGATTTTTAGAATTTTTTTGTGTATCTCCATAAATCTTAAATGAATTAACTGATTTTCATGAAACTTGGTAGATAAACATTTGGACGTACAGGACACAGGATAGGCTACTTTTTTTCTTTTTCAACGCGGACGAAGTCGCGGGCGCCAGCTAGTATATAATAAAATCACTTCATAAAGTGGGTCATCAACCTATTTACCGTTTAAGTAAGAGATACCGTTTTGACTACTCCTTTACAAAATACTACCAGACGGGCAGTATTAATCAATTCCACGAGAACCGATTTGCAACTTCAGAATATTAATATAAATAAAATATCTTTATTTTAAAATCTTATCTATCATATTAAAATATTGAAATATTCTTACTTTTTACTTTGTTTGAAATTAT
Organism: Synanthedon formicaeformis; assembly: GCA_945859745.1. Lineage (NCBI taxonomy): Eukaryota > Metazoa > Arthropoda > Insecta > Lepidoptera > Sesiidae > Synanthedon > Synanthedon formicaeformis. The sequence continues at coordinate 4,900,492 of OX243967.1, read as the reverse complement.
ACAGATTCGTAGAATCAACCTTCATTGAGATGGTCATCGCTAGAAAGGACGATTTAACCTCTGTTGTAAATTCAATTATTTGTCTTTACGTTCAATAAATTTATTACAAAACTATCGGAATCCGGACAATAATTTACCCTCAGATCATTTCTAAGAATCTAAGCCTCATTATTACTAGCGGTGAAGAAACGTCTTCCTTTTTGCGACGAGTCATTTGACCCTCAACAAAAAGGAGAATTCGAGATTGACCTATTGTCGGCCTAGAGTACTGAAAGATTTATATCCACCGTGAATGATTGGAATGTCAGCGGAGGTCTTATAAGACGAAGATAGCTTTCATCGAATAGGCTTATAATATCCTTTATTCCTCTCTTTTTCATTCCCAAAAAGTATTCACTAATGTAACATCCAAATATTTGTATAAACATCCATATGATGTATGTATGTTCCCTATGGACTCCAAAACCGCTGAACCGATTTTGATGAAGTTTTCAGACAATCTTCAGATTAGTCCAGCGGGTAATCTGGTGAAGTTTGGTGGCGATCGGAGGCGAACGAAGTCGCGGGCAAAACCTAGTCAATACTAATAATAAATCTGTAAGTGTAGGTATTGTTTGTATGTATATTCCTCCATAACTCTTAAACGAATTAACTGATTTTCATGGAACTTGGTAGATAAACATTTAGACGTACGGGACACAGGATAGGCTACTTTTTTCTTTTTCAACGCGGACGAAGTCACGGGCGCCAGCTAGTATTATATAGTTACCAGAACGAAGCCACATACAACAGCCAGTTGTTAAATTATTATGTATGTTGGTTCTATAGTGCATTCATTTTCATTGGCTACGTTAACTGTACATCGGACAATGTTACTTATCCCGATATCTCCACAAAGGCGAGCAGTGACGGCGTGTTGGAATTGTTTTGCGTTTATTGCATGCGCGTTGTCTAATGTTCGCTTAACGATTGCTTTTCAGTCCGTTTAGTTCTACAGTGGAGGCAAATTTAAGTTATATACAATTTCAATTAATAGCACTGAAATAATATTATTGTTATACTTCTAACATAATAATAAATCAATCCTACAAATCAATATTTCGTTCTTCATGTGTAAAATTTTGTCTGTTTTGTTCATTGGAAATAAACTATGTATTAAATACCCTACCAATTGTCTGTTGCCCACAATTTCACATGAATTTATAATAAAGTTTCATCAAAATCCGTTTAGTAATGTTTGCGTGAAAGACTAATGAACATAAAGAAATCCATACCCACAATAAACTTTTATATAAATGCGAAATTATTTTTTCGGATTTGTCGATTCTTAATTGGCTGTTTTGACAAATTGGATTACATTGGTTTCTAAGGGCCTATAACTTCATTACGCTTAGGCTAAGTAGCGACAAGACTTCTCGAACTATGTTCATCGTACTAGTAGTACATATTACCTCCCGTAGTAGTTGTTGCTCTTATAGTTCAAATGACTAACACTATTGAATTTGTTGAACTTTGTGCACACACAGTTACTAAACAAGTGTCACAAGCATCTAAGTTACCGTCTCGATAAACGCTTTGCGTTGTACGAGAGATGGGCAAGTAATAACTTATTGCTTCTCTTGTGGAAACATTATGTTTATGTTATTAACTTCATTTGGGATTATAACAAAGTTTAGAACCCATTACCTATCGTAGATGAATGTCATTTAGGTATACAAATAAATTAAAAAAAAAATATATTTTTTATTCACAATTCGACCATACCATATTCTAGTACGAGTAAGTGTATAGAGATGCTATTAGATACATTACAAGTATCCCCTTTTTTCTTTTAAGGCATATTAATTTTCTATGCAATTCCATTCAGCAGTTAAAGCGTCATTTAGTAACGAGCATTCAAACATGTTCACAAATTAAGACATATTTATTTATAGGTATAAAGTGCAGAAAAAAATTGTCACGGCTGCTAATTTGTAATAACAGCAGTGATGAAATGTATATATATTTGTAACCATTATAGAAAGTTCTGGTACAGGAAACAGTTTTATTTGTTCGCCCCAACAATGTAATGATGTTTTTTATTCTCATTTTAACGGGATTCATGTGTTGCGTTCCGATCATTGGAACACTGAATGGTAATTTCGTTCATTCATTTTCGTTCGTTTAGAATAGGGATTTCAATCTCAAATTTGTTGAGATCTCAAATCACAATTCTCAATCAATTATTTTAGTTATGTCATTGAACTTACGAGTGTTATGACACCTCTTTACGAGTGTTATGACAAAATCAAAAGACATGAAAGTTTCCAAGAATCAATACTAATAATAAATATGTAAGTGTAGCTATTGTATGTATGTATATGCCTCCATAACTTTTAAACGAATTAACTGATTTTCATGAAACTTGGTAGATAAACATTTAGACGTACAGGACACAGGATAGGCTACTTTTTTTCTTTTTCAACGTGGACGAAGTCGCAGGCACCAGCTAGTATGTAGCTTTACCATAATAATCTGTGAAAACGTTTTTATTGATATAAAATTTGATTTTTATAATAACCGAATTTTATATCAACACTTCAGGTACAATAACTCTAGCGTTAAAATTTAGTCGCTGGGTACACAGCGTTTCGCAATCATACAGACGTGTTTGTCCTGACTGATGATCAACGCACACCCAAAACTACTAAGTCTAGAAAGCTGAATTTGAAACATTATAACGTAAATATATAACAGGGAGGTTTAGTTTTCGGTAACTGGGAGGCGCCTTTCAAGAATTATTTAAATAGTTTCGGTGTTTGGATTTGCTAATCACAAATTTGGCCACATTTCTGGCAAATGTACTTAAATAATGTTTTCTTGTTTTTATGGACCTCTTTGCATCAAAATTCTAATACCCACCCCTTTTTTTGAGAGACGAGAGGCGAACACGTACACATCGAGTGTTTGACGGTTCGTACAATCAATTTGTTATTGGCAGTTGACCAAGCACGAGACGTGATACTGGACGTTTAATACGATACTTTGAAGAAAAATGTAATGTTGTCCGTATATGTGTTTTGTTGTAGTCAAATCGTCTTTTCTCTAATGTTTCCCAGTAGAACGGTACGGTTTCTTCACCGCGCTACAAAATATACACATAAATTGGACTTAAAAGCTAAAAATTTTGTAACATTCTCCTGCACCTCACAGGTGTAAGTTGAAGTATGTGGAACGTTTACACAAATTTTGTCACTAGGTTGAAGAAGTAACTACGAAAATTGCAGACACGTTTTTGCCGCATATGTATATGCGTGCACTATATTACCAAGTGTATCGCAGCACTATATCATACTATTTTAATGACTCCATTAGTGTATCAACATTCACGATAATATAAATATAGATGACAATTATGGCGGTGTTATAAATGGCTATTAAAGAGCACAATTTCAATGACTCGATCGCGTGTGTGTGTGTGTGTGTGTGTCACTCGCAGCGAGTCGCGAAAAAATGATGACGAAATTATCATCAACTTGCGGGGATTCCCCGATAATTAGAGAGCGGACATGCCCAATAGACTCGCTAAATTTAGGTAAGGTACCGCAAATGCGCTGCCGACTACATTAGGATATAACCACCAATATCAGCCAATTCTAGTGCGTTGCCGACTCCGATATAGCAGAAGCTAAATACATGGGAATCTATACTTTGACAGCCATGTAGTTGCATAACTTACATGTAAGCTTAAAAATTCTTAAAAATTGCAAGTTCATTGTAAATAATCGCTTTACATAACTGAAAAAGTAAAAGAAAATAATTTAAACGCTCACTAAGGACACTCGTCAAAGCAAATCTGTTGAATGGAAATAATGGAGCATACTCGACGGGCCAAAGCTGGGGAAAGGAGTACTTATTTTCTGTTTTTATATTTCATTATTGGCCCTCTCATCTCATATTGCACTCTATTTGGATTCATAGAGGCCGCCATAAAAGATTGAAACGTGAGAGGGGCATTTCAATGGCGTAATTGCAAGTGCACTTTTTTTAATTCAATTCCTGTCGGCTACGGCAAAGCTGGAATGCACTTCATTGATATCGCTTTAAAGTAATGTGTTTTTTAGTCCCGCTCCGTTACTAAAATATTCTAAGCCTTATTCAACAACAGTATTAAGAGGCCGTTCTACTCATTCAACGTATTAAATAAGTGCCCTACACACTACTCTCGTAATCCTTCAGTGAAAAGAAATGACATAATCCTACGATCTATGGCAATAAGCTAATGAAAAATCTTTCTTATTTATTTTCGTTTTCAATAACTTGTGACCTCTGTAAGTTACGAGTAGTAGGGCCTCTTTCACAAACTACATGTAAAGTGTAGATTAGTTACTTTTAGAAATCATTTTCTGTTATATTGAATTATGCACTCGGTTTACTGCATCATTCGATAGCCGAATTTTTATTATTATTTTCTATTTAATGTTTGGGACGTTTACCGTACAAACAAAGGTATACAGTTTGGCCTACTTGACGTTTGTGAAAGAGGCGCTTAATGTGTTTTTTTTTTTTAATTTAATTTAAACTTTGACCACGACTTTACCCAATAAGTGTGCATCACTCGTTAGGCGGTGCAGACCAGCTCTAACAAAAAAGCCATCTATTTTTTCGCGAAACTCTTGGGAAGTATGATTTTTTTTTTTTTTTTTCAGAACAATAGATTTGGAGCGGGTGGGAATAAGCCGTTCTATCGCTGATAGCTTAGATTAGATTTTTTACATATCCGGCATTGTTGTAATAGACAATATGTTGGTGGTAGTACTAAGGCATTCACTTATGATTTTGTTTTGTTATCTTTTATCTTGTGGCTTATTGTTACGTCTTATTACTGTTAGTACCTATATAAAAATGCTTTTACTTATATGTTTTAATATAATTTAATATAATGTTTTAAATATGTTAAAATGTTGTTCTATATAAGTACATTTAGTCAACTTTTGGTACTCTTTATACAAATGTCAAGATTTTTAAGCATTTGAGTATTGCCCATAACTCACTTTAGGGTATATTCTGTAGGTATTATAATTATATCTGCGTTAAAACGACTTAGCCGACTGACCATCGTATCCAACCGATAACTGCTATAGAAACAAGAAGATTAACAATTAACTAGAATTAAAACCTGAGTTATTAGTCTGCGAATATTTTTTCCGAGCAGACAGGCGAGATGAGCAATTATACGACGACGGTGGCTCGTCTTAACGCCTAATGAAATTTAGAGTATAACGAATAGAAAGCGACATCTATAGAGACGCCCCGTTTATATTTCTTAAATGAAAATATAATATGTCGGTAGGTATTTACTCCATAGATTAATTTACCTAGACATCTATGTATCGCATAACGATTATTTTGAATTTTTTTTTATGTTGTAAAATATTTTACTTACAACAAAAAATAATTTTCATACATTGTGTTCCGCAGTTTTAAACTGGACATTCCGTCTGGTTATAATAACCATAGTCTTTTAAAAAGAAACTATGTGATATAAGGGATGCAAGAGCCTATGCCCATGTTCTTAAACCTTTGTTAAGGTATCCTTAATTAAGGGTTAAGGAGGAGATAGGGAGATGGCAACATGGCCTTTATCCCATCAAGGTCAACCTACTTGCATAATCTCTTTTTATTTCTATTTTTTTTAATACAAATAGTTGTACAATGTGAAAAGGTTAAAGGTAATAAATACTCTTATTTGTTGCTTGTGTCAATAGGCCACAGTAGCCAGCTACCAAAAAAAAAAACATTAAATGGTATCAGTCTGACGACCACTTTATGGGAAGGATTCAGTGGATTTAAAATTAGTCTATTTAGGATTCAGGCGTATTCCCATTTCAGGTAATTTTGGGATTTGGTTGTAATGGACCGGAAGCATATTTTTATCCAATTTAATAATTTTAATTGTGTTTATATAGTAAAGTTTTGATGCATATTTACTATTTTTGATTACTAATTTTGATACAGAAATCCACAGGTAATCAGCTAAAAATTCTAAAAACTATTTTTTAAACTCATTAACATATTAAGTACAACGTATACATTTTTTTAACATTCAATTATACGTATAGAAGAGACACAATATGTAAAGCTTATTGTAATTGTTTACAAAAAACCATCTCCATTCAAATCCATTTCTTGGCGTCTTCGTACCGTCAGGTAGTAGGTAACTCTAGAATTCAGGAGAACGGAAAATTACCCCGAAATACAATTAAAGTGTAACGCAATTTATATTAATTTTAATCCTCCCCTGCCATATCTAGGATAATCGTCTAACATTTGGACCTTAATAACTGGCATTTATATTCATTAATGTACTTTGAGCTTACATACATTATAATTATGAAGTTAAGCTTCTTACAACAGTAATTATATATACATTCCATCACGTATGTTATGTTAAGACTTGAAAAAAAAGTTGTATTTGAAAGGATTTATAGAAAAGCAACAAATAGTTTATTTACAAGAACAAAAGTGAGTGCATGAGCACTGTCGATCATGACGGGATAAATAAATAGTAGAGGAAAAGCATCCCACGCACCAATACCCACTAATTTAAAATGTGGTTTCTGTAGTCAAATTGGCAGCCCAGTTTATGACTGCGAAAAACAAAAATCTATAAAAAATAATAATGTATTTCTAAGCCCAATACTGAATGGTTGGACGAATTCGGTTATTTAATTTTTTCAAAAATTCGTTGAATTTAGGAATTTATTTTCAAAAATTCTTTGGAAGGTTTATTTATATGAAGAGAAAAATTGAAAAAATGTCGGGATAATTGGATCCATGCGAAGTCGCTAAGTTGTATGAAATATAAAAATCAATCGTCGTGCAAAAACTCAAGAATGGCTGGATCGATTTTAATTCAGCTTTTATTTATGGAAAGAGTGATAAACGGAGAAGGCTTGTGTGTATAAGAATTGCACCATGGACGAAGCGGGTCGTTAGTAATCAATAAAAGTTTTAAATTCCTTTATAATGGTGAATGAAAATTTCTTTACATTCCCGTCATAGGGCCAAGATTCAATTAACATTTCAATGCTCAAATATTAAATGACGAATCGACTCACAAATGAATTTAGCGACCCCTCGCCGTCACTTCGGTCATCAATCACACAATATTACTCACAGACACATGCATAACCTTATATACGAATGAAGTTTGCCATAGAACAAATGAACTCCTCGCGAAATGCCACTGATCTGTTGCTTGGGGATTAAGTTTGAAATGATTTTGTTATACTGTGATTATTATCACTTCTGGGTTCCATTACCAGTTGGAAGCGAGCGTCTCTACAGGAGTAAAAGGCAACATTCATTGTTTCCTTGTCTTGTTGAACAGTAGTAACATTTCGTGTTTTATTTAATTTGATGTACCAGTGAATCTAAATTGTGATTGATGGATTCCCATACAAGCCATTATGTTTGTGTAAGCTAAATTACATTTTTACTATGGGGTGATAATTTTTGGACACAAAAATATATAGGAAACAATTTTATAATATGTACATAATTTGCTATGTCCTATATGGAGAAGAAAGCGAACTAACAGTGTACAACGTTTCGTTCAGATAGAATGTCACAGTTCTAAATCATGTAACAAATATCTACTTCTGCAAGTGATGCTTGGAGTCTAAGTCTAGGACATAAGTTAGAACATAAGTTTCACCGTACTTGACCGCAAGTTTATTGCGGCTCAACTTCTACAGAACTTTCTACACTCTGAGGATCAAATGCGAATACGTTATGATGTAATACCTATAGAACATTCTGAGTTTAGTTTTTGTGTAAAGAATACGTCAACATCCTATGTTAGGTTATGTTACCTATGTTACCTAGTGTTTACCTCGTCCTGCCTGTAATGACGTATGGTGCTAAAACATGGCCGCTCACGGAAGGACTGGCCCACAAGTTCAAAGTCACTTAGCGAGCTATGGATCTTCTTTAGTGGATAAGAAAATCTAAATTTTTCCCAAGAACAAAAATTGTCGACATAAAAAGTAATTAAAAGCAAGCAAGTAAGCAAGCACGCTGAAATGGCAATGCGCTGGTCATGTCTGACCGGTTTATTGCTGTTTCAGCTTATACAACAGTTTTACACAAAACTAGCTGGCACCCGCGACTTCGTCCGCGTTGAAAAAGAAAAAAGTAGCCTATCCTGTGTCCTGTACGTCTAAATGTTTATATACCAAGTTTCATGAAAATCAGTTAATTCGTTTAAGAGTTATGGAGGAACATACATACATACATGCATGCATACATACATACATACATACATACATACATACATACATACATACATACATACATACATACATACATACATACATACATACATACATACATACATACATACATACATACATACATACATACATACATACATACATACATACATACATACATACATACATACATACATACATACATACATACATACATACATACATACATACATACATACATACATACATACATACATACATACATACATACATACATACATACATACATACATACATACATACATACATACATACATACATACATACATACATACATACATACATACATACATACATACATACATACATACATACATACATACATACATACATACATACATACATACATACATACATACATACATACATACATACATACATACATACAGAAAAAAATTCTAAAAATCGTCAATTTAGTTTCAGTATCATGTATAGAGCCTATAAAAACGATATATCTGAAAACAAAGTAAATTACTCCATGACCAACCCTTACAGATTTATTATTAGTATTGATATTGATGATGATATAGGCATGAATCAGAGATATACTATATATGAGATAATACCTACTTAGTTAATACTAATTAGTTGAGTACAGTGCTCTATTTTAGAAAAGACAAACAAATAATTTCCATGCAAAATGTAATAATTATGTGTAGTAATTTTCTTACAATATTTATCTTACGTGTATGTAGCATTTGCACTTAATTTTCTATGAATTATTAAATGGTGAAATAGTACACAAAGAACGAATTAAATGTTATTTAATTCAAGATTAAAATAATGTAGTGAAATCAGTAGAGAGCTGCGGCGTTATCCTGTAAGAATTTCATTACGATGACAATGTTGGGAACTTCAATTTTCTTGTGAGATAACGAGCGTTGTTGAGATTGTTTCAAGCTATTCGAGGCCACTTTGACCCGTGGCCCGTAAACATCGCAAAGATTCTCATTAGAGGCAACGGAAAACTCTTATATTTACACAAACAATTTGAATTTACTTTGAACTAAACTTGTAAAACGCCAACTAACTTGTGGATTCATCTTTTTCGTTATAATGTAATACAATCTCTCACTGAACACCACCTTACCGAAGAGAACTGATTAAGTTAATGGGACTACATAAAATAGATGACTAGATGGCAGGGACATGGGCGTAGCCAGGATTGTATATAAGGGGGGGCAGACAAAGAAAATCCTAAATTACTTATACTGTTTTCATCGTTGTTTTTAATAGTATTGTGGGTAAGATTTTTTAAAGCTATATAGGGTAAGATTTTTTTCAATAGCTTAGTTTCATATTTTTGAAAAAAAAAAAAATTCTGTCATTCTATTGTTTAGTCATTCTATTGTCAAATGATTTTAAAAAATGCGATTTTCGCTATCATTTATAGTTTTTGAGTTATCATCCTAAATCTAAATGGCTTTTTTGTTTTTGTTATTTGTTAATAACAATTGCAATTTTTATTGGCAGAAAAAATGCTAAAAGCGCCTTTCTCAGAATTGCATTCCGCGTAGAATGAGCTATCGCTCATATTGTTCGAAGTCTTCTATTTTTCGCAGAAAACCCACTTCTTGCCTAGACTTGGAGATCACATCCCGTATTGTTGGATTTCACAAGCCAGCCTTCAAGCCTGTTAGTTTCTTTTCTTAGGTCTTATAAGATGCGTCGCAAGCTAAGAAGCTCGTAAAAATTACAGTTTAACAGAACAACCGCTCTTCTAGGGGGGGGGGGGGCAGCTGCCCCCCCTTGCCCGTACCTCGCTACGCCCATGGGCAGGGAGGTTGTCATTTAAAGAGAACTATGGCAGACTAAGAGGGAAGTTATGGTGCAATTTTCAATACAAATCAATTCAAAATACTCTTTATTACAAAAAAAAAAATTAAACAAATATCACTTCGTTATATTTAAACCCATTTTCTGTATTATTTAGGGCAGTAGATATTATATATATTCACTTCACCTCAATACAGCAAGAAGCGAACTCTTAAACAAATTATTTATTTCATTTATCTCATTATTTTACACTTATAAGTTAATATCATTAATGTATTTAGATTATTGTTGTCAATAATTAAGTATATATAATGAATTATTGATTTAAATTTGAATTTGAATTGAATACTTAATAAATGAAAAATGAAGCCATAGAGCTGATGATGATGTTGACGTGAACAAGTATAAGCATATATTAATTAAAGGATCTTAAACATAGAATTGATGCACATAGTACCTACATAATCAGACTAACATAACTAATCCATTATACTGCATAAACCTCATCACACACTAATTGCAACACCTATTAATTTATAGTCTCCGCAAATTGGTTTGATCGCTTCGTATTATATACGGGTATACATAGGGAGATTTGAATTACTCATATACAATACCTATGCATTGTCCAGAAAACCAATATTGGAAAAGCACTCGACTATGCGCTAACGAGATGCGAGTCTAATGAACTTGAAATCCTGTGCTTCCATTTTGTATAATGGACAGTAACATGGATATATGAACAATGTTAAAATAATTTCAATTCATTTTATTTTTATACTAGCCGATGCCCGCGATTTCGTCCACGTTCTAAATGTTATATAGCCTAAACCTTCCTCGATAAATGGACTATCCAACACAATAATTGAATATTATATTGAAATTATATTTTACTAGTGGCTTCAATTCAACCGAGTTGAAGTTTTTATATATAAAAACCTTCCCCGTCTATCCCTCTTTCCAAAAGTGAATACCAAATCAAAATTGGTGTAGCCATTTTTTAGTTTTTGCAAGACTAACTTTGTCTTTGAGCTTTTACGAGAAAACTATAGTTACAGTGACGTTTCAGGGCCATATTTTCACATATACAAGGCGTACTAATAGATAGATTTTTACATAATTCATCCAAAATTTTTTCGAAAACCATGTTGAAAGTACGGAACGATTAAAACTTTGTGTACCTATGGTAACTGTGAACATGTTAATACTAATCTGTCCATCAAGTATAAGGTAAAAAAACAGAAATTTGGAATTTTCACAAATTTCGTAGCTTATTGTTTCATCAATTGTGATGTCGCGTTGTTGATGCGCTTTTCTGTAACAGCATAAGCCCTGGAACGCGTTTGTGGGATTGAGTCGACGTTTGTAATCCGGCTTAACTGTTTGGTCACCGTTGACGAATTACCAACTGTTTATGATTTTGTCTGATTCAATTAGTTTTCAACAATGAATGCGTTCACTTTATACGAAAGGATTAAATCTCCGATGGAATTCATTTAGATATAACATACTCTGTAGTCGCTATACAACTTTTGGGTATCAAAAGATTTGATAAAATATGGCATACTTACTTAATTATACAATTTATTTGATTACTTTGTGGAAATTATTATTGTTGTAATTCGGTTTTCTGTTATATATAATTTCATTGTAAACTGTCAAAAAAAATGTAACTGTGTATCTTCAAAAAAACTCCAGAATCACATCGCCCTTTAAAGCTACTCGTATTTTATTTTCTAACTAGGTGGCGCCCGCGACTTCGTCCGCGTTGAAAAAGAAAAAAGTAGCCTATCCTGTGTCCAAATGTGCGTCTAAATGTTTATCTACCAAGTTTCATGAAAATCAGTTAATTCGTTTAAGAGTTATGGAGGAACATACATACATACACACATACATACATACATACATACATACATACATACATACATACATACATACATACATACATACATACATACATACATACATACATACATACATACATACATACATACATACATACATACATACATACATACATACATACATACATACATACATACATACATACATACATACATACATACATACATACATACATACATACATACATACATACATACATACATACATACATACGGAAAAAAATTCTAAAATATGGCCAATTTAGTTTCAGTATCATGTATAGAGCCTATAAACTTGATATCTCTGAAAACAAAGTAACTTACTCCATGACCAACCCTTACAGATTTATTATTAGTATTGATAAAGCGCCACAAGTAAACACTAGATAACTTTTGACACCGAATGTCTGAAATTCAGTTCCCATGCACTTTTAATAGTGTGGGTCTTAAGGCGATTATGCTAATTTTTTATATACTTTATGAAATTATTATGAAAATACTACATTAGAGAAAATTTAGAAGTAAAAGTTACCACTGTTTCAACAGTTTTATATGTAGCTAATTTACACCAGCTATGACTTTTAAAGGCATTAATTTAAAAAATCATACTAATAGATATCACACCCTCTCGATGAACGGTTATTGAAATGCGACATATTACCAAACGCCAATAAAAAGAGAATGCTACATACAATGGAGCATTCTTAATCAAATATCCAGTCAAATTACGAAGGTTTATTTGGTTATTAAAAAAAATATGTAACATAAATCTAGGTAGATATATTATTTGGAATGTACTGTTCACAAAATGAAAATTTCTCTTGTGTATTTTGGACGCTGTATATTTTTACACAGGTCCAGTAAAATCCTGAAAGGTATGAACAAATTAAACCCAAGTTTTACGTGGGGCGCAAACGTAACCGGACGCTGGACCGACTAATTTGACACGTTCTACGCTCGGAGCAACATTTGCAACCTGGATATGAACACCAACTACGAACCAACTGACCGTACAACTACCTCCAATTTCTAGTGACAAAATTATTGTATGCAATTTGAACTCTTTATTAGACTTGCATGGCAATTAGAGTACAAATTAAAAACTAAAGAGAATATAAAGCTCGATGTAGACATTTTAAGAAAATATCGCTCTCTGGTAAATAAAATAGTCTTATTTAGTTGGTCAGCAAAATAGCCATCCTACTGTATGGTCGGTTGCACGAACTAGCAGCACTAGTGGCGTTGCTTTAATCTTAATCCATCTTAGAATTATCATATTCTTAGAATTTCTTTTAATAAAATGCTAAAGAGTTTTCATTTTTGTTTGAAGACGCTAATCTCTGGAACTAGCATGCGGATTTGAAAACTTCTTTTTGCATATAGGACAAGACTAACGCTCTTAGTACGTGGCACCGATGCGCCGGTGTCAAAATCGGAAATTGGCACCAATGACGGGCGTAGAAAGATACGAAAATGCCTACTTACCAGTGATATGTCCAACCAACCAATGATGAGAACACTTTACAATAACAGAATACGCCAATAAGAAATAAAAATAAGTATTAAGATGGCAATGAAAACAAATTATTTTTAGTAACTAGATGTGCAAATTAGAGGACCATTTTTTGTCACTAGGAGTATGGTAAGGGCGCATCCTCTTGTTTAACATATCACTGGCATTTCTTAACACAATTCTTCACTCAGTTCATCACGAAGGGTTCTTAGGGTTGGGGTGAAGGGTCAAAGAGGAAGACAAAAAAATGCTAAACCAAAATAAAGTTGATCATTATTACTCGTGAGATTACATTGCCACTAGTTTATTTATTTACGAAATCCGAATTTGAAAGCATTTAAATGTGACCCCCGCTCAAGGCGTATGACATTTTAATGGGTCCAAATTAGCATATGAGCGGGTCATCTTAGGATTACTTACGTGTTAATGGTATCTTAGATGTTAATATCTCATGAAAGGGTAAGCTTGTAGTAAATGTATGTCTGTCTCGGGTGTGCTCTTCGTTAGAGCATTTAAATTGGCGTTTAAGTTTAATTCATTTATGAACAACTAATACATATTGTAACTGCTAATATTACATTGTGAAATTTGTTGTACTTATACTAGCTGGTGCCCACGACTTGTCCGCATTGAAAAATAAAAAATAACACAGAAAATATCCTGATATCTTTATAGCTGTAACGACGGTGGCGGTGCCACAGTGCCAATTTAAATTTAACTAATAACCATTTTAGTTAAAATTAAAACTAAATCTCTCCTTAAAAACATGTAGTAATATGTGTTTGTCCGTGTTTTGATTTTTTAAATTATATTCCGTCATGACAAAAACCGCCATTTAAAATCATAAATATATTACAAAAATAAAATTATTAATAAATATTGATAAATAAAAAGTCGTAAGTACACAACGAACGCTTGTATTCAAAACCATAAAAAGCGGAGATGAGATAGATATTTTATGTTGTGTTTTATATTCTTACAAAAGGAAAATATCATTTTTATATTTCACATAAACACTCGACAGCTTCTTTAACCTCGTCGTATCTTAATTCAATTTTTCCACAAAACGATTACCGTACCAAAAGTTAATATTATTCAGTTGACATAATGAAAAAGAAATAAAAATGAATTGAAATTAAAAAAAGATTTACCTTTTCTCGATCATCTACAAATATTGCACACAAATATAACCAAAATTTATATTTACTGAGAAAATATATTACAAAGAAAACACACTCGACTATATTCCAAGAAAGAATATTACTTATATAAGTAAATGCTTTATTTCATTTAATTTAGTTAGATCAACGAAAGTAGATGTGAATTAAATTTTATTTTATGAAGGAATTTAGACAACTTCAAAACATCATTTTCTGCTACATTTTCTTTCACTTTAAAACAAAAATATTGAATTTTTATTACAGTTCGTAACCATTTACGAAAATCGTGCTCATAATAAATAACTATTTTAATACAATTTACATAAAAGAAACCTCAAAATAGATAAGGTAAACCCTTTTGTAGATTCTGGGTTCATTCAACTCCGTTACCTATGTGATGCCGACCCATAAAGGGTTAAAGAAAAGGAATATACGGAAAAAGAAACTCTATACAATAATAATTTTCTCATAGGTACAGACAACGAGAGCTATTGTGTGTTTCATGATAAAATATTGTAACAAGAAAATGTAATTTTATATTTATATTAAGGTACTTTCTCACATAAATACTTAAATCCTAACTGCTAAAATCCCGTTATTGCTCTAGTACCATTGATTAGTGCCATCAAAGGAGTTAGTGAAACATTTAAGTAAAACGCTATTACCATTAATGGTATTACTAATGAAACTGGCTACTTTAAATGAAGGGCTTCAAATAAACTCCGATATCACAATACACGGTTACCGTTTGATGTAAAATACTATTGATCCCGTGTACCTTTATTTACCTTGACCCTGCTTAGAAATAAGAAAAATAGAAATAAGTATAAAAGTATAGATAGAATAGGACAGACAGGCGGGTATCCCTACCCGCAATGGTATAAATGAGTGATGGATAAAAGAAAGATAAAGTATGAAGAATGCAAGTGCGAGAGGAAAGTGAGCGAGAACTGGTATGAATGTGAAATTTGTAGACATAGGCTTCAGCGCATGATGCTGGAGGGGTTCATGTTTTTAAAAAAAAAAAAAAAAAAAAAAAAAAAAAATACACGGTTACCTATAGCTGCAAATATTCCATGTACAATTATATTACCTAATGACCGATAATGGTGTTATATTCTAGTCAAAAGAATACAACATTTTAGCATGTAATGGTTTAGGGTCTCCATAAACCACTGTAGGATTTATAGACTTCAGTTGTGGGGATCTGCCAGTAAAACCAATGTAGCAAAAATACAAAGAGCTGAAAACTAAACGCTAAATCAGATTACAAATTCAGCCTGAATAACTAGAAACTCAGAGCTTGATGAGTGCCTGAGTATGCCTAGAGTCAAACAGAAAATCTCATCTTGCGGCAAAAAATACAACGATAGGCTAATATACCACCCTTACGGCGAAACGCTCGACAACGGGCCTTGGAGGTTTGGCGCGCGAGGCTGGAGGAGCCTCGTGGTATGCGCCAACGTATAGTCGGAGCAATTCTGCCGAACTTCGAAGCATGGATAGGCAGGAAATTCGGTTGTGTCACCTACAGATTGACTCAGATACTAACCGGGCACGGCTGCTTCGGTGAGTATCTGAATCGAATCGGGCGGGAAAGGACGGCACAATGCCACCATTGCGCTTCTGACCGGGACTCCGCCCAGCATACGCTGGAGGACTGCCCTGCTTGGGCGTCCGAGCGTCGAGTTCTGGTCGATCAGATCGGGCGTGATCTGTCCCCGCCGGCAATAGTCGCGGCTATGCTGGTTAGTGAGGATGGCTGGAGGGCCGCGGTCTCCTTCTGTGAGGCAGTAATGCTCCAGAAGGAGGCCGCCGAGCGGGATCGAGAGAGGGCCGATCCCGCTCGGAGGAGGCGGCGCCGAGGTGTCGGCAATAGAAGCCGATAACTCGAGTGCTGCCTACGGGTCGCGGGCGACGTATCATGGGGAAATGCGACGTCATATCAGTCGGCCCGGGACCGAAGAATATCCCGAGCGGTCGGGGTGCTGGCGGGTGTTAAGGCATCCCTGGGAGGTGCCCTTCCGTAAAATGGGGGGCATAGCGGGGGAGAGCCCTGGTGCGCTAATGCGAGCCCAAGATCCTTCTGCTGCTGTGGAAGACCGCCGCTAGGTTTTAGTGGGTATAACTCCCTCACTAGGGGGAGGGGAGTCCCACATAACCACACCGTCCCCCCAGACGGTGTGTGTATGCGTAACGCATTCCCTAGTGACAAAAAAAAAAAAAAAAAGGCTAATATACCACCCAAATGAGCTAGCCGTACAGCTGACACTACCCCATACAATGAATCGTATATAAAGCGCAAAATACCCACATTCGACAACCTGGCCTAATTGTTGCCGCGGCCGCTGGCAACAAGAGGCTTTTTTCAATGGATATATGTCTCCTCAAAACGAATGTAACCAGCACATCGCTGCTTAAAAACTAAAAGGCCACAAATCAAAATTACACTTTTTACTCGTACAGGAGAGCTAATCGAAAAAAATTAAATTATTCTTTGTCTATTTTTTTTTTCTTATTAGATATATATATCAAATATATGCATATTATACATCGTTAGAAGCGTATCTTTAAGTAGCATTAAATGTTTTAAGAACTTTTATAATAAACTGAATACTAGAAGAGATATAAGCATATAAGTTACTTTTGAATATATAAAAAATGATCAAAATATCCTAAATATGGAATAAAACAACCATAAGTATTTTTGAAACGTACAATATGAAGGATTGTGATTGTATTTTTGCAATAAAAACTTTTTGGATTTTTTGTTTTATGGTCCTTAAAAGGAGCGACATGAAGACCGATCGCATGATTAGAAAAAAAAATCTATAAAATTTAAGGGTATAATAGAAGAGTTAAGAACATCCTACAGAACAGTTTTAATTATGCGACCAAAAATCAGAACTAGTTACACACATAAAGATTCATCCTACAAGATGGCCTCCTATTAAGTGGTCAAATTTGTATAAATATAGAAGACTAAAATTCAAGAGGACTTGATGAAAAGATGCTTTGGCTACCGCCTTACTTCACGACTAGCAACAAAGTGAACACACATTAAACGCCCTACACATTTTTAAAAGGCTATTTTGAGGCTTAAAATTGACGTTTCATTCACTGGTCAGTGGTAAGAGGTTGAATGAGTATAACTCTGCCCGTGCCACAAGGGAGAAGCGAAGGAATTGTAATTCTAATTTAAAGAGCCTGCTTGAAATTATTCTCTCATGCAAGTCTTTATAAAAAACTGATGTGTATACCTATGGACTAAAAAACCGCTCAACGGATTTTGATTTAGTTTTCACTTATGAAAAGATAAAAAAAAGAGAAGATTTTTTGTATACAATTTGCAGAAAAAAATTGCATCCGTCCCGGGAACGGGTCGCTAGTTGTAATTAGTACATTAAAAATTATGTAACTATAATTTTATTGTTATATTATTTTTGACTTTAACTTGTCTAATCATTAGTGTCGGTTAACAACGACCGACAGATATTAAACTGGGCAGTATTCGAGAAATTACGTCTTCTTTCGTCTTCATGTTGCTACTATCTTATATCTTAGTTATAGTTAGTTTTTAAAATATGAAAAAATTTATGGCTGGACAGTCTCAACGTAATGGCTTAATGATAAGCCAGCTCAAAAACAATCCTAAACCTTCCCATAGCATGAACAAGCTGTTGTAGCTAGTGATCTATGGATTTACAAATTGCGGTGGATCGAATAACGTAACGCGTTTCGAAGCCTCGCAGCGAAATTAAGTTAAAGTAAAGCTATAGTGTTCTAACTTGAACCACACACTTTAGATGTTAAGTTGTCGAAGTAGCCGTGGTCAGACTCTCGTGTCGAGAGCGGCATTATGAACCGTCTGCTCGCCACTCAACCCTTGTTCAGAGTCGAAATTGAAATTTAAGAAATAGCTGTACACGAGTTTGGACAATGCTATTAAGCAACTGTGCTCTCTCAAAACAATGCGTGTTTGTTCTGTACTAAAAGGTGCATAGCTTACCTACCATCGTACATTGAAAGCTATCACGAGTACTATCTATTCTTTTTCTATTGATCAAAAAGGTAAAAAAATATAACGTCGCCATGGTCACTGGACTTTTCTAAAGATGGGATTTGTACATTAGGCATTATCTAAGAGAGTTGACTCAGTGATTAACTCATTTAGAATTTGTTCATATTGTTTGTTTAGTTGTATATCTAAAATTGTTTGTTTACCTTTTTGATCAATGAAAAAAGAATAAGTAACAAACTTGATTTTGGTAAAAAAAAAGAAAGTTAAAAAGAAAAATGTTTATTTGGTACATTGTACATTGTTACAAAAACGGAAAGAATTACAGGAGGACCTTAGACGAGAGAGAGACTCAGGGAAAAGAGTAGCTTTACGTTATGATAAAATTGTGACACTAAAAACACGAGAATCCGTAGTAAACACACCAACAAAAATAAAAACAAATAAACGTTTTATATCTGAATCGCCAGAGGAAGTAATACCAACGGAATGTGATAAAGAAAGGATAAAACAAATATTTAAAAAAAACAAGTTACAAACCATGACCAGTTTTCTACGCCCGTCACAGCTAAATCTCAACAACCGAACAGCATCAAGTCCAAATGTAAATGTGTAAAAAAAAAAAAAAATTAAAACTAACTAGCGCCTCCCCAACCTCTCTACCTTCTCCAAGCCGGCCGGTCACCGTGGAGGAGTCAGACCGCACCTCCTAAATCATAATCAAAAACTATTAAACCATTAAACATGCTTAAACAAATAAATGCGAAAAACGAAGAGAAAAGAAAAAAATAGTTGTATTGGAAGGAATGGTTTAGGAGAGGCCTACGCCGCAGAGGCGACTACTACTGCTACGGGTATAAGTAAACTTAAATAATATAAATACATAATCATAAAAATACATAATACCTATACAGTTACTACCTAGATTAAATTAAATTGTAGTTATAGTTAAAATTTAAATATAAATTGTGCTTAAATTAAAGGTAAAAATTTAAATTGTAGTTAAAGTTGAAATATAAGTTCAACTCATAAGTTCAACGAATAAATTTATTGTCAAATAGTACCTACCTTAAGATAAAGTTTAAGATCAAATTGTACTTAAAGTTATATTGTACTTAAAGTTTGAATGCAAAGTTTACTATAGTTGGAATTAATATTCAGTTGAATTGTACCTAATTAAAGTTAAATTTAAATAGTTGAAATTTTAAAGTAAAATTGTGCTTAAAGTTAAAGTTAAATTGTGGTATAAGTTAGTGTAGTTACAATTAAAGTTAAAATTTTAAAGTAAATTGTACTTAAAGTTAAAATTTAAAGTTAAATGGTAATTAAGTTGAAGTGTGGTTAAAATTTTAAAGTTAAAATGTACTTGAAGTAAAATTTAAAGTTGAATTATACTTAAAGCTGAAGTTAAAATTTAAAGTTAAATGATATTTGAGTTGAAGTATGGTTAAAATTTTAAAGTTAAAATGTACTTGAAGTAAAATTTAAAGTTGAATTATACTTAAAGTTGAAGTTAAAATTTACAGTTAAATGGTATTTAAGTTGAAGTGTGGTTAAAATTTTAAAGTTAAAATGTACTTGAAGTAAAATTTAAAGTTGAATTATACTTAAAGTTGAAGTTAAAATTTAAAGTTAAATGGTATTTAAGTTGAAGTGTGGTTAAAATTTTAAAGTTAAAATGTACTTGAAGTAAAATTTAAAGTTGAATTATACTTAATGTTGAAGTTAAATGGTATTTAAGTTGAAGTGTGGTTAAAAATTTTTAAGTTAAAATGTACTTGAAGTAAAATTTAGAGTTGAATTATACTTAAAGTTGAAGTTAAATGGTATTTAAGTTGAAGTATGGTTAAAATTTTAAAGTTAAAATGTACTTGAAGTAAAATTTAAAGTTGAATTATACTTAAAGTTGAAGTTAAAATTTAAAGTTAAATGGTATTTAAGTTGAAGTGTGGTTAAAATTTTAAAGTTAAAATGTACTTGAAGTAAAATTTAAAGTTGAATTATACTTAATGTTGAAGTTAAAATTTAAAGTTAAATGGTATTTAAGTTGAAGTGTGGTTAAAATTTTTAAGTTAAAATGTACTTGAAGTAAAATTTAGAGTTGAATTATACTTAAAGTTGAAGTTAAATGGTATTTAAGTTGAAGTATGGTTAAAATTTTAAAGTTAAAATGTACTTGAAGTAAAATTTAAAGTTGAATTATACTTAAAGTTGAAGTTAAAATTTAAAGTTAGTTGTAGTTACAGTTAAAGTTAAGATAAGTTAAGTTAAGTTAAATTGTTATAAGTTTAGTTAAAATTGTATTAAGTTAAAACTATTGTAAGTAGTAGAAAATAAAGGCTATTTTTATTTTTATTTTTATTTTATTTTATTTTTTATTTACATTGTAAAGTATTTTATAATTTATAAAAACTATTTTAAAATTTTGTCTGTCTATCTTGTCATTGCCAAACTATACTAAAAAAAAAAAACGAAAAATTATACGGAATAGATTTGATTTCTATATAGGAAGGATAATATTTTAGTTATTTAGTCCATGCGTTAGAGGAGCTTTATTATTAAACTCATAATGAAAATTGCATGTAGATAATGTCTTTGTATCATGAAACAAATTTGACGCAAAAGAAGCCGGCGGGCACAGCCAGTGTTTCATAAATGAAAAAAATTCTTTATTTTTCTTGTAAAATATACAATTTCTCCGCACATTTTATTACATGTCGTTGAGACGACCTTTCATGTGTCTAAAAAAATGGAAAGCGCCTGAGGCTTGTAGACTACGCTTATTAAGGACGCCAAAGAATGATTGTATGTAAAAAAGTATCTAAATTATTCAACAGATACTTTGAATTTTAGTAGTATTCAACATTTTCGATTAAATATTACAAAAAAAGGTAAATTTTTGTTTACAAAAGTGATCAGTTCTAACGATTCTCGGAAAAAATGTTTAAAAATCGGAGTTGCAGCTTTTTTTAAAAAAAAAACCGGAAAATATTTCCAATTTTTCTCTTCACAAAAACTTTCTCGGAATATAAAATCAGCCGTATGGGTCAGCCGTTATCGAGTTTTGCGTTTAGAAACACATTAAAATGTAGAGTTATTAATTTTTATTTTTTTATTTTTATATAGAATCGAAAAACGTGATTCATATATATTTTGTTACAAAAAATGCGCACAGTTTTTATATAAAAGTATTGAACAATTTTTTACCCGCCATTTTTTCCGCGTCCCTTCAGGAACATTAATTTCTTCTAAAAACCCATTATTTAATCATTTATTAACGGATAAGATGATAAAAGAATTATATATTTTCAGAAACTATAAATACATACAAATTGAATATGTACTTTACAGAGTATAACGCTTCATATAAACAGAGAGGTCGTATCATTAATTGTAAAGCAACAATATTGTTTAGTTTAATCAAGACCCTGATTGCCTTCACTAACCTCGTCTGAATAAACTTTCTCACAAATTCAATTAATGCCGGTCTCAACAATAACAGTTTTCGGTAATTATGTTTGTATTATAAACTGTTGCTTGCATACTATCCTAAACAATGTCTAATGTAATTTGGTTGGAGTAATTGAACAGGGCAAGCACTCATAGCTATCTATATAAATAGGTATAGACTAAACAGTTCAGGGGCCCTAGCCAAGAACAAACGTAAAGTCGTAAACGTTGCGTAAACGCTACGCTCAGGCTTACAACAACCAATCACCGGGCTTTATTTCTCTTGTAGCGTAGCGTTTACGCAACGTTTACGACTGTACGTTTGTTCTTGGCTAGGGCCCCAGTATATCTTTTTCTTTTTTCTTCTTTTTTATTTTCTTTTTAAATTACTATTAGTGGAATATAGATAAAATTTAAGTAACCTAAATTATTTACAGCTTATTACCCATATTCTTAGCCGCAAGACATCCAGTGATGGACACATAATTTTCCAATAGGACCAGTCCGAAGCAGCCTGTATCCACTGCCGACCAGCGGCCCTTGTAATGTGGACGTCCTTTTTTTTGCGTGGGAAAATCTGTGAACCAGATCCCCACCGACCATGGCCTCCATGGCCTCCATGGCCTCCATGGCCACCACTCGAGAACCTTGCGGCCCTAGTGGCGGCCGTCAGCTCCCCGTATATTATATGCTATGTATACTATGTACTATGTATAATTGTATACTATGCTATGTGCCCTGCTCACTGTCACTTTAACTCCAATTCGTGGTTTAGGAGGATATGCGAAGGATATATTATGCGGAAAGCAACTTCAAATTACGTAGAGAAAAGTAGTGTATTATTATACACTACTTTTCTACATAATAATAATATATTTATTATTATGTAAAGAAGATGCCTTAAACAAGAATGAGAAGCGATCTGTAATCCTAATAGACTTCTTATCACTCCAGTTATTTTTCATAATAAAAGGATTAAAGAACATTTTTTTTTCTATTTTAATTTAACTTTTGCACTTAGAACATTATTGGAAAGTTCAAAAGTTTGAGTGGAAGGAAATTTTATAGAAAGTTTTAAAAAGTTATTAAGTGTTACATGATTTGCTTTTCTTCATTAAAGTCGTTTTAAGTTTAAGATTTTTTTTTATTATTTTAATATGAGCACTTGGAGATTTTTATTATGGGATACGTAGATGTTTAATTGATTATTTATATATTTTTATTTCAAAAGCGTAAAGTTCAATAATATAGAGGGAATCTTGTCATATAGGAAGATATATATTTTTAAACTTAATCCTATATGAGGAAATATATTTTTAAGAATCAATATTCCTTTGAAAATATAGAAACAGAGATATTATTTTACATCATCAAAAACATTCGAGACGCTTTCATTGTTATTTAATTTTATTATATGAAATTTAAGTATTTTGTTTCATAAAATCAAATGAAAGAAAACTTTCACTAATAATTTTCTTTTTATCTTTCGTGTACCTTAAATGGGATTATTTTTCCCCAGAATGTTACACCACCCTCTTATTTCTTAACATATATGTAAAATATTTTGAATTTTTATTTGCAAATTTCTTTAAATTACTATTATTAAAATTACACATTAATATTTTTATAAATTTAATAATTTAATAAAGTGATTTCGACCAATATTTAGAGCTTGGGGGTGGTCTAGCACCCCTAATTTAATCAGGGGCTTTTAGTATCAATGAGAATTCAGCAGTCGACTGATTTTTTAAGATTTTGCTTTGGCACCGATTCGCCTTAATGAAGCTTTAAAATCTTTGCATTAAAAATAAGCCATAAAACAAAAGTCGGTGACTAATTATGGGAACATCTGTATCACACGGCGGCGGGGAGTGTTCCTGATACGGGCATTAAGAGCCCCCCTATTGTCTGAAGGGCCGTCTGCCTCGCACATCAAGTGTCGTGTTTTTTATCACTTATTCCTTGCCTGTTCTTTACGAAGCTGCGCAGCGCAGTTTAAGTAGGGCTCTTTACAGAAG
Organism: Synanthedon formicaeformis; assembly: GCA_945859745.1. Taxonomy (NCBI): domain Eukaryota; kingdom Metazoa; phylum Arthropoda; class Insecta; order Lepidoptera; family Sesiidae; genus Synanthedon; species Synanthedon formicaeformis. The sequence continues at coordinate 4,876,359 of OX243967.1, read as the reverse complement.
ATTTCTTAGCGAACATTGTTTTGTATATAATTATAACATCCATCCATACTTCCATACTAATATTATAAATATTGTAATATAAATGCCTGTCTGTTACCTTTTCACGCCTTAACTACTCATCATCATGAAATTTTGCATACCACGTTATCAGGGATACCGGAAAGGATATAGGAGTAACTTTCATCGAGAAAAAAGTACTCTGTTCCCGAGGAATCATCTAAAATTAAGAAAACTAGCGCCTGGCAAAAGTGTAATAGCAATTAGACGTCAGTGTAACCCGATTTTGATAAAACTTCGTAATTCTGTGTAATTTGGTTCAACTTAAAAGTCGGGAACACAGTAGTACTTTATAAACGGTTGGAGCTTTGAAACGGCTTGCAACGTCAACAATGAATACTTAAGAAAATAAGGTGTATTATAATAAATAGTAGTACATAGTTATGCAATTAAGATAGAGTTTGAAACTGAACGTCCTCGGGCAGCGGGTCTCCTCTGAGCCTAGTTGCGGGCAACCGCATTGATTCAATTATAGTGGCTCCAGGTGATCCTTGCCGTTGGATTACTGTCTCACGCTTTGCATACCGATTCATGAATTAACCAACCAGGTTTCAACCTTCAAACCGGTCCCAATAGTCAACCTCCTGAATAAATGGAACATTCGGAAACTTAACTGTGAAAGTTTCTTGGGCTATTAAAAACCCGTTCTATTATCATCATCAATCAATACTAATAATAAATCTGTAAGGGTTGGTCATGGAGTGTTACTTTGTTTTCAGATATCGTGTTTATAGGCTCTATTACATTATACTGAAACTAAATTGGCGATTTTTAGAATTTTTTTTTCTGTATGTATGTATGTATGTATGTATGTATGTATGTATGTATGTATCAATAAAAAATATACTTTTAAAAAATTCCATCCATTTGTGAGTCACTTGTGACTCTTCAATTAAAGTCAAACGAAACTATAGAAGCACTAACTTAAGCTTATATGCTGTGTGATGCGTACTCACTCATGTTTCCACTCGGGCTTGCGGGAAAGTGGTAGTGGGGTGCGCGATGAACCAATGACGTCACTTCCCTACCCTTGTTTACTAGTGTATATGCTTCCACTAAGCACAAACGGGTACATAACGATAGTGCACACTTTGTGTAGAAATTCTGCTCCAAGGTGGCAACCATTTTCATTGTTGTCTGGAGTTGAATGAAGCGAGTTGCTCTTTGTTTTACTCATATAATACCCAACTAGTTAAAGAGATTTAAGGGTTGTAGAGATTTTTGAATTTAGTCTTTATTTATTTATAAAATAATTTTTGGAAATTAATTGCTCAGCGCCTTAAAATAAAAGTTTTCGGTCAATGTGTGTTGCCAGTAATGACATATGGCGCTGAAACGTGTTCTCTAACTATAAAAAACGCTCAACGTCGCTTGACGAGCAATGGCGGACTATGATTTGGGTTACACTGCGAGATTCGTAGAAGAACCAAAGTTACCGACATAACTCGGTGGATCAGTAAGTTAAAGTGGCAGTGAGCAAGACACATAATATGAAGAGCCGACGGCCGCTGGGGCCACGGATATGAACCCGACAGACATTCTGATAAGGGCCGCGGGTCGACGATGAATCTAGGCTGCTCGTAACCGATCCTATTGGAAAACTATGGGGGAGACGTATGTCCAGAATTGGATGTCCTAAAATCAGAATACGTCTGCTGAGCGACAGGCGAAAAATGCGAAAAATTTGTGCAATATCACACTAAATCGTTAATTTTTACGCAAACCACACTAGTGTTATGAGCTACGTGATACGTGAACGTAGCCAGTCAGTGGCTAAGATGAATTGGTGTGAAGTTAGATTACAAGTAGACATTTTGGCTTACAATAAATTAAGTTAAGCATTAACTCCATGTAGGAATCCAGTCATACACCTCGTAGATAAATTAACAAGCCACACAGTAGAAAGGCCCGGTGTTGCGAGAAGTTCAACACAAGGAAGGAAGCTTTCAGAAGGTCTTAAATTTCAATTTTACTGGATCATGTAGAAAATTCCCAGACAATACCGGTCTCGTGTCTAGCCTTTACATTTTGAGGAGCTTTAATCCTTCCTTTATACACTTTCAATTAATATTAAATGGGTAACAAGGTCGCTAAATTGCTTTTGCGGTTGAGTTTTCTACTCGAGCCGTTGCAGAAAACATAGAAGCGCAACATTTTACAAATTTAAAAAATTCTCAACGTTTAGACACTTTTAATTTTATACTAAAACATGTAAAATACGATATTACTCGTATGATGATACTTAAACAATTTAGCTTTATGTACTGTTGTTTTAGTTTTTCTCTGTGACAGTGAGGTGAACTTTTATATTAATTATCTTAGTAACAAAAACTTCATTGAATGAGAAAGTCTATAATAGCTTTTATACTCTCTATAAGTTAACAAAATTCAGTGAAAATTTTGTTAACATGACGTGCATTTCAATTTACATTCATATTGGGAAAAAACAAAATGAGGAATGTTTTTAAAAAATGGGATATTACTGTTTAAAAAAAATCATATTCGTCTTTTTATTTCCGCCAAGCGTCCACTGAAACAATTTTCAGTTTTATCCGTATTTCGGCGGAATATACGCTACGAGGCTACGGCCTCGATGTATTCGGTTGAATATTTCATCTGTGAATGCGCGCTTTAGTTACTACATTGTAGTAGTTATGATTTTGAAACTGTGCTCTTAGGTTTGTGTTGCGAGCCCTGAGGCCTAATTGGTATTTTAGAGTATTACCTTAACACTGCAAAACTTATTAATAAATTATTTGCAAATTTTGTTAGTATTTAAATTATCGATTAGTTTATTGTTATTTTCAAATAATATATGCAAAAAAGTGGAAAAGTTTGAAAAGCTCAGGAACATATTTCCAGTATCTTATAATGTTAATCACTAAATAGTATAAAAAAGTCGCTTCCCGTCTGTCTGTGCCTATGTATGCTTAGATCTTTAAAAGTACGTAACGGATTTTGATGCGGTTTTTTTTAATAGATAGTGATTCAAGAGGAAGGTTTTAGCATATAATTTCAACGCGAGCGAAGTCGCGGGCACCAGTTATCTACTAAAAATAAAGATACAACCCCTGAAAATTTTATAACAGCAAAGATGTCAGACGTTATATTGCTTTACACATTTAGTCAGGCGCTACAAATCCTTTAATTTTTAACGCGGGCACGAGCTAGTTCTAGTAATAAACTGTTTCCCACAAAAAACCCTAAAATTTCCCTACTTATTATTAGTAGGGCTTAAATAAAAGGGTATTTATCATTAGTAGGATTTCAATACTAATAGCACTACAAATAAAACACAAGAAACGAAGTCATTTAGTAAATTCACTTACGCAGGCTACGCGTTGCGTCATAAATATCTTTTTTGTTTAAAATCCCAGCCAACTACATACCTACTGGCAGCCGAGCTCGTCCAGGAACTTTGCTTGAACTACGGCCAACTTTAACTTCTTGGCGCTGAGGAATGGTCCCATTATGCTTGTGACTGATTTGTTATTTATTGGCCACTCGTGAGCTTACATACACTCACTTCTACTACACTTCTAGTTAGGCGACTGTTGAAACAAGTCATTAATATAAGATGTTTCAGTTACTTTTAAATACCTTTTCAGCAATAGTATCCAGCAAAAACAGTATGAAAATATGTCGTTCAAGTTTTAATTGTGTTTTAGTAGAAGTACTAGTACTTATTAAAAACTATTCTTTATTGACAATTTTTTATTCTATCCTTTTGGAAATGTTTAAAAAAAGCCCTGAAAATTATAAGCTTATGAATATCTACGTTTTACAACCTTTATATTTTTTTTAGAATCGGTTCAATATCGATAAACAAATATTTTATTACAATATTTACCACATTTTATGTAAATAAAGTAATTTTCATAAAGTAGGACAGTGAAATGTTTATTTGCTTAAGGGAATAATGAAATATTCCGCAATATTTTCATCTACAAAGAGACGTTTAACGAAATAGTAGCTTTCATTTGCAATATTGCTTTTGTGCACTGACACGAGTCGATTGTTATTCGTTGTTCGCATTGTACTCGGGTGAGGTAAAAAACTCTTTAAAATTACAAAATCTATAAAGTATAAATTTATCTTGCAAAATAATGGTTTTAACTTGCAAACATATTTTGTGTTAAAACAAAATATGTTACGTTAAAGGTTGTCAAATAGAAACACGTTACAACGAAAATTTCTTCTGAAAATAATTTTCTTTCTTTCATTAATTTCAGTGGATCCATACTGCTTATAAGCCTATTTCCGGCAGAGAACGTCCTGCGGCTGATATCATGATGATTAATTTAATACGAACAAAAGGTACGAAGAACTTCTTTATTTGTTGCCTTCTTTTTTAATTTAAATCCCTCCAAATGTAGATCTCTCAAATCTATCGTTACAGAAATTACATGAGAATACTCTAAATTGGACCGTTAAATTATAAGAAATAAATATAAATAATTGTACTAGTAAAATTATAATATTAATATTTCTATATATTCATAAAAGCCCCAATATGTGTAAATAACTTTCAGTAATATTTTGCAGTTACAGAAAGAAACCAGCTAAATTTATATTGAGTTTCATAGGGACCGTTTACACGCAGCGATCGCTTGAATAATACATAAAGGTGTCTGAAATTGGCGTGTTATTTATTGCTATGTAAATTTTATGACTAATATAGCTTAAATTGCAATTCAGCCTTCTTATATATAGACCTGTGTAATGTTTTTACTGAATGGGATTGTTGCTTTCAGAGCTACAGCATAGACGAAGGGAAGAAAAGTCCAGCCACCAAAAACGAATTAATCACATTCGGAAGTTTGGTAGGCCTCTTATGCTTTTCAAATATTTTTGTATATTTATATATACTTTTGACGTGAACACTTCTTTGAATTTGCTTCCATGGTGGGTGGCATTTCTATTCAAAAAACTCATATAAAGTTTGTAGCTGTAGCTACGTATCTATCATCTACATCCAACATTTACCTACACCAGTCGATAGCTATAAAGAATCAAATTTTTTTTAGGTATATATGGTATATTTGTATTACCTATAGGTAATACGCTCAGGTTTTACGTGAAAACGTACACGTTTTCATGTAAAACTCACTATGTCCACGACACAGTCACGCCCCATTTTTTTAAAACATTTTATTTTGTACTATTTGTTCGAATATAAATATATCTTGCTAATAAATTAAAATCAAATAAATTAAATCAATTTTAATAAAAATGCAACATAATACGAGTATACAACATGAGAGAAGACATTGTTTGAAGCTGCAATCACAGTTAAACGAAAGGGAGTGTGAGTATTTTTGCACAACTCTTTAGTGGACAGGTTGACAAATAGTAATCAAACAACGGTTGGTATTTGAACAAGAGACTGTACTGACTGACGTAATCAACGTCTAACGAACAATCTGTGGAGAATATTTATTCTAAGAATCAGATATAATTTTTTTTTGAATTAAAGTTTAATTTATATTACATTTACATATTATACAGTTATTTAAAATAAAATCTAATCCTAAGTTATAATATATATATATAATATATATAAGCAATTTATTTAAAATATGGGTAAAATCAATTTAATACGTATTAAAACTAAACCGCACATAATTCTGAAACGAATAATATAAAGTCTGTTTTTTAATCTCAGAGACAAAAATGACACATGCAAATGTCAAGTTTGCATATAATGATACCATGTAATGTATGTAATGTATGTCACATGTAATGTCATTTTTGTCTGAGATTAAAAAACAGACTTTAGTGACTGGTGCGGCGAATATATGAAGATAATTAGTGGACTGTATTGTTTCGTGGTGCGTGCAATCAAAGGGGCAGGAAAAGAGTTGGATAGGACATGCAACACCTACCTCGTATGCTGATTGTGATGATGCAAATCCTCCAGGACGATGGAGACGGAAGCTGGCCCGCCGCACTCTCGTTCTGGTTTCCAAAACTGTCCCTTTTCACCTCAATTGCACTCGCGGAGCCACACCATTTTGTAGATTACAAAAGCACAATGCTTCAGCGGTGCGATATGGGAATAATCGGATTTATTAATTAAATCCTCGCGGCGCGGTTTACGTATATCGAACGTTGCGTTCACTTCTTCATCTTGTATTGATGTGTGCGCCAGAGGGCGCTACTGCGTTGCGGTGTATGCATGTTTGTTGGTGTGGATTCGGAATTGGAATCGCACCACAGATAACTAATGATTTGGCGCCACCAGTGACATCATACCCTTAACACGGTATGAAATGTAGTAATTAGAAAAGAATCCATAGACCAAATTAAATAATTTAATTTCAAAATGTAATATTTTTACCACTCCTTACCCCTGTAGCATTTCTGTTATTTGAGCCTCGCGGGACATCAAAAGAGTTCCGGAAGCATTGGCCGCTCGGTGCAAGCCGTGTATTTGCATTATCCAGATTCAGACAGCTCGCTTTCATCTCGTGTTTTAGATATTTCAAATACAATTTGAGGTGAAAGGTTCTGTTGGATATTCCTCTGAGGGCTTCAATAAAAAATAAGGCTCTTATATTAAACTCGATTTAGACAACGGTTACCTAACAATTGTATCCTGTATTAAAAGTTAGATAAATATACGTTCTATATGTATCTTATTTTGTCTGTATTACAATTAGAATACTTTTCCTGGAAAAATCTTAGGTTCCTGTGAGATTTTCAAAACATGAAATACATACAGCGCGTACCAGCGAAGTGGTGTGTACCAGCTAGAAATAATAATATTCTTAAAAATAATCACAAGAACATAATTATTGTGCTTGTGTAAAAACCTAAACAGAATAACAGAACGTTTAATATATTTAAAATTTAACAGTAAGATAGATACCTATTTTAAATACAGACTCTGTCCATATTAGCTGTATTGATTGAATTCGTTGTTGCTCTCACCTTTTTCTTTTTAATATTTCGCTGCTTAAAAACTAAAGGGCCATAAAACAAAAAAATCCAAAAATGTTTTTATTGCAAAACAGTCCTTCATATTGTATGTTGCAAAAATATTAATGGTTGTTTTATTACATATTTAGTATATTGTTATCATTTTTTTATATATTCAAAAGTAACTTTATGCTTATATCTAATACTAGCTTGCGCCCGCGACTTCGTCCGCGTTGAAAAAGAAAAAAAGTAGCCTATCCTGTGTCTTGTACGTCTAAATGTTTATCTATCAAGTTTCTTTAATTATTTTTTCGATTAGGTCTCCTATAAAAAGTGTAATTTTGATTTGTGGCCCTTTAGTTTTTAAGCAGCGATTTATATTACTTTTGATTAAAAAAAATCCACGAAAAGGAAACACACCAACCGATCCCGTCGATTTTGCAATATCAAATTGATCTTAACACTTTCGATCTGGTCCCGAGGGTGGGTCGTGACCCGTTCGCCAGGTGTACCTTAGGGGCATTTCACATTTAACACAAGATTAATGTATTAAATAAAAAAAATGATATTACATTTCTATAACAATAGGGAATCTACTGTCGGTAGACTTCGTTAAATTTTCTGTAAGACGTTGGTTACCAGCTAATTCTACTAATATAAAATATGAATGCGAAAGTTTGTGGGGATGGAACGATGTATTGTGTGTTTGTTACTCTTTCAATTTAAATCTATTTATTTATAGGATACTGAAAAATATTCTGGAAAAATGTTAGGTTCCCGAGGGATCGTCTAAAATATAAAAAATTGGGCGACACTGTTGCCGTGATGATGCTAGAAGTAACGACTGCATAATGCATTGACCTGACTGCAATAGGTTATAGATAAATAAATGACAAAAATTCTATCACATCACATTGTAATACCTGCCTTATAGATATAATAACTATACGGCCGTCCGTGTCCGACACAGCGACTAGTATTCAAGCTCTCTGCGCTTGAAAACTACCACTTATTATTTTATTTTACGACCACCGTGTGCTACTGAAGTTCAGATTACAGTATTCAAATTTATTAGATTTTCCTCTACACTAGCAAGAATATTTTGGGCTCATATGTTTGGAAATCGGTTTTTAATGCCTACACAATGTTAACTTTATCTTCAACTAGCGGCCTGTTCCCGGCTTCGCACGGATGCAAATTATATATCAAAATCTTCCTCGAGAACCATTGGTGAAAAACACCGACGAAAAACGGGGTGTTATGAGTTTGTGTGTGTTTGTGTGTGTGTGTGTGTTTGTGTGTGTGTGTGTGTGTGTGTGTGTGTGTGTGTGTTTGTGTGTGTGTGTTTGTGTGTGTATGAGTGTGTATGTGTGTGTGGGTGTGGGTGTGGGTGTGTGTATCTGCGTAATTGTAGCTCCCAAACGGATGGAGCGATTTTGAACCTTTCTTTAAATCTGACTTAATCGAGATGGTTTTTTATGGTTACATAGTTTACGAAGATCTGTTCAAGCGTTTGAAGACCATCAGCCCATCAGACGAGGGGATTTCAATAACTTCCACATGTTCGAGTGATGTGAAATTTGATATACTGTTACTTCGGTGCTGTAACGTCAAGTAGTCTTCGGGATACCCAACTTCTTGGCAACTTACAGCAGCTATAGCGTCTTTGAGATCAATAGAAAGTTGGACCTATAATTTTTAATTACAGCTTGTTAAGATGTTTTTTTGCTTAGAACAGTTATCAACTGTATAACAAAAACATCAAATTGTATAGGTTATTTACTTTACATTATGATATCATCATTGTAACAATCATCATTTCTTCATTAATCTATTCAACATACAAAGTCTCCTTTGACAGATTTTGCCTAATATATTTGTATGATTTAACGACTACATCAAATTGCATAGGTAATTAGTATACAGTCGTTATTTTATCAATGATTGTTATAATGACGACTGTAACGATTCGTCATACTAATAAACTATAATAATAAATCTGTCTGTTGGGGTCGGTCATGGAGTAATTTACTTTGTTTTCAGAGATATCGTGTTTATAGGCTCTATACATGATACTGAAACTAAAATGATAATTTTTAGATTTTTTTTCTGTATGTATGTAAGTATGTATGTTCCTCCATAACTCTTAAACGAATCAACTGATTTTCATGAAACTTGGTAGATAAATATTTAGACGTACGGGACACGGGATAGGCTACTTTTTTCTTTTTCAACGCGGACGAAGTCGCGGGCGCCACCTAGTCCTTATAAATGTTAATGTGAGTTTGTTTGTTTGTTACGCTTTCACGCAAAAACTACTGAACCGATCACCATGAAATTTTGCATGCACGTTGTCTGGGACACCAGAAAGGACATAGGGTACCTTTCATCGTTCAACATGGACGAAGTCGCGGGCACCAGCTAGTACTATATATGACTGTCGATAGTTGTTCGACAAATCCATTAATTTGGAGCCGTTTTTATCTACGAGTATAAGTGATGTCAATTCGCTGCACGCACATTCATTTACTGGATTCTAATTTCGTTGCTAATTTCATTACTGAACGGTTTCTTTAAAAGTCTAAGGGCCTCTTTCACAAACTACAATTAAAGTGTTGATTAGTTACTTTTAGAAATCATTTTCTGTTATATTGAATTATGCACTCGGTTTACTGCATTATTCGATAGCCGATTTTTTTAAATTATTTTCTATTTAATATTTGGGACGTTTACCGTACAAACAAAGGTATATCAGCTCCATTATCCCCGGTTACCGGTGACTTTAAATGACAGTTTGGCCTACTTGACGTTTGTGAAACAAGCGCTAAAATTATTGCAAAAGCTAATCTTTCTCTACAATTAATGACAAAAATAAATAAAGTGGCAGTATCCGTAGAGTTCCAAGTTGCACACCTGATACCGGTAAGACCATGAAATAATTGAAAATTGTTGATACCAGGTCGCACAATAAATAATACTGCAGGCTGGGGATCGTGACGTTTTAATGTTTTATGCACAGCGCTACTACGTGTTAATGGCTCACGATGAGCCTTGGACATAAATTTTGGGGCTTTTATGCCATTTTTGGCTTGTTTTGAAGCGTAATACACCCGATGAATTTACACATGTTTATTAATGCGCCAGTAAATATTTTATTATCGTCTTCTTCATTTATTTAGTGCCTTGCATTACCCGCTCCCATTCAACCCTTAATATACCTTTTGGAGTTACTTGTTTTGTAATTCAAATTTCTATACGGAGACATTTAAAATTCAACCAGTTTATAATTCTGTTTGATATTACTTTGATAATTACTTCTGTTTCTCTAAATGTGTACCTCAAAATAGAATATCTGATAAATAGCACTAACAAAATGTTGTCATTTATATCTATACTAATATAAGAGGATATGTAATGATTAATGAATAAACTCAAAAACTACTGGATCGATTCTAAAAATATTTTCACCAATAGAAAGCTACATTATCAGCAAGTATTGTATAGACTATATTTTATAAATTTAAGCGGACTAAGTCGCGTGTAACAGCTTGTTTTTTTTATAAATAAGCCCTATAGACAGAGTGACAGTAACGATAGGTGGCTACCGTAGTCTACCGGGTGTGGTCCCAAAACTATGCGACATGACGACATGACATTACTGCCAGAGGTCAGTTTATGTTTTGTCAAAGTTCCATTCTAATGATTATGATGAGTCTAATCTATGCACAGTTTATGACTGTGGAACACAGTACTTATAAGCTACCACTTACTATATAATTTTTCGATTGGAAAAAATTATTTAGCTATAAAAGATAAACAAAAGCTCAACAAAACTTGGATTAACTTGGGCTGAGTTATTTAGTTTCTAACTTGCAAAACCATAGAAATAAATAATTGTTCCTAAAGAATTAATAAGTAGTATAAAATTACTAAGGAATGAAGTTTTAGCAAATGAAGCAATTGTTTCAATTCGTTATTTATTGAATAATAAATTTTTAATGTGTCGTTGACATTGTGTCTTTTTCAATTACTCCCACTGCACCCTTAAGTTAACAGTCCTTTATTCGAACAGTACGTATATAAAATTTACTGCGTGTTTGGCTGAAACGATGTGTTAGGTTGTTTTTAGTGTCGATTTTACGATAAATAAGGCCATTTGTCCGCAGCTATTACGTCTTGACGACGCATAGAATGGCCACTTGAGATTGTGTGCGACGCGTTTACTGCTACAAACTGCAGTTTTGAACGATCCCAGTTGTTGTTTGCGATATATTTGGGAGTTGAAAGCAGAAATGCTTAATATACAATAAATTGTATCGCAACACAAACAATGTCTTCATCATCAGCCACCATTTACCTTTTAATCATCTATCAGTAAACATAAAAATTTTGGTCAGAACAATGGCATGCTTCTAGCAGCTCCGATAGAACTTATGGTAGTCGAAATGTGATCTCTGCTTGAGAATTGTTCAATCTTATTATTTTTGTAACAAAGGACCACAAATGTTCATAAACTTTCACATTTATAATACTAGAACTTTCCTGCGAGTCTACTCTTGACGTTTGTAAATGTAACTTATAACAATTTATATGTTAGGTATACAATATTAAGTATATGTACACAAAAATTTATAAAATATACAAATGGCTTCGTATTTTTAATACGAAATAATTTAAAAGCCTTTCTAGTTTTAATAACTCTTTTTTTTTTATTTATAAAAATTCTCAATCAAGATACTTAATCTATTTAATTATTAAATAAAATTATGAAATATAAAATATATGTTGTAGGCAAGTTGTAGGTGAGTAGTTTAGTGCACATCAGGTTTGCCCGTCTACCTATATTTTCCTTTGTTTAACACGTCAGGCCAAAGTGAAGGGTCTAAATGATCGTTGAACGTTTATTTTCATTTCGGACTTGACCCTTTTGCACCCTTGTCTTCTCTTGATACATTGTTGAAGAGTAAATGAAATATACTCTACGTTTCTGTTTTTTTTTTATATATATAATAAAAACAGAATAATTACTCTTGAAAAATGAGTATAAACTTTTCCACATTTAAAATTTTGTGTTCTATTTTTTTCAACTACAGTTTTGTTAGGTAAAATTAACCAAATATGTTATTATAATATATGTTTAATATAACATGGTATGGCACTAGTAGCTTTGGGGGTTCCGGGGTTGATTACCGGGGTTAATTTTTTTTTTTTAATTATCTTTTTAAAAATTTTTTTATCTATTATGGCAGCCACAAAGTCTTCACCCACATACGGAGACCATCTAAATCTGTAAAGAAATTAAATTCTTTCGTAAGACTTACCAAATAAATGTAAACACTTCTATATCTTCTTAAACATTTGTATTGCTATGACTTCTGACAATAATAAACGTATTGTAAATTTCGTGCTTAAAATCCATTGAAATGAACGGAATTTGTGCGACAAGTTTTCCATTGCGTAGACTTAAATACATTTGAGCCTGCAGCGTTGGGATTCAATTTAAATCCTCGTAGAGATCCTATTATTTACAGTAAGGTGTCGAGAGCTAAGTAACCGTAGCACCTCCCAATGCCTCGAGACAACAATAAATTAAACAAATCCGATTTGCACGTGCAGGCAGGAAGGGGAATCTCGTTGTGTTTTCATGATCGTGAAAATTCTATAACAATCAAAATTGTTATAGAATTTATACACATTTCATTGAAGATTACTAACAGAGATTGCTTAAGTTAACTTTTTTTAGGTTTTATGATTACTTTAGATAAAAATTTCCAAAATGATTATAATATCCAAAATTTTCTACAATATTGAATATCTTCATTTTTACTCTAAGGTCAATAGAACTACTTAACTTGCAATAATTGTAGATACTTCACTATAACAAGCTATATTCATTATATTGTAACAACAAAGCTTATATTAGACACAGATTGGACACAGAGCTCAGAAAGTATGGGAAAAAAAATAGTAAAAAAATAGTGAGTAAATCGAGAAAGCTATGCCGAACACGTCTATAAGAGTCGGCTGATTTCTACCTCACGTACGCAGAAAAGAGAACTTTTATTACTTCCGAGTGCCGTAATTGTTACGAAGAAGGGGCTCCCATATTACTCAACTTCTCCGTTCGGCTAAGTAGTGAACATGGATAATGAAACGACACTTAATGTTTTATAACTACACATTACTTGTCATTAAAGTAACTACTTTATTGAAGACGCGAGCTACAAATATCACCTTTAAAAATCAAAAAAATACATTGACAAATTGGCTCAAAAAATAGATATAACCCTATAGTTATACCTATTTTTTGAGCCAATTTGTCAACAAAAGGGAACAAAGGAATATGAGACTATATTTACTCGTAGTTACTTGTTACAGATTAGTCTAAATTCAGTTTTATTACTAAAAATTAAATTAATGCATAAGCCCTGTTTTACTAAGACAGCGTTGTTAAATGTAAAGGAGATCAATCAGTGGTATGGAGATAAGTTTATTTTGCGTTTTAATTGTTGAAACTTAATTGTCATTAGGCAAGAAGAAAGAATTTTACTGGGAAAATATCGTGTTATTTGGTTTCATAGATGTACCAATCATCATAATTATTATTTATAAAATTTGTAAAATTTATAATCTGAATTTATAAAATACTGAAGTTCACAGGAAATAATTAAGAAAGACTTTTATTAGAAATTCTGCAAATTCTTACACGAATAAAAAAAACAATGGCCTGGTTTCGTATGATCGCCTTTAAGTGTTACAGAATCCGTTAGCGCTCTCAGAGATCCCAGGTTAGAAGCACCAAGATATGAAAAAGAAGATCCTTACGATATGATCCCAAGTAAGCAAATTTAATAACTCTTTTTTATGTTAAAGTTGGCAGACGGGCTGACGGCCCACTTGATGGTAGGTGGCTACCGTCGCCTATAACACAAGTAACACCACAGGTGCTGCATGTGCGCTGCCAACTTCAGTAGGATTAAAGATTTGGGATGGGAAATGGGCTCTGGCATTCCTCACTCACACCGAAACAACAGCAAACGTGCTGCTATTTCACGTTGGTCGTAACTAACTGCGAATTGTAGTCGCGTGCAAAAGCTAGTATCGAATAAAGCTAATCACGTTTTGTGGTCTATCATTATGAATTTAAATTACCCATTCAAATTGAACGACATATTCATGACAGAAAGTTATAAATTGCAGACGCTAGTAACAGTCGACCAGTCCTGGAAGTTTAATATTTGCAATAATGACTAAATCAACTGCTTGGGGTTATAATTTGAGTGGTTGTGTATGAGTAAGTCACGCTTGACCTAAACTCGAGCCTTTGATTGAGCAATTTTCTTCGAGCACCTCCTTCGATAACATGGTTAGATTAACATGTTAACTTCAACAACAAGCCACGACACTTTTCCTATATTTAAAAACCATTATTTTTTACTTTTTTCTACAGTTTTTTCAAACCGTTTATTCCTTGACTTACTAATTTTTTGGAAGAGTTTAATATTCAATATTCAATTCAAATACCTGGCTTTAATATTCCTGCACATCAAGCACTTACAAGCTCTTATAGGTGGATACCAGTTTTAAAACAAAGCCTAAGTATTTCTACAGGTACGCAAACTATCCACTTTAAATGTAAACTTTTATCCGGAATCCAATCATGTTTGGTCTGTGAAGTACAGGAACCACGGCAAACTCTTCGAAGTTCAAACGGACCGAATGCGGTGCCAATAGTGTATTCCCTCTGCGGATAACAGAATTCCCGATCAGGCATGCTTCTTCCGAACCTTCGCCAGAAACATGTTTGTTTTGCTTACGTAAACATCGATACGTTACCTATTTTAAGGCGATATTCTACAGCCGCTGTTCAGTCTTTGTATGAAACAGAAAACGCAACTGAAGTTTTAAATTCTTTATTTTTGCTTTCACCGACTCCAGACGGCATTCTCTCAGTGTTTTCAATTCTGCATTAACGACTTTCACTCTCAAAACGTATAGTATTATAGACAAGTAGGTTTTCTGCGCGAGACGAAAGCTGCCAAAACCATCGTTAACTTTCGTGTTAAAGGATCGTTATGGACTTCTTTTTGCAGCTCGCCTCCAAGCGGCGCTCTTCAGACGTCTTTCGGAGGTTTTGCAAAAAGTAAAGTTGTCAAATCCGCTGTACCAGTCTCGCGATACGATCTGACTGACTCGTCTCAAGTGGCCAGTGACCTGTCGCCTGCATACATATCAATTACATATTAATAAAAACAAGAAACGCAGCAAGTCTTGATCGACGGTTAGATAGAATGAATAATATACTCAACTTATTTTTTAACATCTATGTTAAAAAATAACTTGTTTATTTATAAGTTTATTTTTAACATCTAATTATTATGTGAAAATAATAACCTGTATATCTGTTTTTTTTATTGTTACCTTTTCACGTTTTCACCACTAAACTTGTCATCATTTGTCGGGAATACAGAAAAGGACATAAGGTACCTTTAATCTAGAAAAAAGGCTTGTTCCCGAGGGATCGTGTAGTATAAAAATAAAAATCCAACGCCTGGTAAAAAACAAAACAGCAATAAATATTGAATAAGTTATTGCTCATATATTTTGGTCGGGCATTATATTTCTTTATTTTTCAAAGTCGAACGAAGTCGCAGGCAACAACAAGTAATACATAAACATTTACAATTACGTGGAAGTAAATAAGGTTACGCGTAATCTCGTCAAATATTTCCGCAGAGATAAGGTCCCCTTAAATATTTTTCTCGGCGCTTATTTTTTCCAATTTGTTGAAGGAAATTAAAGGTCTGTTTGTTTCTCCAGTCGGCACTTAGAGTATTTATTCTGAGCCTTATTGAGCTGACTTCGTTTTATCTCTTAACGGCATTTATAAGGAACACTCTTGGAAAGAAATTGTATTTTTCTGGCTTATTTTTATTAGAAAAATCTTTGATGAAGTTTATTTAAAAATAATATTGTGATATCACTAACGCTATCGTACTTAGAACGTTTATTCGCATAAAAGTTCCAACTAACTTGGTAACTTCTTCTATCTACTTTGTAAAAGTATACCTAAGTTATAATAAAAGTCATAAGTAGAGATAGAACCTTTTTTATGGTAAGGGTTGGATATGATGTTCACTTGATGGGGGGTGGCTACCGTCACCAGTAAATACATGCATACCATGGAAGGGAGACCTTGTATTACCATAGAAAAATGCGATCGCACTGTATGTCCTGATAATCTTTTATAAATTATAGGATTAATAGTATACCCACACAGCTTGGCACTATTCCGTAATGCTACAACTTTTTCATCGTTAGAATGTGATGATCATGAACATCACAAGGTTGATCAGGATTTGTGTATACGCCTGATTTTCTTCAGACCATCGGTCCCAACGAGCTATCATATAAGATATACTATGATATCTCGTGATGATAACATTATTTTATTATATTTTTAACACAGTGACACTGCACTTAATAAGTAAGTATGTATGAAAATGCTGTTTCGTACTGAAAAATTAAAACAGTTATATTTTTTTTTATATAAGTAAATATTTATACTCTGATTATAATATGAATTTATACTATGAATATCATTGCCAATAACGGTCTTATCTTATAATAAAAAGATTGAGCTCGAACTAGTATAAGTGAAGTGTAGAAATCAACTTTAAATCAAGCTTCAGGAAGACTCGCTGAAATTTAAATCTTTGCCTGAAAAAATAATTAAAATCGATGTTGAAAACTTTCTTAACTCTTCCTAACTGCTTAAAAAGAAATTGAGCGCCCATATCTTATCCAAGAAAACGGTTTTTGTTACTTGTTTATTGAATGTTTATAACCCAAAGTAAATATTTAATTAAATTTCTAACTGAAACATGCTAATAAATTTACATTTATATTCAACCGACTTCCAAAAAAGGAAAATGTTTAGAACTTTTTTAAAATGTTTAGAACTTTCGACTGGGTGAAACTATTTTGATGATTCTTTTTTTATTTGAAAACTGGTGCTTCCCGTGTGGTCCCATTTCAATTTGGTCCAGTTCCGACAATGGCATCCATGAGACGGTTTGAAGTCGGTTTTTTTTTTGTTAAAAAGAGTTATTCTCCTCATAAGAAAACTTCTTTGGACTTTAACGAATATTTGAAAAGAAAAATTAGACGAAATGATTCAGCTGTTCTCGAGATTTGCGGTTAGCGATTTATTTATATATATAAAATCCATTAGTTAATTATAAATAAAATAAAAATACTTATATTTAGATACTAGTATTTTGTCTACAAATTAAGAAGCAAATCAACATTATCGATCGTTTTTAGCTGTTAGGAAAGTATAGGCATTTGCCTATACTTTCCTATCATATATGCGATATGCGATCATGATATTAATAATATCATATATGCGAATGATCTATATGAACCTATAGATTTGTATATGTGCGAAATACTTAAATATTCGGAGCAGACCATATTGGTCACTCGAAATAATACTTACTACGACAAACCGTATCTTCTCAACAATCGGCCTCCACCGTCATAAAGAATCCGCTTAAGTATCCTTACAGTGGATATTCGAAGGGCTCCACTGATCTTGCCGAATTCTGCCTATTTAATATCGATTATTGCTCAAGGGTAGGCCGGATTACCATATCAAAAGAACGCATGATCCCGTGTTCAACGTCAATTTAGTAAAACATTCGACGAGCGAAAGGCGCGACGCGTAAGGACTTTTATTACAGGATCACGAGTTGATCTCTTTGGTATCTCTACGAAATATTTCGTGTTGCTTTCTCGTTTGTAAGCGCTGTGTGTTGTAAGCCGACTTGTGATTTCGTTAAAATTGTTTTGCTACCGTGCTCTTTGCCTTTTCACTTTCTTTTGTTTGTTCGACATTTAAAATTTGTTATAAAATTTTGTTAAAAATATAAATTTTTAAAGTTATAATCACAAGGCATAAATTTGTTATCATTTGGCATTACATATTTTAAGATATAACATTATCTAAAGATTTTTACTTAAAGGTCCGTAGGCTGAGAGTCTATTTGATTGATGATAGGTGGATATATACCGTTGTCTATTAAAACAGAGAGAAGGTTGGAGTAGAGTAATGGGTTCAGAAACAGCACAAGTACTGTTATTTCGTGGTGATGCACTGTAATTGAGTGATCTGCAAATCTGTATAAATAAAAAAGACTATTTCATAATTTAAATCCGAATATTTTTTTATGAAATTTTATATTATTAGGCTAGAATTACACTTGTAAATTTTACTTATGGGCTTATGTAAGCATTACATAAGTGGCCTATAAATACATTTACACCTGAACGAACTTACTTATAATTACTTACTTTCGCGACTTACAGCTTACGTATGTTAGAAAAACTTACGTTCTAACTAGCTTACAAAGTTGTTTACTTTAGTAAATTCTTCGTAAGTAACTTACGCAAGTAAATTACGTGAGTAAAAGTTACAAGTGTAATTCTAGCCTCATACTTACTGATAAATTTGAACATCTTAGAAACTCTCCAAGTAACACCAACATAAGAGTAACGTTGTAAGCTACATATAGTAGTAACATAAGTTATGAAAAGATATACGCCTCTCTCAGCCGGCGGTTTCTCCTTACGGGCTACCCACATCCTTTGAGAGTTGGAAATTTCGGATACAAGCTTTCTAAGCGGTGTCTGCGGTCGGAAGCGTCAACCATCCGACTATTATATTCATGTATCTGTAACATATAATACATACCCGCGTTCACCACACCTGTAATTTAGAACGCGTCTTGAAAATTAATGCAGATAAGCCGATAAGGAAACAGTATTCGAATCTAAACTGTAATTATTTACCCAGTTCTAGCAACTACAAATAGGCCTTTTCAACAATCTTAGTGAAATGTTATAAGGAGTAGAGTATAGAATCATCTAGTGTATAAAGTTGTGTATGTAGAGCCACCAAACCCAACCACTAACCGCTGCAGGTCACATCATTTAAATCATGAAATATAAAATTTAATGAATAATCTGTCACAAGAAATTTCAGACTAATAAGTGAAAGGTTCATTATAAACGACAATACCTCTCTACCTGTGCGTTCGAAAGTGGCTTCATATCTAGAGACCAAGTCCATGTACAAGGTTCGGTTTTAGTGTTACAAGTGAATATATTAACAACCCGCTCCCGGCTTTGCAGGGGAGAAATTGTTCATTTAACGCTCTTCTTCCTCCTATACACCAGGAATGAATAAGATTTTTGGAAATTCTCAGACACTTAGAAGTAGTGTTTAAAAGCTTGTCTTTATATAATTTTAAAATGCAAGAGAAATCTGTTTCATAATTATACCTAATAATGATAGTAAATGAGAAGTTTATGAAAACAATATAAGATACGGACACCTTTATAATACGGCTATTGAACTTCAGAATTTAAATTCCCTCCCCCAATTCCGTAAAAGTTTGTATCGAAATAAAACCTTCCTTCATCTAAATAACAAAGATAAAGGAAAGGGCTCTGCAGTCTATAATTAAATGAATGTTTAAAAATTCCCAAGGGGCCCTCCTGAATTGTTACATAACCTCATTTTTTATTCATCTAAGTTTTCCAATTATTTATTTATCAAGTTAGAGTTTTTGTTCAATGTTATGAAGGGTAATTTATTCGAACTCTTCTAAATATTGTTACGGCATACTTTTTTTTCTTAGAACGTCAAAAGTTTTTAGAGAGTTCGTTTAGCTATTTTGGCATTAATTAATACTGTTAGGTTAGCTGATATAGTTAACTGTTACAGAAATGCCCCTGTACAAGAAAATTCCAAAACATATCTCCGACCCTTGTAAAAAGGCTCAATGACGAATTTTGATAAGATTTAACACGTTAAATATGGAAAGAAAAGAATATGGATTCGGAATTTGATGATTTGATGACTTGAACTAAAGTAGTCTTTAACATGTTAATGGAATTGGGGAACAGATTTCTGGATTAAATGGTACATATTCTACGACGCCTCAAAACTAGACACAGGAATCTAGTTTTCTACGCGAGCCTACTACGAATTACCAGTACATGTTTTTGAAATTCACATGTTTTCGAATTTTGCTAGTTTTTTCAGGTTTCCTTGCGATATTTTGCTTAGAAAAATGACCATTATTTCTCTGAAACTCCTGAAGTTGTGCATATATGCAGCCTTATGACTCAACATACAGGGTTTGCTTGGTAAGGGTACATAAGAATATCATGATACATAAACCAATGCAAACTGGTTGACTCCTATAATTATGGTAAAGAATTGGGCTACATTTGTATCAAAATTATTTTAGTGCCAGATTATAGTCGCATATAACCTGGCCTGGCACTAAAATAATATATATAATTTACCTGGAACTTAGTACGGATTTATTTATTCTTACTTGTATATATTATTATATATAGAAGTACATTTTTCTCCTCTCTGCTCACTAAAAATACAGGTGAGGGAACAAAATGAAAATTTATATTCATAAGTACAATAAGACTTTGTAGGGGATGGTGAAATTTGGAATATTATCAGGGGAGCCACCCTCTCAGGTAATCGACTGACAAATGTCTCAGATATTTTACCGACTTTATTTTGTGGATGCCACAAATAGTGATGTACAATTTTTTTATATAAATAAAGAACGTACGAGTAAAGCCAGCGCTGATGTATTCACTATTACATAAATGGGGAAAAACTTTTTTTTTTCTTTGACCGAACGATTTATGCATTGGCCTTTTTTACAACGCGAGTTTTTATGCAAAAACTGTACTCTTGATTAAAACAAACATTGACTTTACAGAAACATATAAATTATAATGGAATACGTGTTTACAAATACCTTAGGTTAATTGCAAAAGTTCGTTGCGGTTGAATATGGTATCAGAGTTGCTTCTCAATATTTGGGAAAGAGGATCAAATAAAATAGTTAAATGGGTATAATAAAGGATGTCCTACTAGTTAGTGTCTTCGACTTCGTCCGCGTTGAAAAATGAAAAATATAAAGATATCTCTATCGCTGTGTTGACAGTGTCGCCCAATTTTTTTTAATTTTTAGACGATCCCTCAAGAACTATTCTATTCTATGTGTTAATCCAGGTAATAAACTATCTGTGTGCCAAATTTATCCAAATCCGTTGAGCCGTTTTTGCGTGATTGAGTAACAAAGATCCAAATATACAAACTTCGTTAGTATTAGGATAACTTATTTTGAACACAGCTCATGCTGAGTGATGTGCCCATTTGAATCGAGGCATAGGTGCATGAACTTGCATGTAGGGTACTGTTACCAGTACGATATTAAATTGTTTTGATTAAACTTGTATTGCGCGCATTTTGTTTTCGTACTCAATAAAATACTTTTTTTTCTTTCTTTCTTGTTTATAATAGTAGAATAATAGAAAAAATTATAAAATTGTTTCACAGTTTAACCGGTTAGAAGTTGCCTAAAGAAACAGAAACTTGTTACTTAATGTAGAGACGTCAGATGAAAATGCATTATTTATTGACACTGTATCCTATTAAAAAATATAACATCTTACTATATACCCCCAAATTCACCCTCATGGCGGAGTCATGCCTCGAATTTTTATCAAAAATTCTCATTTTCTTGCCGCTCTCCGACAATAAGGTGCAAAATTAGGAGAAGAATTAGACCCCCTCGGCGCGGGCGTGATCAGAATAGAAATGCAGCAGGGTGCAGAACAAGCGAATATCCACCCCTTCCGTGATAACATTATATTACACGCCTATTGATTTATAGGGGAAAAGGTATTTCGTAATTTAGCCTTGATGCAAGATAATGCGAATGGGCGTACAATATAATTGTCTAGTTGCAGCAGTTTGAGAAAATACCTTATAGTAATAACAGATACGGCATAAAAAATATATTTATGTGTACTCTCATCTGTTATTTCATTACATACGTATACATTGAGAATGGATTGAGGCCTATTTTAACTACAGAACCCAAAGATTTTAATTGGATGTTTGTTGGGATGAAATTTGCCACACAGTTTATTACTTAGATTAACATTTTTTGTCATGGAAAATGTTAGGTTTCCGAGGGGTCGTCTAAAAATATAAAAAAAAATTTGGCGGCGCCACAGTCGTTACATAAAGACGTTATATGTAATTAGATACTCATATAATATTTTTTCAAAGTTGCACCAGCTAGTAAACTTGAATAAAATGAAAAAAAAAACATAAGATAAACTCAAGATGCAACAAAATATAAGAAAATATTGTAACGAACATTTTTCTTACTGTAACCTCCTGTTTACTAGAAGTGTTTGCCATCCTCGGGGCCCAGATGTTATTCGCCATAAGCCTCTCTTATTAGGGATTCTGTGCGGTCGTCGAAAATATACGGAATAATACTATTTTTTATTTTGGCAACATTATTAATATTTTTTTCGTACTGTTGGTTAGAAGAATTTTTTAAATATATATTATTATACTAGCTATGCTCGCGACTTCGTACACGTTGAAAAATTAAAATATATGTGTTATAACGCCTGACATCTTTATCGCTGTGATCCCTCGTGAATCTAACATTTTTTTTTTTCAGAATAACAGCTTATATGCTGTGAGTGAATAAGGGATGCAAGATCCTATTACCTTTATTTCTTCCATTATCCTAGAATGTTCTTCAGCGCACTTGCAGCCCCTGTGGCGTTGCTCGTGTTATAAGCGATGGTAGCCACCTACCATCAAGTGGACCGTCACCCTGTCTGTTGACCTTCAAATTAAAAAAATCAAAAAATCAAGCACGCTAGTTCAAGGCTTTTCCCCATACAAAAAAAAAGTAATAAAATAACTCTTTATCAAAAAATAGACCTACTTCAAACCGTCTCATGATCTTTTCTCATTGATACCATTGTCAGAACTGGACCAAATTGAAATGGGACCACACGGGAAGCACCAGCTTTCAAATAAAAACGAATCATCAAAATCGGTTCACCCAGTCGAAAGTTATGAGCTAACAAACATTTAAAAAAATACAGTCGAATTGAGAACCTCCTCCTTTTTTGGAAGTCGGTTGATAAAGAAATTTTCCCTTTAAAAAAATCGGGCAGACAAGAAAGTGATCACAAAAGCTTTATACTTACCTCTTTTTTAAAAAGCGGAACCCGAAAATTTAAAAAAAACATTGCAACTGGAAATTGCAATAATAATAGTATGTGGCAAAGTATTATAACAAAATCAACTTTATGTACCAAATCTATTTATAATACTACGATTTTCACGATTATAATAACATTAACATAATCATGATCGCAGCAATTCAGTTTTGAAAATATACCAGTGAGAGTTTTTTATTGTGTTATAATGTTGTATGGATCAGTTATTGTACTGTTCTTTTTTAACTCTTTGGTGACGTCAGTTTCTGTGAAAGAATATGTTTGTATTTATTTTGAAATATTATATACGAGTATTACTTAATTATATGTGAATGCGTGCATTGATTTAATTATATCCTTTGTGTCAGTTTAATTATACTTCAGTATAATACATGATCAATTTCATCGTTAATTAATACCAAATAATGAGAGGAAAAGGTCCATTCGCTTTAGTGCTTCAATAATCATAGATAAGCGTAATATAATCTGATCATAGTCTGATTCAAACGACAGGCTTCCCGTTTTATACTAATGCGTTGATAGAATCTTGTTATATATATATATATATATATATATATATATATATATATATATATATATATATATATATATATATATATATATATATATATATATATATATATATATATATATATATATATATATATATATTGAATAATAGTATAGATTAAAGTAATTACAATTCAAATAATTTCTGCTAAACCCACTAAATCACTTCCAGATTCCATAAAAATGGATTTAATCTTTGCGGGAATTTTTTCTGTGTAAAGAATAGACAAGATTTTTTAAATTAATAATTTCAGGGCTATTATAAAACGGAGGTACTGTACTGCTATGTGGAATTAAACAAAAATATGAAGGAATTTCTCTATTTTGATTACTTGTTTGAAAAACACGCAAATGGTACTATGTCATTTACAGTACACTCTAAGGTTACAAAGGCTTTGGGAGTAATTGGTGTAAGTATACATTCTGTCAAATAAGTACCGGGAATTGAAGATTTAAAAAGCCAATTTAAAGGGATTGTCGAAACTATTTTGGTCGCTATGTCGGCACAACTATCCTCTATACTTACTCACGAGGAGTTTGAGCGCCATAAGTCATTTAGTTTATTTACATAGCGCTATTTTGTCAGTTCATGTCAAGTGTGTTTTGCGATTTTTACAATGGATCGAACAAAGTATCTGCCTTAAATTTTGCATTTCGAATGAAATTTCGTGTATGAGTGTTACAGTGAAACAAAACACGCGTGTATGAGTGTTACAGTGAATTCATGAGACTGGTCGGCCATCAACGTATTAAATCAAAAGTGAAGGTGATGACAGTTTTTTTTTTATTATCGGAATGTCACTCGGAATTCTTGAGAGCAGGTGAGACAGTAAATAAGGAATATTACTTATCTCGGCATTATTCGACGTTTGAGAGAGCAAATTCGTCGAAAAAGATCAGATTTGTGGAAAAGTACTCACGGATTTTTTGGACCACGATAACGCGCCATCTCACACGGCTATTATTGTGAACGCATTTCTGGCAAAAAACTCAACAAATCTTTTGGAACAACCACCGTATTCTCTGATATGACTCTAAGCGAATTATTTCTTTTTCAAAAGTGCAAATTACTACTTTGAGGCACCCGTTTTCCTTTGATAGAAGACATAAAAGAGAATTCGAAGCAAAAAGTAAAGTCGATTTCAAAAAAATCATTTAAAAAATATTTTGATGACTAAGTTATTCGTTGGCGGTGTATAGTTTCGGAATGAGCATATTTTGAAGGCGATACAATATATTTGGATAAATAATTTATATTTTGTGTTTTATTGACCGATTCCCGGTACTTTCTTGGCATAGTAGACATATAATTTTATCATAATATTATAAATGTGACAGTTTGTGAGGATGGATGGAGGGATGTTTGTTAATAATATATATTTTTTGTAGTTAAAGCTGCGTCTATTTATTTGGAAAGAAGACTTTAAAAAGTTCACACCAGTTATTACGATGCCTATGGAAAATGTTTGCAACAAGCAGTTGGCGAAAGAAATTCTTTATCTGTTACCAGGGCTCAATAAGGACTGCAGTGTAAAACCTGTTAGTAACAAAAATATGACATATTTATTTTTATTACCATTTTTATCGTCCTTGTCCTTTTATAAATGTTTCGTCAATGTGATATTTAAATAGTAATATTCTGAAAGCAACTTATTTGAACATTAAATAAATATATTGAAAGATATGTTTACAAATTTCACTTACAGCACCTGTGGCGTTGCTTGTGTTATAGGCGACGATAACCACCTACCATCAAATGGATCGTCACCATGTCTGTCCGTTTTATTCTGTGGAATAAAAAAAAACATGTAGACAGACAGACATTATCCCAGAAATGAAGCCATTCTCTCTATTTTGACACCGAGTAATTAGATTTCCTTACTTAGCAATTCACATTATCCTTACATATTATAAAAAAAGTTCTCCGCCAGGTCTGTCTGTCTCTCTGTTCGCGATAAACTCAAAATCTACTGCACAGATTTTCATGCTGTTTTCACCAATAGATAGAGTGGTTCTCGAGCAAGGTTTTAGTATATAATTTACACAGTTGCGCGGGCGAAGTCGCGGGCAGCAGCTAGTGTGATTATAAATCTGAAACTTTTCGTTATATTTCTCTTTAGTTGTAGCTACTCCATTACATGTCCGTCTCTATATTTTAGTCATATTATAACAAAATATCATTTATTTCAGGGCTACTACAACTTTTCTATATCGGATTTCGATGAATTTGTGCACATTATAACAAATGGGAAGTTTTTTTATGGAAAATATATGGTATACACAGATATTTTTGCTGGAAAACGAAGAATTCTCAGAAGCAACTACAGTGTACTTTTTAAACCTATTTAACTGTGGGTTATTGTCAAAGTTAGTAATAATTAAAACTATATTTGGATAGCTCTTTATGTTTTATTAAGTGCAATTTCCATAAAAATATAGATAACTTACGTAAACAGGTTATATGTAAATCAAAAGTGGTGTCTATTGCATAATACAATATCTCACAACTTCCTGTATATGGATTTGTCATTTTTGGGGTTGAAAAAATGAAGA
Source organism: Synanthedon formicaeformis (assembly GCA_945859745.1). Lineage (NCBI taxonomy): Eukaryota > Metazoa > Arthropoda > Insecta > Lepidoptera > Sesiidae > Synanthedon > Synanthedon formicaeformis. The sequence goes on along the minus strand of OX243967.1, from coordinate 4,850,121 downwards.
ATATATTTTACATCCGGTCAGGTGTCGTGGAAATCCCCGGGGAAATCTAACTTTCCCAGAGGCGCAGACAGCAATCGATTCTATTCAAATTTATGACAGAGAGGAACGTTCTGTACATTACATAGAGTTGATATCACCAAATTCTAAACACAATTTTATTTGTTACTAGCTGAAATTCATGAAAATCAGTTAATTCGTTTAAGAGTTATGGAGAAACATACATAGATACATATATACATACATACATACATACATACATACATACATACATACATACATACATACATACATACATACATACATACATACATACATACATACATACATACATACATACATACATACATACATACATACATACATACATACATACATACATACATACATACATACATACATACATACATACATACATACATACATACATACATACATACATACATACATACAGAAAAAAATTCTAAAAATCGTCAATTTCGTTTCAGTAGATGTATATCTGTACTGTTGTTTGTTTCTGAAAACGATACTTTTAAAATTTAAAAAAAGTGTTTATTTGACAACTCTATAGAAATAATGTAACGTCCTAAACCCTATCAATAGCTGTCTGCAACTGGCAGGTTTGGCGCCGACTTCTCACAAAATTCGCGCCCTTATTTTATTGCCTGCTTCCTAAGATTAAACTTGGCTTCAGTTTTTTTAAGCATAAAATAAAATTTACACAATCATGAAGCACGACCGACATTGATGCCAAGAATGAAACAGCGGATAGAAGAGTTGAAATATATTATTTATATAACATTTCTTACCATTGCAATATTTTTTGTACACAAACAGTGCAATCAAAACGAGATAGTTTATAAATTTAAAACTACTAAGCCGAATTTAAAAATTCTTTCACCTATAGAAAACAATATTATCAGCAAGTAAAATAGGCTATTTGTTATAAAGTTACGCGGACGAACTCGCATGCTACAGCTAGTACTAAATATAAGCTTGCAGCCATACCACAGAATACCGTAATAGTATATCCCCTAGAAGTACATAATCGGGGATATACTATTCCCTCATACCCATTCATAACCAGTTACAATAAGTATTAAAAAGTTACTTTCCTAATGGAACTGAATAAAAAAAATTCAAGTATAGCTTTGTTACTTTAAATTTCTTGTTGTTTTATAAAAACATAATTAATTTTCATTATGAACCCCTCCGCTATTTATATTGTAGCAGTTCGTTTTGTTAGAACCTTAAATGAACCTTAAATGAAATGAAAAATAAACAATTTTCTTGTCCGAAGTTAACAAGTGCGAGGTTATATTTTTGCATGAAAATCCACTTCAATATTATTTTAAGAGAACTGAATAAATTTTCTAGACGTAACTAACGCAAAGTAAGAAATAAAGAAAATCCGCCGCAAGCAACAAATCTCCATTTTAACGGATTAAAGCACTTCATTGTTTCAAATAATTTCGTTTTATAGAAATGGCTCAGTGTTAAGACTTGAAATTGTATTTTCAGAATGGAGAGTTATTACTCTATTAGGTATTACCTTATTAGGTATTACCTTATTAGGTAGTAAATTGGTATTGAAAAGACAAAACCAAAATTATTATAGTCTATCTATACTTAATAATTATAAATTAATAGAAAAGTATTTTTGTTTGTAATGAATAATCTCAAAAATTACTGGACAAATTTTAAAAATTCTTTCACCTAGGTATATAAACGAGTAACATATGTAATATTTTATAAAGGTACGAAGACGAAGTCGCGTACAACAGCCAGTTGTGTATGACTACGAAAGGCAAATTGGTTTGAAGAACCTGTTTGTAATTTGCATCCAAAATCTATATAAATTGTGATTACTTCTGCTAATTAAATTGTATTTTTGGTTTTTGTTATTCAAAAATTAAAGTGTAATATTATATTAACGGTTATTTCAGGAGACGTATATAAATATTTGTATATTAAAATTTATAAATTCCATAATATTATTCTTGTTCATTAATATTTTGATTAAAGTATCAGAATAAACAAAACAGACATGTAAATAACAATATACGACTGGAAGATTTCCAAGAGTAAAAGGAAAGTCATCACAATTTTCCGGATAAATTTTTAATATAAGTTACTGGAGTAGCGTCAAAGTTTACGAATGTTATAAATTTTTATTTTGCCTTTCGTTGTTACGGAAAAATGAATTGCCTCTAAACTTTTCCTCTTTTACGTCTTCTTGCTAAAGAAGTACAAAACTGATCTATGAAAAGTATCGTTGTATTTAGAGCTACGTATACCTTTCTTTTTATATATATATATATATATAAAAATGTTTAGTTGGCTTGTGAAAGCTTTAAAAACTCGAGAATGGGCAGACCGATTTTATATACGGTTTTCACATTTTTCAACATCGTATTTAACATTGTATGGAAACAATTTCCATACATTATGGAATTTTCCAACATCCAAAATAAATAAATAATACTCGTACTCAAAGATTCAAACTTAACCGATTTTTCACCGGTTCGTACCTTATTCCAAAAAATATTTATATACGAGTATATTATTAAATGCAGTACGCAATAATAAAAAAAAGCCTTATAGTTGTCGCCAGTAACATTTGCTTTTATTTTTTAAAGGAATAAAATATGTAGTAGGTACTAATATAACATTTTGTTTTGCACATAAATGCACATCCTTACCAAAACGTCATAGTAGCGACAAGTGGATCTGAAAATAATATATATATTTTTTAAATTTCCTTATCGCAACCAACCGGTAGAGAAAAGTGTACTAACAAATATGACATGTCTTTACCAGGGGATACAATGATACAGATAAGTGGAATGTTCGTATAAAATTAATAGTAGATATATTGAGTGGGTGTATTTTAGTTTATAACATTAAATCTAATATGTAAGTCTCGGAATTGTGTGCCACTACATGGGGACAAAGTACAGGCAGCCGAGTAATTAAACAGAACTTAATTAAAGTCTCCATAACACGGTAAGTAAGCTCCACGAACAACGGACACTGGAAGCAAGTTTAACAACAAACCACTAACTCGAAGTAAACTTTGTTCATAATTCCCTTTGAAGAAACGTCCTCTTTGATCTCGACGATAAAACGAAAAGTCCGCACACGTCTGGATTTGACTGAGAAAAATTTCCAACTTAATTGTTTTCTTTTTTGTTAAAGCGAATCATTAAAATTATGAGAAGGTAAGCATAAGATGATAAGATGTGTATTTTGTATGTTTCTGTTTTTTATTATTATTACTAGCTGGTTCCCGTGACTTCGTCCGCGTTGAAAAAAAAGTAGCCTATCCTGTGTCCTGTACGTCTAAATGTTTATCTACCAAGTTTCATGAAAATCAGTTAAGTCGTTTAAGAGTTATGGAGGGACATACATACATACATACAGAAAAAAATTCTAAAAATGGTCAATTTAGTTTCAGTATCATGTATAGAGCCTATAAACACGATATCTCTGAAAACAAAGTAACTTACTCCATGACCAACCCTTACAGATTTATTATTAGTATTGATTATAAATATATCCTTTATATTAAGGTCGACAGACAGACTGACGATCCTCTTGATAGTAGCTAGCTCCTGTCGCCTGTAACGCAAGCAACAAAGTGCTACAAGTGCGCTGTCAAATACAGTAGGGTTAATGATAAGGCATTGGGTAGAAATAGGGAAATTATGAGCTCTGGTAACCAGTAATCGTATAAGACCGGCTGCCCAAATGACTGCGAAATGCAGTGTGTCCTGCCACTACTTTCCAAGTCCAAACCAGAGCCTTAGGCCTGAGACCTTAGGCAAGCACCTTTACCACATCCAACGGGCTCCGAACTGTCGTAGACCACATCGCTGCTTGAAAACTAAAGGGTCACAAATCAAAATTACACTTTTTACAGGAGAGCAAATCGAAAAAAAAATTTTTTTGTCTATTTTATCTTATTAGGCATATATAAAATATAATATATGCATATTATACATCGTTAGAAGCGTATTTTTAAGTAGCATTAAATGTTTTTAGTTCTTTTATAATAAATTGAATACTAGAAGAGATATAAGCGTGTAAGTTACTTTTGAATATATAAAAAAAATATCAAAATATACTAAATATGGAATAATACAACCATGTCTTTTTGCAACATATAATATGAAGGATTGTGATTGTATTTTTGCAATAAAAACATTTTTGGATTTTTTTGTTTTATGGCCCTTTAGTTTTTAAGCAGCGACATAGGACTCAAAATAGTTTTTATGATTCAGTTTACAAATAGCTTAATAAAACTTATTATTATTAACTTATAAACAGGGTTTCGTTTTACGTTTCCAATGTAGGTACAATTAGAGTCGGTGCAACCACCAACTTGATTGCAATTACCAGCATTGTATCAAGACTGGACACTCAGCTAACAATGAACATGACATGACCTTGTGCTTTCCACTGCATTGCTACAGACTACAGTCTACATAAAGAGTCTCGAGGCGTTATTATTCGCACGTGTAGAACGTAATCCATAAAGACGATTATCCCCGGAACACTGATTAAATTCCTCTACGCTGGACTCACATCCTTAATTGAAACTGGAAAAACGTGAGGAACTTTCTAAATAGTTTCACATGTAGGTATTATAATCACTGCCGAGTATTTCTAATGAGGAAAACGGAGGCTCCGTCTCGTACTGTATAGTTAAACCTTTTCCAACTGTGCCTCTCAGCTATTCTTGGAAATTGGATTTCATAAAATACATTTCTGATAATTTTCATAGTAATCTATGCTTTTTTTTATGACAGGCTGACGGTCCACTTGATGGTTAGGTAGTCAAGTAACACAAGCAACGCAACAATTAGGGCCTCTTTCATAAACTTCAAGTAAAGTGTTGATTAGTTACTTTTAGAAATCATTTTCTGTTATATTGAATTATGCACTCGGTTTACTGCATCATTCGATGGCCATTTTTTTTAAATTATTTTCTATTTAATGTTTGGGACGTTTACCGTACTAACAAAGGTATAATCAGCTCCATTATCCCCGGTTACCGGTGACTTTAAATGACAGTTTAGCCTACTTGACGTTTGTGAAACAGGCGCTTAGTGTATCAAGTACGCTGTCAACTACAGTACGATTAAGGATAAGGGATATCAAAATGGGCTCTGGCATCGAACTTACTCACCGAAACACAACAGCACACGTGCTGTTATTTCACGGTGGTATTCCGTAAGGGGGTAAAACGATAAATCTGACTGTACAGCCCTACATTTGTACAAATATTACAACATCCCATTAAGGGATGGGTTCGATTAATAGTGTGTCTCTATGAGATAAGAATCTCGTAATACAAACATACACATAATATATATAAAACGCCTTTAATAAACCGCTTACAAACACTTACATTCATTCACAAGGGTTATTTACACGGACAGATCACAATCAAGACCCGACCATAGATCAAATACAAATTACTTATGTAAACTTCGAGGTGCCTGGCTTCATTTATGCTGTGGTCAACTAAATGTTACATATAAGTTTGAAAGTAGGTATGTAACATATCATATCAAATCAAAAAGAAATCAATTAAGGGACCTTTATAAAATGTTCAAAGAAATGACATCTCAAAGAAAGTTATAACTTATTGAAACCTCCTATAAGTTGTTGGGTTCAGTCGTATATCTGGCAATCGTACTTACAAGGTACGCCAATCTATTGTTACGATTGGCTGGTGCAAAACAAAAGCTGATGCGTTTAATCAGATACCATGTATACATAAATGGTCACTACGCACAGAACCTACATTTGTTCCGAAATAATGAATAATTTCTTCAACTGTGAAGGAAAAATCCTGAATAAACTTGCAATATCAAGGAGCCTAGAGATCTCTCAAGATAATTAAAGTAGTGCCAATCCACAATTTCGCCTTGTCTTGTCTTAATTTTATTACAATTTCTTCATGTTAAGGTCGGCAGACAGGCTGACGGTCTACATCCACGGTAGGTGGCTACCGTCGCCTATAACACAATCAATAGTGCACTGCCGACTATAGAAGGGTTAAGCTTAAGAGATTAGGAAAGCATATGGAATGGACAAGGAAATGGACTCTGGCATCCCTTACTTACTCACCGAAACACAACAAAACACGTGCTGTTATTTGTCTTTTGTAGGGGGGGGGGGGGTGGTTACTGCCACCAAACGAGCTGTTAAAATTATGACAATGATACGTAATAAAAAATTATACAAACAACATTTTAGTACACGCTCTATATAGAAATTTAATGTTCGTCGATAGACCCTAAAACCGTTTTAAGTTAACATACGCCCCAAATATTTTGTTGAATAATTTATTTTGCACCGCCTCCGAACTAGGCCGGCTGGCAAACACTGATATTAGTTTTCTGTGTAAGCAATTTTCGTAAGTGTCCTGTGTTATTCGTACGTATTGCTCAGCTAAGTTGCAAGGCTACATACACCCCTTTGTATGTAATGTATTATTTGTAATAAATTCATTTAATATTACTTTAATTTAAAAAATTGATATTTATGTAAACTCAATCAGAAAATTCAGAATCTTCTTCTTCTTCTTCTTCTCTTCTCGTAGTGCCATCTCCTATCGGCTCCTATCATCATTGCTATCCTAACCCTCGAAGCGGCGGCACGAAACAGCGATCTGGTACTTTGGCCATACCATTCGCAGAGATTTTTTTACCAAGAAGTATGTCGTCTGCTCGGCTTGCGTCTACCCTGCAAGATTTTACCCTGCAAGATCAGCTGCAGGAGATTATACTACTCGCTGCGCATGATATGTCCAAAGTATTCCAGTTTCCTGATTTTTTTTATTGAATAATTATATTATTATAATAATATAGTAATCACTTATTCTGTAAATAATAGCCCGCAAAGAACCAGAAAACTTGGAGAAGCTGGTAGTGGTTGGAAGAGTGGATGGTAAGAAATCTCGTGGCCGGTCTCATAGCCGATGGACAGACCATGTTGTGGATCTTACAGGCCTTACAGTTGCGAAGACTATGAGAAAGGCTGACGACAGGGTGGAATGGAAACAGCTGGTTGGTCGACGCCACCAAGGCATTCAGAGCGGGAACGACCTTCAGCAATGAAGAAGAAGACTTCATCTATCTACGAGTATTCTGTAAATCGGAATTTTGTAATTAATTTTCACATATAATACATTTACTTGTAGTTAAAAGAAGTCTGCTGAAAATTGTTGATAAAAGTAAATCAAATTTCTTCTCTTGCAACTGGTTATGTAATTTCAGTTACGAATATGGATGAAGCGGAAATTCCGTTTTCAATTTCGTTTGTTGTTATCAAAAAGGGAATTTTGTTCCTTAAGGGTGTACCGAGCTTCTGGCGCGTTTAGGTATTCTAAGCGTTCTGTGTATGTGTGCGTGCGGCACCCCGCAGGAGCGAGAGAGCGGTGCGCCGAGTGGCTAGAGTCGTGCGCCGATCGACTACCAATACATATTTACAAAATAAAACAACAGAAACGGTCTCAAAACTTTTATTAAAAATATTATCACACATTTATTTTTTATCTTAGTGTCGATAGATAGGTAGGTTGGTATATGTTTTACGAGCGTAATTGAATAAAAACTTTTATCGATACACGACTCGTAAAATGATTGTTCCTTATGTATTAACTTATATATATTTATAAATTATATGTCTTATATACGTATATATTATATAGTGAAACACATTTTAGTTTTACGTCTTTTTAATAATTGACAAGTCCTTGACAAACTCCAAATGTTCTTCTTAATTATATATACATACTAGTTGGCGCCCGCGACTTCGTCCGCGTTAAAAAAAAAAGTAGCCTATCCTGTGTCCCGTACGTCTAAATGTTTATCTACCAAGTTTCATGAAAATCAGTTAATTCGTTTAAGAGTTATAGAGGAACATACATACATACATATATACAGAAAAAAATTCTAAAAATCGTCAATTTAGTTTCAGTATCATGTATAGAGCCTATATACACGATATTTCTGAAAACAAAGTAAATTACTCCATGACCGACCCCTACAGATTTATTATTAGTATTGACAACCGTAGAGGTTGTATATCATTATGACATATCTCCCCATTTACATTTCTTCAATGAGACGACGAGGAGGTCTGATAGTCCTCGTGCTTCTGTGGACTGTAGCGGTAGTAGGTGTTGTTGTAGTGGGCGTGTCTGGTGCATCTGGTTTTGGTGTTTGGAACGGTGTGGACTGCTGTGCCACCTCGGTTATTATTGCATCTGGTGTCTGGTGGATCTGTTCTGGAGTTTGGAAAATAGGAGACTACTGTGTGACTGCTGCGCTTACGTCTGAACTTGCGAATGCGAAAGGAAAGCGAGAATATTAATCAATAACTGTTAAAATATATCGATTATTTGTCGTTGTAGGAACCGGACCCTTAAAATCTATGCTCAGGCGTTCAAAAGGAGCTGTAGCCTTTATAAGTTTCGGGACAATCAATTTTCTGTAGAATCTTGGCTTAATTTCGGCGCAGACTTTACAAGAATTAGTTACTCTTCGAATTTCTTCTATTGAATAAGGTAAGTTTTTAGTTTTTACTCAGTGCATCATTTTCTTGTCACCCCAGGGTGGCATAAAGCTTCGTGAAGCGACGTTAATTGTGATAGTCTGGATTCAATTGAAGCACAAATTCGGGACAAAGCGTCAGCTACATTGTTTTGCTTTCCTGGTCTGTAAACAATGTCATACTTATAAGGTGCTAATTCTAATCGCCATCTTTGAATTTTCTCGTTCTTGACCTTACTGTTTATTATCATGTTGAACATAAATAAAACTGAACGTTGGTCAGTGATGAGAGTTAATAGTTTACCCATCAAAATTCAAGTTCCTGTAGTGTTTTTCACCTATCACAGCGGAAACGGTGGTTTGACCAACGACTTGAGAAGTGTGGTTGAGTGACGCCATTGTAAAAATTTGGCTACAAGGTCTTCTTTTTATTTGGCAGAGCTTAAAGCAGGCTTCGTTTATAAAGCTGATAGAACTTCCAGTATCAACAAGGGATTCTGCTCTAATTCCTTTAACATAGGCGGGTACTATTGCTTTTCTGAGTGATAAAGATGCTGTGGCTGTTATGCAAGCGGAAAAATCTTGAACTGGCGGTGAGAGTGCAGCATTAATAGGCTTGCTACGGCACACGATGGCAAGGTGCCCTCTTTTGGAACAGATCTGGCAGTTCCTTCCTTAGCCGGACAGTTTATACGCGGATGTATTCGCCCTCCACAGAAGAAACACTTTCGTTTTCATATGATAGCAGCTGTAGAAGTCTCGAGAGTTTGTGGGGGTTTCGAAATGGCCTTTCATATTACATACTTTGCACTCATAGTTTTTTGCTTTACAGTCACTTAATTCATGTTTGCTTGTTTTTCCGCATCTTTTGCATTGATCTTTTGTTAGAATTCGTTGTTTGTAGAAACTTGTAGAAGGTTTGTTCACATACTTTTGTTGGATGCGTTGCACCATATTGTTGACATTGCTGTTATCGTTTTCTGCTCGCTCTCTTGACTGTGCAACAGCAAAAATCTGTTGAAACGTTACTTCTGTTATATTTCCTTGTGCGTCTCGATCTTGTAGCTCTGGCCACTTTTGTTTTAAGTCTATTTGTAGACTTTCATGATTAATGCCAGTTGCGAACCGGTCCCGTAGTTGACGTTCCAGAAAATTGCCTTCATAACCACAGTCTTTGCTTAAATCTTTAATTTTGTTTGCGTAATTTTCCATTGACTCACCTTCTTTTCTTGAGCAGTTCCAAAAATCAGTGAGTGCCTTAAATCGGGTTGTTTTTGATGAGTAGAAACTTATCAGTTTTGATTTTATATCCTCATAAGAACATTTTTCAAATTTTTTTTTTTTTTTACTAGATCAAGGCAGCGCTTGGCCGCGATCTCACTTGATGTTAGGTGCAGATGCGGCCAAAGATGGACCACGCTTACCTAGTAAGTGCCCATTTACCCTGGATTTGAAGACCCCGAGGTTGTAGTTTTGGGGAAACACGGACGCAGGCAATGAGTTCCACTCCTTAGCAGTCCGGACAAGGAAGGTGGAACTATAACGCTTCGTGCGTGACCGGGGAACATCAACCACGAAGGGATGAAACCCCCGCCCGCGCCTCGTGTTCCGCAAGTGGAACGGCTCTGGCCGGATCAGATCCCACAGGATGGACGCACATTCTCCATGGTGTAGACGATAGAAAATCGATAGGCATGCTACTTTTCGGTGATGCTGCAGGCTTTGAAGCTGAGACTCCACAAGGGTGTCGTTGCTTTCAAGCTCGCCTTTCAATCGAGTCCAGTGCAGCCAATTGACTGACGATTTTTCCATAATTGACTTTTTAATTTTGTGAAAAATGTTGGGTGGTAGACAAGTTATGAGTAAATCTTTTTATATCTCTTTGTACTCACTTCCGTATATATTGCATTTTGCTTCAAAATATTCCAAAAAATTATTCACGGACGTTGTGTCTGGATTAAATTTGTCATTTGCGAAATTGGAAATATTCTTACTGGTTGTTTCAGTTGGTTGCTGCACATTTGTTATGCTTCCGGAGGGCTTTTGTTGCGTTGTTAGCACGCACTAAATTTCTGTTTCATAAACGCTTTAAACTGGTCCTCATCCATTTAAAGTATTTTCGTCGCCAATATTATATAGTGAAACACATTTTAGTTTTACGTCTTTTTAATAACTGACAAGTCCTTGACAAACTCCAAATGTTCTTCTTAATTATATATACATATATACAACCGTAGAGGTTGTATATCGTTATTACAATATATACATATAGTATCGTCATATATACATATAAAAAATTAATTCGTTTCAAAATCGGTGTTTTAAAAATATTTAAATTTATTTTAGTCCAGTATCACCTGATTTTTTTTCTGATTAGTAATCAGAAAAAAATTCAGGTGAGGGATACTGGACTCTTAGGTACCTAATTAATATCGAACTTACTTCGTGGCATTATTTTCTCTGTGTAAGTAAGTCATGTCACTGTCTATTTCTCCATCCACTACAAGAGGATTTTGTTCTGGTGTAATTGACACCCTGTAAGAAAATTTAGTTACATTATTTATCAACAAATTTTTTTTGGATGAAATTTGTAAACCTCATTCCATAAAAATTTTCTTTCAGAGTATGATAACTTTTAGAATCGCTGTCATCCAAGACTGTAAATTGAAAAATATAATGAATATGTGGTAATTCATATTAAATTTATTATAATGTTATAATATCCTAATACGCGTACCTCACCGGTTCATCAGATGACTCTTTGTTTTGTAGTGAAATGCCAACAACTGGTATATTTATCCTATAAATAGAAAAAGATGAATAATTATAATTATAATAAGATAATATATAGACGAGCCCATCGGATGAGTGGTTAGGGTGCTTGCCTGTCTGAGGGGTCCCAGGTTCGATTCCAGGCGGGGTCAACTTTGAAAACTTTTCAAAGTTGGTTTTCCTATGGGCGGCAGCACACTTGCAAAACCTGTGGCGTTGCTTGTGTTACAGGCGACGGTAGTCACTTACCATCAAGTGGACTGTCAGCCTGTCCGTAGAGTTCTCCTCATTTTGTTCGTTTTTAAAAAATCCGAAATACGGAATAAAATGCTCATTTTTTATTTTTAGGTATTATACCTACAAGAATCATCCTATCAGACTGTTAGAATCAGTTTTTTTTTCTAAACAGTAATAATAAATACCTATAATCTAATTATAACAATAATAATAAAAAAGCTAGCTGTATTATTAGTAGCAGGTAGGTAAATAACTAATGAGTATACTTACGAAGCAACAGGAGTATTCTCTTTGTCTTCAAAATTCGCGTCTTGCTTCAAAAAGTAGGCGTCTTGCTCTAGAAAGATAAATTTATTTGTTTGTAATTTATTATTACAATTAATTTATTTGTTGTATTGATTTTACAATAAACATAATAATATTTACTTATTTATTTATTTATTTATTTATTGAATAGCAAACCTAACATAACAATCCACTAATAAAATTCATAAAATATAAGAATTTAATATGACAAACATATTAGATTTGACAAGTTACAATTTATACGTACAAAAAGATTTTTAAAAATAATAACAATATACCTACATACATATACATTAATTATATATTATTAAATACTAATTAATTATTATTATTATTTTTTAATATTTAAATTTCATAAATAAATAGAAGAAAAAATAATAGTTATTGTTTAAGAGTTATAGTTATTGTATAGGTACGAGTTTTACTTACTTTATTTCTTCTTGCAAGCGTTTACCATTGTTTTTAGCCAACCCCTTCTTTTTTTGTTTTGTTCACTTTGTTCCCCATAGTAAATTAACACAAAAGTCTTGATTACGTTTTAAAAATATGCGTTAGCCCAAGCGACACAACCTCCACGTCCGACGGCCGAAGCAACACTAAAGCGGACAGGGGAGAAACATGGCGGCTCTAGCTAATATGGGCCGAATGCACGGGAATTTAGGTATTTCCTTCGTATTAAAAAACAAATATTCCTTTTGAAAATGTAAAGAATATACGTTATAGAAGACATGTTGTTTTGTTATTATTCATAAACTGGCAACCTTCCGTGAAGTATTTATGCCGTACTAACGGTTTATTTATTTTTTTAGAGGTAACTTTGGATTTTTTTTCTATCGAGAAAACTAAAAGTAATCGTGTTTCTAAAGAATATGATTTATAGAATGTATCCTTAAATATCTTACATACTAATTGCATATCTAAAACTTTAGTAATAACGATACAGCAAGGGATCAAATAAACGCAATTATTTCACATTTTTCACGACACAGGCTTAAATTTGCTACGAGTAGATAATTGGACGAACTTTTATTTGCCGTCACTAACATTCTTTATGTGCGTATACACCTCAGGCGGTTTCAGCATGTTCGACAAAAAATTAGGTTCCTTGTTTAATGAAAATTGTGTACGACAATGTGCCGCAAGGGAATGTTTTTTCCGGATTACCAAAAAAATTTCATACTTTATACGAATATTTTAGGATATAAAACGGTTTTTCATTAGAGAGGCCACTGACAAAATTAAACGAACAAAAAAATCGTGAAATAAATTGTTTTATTATATTACTAGCCGGTGCCCGCGACTTTGTCCGCATTGGAAATGAAAAATATGACACCTGAAAAAATATCTGACTTCGTTATCGCTGTGACGCGTGACAGTGACGCACAATTTTTTAAATATTTCGAATCTAAATTTTAGATGATCCCTTGGGAACCTAACATTTTTTCCAGGATAAAGAGTATCCCTATAAACTTCAGTTAATAAACTTTCTGTGTGCCAAAACTTTTATATTAATTTTTTTCAAAAAAAACAGTGTTTTTTTGTTATTGAAGTCCCTACACCTTATAAGCCTAAACCTTTATAAGTGTACATTGCTTATTTTATATAGGTTGCCTTAAAAAATTTTTTATTGTTTTTTTAATACGTATTGCAAATCTTGGTTTAATCGACAAATTACATACCAATCGAAAGTATGAAGCCTATTATATTTTTTAATAAATTAAATTTGATATAAAATACTTTTCCTTCATTAAATAGATGGGTGAAAGGTCGATTCCTACTCTGATCTTAGACTTAATGTATAACTACTTGGTCTCCTATTGTCGGATGTAAACAAACAAATAATCACATTAGAGATGCGTTTGCTTCAAATGAAACTGTGCAGATTTATAAACATTATATTGCATAGTATCGCAAAGGAAGTTTAATAGCGAGGCAAGGTGAGCGAAGGAATTTGCAATAAACTTCACCTTTGTCTCGGCAGAGCTTCCACGGTCCTCCTTTATTTCCCAAGTTCCTTGCATTTCATTTCTGTGTAAACACCGACGCTAAACTGTTAAGCGCATTTTAGTCACATTTGCAGTGGCTATATTAAACCAAGCCATGCATTTTTCTATATTAAATTTCAAAATAAAAGGAAAAACAAAACATTTTAGAAATTGGAACTATATTCGAATAGCTTATTTTTTATATTTTAAATATTTCACTGGTCATACTTATTTTATTGATACATTTTTGTTTGTGCTTACATTGTGCCCGCAACTTGTACGCGCTGTAGTTTGTTGAAAATCCCTGAGGAACCTAACATTTTTCCAGGGAAAAAGAAGTCCAGGTCAAGGTAAGGTAGGTAATTATGCTTGTCAAATTCATCCAAATCTGTTAAGCCTCTTCTGAGATTAGCGTGCACAGTGCACAGATGCGCAGACAGACATAAATTCTGGTTGACCTAAGTATAAGAAAGAAAGAAAGAAAAATTTAAAACTATAGAATGCCTATGTACTGATTACTAATTACTTCTCAACCCTCTTGTGTATTCCATTGTCGAGTTGCTTCATCACTGCTTGTATTCATCGTTTAGGGCAACCGTGGTTCATTACACTCCCATTGGTTTTCACGGTTCGTTAGAATTGCAAAAACTTCACTCCTCCGAGATCAATATTGGAAGTGGAAAGTCTGACGTCTCGACCATCGCCATTGAATTTAAAGTACCTAAATTCTATTTGTTAGTTTAAATCGGAAAAATTCTGAAGTTCGTAACTCAAAGCATTATTATGGCAATAATTAAATGGACACAACGTCATTTTCAAACTTAGTCTCTGTATAGTACTAAACGTTACGCAGTCTTTATCGTCGAGTGACGAGGGATCGTTTCCGGAAGACTACCATTAAATAAAAATACGTATGTTGTTGTGTATCAATCTGTGGTTGAGGTGTGTCAAAGTCCACACCTTGTTTACTATCGTCATTTCTCTACCTATAGATTACAAAATAACCATCATTACAAAATAACATCTTCTGATATGCCTTTTATGTGATTGATGGAATCCTTAGCTATGCACAAGTCTACTAGCAAGGCCTTATGTAATTTGGCCGTCTGCCTGTCTGTTAAATAGTTAAAAAAAAGTACATGAACACATGTAAGTACATGTGGCCGATTGTAAAAGCTGTCACTGTGTATTCTTGTACTCTGTAAATTATAAATCTGATATAATATAGGTAACATCTATTTATTTCTACTCTTTTGATTATACCACAGATATTTCACCATAGGAAATAATCTTTAGATAAAATAATATTATATTTATTAGTTCCGGGTCAAGTAATGGGATACGAAGTAAGTACATAATACTTTTTATTTCGGCACTCTACACAGGATCTGCGTCGGATCAGCGATTGGCCGGGCACAATATAATATCGTTTTCCGTTCAAAACGGAAACTTTGGTCCATATTACTCGGGGTAAATCTTTTCAGGGTTTAGAAAAATAATTGGATTGCTACATTGAAGGAAAGCAATTACCTTCCGATACGACAAGAGAAGCAATTTCGATTTACTCAACAACAGCGATTTGGGTAAACTCAGTCGGTATTAAATTGTGTTTCCCACTTTATTCGGTCTATAAATCGAATGTAATTCGATTAACATTTTTCCTGATCCTATTTTAAAGTTTCATGCACTTCACGAAAAAAAGTTCGGAAGACGCTACCGCTGATAATTAGCTCGCAAAGTGACAAAACAATCACAGATATTCGAAGGATACTTCACTCCGAGCAAATGAGTTCTTGGGGCTGTTCCGTTAATTAAAGACAAGTAACTTCGGGTCCACTCGGAAGTACCTGTTTCAGAGTTTAAATACGTGAACATCTTATATGGAGAAGCACTGTTTCTAGTTGTGAATTACTGTAACTTAATTATTTACTTAATTTGTAAAGGACAAATGTAGAACAGGGAGAACTAGTTTATAACCAGATGAAGATGGCAAATGGCTGATTCAATCTTGAATTTGTTAAACAAAAGAGAAGAATGTTCTACAAGACAATGAAAAAGACTATGTCCAGCAGTAAAGGTACTTCTAAAAGACAATGGTAAATATCAATTTACTGATATTAGATACTAACAAGACAAATTGCTTCCAGTTTTATGGGACAATGTATGTTAATGTTAAGATTACTTTTTATGTACTTACATAATAAATAAATAAATAATACACCTGTAAATTTTGCTAAATCAATTTACTCTTAATTTCTTACATTATGAAATATTAAAATAAAATTTAATCCCTATAATAATATCGGTCCTAATGTGTTCCACACTAGCCGAACACAAAACACAGAGAAATTGTATTTGAAGCTTTTCAGAAACTTAGGCATTAGCAGGCAACTTTTTCTCGTAACGCACACGGTTGGTTTGCCACTAATGGAGAAATTCTTACCAACTTTCGTTGGGGAAGTAAGAAAAAATAGACTACGTCTGGAAATTGCTACAGACCAGTCTCATGTGTGTCCTAAAAGTTTTCTTATTTTTCCAAACAAAATAATCCTTGAAGTTACAATGGGGTGGTGGGATGTGCACTTATGTTGACTTAAAACAAGGTGGAAGGGGGAGCAAGGTTTACCGATATTAGCTCGCCAACACCAGTTTGAGAACGAAGGAGGAATACAAAATCATACCCGACGAGGGAAGGCAGACATTACGTTACGCAAGCTGAGACAACATTCAGAAATCACCTAAACTAGAAACTTTGTAAATATAAGAACCCTGAATTTTTTATTTGCAACAAACCCGTCGTTGGACTGAATTAACTGCCACTTTTTGTCACACTTAAGTAAGAATAGAGACAACAGGCAACTAGTTATTCATATTTACAGCCAATTCTTGAACTCTATAACAACAATGAAAGTCAACACAAGAATACCAAACAAAAAAAAGGATTAATAAAATGATTATGAAAATTTGGGTTTTATTGGGTTGAAGAAATTTGGATAAAACTTAGCAAGCCAACTACTGTCAACTAAGTCATCAGTTTTACGAAAGATATCCTTGAATTCATAATAAAATAAATTATATTTTAAAAATTATAGTCAATGTACGTCAGAATTATTCATTTAAACAATTAAATGGTTATTACTTTGTGATGTTAATGTAATTTATATTTCAGAATCAACACTCAATATTGCAGAAATACTAATCACAAATACAAATGCAAATTCTGTTCAAACTTCAACAGAGATCCCAATATCTGACCATTATTCAAAGGACGTTTTCATCGGAGGTTGACTAGAACACTGGAGTACTGTGTTTATCTAACTTTTGCGTGCCTACCCGCCTTGTCCTTTCACGATTCCCGCATTTGGTTCAATAAGACACAAATGGGCCTCGTACGGCTGATTCGAGTAACTCAATTATCACGCTGTGTACTTAGAGCGTATTGTGACAGGTAACGAAATAACTAGTTTAATGACGTCGTGCCTCGGGTCGCATTTTGATTAGAAAGGTTTGGTGATTGCGGTGTTTACGTGTGGGTAACTCTGTACATATACCTACACTATACACGTACGTATACTCTGTACATATACCTACACTATAGAGTACATGTATTTAATTTATATATGAACTCAAAATATCTATATTAATATTATATGTTTGTTTGTTAGTTTTTTTAAATGTTAAGGTCGACAAACAGGCCGACGGGCCGATCATAGAAAAATTAAGGATAAGGGATTAGGAACGGATAGGGTAATGGGCTCTAGCTGCTATCGCTCACTCACTTACCGAAACACAATTTCCATTTATTTCGCTGTTATTTCACGGCGAACTAGCCAAATTTTTTTTTTCACGGGGACACAGTGTTCCCTTGTCAATTACTTTCCAAATCATGATTTGGAAAGTAATCAAGATTCCTGAGATAGATCGTTTAAGCAAGCACCTTAAACACTCGACCAATGGGTTGTCAATATATTATAAAATACATTTATATAACAAAAATTATAAATCAATCACATAGTCATTCAGAATTTGCAAATAGTTAAAAATGAAAGAAATAGGAGTGTAATCATGAAACGGTTAATGTAAGGGGTTGAATCAACCCCTGACTCCTGTCACCCATCCATCACTGTGCCTACTCAATTGACATGGACGTCAACACTTAACCCCAAAGTTAAGCTTGTCTGACATGATAGAAAGTGGAATTCTCAATATTTTTTATCTATACTAATTAAAAGGCAGTCTATATGTTTGTTTGTATGTAATCTACGAAACCGCTTATCCGATTTAAAATAATCTCACCAATAGTTCGAATAGAATCTCATGGATATAGGCTAAAATATTTAACGCGGGCGAATCCGTGGGCACCAGCTACATAACAGCGCCCTCGCACGCTACGTCGGTTTACTTTTTAAAATAAGAATAGTTTTAAAATAAATAGAATAGAATAGTTAAAGCAGCTAAAAATACCTGTACCTACTTGTCAATAAAAGTCTTGTCAAGGCTTAGATACTCGTATACATTCAGATTATTAAAGCGCTCGCTTTATTTCTAAATCAACTGCAGCTGACAGTAACGTCTAGGTAAACGTCGTCACATGGTCGTCACAGTCAATTACATTAAAGTGCTTGCAGAAATCAATTTATTCCAGAAAAATATGCTTTTTACTTTGTAAAAGAAAAATTAAAATTATGATGTGATATTAATTAAGTAATTCAGAATTAAAATGGAGTCTCTTTTTCAGTTTTCTTTTCTGAGAGATGTATTTTTTGATGTTTTTATTAAGTAATCAAACTTTTAATATAAAATTAAAACAATTCCATAGTTAATCCTGGGGAAAAAAGCGAGATTTACCTACATACAGACTGTTAATAAAAGTATATTAAGTATATTTAGTATAGCTGTGCCCGCAACTTCGTACGCGCTGCAGCTCATTTTTTGAAAATTCTACAGGAAATTACCATTTTTCAAGGATAAGATCTGTGTGCCAAATTTCATCCAAATTAGTTAAGCCGTTTCTGGGATTAGCGTCTACAAACGTACAGACAAACAGTATGTATATTAGACATTCTGACTGAGTACATCATTGTATAAGATTGCAATATTACATTCGTGAAAAAAAACAAAAATGTCGATTTATCAATAAATGAGAGAATCGCATGTAAACCTGATCGAGATGAAGATTTATGGGTGCGTTCTGAATTAACCCTCGTACTTACACGTCAAACGTAGGCTCCTGTCAATCTTAAAATTGTCGTTTAGTAACGCAACCAATGCGTTGCATACCCGTATGTTCCTTATATCTCAGTCATACGGCACATATTCCTTCGCATCTCCTTCAGACACAAAATGGTTGAGATGAAACGCCTCTCATCTAACTTGATCCTACTTACAAGTAACTTTTTGCAAGTCAACTGTTCACTCGTCCTACTGGAATTCGCTTCGAGTCTTCAAAACTTTCCTAAATTGTGATAACTGTATGTTTAATGGGCTCAACGTAAGACGATTGTGATTTCTTCTACTTTTATATAAATTCTTTTAAGTTTTAACTTATCCAGTGCGGCAAAAGCCGATCGTCATCATCATCATCATCATCATCATCATCATCATCATCATCATCATCTTGTCCACTCTTGGACATAGGCCTCCCTCATAATTTTCCAATAGAACCGGTCGAAGCAGCCTGTATCTACCGTCAACCCGCATCAGGTCGTTATCTGGTCACCCGCATCAGTTGTCAACCTTGTGGGTCGCTTCCA
Source organism: Synanthedon formicaeformis (assembly GCA_945859745.1). NCBI lineage: Eukaryota > Metazoa > Arthropoda > Insecta > Lepidoptera > Sesiidae > Synanthedon > Synanthedon formicaeformis. The sequence goes on along the minus strand of OX243967.1, from coordinate 4,830,504 downwards.
CTAAAGAACCTTTTACCTCCAGCGGCCCAGTTGGCTCATTTGACTGTGTGTCCTGTTCACTGCCACTTCAACTTACTGATCCCCCGGCTTGTGTCGCTAACTTTCGTACGTCTACGGATCTTCTCATTTCTGATTAGATCTCGCTGTGAAACTCAGAGCACAACCCTCTTTTGTTTAGTTTTGAAACAAACGTGGAACTTCAACCAGCTTGTCACCATTTCTTTCAAAAAAATACAAAGATAAAATAAAAGAATATGAACTTGAGCCTATTGGCTTAAGCTGCTTTTTAAATATCACAATAGATGTAGATAAACAACAAACCAATCCCATTGTTTTAGAAAATTTTATTTCGTTCAAGATAAGCTCTCGTCTATTTTGACAACGCTTTTAGACGTAATTTATTTGAAATTTAATAAGGAACGAAATGGAAATTTAAATGACGTTGAAATTTGGTTACCATTTTTTGTCTTTAATTAAGTTGTAGATTATTTTGATACAAAAAAGGCCTTAAATAAATAAAATAAAATAAAAACAATACAAAAAATAGTAGGTACATGAGATTATCCATTATATTATTAATGGAAGAGTGGTTCACTTGATAGTAGGAACTACAGTGGCAAAGAAACGCCATTTTGCAAGTGCGTTGCCGAATAGCAGCCTAGGTAAAAATAAGGGAAAAAGAAGATTTCTTCTCCTAGAGGCATCTGTTGAGTCCTATTGAGGTTCTAGCATCCCTTACTCACTCACGTATACAAAATAGCTTATTTGCAGAAGTGGTTTCTACCGCCATACGGGCTGCCAGCCGTAAGCAGCTGCAGCTTCCAATACTTGCCTTTTTTATCTAAAGTTATTGGGAAAATGCATAGAACTGCAGGACTCTCCTGAGAATGCCCTACCATCCTAGATGCCATTTATATAATTATGTAAATAAGTCATTCATCCCGGAGGATTCCGCTATCTCCTCCTTTTGATACTCAAAATATAGATTTTCACATATCTACAGAATTTTGTAGTATACTGTAAAAGTATCTATAAAAGTTAAAAAAATCTTGTAGGTACATTTTTTGCTGGGAAGACTTGTCAAAGTAAAATGCAGTAACGCAGGTTTACTACTTTGTAATATTATAATAGTGCTTTAAAAAATAAAATAAGATTGGCTCAATCATTGCGATAGAAATAATTAATAAACGTTAGGCACGTAAATCGAGACACTCCGAGGACTAACTTCACCATTCATTCACAAAGTAAACCCCAAGTTGCACTCTTCAAAGTCATTAAAAGTAAATCCGGCTGCATTTTCTAAAGACGCTGAATTAAAGCTTTCTTAAAGAAATTTTCTTAAAACTCTGCAAGCGGTGAGCGTGCCTCATTTGCCACTATTGAAGCATTTTCGCATAGTTCAATGCACCTTTCTTTCTTTCAAATGAAGCTAAAGATTGAATCTTTCCGGATTCAGTGCTTTGTAAAACTCAATTTTTCCATTCGTCTTATCTTTCCAAGACTTTCAGACAGTGCCTATTTCAGACATGTTACCCGCCCCGGCTTGAACTTCAGGTCAATAAAAAACTAGCAAAGGTGACACCATAAATGTTAACTGACCAAGAATGTCAACTGCTAGCCATCAGGCTTTATCTTAGGACGAAAACACTTCAGCAGCGAGTCAACTCCAAGTTCTTCAATCCGCAGGATAAAGGTACTAATATTGAGTACATAGTAAAAAGCATTTTATTTAGATAGTTTGATGACCCTTACTTTCCAAGTAAATATATAAATTCTTAAACTCGATACCCATAATACCTATTTAAGAATTGTGCGATTTTAAGGATTCAAGGTAGCAAATTTGATGATTGTCAGTGGTTGCAGTATACGTGCTTGGACTATCCGCATAATACAAGAGCGTAGGGTTCGTTTGCAAGCTGCCTGTTTATTTAATAACGATGGTGCTCCGTCCCGATAAACGCCAGTATTGTGTGAATCCGGCAGAGTTAGTGTTCTATTAAAATAACCATTATTAAAATAACATAGTAAGAAAAACAAGGACATATAAATACAAAATTTAGACTCTCGTGCATAAATTTACCTTCAAAAGACAAAAGTAAAGCCAATTACTCATTTTTTATCATATTATTTCATATTAAATTACCTAACTAAAATGTATGCATGAATTACCATTCTACTTATTTACTATTCTGACAAGCCCACTGATCGAGTTATTAAAGTGTCAAGGGTCCCGGGTTCTAGTCCTAGGTAGCATATGGGCGAGGAATTTGGAAATGAACTTTGCAAAGTTAGCTCTGGCTTTACTGGACTGGCTTCGAGTGGTCAGTCATTTGGGCAGGCCGTCAGGCAACAGAAGACCACCGTGAAATAACAGCATGTGTGCTGTTGTGTTCCAGTCAGTAAATAAGGGATGCCAAAGCCCTATTATGTCGGTTGGTACACATTCTTACCAAATAACAAAAGGCCAACTGTCAGACGCATTTGTGTACATAAATATTGTATTTTAAAGTCTCTATTGCGTTTGAAGACACATTTTTGAGACACGTCTAGCGATTATATTGTCTACGCTGTCACCCCAATTCTCCAAATGCGAACTGCTTGGCAAACACTGATATTAGTTTCTGCAAAAGTGCTTTTCTTGAGTGGTTCGCGCTATATTTCATTTAAACAAACATAAGGTATACAATTTCTTTAATTTCATTAACGTAAAGATTAATCAAACTAAGGAGGATGGAAGCCAGGAAATGTACGGTACAATAGCTATAGGTAACATAGGTGTTGGATAGCTATTTTTGAGCTAAACAAACTTCAATGTACTACAACTATGGATTTCGCACGCCATACAAAATACTACGAACTTTATGGAACATAATATGCGTAGAGCATCTGTCTTAAAGAAAATTTGACTTTATGTAAACACATTGGAGTTTAAAATCAATAGTAGAATTTGGTCGTTACTACCTTTTACCATTAACGCGCGAAGAGAAGACTGTCGTGACTCGATTTTAGGCGTACTTTTTATGTGCCGCTTTGACATATGTGACGCAAATTCCATAGTTGTAGTAATTCCATATAAACAAATTATTTTTGTGTTATTATGACATATAATAAACAAATTTATATGGCGCCTAGTTCCAAATGTTAGTCCAGAGTATTCTGTACTAAAATCGGCATCCTCCTTTGGTCTACGGTAAATATATCCATTATAAAATAAAACGACCATTGAAATGCAGAAGTTACCTTTAAAAGTCTCCGAAAATTCCGAAATATTTAAACGGCTCTGCGTTCATCGTGCCGGAAAATGCCCATCTCCAAAGTTAATGGATATTTTATTGCGTTTACGAGTTAAATAATGCGTGAATGCGAAATATTCTGAAAAAGTACACTTTAGGAACTAAAAGGCTTTTACGATTATTCTGACGTGTCCATTTACAATGTCGCGACGCGGAATGAATCGTTCGGGAGCGATCGCAAATTGTTCGTCCTCTTTCAATGAGATAAAGCAATATTTCTTTCCCTCCCTTACTCAAGGGGAAACTGATTTGAAATTATTTTTTTACCTCTATAAACGCTTTTATTCCAGCCTACTAAATATCAATCAACTTTTAAGAATAATAACGGACCGGGTACCATTTGTTAAGGATCGGTTATTCTTCCTTAACAAAGACCTTTTTATTCTCGAGTTGCTATTAACTTTATATTAAATTCTTCGTTATGGTATACGAATTGATTTTAAGTTACAATGTAATTAATATATGGTACGTATTCTAAAGTTAAAAATGTATGCCTTTAAAAATTGGGAAAAAAATGTTTAACTGCATGATAAATAAGTACTTGCAGTTTTATAATAATAAAATAAAAAAGACAGGTTTTCTAATGTATAAAATCTATGTATTGATAAGTTTGAAAGAGTTTTTTTAAAAAAAGTTCAAATTTAAATTGCCTTAACTTTGCAGTACTCCATGCAGTGGCAGAGTAATGAAAAGAAAAGTTCGGATTTCACGACACATAGATTATCCCTAATGTCCCCTTTTGTCCACAATGTATGTGAAGTTCTCATATAAAATTTTATGTTCACTCGTTTCAACTAATCTCCAATTTCAATTTGATGTTCCTTCGTCTTTACGACAGATTTCATAGGAATTTCTTTTGAAATATGCTATATTTTATCGAAAGATTGTATTTTTTAATGTGGACCTTACTTTAACTCTTTCAACAAAAATAACTACACTAATTTTGATGAATCTGTACAGTTATATAGTTTTAAATTAGAGTTACATATGGGCTTAATTTATGTGATCTAAGTAGTGGGCTAAAGCTTGTATTATAAATGAATAAGTGTAGAGACATTCCTTTCCTCTTTCCGCAAATGTATGAAACCGCGGGACTCAGTTATTACTTAATTCATTAATAAATTAATTACCTAAACTATCGAGAGGGAATATAGTGATTTTTCCCAAGAGTTAAAATTAGCAGAAGCTTTTCAACTGGGATGAATGGAAACAGTGGAATATTTCATAGTGGCGTGCAACTTGGCTCAAACTCAACAAACTTGGGCTCGGAGCACGGCAAGTGCACGGCATTGTACCACGTGATTGGTAATTTATTGTTAGACTTTGCTCTATAACTGCATATTAATATGAAAGACATACTACCTACTTGGAAGGCTTTGGAAAGCGAATCAGAAACTTATCAACTTTATCGAGCTTTGTACTTTGTAGTTTAGTTTTAGATCAGAAAAATATCGGTGATTTGGGCGGCAGATATGGTGACAGTAACCATATCTTTACAGAATTAGTTTTAGATCAGAAAAATATCGCTGATTTGGGCGGCAGATATGGTGACAGTAACCATATCTTTACAGAATTAGTTTTAGATCAGAAAAATATCGGTGATTTGGGTGGCAGTTATGGTGGCAGTAACCATATATCTTTACAGAAGACCACCGTGAAATAACAGCATGTGTGCTGCGTGAGTGCTGGGGATTCGGTAAGGGATTAAGGGGTGCTAGAGCCCATTTCCATATCCCCTCCTAATCCCTTAATTCTATTATGGTTAGCAACACAATTGCAGCACCTGTGGTGTTTTCTTTGTATTATAGGCTACGGTAACCACCTACGACCAAGTGACCAATACCTTAACATTAGGATTTCTCTGACAAAACACATGAGTATACATACAACTAGCCTAAAATACAAACAATGCTGGAGGGGATGATGCTTAGAACAATGGAGTTTATTTCATAGTTCGCTTATCCGCGTCATCAAAATATGTACAAAGTAAATATTATTAAAGACGGTAAGTTTCACATCTAAGTACCTATATGGCGCTGTACAGTGGGGAAACTGTACAGCGTGTATGTAGCTTATGTAGCTTATGATCATATTACGAACTAAGAAATGTAAACTTGTTCAAGAGAACAGTGTACAGCCAAATTTGTAGCTTTCTGTTTCCTTTGTGATGCTTTTGGACAGGATAGGACAGTGTTTGCCTATGTCCGACTTTATCCTTTGTGACAATAAGGATACTATAGACAATATCGATGAAATAAATAATAACTACGTACCTTATGTTCCAACGAACATGAGGACAAATTAATACCTATAATGTAAAACTCTAGAGGATTTCTTTTCATACCTTTTCTAGATTTCAGTCTCTTTAAATATATATTAAGAAGGTTAACGTTTATTTAAGACGTATCTTTATTACGCTATTGATCATAGTACAATTGGAATACACCTATATGTCGATAGCTCAGTGCACGATTCTATACGCAAAGACAAAGGTTGGATCAACTTTCACCACAATGCGTTGATTAAAGTTAATTTTAAACTATTTCCCTCTCTCGGTTAACCTTATCCGTAATCTTATGTACCTAACACTAATTGTGGCGTCGCTCTTCTTATTGGCGACGGTAGCCACCTACCATCAAGTGGACCGTCTGTTTTGCTGACGACCTTTGTATATATAAAAAAACACCATATGACTATAATTTGTGAAAAATTATATATACATATTTTCAAATTTTCTTATGGTGGCACTGCACAGTTCACATGGCTATTTGTGTTCGCTATTGGGTGTTTGTTGTATGTGGCAAAATATTTGACGTTCTGGTAATCATGCAAATAACGGCAAATAACACCATCCACACATGGCAGTCAAATAACAAACACACAAACATTTGGCAGCAGAACACAAGGTCCAAAAATTTTAGCACTGTTTCATTGTCCCAATTCATTTTCAAGAATAATTATTTTCTTGCTAACAACACAAACACAAGAATACTGCACGTCCGTACAGGTTCACGGCGCACGCGCTTCTGAATATGGCCATTATATGGACGGTTTATTTGTGTATTTGCTTATTTGACCCCTTGATGTGTCTCAAAAACCGACAAGCGCATTTGGTATTGTCCTTATTTGTCAAATAGGCAAATAAGGGCAACACTTTGTCAAATAAACTGTGTACACATGGTAATTGTTTGCCAAATATGCCAAATACACAAATACAAATAGTCATGTGAAGTGCCACCATTAGAAATATATAAAATAAGATAATTTCTATAATCAAAACAATGTTTATTTTCATATAAAAATATTCCAAAATATTTTGTTCTAATTAATTCATTGGATATACGTCAATTAGCACTTTGTCATGTAAGTAACCATTGAAAGATTCTTACGGTACTTTATGTAATCAGCGGTTAGTTGAAATCTTAACGTCGGTTAGTGAATGCGGCCCTCGATATATTAGCAATCTGTTTACTCGGCGGGGCGTTACACGAACTCGTTAATACACGTCAGGACGCGGCAAAATATTGCCTCACAAATATAATAAAAGTGATTTTCGCGTAGCTCTCTTTTACGACAATACGTGTTGGCGGTTCGCCTGCAAATTACTTACATTTTTCCAGCAGATACCATAAATATAGCTATAATATCGCTAAAGAATATAATACAAAGTTGACTTCCGCGTTTGTCTAAGTGTTTGTGTGCACTTTGTAATTTTCACATATTTTTTTTATTTTGCAAAAAATTAGTCTTTGACTGGCCATACACAGGCAGCTCGAGCAGTTAGTCAGTGATCAACATACACGGACCGCCCGAGCAGTCATAGTCAACTAATTGAAGCTTGAAGCTGCCATTGATAGCTTCCCGGTCTTCTTTAACCCATTCAATATCTGCAGCAACTCGAAACCTCAGCCTCCTAACGTACATATAAAGAAAAACTTATACTTGAAATATAATTACAATATAATATTCTTGTCATCATTAAATTAAATCAGTCAAGATGATATAATTGATATACAAAATTATTAAAAACAAAAAGAATTATGTGTTTGTATGACATAAAAAAGATTTTGATTTGATTTTGATTTTGACTGAAATGGCCTATCACACTTTAGTCTCGTAAAAGAAATAAAAAAGAAAAGAAATACTTATAGAAAAGAATACTATCGAAAAGGAAGAAGGTTTATGTTGTCTCCCTTTATTAGGTAATTTGTAGATATTTGTAAACCTAAATAAACCTAAAGAATAAAATACTCAAAGAATATTCTTTAGGTAGATAATTATTAAGTAAGTATAGATATAAAATACACATTACATCTCACTTTAATTATCTATATCTTATCATTCGTCTTATTATTATTCCCAACAAAAAAAATAGTCACTACAAGCTCATCTCCTATAATACATTTACATAATTAAGTTATTATTTTAGTATTAGATTTTAGATATTTTAGATACTATAATAATTAAGAAGTTTCTGAGTATTTCATAAGACTGTTCATATTTATATTTCATAAGAGTATGTAAATGATTCCTGAAACTATTGTCTGCCTTTTTAAAGAACCCTCAAGTGTAAAAGATTCTAGTACATTTAGGTAAGTATAACGTTTACCTGGTTCCTAAATTAAAAAAAAAATCTTCATAGCTCTACTCTCAATTATGTACAGAAATGCGGATTTCGTCTTTTCGAGTCTGCTTAATTTGACCATTGTATTAAGCTATCCTAGCCATATTTATTTATTCATCTTGCTACTCGGTCTATTATCCAAAAATGTGTAATTTTGCTAGGCGGACAAAGGTAAAAAAAAAATGAAAAAAGTCACGTTAATTAGGATGTCAGCTACGCAAATAATAATCCCAGTGTGGCTCATTTCGTATGCGGGCCCCGGCTCGAGGCCGAAAATTTATCTTCCCATTTTTAGACAACGCAATTACAGGAATATTTACTTAATGTCGGTCCACATTCCACTGAAAAAAAAAAACATGTCAGACAGCGTTTTTAATACGTTAAAATAATCTTTTCTGGTATAACAATACAGACAAAATTGTATATTAAATTTTTACCTAAAAAACCTTTTTAGACCAAAAAATTTGTAGGTATTGTATATGTTAATATGTTCATATTACTGAGAAAATATGTTCATACTACTTTATTTCGTACAATGGAAACTATGTTGCCTAATTATCTTTGATTTGTCACATTAATAAACTAAAGTATTAATTATGACATATAAAGGTAGTTTTAATTAATAATTATTAACTAATCTATATCTAAAACTAAGTTATATATACTTACAAATTCTATTATATATAATACTAACTACACTATCCATTGGTGAAAACAGCATGAAAATCGGTGCAGTAGTTTTTGAGTTTATCGCGAACAGACAGACAGACTTTGTTTTATAATATGTAGTGATTAAGCTTCGATCCCCTGGGCAGGGTCCCAAGCATGCTGGTTGCATTACCTCGTTGTATGGCAAGGCTAATTTGTTGGCCCAGGTCTGGAATCTCTAATTTGTCAGCTCTGGAATCGCTGTTTATATTATTTTTTCCTATACTCGTAATATACAATTTATCTTTTCCTATTAAGTAATGTTGCCGACACTTTCCCTACACATATCGCACTACTTAACTGTCAAACCTGATACGTATTCGCAGGTTCGCCCAAACATAAACTGCACGTTTCTCCTGGATCAATAGCAAAGCTCATTTTGTTTTATTCCTCCACTCTGAAGGGAGCACTCCATGACTCGAACCCTTTCAAGGGCTCTGTTTACTTACATTCGAATGCGGGAAAGGCGGCAATTATATTGGTTGAAACAAACAACCAAAGTGCATCGAGTGGTTTTTACTATCTACTATCTATCTAGGTTTTAGGTAAATGTGAATAAAAAATATTATTTTTTGATCAAAATGAATGCGTATTGTAAACGTGTACGGTTGAATCTTCTACATTATCCATGACCTGTATTACAAATTTATAATAACTAATACTTTTGAGATGGTTGAATATACTCGGACAATCACTGTTTAGAGCAGCTTCTCGCCAACAGGAAGGGAACAGTGGTAGCTCGACCATGTCATTGTACATCAAACATGGACCGCTCTAAAGGCTCAGTTACACAAGAAGAGTTTCGTCTGCGAGTTCGAACGCGAGTGGAAAAAAATCGTATTAGGCAAAAAAAAGGGGCGATAATTTCTTTCGCGAGGCGAAACTCAAGAACATGGTTTACACTAGCCGATAGTTATAGTGTATCATGACAAATTGAATTCTCGCATGCGAGAAACACTCCTTGTGTAACTAAGCCTTAAGACTGGACATACAAGGGCAGCTCGAGCAGTTAGCCAGTGATCAACATACACGGACCGCTCGAGCAATCAGTCAACTGCTTCAAGCTGCCCGTGTATGGCCGGCCTAACAGTCATAGTCAACTGCTTGAGCACACTTGTAAATGCTGCCGCATTCGTTTTTAACTGCTCGAGCAGCACGAAAATTACTAGTTACAATATATTCTGTCGTTGTGTTTTCTAATTACTTCCAATCTTTGTAGTTTGTATTTTTGTAATTTTGCAGTTCCAATTAAGTAAATTGTTTCGATTTTGTTGCACTAATAAACGCATCGTTATCACACACGTCTTCCATTTTACAATTAACCAACGACCAAACTTGCTTGTGCTTGATTGGATTAGTTTGGTTTATAAGAGAACTAAGCTGTTTCGTTAAGGTAACATTTAAATATACTTGTCAGGTATAAAACTTGAAATACATACTGGCAATGCATCAAACATTTTATGTTGATTACAAGTACGTGAAAGAAAAAACACTACATTCGTAAAGCAAGTAGCATATTACCATGTCAAAAGAATTTACGACCGTACCCCTGTTTACACGTTTTCGCCGCCCGAGCCCTGCCCATAAACGTCGAAAAATCTACTAGTACTTTATTATCGCGACTTGTGTTTCAAAGGTACACAGTATCACATTAATAAAGCTCCAGGGGGCTCAACAGTAGTAGTTTTTTGGTTTAACAGTATTCTATACATTGACCGCTCGAGCAGTCATAGTTAACTTGGGAACTGCTGCAGCAGCAAGAAAATTTATTTTGTCAATTACCAGTTGCAAGAAAATTACCAGAAGATTGCCAGAAATTGCAAGAAAATTTATTATGTCGCTATGTTCCTTAATTTTGTAGCCCAAATAAGTTCTTCCGATTTTATTGCATTACACGTCGCTGTCACACTCGCCTTCCATTTTACAATCAACCAACAACAAACCAGGCGTCGAGGATAACTGCGCTAGAGTGACGCTAGAGCCAGACCCAGAGACAACTTGAGTATTATCAGTGTGTGTGTGGAAACTGCTTGACCACACGACGGAATTTTGCTGTGCTGCTGACCGCCCGGAGCGTTCGCGACTGCTCAAGCGGTTTCGTATAATATTCCAATGAATAAAAATTAGTTCACTATGCAGTCGCAGCTTGAAGCAGTTGATAAGACTTCTTCAGGCTGCCCGTGCCCGTTACACATGCTATTAAATTTAACGTTACTGCCGCCAGACGTGCTGCCCGACCCGAATGACTGCGAAACGCAATGTGCTCTGCCACTACTTACCAGATCCATACATCGCTAAGGAACAGTCATTTTTCCTGGGTGAAAGGTGTGTGTGTGTGTGTAAAATTTCATGATGAGCGGTTGAGAAGTTACAACATGAAAAAGTAACGGACAAACAGAACTGTATGTTCTGTTTGTCCGTTACTTTTTTTAACAATTTTATTATAATATTAGTAGATAAGTTTGGAAAGATTAAAAAAAATAAAAAGTATATAAGCGTCATCTATATTAATTATTATTCACTAATAGAGCTTTACTTCTTAGAACACTAAATGTTGCTACAGATAACCACAAGATGGCGCATCATACATCACAATTTTGTCTACATGTGTCACTAAATATTTTAATAACAGATTTTACTAAAATGAATCCAAAATCATGTGACAGTAAGAATAGAAACAAATCGAAATTTTATTTGTTTTAAAATAAAATAAAAAATGCGACGTATTTATTTGTGTTGTATTCTGTGATCCATAGTCTTCAACTTTAATATTTTGTCTTTGGACTGTGGTTCATGTCATCGATGGAGATGCTTTTGCTTGTCATCGCCGCCGACTGCCGATTTAATTGTTGATTGTAGTTTGTTCCCATCAAATCAAATTCATAAATAAAATAGTTAATTGAAAAATATATGTGTCTATTTACAATAAGATAATTAATATCACTTTAATTTACGTAAACCACAATGAGTTCTATTGGAACTGGTGTAAGTAAAAAACTATTTACTTCTGCTTCAGTTAGGTTAAAACTTTGCTCATTTAACTTATTATAATAAATCTCTACGCCTTTTTAAGTTTCTTATTGTATCATTACTCGTAGTTCTTTAATCATTAACAAAAAATTACAACTTAATGCAGGCCATACTTGGCAACCTGTCTACTCGAAAATGCCTAATCATGTTCTTAACATTTTGTTTATTTCAGTATGATCTTTCGGCTTCGCAATTTTCTCCTGACGGACGCGTATTCCAAGTAGAGTACGCAGCCAAAGCTGTTGAAAACTCTGGCACTGTTATTGGACTAAGAGGGAAGGATGGAGTTGTGTTTGCCGTAGAAAAATTAGTCACTTCAAAGCTCTATGAACCTGGTGCTAATAAGAGAATATTTCATATTGATGAACATGTTGGAATGGTAATTTATTTGTTCTTTTAACAAACTAGACCAAATTTAAAATTTTTTTGCTTGACAAGTCTAGTTAAAATTCATTTGCATTCAAATTTGGTTTCGTCATATGAGTTCAAAAGATCTTAATACAATCTATGTTATAAAAACAATCTATGTAGAAAATAAAAAAATGGTTTTACGAAATAGGAAGGAAATTAGAGAGATTAAATGGACAAGTTAGAAAGTGGTCAAAGTTGACCGGAGAGAAATAAAAATAAAGTAAAATTAAAGTACCTAGTTAAAGTTAAGTACATTAAAGTAGTGATTGTCTATGGAAACATTATACCATCTTCACATCCTGTGAAAGCATGCTCCTGTTTTATTAATTATGTATTTTTACATCGTACTAACTAGAAAATGATTTAATATTTTGGCTATTAAATTTCTTTTAAATGCCCTCCAAATTTTCGAAACACTTGTACACATATTTACTTGTAATTTCAGGCAGTTGCTGGTCTTATATCAGATGCGAGACAAATAGTTGAAACGGCACGTTCAGAAGCATCCAACTACAGATCTCAGTACGGTGCCCCTGTACCTCTGAAATACTTGAACGAGCGGGTGTCCATGTATATGCATGCGTACACATTGTACAGTGCCGTCCGTCCTTACGGCTGTTCTGTAGTAATGGGGACCTGGAATAAACATGATGGACCCCAAATGTACATGTTAGAACCCAGCGGAGTTTCATTTGTGAGTATTATTCTTTGTTTTTTAACACCCAATGCAAAACAGGGTGTTAAAAGTTTGACATGGGTGACTCACAAAATCATGGACTAATTTTGATCTAGTTTTGTTTTTTTATCTAGATTTTTATTTGTTTGAATACTGATGTGATTAGGATAGTTCTTAGCTATATTTTCAGCCCGTTTCCTAGTTGACGAAGGGATTTCACTAACTTCTACAGGTTCGATTGATGTGAAATTTGGTATGTATATTGTTACTTTGGTAGTATTTCCATGACATGGTAACCTTGACTTGATGCTGCAGCATCAAGTAGTCTGTAGTTAGTTATAGCTTGTTAATTTATATTTCTTATGATGTAAAATTTCCTATTCACAAAGGTCACACTAAACACTATTGCACTCTTGGGTACTAAACACTATTACTACACAGGTTTCTTTTATCAAACATTTTATGTTAAACATAGTTTTACATACATTTAAAAATACTACATTGTATTAATTAAATGTTTAATATTTGCAGTCATACTTTGGTTGCGCGGTTGGAAAGGCCAAGCAAGCCGCAAAGACAGAGATTGAGAAGCTGAAGTTAGCTGATATTTCCGTCAAGGAGTTGGTGAAGGAAGCTGCACGCATGTAAGATATTTATCGTAACAATAGAAACCATTACTTTTCCCAATTAACTAATAAGCTTATTAGTTTTTAAAATCTTAGCCGTAGAGGTCCATGACCATCACTCGAGAACCTTCCGGCCCCAGCGACCGTCCACTCTCTGTACTATGTGTCTATCCACTGCCACTTCAACTTACTGAACCGTCAAGTTATGTTGGTAACTTTATCGTGCAGTATAATCTGTGTAACCCCGAGCATAGCCTTCTCCATAGCGACATTGAGTGACATTGAGTTTTCTTAAAAGGTCCATTCCATAGTATGGAGAGTGGAGGTAAAGGAGGCCAACTTACATGGGTATTAAACTGAAAAAGTGGCAAGCTAAAAGCATTAAATAGTGGTTAATAAATTGACTACAACGGCGCTAGTGTAGCATTGATTGATGTTTGATATGATTGGTTGGTTGCATAGTTCATGAAATAACTGTAAATAAAATGCCCAATGCTACTACAGCGCCGCCTAATTGAGCGTATTCGACGGACACTCTCATGTATAGAGTTGGGCCTCCTTACCTCTATTCTCCATGGTCCATAGTTAGAGACCACGTTTCAGCGCCATATCGCTGCTTAAAAACTAAAGGGCCACAAATCCAAATTACACTTTTTACAGGAGAGCTAATCGAAAAGAATTAAATTATTTTTGTCTATTTTTTTTCTTATTAGATATATATCAAATATATGCATATTATACATCGTTAGAAGTATTATATTTTTAAGTAGCATTAAATGTTTTAAGTACTTTTATAATAAACTGAATACTAGAAGAGATACAGGCATATAAGTTACTTTTGAATATATAAAAATGATCAAAATATTCTAAATATGGAATAAAACAACCATAAGTCTTTTTGCAACATACAATATGAAGGATTGTGATTGTATTTTTGCAATAAAAACATTTTTGGATTTTTTTATTTTATGGCCCTTTAGTTTTTACTAAAGTATTCAGTATTCAGTTTATTATAAAAGTACTTAAAACATTTAATGCTACTTAAAAATATAATACTTCTAACGATGTATAATATGCATATATTTGATATATATCTAATAAGAAAAAAAATAGACAAAAATAATGCTTAAAAAAGCAGCGATTATGTCATCACTGGCAACACTGGGGAGAATTTCGGACGAGAAGATGTCTCCAAGATTCGCAAACTCTGCCATTACATTGATAGAATTGAATTTGTTCCAGCATTTACTTGGTCCACGACGAGCTGAAAGACAAGCAGTTTGAGCTGGAGCTGTCGTGGGTGTGCAAGGAGTCGAAGGGCCGCCACGAGATGGTGCCTCGCGAAGTGGCTACCGAAGCCGAGAATGTCGCCAAGCAAGCGTTGGCCGACATCGAAGACTCGGACGAAGGCGATATGTAATCTTTTTGTTTTGTAGAAAATACACTTTTACACAAAAATCTCGTTCTTTTATTTTCATTGTAGTTCTCAAGTGTTCAGTATTTATTTATCTATGATAGGTATATAATGTATACCTACAATATTATACTGTATTATACAAGTATCCTTACATATTATAAAACAAAATCCTCCGCTGTGTCTGTCTGTCTTTTCGCGATAAACTCAAAAACTACTGCACCGATTTTCATGCTATTTTCACCAAAGGATAGAGTGGTTCTCGAGGAAGGTTTAGTATATAATTTACAGTTACACGGGCAAAGTCGCGGACAGCAGCTAGTAATATTATAAAAGGTTGAAAATAGTATCGAGGTTTACATATTCTTAAAAATACAAAATATTTATATTTTAACTGAGGTGTAAGTATGCCTAATTCGTTATCATGGGGTTCGTTTTAATTTGTAGCGGGTTAACGATAAATTAATGTGAACTTTGAGAGGATTCAAGTTTATGTTAGTATAAAAAGATATTATAAGCGCCATCTACTTTATCAATCAGTCACTAATATCGCTTTACCATTTCACTAACATCAAATATTGCCACAGATTACAACTAGATGGCGTATCATACGGTTTTATACAGTAACCAACCTATGTAATTAAATAGGTTTCTCATTAGAGAAATTAATGAGCATTGATAACCCTTACTTAGCGAAACAAAACAGCACACGTGCGTACAAGAAAAGCTTTGAAACAAACTGGTTGCAGAAGTTTTAGATTAGCTATTTTTGATATTCACACGACTGCTTGGCATTTTTTGGAAATAGAATAGATTTTTTAATTCGTTTATCGCAATCTGCAGTCGTTTGTTAGTAATACTAGATTTTTGTTTTTTTTTTTTTTATTTAAATAACAGACTACTCGAGATAAAGTTTAAGAAGGAGTATCTTGTGAATATTTAATCACAGACGTGTTAAATAAAAATAATGGTGTCTTATTCAGACCTAAAGATCATAAAGGCAATTCATAGATTCCTGCAAAACATGGGATGGAGTCAAGAAAATTTATAGATTTGTTCTCTTTTGCCAAACTCTGAATCTACTTTTAAATGGTCGTTGCCCGCGTGGAAATGTGGAATATTTAATCTATGGCCATCCTGAAATTCTATTGGTGAAAGTTTTTTTTAAATCGGATGAGTTTCGAAGTTACTTTGCATAATGCAAAATTTACGAGATTAGCATGTGACAATTCGGTAATTTCGGTACTAAGTAGGTTTTGTTTTCTTTTAGGAAGAATTTCATTACAATTGTTTGAAAGTACCAGTAAGAAGGTTTTATTCGCGAAAGGAACTACAAACTAACATAATAGTAGATATCATGTGATTTCAGCACACTAAAGGTTAAATAAAACCAATTTTTCTTATTGTTGATAATATTTTGTATTGTCAGTTTAAGTAATGATATTATTTCACAGTATTTGCAATCAACTTAACAATAAAATAAGTACAAATTTTTAAGACCAATTATTAAAACGATGACTTTTTATTTATAAAATGTACAATATAATCTCAATCTTTTTGCACTAGTTAAATATTTACAAAATATTCAGATCTTTTAAAATTGTATACAATCTTTTAGATTACTGTTTACATAAATAAGCTATCATAAATGAACGGTATGTACAGAGTAATACATCTTTAGGCATTCAAATATTTCTTCACTTTCTCTTATTGTTCCTGCTGTGGGGTTACTCTTGGATATAACTGTAACAAAAAAAAAACATAAATGAAACAATCTTAAAAATATAGAAACGCGTATTTATATAAAAATATTATAGATGAAAAAAGTTTTTTTATACATTTTCAAAATCTGCAACCTTCTGTTATAATTAATGATGCCTATTGGCTTATCTAAATATATAACATTTACATCATAACGAACAATATTTCTTTATTATAATTACTAGCTGGCGCCCGCGACTTCGTCCGCGTTGAAAAAGAAAAAAGTAGCCTATCCTGTGTCCTGTACGTCTAAATGTTTATCTACAAAGTTTCATGAAAATCAGTTAATTCGTTTAAGAGTTATTGAGGAACATACACATACATACATACATACATACATACATACATACAATACCTACACTTACAGATTTATTATTAGTATTGATTATTATTTCATTCATTTTGATGAGTTAATGGACTTTATCGCTATTTAATCTATACCAAAATATATAGCTAAAGAGTTTGTTTGTTTGTTTGGTTATACGCGCTAATCTTAGGAACTACTGGTTCAAATTGAAAAATTCTTTTTGTGTTGGATTAGTGCAACAGGTAAAAACCACGTCTCGTGGCTAATGAACATGCGTTCAACGAATATTGTCGTGGCAATGAAATATTGTCTACGCTTCAGGTACAGATAGTAGCACGCTGGTAATGTATGTTTTATGAGTTTATATTTGCTCGCAATAAGCATGCTAGTTAGTAGTTACCCCCAGCAAGTTCCTAGGCACGTATCCCTCGGCGGTCCTGTCGTCGCGACACCACCACCACTCGCGCTCGCTGTCGTCGCCTTTGCGCAGCACATGCAGCCGAGCGCCCGACTCGAACGACAGCTCGTCCGCGCGCATCGCCCCGTACGGGAACACCGCGTACACGAGACCGTTGTTCATTATGCCCAGCTTCTCCTGCACACCTGCACAAACACATCACTTCATCTAACACCAAACTATGACCCGTCAAACATTTCAAGACGTGAGTGGATGAAGGTTTCGCATAATTCCAATTTCGAAAAAATCGAGGTTAAAAATTTTACTTTTAATTTTTGAGATGTCTCCAAGGAACTGATTTTTGTACTAAATTATGATGTAAAGTTGTGTAAACAACCTAAAATGATATAATGTTATAATGATGTATCAAAATAGTAAAAGTATTTGTATTTAGCTACTGGTAACACCACCTCTTGTGCAATGTTAACACTATTGTACTATGTATTGATTGTCTATTATTATTTTAAAAAGAATAAAGTTTAGTCTGTTAGCGATATTCACAAGTTTCATTATAGATAGCAATTAAACACTGTACATAACACCTTTTTAAACTTTTTCCAAAAATCTCTTAAATTGACGATTTTAAGGTCTGTAATCATCCATAAGGACATATTACCTTCATAACCGCAAAAAAACCAAAAAAAAAAACCCAAAAATGTGACATAACACCTTCATCCACTTACGTCTTCATTTGTGACAGAGTGTCCTTACACTATCAAGCCTATCATGCAAAATTACACTTATTAAATGGGCTTGATAAAGCTTTTAGTAGGGCATCAGAAGGGTAGGTAGTTTTAATTAGTTGAATAATTGAATTAAAGTTAATTCTAATATTTGAGTTCCATTTGTTAAAAAGTTTCTAGATGATGAAATCTATTATGTCGTATAAAAAACATCCTAAATATATTTCGTAAAGTTATAATGATGAAAGAAACACACTGTAAAGATATTCCGAGCAACCGTCGAAACCTTCCTCATCTTCTTCGCATTTCTCGGCGGCCGTTTCGTGGTCAGACAGCGTAGTCGCAAATATACATGCACCTGAAAACAAAAACATTTTTCTTATTTTCGCTAGTGGCTGTAATTTTTGTGATAGACATTATACTTAAAGTAAAGTGCAAATCGACATTTTTCTCCAGTACGAGTACATTGTAGTTTTTAATCCAAAACGAATATTGCTCTTATAAGCGGTGAATTAGTAGTGATGATTGAGGAGTATAAATGAAAACTGACCGTTGTCGACTAGGAATCGAACCATGGGTAGATTGTTGCAAGACGCAGCGCAATGCAGTGGTGTCCAACCGTCTGAATCCTGAGCGTTAACATCGCATCCAAGCTCTACAAGGAATCTGTAAGTCAAATCAACAATTAACTTTGTTTTTTGTTAACGGTACAAATTTCAATTGGTTTTCAAAGACGTCATCTAAACAACAAAGTAATGGAGAATTCATTGAGAGCATAATAGAAAATCAAATACAAAGATGTGTCTCACCGTTAACAAATATTACACATAATATCATATGTAGAAGATAGCAGCAGCATCAACTAGTAGTAATCATTATAACACTCTTTCGTAGATCTGCCCTAATGATATTATATTAAGTACATTGTTGGTTACTTTAGTATTACTTACTTGACAATTTCGAAATGTCCCGCGCAGATGGCGTTGTGGAGAGCGGTGATTCCCTCATCGTTTGCAGCACTCGCATTCTGCACCTAAATATAAATACGTTACGATTAAAAATTGGTTAACAGAATCGGTCTCATGTCCTAATTTATTAGTCT
This sequence comes from Synanthedon formicaeformis, assembly GCA_945859745.1. Lineage (NCBI taxonomy): Eukaryota > Metazoa > Arthropoda > Insecta > Lepidoptera > Sesiidae > Synanthedon > Synanthedon formicaeformis. The sequence continues at coordinate 4,811,412 of OX243967.1, read as the reverse complement.
TTCATTTACATACCTGTGTTGCAGTTTTTTTCACGAGCTCCAACTCTCCTTCCAAACTAGCATCCAACAGTAGCGCGAGGGGATCGAAGCTGACTCGCCTTGTAAGTGGAGCTTTCCCACCTTGCTTCAAGTTCCCTTTCTTTGAACGCCTCAACACATTCTCAGAGCCCTGAGAATCTTGACCGTTCAAATCAACCGAACTTATTTGCTCCGTTAGATCCACCACATGATCCTTACTCTCTTCTAGCCTCTCGATTGAACTCGTAGAAGTACTATTTAGTGCCTTATCGATTTCATCTTTTGATTTGCTCTTTAGGCCGTTTTCACTAGGTGCCGTATCGATGTTCAAATGATCCATTTCAGGGAATAAAAACGCTGGAGGCATTTCGATGCGTCGGTTTATACTAACGCTTATACCATTTTTATTGCTGTTAATATTTCTTAATTTAGGTTGTTCACTTAGCGGGGGTTTTCTGATAGTAAGTGGACGAGCTTTGATGATCATTTCGTTGTTAGAACTGCCGTTGCTCGAGTCCTTTTGATTTTGTTGTGAATCACTTTCGTTCGATGAGTCTGGCAAAGGTATTGTCGGCATTATTGCCGTAATTTCATTGGTTTGATTAAAACCAACTTCGTTGTTCATTGACTGACGAGGTGGTGTCTGAAAATAAATAATTGTGTTATTTAATATTGCATCCAGTTTTCTTTGTTATTTATTTTAATTTATTTACGAATAAATATTCATAGAAGTTTGGTATAAAACTAAGTATTTACACGAGTCTACTAAATATACATTATGCCTCGTTTACATTATCCGGCTGGATTGTCCACTTTCAAGTAAGAAGGATATTAGGCATTGCGTCGTGTATTTACAGCTTTATGAATAGTTATTAAGCATTTTAGCCCTTCCGGTGCTCCATAATGCTTACTGCTCTGTGAGGAACTTAAAGAACATCGAATGCGAGTGAGGGACCTTATGCTGCCCTCTCTCACTCACTGCCGAGCAGGTGATAATTGTATCAAAGTAAATGACCGTCATTATCAAAGGTTGTATCAAGTATAGTGTAACATGAGGGCATAATGTAAACGAAGTTTTAGGAATTTATATGTATTTCCTAAAAGTTGTTACATAAATTAGATGTAACTTACCTTTACGGTGGGCTTAGGCGGTAGTGCAGGTTTAGGGGACTTATCGGTGCCACTAACGTCGGGAGTCGATAGCGGAGTACTGGCGCTTTGAGGAGGAGACAGTAATATGCTCTGCGACGACGCGTTCTGACCACCGAAGTTAGAGCTTCCGGTACTATTGGAGATGCCTGATGCCGTGTTTCTAACGATCTGAGGTTGGGAAGTGACCACATTACTAGACACATGATTTGATGATGAAAGGGTTTGAGTTTGAACGGTTTGCGGTTGAACTGGTTGAATTTTTGTGGAGGATGTCTGGTAAATGGGTGATGGTTTTCCGCTTGACACCTGAACCGATGTAGGGGCTACACTCGATACGGGTTTCTGGAATGAATGAATGATGATGATATTTACAGATGTAAATGTAATTTGAGAGTAAGATGATACCCAAACCAAGGCCAACGAGACAATGCAGAGAATGTAAACAAACTTTCAAAGGTTAACAAGATGGCTTCCTATTCCATGAAACAGATAGAGCCGGCCGCTTCGTGTGAGGAAAAAGGCCGGCTTTCTTTACACTGTTTGCGTTGTTTCCTTGGCTTTACTATACAAGCTTGTTATTTTGGATTAAGCAGTCGAAAACGAAAACAACTAACCAAATAAGTTTAACGAAAAATTATCTACTGAATCTAACAATGTTAATATTTTATTATACATATTTCCGTGTGGTAAATCATGTGTTAATTATTGTGTTTTATGAAATGCGATGAATAACCAGTTAATTTGCAAATGACACTTACACCAAATCCTACAGAACTGCTAGCTGTAGTCGTGTTGGCTCCTAAGCTCGGAGAATTGCTTTTTATCACATTTCCTTGTACATTTTTCCCGTTCTTGGAATTATCACTCGTTTGGCTATTACTTTGACTTAACCTAGAATTCTGAGGATATGCATTATTCTCCTTTCCTTCTTGATTGCATCTACTATTAGAATCAGATTTTTGCAGCTGATATGTATGTTCCGGCTGATATGTACTTTCGAGTTGACTTAGAGGAGTTGCAAGACTTTTATTCACAACCGACAAAGGCGTCGAATGCACCGTCATATGGTTAACATTCGCCACGTTACTTCCATTCTTTTCCTGGTTATCCTTACCGTTTACTTCGGGTTTTATTTTTCCTGTAGCAGCAGGTGGAAATTTAGTATTATATGGCAACGTTTGGTACTTAGGGTCAGACTTACTGGCAGCGAATTCTGGCAAAAACTCTTGTTCGTTTATCTTCAGCTCCTTACCAGTTTGGTTGCTGTTCGAACTGCTCGTGCTGTTCGGACTGTATTGAGGCTGTTTAGAATAATCTGAATACTTGTTTATGTGATCAAATGCATTAGTTATGCCCTGCTGTACATGACTGAAATTGTTCATATCGTGCTTGGTGGGGTATTGTCCCTGGTACTGATTGTTCTCAGTTTGTAAATGAGGATAACCTCCATTGTACAAAGGATTCATCATTTGTTTCTGCTGTAAATAATGTGCTTCCTGTTGTAATAGATGGCTCTGAATGTTATCGCTTTGAGTGAGTTGTTTTAATGGCACATTATTTTGTATTACATTCTGCTTCATTGGCTGTAAACATAAAAATACACACTTTAGTAAGGTAAAAGACTTTTGCGATTGATGTTGTTCCGGTGATATGCCATATTGGTGAGTAATTCGAGGTTAGAAGATGTCATGTCCATAGCTACATGGATTCCATCTCTATAGTGTTGCCCGTGTGACTAGGGAAACTCACTCACCTATTTTTTTGTTCTAATAATCAAAAAATTGTTAATTTACCTGGAAGTTGTTATTATGATTGAGACTCTGGGCGTGTGGCACGTGATTATATGGCTCGACAGCTGCGATGTTGCCTCTCGTAGGTTGATTCTTTGGTTGACTGTTACCGGCGTTGACCGGATAGGTGGGCAATTGTTGCATTTGCGAATTGGTACTCAACCTGCAAAAATCAATATTTTATAACTAAGTCATACAGCATTTAATTTTAGCTTTTAAAAGTTAATTTAAGAGCAATCCAAATTTAACTAATCTCGGTATTCCAGTAAAAGTAGAAGAGAAGACATATAAGAGATAAAATATGACAGCAAATGACAAATGCGTAGTAACTCGGTATCCGATATTTGATGCCGCATTCGAGGTTTATTTATTGTTGAAGCATTATTTTTGCACAGTGACATGATTTATAGCGCAATTTGCCACACAAACCACGAAATTGGACATTGTTTAGCAACAACACCAAAAGAAGGAAATTTTATAATTTACTTTTTTTTTAAGTTCCAAGATAAGAGTAAGAAACAATAGTAATATTTGAAAAAAAACCTCATACTATTGTGGTTTCTTTATAAACATTAAGTTGTAGGTTAGTTATTTTTTAAATTGTGGGTTCGGCGGACATTTGAGTTTAACATGAATTAAAAATTATTAAATATTTCAATAATAGTTAATTCATTGTTAAAAATGTAAAAATTACATTTACTATATGTGCAGTATGAAATAAAAATTTTTTTTTTTTAATTTTTATTAAATGTGACAATAATAATGAATGCAGTAATTATTATAAATAATTTTAACTGTTCATCTGACAATGGCCACGTCAGGTCTTTCACTACGCTGATAGAATGCATACAAAAAGTAGTTCCCATAAATGTTATTATGATACGCGCTTATGGCTTATGTCTGAGCAAGTTTTTGCTGTAATTTTAAAGTAGTGAAGGAAACTAAGTTGGCATTTAAATTCATTGCAATGCAATCCACGTCGACTGCATACCGCCACTAGACTGATAGACAGAGATGACGTTCCCGTAAAGGTTTGATGTGAATACGAAATTACTTTTGCCATCTATGTGTCGTATGTTGACCTGCGTTCGACCGACCTTTTCATCCATCACCATTTAATATAATTTTAACAAATTTCTAATTGTGTCGAATAAATAATGTACTAAAATAATAAGTTAATTTTAGAAAACAAATGTCATTAAAATGTTTCTAGACTTCTGCCACAAAGTGGCAACAGTGTCGATCAGGCTGAATAAAAACTAATTGGGTAAATTATAAAAATGGTTTAAATAATATTAATGATAAATATTATATTAAAATTAAATGTTACAAATAAGTATTTAATATTTTCCGCGCTATCTATTAATAAATTTTAAAAATTAAAAAGTTGTTTTAGTCGGTCCACTACCCGCTCAAAAATTTGTTCAAAAATTTCATTGTATTCTTTTTTTATTTTTTTCATTTTTTCATTATTTGGTCGAGTTTTAAAATTATTTTTATGAATGTTACTTTAATATGATCTAAAATCTATATAGGCAGAATAGTAATAATAGTAACAGTTATACAAAGGGAATTTTCCTAGCAAGAATATTTGTTCAAACATAGCATTGGGGTGGTACCAGGTTGTGCTTTGAGTCTTTTGTATATTAGGTACCGTAGTAAGGTAAACTAGAGAGGTCTGCTAACAGACAAAATGACCATACGGTGGTCATACAAAATAACTTTACCTTTAATTTAGTAACAAGTAGAAAACAATAGATGTCGCCACAAACATTAATAAGATTAATGATATAAAAATTCAATAACATGACTGGACAAAAGCAGTTGTTGTGGGATACGGCTTTGGCTATAATGTTGGGGAGGTATGTGGCCAGCAGTGGACGTGTCTGGATTGTTTATGATGCTGAGCAAGAGAGTGATGCGTACCTTTGTTGATGAGGCTGCCGATGCGCAGCGGCGAGTTGTCTATTCAATGCTCGTTTCCTAAGCAGACGCGCTTGCAGTTCCGAAACGCGGCGGTCGATGCTACGCATCTCTTCCTGCCGCGCTCCGAGCGCTGCCCGTTGAGCCGACAATCTGCCGTTTTGCTGTTCGTTCAATTTGTTCCGATACTGGAAATTCAAAATAATAAAACTATATTTACTGAGGCGAACTTTAGAAATGAACTTTGTAAAGTTGGGTCTGGTCTGGAGCTGCGTCAGGGCACACTGCATTTTGCAGTCATTTTCTCATTATAATATTAGTATAGATAAAGCATAAATTTTAAACACAAAAAACCTGTAAAAAAAATTGTGTCCTGAGGACTGGGGGACCGTGTCCGACTATAGATATAGCTATAGACTATAGCTGATAGTAGATATATTGCAAAACTAGTTTTTGTCGGTGGTTTCGGTTGTGTGATATGTCATCATGTCAATACATATAACTTAGTTCCATCCGTTTAATTATAATTTTATTAAGTTCTAATGAGGATAATTTACTGCTACTAAACTTAAGTTTCAACTTGCAAATTTTACTTGTAAATACGAGTAATATAAATAAAATAACAAAGGACAGAAAGCAAAAAATGCTTTAGTACAATTTCAATACGTAGAAATTGTGTAAGGAGAATTCCTTGCTCATTACAAAACGATTTATACTGGTTAAGTACTATTATATTTACTCTATGGTACGAGCAACAAAATGTTTAAATCAAGTCTACAAATGTAATTTAAAATTAAGTGTTTGTTAGGAAGGCCTTTAGTCGTATAATCTACAGTATCGCCGTTTGTAGCGTTTAATGTCTTAATTCTCCTTCTTGTGAGAAAATAGAATCGCTCGTTGGCCTATTCTGCGAAGGCCTTGTTCGCTTACGGACTACGGACGGGTTAGTGTAAACAGATCGTAGCGTAGGCGTCATCGCTAGCGAATATGAACTTTATTAACAAACTTAAATTTAAAAGAAATGTAGTCAGGCTGTAGTAAGTATGTAGATTTAATAATAAGAGGCTGTAGTAAGTATGTAGATTTAATAATAAGAGGCTGTAGTAAGTATACAGAACCAGAAACTAAGGCTTATTAATACTAATCTTGGTGAAACTAGTAATTTTTCAGGGATGCTTCCAATGGAGCCAAGCCTCAATGAAATCGGGTACACGTATAATTAGCAAACTCAAAATGCATAATGTTACGCACCTGACGGCGACGGTAATAACACCTATTACGGTTAATAGTCACTGCAAAATTATTTTATGGTGACTGTTTGAATTAATTATAACATTAATTATCTCTACTACTCCATTTCTTTACGATTACTCACCAAATACTATGCATTTTAAAACGATATTTTGGGCAGAGAAATTTTAAAAAGACCTAAGTCTCCATCCTTGCTACAAATGTCATTATGGCAATAGCCTGAAAAACGTGACGAATTAAATTGTTCTATTAACAGCTATAAATGCTGTGCTGTGATATAAATCGTGCACAAACTGTTAAATTATTTTAGACATACTTCTTGATAGGTGGTGTAGATTCTTATCTCAGGCTTCTATTTTAGACATTAAAAAGAAACTGTTCCAGAATTCCAGAGATAAAATTTTATATTATTTTTTCCAATATTCTTAAGAGTGCGTATAAAGCAAACAAAATTTGTAATTTCACCCGCGTGGCCCCCTTTTGACATGACAGTGACACAAAATACGTAGAACTACGCACAACATGCGACGGAAGATAGCACAAAAGTATTAAATATTAATTATTCGTAAACTATAAGAGGCGATATCAAAAAAATTGTACATTTTGAAAAAGCTCAATGTCCCCATATTAATACGGATGTAAAAAAATCCTATGGTGAATAAATAAGTCGTATTTTTTAAAAAGGCGCTTCAATATTCATTCTTTGGTATATAAATACCAGATCAACTGAATTAGTCCAAAGGAATATAATAAAAACCAAATCTAATGAAGTGAAGTTTTTTTTTGTCATACAAAAAAAAATCTCCCGTGGTACTTTTAAAAGAAAAAAATAATAACTTTTTCATAATCCATCGAACACAGTTTTTTTTATAAAGTGTACTTGGAAAACGATCACTGTGCATAAGAAACCTTTTTATTTCTTTAGAAACGTTGTAATAAATAAGAAAACTGAAGTAAAACTGATGTCTCCATATTTCATTACATTGTGTGACGACCGTTGTGTGACGATATTATGTGTCCTGTTATACACTTTCGGAACACATCCGTATTTTTTTACATCCGGAAACACTCGATTTACCACTCAACCTCACAAAACAAAACGTCATCCACCTTACTTTTGCTGTATTGCTTTGATTTGTGAGGTTACCGTTTTGTTGCATTGTAAAATATTTACTTGTGTTACGCAATATCTCAGGTAAGTTTAATGATTTTACTACAGATATATTATCTTATGATACTATTTGTTATAAGTAAATCGTGTGATAGACAAGAAATGTGAAAATCTTTTTACTTTGTTTGTAGCGCGTGGTTTCTTGTTTTGATAGGTTATATTTTGCTTCCATTGGGTGACGCCACACAAAAAGAGGGTGCATACACATTGGCAATTTTTATATTCCATTATGTTTCTTTCGTATGACACATTTTTTCATTTTAAAATGTTCGTTGTAGTCTGAATATATTTACGTTGTATATTTCTACATTCAAAATATTAAATTTATATGAATAAAAATTCATTGTGATCATTAATTCATGATAATTTTGTAATGTTTTTTTTTATTTTAAACCGACTAAAAAAAAAGTTGGTTCTCGTTTATATGTATCTTCGCGATTTTATAAAGAACTACTGATCCGATTTGAAAGCTGTTTTCGCCATTCGATTGCATATTTTTTCGTTAACTTATCGCTCTTACTTACTGTAAAGAAAAACACCGTGAGGAGCACAGTACGAAATTGCCCATGTATAGACTCTGCACTAAAAAGCCTTAAATATAAAAAAGAAAAAGAATTTTTTTATATAAGAAATATGAACTTCAAAAACTTACCGAACTAAAACGAAAAATATAAAAACATCAATGGATTTAGACCAGTTTACATTACCTAACTAATTATACACTTTTTCATTTATGTTTAAAAAATCTATTTTGGCATTTTCTTTTCCGTTTTTAATGTGAAAAATTATATAATTATCTCTATTGGTGTATTTACGTGATAGAACCATAGTTACAATTTGTGCTTTCTGGAGCAGAGAGAATGACGATATCGACAAAAGTTGAGTAAAGAAAATCCGGAGAAACTGCTATTGTTTTTACTTGCAAAATGTTGCATTTTAGATTGTTTTCTTTAAGATTTTTCATTACTGATAATATAAATAAGATTTTTAAACTATTTTATTTTTGTTTATTTTTTAAATACCTAACTACCTTAACTATTCTACATAATGTGTTAAACTTTATAGTTTTGCGTCATGTCGAATGTTGATTTGTATAAAATACATTTAAGTCAATTAAAATACAAAATGTAAAAGATAAAATAATGTCCGTAAGCAAATACACTGTTGGTATAATGCACCTTTATATTCCTTTGTGTTACAGAAATGTTAATATTCCATTGTGTTTCTTTTGTGTTACGTACAATTTTTTTGATATTCACTCATAATGTCAAATGAAAAATTGTTACATACAGCCTTAGATAATCTGTGCAGTGAGATTACTGATACACTTTTAGCTTTGTAATGTTTGTCATTTTAAAAATAAAACTAAAATCGATGGAAATGAGAGTTCACTTGGTGATTTTTTTCCATCGAGAAAATTTCATTATATTATGTTTTCTGTCCGAGTCTTCACTTTCATTTATAATGTATTTATCTATTTTGAAAAAGTTTTTAAATTGGAATTTCTTTACTTAGATAAAATTCAAATCTAGGATTGGCTATTTCTCTTTATACGCGCCCTAAGTCCTTCGAATTGCAAAAATTTAAAAATACATTTAAGTCTTTTCGCTGCGCCTTTATTGGATGGCGATACAAACATTGCTTCTTTGGAACTCTACAAATAGCTGCAGATTGTAGCAGCTTAAATTGTAGACAAAATATTTATTGACATAAAATAGTCTTATCTAATACTGGAAAATAGACAGAATTGGATATTCCTGAGTACATTTTTTTAAAATAGATACATATAATATTAAGGACGGCCTCTAAAAAACGTCATAAATAATTCTACGATGTTTTTATAAGTTTATGATTCAAGGATACTTTTATTGCCGTAATTCTTATCAATATTCCGATTTTTAAATTTGATTATTAATATTTCATAATATACTATTATGTTCATATATGCAAATAAAAACATTACAACAATTTACTAGTAACATGTGTAGAAAATATTAATATATCTAATAGGAAAAAAATTGTTATTATAATAATCTTCACTCGAACTTAATTATTTTTATCTAAACTACCCTATAATTAATCTAATTTAGTGAACTGTTCTCATTCGCACCGCCATAATATTTATTACTTTTGTGACACTTTGGTTTATCTAACCGCAAGTCTATTCTTCAGCTAAATCAATTCCATGTGAATAGCTTTTTCTACGCCACCGAGTCCTCTTCACGATATTAAAAATGATTCGAGCCTCCTTCGTCACAAGCGTATGGTAAAAGAAAAATTGAAAAAACACTCGAAATGGAATGGAAAGGGTGCGACGTCTCTTCGCTTGCGATATCACAAATAACCCTTATGTTAAGGAAATTTTTCACTTTATAAACGGATATGACGAAGCGGCTATTATAACAATAATAAAGGTACAAGTGTATAAGTATAAGTACCTAAAGTTAAAGTGTAATTAAGTAAAGTGATCTAATATCAATTAGATCAAATTATGACAAATTGTTATTGACAAACTGAATTGTGTTGAATACTTATTTGAGATTTATATCAATGAAACCATATAAAAACTGCCCTTAAGTCAAACAACCATACAAATAACCATAAAAGTTTGTAATAATTTATGTTCATATGAAATGTTGAACGAATTTGGACTCAGATTGACCGTATGATATCCAGATTTTAATTGTTTTGACCCATTAAAATCTAAAATTTATCATCTGGTATAAAAATATTTAGCTATCTCGACTGATAAATGTCTGAGACATACCTAAATATATAATGGATGCTATCAAGAATTCAAAAGTCCGAAATTTCAAATTAAAATACCACTTCGCAATAATTGAATAACTGGGAGCCAATTAATTAGCAATGTTGTAAACCTCATTGTTAACACCTTATTTATTTGACTACGGTCAACAGGCGGTAACGACATTGTTGTAGGACGGAGATTCTAAACTTTAGAGTTTCATCTCGGCGGAATTCCATTTGATTGGCATCGTAAATTTAGACAAGGAGGAAAATTAAACAGTTAAGATCCGAACGCTGTCTGATATTAATCTGAAGCCACGATTCTTCCCTCGGGTGCTCGAAAGAAGCGAATAAAGCGCCGACTAGCATAGGTGTACTGGGAGCGTTATGTTGCTGCGCTTGTATTTCACGCACCGCTTCAATTCACTATACTAGCTGTTGCACGCGACTTCGTCTGCGTAAAATTTATAAAATATAGCGTATGTTACTCCCTGACAATGTAGCTTCCATACAGTGAAATAATTTTTTAAATCGGTCCAGTAGTTTCAGAGCCTATTAAATTCAAACAAACAATCAAATCTTTCCTCTTTATAATATTAGTATAGATAATAAAATATTAAAAATAAAATACTTCGGTTCACCTGTGGCTTCGCTCGAGCAAGTTTTTTAAAAGTTTTTGCCACTGTAAGTAGTAAGTAAGTAAGTAAGTAGCTGAATAGAATGATTTCAAAATTAGAATAATATTTTAAATATCTTTATCACAGCAAAATGGCGTGCATATAATATTATTATTGTATTTTCTTTTACTAAGGTGGCCAGCATTTATTTTTCACCCTATGTTCTATTGTGACAAAAAAAAATTACATACACTTTCTATATGAGCTGATTGAGTTACACTTGGTACACTTGATAGTACACACTTAATACACATTACACTTGAATGGATAAAAATATTTAGATAATGATCGTAAATTTATTTTCTCGTATGTTACATTCGAATATATTTGAAATTTCTATTATAGTTCCATTTTTATTAGCATAGTATGAAGTACTTTACTCATTCAATACATATTTGAACAAAGTACACATTTGATACTTGTCAACCTTCCAAAGGACGTCCTCTATTGATTATCATCCCACAGACATTCATTAAATAATTCGTTTGATATTAATAACCCACTATTAATTCACAAATTGCTTTAGTTGTTTTATAAGTTTAGTTCGAGGGAATTTATTTAACGTTTTAGACGAATTAAATTAGCCATAAAAAATACCCTTTAAAGTCAATTAAATACTCTTCTATATTTTATCTGTGTTGGTCAGAGTTGGGAAATTTCATTAATTGTTGATGAATACGTTCTAATAAAGTAAGATAAACTTGTCTTTTTTATATAACATTTAGATTTTTGTATGATTCTTGGAATTCTAAAGACATAGTTTGTTATTTTTTGATTAAAAAGTATAATATAAATAACTGTACCCAACAAATATAATGTATTATATATACGGCAGAGAGAGAGAGAGAGAGAGAGAGAGTACTTATATTGTAATATTTAAGTCACATTTTTTGACAATTATTCCAACAAAACTTTTATCCATAGAACACTAACATAATAATAATAACATAATAGAACAATATAAGTTTTGTAGTTTCACACATTTCTTGAACAACCATAATTGCTGCTTTATTTATTTATTAGGTAACAAATAATTACAAATCAAATAAATTACTTTTAAAAAACTATGTATATTAAAAAGAATATAGCAAATCGTATTAAAATGAATAAGCAGAGAACTCGTAACGTTATCATATTGACGTAAAAGAATGTCGAACACCACCCTTTAGCAGACAAAATAAACCAATTTCGGAAAGACATTGATACCGACCTTTCCCGTCGACCCCGATTCACTTCAAACACAGATATTTTCAGTCACTTCTCATATCTATCGAGTCAACAATTCACGGAACAGGTTCCCATATTTGTTTTGCATCTGCGTACCAATTTCTTTACTGTTTGTTTATAAATCGGCCACGACCGTACTAGATTGCTAAGGTCAACTCGCATGAAACAATTGTTCGCTTGAATGTCGTACCTGTAACTGAATTCTCAAAGTGAACTCTGAATTGAACTGGTTTGGCATTATGCGTATACATGCGGCATTGGTCGCGTGATATGTCTTAATATATCTGCCGAATATAATGACACATTTATGTGCATTTATATACGGTAAGGAGAATCAAAAGTTATGTCACAGTTATGTGATCATATAGGTCTTGCCCCACATAAAGATTCCATGCAGGCTTTTGCATTATGAACGAGTATCGAAGAACTTATTCCAATATATGCGGATTTCATTTATTAGTAGATCTAATGAGTATCCTAAATAAAACCGTTCTCAAAAGGTTCGATAGAACGAAGATTTTTTTCTTACTCTACATATTCTGCTATTTCTCTTTACACTCTCGTTCAATTAAAAATAATCGCCTAGTATGTACTTAGTGAATTTATAAAATTGTAACTAATTTAGCTTATCTTTAAAGATTTACTTGGAGTGAAGTGCATTATTTAGTAAGCAGCAATTATTATAATAAATAGGTACATAGGCTACCTATTAAATATTTCGCTAAACAAGTTTACACCTTATAAATCGTTTAAATAAATCTTATAAATCGGATTTAAATAATCACACAATTATTACCTCATTTTTTAGTACATATGTGGCTGTCCGGCTGTCTAAAGGGGCGGTTTACATAATGCAATCCAAAACATTTTCTTGTTAAAACCAGCGCACATGTTATATCATCTTTATGTTCGTTATAGTCAAGTAATAATGATTGCGGTAAAAACTTCCCTGCTATAATACAAGCTCATTACATGGGCTTAACCGCACGCGATCGGGATCATGGCGGTTTATATAATTATAACCCTTCGATTGAAACATAAGCCTGAGATATGTCAGCGTGTTGAAATACATCACTAATTAGCAAGCGGTTTATATAATATCTCTTGTTTGATAAGAATTAAGAGTCAAGAGATATGCTATCAAGAGTTTAGAGGGCCCAGTAGCGATTGCGTCTAGTTATTCTTGTTTGGTGGCTTCAATACTGTTTGTGATATCTTCGAACCAGTCGCACGAGTTTCGTGGTCGTCTATCTACTAACTAGGAGCTGTTCTATTCTATAACAACTTTAGTTTTAGTATTGACGTGTTTCACGCCACTCTAACTGTGAATGTGTATTCAACATGAAATTATTAACCTGCATTTAGTTACAATACAATTAACATAACATATAAACTTGTAAGTCTCATGTTATAGAGAAATGTACGTGATCTGTTGTTTCTAAAAGAGTATTTTACATTGCAGCAAATTATCGGTAAGATGGTTATTAAAAAAGTGTGTGTGTGAGCTTCGACGTACGATTGGAGTTTTACTCCTTACGAACGATTATAAAATACATAATAAAAATTATAAAAACATTTATCATAATCTAGTTTTCGCAAGGATGTAACATATTCTAGATTTGTGATATTGTGTAGATGGCGCATTATCTCTGAAACTTCAGAGATATTCTAAAATTAAAACTAACGCGTAACGCATACCGTGTGACAATTTTGATTTTTAGTCCCGTAAATTTTCATATCCATATTTTTCATTCATATTTTTATATATGAAAAATGGATTTTTATGGAGTACCTAAACTCCATACGAAAAGTAATGCTTTTGTTTAGCTACTAGCTGTAATTTTGTTTTGTCATGTTTTGTTACCGTAATATTGTAATTATTTGTATAAAATTATATATTTTATTGAGATTAGTGTTTTAGAATAGTACCCAATTATCAAGTCCATGCAGCGTTCGCTCGACCGATTGCCCGCAACCTACTTGGCGGGAGTCAGCGAGCCGAGCTCTACAAATATTGTACCGTCAGCTATCCCTGGCATTTAATCTTATTATATGTGATTCACCTTAAATATAATGAACAGAAAGTGAAATAATAACAAAAGTTTTTCAAATACTATCTAAACAATTTGTAAAATATTTAAACACTAAATTGGAAAAATAAGAAGCACAACAAATATTGATTTAAATATCGTTTCAACCACCTAATAATAGTGTGACTAAGTATATTTTTATAAATATATACATTCAAAAAAAGATTATTATGTTCTAATTTTGAAATGATTATAGTGCGTAGGTATTACACGCATTACTTATTTCCCAGCTGGTTTTAATTGGAACTACAAATGAACTAACTACAGGTGTCACGAACGAAACGGTTCTTATAACCTCTGAAATAGTGCCAACAGTGTCATCGATTCTTATGACTTAAATGACAGACAAATAGGCTACAAAATTGGTCCAACGGCTCATCTTTAAAAACAACGTGGATAGTTTAGTTTAGAGTAGGTACTATACTTTTGAGTAATGTACTATAAAACTACAAATAATATGACGTTAATATCTTATCTGCAAACTAAACACATCATGGCATTATGAGCCGCCGCGAATCATAAATTTTCACTCCAAACTGCTTCTAACTCTGTAACGGCCTTAAGTACAATGCTATTTATATAATATATAATATAGTTTTTCAATTACTATTAATATATTATCCTATTATATTTTTAATTCACTCAATATGAGATTAATAGTATTACAACTCTTTCACCAACTACAAAAAGTGTTGATTAGTTACTTTTCAAGTAAAACTAATCGATGAGTAAATGTTACGAGTAAGTATCTTGTGTCAATTTCATTGAAATTACCCTTGAGTAATGCTAGGTACTCGAAGATGGTGAAATTTATACGCTTTCTTACCGATCCTATTAATATCCTATAAATATTATAGTATTACTATTCATAAGTACGGATACACAGTACAATCTTTGCAGACTCAACTGGGATTAACATTATTAATAGTATTACAATTCTTTCACCAACTACAAATAAAGTGTTGATTAGTTACTTTTCAAGTAAAGCTAATCGATGAGTAAATGTTACGAGTAAGTTGTGAGTATCTTGTGTCAATTTCATTGAAATTACCCTTGAGTAATGCTAGGTACTCGAAGATGGTGAAACTTATACGCTTTCTTACCGATCCTATTAATATCCTATAAATAAATATAGTATTACTATTCATAAGTACGCAGTATTCATACACAGTAAAATCTTTGCAGACTCAAATGGGATTAACATTCGAGTCTGTATTTTTGGGGGCTGAGCATTCCTCCCACTGGGCAATCACGCAACTAAGGTAAGTATATCTTTCGAAGTGAGGTCCTACATTGCATTACTATAATTAAAGGGACCACCAGGGCTAACCGCTCTAGTTTCTGGACATTGACGAGGGGTCATCAGAACAGTTTGATGTGGGAACTTTGATAAGTTTATTTCAAATGGAAAGGAGCTAAGCGCCTTCCCAACTTAAAGTGGTCGGTCATAGTCTCAGGTAGGGAAACTTAGTAATTCGAATTTTGAATTTGCGGTTATGTTAATTTAATTCGGGGCTGTTGATAGGAAAATTGAAATTGACAGTTTATAAGGATTAAGTACACAAATAAACACAACACTGTTCTCGGTTCATTTTAGCCTTTAAATTTTGTATGCTTTATTATAATGGTTTCAAGCAATATAAAAGTTAGAAGGTTAACAATTTTGAATTAAACCAATAAAAAATGAATAAATAAATAAATAATAAATGAAAAATAAATAAACCTTCATGGAATTGATTATATGTTTGAATAAACGTATTTACAGTCAACAAAATTCACAGACAGATTTAAATCTTCATTTCTATTATATTACGAGGTAATTTCTGATTGTGGATGTTGTTGTTATGAGATACGGATCGTAGATATTACACCAGGTTTAAGGAAAACAAAACGTACAAACGAAAAGGCGGATGTATTGCAAAAACAAGGCTTTGGGCCTCGACGTTTGCGGTATTCATTGTAAACCTATACCTTCATCATGTAAACCAGTGGGCGAATATAATTTATCACAACACATTACTGGATGAAATTATACTGTTTTTTAAACTTTTAGTATGGAAGATGTCAGATAATGCATCCAGTTTAAAAAAAATGCATGGGTAACACTAATTTTTCCCCTAAATAAATGCTGCAAGAATTGCTACATTATTTTCTTCATTATAATCCTGTTACACCATACGGATTTCCTTGAAATTGGTCGATATTATAAATATTCAAATTTAATTACTCACCATAAGCTCTCTTCTCAATTTGTCCAGCTCATGAGCCGATGGAGGTGCTGGTTGTACTCTTCCCCTCCGTAACTCTTCCAATTGCCTCGTTAGCTCTTCCACTTTCGCCACCGCCACAGATAGCTCCTTTTCCTTTTCATTGAACAACGCTCGTATAGACTCTAAGTCACTGGCTGTAACAAAGAAAGAAGTAATTAAATAAACGCGACTAATAGCGAGATAAGTACAATAATAAAATATTTAATATAAGAAACGAATGAGAAATCCAGAAATCCACCGCAATTATCAACAACATCTATTACAGTAATTTGGTTTCTCCGCTTCGAGTCCCAGGTGACACAATATTTTGTCAAGAATATTCATTTCGCCTCTTTTACGTTATTAAGTATATCTACTTTGACACCTATATAAAAAAATTCTTGGAACATTTTTTTTCTTAATATTATCTTATTTAATAGAAAAAATCAGATGACAATATGGTGACGCCAATTTACTTATTGACGGAATCTACGGAATTCTAAAATAGCTGAATTTAAAACATATAATTTATCTTTAATTTAATAGCAATATAACACATGAGAAAATTTCTGATCGCTTATCTTTATCGCTGTAACGACGGTGGCGCCAATTTAAAAAAATAATTAAGGATAAAATGTATCCTATAGTTAATCCAAGTAATAAACTATACCTGTGTTAAATTTCATTGAAATCCGTTAATCCGTTTTTGCGTGAAAGAGTAACAAACATCCATACATCCTCACAAATTTTCGCATTCATAATATTAATATGATTAACATTAAACACAAGAGTCGCATGTGTACTAACTATAAAATGTAGTTTTGTATAACAAATCTGCTGAATAGAAACCTCACAGCAATTGTAAAAAATAAAATAAAAAGAAATAAATAGCTTTTCTGAAATTCGTCTTGCACAGTGGCCCATTACTAACAAAACAACGAAAAGAAAAGAAAGCCAACGATTGAGAAATTGTGAAGCATTATACTGCAAAAAACGCCATTTCACAGTGTGAGGCATCCAGCTGAGGCCCATTTGTGAAGGGAAATACCCCTGACCTTTCAATTACAGAAGACAATAAAGGAGGCTTTATCGGAACGAGTAAAGGTTTTCCGTTTGTTCCTTGACACTGAAAAGCAACATCATGGGCGCGTCTTCCCCGACCGTCACTTGATACCAGAAGGGTTCTACGAAATTACATTTTTGACTTTCATTCTTATCGACTCTTTAAATTAGAATATTAAGCATTTAACCGATAACTAGATTGTCTTTCTTTTCACGAAAATTTTCACGAAAGTGTCCCTTGAGAGAGTTATTTTTATAAAAGAGATGTTGTATTGAAGAGAATATTGTATAAAAGAATAAAATATAGCATAATTTGTACAGGTGTATATAAAAGGCAAACAATTAGTCCAGCGGGTAATCCTGTGAATTTGGTAGCGATCGGACGCGGACGAAGTCGCGGGCAAAACTTAGTATTTTAATAAAAATGGATGTGTGGATTGATGTTCCCTATGGATTCCAAAACCGCTCAACCGATGTAGATGAAATTTTCAGGCAATCTTCAGATGAGCCCAGAGGGAAATCCTACAAAGTTTTTTAGCGATCGTATAAGAATTACGAAATTGTGCTTTGTACCTACGAGTAATTATGTTAGAATTCTTCTATGCTTTCGCCCAGTTTATGACATCGGAAGATAATGTGAATGGCCAATTTTTATCTATAGTCTAAAATTATAGGTTCTTACCTAATTATAGGTAAATAATATAATTATAGGTAGGAAAATTTTTGCAATTTTCTCTGTAACCTGCTATCTGCTTTAGGGAGGAGATTCTTTCCTGAATAGTATTCCACTTACAAATAAGTGTACTATCAAAATAGATTCAGCAATTTCAGCTATTAAAATAGATCATAAAGAAATACCCCATGTGAGTGTTTTTTTATGTAATGTACAAATCGATGGCAAATAACTTTTATTTTACGTTAAAATCATTACATCTAACATTTCCTTATTATTATCTAACCACATAACGGATTTTGGTACGGGGTTCACTAAGAGCGATGAATGAGGAAGATTTGTGTATATCATTTACTGAAAAAATTGCATATGTACGAAGTCGAGGGCGGGTCGCTAGTGTTTCATATTAGAACCAATGATAATGGGAATTACCTATGGTTTTAAAAAGAAAAAGTATGATGTTAGCAGATTATGTAGGTAGAGTACTTGTGTCCGTGGGTGTACAGTGGAAAGCAATCAAAGAGTAGCGGTCACCATCAGAGTAATGAAGCAAAACGTGTAACAAGATTAGCCACAACAGAGTGTTGGCCCACTTCACTAACATTCGTATTTGTAGCTTGAACACAGTACAGCTAGGAAGCAGTGGGTTTTAGCTTTTAACAGGCCGTATTTAAGTGCAAAATTGGCGAAAAAGGTTTTTAGAACCTCTATGAAATTCACAGTAGAAGTCACAAAATAAAAGACTCTTCAGTATATTGGAAACTGGTGGTAAAAATGTCTGAAGCTTTAATTTTAAAAGTGAAAACCGTTGACACTGCACGTTGTTTATCTATATCTAATAAATACGTTTTTACTCAAGGAAATAGCGTTAAACGAGAATGGTTTATATATAATTTGCAGAAAAAAATTGCACCCGTTCAAAGACTGGAGCGGGTCGCTAGTTTTTCATAAAACTTAAGTAATATTTCTCCGAATAGGATGTAAAACGCGCTGAGATTTAGAGATCATAATATATTTATTTATAAGTGGAATACTGTTTAGAAAATAACTGTGGTCTCAGCTAATATGGGACCGACCACAAAAACCTTCACACTGACGCGGACTGATGTCTAGGGTCGAGAACAAATGGAACTTTCAACTCTAACAGCGATTAAAATGAAAAATGACCACCTGTAAACATGGGTTCATTTTTTCTCGCATTTAGGGAACTGACCAAAAAATTCCAGGAAACTCGCTTTATTTGCCACCAATGGCACCTTAAATTTATGTTCTCTTAATGAATTTGTGAGTGAATGATAGTGCAGTATCTACTATCTAATCTAGTAACGACAAATCTTTCCTTATGTTAATGAGTGGATCAAGATCAAGAGGACAGGATAATACGGTCCACTTGATGGTACTTAGGTACTTACCCTACCCCGGCCCATGACACAAGCAACACCAGGAGAATGAAATCGACGAAGGATTGACAGGATAAAGAATAAGGGAACAGATTTACTTACTCGCCTAAATACAATAGCACATGTGCTGTTATTTCAACCAATCTGCCCAGACCGAAAAAAAATAGATGTATAATTTTATTAGACATATAATTTATATATGTATATCTAAGTAAATTTATAATTTAAATCCTTTTCAATTTACATTATATATTTATTACCTACATACGTAGAAAGATCTGCATCTTACTAAATGGTTTTAAAAATTCAAAATCAGAATGACCACTATCATAAATCAGATGTAGTTAAAAGAGATAGAAAAACTCGCTAGAACTATAATGGCCACAATTTAATATTAAAATAGTAATGAATTAATTATTGCATAAATATACCTCATGCATTAGTGTTGCACTTGGGTTATTATTATAATAAACAACTTTCATCTCATGTGCACAGTCTTCTTAGCTGATGGAAGTTTGTTTTACGGACTTCGGTGAAACCTCATGTTTACGCGATCGATGATGTACCTACGTTCTAATTTGAAGTGGAAAGAGGTTCGTTTTCATTGTTAGGTTGTGTGGCACCGCCTGGTACTCGTGTCTTGGTAATATCGATTAAGCAAGCTTCAGCTAAAGACTTCGTACTTATAAATAACACATATTTTTCAAACTGCGTCTTTATGCATCCAGCACTGGAATAATATTGCTGTTACAAATATATTGCTATTATTGTAGATGAAAATAAAAAGAAAAATGCGGTACATTATTATATCACGTGGGGGGATACATTCTTATATCATACGATTTTCGGCTAATTTTCAACCGACTTTCAAAAAAGGAGGAGATTCTAAATTCGACTGTACTTTTTTTTTATATTTGTAACCTCATAATTTTCGACTGGGTGAACCGATTTTGATGATAATTTTTTATTTGAAAGCTGGTGCTTCCCGTATGGTCCCATTTCAATTTGGTCCAGTTCTGACAATGGCATCCATGAGAAAATGGTTTGAAGTCGGTTCTTTTGTTAAAAAGAGTTTTATGCCATTGCCCATTATACTTAATCCTGGGTCTGTAAGGATTAAGTACATAAAATGATAGTAAAAAAACCAATATTATCACTCAAACTCTTTATAAATATCTAGTCACGTAACAAAAATGCAAAGAGAAGAGATGGGGCTTAATGGATGACCCCAGAGTACTCGCTTTGATGAAGTCCTTCAAAATTTATTAGAGAGCTTCGAACTGTATCATTGTAGCGTTAAATTAATTAATCAGTCGCAAGGCTATTTCAACTTCGGAGTGCATTTGTCTTGCATATAGAGTACATTATTTCAGGTAGTCTATACTAAAAATCACTACATATTATAAAACAACGTCCTCCGCCGTGTCTGTCTGTCTTTTCGCGATAAACTCAAAAACTACTGCACCGATTTTCATGCTGTTTTCACCAATCGGTAGAGTGGTTCTCGAGGAAGGTTTTAGTATATAATTTACAAAGTTACACGGGCGAAGTCGCGGGCACCAGCTAGTATATTATAAAGAGAAAAGATTTGTATTTTTGGTTGTAATGAATTAACTCAAATATTACTGAACCGATTTTAAGCATTCGTTCATCTTTTGAACTACAAGCTTAGTCTTTAAGCTTCTTTTAAGCTACATTGTCAGGGAGTAACATAGACTATATTTTATAAATACGCGAACGAAGTTGTGTGCAACAGATAGTCTATACTAATATTATTTAAAAGAGGTAACATTTGTATTTTTTGTTTATAATGAATAAACTTAAAAGCTACTGGACCGATTTTAAAAAATCTTTCAATTAAAGAAAGCTACATTATCAGGGACTAAAATATAGTCTATATTTTATACTAGCTGGTGCCCGCGACTTCGCCCGCGTTAAAAGTAAGGGATGTGTAGCGCCTGACTAAATGTGTAAAGCAATATAACGCCTGACATCTTTGCTGTTATAAAATTTTCAGGGGTTGTATCTTTATTTTTAGTATATAGCTGGTGCCCGTGACTTCGCCCGCGTTGAAAATTATATACTAAAAACCTTCCTCTTGAATCACTCTATCTATTAAAAAAACCGCATCAAAATCCGTTGCATAGTTTTAAAGATTTAAGCATACATAGGGACAGACAGAAGGGAAGCGACTTTTTTTTATACTATATAGTGATAGTGAAGTTACGCGGACGAAGTCGCGGGCTGATCAGCTAGAAAAACATATTACAAATATGGTAATAGCTAGTAGTAGTAAACAACCTTAATTTCACCTTACTGATGGTGACGAGTATAAAGAATGGAACTTAAAAGAAACATTATATAATAATTTGAAAAGAAATCATTATTAAGTTTTCTTTGACCACACACATGTTACAAAAAAGAATCATCTGTGCGAAGTGTGTAATAGGTGATAGTAGGAAATGTAACTCGTAATAGTAGGTATCAGTCTAGAGATTGTTACACAAGCCGTATTTTATTGCAAACGTAACGACGCTCATCAAGTGGTGGAATATTCGGCGAAAGCTTTCCTTAAGTAATTGGATATTTGTTTGAATGAGAGCGTAAAATCGAATGATTGCGACCCCTTCTAAATCGAATAAACAATGAAGATGAAAACAAATAATAAAATGTACAAAGCCTTTTCAGTTATAGACTAATTTTAAAATTGCTTTTCTCTATTCGACACTAGGGGCGATGGTGGGTGTAGAATTTTGAATGAGGAATTTCAGTATACTACCAGTTTCAACAGGTATCAAATTCGACTATTCGTTTCAAAGCGAATAAATCAATGATGACAGTGTGACAATATATACTCTATGCATTTTTTAAGAAACAACAATTTTCAGGGTCCCGGGCTCGATTCCTGGCAGTGACAACTTTGGAAAGGAACTTTTCAAAGTTTAGTTCGGTCTAGGTGTACCTATATAGAATTTCGTCCCCACCCCATACCATTGTATAACAGTACTTATTTTGTGGGCCATCAAATTGGTGTGTTTAGTCTTTGCGATTTAATTATTAATTTTTCTTTAAAAATAAAATTTAAAACAGTAAATGATGTGAATGAAAGTGCTTCATGAATGACCGTTTCCGCATCACTAAATAATCAATTTATCTCAATTTATTAAACCGCAAAGAATTATTTATAGTCAAAATAAGTTGGACATTTATCATCAAAATTGACAATGTGAAATATCAAATATACCTAATATTTCCATACTAAAATAAATATTATTATAGGTATTATATAAGTGTTTTTAAATTTTATAGACCATCCGTCTGATATAAATATATAAATCATTTTAAGAAAAGAGAAGACAATTGAAAGAAAGATGCTTTAAAATAAAAAATAGGGTACCGAATAAGGTGGTGCCATTCATGTTACGGTTAGACGTAAATAGGTCACATTATTCAACGAAGACCGTTCTATTTTAGAGACACACTGACATTGGACTTGTACCTACTAATATAGTATCTATACTATTGATACTAATATCTAATTCACATATATTTACGTGACTCGACTACTCGAGCTATCGTTATCGTCTGTAGCTACCTGTACAAGCCATATGTAACTGTACATATACTAAACATGCCCTATAGTGCCCTATAGTATAGACTATAGACTATAGACTATAGTACACGCCTATAGTACATGCCCTTTTCTCAAAGCGGCACACGTCACTTTTGACCACCATGTAAATAACATATTATAGCACATTATTTTTCATATTCGTTAATTATAATTTTAATTCAATTCAAAAATTCTCACTCAGTGAGATTGTTCAGTCGGAAATTATTCTTGCAGATTCCAATTTTTAAGCTTCATTAAAATTTTGTTTACAAAATTATTCACAATTAACAGAAATTATTGAAGTACACAAATAAAAAGAAAAAATTAAATGTGAAGTTTAAATCTTTAGTGAAGTTCTTTATCACAAACAGCGAACTTCAAAGTTCGCTAATCACAAAACATCTTACATTTTCCTGTTATTTTATTATTATTATCTGTTTGACAAAAAATCTATTTAGCACCTTATAAACGAGAATATAAATTCATTTAAACTATTTCATTGACAAACATTTTATCCAGAAAAACCACAGCGTCATTCACAAAATGGATTGACGTGTCAGTTTTACTGATAAATAGGTATTGATCTGATTGCGAGTGGCGTAATATTATCGGCCATATTGGAAAATCACTTCTCGTTCTTAATGGAAATGTCCATTGGGCTTGTATCGATTCACCAGCTAACCGACAGGGGCTAAATGGAAGCCTCGTCATTCGGTGACCACGCGAATTGCATCAGTTTTATTGTTCCAATTTCTAACATTATTAAGAGAGTACTCCTACAATCATTTTTTTGCGTTTTTATTTTATATTAGCTATTGCACGCGTAACTTTATAAACTATAATAATAATAATAAATCTGTAAGGATTGGTGATGGAGTAAGTTACTTTATTTTCAGAGATATCGTGTTTATAGGCTCTATACATGATACTGAAACTAAAATGACCATTTTTAGAATTTTTTTTTGTATGTATGTATGTATGTATATAATATGTTCCTCCATAACTCTTAAACCAATTAACTGATTATCATGAAACTTGGTAGATAAACATTTAGACGTATGGGACACAAGATAGGCTACTTTTTTCTTTTTCATCGTGGACGAAGTCGCGGGCGCCAGCTAGTAAACTATAAAGTTATAAAATATTTTCTATAGGTGAAAGAATTTTCAAAAACGGTCTAGTAGCTTTTGAATTTATTCAATAAAAACAAAAATACAAATATTTTCTCTTTAAAATATTAGTATAGATTCTATTATATGTATATAGTCTAAAGTAATTTCGATTATCTACACAAATAAAATTGGAACTGAGTAAATAAAATTGAAGTGTTTGTGACTCGAAAGAAATAAAGGCTTTTCTTAAACTCTCACTGTCACTTGAGACTTTGAGACTGACAAAAAGCCAAAAGTGACACTTGAAATTTTGTCTTTTTAGAAAAAATCTTTATCTTGTAAACAATTAATGTTTAATTTTTAAAATGTTTGTCTGTCTAACAGCAGTAAAGATATCAGGCATTATATTACCTTTACCTATATTGCTCATATATTTTCCTAGGTGTTATATTTTTTATTATTTAACGCGGACGAAGTCGCGGGGACCGACTAGTTTTCTGTAAATAATCCTCTATCTATTAATATTAATCCTGCTAACGTTTTTGGACCTAAATTTGGAGAAGCAGACAAAAAAATAATTGAAAACGGATATTTTGATTAAAGTAGGTAGTTCATGAACAATACGTATACTTAAGAAATGTCTTTATTTTAAATTCTATGTATAGATGCTATACATAAATATTCTATTCTAAAATATACATTTCTTTAAGAGAATTATGAAATTTACATTTTTTAGTCAACCTTCAAAACCTGTCTTCATTTCACACAATTTCAAACTAAACTTAATATTGAAACTTAATTAACTAAAGAACATCTCAGTGTCGAAGGCAGAAAGAAGCAACTTCTTCGTCAGCGAGGTTTATAAAATTGATTAAAATTTAAAAAGAAGACAGAGCATAATGAAAAAATCCTGGTATACTTAGCTATGCATAGGGTACTGAGAGAAAAATATAACATTTATGAATGTAATTATTAAAAAAAAAAGCAAAAAAATATTTCTTTTTCAAAAAATATAGCATGAATACCTACTTTTGTTTTTATTCCTACTTTCCGTAGCAGCGCTAACGAGCGTAAGCCTAGATCCTAGATAGATGTCAATTACGAATCTGGGTTAAATCGTTGTAAATAATTTAAAACTTTTATGGCCTTAATTCTTGAAAATTATTAGGTTCTTATACCTTTACCATTATGATTCTTTGGTAGCCATTTATGACATTTTTCATGAAAATGGTTAGTAGGAATGCTAACTGTCCACTTGATGGTAAGCTACCATCGCGTCGTTAAAAAAATACAAGCAAAACCAGGAGGAATGTAAATGCGCTGAACAAGAACAAGAACTGGCATATCTTGAGAATTAAAACACAACATCGCACACGCCGTTATGCCGCTATAGATAACTGTGAGGCGGTGGTTACTGGATACTGTCACCAGACGGGATGCCAAGTCTCTAGACGCGTGACATTCTAATAACATTATGTGAGGCGAAAGTATATGAGGGTGTTTAATACTCTTTCATCCTTTCATTTTTTATCCTGGGTAAAAAATCGTCTAAAAATTTAAAAAAATGGGCACAACAGTGGCGGCGCCACGGTTGTCACAGCGATAAAGATGACAGTCGTTATATCAGATGTTATATTTTTCATTTGACATTTTCCTATAGTAAAACATAATAGATTGATAGAACTGGGGACATTAATACCATATCTATATTTTCGACACATGGTCCCTTATTTGTAATAAACCTTTCCTTTTACTGGTGCCCGTGTGAGTTATTAAATACAGTTCAGGCCGCACAACGAACTCATTATCACGGGATTTTCAAGTGCACGAACTTATAATAATGTTAATAAACTCTCTCCAGAGTAAATTATTGTCGATTGACAGGAGACTCGTCTTTCGTATCGATATTTTTTTAATGACGAGCCTTATTATTTAGATTGAGCGCCTCTTTCTCAAACGTCAAGTAGGCCAAACTGTCATTTAAAGTCCCCAGTAATGGAGATGATATACCTTTATTTGTACGGTAAACATCCCAAAAATTAAATAGAAAATAATAAAAAAAAACGGCTATCGAATGATGCAGTAAACCAAGTGCATAATTCAATATAACAGAAAATGATTTTTAAAAGTAACTAATCAACACTTTACATGTAGTTTGTGAAAAAGGCCCTTAATTTTCAAAGTAACCCCTCTGACCTAAGAGACCCAAGTCCAATTTCTAATAACGGAAAATAGGAAACCGTATTTTTCAAAGTCAACCTTGTTCTATTGTACTGTTTCCTACGGTGTTTCTACGATGTTTGTAATAACAAATCAATTTTTGTAACTTGTGTACTAATGTGAAAATAAATATCCATTAATAATAACCATGTTACATTGGAGGCAAACTATCTTAAGTCACATTTAGAAAATTATGCAGTACGCACGAAAACATCTGAATGTAAAACATGTAACGAGTTGGACTGTGACATAATTATAATCAAAAGCGAAACTTTTATTTTTAAGAGTTACCAGTAAATAGAACGTAAAATACTTAGGGCCTCTTTCTCAAACGTCAAGTAGGCCCAACTGTCATTTAAAGTCACCGGTAACCGGGGTAAATGGAGCTGATATACCTCTGTTTGTACGGTAAACGTCCCAAACATTAAATCAAAAATAATAATAAAAAATCGGCTATCGAATGATGCAGTAAACCGAGTGCATAATTCAATATAACAGAAAATGATTTCTAAAAGTAACTAATCAACACTTTAATTGTAGTTTGTGAAAGAGGCCCTAAGGGCCGGTCCCCGGTTACCGGTGACTTTAAATGACAGTTGGTCCTACTTGACGTTTGAGAAACAGGCGCTTATTCTAATGGCATCATAAAGTGTTCCTTTAAATGGACTTAGGACAGTATATATATACCTGTGGTAACAGAACTATAAATTAAGGAATGAATAGTTTAAAATAAATTGATTTGGTTTGGAGTAACGATATTCAATTTTTAATTGACTTTGAAAGCAAAAAAAATGGAATAGGTTTATAAAAGGCTTTTTTACGCTATTCGATCCACATTTGAGTTGACCAATTCATAAAGTATGAATTGATATTGATTTTCTGTCGCGACCGCTACTGTTGAAGTCGCGTGTCGTCCCATCGTCAAATTGATTTTTGTTATTTTTAACCCACCATATAGGCAACAACATACCTATGGCAGAAGATTCTTACAAATTAAATAATGTACTAAAAATATTAATATTAATTGTTTGTTAAAAATAACAATTACTGAAAATATATACAAATATTTGTATTGAAACAAAAACATTCTTCAAATCTGTAAAATTGTTTATACAAAAGCCAAGTGCAATTTATTTTTATTTATTTCTAATGGAACCACCTAAGATAATAAGGGTTAAATGGCTATATAGCCTAGTCGAGAAGAGAGTTTTCTGCGAAAAATAGTTCAAACAGTCTTAAAAGTTAAAATTATAAATAATGGAGCTGGAGCTTCGGGAGTCGAGACTTATTTCATTGAAATTTTCTCTTCTTTTAGGAACTTTTTTCAAATTTAAGCTATCTTCAATATTTTTTTAGTTATAGCTACAAAATGGACACTCTCTTTTTCTCTTTTCGTTTTTTGTTTATAACAATTGCAATTTTTATTGGCGGATAAAATAAAAAATTCCATTTTCTCAGAATGAAATTCTGAATCCAATGAAACAATTGCTATATTTGTGGCAAAACAACAACAAGCCTTTTTAAGACTGTTTGAACTATTTTTCGCACAAAACTTACTTCTCGACTAGAGTAATAATATATAAGCAATATAATAAGCATTTTTTCTACACATAGTTAATATTTTATATATAAGGGCACATATATTTTAATGTGACTTCTATCTCTCTGAGAAAGAACATCGGAGACATGTGGAAAATTGCTTAAATTAACAACAAATGTAACCATTTATACAAATTTATTGTTTCAAATGAATATTTATAAAATTTTGTGACATATTTTGATGGCACAAAATGCCGTTGTTATTGTCAACAGTTTCAACAACAAAAAACGCACTTCATAGCGTGAATGGAGCACAGAGCAACAGAGAGGTTTTTCAACCGCGGCGAATTAAGTCAAGAGATTTTGCACGAACATAGGAAACATTTTAGTTCACCAACCGAATAAACTGAATGCGCGATAAAATGTCGCAATGTTTTTCAAGCTCTTGCAGACGTCTCTATTTATGAATATAGAGCGCGTACAATAAATGCAACTATATTTCTTCACAAAGTAAACACATTAGACGACGGTAGCAACCTACCGTCGAGTGAATTGTCAGTACCTACGAGTATGTCTACCAATCTTTATCACAAATAAAAAGTTTAATAAATAAATGTGTGATAACTAAGCAAATACAGCAAATAGTAAGACGTAGTGACTAAAGAAGTTAACTTTTTTTATAACATTGAGCGCCTGTTTCACAAACGCCAAGTAGGCCAAACTGTCATTTAAAGTCACCGGTAACCGGGGTGTTTTGTACGGTAAACGTCCCAAACATTAAATAGAAAATAATAATAAAAATTCGGCTATCGAATGATGCAGTAAACCGAGTGCATAATTCAATATAACAGAAAATGATTTCTAAAAGTAACTAATCAACACTTTACGTGTAGTTTGTGAAAGAGGCCCTAAAAGAAATTACTTACTTAATAGAAAAAAAAAGAAAAGTTATATTACAATAGATTAAAACCATTTCATCCTTATACTAGATACATAGATTAGATTCATCCTTGTCAGGTATAATTTGTACTCCTGCTGTATATGAATTAAGATTCTGTCGACATTGTGTATGCGAAAATAAATATTTATTTTTATAAAACGAATATAAAGAAAATAACTCTATACTATGAATGTGGACTGAAAAAGAACGAACAAATAGAACGGTATTCTTAGGAATAAAATTTAAATGAGGCTTAACTTTACTAAAGCGTATTTCATCTTTCACACAACACAAATTCTTTTCTGAGTAAGCTTAGCTTTATGGTAAAATGGAGCTTAGTTAAGTGTAAGACTTAAGTAAAGACTGAAATACCGGCCCTAAGTCTAACAAGCAGTTACACACTTACTTGTTTCAAGCAACAAGCAGCTTAAACCGATTAGGTACGATAATGCGCTTAAATCCAAGCCTACATACAGTCTAACATCTCTAACTACACACGTAGGAGGATGTTTCATAAACCTACAATCAATAAGAATTTTAAATTTATTTTGATACCACGAAAAAAACACTGACATTTATGATATTTTAACAATACTCAATAATATTGTGATGGACTAAAAAATGACATGATTTAGAACGGGAAACATTTTCAAAGTTATAACAAACACGATAACACAAATAGGACACTTAGTTTATACCGTTAACTTCGACAGAATCATATTGCTGCATAGCTGCACCAAATCATCTAGTAGAGGATGCTATTCTGCGTAACTCTCTTGTGTACGTGACTTCTATTTTAGATCATATCGCTGCTTAAAAACTAAAGGGCCACAAATCAAAATTATACTTTTTACAGGAGAGCCAATCGAAAAACATATATCAAATATATGCATATTATACATCGTTAGAAGCGTATTTTTAAGTAGCATTAAATGTTTTAAGTACTTTTATAATAAACTGAATACTAGAAGAAACATAAGCATATAAGTTACTTTTGAATATATAAAAAATGATCAAAATATACTAAATATGGAATAAAACAACTATAAATCTTTTTGCATCATACAATATGAAGGCTTGTGATTACATTTTTGCAATAAAAACATATTACGATTTTTTGTTTTATGGCCCTTTAGTTTTTAAGCAGCGATATGTAAAGCCTGCCCATTGCCATTACTAATTCTACGAAAATATGTATGTCGGGTGCTATAGTTTTCCTACAAAATTGTTATTGCTTGTTCATTGTTGAAATCCATACAAAACTCTTTAGAACCTACGTCTCTGTATCACTTCCGTAGTGAAAGTACAATAGAAGTAGAAGTCACAGACTAATCGCTAGCATTAACCAGCAAAAAAGTTTGCAAAGAAAAAGGTGGATGACCTCTAAAATGGATACCTGTAAAAAGGGATACAAGCTTAGTATCTTGTCAGTGTAATGTAAAGAAAAGATAAAACTTCAAATCCCAAATGACCCCAAAGATTTTTCTTAGTTTCATTTTGTACCTATTAGTTATTTATAGTGAGAAAAACCAATCCTGTTTGCAGCGGGGTCACCAGACATTGGCTTAAAAAAAACTACAGCGACCCTCGGAAAAGTTTGAATAAACTTAGGCAACAGTTCAATTCTATTGCAAAAGCTTTTGTGTCAGCCAAAAGCTTCACTTTTAGATTAACATTCTTATCTCAAGGGAGAGAGTTACGAGTAAATACAATGATTCCGGCAAGATATGAATCCTCATTTAATTTAGTTAAATTTTAAAATTACAAATATTATAAATTATAGGTAAATATCATAAACTAATAGACTTAAGACTAAGCTCGGGTTGTTTGCTCACACCACAACATTTGATTATGAAGCTTTTATACGAATGTCTTTCGATTCTGACCGTGAAGATTGACTAATTTGAATAAAAAACAGTTAATTGTGTCTTAAATATAATAGATAGATAGCCACGCAAACTTTTTTGTGGGTAACGATGAGTAGATACTATACATTATTTTATGTAGCATCAATATTTTTCACAGCGTACTTCAAAAAATTAATTTTATACGTTAATTTTTCATACCTTGTGTTACATCGTTGTAATTTTCCTAAAGATCTATAATTTTCTTTTAATAAATTACGTTACTCGCTGATCATGTAGCTTTCTACAGGTGAAATTTTTTAAATCAGTTTTTTTTATGTTATGGTCGACATACAGGCTGACGGTCCACTTGATGGTAGGTGGCTACCGTCGCCCATAACACAAGCAACGCCATAAGTGCTACAAATGCGCTGCCGACCATAGAAGGATTAAGGATAAGGGATAAGGAAGGGATGGGGTAATGGGCTCTGTCATCCCTTACTTACTCACCAAAAAACAACGGCACGTATAATTATGCTACTATTTCACGGTGGTATTCTGTTCAGTTAAGTTGTTTTTGACTTTATCTACTACAAACAATAATATAAAAAAATTAAATTTTTCCTCTTCCCACTACTACAATGTATTATGAGTGTAGATTAGTAGATTAACAGGATCACTATAATGTTTAAAGAAATTAAGTTTTCTGCCTAGTATTCGCATTGCTAATACAAAATTGCCTAGAACACAATTTCTATGAAATAAAATAAGGAAAGTAGAATAGCAATAGAATAGATAGCAGTACTTACTAAGAGCGATATTTGCTTGTTTGTTTCTGTCTAGCTGCCCTCTTAACGCTCTTAACCTTCGTAGCTTCAACTCTTGCGCCTCCACTCGCTCCCGTAATCTTCGTAGCCTCTCTCCTTCCACCGCCACCTGAAATGATATAAAATAATCTATCAAGTTTTGTCTTTTACCCCCGACGTCCGACGCAAAAACGTGGTATTATAATTTTGACGTGTATGTCTGTGTATCTGTGGGTTTGTTGTCTATGGAATCGTAGCTCCCAAACCGATGAACCAATTTTCATTCATTCATGGCGTTAAGTTAATGACACATTTAAGTCAAATTTTAATACAAATGTACTCTCAAATATACGAAGTTTGTGTCAATAATATTACTCGACATAGTAGCCCCCCGCGGGCTTCTATGTCTTAAGAGCTACTTCGCTGTTCTTGAGGTAATGTTTGCCTAATTTGTAATTACTTACTCTAATTATATGAACGTATTCGTAGGTATTTGTTTGTACAATATTGACATTATTATATAATGTGTTCGAGTAAAGGAGAATAATATAAGACTGTCATTAAAATATTTGTCTTGGTTACAAAACAGTTGTCTTTCCGAGTGAAACGTACAAACGGAAAGTGTAACTTATTCAATTTCATTTTATCACCACTCTTTGCTTAGAGCTATATTCTCTTCTTCAAAGTATAAAGCGGTAAAATATTCGATCAATGTCTAAGTTTAATTATAAAGTTACCGAGAAGTAGCTATTCATACATCTAGGTATATCTCGGAAGGTACGTTCTCAACAATAATATTTTCAAGAAATTAATTCTTGAGGAATTAAGAAATCTCCTCGTCGGCAATTTTGTTTACGTTACAGGCGTATTTATTTATTGTGTGAGAAGAGGTTTATTTCCATTAGGAGGGCGATAAATATCCCATTAGACGACCGCTCGTCCGACTCGGAACCCAAGATTTATTAAGACCGGGAAAAAGTTTAATTTTTTCCCTCTTATCTGTTTACAATTTCTCCAAAAATTCGCCGCGTCTCTTTTTTCGCCAAATAATAGAGACTTTTCATAAAAATGTAAAAATACTTGAAAACGTCGAGCCTATTGTTTTTATCACTCAGAGAGATATTATAAAAATATTTTTCGGGCTTAGAGTTCGTTTTGGGACAGGTCACGCCACCTGTCGCCAAACGAATTCTAACTTACTATTTTTATTTTTTATTATTGACAAATAAAATTTTACGTTTTATCTCTACATAAACTATGTCCTGTTACCATTAGTAAGATTTGTTTTTATGTCAGGACTAAGTATCTCACAAAATATAGACCTCACAAAATAAACTTGCTGTCGGACTCTGACTCTTGTCTGTATCTCAGCTAAATTCTTCTACACCACCGAACGGATTTCGATACGGTTTTCACTAATGGAAAGAGCGACAAACAAAGGTTTGTGTATATAATTTACAAAAAAGTCGCATCCATGCGAACAGTGCCTGGCTGGGCTAGTATTTTATAAAAACCTTACCAAAACTTTGACAAAATATGACGTATTTAGGAATCATCAAGAGCGTTTACATTTTCATTTATAACAATTTTATTAATTATGTACTATCGCGGTCAAGGGAGCAGTCCCACCGTAAGGAACAATTTCGTGTGCACATTTTGTATTTATCTTTGTTCCTACTTCAAATACCTACTCGTATTTCGTATTATAACATTTACGTTACTATGACAACCTCAATTCAACGTTAGACAAATTTGTATGAAAAGTGGGTCTGCGATAGTACATTGAATTTAAAGGGCGCTTACAAACACAACAGAAACAGATTTATATCCCGATCAGTCCTAAAATTCGGTCTGAATGTCAATTGTAGATTACAATAACAATACAGATGTTTACATACTATTTCTTCGTAGATATATTCTGCATTTATATTATACTCAGCTATGCATGGAGTTGAAATTTTCAAAAATCCTCTCTTAGTAGGTGCTTACGTTAAAAAATAATCCTATGATCCAAATTTCTGCTTTCTAGACTTAGTAGTTTTGGCTGTGCGTTGACAGTCATTTTATGTTTATGTTCTTGTTGATGATGTTGTTGTTAAACGATTTTATAAGTAGGTATAGACATATAGTATAGATAGATAATAACATATTATAAAGGCTGTCACAGGACACTACAATGAAATACAAACAGGTTGAAATAAAAAAATCACATTCGTTTTCTATCACTAATGATGAAAAAGATGAAAAGTAGGTACCTACGCTTTTTTACAAACGCTGAATTAGGGTCATTTGAAACCAGATTTATGTTCAATTAAGTCGAAATAAAATTCGCATTAGGATACTTTCGCGACAAAGTAAAGAGTGTTTCCGCATTGGCTTCATCTTACATTTTGTGAGAATAAAGTAATTTTTGCAAATTTTTCCCAAAAATATTATTTAAAATTTAATCTTATTCCAGGTCACAATGTTATTTAAGAGATTATTAAGAACTAGCAACGCGCACCCGGTTTCGCTTGGGATGTAATTTTTAATATACACAAACTTTCATCGTTTATTCCTTATTTTATTAGTGAAAACCGTATCCAAATCCGTTGGGTGGTTTAGTTGTTAGCGGAGTTTTAGCGGAGTTACAGGAGAGACGCGAACAGTTTCGGCGATAAGCCGCCGAAACTGTTCGCGTCTCTGTATCAAAATATCTGTACCTATAAGTATCTTAGTTGCAAAATATTGTTTTCTCAATTTTGTGGAAAATATCTATACCATACTTAAAAATATTTAAAAGAGAGAGAGAGAGAGAGGATTTAGATTTTTTGATGCATAGAGTGTAATTATTCTCCAGTACAACTGTACAAGCACTGTTGATAGACGGATTATACGATTTATTAAATCTATGATTTGACTAACGATAATCGACGGTTACTCATACGATATAAAAAAATAATATTAAGACATACTTTTTCTATTCTTTCAATGTAGCTTGGACTGTTTTATCGAAGGAATATATACATTTTTTCAAGTAAAACACTTGAAGGGAGAAAGCGTGTTAAACAAACAGTGGGATCCTTATTAGATTCTCGTTGTTGGAATGGAATGGGTCGCTATAACCGTAAGGCACGAAGGATTATTTGCAGGATCTGTCGATACACAGATGTGACCCGGTAACTAGATCCATACTTCGCACCAATATTGAATAAATGGTTGTATTCAGCGTTTGTATAAAACTTACTATTTTTCTACTAGCCTTTGTTTCTGGTTTTAATAATACTCGTACCTATAAAGAGCAGAGACGTGTCATTTTTTACGCTGTATGTATGTTTGTGAGATCGTAGCTCCCAAATGGATGCCCCGATTTGGATTCGGTTCTTTTTGTTTGAAAGTTGACATGATTGGGATAGTTCTTGGCTATAATTTATGAAAATCTGTTTAGGCGTTTGAATATCATCAGCCCATTTCCTAGTTGAAGGGATTTCACTAACTTCCACGGGTACGATTGATGTGAAATTTGGTAGTCTGAATGTATAAACTTACCAAAGACTAACTTACCAAGTAGGAGAGAATTTATCTAAGTGGTACAAGTTAATACTTTGAAAATTGTATTAGCTCTTAGTATTGGACTCGCGTTACAATGGTGTGGCCACTTGGCCAGTCATGACGGCAGAGTAAAGCGTGTGTACAAGGCAATAAAATGTAAATTTACATATTACATATTATCTTTGTTAATATCGATGTTAAAACAGTTAGCACGAAGTTGCTGATGAAGTCCGCTACATACAAAAAATTGGATAGTGAAGTGACATTATGTTGATAGTGTCAACCATTGCTTGACCCGTTTTTATATGGATCTTCATATATATATTTTTCATTTTTGAGCAAATAATGCTATAGTAGTTGAAGGACAGTCAAAAGATGTACTTTCTATACCCAAGGCTAATTTGTTACGAAAACTCAAAGCGATAGGATGGAACTCGCATGTGAGCTCAACAAGCATTCGCAGCGCAAAATAATGTTTACATTTTTTAAGACCAAATCCACTGACGTTAATTTTTTTTAAGGCCAGAAGTTCGTTTAGTACGATGGGCACCTGGTCTATAACAATGCCTATGGCTGCCGTCTAATGACTGCCCTAAACAATAAAATTACCTGTGCTAGTATCTACTTGAGAATAAAATTTTGAGAATCTGGTGTTATCCTACTGAGGCGACTTCGCCTACTAGTTTTGTCATTCGATACTACGAGTATTTTTGCTGTGGTTTAGGATTAAGTATGACCCTAAAATAGTACAACGGTATATAATTTAACCAATCTATTCTATGTTTCTAAACCACCGACCGTGACAACCGTAGATAATAAGATAATAAGTGATGATGGTGACGATGAACACCGAAATTATGATGATGATGATTCTGTGGCCACGTTTACAGTTTATTTATTTATTTATTTATTTATTTATTTACAACAACATATTATATTTAATTTAATTGGCCATGTCAGCACACACTAGGCTTGCAAGCCTGTATCGTGTGCTTCATGAATTGATTAAAATTTATTTTTTGATACTTAAAATAAATATCAAAAAATAAAATAAAAATAAATATATTAATTTTAATATTAACAAATTATAAATTACTAAATATACACTAAATTAATAATAAATATGTACATATAAAAGTAAATGACAATAAATTTAGAATATAAAATGAGGCTATCGATATATTATGTTTTTAAATTGATTTAAATAGTTTTTCAACATAGTCGTATTTAAGACTGAACAACCATTTTTTAATCTTAACCTTAACTTTACGTTATAGTTCACTTACAATATAGTAAAATCATATAATATATTTGTTAAGTATTTTGTTATTGATGTAATTTTAGTTGGTGCCAATTTATTGTTAAATATTCACGACGAGTTATATTAATTAACTAAAAATTTATAAATTCTGATTTCGTAATAATGTAACAACTATTAAAAGTTCTTAAACATACATCGAAGGTGTAAATAATCACGTTTTAAATTTCATTTCACTTTACACTTTCATTATCGTTTGAAATATTTATACAACTAAAATATTACTACAAACTAAAATATTTATAGTAAACTCGGACATTATACTTACAAATTACAAAACAGAATGAACATAGGTACCGTAATTGTGCGAAAAGGTTAATAGGATCTTATTGGTCGAATTTAATTTATTACCTAAACAAGAATTCGTGTAATTAATTCAACAAGGGTAGGTAAAGCTTAACAGAAATTCAAACTACGAAACACATTTTTCTTTTGGACTAAGATAGGATTAATTTATAAATATACAGACCAACAAGAATTTTAGAAATAACAGATAACTTAGTGGCTCAACTCTCAGCTGACAACATAGTAACTGCGTTTTTAAACTTTGGTCGGGGCGTTTTTAAACTTTGACCTTAAAAGCTTAATATGAAAAAAAAATTACAGATCGTATATATGATAGATGTATATCTATCTATATTTAGGCAGGGTTTTATTGTATTACCTAGATGTATTGGAAGCATTACTACTGACCGAGGTAATATCCCACTTTGAAGTAGACAGTTATGTCGACCAAGCGTTTTAATAAAATGTTAATAATAAATGTTTACATTTTTATTTAACTATTCCCTAAAAACCAGGAGCAGTAGTTCAACGACACTGGTTGACTTAATAACTTTTTATACTGTAGCGCATAATATTGTGTTTTAATTACTAAACACGGGTCGAACAGTTCAAATCTCGCGGGACGGTACAAAAATGCAAATTCTCATTCGTTTGTGGCCGTTATAAAAATCTGCTTAACGTCGGCTCAGTGAATAAAACATCCTTATTATGACTCATTTTCACATTTAAGATGTCTGTACAGAAAAGCGCCCTGTCTTACATATTACTTTTTATAAACTTTTTCTAAGTTTAAAGATGGATTTAGAAGTTATAATACTTAAGTGTACTTACATGACATACAAACTAGCGTATCTATACTAATACGTATGAATCTAAAGAGTTTGTTTGTTTGGTTGAACGCGCTAATCTCAGGATTCCGGATTGTGGTTCGAATTGAAAAATTCTTTTTGTGTTGGATAATCCATTTATCGAGGAAGGCCTTAGGCTATATAACATTTTGAACGCGGACTAAGTCGCGGGCAACAGCTAGTGACTAATAATTTTACAAGTATGTAAGTATATTTCATTTTAATGTAGTTTAGATGAAAATATATCTTCACATGAAGTGCAATTAGTTTACCAGTTTAAGCTGTTCCAACCCAAACTCCGAAACTCAAGTGCAAATTCTGTTGATCTTCGAAAAGTACGAATCTAAAAATTATCAATACTAATAATACATCTTTAAGTGAAGGTATTATATGTACGTATTCCATAACTCTTAAACGAATTAACTGATTTTCATAAAAGTTGGTAGATAAACATTTAGACGTACAGGACACAGGATAGGCTCAGATTATTTAAACAATAATCTGAGAGGATAGGCTACTTTTTTCTTTTTCAATGCGTACGTAGTCGCGGGCGCCAGCTAGTAACTAATATGATTTAAGATTTCTCAAAATAAACTACTTAAAAATACAAAGAACAAGTAGGTAATAAAGTGTGTCGCGGTTCCTCAGGAGGAACCAAGATAATCAAAATGTTATAAGCCTCGTACGAGCGGCTTATTGTGATAGTTACGTGGAGTAAGCTCTGGCTGGTACTAATGCATAGTTGATAGTATTACCTCTTGCCAACTGCTTTAATAATCCACCCAGTGCTTTAGCCTTTACTATGTTTATGATTATTAATGAAAACCATATTCCGCGAGAATTTCATTAGCGGTGAATTCTCGGTAAATATTCAAATCTTAAACTCATTCGGGTTTGGTGTGTTAATGTATTAAAGTCTCTAGGGATGAACCTCGTTTCATGTTATTATAACCAATATATGGATCTATTGTATCCTATTCTGGCTGAGAATTAATAAAAATTAATGTTAAGGAAAACCGTAGTCATTAAAGATTAAGTACAAAATAAAGATTAAAGATTAAGTGTAATAAATAAGTAATAATATTCTAGTTAAATAAATCAAGTATTACTATTAGTGCCACAATAATGAGATATGAAATCTAGTTAGCATTTAGTTATACTCCATTGAAATGTTACATTTTTTTGGGCTTAGCGTGCGTTTGTCAGAGAATGCAATTTTATTTTTTAGGTATAGGTTTAGTTTTAGGTTCCTTAAAACACCATCTATAAAAATGGTCTGATATCATTTTTTGTAAAATGATTAGAAAAAAAGTTATATCGACAAATAGAAATTTTTTTCTCAAATTGGATTTTCGCTTATAACTTTTTTATTTATGGTTCTACGACTAAAAGTTACTGGACAAAAGTTGTAGAAAATTTTATTTGCAAAAAAAAAATGTTAAATATTATTTTTGTGAGACCTATAGTTTGGCAGATAAACCGTAAAAACCATTTAACCCCTTTTTCCAAGATGGCGGCCGTGGGACAAGGGTTGCAAGCCCAAAAACTTGGATTTAACTTTACACTAACCCCCCCTTCACATTTAAAAAATAAAATTGCGTCCTCTGACAAACGCAACCCCAAATTTAACTTTTCAATGGACTAATTAGCATTTGCTGAGGTTGATTGCTGACTTTGACAGGTTTTAGTACCATTTTGACACATTCTCAAATTGACACGATCCAAAGTTGACACAGTACAATGAGTCACATATTTATTTTTGGAAATAGGATGGTGTGATGTTTACCTGATGTTGCCTCGCCTCCTGTTGCTTAAGATACCTCAGCCGCTGCTCCTTCGCGCAGAGCAACTGATGCTGGGTGTCGATCTGCTGCTGTTGTCTAAGCGCCATCGCGCGCAGCTCACCCAGGGTCAGCTCCACCCCTTCCCCCAACTGCAATACAAATAAAATTAAGCATTAGTTTGAATTTAACAATTTAATCAGTTAGTAGTAAATAGGTCAACGACTCAAAATAGGTCCTATACTTGATTTCTGTTTCTACTTGCTAAGCAATTACTTGCTACATTTTGCATTATTGGTTAAAAAAAATTCTAGTTTTGCCCAAAAGAAGGATTTAAGTGCGACAGAGAGAACGAATATATTTCAAACTTCGTGTTTTTAGCATTATGTATAGCTTAAAATTTTGTAATTTGAAAAAGTAATCGAATTCTACAGAAAGAAGCCCAATGAATCTTCACTGGAATAAAGTAATTGCGGCAATCGGTAAAAGCTCATTTGAAGCACAATAAAATATGACAGAAAGAAAATTTAAACATAACATTTTAAATAAACTTAAATAGTATTACATTGTTGAGCTGTGAAATATATCCGGCGCAAAGCTTCATTCTAAATCCGTTATCATAAAAATAAATTGTCGATTCACCTCAATATTGTCAAAGAGCAAACTTTGTCAATTTTTCTTCTTAGATACTTAGCTGAAACTTTCCCTGTAACTCGGATAACTTTAGATATATGAGAACGAAGACCTAGTTCACAGGATCCGTTATTATTTCTCAAAACAACCTCTATATATAGTATATATTACTATGTTTATAACAACATTTCTAAGTGTCACTTCTAGTCAGAAACATGTATCTGTAAATAAAGAGGCTCTGGGTCGATGGGATTAGAAGAGTTGCCAAAGTATGTGTGCCTTCCAGAGATAACTATAGGTCAGTGAGGAAATTGAAGAGGCCATTATCCACGCATTGCCCGCGGTCTATAGAGAGCTGCATTAGCGGCCTACGATTGTTTGAAATTGCCTTTGTGATTCAGTTGGGCGGCCCTTTCGACAATTCTGACTCATTGTAATAGATTTAAACGTTATAGGGACAAATAGTTATATTGGCAATAAATTTAACTTTAACTGATATTTGTGTTTAAATAAACGCCTACAAAGAAAGATATGCACATATCTAAGATGTATATTTGTATTTGTATGTTATGCACCCACATTTATCACATCTTAGTAATATTATAAACTAGCTGGTGCCCGCGACTTCGTCCGCGTTCTCTGTAGCCTATAGCCTTTCTCGATAAATGGACTATACAACATAAAAATATTTTTTTAATTCGAACCAGTAGTTCCTGAGATTAGCGCATACAACCAAACAAACAAACTCTTCAGCTTTATATAATAGTTATATTTGTTATGTTATATTTTTCATTTTCAAAACGGACGAAGTCGCGAGCACCAGCTAGTAATATATAAATTTCCCTTTTATTCACACCCATCCAAATTTATTTTCGTTTTTTTCACAATACCAATCCGTGTCTCTATTGTAAGGCTTAGCTTTGTGTTGTACGAAAGCTGTCAATAAAATTATATCGTATATTATCCACGAGATAAGCATTATATTTTCCAAGAAAATCCGACCGTGATGATACTAACAAATGGGACGTCTTATTTCATTCTAGTGGTCCGTATAAAATTGTTGGATTTCGCCCTTTTTGGGTCGCGCCGTATCGGTAGAATTAAGGCCGTCTGCGGTCAGGATTTATGTATGTCTTGACACTTGTTGATAGGCGTCGCCCGACAGTACCCCGACGCCGAAACTCAGTGAAATTACAAACATAAACATACACTTTTTCTTCTTTCCTATTTCTCTGGTGTGAAAAAATGACAAGCCAGTTGAATGAGTGGTCTGGTCGCTAAGGAACATAGCG
Source organism: Synanthedon formicaeformis (assembly GCA_945859745.1). Taxonomy (NCBI): domain Eukaryota; kingdom Metazoa; phylum Arthropoda; class Insecta; order Lepidoptera; family Sesiidae; genus Synanthedon; species Synanthedon formicaeformis. The sequence continues at coordinate 4,770,219 of OX243967.1, read as the reverse complement.
GTGTGTGGGGATCCGAGGATGAGGCCTGGCTGTGATCTCAGACCCTCACACCACCGCTGATGGTGGAATGCGGAGAGGTTTTAGTGGGTGTTCCCGGAGAAAAAAGGGGCCCGGTCGCTATTTAAAAAATAAAATGTTAATAAAGTCTAGTTCAAATCTACCAGGCAAAGACAAAAGGAAATATAAAAGGCGAAAATATGAACTTCAAGTATTTAATAGGGTAAACTCCATAGTTCCTAGGCGTACCTATGTCTGTCTAAGTCGACTACTTATATGTAAAAAATGTACACCAACTCACACATTTTTTGTGTTAATTTGTGTATTCGGTTGAAGTGCACAAAACAATTAGCCCACTTTTAGGGCGAGCTAAATTCTCATATTTCCGTGAAACGTAACTACAAATTTCCATCACAACGATAGCCATACCCATAAATATAACATATTATATGTAAAAAAGAATGTAGTTTATAGTTTAAAATCTAAAGTTTAATTAAAATTTTATTAAATAAATGAATAAAAATAATACACGAAAAATATTTATCGGCTCAAAATATAAAAAAAAACCGTAGATATTTAATGTAATTACTAAAAAGAACTAAAATATATATTATTGCAAGTTAATGCTTTGTTTAAATTATAAAAGAAATCACGTTCATAATACGAAGTGTTGAGATTTTAATAAAATCCAATAACTACATTGTCTGTTCTTAGAGCGCCTTTGTGTTAAAACAACTTTTATAGGATATCTATAAATTCTAGATACACATTTAAGAGTCAAGTTCACGATCAATACATTCCTCGTTATAATACAATTCCGCTGAAGAGAAAATGAAATATTTCATACGACTAGCCTATTATTTAATTACTTTTTCACATGCAACAACAGTTTTTTGTTTTCAAGGTGAGTATTTAACATATTGTTCATTATATCAAAAAGCTATTAGTTATATCTGTTTCTAAATGGATATAACACATTTAGAATTGTGACAAAAGCAGTTTTTAAGGCTTGATTGGAAAACGTCAAATTTTCTCTACCTTTCATAAACTTATTTACAATAGCTGGTTACTTAGTTTGCATTGAAAAAAATATAACACCTAAGAAAATATTCTCTATAGAACCTAAAGAAAATCTAACCTACAGTTCGCCATAAGAAAATCCAATCATAAACAATGAAAATACGGGATAAATTTGTCAGGAGACCGAATGAGCAACCATAGACACTCATTTATTGAACTATAGCTCAACATTACGTAAAGCTCGGTCGACCCATTGTAGAAATATGGGTGTGAACGTACACCTTATTTCCATGCCGCATGAATAACGCATGAATGTTCCAGATCACTAATGATATTGCTTTTATTTTCGTACCCGTCGACAGACAGAGCTTACTTTTCTGCAAAGACATGGTAAAAATGTGGACGGATAATACGGAGGTTTAACAATTAAAAATTCCTGCAGAGACTATATAAACATACTATATTTTTATGAAGAAAATAAGTATATATAATTAAGTTATATACTTATATATTACCAAAATTCATTTTATAGTTTGTATTCAAAATTAAATGAATCATTCATAAATATCTGTCGTGGCGCTTTGAAATTAAAGTTTTATTAGATTTATTTGTTTTATAGTGAAAGTTTAGAAAATGGGAAAGTGGAGCGGCACTAAAAGTCTGTAAAAGTCAAGTAAAACTAGGAGTTCATGGTGCAGCATAAATTGCTCAGTATTTTTCAGTTGACTTTCATGAAATTCTTTCAATGGTCATTCGTTGCGAGTCACGAAAGCCTGTCAAGTTGTGTAGAGAAATTTCTAAGGATTTCTCACTTTGACTACCCGTTAAGTGAATATAGGTCAAGTGAGATATGAAATACTAGCTGGTGCCCGCGACTTCGGCCGCGTTTACAAAGAAAAATGTAGCCTATCCTGTGTCCTGTTTATCTACCAAGTTTCATGAAAATCAGTTAATTCGTTTAAGAGTTATGAAGGAACGAACATACACACATACACACACACACACACACACAAACACATACACGCACACACACGCACGCGCGAACGCACGCACACACACACACACACACACACACACACACACACACACACACACACACACACACACACACACACACACACACACATATACATGACCAACCCTTACAGATTTATTATTAGTAGGTATTGATTGATATATTGATAGAGAATATTATAATCTTTTCTAAAACAGAATATATCCGCAGTACTAAGTATACGTGTCTATTTACTAAGAAGAACTAATTATAGTCTATTTTTAAACCAGGTGGCCAGCAGGTAGGCTGATAATCCACCTTGTTTATGAGTGGATACCGTTGCTAAATACAAGCAACGCCAGTTAGTTACAAGTGGTTTTGCAAGCTTAATAGGATAAGGGATAGTGGAATAGGCCATGGTGTGGAATTACTTCACGGTGATCTTCTGTAAAGAGGTGGCTACGAAACCAGGCTAACTGGCCATAGTTATTCGTTTCCTTTACGTGATTATTCAACATATATTTTTCTTCGAAATTACTTGATTTACATAATTATAATATTCTATACTAATAAATAAATAAAATTAAAGTGTCTACTTGTAATGTCAAAATAACTGCTTTTTACTAAATGTATAGTAATGGTAGTTAAATAAAAAAAAATATTAAAGTTTTTGTCTGTGTTTGTTCCGGCTAATCTTCGAAACGGATGGACCAATTTTAAAGGGACTTTCACAGGAAGATAGCTGATGTTATGAGTAGTAACTTGGGATATTTTTTTTTATATAATAAGCATTGACAGTACCAGGCGCCCAGGCCGGGTTGCCGGGCCTTTTATTTGATTAACACGACAATCATTGGCCGGAAAGATTGAAAGAACGTGTAAAGACGCTGTACCTTCGAGATTCAAATTTACAGATTTATTGTACCTTATAATTAAGATAATTTGATTTTACAAAGTACAAGGGGGTTTCAGAAATAGTTAGCGATGTTCCAGGGTAAGAAGGCCTTTCAAAAGCGCTCGGTGCTCATACAAATTAATTACTGGCTTTAGAGTGAAACTGGTGCTTTGCACAGTCTAATTCAGTGGAGAATGACCCGCCGGGCGGCACTTCATTTTACAGACTACCCTCGACTTTATTAAATGTTGATTAATGACTTCGACTTTTAAACGAACACTGACCACAGATTGTTAGCCGGTTAAAAACTTTCAATGAATTGCCTTGACGGCTACTTGTGAGAGATAAAATTGAACAAAGACGTTCAGTCCATAGATAACTAGTGATGAACGTTTTAACTTTGAAATTCTATATTTAAAATGATTTTTTTGATGATTATGAACAAAAAAAAAAACAACAAAATCGGGCGATACAATTTGATGCTGTACTAGAATATCTATCATGTACATTCAAAATTTCATAACACCATACAATAGCTAAAGGATCAGACTTTTTTATACTTAAATGGTTAAATACTTACGTCTTATTTGATAACTAACGAGGAAAAATCTAGATTATGCAGTAAGGGGCGATTATGAACATTAAAAGTCTTCACGTTTTTTATTGTTCATGCCTCTAGCGTTAACAAAGAAAATTACGAGCATAATTAAAGTTTAATAAATTAGGGTGTGTTACGGAGGAGGTAACGTCTACAACCAACTGGGATGAATAAAACATGGGAACGTGTGAGCTCGCCTTTACGACAGTGGAATGGTGCGAATAACAAGAGAAAACGGTTTTTGATTAGATTTAATATAAAAAATCACAAAAAGGGACTGATAAGGCAGTTTCACAAGCATGTAATGAGCTCTTAGCCCACATCATATCACGATTCGCTAAATGTAAACTCAAAACTATTAACAAAGCTCAACAATTTTTTTTATTCGAGCATGGTTCTTATATGAAGAAAAAAATCCCAGCCAAACAAAGCTTTTGACAAAACAACGTCTGTCGTCGGGTCAGCTGGTAATAAAATAAAAATTAATATAATTTAATAAATAATAATTTACTTAATATTTACTTAAAATTTTTAAAATTAAAGATTTTTATTTTGAATTTTTATTTTAGAAATTTTATGTCTAAAAACGTTTTAAAAAATGACTTCAAAATGTATATTGTACTTAAAAAAAGAGAAAACGAAAAACTTTCCTAAATAACACAAAAAAATTAACCAAGTAAATACACAGTCAATTCCGTTCAAAACAAAATAACCCCTCATGTTTTGCACCGAGCCTGTCGTAAAACGAATGAATTACAATGTATTTGAAGGTGCGGCAAGCCTCATTGGCCTCGTAAATTTATTTAAGTCTTCGTAGAGAAAAAAAAGCAAACATAGAGTGCATTGATTGGAAATGTGAAAGGGGAGACTATTCCCACGGCGAAGATTTTATAAAAAATTTATAGATTTATATTTCATATTTATTTAGTCAGAGAATATTTCATAATAATAATAAAGAATATTTAGAATAATTATATACTTTTTTAATATCTAGGATCAATAAAATATATCAGTAAGACAGAATAATTTTCTATTCTAGTTCTAAATAATAAAAAATGTAATAATTTAAAAAAAAATTGTAAGGTCCTATGATTGTTTTAATATTATAAAAACAAACAAAATATTCGACGCCCGACAAAAATATAGGAGCAATATAGTCGCGAATGAAGTCGCGAATAAAAGCTAGTATATAAACTCATAAAATCATTTAGCTTGGAAAAGTTAAAAAAAGCTCCTAAAGATTAAAAAAAAAATTAAAATTAAGCCTCCTAATTTTGAAGTTAATTTTGAGTCTAAATTTTAAATGTAAATATTTCAGCTAAAATTTTGTAACGTGGAACAAATAAACAAAGATGAATTAAAATTACACCGGCTTTTAATTATCTCACCCAGGAGCTATTATCAAAGACCTGAGACGACGTAAAAAGAAATTCATTGTCGTAGTATAATAAAATTTTCCTTTGACAATGAGAATAAATTAAGAGATGCACACAAATTTTAATGGCATGCTTAAATAAAAAAAAGTCGTCTAGAAATGTTAATTAATTACTTACTTTGTCTTAATTAATGCTGCAAAGGTGTTAAGGTTAGTTAACTTCTTTGTTAAAATTTACTGTCAGCAATATTAAACTTTTATTTATATTTTTTACAAGTTTAGCTGTAGTTTGCCTACAACTTCGTATTTCGATATTTAGTTTAACGGTTATTAAGCCGTTTCTGTGATTAGCGTGCACAAACGCACAGACAAATAGACATAAATTCTAAAAATAAATTTTCACGATAGGTATTGTTTTCCCCATATTAAAAGTGTCCAACGCGCCAAAAATAACTCCAAATAAATATGTAAGAACTGGGTATATGATTTCTATAACAAAATAAGTCTGTAATGTCAATGATATACCCGGTCTTGTTACATTAATGATAACCTTAACAAGGACAATAAATACCAACGAAAATAACAACCGCGCTTCGAAAAGTTTGACGCGTAATTAATTTTCTGTTTAAAGTGCACTGCAGCTTAGAATAGAAACTATGAATAGATTTCACTCGGGAACCTTTACTCCTAGAATGTGCCAATTTTGTTAGCAATGAATTTGACGTTAACCTCATTTAAATTTAGAATTCAATTAAAGCCATGTTTTCATCGAAATAATATATCTCTGCGAGCGTGTTTCACAAAATTGCAGTTTATTGCGATTGAAGGAAATTGTAACTTGAAACTAAATATGAAAACTTATGTCCTGTTTTAAACTAAATTTAATTTTTTAATAATTAACTAAATTTTGAATGGTAATTATCTTTGAAGTAAACTCGGTGAAGTTTACTTCTTGATATACTATAGAATGATGTATTCATTTTATTGAGGGCATCTATATATATCTAAACATAAATTTACATATACATACATATATATCTATATCTAAACATAATTTTCATACATATAAATTGAAGTCCGCGTCTGTCTGTTTCTCCGATAACTTCTCTAAACCAATGGCTTTTGACACTGTTTTTACTAATGGGAGAACGATAATTTTTGCAAAAATTTTGCTTCCGTACGAAATCAGGGGGAATCTGCACTCGAGTGAAACCAAGGCACTTCGATCTATATAGTTTTTCATAATATTAATGCCAATATTTTTTTTTCATTGAGATGGAATTTACGTTTTTCTATAACGTACCGAGGGAATAGTATGTTTTATTTTTCTTATTGGTTTATTTTGGTCTGATAGTTTTTTTTTTATATTAGGTTTTTTTTTTATTGACGAAGCGAATTCACCCAGAAGGTGCCTATTCACTCGAACTTTGAAAAGATTTGGGTTCTTTGAGCTCCAAAATCCAAACGTCGGCATGGAGTTCCAAACCTTGGCAGTGCGCATTATAAAAAATGTCTTTTATGAAAATAAAAATAAAAAATCATAAAAAAGCGCTTGGTCCGAAAAAGTAGGATTTCGACAAGATGAGGACGGTAACCAGCCTTAAGACAAAACTCAAAACCACCTTTTAAATATTCGAACTACGTCTTCGTAAAAAATCAAAACGCTATCTAATTCGAAACGGTTTGTTGGTCTTTGAAGAGGGCGCATTTAGCTAAATTGAGTTTCGGCATTACCAATATCCTTGAATCGTCACGAACGGATGACCAGTCTTTAATGGATTACAATCAAGTTTTCCTTTTATCTTTCATAATAAAACATTTTATACATAAAAGTAGGCACCTACCTACCTACATTTTATTTACATAATGTTGAATATTTATACGAGCGTATCGTGTGAACGCGAGAGAAGTTTATCAATTAATTTCCTCGCGGCCGGCGGCGTTTCGTACGCAAAAACGTTCGTGTTATAAACACTCCTAATCACTCAAGTAAACAGTACATTACATTGTAACTTTGCAAAAATACAAAATAAATTAGTATATTTTTTTACATATTATCCCCGGCCGATATAATTCAAGTATTGAAACTGTGCCTACAACTTACTGATTTCACAACAATTAGAGATATATCATGTAGATTTGTTTATGGTAGAACCAAAATAGCAATAAACAATGTTGGTATTATTTATTACAGCTTTTCTCCGCTTCAGCTCGAGAATAACTTTTTTCTCGAAGAAAATGACCTGTGTCCAAAATTTCATGGTGATCAGTTTAGTTTATGATCTCACATCCAAAATTTCATAATTTTTTCGACAATTTTGCCATTAATCATTAAAAAATACATTAAATATAAAGCTAAAACCAACTTACATACTGCTCTAGAGAATAAATTTTAATTTCTAGTAATAAATGAGATTCAATTATTTGAGTTTTTTTCAATAGCCTCTAAAACCGCTCCCTACTTAACTTGACGTGAAGTGTTCGCGTGAAAAACTACTGCGGAATATTAAAATAATAACCCCTTCGTAACGTATGGAGGGTAGAATTCGGTCAAGGCAACCTTTATGGTGGACGATTGTGGAAAGGTCGAGCTTATGGCGTGCGATAAAGTAACATTTATATTTATTTTGCCTCTTACGTCACCACCACAATGGAACCTTAATCGAGCACTTTCACATCGACTCGATGCAGACCTGTCGATTTCCATACTGTGTGGAAATGGGCCTGGCTCTTGGAAAATTCTACGCTCTAAGTACGTGTCAGTGACTTAAGTATAAATCCCAATCTTTAGAATCTTTACATACATAGTAGTATAATTTAAAATAACTTTCCGCGTCTGACTGTCTATATAACACGTAAGTTTTCCTAAACCACACAACGGATTCTGATGTGGTTCTTGGTGGCATTAGGTATTTTAACTGCCTTCCAGCGCTGGACAGCCTTGGTAAGTACAGTTTTCGTATCATAACGTTCCCGCGACCTCGCCTATCTACGCCTATTTTACCAAAAGCCAATTTTACCTTCAAGAAACAAAAAACATTTTACCGCAACACGGTACTGGCATAGATTAATACCATGTCTGTCTATTCCATTAGTAACTATTAGGTAAAACTATATTATTGATGGACTAAATGGTGTTCGCATATTGATTTACTGTTGATACCCTTGTATCACACATAGCCAGCACGAATGCATTGTAAATTGTAATTTAGGAGTAAATTTTTTAGACGCAACCTGCTGTTCCTAATTAAAATACGTTATAAGATCATGGAAGACATAAGTGTTCTTGTTTGAGAATTAATGAAGACACTAATGCCTGTTTTCATCAACAATATAACCCCTAAACGCCACGCAAGGAGGTACTAACAAGAAATTGGTTACGCCGATCCTTGCCATGTGTAGGCTATGCCATTAAAGGGACTCCCAGTACCCGTTTGATCCTTCCAGAAACGACCCGTAACTGTGACATGTTATAGTTGTTTTCAAATTATATTCGTAATTCAGCATTAAGTAAAGCGGATTAAATTCGCTCTTAAGAAGTAGACTTTTAAACTTTTTAGTTCATGAAATAGATCCATGCTTAATGTGAAAGTAATTCTATATTTATGTCTGTTACCTTTTCACGCCGTAACTACTCAACCAATAGTCATGAAACTTTTCATACACGTCAGGGATACAGGAAAGGACATAGGGTACGTTTCACCCAGAAAATTAAAATTGCTAGGGTACCAAGATTGTAAGTCAAGGGTTTGTGTCAACTTGTCAAGCCTCATGCTTGACAAGTTGACACAAACCCTTGACTTTAAACTGTAACCATACACATTTAAATAATATTCAAGCATATTTTAATTAGAATAAATCCATATCAAGTCTATTAGCTTCTTCTTTTCATTTCTCCTTCAAGTTAAACACATAAACTTTTAGATTACTATAGCCTGATCAGATAAAATCCATACGTTTTGTCACGAATAGACAGCATGAACTTTTAAATATTGAAAATAATATGAGATTTTTAGCACCAAAGAAGTACCTACGAATATTGCACAGGCGAGCATTACGGATTTATGAAGCAAGCCAGGTTGCCAGGTTGCCTATGTGTCAGGGAGAAAATGATTGATGATGATAAGTGGCCTGCAATTTACCTAGCACAGATGTGTTGATTATTACGCGTATACCTTAATTTAGGTAATACATTTACAAAGCTAATAGAATAATTAATAAAATAGATTTGAAATCAGAAAGATTTTCAACTACCATTTATTTCATTTTGCTCCGTAATTTTGTGAAAAACTTTTCCTTAGTGATTTAATTTGAAATTTGTTGTATTTTAAAATACTTCTGCGTTCAGTAGAAACGATTTTTAATATCATACAGTCCTGAACAAAATGTAGCACTTAGCATCCAAAGGCTACAGATGTGATGAAAAACCCACAGTATTACAATAATAAACAGTGAGCCGACGTATTTTTGAAGCCGTTCACGTTACGAAGCAAAAAATTTAATCGCCTAGTTATGTTCCTATGCAAGACATTAGGTATTCTAGCTCCTTCTATATTACTTTCTTAATGCCTACTGCAGTTCGGATTTAAATCTAATAGAAAAATTAAGACAATATTATATAGACTGAAGACGAACATCTCATCGAATTAAAATAACATTTACATTTACATTTTTACGTAATAAAATAATTTTCAGCATTCAAATCTTTATTAATCAAATAAAATGGTATTGTTTTTTCTTTATATAAAAATGAATATATCCTACTACTTAGTCCTACTAATATATAAATACGAAAGTTTGTGAGGATGGATGTTTGTTACTTTTTCACGCAAAAACTGCTGAATGGACTTGGACGCAATTTGGCACAGATAGCTTATTGCCTAGATTAACAAATAGGATACTATTAATCCTGGAAAAGGCTTAGGTTCGCGAGAGATCGTCTAAAAATATAAAAATTCGGGTAGCGGCCCTGCTGCTATATACTAATAAAGATGTTGGGCGTTATATTACTCATATTATGTTTTCTCATTTTTCAACGCGGACGTAGTCGCGGGCAACAGTTAGTTATAAATATATTTTAAGACTTCAGCGACTGAAAATGCCACGAAGGAATTCTATTCAAACAGCGTTCACGTGCATTTTTCAAGCAAGACAGAAGGAAGTGGAAACTGCGCCATAACACATTCCAAGACTATTATTACCTACGCCATATGAAGTCGTGAATCTTCTTATGCAATTGTACTATTTGCAATTCTAGTCGCGAAACCTCTTTCGACGTTATGAATAAAATAACATGTCTTATGGAAGTATCAAAACCAAAATCTTCCTTTCAGTTCATTTTATTTATGAGCGTCGCAGTAAAAATGTAAACAACGCAAAATCTTCTTGCACCTGTTTGCGGAAAATTTTGCCAAAAAAATAACAAGATTTAAAATGTCACGGACACTGTGAATTATGAGCAAATAACGCAATATTCGAAAGGCTCAAGAAGCTAATATTCCACATCCTCTCAACCCCAAATATTTCTCGGGCCATTTGTTTTGAGCCATAACGTTCTTACACGACGTTTCTGATATACACTCAGTTCCACAAATGAAAGTATAAAATAAGAATAGAATAACTATTACATTTTATACCACTGCGGCTAAGAAAACTTTTTAAATGTAGGTATTTTATTCTAATTTGTCTTTTTGAAAAAGTTAGACTTTACCTTAGACTAACATTATTATTACTCATTATTTCCATTATTCTTTGTCGCTATTAAAGAGGTCTTTATAATTTAAAAAATTGAACCAAAAATATTTTTTCCTTTTAAATTATCGATCACTTTTCAAAGTTTTTAGTTATTAGGCGATGTGAATTAATGTTTACACAATCCCCTGCAGACAACTATAAATTTTGAACACAGTATAAAATGTTAACTCATATCGCATAGTGAGTAATTTTTCCTACATACTCCAGGCTCTTTTGTTCGAATCTGTCACTGGCAATGTTCTGTCAACCAGCGAGGGTATTCAGGTCGTATGGCACAATAGAGAGAGCAGTTCATTCAACTACACTCAGGAACCTGGACAATAGTGTGAGCTGCGTATTGGATCTAAAGCAGCGATTGTTGCATTTTAACAGAAGAGCCAATTATGTAAACGTGTAAAATTGCAAAAAAATATTGTCATAGATCACATAGTGCTAAAAATATGCAAATTTTTTTGGGTCTTAACTATACTATATGGTGCCTGTATTGGAATGAATTAATTTTTGTTTTAAATGCTACATGTTGAGGTTAGTATAAATAACTTGACAATTATCCAGGTCATGTAAATACGGAAATCGCATTTGAACGTGTCCATCGTAAAATTAGCGCACAGGTGAAATAACTAGAATTTAATTCAACTGTTATTTCGTTGAAAACCGTGATAATTAAATTTTAACATAGATAACATATTCGTCAGAAGCTAACTGGTAGCATCATTACGATATAGACCACGAATTTCAGGCATTCACATACCAAAGCCATAAGTTTATTATTATGTCGATTTATATGTTTTAGTTAATATTCTCATATCAATTTGGCGAAATATAAGCTTTGTATGTAGTTTTGACATCTGATTGTTTTAAACCATAGCGAAAAAGTTAATTTCCTCTTTTGACTTGTCTACACATCTCTCATATTTTAATACTAAATTATTCACGACTTGAATTTTAATTTTTTTTTTGTATTTTTTGCAATTTCAATTCCATTACAAAATTCCACATACACGTAAATTTAAGCCTCGATTATTAAATTAATATTATTTACAATCTATAATAGTTGCTCTGTAAGATAAGATTTATGGTCACCAGAGGTCACTACCGACTTTAAAACAATTACTAATTTTTCCAGAGATTAAATAGGAGACATTCCTATGACGTATTTGATATAGGTGTGCGGTGTGCTACTTGTGTCCGCAATATCTCGTCTGAACAATGCACGTCCCTGGCTCGCCACTTCAACCTGTTTTGTTCTGCCCCTATTCTCGTTCACGTTATTACTTACCTCTTTGTCTTCTTTGGCTTAGATAACTTTGAAAGAATAGACAACCTGCATTGTTACAGCTCTGAAATTGTAGCCAAGGCTGTTTGTGAAGCCTTTATGCTCGATGAAATTCAATTACTTATCTTTTAATTAAACTGTGGACAAAAAACCATATTTTTAATGCCTACCGTACTGGTTCCTGTCTCAACAAATAGTAAGTGTAAAAATAACATAACTAGCTGGTGTCGGCGACTTCGTCCGAAATGAAAAAAAAAAAAACACCTGAGAAAATATCTGACATCTTTATCGCTGTGACACGGTGGCGCCCAATTTTTAAGTTTTTAAACGATCCTACATTTAAAGGAACCTAACATTTTACTAGGATAAAAAGTATCCTATATGTTAATCCAGGTATTACGAGTAAAATATATGTGTGCTATATTTCATCCCAATCTGTATTTTGCGTGAAAGTAACATTCGCAGGATTATTAACGTAGTCTATACTCCTCAGAACCACGAAAGGAAAAAATGACAATTTTCCTAGAGTTCCATTAAATATATGTTTCCCTAAAAGTGTAAAAGTCTCTGTACATTTTTCTGCACTTAGGTTAAGTCGTTTCGAACGTATCTGCTTCGCCACTGGCGAGTGTGTGACCGCAATTCGTAACTAGAAAAATGAGGACGCTCATATTGTCAAGAAAATAAATGATAGCAGAGAAGAGTCAGCTTAATAGGGCACTCCAAAATAAAGCCTGTAGTTGCTTCCAATTATTAAATACGACTTCGTTTAATTTCGTTTATATTCAGGGTTGATCATGATGTTAAAATTCCTGAAACACATTTAGATACCAGCTAGAAATAAAGGACATTCTATTTCAGGACACTCAACTCCACCGCACCAACCCACTGGTTATTAACCGAATTTCATTAATCTTCGGAATTCAAAAGTCTTTAAATTCCGACGAGTTGACTGACCGGACAGGTTGACAGTCCACTTGATGATAAGTGCCAACCGTCGCCTGTAACACAAGCAACGCCACAGGTGCCACAAGTGCGCTGCACTTGTGGTAGAATTAAGGATGGCGCTGCAGACCGTAGTAGAATTAAGGATAAGGAAATGAAAAGGAATAGGGCAGTGGGCTCTGGTATCCCTTACTCACTCACCGAAACACAACAGATTCATAACAAAGGATTAGCAAACATAAAACAACTATCTTGTTGAAACAATATGATAAAATCTGCAAAATTGTTTGGTGTTGATACTCTTACCAAAATTCTTTTTTTAAATTATGGCTAAAAAATATGGATTTTGTCAATTTATACTGTCCAAGGATGATATTAAATGTATCATGATACTAAACGCAATCAATATAAATAAGAAATTACACAAGCATTTTGTATATAAATTATACTTAGGTACTAACAGAGTCTATCATCGTCTATTCCATTTCATTCAATACAAAGTATTTTTAAAGTTATAGGGCGAGGCGTGTCGATAACAAACAGAAACGTTTTAGTAGTTTTTTATTTCTATAACCTTATACAAGCTCGATACCATTACCTCCTGTTTTACTTGGAAAAATCTATCTACAATAATAAAAGATGCAAATAAAGTTGCCTGGATCCACTGATTTAATGGAAAACAGGTAATTAATTATTCGCTTCCAATTTTGCAATAAAACTGAAGTAATTCATAGTATCAGTTGCTTGAATAAAAATTGTATTCTTATTTAAAACTAGCTGGCCCGGCGAACTTCGCACAGCTCCGTTCCATACAAAATGTATGAGTAAATGAATTTGATTCGTGAATAGTTATTTCAGATGTTTTAACAGTTATTCTGGCATTTGAGGCAAAGACAAATTCAAATAATTAAAGTTCGTAAAAATCGGTCCAGCAGGTTATAAATTTTGTGTATACCTAACGACTTTCTTTTAACTAGATAAAAGACTAGCAGTGGATTGAAAATCCATCTAAAGTCGATGGCGCAATACGTTACACTACTTTCACGTTTTAACGAATCAAAACTTTTTTACATTTATTCAAAAATGTGTAAAATTAAAAAAACACACGTTTTAGAAAACCGTTTTGATCGCTTTAACAGAGTTTGGTGAGTTAACATGTAACTTTAACATTCTCTAATGTCTTGAAAAAAACTGGATTAAATAAATTATAATTGAAATAATTATGACAATTATCACAAATGTGAAAAATTTCTTTTAATGCCTGACAAATCACACGCTGTAAATAATATAAATGTAACGCTTTTTAGAATATAATTTACGAAAACTATTTTAATGTGAATCGCGCCGAGCCACGTACCATTTATAACAGATATTTTCGGTTTCCCACTGGCAATAAATCTTACGGATTGTACATTCGTTCTCTGTAACATGGCATTCGTTAAATTTAAATTTACAGCACGATAAGTAATTAAAACGAAAATAACAATTTACAAAAAAAAATTAACCAAACAAAGAGAGTTAAACGGAACTGGAAATAAATTACAAACCTTGCCTCAATTTATAATATGGATCAGGTTCGCTTAAGTGTCCAAGCATATTTTATGTACATAGGTTATTTTTTTACTGTGTGAACCTCGGGTGAAAAATTTCGAAAGCACCCAAGATTTTCAATGGGGCGAACGGAGTAGAGTAAACATCACACATAAACCGGACTTAATTGAAATTTTAATGGCTTTCCACTATCTTCGTGTACGTGGGATACTGAATGAGTTTGTATACGATAACATTAATTATAGGCAATTTTGCAATTTTCAATTCTGAAAATATTATTTTTAATAAGCTCTTATTTGAAATATTAAAATTGCATTTGACTATATAGCCATTATTATAAATTTATACACACTAGATATAATAGTTCTTTTTCTAAAATAAAAGTATCTTAAGTTAGTCGTTATAACATGAGCTATCTGGCAGTGAAAGTCCCGTCAAAATTGATCCAGTTGTTTCCGGGATTAGCAGGAATAGACAGACAGAAGGAAAATCAGAAGAACCAGAGATATTCGATTGAAACTTCGTACATACAAAATATATTATGTTGATCGGCTGAGAACGTTCTCCTTTGTAAAGAAGTATTTAACCCACAGCGATTTGGCAGGACTTAAGATGTCTTCAAAGAACGCTGGTGTTCTAAGACAAGTTTTCTGCACAACTTCATTCAAAACTTATATCGAAGACTCTTTACTCCAAGCCCAATCAAACATGCATCTGAATTGAAGCATTTAACCCAATATTTAGTTACTTTAGTTCCCCTAAAAGGTTTTTTACATTTACATTGTGTTCACTTGAATCTTCCTAATACATTCACGTAGAACATTCATTCGTACGCATTCAGGTACGTATAAATAAAGTTAGAAATTCTATATTTAAACTTCCACCGTCTGAAATGTTTGGTTTTTCCTCATTAGCATTCGGGTCGGGTTGTTGAGGTTTCTGGGTATATTGAGGGTTTGGTCAGATAGAATTTGTAAAACTAATCCTAAGCCAGGTGTAACCCGGTGGAATGATATTTAAAAATAATTAAAAAGCACTTAAATTAAATTAAAATACAAACAAATAAAATTGTCTGTAGTGTCACAATAACTACGTTTTACTAAATGTATTTCAAAGTATACACGGTACTTATAACATTTTTTTTAAATTTTTTTTTTATCTTTCTGTCTGTCAGTTTGTTCCAGCATACTTCGAAACGACTGGACCGATTTTGACAGGACTTTCATTGCCAGACAACTGGTGCTATAAAGAGTAAGTTTATCAATCATCAATACTAATAATAAATCTGTAAGTGTAGGTATTGTATGTATGTTCCTCCATAACTTTTAAACGAATTAACTGATTTTCATGAAACTTGGTAGATAAACATTTAGACGTATAGGACACAGGACATGCTACTTTTTTCTTTTTCAACGACGACGAAGTCACGGGCGCCAGCTAGTTTTAGATATATTTCCTTATTATATGCAAGTAGTGGGTATGTAATATGAACTATCTGCGGTGTATGTTCCAACCTCGATATTATAATCCCTTAGTTCTTAAATTTTTGATTACAAATGATACAAATATAAGTTTTTCTTTACAAAAACATCAATAATTATTACAATCTGTATATTAGTGTAAATATGTCTAAGTAGGATCTGAGTAACAACAAACCCGATTTGGAAAGCAAAAGTAGGTAACCTACTTTATCTTAAATTTGTAGAATGTATAAAGTTATAAATAACACAAGTCTTATTAAAAAGAAATTAAGAACAATGATATTTCTATGTTACATTTCAACTACTTGGTTACACGAATACTTAATCAAATACAAACAGAAAAGTTCTGTAACTAGGGTAATTAGTTAACTTACAAGTTATGTATTGTCTGGTAATTTGTTATTGGAGTTGGGAACAAAGGCTGTTAAATTGTAAGATAAGTATAAATTTGGAACACAAATAATGATTTCCCCAGTTTGCTCACTTTATTGGATTACCAATGGTTTGTGAATTAGTAACAGACAGCAGCGCTTACATTTCTGTCAGTTGATCATTGAAATATTTCCTCTGGTGGCCAATAATTGACAGACAATTATGGCTAATATTACTGATATCATTATATGCATTTATTTAACTGACATAATAATTAAATAAATAAATAAACCTTTAATTATTATGTCAGTTAAATAAATGCATGTAAATAAATATCTTCACACATTCCACACAGCACCATCTAGTTCCACGTTAAGCATTGCATTATGGATACTAGACAATTGATATACTACATAATTACTTTTTTTTGTAAATACATACATATTATAAAATTTATAAATATAAAAAACTCAGGTACAAAGGTAAAATGTAAACATAAACATTTGCCCCTAGTGGGATTTGAACCGACGACCGTTTGGTTAATAGGGTTAACAGCCACTAGACCAAAATTGTCAATTGATATGTTTTACACACGGTAGGTATGGCCGACCAGAAAAGTGCTTTATCAGTTTCGATAACAAATTCTATTCATTTCAAAATTCAATAAGGCTTAGATTTGAAATAGGTATTGATTACTGATTGACATAATTGTCACTTTGAATTTTCAAAGGAAAACAGACCTTATCATTCTACAAAATACAAAGGATGTTCAATCTTAGGGTGATAAAGCACTTTATTTGTCGAGTTTACATATAAAAATCCATACTAATATTAAAACATTAAATGTGTCTGTTACCTTTTCACGTCTTAATTACTCAACCGATCATCATGAAATTTTGAATATGAATATGAAATGAATATAGTCGTTATATTGATCATATAATTATATCGTATAAAAGCAAAACCAGCAAAATCCAAAGTAACAGAAATGGATAATGCTGGTTTTGTTTTTATACGATTCTATATTTTGTTAGTTACTATTATTATTATTTTATTTTTCAACGCTGACGGCATGGCGTGGACCAGTTCATAGCTGATTTTTTTATAACACTTTGTGTAATGATGATAACTAACAACTAGAAAAGGCCGTGAAAGAAAAGCCAGAAAAGCTTTGGGCGTGTGTAGCCGTGAGGAAAAGCTAGTTTAATGTAAATACAGAAAGATAAAGTAGATGGAAATGATTGATGACATCGAAGCGAGATTACCTTTCCAATCTCTTGGGTTTTTTAAAATCAGACTTATTTTTAACTTACATTTATTTTAGCTTAATGACATTCATTCTGTCTGTGTCATCATTGATAACGTTTATTTAGGGCACAGGCAGCAATTGAAATTATTTCCCTGTGACATTTCGCGAAATGAATGTAGCACCTAATACTAAAGGTAATTTCTAAAATTCTCATCGAGACAAAATTTACCTACACCGGGCTAAATTGAAATTCTCATAAACGAAACCAAGCTTGCGTGAAGTGGTTTACTTGAAAGCTTCCACAAAGTTTTTTTTTTTTCTAAAGAAAAAAGAAAAACGTCATTTAGTGCCAAACAAACGGAACTTTTAATTGGAAATCTGCTTCTGACAAAGCCTTTTACCAAGCAATGTTTCAAGGCACCTAATAGTGGTTAGAAATTTTGGCTGATTTCCAAGAACGCTCTAAACCCACATGTCTGATTTGAGTAAATCGAGTGTTTTCCTGATCAGGGGGAGTATTGCGATCTCTTAATTCCAATGTTTATTCCTGGCAGTCTCATTCATTACACTTTATTTCCTTACAAATCTAGTTAAATATTATTTATGTTTAGAGCCAATATAACTCACAAAACTATAAATAGGAAGGATGTTTTTACACCAATGAGAGTATTGTGAGCTGTTTTTAATTCCAGCGTGATTTACAACCTGTCAGATTTAAAGAAACTTGGACTGGCACATTGATAAGCATGCAAAACTTGTTTATACTCGTACAATACTTGTTCATTGTTTATAGTCTGTGTGAGTCTGGAACCATGCTGGAATTGAGAGCTCATAACACATCCCCTGCCAGTTTAAATGTCTATATTTAATAACTAGCTGTTGCATGCGTCTTCGCCCGCATAATTTTATAAAATATAACCTGTGGAGGATTTTATAACATACTCTTTATAATATTAATATAGATTTGTAACATAAGGTCTTAACTATTTATAAGCGACTTATTTGAGCAATTCAATTTTATTTACTCTTTTGGGAAAAAATATACGAAACATTCAAATGTCACACTTTGGAGCTCAAGAAACGCCAATAAATAAGTTGATAACTTACAAGATACAAGATAACTTTCTTTGTTACATACTTCCTAAAATCGAGTTTAATCCAGGCAACTATTTTTTTTATTTTTTATATACTGACTGGTTTTATTACGGTGGAATTGAGAGTCCATAATAAGCCAGCCCCGAGGGTATATCGAATGAGAGTAGCATTTTGAACATAAAACAAAATTCACCTTTGACCGTTTCGGTTGAATGGTAGAAAAGTACGCAAGGCCACGACCCATAAACTTGCCCTGAACGTTCCCACTTGTCACTCGGCCTGCTTTCTTTTCACAATATTTTGAAAAGAGAAGTGACTTCGCATTTTCGTTACAAATACCGTGCTAGGTCTTATAAATAGACAGGGGAAGCGTTATAAAAATAAACATTACACAATTCTGTATTACCCCTCTTCGTGCAAGATGTTGAAGCTCGCTTCAACATAGTTCGTTTCAACATAGTCCCTTTTGTTTTCAAATATGTAACAAAAATGTTTTGTCAGAAACAAAAGTGTAACTTTATGTTGTATTAATAGATTTTTTTTTTATTTAAAGAAGCGTACAATAATTAAGTGATATCTGAGACAGGTCTGAAAAATACAACCTACTTAAAAAATGATAAATCGCAATCCTAGAAAAGAAGTTCAATTTAATTTTTAGTCAATTCGCTAATTGTTGAATATTGTCGACATATTAAAAATAGATTTTCTTATAATTATTATTTTAAATATAAATTTCTTAACGTGTTAAAGAAAGCAAAAACGCATGATTGAAGGTATCTGAACAACCGATTGAATTCTAAAACTGTCTCCGTAGGCAAACTCTTAAGCTGTATCAATTGAGCGTTTAAGTAGAAGTTAGCGAAACAATTTGGAAGTTATGAAAGCGAGTATTTGTCTGTAAGAGAGTTTGAAACGAGTTATTTACTACAGGTAGTAACAGCTTAACCACAACACAACGGTGAGGTGTAAACAGCTTCAATGGCTATTTCACAGGGCGAACTTGTTTCATACTGGCCGCCACAAAGCGTCCAACGTAACTTCGTTTTAGCGCCACGCTTACGTGTCAAACTCATTTCGAGCTTAATAGAACTGTATCAAATTTTCTGCAGACTTAAATCTGGTGCATTTGTAAAATAATTTTCTTAAAAAAAAGGTTTCCAGTAGATTCGATTACTTTAACTCTAGGGGGTAACTTCGGCTCAAAACAAAAAAACGTTTCAAAATTCCGCTTCTTTGCAGATATGATAGTAAACAAAAAAGTTCACTTTAGAGATTTTAGATGGTCTGAGTGGCGCTTGTTTTTTGTTGGTTGCACGAGTATTTACTTGGTTCAAACTGTTTTTGTTTTGAGCCAAAGTTACCCCCTAGAGCTAAAGTAACCCGGATCTACTGTAATATTATGTATTTTATTTCTGAACTATTGTAGTTTTCAAAAAATCTTATATCATTCTTCGCGACTCTTGCGCCGGTTTCATTACATATTTTTTTCTTTACTTCTTTCATCTAATGCTCGAATCTTATGATTCAAAATTGTTAATATGTTGTTCTAGTTGTCCAATAAGCAATATATTAACGGCTATGTAATTTTATGATTTATAGTTTATTGGTTCTATAACATTATTGATCAATACAAAAAAAAATATGAGTCCTACATTTGAATTATTATATTTATTAATAGTAAGATAAATGCGTTTATTACCTCTTGTAGACTGAAGCCATTATAAAATTATTATACTCTAATTACACATCCTTACCTGAAACAAAAATGAATACATTTTATTCACATTGAAAATAATCATCTTTATTAAAAAGTAAATTAAATTTATAAAAAGTAGTTATTTTAGTTTCCTAAGTTACAAGAGAAACCCTATCGACCAACATGACTGTAATATAATTACTTATTATTATAATTATTTATTATTTTCATTATTTCTGTATTTATTTTAGCCTATACATATTACAAATATGAACTATGAGTGTTTGAGAAGTTATGAGTAAGTTCACAACTAGCCCTAAGCCCACTTCAGAGTTTTAGACTTAACATGTCTTCGAAGATTCCTCGCGATGTTTTCCTTCACATTTTAATGCAAATATTATGTATGAAATCAAAGACTTAGGGCCTCTTTCACCATCTGTCAAGTAGGCTAACTGTCATTTAAAGTCACTGGTAACCGGGGATAATGGAGCTGATATACCTTTATTTGTACGGTAAATTCCAAACATTAAAAAGAAAATAATAAAAAAAATCGCCTATCAAAGGATGCAGTAAACCGAGTGCATAATTCAATAAAACATGAAATTATTTCTAAAAGTAACTAATCAACACTTTACTTGTAGCTGGTGAAAGAGGCCCTTAGTAATTTTAAACCTTTAATTACACTCGTCAATTTGTATCAACAGAAACAGAACTACGAGCGGTTGTGTTTTTTAATCGTCGGCAACGAAAGTATTGAATACTGTCGATTCAACGTCAATTATCCAGGAAATGTTCACGAGAGTGAAATGTTTTCGTTATTCAACGAATCAACATTCGATGCAAAGCACGCATAATAAAATTATCCGGCTTTGTGCGACGGATATTGGGCGAAATAGAACGGGGAATACAATTACGCAGTTTTAAATATTTATTTCTGAGATTAACACATTTGAAATTTTATTAGTATCGTTTGTAATTAATTACAATCGATATCGTCTAATAATAATTGCAATAGAGTTCTCAATCAGCACTGCAACTACAAGTTTTTACTATAAATAAAATTCATATAGGTTTTTCTCATCACGCATAGGTATATAGAAATGTATAAATCTAAAATTTGGAAAACAAACATACAAAAGTTACGCAACTTCTTTAAATTTAATCAAAAATTCGTATATGATTACTATAAAATTTATATTTTAAAATGTATGCTTTAAAAATTATCATCAATATTTCGAATGGCTTTTACTATACACCGAAGTATAGGAATACTTAAAAGGTAGACATATTTTACTATCAATGTTTAGAATGAAAACAATGTACCGAAGCCTAGTGGAAAAGCTACATAAGCCCATAAAAATTCTACATAAATGTGTGTATGTATACATGTATAATATATATGTACATATGTATATATGTAGTAGTTGTATTTACTTCGGTATAGTGATACCAGCGATATGAAAACAAAGATAATTGCCTGTCAACCCGTCAAACGTACCTGAGTTTTACCGTGGATTTAGAATAACCCAAACAATCCAATATGCCGGCTAAATGTCATACAGTGTTTTTAATTCAGCATAATACACATCTCAACGTATATGATAGCCTTCTTTTACTGTTAACATTTTATTGTAAATCATCAGTAAACAAGTTGATTAAACTAATTTAAAAATTTGTGCTAAAGATAAATGTTGTAGCAACTTTTTATCACAAAAAAATTACACATTTATTAAGTCTATTAAATGGAATTACAAAGCCAAAACCATTAATACATACAATACAGTACTATATTATGTTATTACTAGAACCTGAGCTCGACACTGTACGCTTTGTAGTTGTATTTTTTTAATCCAATAGGATAAAAAGTATCCTATATGTTAATCCAGGTAATAAACTATCTGTGTGCTAAATTTCATCTAAATCCGTTAAGCCGTTTCTGAGATTATAAGAAAATTTTATGCTGATGAGTAAGCTAATGCGTGCAAAGTAAACATAATTACTTTTGAATTTATAATATTTTATTTTGGATATATTTTTGTAGTCTAATGACTTTTTAGATACGAGCACGAGTCGGCTTTACGAAGTAAAAGGTCAATGCAATTGAGAGTCCACACAGACAATAAAATTGGTAATGAAGCGACAGAAGTAAGATGAGTGTGACTCCAGGATACCTTAAGGCTTCATTTGCATACAGATTGATCGCTCTCGAGTTTATCGAAATGGCACAGAAGAAATTTTCTTAATTCGTTTTATGCAGAATTAGGCAAGCAGTTCATTACGTTTCGTTATTAAATGGACTTCTTGAACTTTCGTGACTTTGATTTTCTAATAACATTTTAAAACTTAAAAAACAATTATAATACTAGTTTTGCCCGCGACTTCGTACACTGTTTTTTAAAAAAACCCACAGAAACTTAAAAAAATGTCAGGTAATAAACTATCTATGTGCCACATTTGCACATAGAAGTGTGCACAAACGTACAGACAGACAAAAATTCTAGAACTTTTTTTTATCTCGATTATAATAAATACAAGATCTCGTACTATACATATACTATGTTTAATAATAGTATAAAAAGTAGAAAAGTATACTTCATACGTGACTAAAATGTGTATAAATAATATATATATATACCATTTTCATAGTATTTTCATTTAATATTTAATGTGAAAGTTTGTGATGACATAATATTTATTATATGTATAAGATTTGATACTTATAACTCACTAAATAATCGAAGAAACCATACCAACAATTGAAAGGATTTAGGTGATACTCGGCACATAGATAGATCATGTAATACATACATAGTTACCTCGGATTAATAATGAAACTTAATACACGAGCGAAGCAGCGGGCTACAGCTGGTTACTTTAAAATAGATCGCGTATTGTAATATATTGTAATAAATTCTGAAAATCACTTACCTCAAGATCCTTAACTGCTATCTCACTCTTATTCATTCTCTTATGTGAAACATTCGTTTCTAAAGGGAATCCATCAGTCAATCCAATCCCGTCAACTAAAATTTCTTTACTATTTTTTCTAGAATGGTTAATGAGATCTGGTTTCTCGGCGCTCATTATATTGCTAGCGTTCTCATTACTGCAATTTTCCTTGCCCGATTTTCGGTCATCGACGGATTGCGATTTATCTGAAGAGCTCTTCATTTTGAAACACGATAACGAAACCTTATCGTCTTTGGTTGCCCCGTCGCGACTAATTGGACCATTTTTATCAAATTTAGTCTCATCTCTAATGTGATTTTTCGCCTTTTCAGCCTTCAGACGTTTTTTCTTTCCGTTCCACTTTGAATTTGCCTTCTTCGATCGATTGCTATCGTCACTGGTATCGACGCTATCTGAACAAACTGGATTTACGAGAATTTTCGTTGATTTCGCTTTTCTCTCTATTTTCCTCAAATTCAAAAGACTTCCCGATGAGCTAACTAATAAAGGCGAAGATGTCATAGACGGAGAACTGTCGTTAGTGTCTTCGCTAAGTCGACGGGTACTTGATGGTAACAGTTTTATGGTTTTCATAGTATCGGCTGTGATATGTCTTGTCTTAGTATTGGTACCTAGTGGTCCCATAGCTACGGGTGGTCCTCCTTTAAACAACAGTGCTGTCTCGGTGGGTTGACACACACAAGCTAACATTTTAAATGTGTCATATAATTATTATTTACTTATCACTTGTTTCATTCTCATATTTATTTTTTATATTTTTTTAACTAGTTATAATAACTAAAGCTTTATATTTTTATTGGAAACCTTTAACGTCTATATTTAATAATTACTTAATTAAAGCATAACAATATTAAATATAAATAATAATAATATTAATATACATAATAATATAAATAATATCCTAAATAATGAAAAAAAAAAATTTTTATTGTGCGTTACTAAATTGGGACAAACGTCTTTGCTAATATCCTGATTAAACTCAATAAAAATGGCCCTTCTTGACTTACTTCATTAAGAAATCTTTATATCAGTATCGCGTAGCTTTATAAAGAGTGTGTAATTTGCATTCGCAGTCTACATTTTTAATGAAGGGAAGCAAATGAAATCGAAAAATGAATAGTGAACTAAATGAATGGTTGAAAAGTCAGCTTAACTTTGTTATGCCTCGTGAGCTTTAATTGAAACGCTATAAGATTTTATTTAACATTTTCAACTCAAAGTTCAATCTACTTAGTACAGGTTAAAAGGAATAAAACTAAAATAACGAATAAAATACCTACTAAAAACCTTCTTTTTTAAGTTGATGTTACACTTGATGGTACTTTTTTTTTTTTTTTTTTTTATTAGAGATGGGTTTGCTCTTGGCCAACAACCAACTGAGCAGCATGGATGAGGCCTAAGATGGAGCGAGCTCACCCAGAAGATGCCTATTCACTCGAACTTTGAATAGATTAGGGTTATATAGGCTCGGAAACACAGACGCCGGCAGGGAGTTCCAAACCTTGGCAGTGCGCATTATAAAGGATGTTTCAAAGCGTTTGGTCCGAAAAAGAGGGATTTCGACAAGATGAGGATGGTAATCAGCCGTACGTCTGTGTGTCCGATGGAAGAAAGGGGAAGGCGGTATGAGCTCATGTAACTCCTGAGCACACTCTCCGAAGTACATCTTATAAAAAACACATAGACTGGCAATTTTGCGTCTATGTGCCAGGCTGTGCATCTTAGATTTTAAAAGAGTACTTTTGCCTATGAGTCTCCTAACTCTGCGTTCCACTGAGTCGAGTGCGGCAAGTTGGTATTTGGCTGAGCCATCCCAGAGGTGGGAGCAATACTCCATGCAAGATCGGACTTGCGTCTTATACAAAGATAAGACGTAAAGTATGGCTTCACCTTGTTTGTTTGTACTTGTGGTGGCACAAGCAATGCCACAAAGATTGTGAGGATGGATCTATGGATGTTTATTTCACGAAAAAACGGCTCAACGGTTCAACGGATTTGGATATAATTTGTCACACAGATAGTTTATTACCTAGATTAACTGGATAAAAAATAAAACGAAACTTTTTATCCTGGAAAAATGTTAGGTTCCTAAAAATAAGTTGTCTAAATTAATTATTGTAATTATAATAATTAATTAATTAATTACAAACATACAAATCTTCCCTATTTATAATTCTTATAGTCTCTCTTCGTCACAGCGATAAAGATGTCAGGCGTTACATCAGGTATTTCATATTAATTTAATTTGCCATTTTTTTTTATTTAGTCTAATTCTTAGAAAAAGAAAGTCTAGGTACTATAATCAATATTGTAAAATGAGTTGTTAACTTGCTATCATTTTGTTAGAAAACGAACACAGGCAACGTGGAAATTATAACAGCAAATTATATGGAGCTTGTTTATATTAAACAATGGGGTGCCTCGTTTACCGGTAGATTAATTAATTCGGTATGTTTTCAAAATAAATACAAAATGAATGATGATCGGTTGGAATTGCAAATATCATACCGCAGTACTGTTAAACACAATAAACACAATTCTAACATTAGGAAAAAAGGATTTCAATTCAGAATACATTTTTAACAAAAATATAACAATGTTCGTTTGAAATGAAATGTAAAAACTGTAATAATTTATTTCCAAATCACTTGTTTTGTACACAGATTTCATTATTATTAAATCTACAATAATATTGATATTATTATGAAATTATTAAATCTAAATAATGTATCTGACGGCGCATCTGTCACTGGCACACATCGGGGTGACGTTTGGCTGTCAAAGTCAGCCTAGCGAGCTGTCATTGTCAATGATGGCCGGGGCGGCCATCTTGACGCCACTTACGTTCAAGACGGCGCCCGCGGACCACGCGGTTGACGAATCGCTTAGAACCCGTGGCATCATACGATTGAATTGTATTGATTTAAATAACTTTGATCGAGGGAAGAACTTGTGATTTATCTGCCCACGCCCGCATACCCACATATTTCATACAAGATGAATACTGATGAAGGCCCTCCTGCCTCTTCATATCGAAATAACGCTTTTTTCACTTGATTTACAAATATTGTGATTGTGATACTAATTGATATAACTAATTGATTTACCTATTAAAATAATTGTTTAGAATCACTACCAATTTCAAGAGATTACATAAAAACAAACGTACCCACATGTTACATTATAATAATAATAGATGACAATGTTAGATTTAGGGAAAACATATTTATAAAGAGATTCCAAATACGTGATTAGATATAAATCAATATAAGTACATACATAGTTACAGGGCTCTACGGAAGTAGAGACGGAAGTCAAGCCGGAAACGCTCTACCCTCATCCTTTCCCACATTCTCACTATTGCTCAAACGCCTATTTGAAAATGAATCGGCAAGTATTGTTAGAAACACTTCTAAACTATTTTCAAATTAGTTAAATACGTGACCTAGATTAAGGATATATCTGATTGAGGGTCAGACCGTTTATTCCTTTACTCCGGTACTGTCATATATATGAATAATTCAGATCTTCTATCAAGGCTGCTTCTGACTGGTCCTACTGGAAAATTATGAGAGGTTCCGTCAATATTTTCAAAATGAAGCTGTAACGCGAGAGAAGTCACATTAGTGAATATAGTGAAGAATAAAATATTTGTGAGTAATACTTTCACATTTGAGGCATGTTTTTAAGGTTTATCTATTATATCAATTATATAATGTGTGTGATCACTCTAATTTTTACATAAACTTTTAAAGGTAGGCTACGTTAAAAGCTGCAACATGTTGTTTAACAAAGGTTAAACAACATTTGTGTGATCAAAAGCTGCGTATGTGCTTAGCTACTGATGTAATTAATATTATATGCAATTGATGACCACTAATTGTATTTGATGTTAGAGTTGTACATTTGCATTTGATAACACGATACCAGTGTGTCTAAACAACAAATTAACTAGGCTCATTATACTGAATTCAATACTAAGCTACTTTAATTTAAAAATTAATTTTTATAAAAAAAAAGAACAAAACGTTATTATTCAACTCGACGCTTTAGCGGAAAATTAAGAAAAATTTCACCACACAATGGCAGACGAAATTACTTCTAACTTCGTCGGACCTTCGTTTTACAATGGTGTGAAAGTTAGTTCAGTAACCTGGCAGTTTATTGAAAGCTATTGAAAAAACAATACTTCAACCGGAAAACTTTAAATTCCATTAATTAATTATACGAGTATCAACATTCTTATTTTTATCACATGGAGCCCTATTAGTATGAGAAAATATTATAAGTATCTCTATATATGTTTTACCAGCTCTGAAGATTGAGGTGATGGTGATGATGAGTTGTTATATTGCTAACGGGAGAATAGAGTCATGTAAACTCACAGACAGGAAACCGACTTTCCATATATAATTATTACACATTTTAGAACAACTGGAAACGCAGCGTAGAACGTCCACCCGGAAGTCTTGTGGGCGCAACTTGTGGGTACAATCCGTACAAGGTGGACAGACGACGGACAGAAAGGGCCGCGGGTCGACGTTGGGTCCAGGCTACTCCTGACTGGTCTTATTGGAAAATTATGGGGAAGGCCTATGACCAGCAGTGGACGTCTTGCGGCTAAGATGATGTGATTTCATATCACAATATTGGCCTCTTCAAATTTTACCTTCTCAACTCTCCTAGTATTGATTATGTCCCTAAGCTACTTGATGGTACTTACTTGTTATGGTAGGTAGGTACACCAAAAAGCCCGCTAACCAGCCTTCTAATCTTTGGTGCCTATATTTAAAAAAATACAATTTCAACCTAACGAGATGTATTTTTATCAAGTAAAAATCGCGGTGTAAGCTACGAACGAGATGAATTCTTATTTCCTCGGCGAAAAGAAATCACTGCGCATAACACATTTCATAATACCGCGGTAAGACGAGAGGCGGCGACGAAGCGGCACAAAATTTAATCCCGCCTCTCAGCGTCCCTACATTTATGAACTCAAACCACGGGGTATTCGTTTCCAGGCTTTCCTGAAACCCTTACAGAAGATGTAGAAACGTAAAATGCGATCGCATTTTACCTTGTCGACTCGTCTATAACCGGCTCTTTCATCGTTCGGTAGCGTCTGATTAAAAACTTTGATATAATATTAAAAGTCCGGTGGATGATACTAAAAAAATATTTTAAAGCTATTACTCTAATTAAATTATATCTGTATCTGTAGTAGTCTACAGTTATCTATACATATAATAACATCGTCAACGAGCCGTGTGTACAGAAAATATTTTTTCAAAAAACAGTACTGTTGTTACCGAAGTCAAAAAAATAGTTTTTAGAATCTTTGTCTGTTTGTGCGTGTATGCACGCTAATCTTAGAAAAGGCGTACCATTTCCAGCATCCTTTACCTATTTTATATTAGTCTCAAACATGCTGGCTGCTTTACCTCGTATTGCACGGCTAATTTGCTGACCGCTAATACGTTTTGCCAAAATGTTAAATTATGTATTAAAACCATCAAACTACTACAACATGGAACCCGCGTGCCATACAAAACACTTCGAATTTTATGGAACATTTAAAAGTGACATATGCTTAGAGCATGAACTGTCAATTAAAACAAAACAAACATAATAATAAGTACGTAATTTAAAGAAAATGTGATTTTACGTCAACCCATTAGAGTTTAAAATGAAATAGTAGAAGTTGATCGTTACTACCTTTTACCATTGACGCGTGACGCGTGAAGGCAAGAGTCCGCCATTCTGTCAAAGGCGTTCTTTTTATGTGCCGCTTTGGCATTTGTGACGCAAATTCCATTGTAGTATTTCGATGATTAAAACGATAAAACGACATAAAATTCCTAATATAAGGCATTTTTACTTATTTCCAGAGACTCAATTTCCGTTGTACTTGCACGACATTGCGTTGACGTTTTCAAAGTGTGTGTTCGTTCATTATCCAAAGCACAGATGCGGATGGTGCTGACATGTGTACATATAATATGGATGGGTCCGATCCCTGATCAATTAGGACGTTATTTAATTATAGCGCCCGCATCGAGGAGTCACTCATCCCGAATCCGTATCTACGTACATTATGGGAGAAATTCGCGAATTGTCCACTGTTATGTGGCCTTTGACATGGCAGCCTTTATGCTATATACTAAAATTTTAAAATCAATACTAATAATAAATCTGTAAGGGTTGGTCATGGAGTAAGTTACTTTGTTTTCAGAGATATCGTGTTTATAGGCTCTATACATGATACTGAAACTAAATTGACCATTTTTAGAATTTTTTTCTGTATGTATGTGTGTTCCTCCATCACTCTTAAACGAATTAAGTGATTTTCATGAAACTTGGTAGATAAACATTTAGACGTACGGGACACAGTATAGGCTACTTTTTACTTAATGTACTCGTAAGTATGTTTCTAAAATCGCACTACCGATTTTAATACTGTTTTCGAAGCGGGGAACGGGTCACTAGTACATTAATTAAATTTTTAAGAACAATAGTACTCTTGGCATTGTACGAGTAATGTTGGTTCAGAGTGCTTAATCCTTTAGTTAAAAAAAATGTCCTTGACCTTATTTATTTATTTATTAGGAACTACTAATTACATTAAATTAACTGAGTAAATTACAATGACATCCAGGCTCTTATTTGGTTTTTAATAAATATATATATATTTTATATAAGTACCTAAACCTTCAATTTTTCATATTTCAAAAGGCTTACTATTTCTGTATTCACATCTTAACGCGGCGCCAACGCCCTTGTATTTTGCATATCTTTATAAACGACAGTACACTAGAAACCTAACAAAACATGTGAAAGTAACCGTAAGCCAAGTATTTTGCTTGTTAATTGAAAAAAGAAAAAACTAAACGTGGAGGCTAACCAGGTTGATTTAGTTGTTGTTTAGAAGAACGTGAAGTGTAGGTACAGCCAACAAATTATTTTTTTCTATTATATTATCATTTAAAATAAACTCGACGTTGTTACAAAGTAACCAATTACAGGATTAAACAGCACAGTTCACTGCCTAAAAAGATTAAAAAAGAGCAAAGAAATATTCTACGATGGAATATTCAATTGGAATGCGAAAGTTTGTTAGTATATATGGATGATACTCATTTGGATGATTTGACACACAAATAGTTTATTAGCTGGACTAACGTATAGCATACTTTTATCCTGGAAAAATTTTAGGTTCCTGTAGGATCGTCTAAAAATAGAAAAAAATTGGAGACAGTCATCAGAGCGATGAAGATAGATATTTTTTAGGTGTTATATTTCTCATTTTACAACGCTGACAAACTCGCGGGCACCAGCTTAGTCGTAAATAAAAGTATATTTTTCACTTTGGGGCTCATAATTGTAAACACAATTAAAAATAGAAGGTCGTATTCAAGCAATAACGCTTATTTGTTGGGAAATGCTTACTCCAATATTAATTCTATACAAAAGTGAACCGTACAATGTCAATAGAAGTTTCCATTTTGTGTCGATGTCGATATAAGCCTCGGGAAATGTAGCAAAGACGGCTGGCGCAAGACAAAAATTTCTCTTCAACTTATTGGCCGATCGGAAGTTGTGCTCCTTGCACTACAAGCTCTTCAAATTGTTTACTGCAAAAACACTTTTTTATTTGTCTATAGCAGTGATATGTTAAACAAGAGGATGCGCCCTTACCATACTACTAGTGACAAAAAAATGGTCCTCTAATTTGCACATCTAGTAACTAAAAATAATATGTTTTCATTGCCATCTTAATACCTTTTTATTTCTTATTGGCCTATTCTGTTATTGTAAAGTGTTCTCATTGGTTGGTTGGACATATCACTGGTAAGTAGGCATTTTCGTATCTTTCTACGCACAGAATGAACACCCGTCATTGGTGCCAATTTCTGATTTTGACACCGGCGCATCGGTTCCACGTAATAGGAACATTAGCCTTGTCCTATATAGAAGTCATTGGTCTGAAGATACGCTTTTAGTTACGGTTAGATGTTTTGTGAACATTTCTTAAAGGAAAATTAATTGTTCGTCTCCTATCTTACAGAAATACAACTCTTATCTCTTTATAATAGGTCTTAGTATAGATATATGTAAAGATTTTATACATATTAACTACCCAAAACTTATGTTCAGTGCATATCGCACCTTCGGCAAGACAAGGGCATAACTGCACTTTTATAATTTTACAGGAATGCCATTTAAAGTTAATTTTTTTTGCATTCAAAATCGTATTCTTCTGCTTATATTTGCTTTTAAACAATTCTTCATCAAATAAGCCCCGTAGTATTGTAAATATTTTTTTATTTAATAATGTTTCTAAGACATTTCTGCATATATTTTAAGTTTAACTCATTTAAAAAAAAATTGTAAGTTATGCCCTTGTCTTACCGAAGGTGCGATATGTTATAAAAAAATATTACGAAATAAAACAAATGTCAAGGTTCGCAGAAACATAATACGCCGATAGTTCAGAAAGACTTGAATAGCATTAATATTATTATGAGAGTTCTGATTCCGTAATAAATAATTCAGATCGATCATCATGGCTTTGGCGGCTACGGATATAATCTGAGGTCCATTAACCCCAATAGTCTAATAGAATTGGGCTTAGTTTTAAACAGTTGTAAATCAATTTCGGCAAGCTCAGACCTCTAATCGACTTACGCGAACAATTCAGATGGAAGATATCTGTTAGGCGGTAAGGTAATTTCGCTAAAATCAGGGATTAACTTTGCCATTGCCCTTGCAAGTTAGCAAGAGCGGTTAAACGCTAGTCTCCGTATGATAAAATAGAAATATTCCTAATGGATCCTTTGATTCATTATCGATATTAATGGACCCAATTTGTCGAGCCAATTGAACGTAGCTTAAAGATGTACGCTCTGTATCAACTCTTCCTTTGATTTTTCTGGCGTGACTTTATTAAAATATTTTGAGTTTTTTTTTTGCCTACAATTCTACAATAAAATTTATTCGTAAACATTTTTTTTTTCTTTTATACAATATTACTCATTTATTGAAATCCACATATTTATAATTTTCTTTGTTATAATGAAGATAATTTGCAGATTAGCCGACTATAAGTATATTAGTACCACATTTGAGATAACTTTTTCAAATTACATAATCTCAAAAATTATAAATTACTAGCTAGTGCCCGCGACTTCGTCCGCGTTCTCTATGGCCTAATAGCCTACCTCGTTAAATGGACTATCCAACACAAAAAGAATTTTCAACTCGAACCAGTAGTTGTTGAGATTAGCGCATACAACCAACCAAACAAACAAACTCTTCAGCTAGATTAGATTAGATATTAGTGTAGATTTTCGTTAAAATTATAATAATTTTCTCAATTACCCATAAACGTAACTCGTAAATAATTCAGATATTTTTGTGTTTTCGTCTAATTATCATGTTTTTTTTTTATGTTCCAATATTTTTATTTAATGAAGCTGGTGCCCGCGACTTAGTCACGTAGTAGCTAGCATCGATCAGGCACGACGAAGGTCCACATTACCGCATAACTAAGTACGCAATATAAAAATTAGTACCGCAACAAAGTTTCCCTATCCTCGTGGCTCAAAATTAGTTTACCGAAGTTTGTCGATGCGTCTCTTGATTGTCATCATAGAGTTCTTTAGGGTTGGCAACATAATGTAACATTGTAGAAATACAATAATTAATTCCATCTTTACATAGTATAAAATTTAATTCGCTTTCCACATTTGTCTGTATGAATGCTAACCTCTCCTAAACCACGCAATGGGAACTTTTATATATTATATAATAAAAGCTAATCAATATCTTTTTCTTCGGCGAAGCCGGGAGCGAGTTGCTATATAGTTAGTAACGAATATAATTTACATATAAATGTAATTAATGAAGTAATTAACACATACATAACATTAATACACCCGCATTTAATACTAGATGGTGCCTGCGACTTAGTTCGCCTTGGAAATTGAAATATTATACCTGAAAAAATATCTGACATATCTGTGTGTCAAATTTGTTTGACTGACGTGCTGTTGAGCCGTTTTGCGTGAAAAAGTAACAAACATCCGTTGAGATATTTATATTGACAGCATCCATATTGTTAATTGTATAATATTTTATTAATAACATAAATGGAATAAAAATAGAGACCGATTCCTCTAAAGGTAAATGAACAGATTCTTGTGAAACCTGCGTTATTCCAATTAGAAACAAACATACGAGAGTTTCCGAACATGTTAAAAGCAGTAAGCACTCGTAAAATATGTTAAACATATAAAAGCATAACACAGTAAAACATAACCCTAACACCACTCCTGAAGCAAGGGTAAACTTTTATAGAGCCTCTCGTGACAGCCGCAAGCACGACTCCGCTTCGCACTTTATGGGATACCACACTTACTATACATAAAGGTACAGCTGTAGTATATAATATTTTATAAACAAATCATAATTTATTATTACTCATAAAAATATATCTGTGGAGTTTAAGGTAGAGATATTTTCAATTTTTTCATTTATTATTATACTAGCTGGCGCCCGCGACTTCATCCGCGTTGAAAAAGAAAAAAGTAGCCTATCCTGTGTTCTGTACGTCTTAATGTTTATCTACCAAGTTTTATGAAAATTAGTTGATTCGTTTAAGAGTTATGGAGGAACATACATACTTACATACAGAAAAAAATTCTAATAATGGTCAATTTAGTTTCAGTATCATGTATAGAGCCTATAAACACGATATCTCTGAAAACAAAGTAACTTACCTACTCCATGACCAAACCTTACAGATTTATTATTAGTATTGATGATTGATTTTACTAGCAGGTACTCGCGACTTCGTATGCGTTGAAAAATAAAAAAAATATACAATCAATTATAACGCAGTCCCCGGGTGAAAGATACCCTATGTCCTTTCTTGTATAATTAACAACGGGTATGCAAAATTTCATGATGATTATTTTAGTAGTTAAGGCGTGAAAAGGTAACAGACAGACAGACAGACAGACAGACAGACAGACAGAGTAAATTTCGCATTTATAATATTAGAATGGATAGAATGGAAATATGGATATAGTATAATAAGAGTACCTATAGCATGGATATAGGTATAATAATAGCGTGGATAGATCTCGGTTTATCTGAAAGTGTAAGTAGTTATATAAACTCGACAAATAAAGTGCTTTATCACCCTAAGATTGAACATTCTTTGTATTTTGTAGAATGATAAGGTCTGTTTTCCTTTGAAAATTCAAAGTGACAATTATGTCAATCAGTAATCAATGCCTATTTCAAATCTAACCCTTAGCGAATTTTGAAATGGATGGAATTTGTTATCGAAACTGATAAAGCACTTTTCTGGTCGGCCATAATCTAAGAAGATATTATGCATTTTTGATTTTTAATGATTCCAAAATTCGTATTAGTTTTGATGATATTTCTAAATATTAGAGTTGTTGTACATTTTTATGTCTTTTTCATTTTACATAAAACGACCTATAAATAATATAATCTTTCATACTTAATTTTATTGTAAATATGAAAATCGGTAAATGAGTCGCGTCAAAACTCGTAAAAAAGGTTACCGGTTCGCGCTTACGACCTCTTTAAAGGTTTTCAACTCACTCGACCCATAAATGAGTAAGTATGTTATATGCCGATAACATATACATTTATGTGAAGTATTTCACGTTCATTTTCTCTAAAAAGTAAGTCTTAAAAGCTACAATAATTATTTCCAAATGATTACATATTAATTTTAATCATTCGCCGCTGTTAGTATAAACCTTATTATATGTATTATGAGCTCTTTCTTATTAGTGGCGATGACTATGGACAAAAATGTGCTGTTCTCTTTTGAATAATATTAAATTACAAAAACAAACTTGGATAGACGTCTTAAATGTCTAGTCATATTACAAGCGTCTTAGTTAAACAAATGTGAAAGTCTTTTATACACAGAGAACTCTTTGTTTTCATAAATACCAACACTGCTGGTGCCCGCGACTTCGTCCGCGTTGAAAAAAAATATAACGCCTGACAAAATACGTAAGGCAATATAACGCCTGAAATACATTTACACCTGACATTATACTTTTGCCAAGCATTGGATCTTTATTTTTATATAGCTACTGCCCGCGGCTTCGCTCGCGTGGATAGATTAATCTATACCAGGGGTTCTAAAGAAATGTTCAATGAGGTCATAAACGTGCCGTGCCATCAAATAATTTTGACTGCATGATATTTTGAAAGAATGGTGTTTGTTATTTTTAATTAAAATGCAACTGTTTAGATCTGTGGCGTGGCCAAAGTATTGGTTAATATTATACTCGTAATAAAGAGGTACATAGTTTGTATGTTTAACGCATAAGATCCAAACGCAAAAAGCGTCAATATATGTGAGACGTTACATTGCTTTACATATTTTGTCAGGCGTTATATCTTTTATTCTTTCCATCAAATTTATTTATCTTTTCCATTATAGGCCTCATCTTCGCTACACGGCTGGATTCTGGTCAAAAGCAAACCCTAAAAGCTAATAAGAGAAAAAAAAAATGAGGACGAGAAGTCGCGGGCACCAGCTAGTTTCGCAAATTTATTTACATACTCTCCATCTTGTTTTATTTCAAACTCTTTTAAAAGGATTCTCGAGAAGCAAAAATTACACTTACTAACCTGTTGGATGTAACACCACTTAAATTAATGCTCGCACTTTCGCGTTCATTCATTAAAGCGCTAAAATAAATGAAGCGGATTACGAGGCAAGGATTTCTGTGCGAATACTCTTCAAAGAACCGCAATAAAATTCACTTGATTTAGCGCCCGCCTTTATTGAAATTTAAGTTGCGCAAACACTCCTAATCTAAATATTTATGATGGATATGTCATACATCATGTAAATGGGCTCTGATACCTACTCGAACGGACGGAATTTGCACAAAAAATGTGCGCCCAACAAAAAGGGGTTTCGTCTTCGGGGTATCAATTCGCTTGAATCGTGAAAGAGCTTTAGGAAAACAATAAATAGAAATTAAAGTCATTGAACTATTTAGAAATTAAAGGAAATTATCAAAAATTTAAACGAATCAATGTCGTTATCTAAGTGGCGTTTCAGGGGTAGTCAACATTTTTCTAGACATTCTAATTTTATTTTTGCTTTTGAAAACATAAAAATGAATCATAATAAGATTTCTATAATACTTATAAACAAGTTGTTCATTGTTACGGAATTTTTACGGAATATTAAAAAATTAAACACCTTGTCACCACATATAATTATGTAGATTCATATTCATAACGGCTATCAAAAAAGTTATTGGAATAAACTTCCCAATAGTCCATACCGGTAAGACTTACTAAAGTGAGAGTAATGGGAGCCGCCCGAATATAGGACAAATTACAAATTCCACCGCTGATGGATGGTAATAGAATCCATTTAATATCAAAGGAAACTGAATGTGTAGTCACATCACACCAAAGGAGTTTTCTCGGTTTATACTTTAGAAAAAAAATTGAAATTCAAATATTTTTTTGTATTCTATTTCAATGAATATTTTGTAATTCAAATTACAATTACAATAAAAAGAAAAATAAATATAATGATTTGTTATCTATATTAATATTATTATAAAGAGAAAATATTTGTATTTTTGTATGTAATGAATAAACTCAAAAACTACTGGACCGATTTCAAAAATTCTTTTACCTAACTATTGAAAGCTAAATTAATTATCACCGAGTAACAAAGGATTATAATAAAGTTTATAAAGGTACGCGGATTATACAAAGGAAATTATTAAAAAAAAAGCTTAAAAGAAAAGGGCTTCCACAACTTCATAAACTCTAGACTTGTTTAAATTATTATATTGATTGAATTTATAAATAAATAAAATATGCATTCATGTTTTGTATACGAGTAAGCTTACACAATTGAATTTAGTTCCGGCAAAATAAACAAATCTAGTAAATATCATACAAAATATCTCGATGAAAAATCTCTAAAATACTCGTAGAATTTCACACGAGATCTACACCGCGACACGTTGTATTGTGTAGTGGATGAAATAATGATATTTTTAATTGAGTTCATGTGGCTTAAAATTTTAACCCAATGAACTAAAATATTTATTGCTTCCGAAATAATTTCCGACCAAAATACATTGAGTATTTATCGAGGTATCACAGTTTATAACGACATTGAATATTAATACTAACGAATAGTTTTGCACTATGTGGTCCGTTTCGACAAAACAGTCAGGGACTCCGGCTCAGGACTTTCCCACCTCAAGTTATGTTGTCCCAAAAATTACTATCATGGCTAGGCGGCTTGTAAAAGGAATAATTTAAACGGAAAACCTCATTATGGATTTTTAAAATTTTGGAAAATTTATTTCATGCCTTTTACAAAAATATTTATATTTCATTACTAACCACCAACCACTTGCAATCTTTTTGAACTATCAATAAATGCTAATTTTATTAGTAACATTAATAACTATAGAACTATAGAACTAGTAGTATAGAAACTTCTTACAATATCCATTACAATTATCAGAAACTATATATATAGTTACTGATAATTGTAAAAAGTGACTTACTATAGTGACGTTTTATTTGTTGTCTAACCTAACCTTGTTTTATTGGTACCTAACTTAAGGACCATTTCTTCCTGTCCCAAATATAACATACAACACTAGCGGAGGCAAGGAAGCAAAAACGTATTAATACGCACGTATTAAATTGAATTTCCATCCTTGAGTGTTGATTCATGTTTCGCGAAACTATGTATTCATTTGGTGCTTGTCAACGAGAATTATATTAAAGATAGGTAATACATCA
Organism: Synanthedon formicaeformis; assembly: GCA_945859745.1. Taxonomy (NCBI): domain Eukaryota; kingdom Metazoa; phylum Arthropoda; class Insecta; order Lepidoptera; family Sesiidae; genus Synanthedon; species Synanthedon formicaeformis. The sequence continues at coordinate 4,732,101 of OX243967.1, read as the reverse complement.
CGGAATACCTTACCTTATGTAAATGCAGAAAATGGCTGCTTTAATTTCCGTTGAGAAATTTATGCGTTCAAGATCAAAGATGAATCAAGTTTTTTCATCTAGCTTATAGACAGAATAAAAATGTGCTAAAAAATGTGCTTTATTTGGCATTGAATTTTTATTCTTGTCATGCATTCGCGTGCAAACCAATTTTATTATTGCTAATTTTAAATAAAGACTAAAAAACAAAGTGGGGGGGGGCACATTACCACCTTTTCCTATACTTGATTTTATCTTATTTTTTTGTAAGTCGTCAGACAGGTTGACGTTTCACTTAAAAGGACTTAGGTGGCTACTGTCATCCATTAGCACGAAACTAGTGCCACTAGTGTATGAATCTAAGGCTACTGACAGACATTCTAATTGCTCATAAAAAAGCATGCTTATAACTTATAAGCTTATAAGTTATAAGCTTGCTTAAAACTAGCATAAAGCGGCTCAAAGCTCGAATAAAATCGCTGAGGGTTCACTGAGCATTTCTATTGTTCGTAATTTGCCCAAAGTTCAATGTGAATTCGCGTATAGTTATTCGCGTGCTACGATTCGATTTATAGCCGTTGCTGGACAAAGCCTTGACGGTTTACTTTAGAGAGCTATGTGCGAACGCATTGCGAGTGTTGAAACCCATTGCCTTTGTTCAAACGGTACAGTACAGTTCGCTAGCGTCAGAACGTTAAATTAAATGGCATTATACTAGCTTTTAGCGAGCGGCTTCATCCGCATGAAAAATCAAAACGCCTATGTCCATAGTCCATGTAGAATTTTCACTCTAAAATAGACTGAAGAATTTTTTAAATCGCATAAGTACAGTCTCAAAAATTACTTAACTTAGTAACTAAGTTACTAAGTTTCAATCCCAACTTTAGTCCTATACGGGATTAATTTAAAAAAAACCTAATCATTTATAATTTTTTACTCATAATCGAATAATCATAATTATATTTTTCTTTAGAAATTAAATAAAACCATAAAGTAAATACACTTAGTTTACACTTTGATTGCTATAGTAACCCTGTTCGAGGGATTTTTTGGATATTTATTTTGTCGGATTTTTATTTTATTTCGGTAAATTTCGTCTTACTGTTCTAACTTTTGTATACAATTACAATTATTGTGTGTAAGCCAGTATCAAATAATTTTACATTTTAAGTTAATTTTAGAAGACGCGACGCGATGCCTGGAGATTGCCACCCGTAATAAATAACGCTTTAGGAACCATAAGCCGCTTATTATATAAGCTCTATCGACGGGAGTCGATAACGTGGGTCTCGTCTATTACAATAAAATGTTACGATGGAGTTAAAAGTTGGGATTGGAAAAGATACTTCATATGCTACACATAACTCACCAGTTTCAAAGTGTAGGTAACTTTACAACAAAAATTGTTTTTTTTTTAACAATGGTTGGTATTTTTATTTTTCTTTGTATATAGTGTGAATTATATGTTCAAAATACTTTAATTTCCCAAGGGTTACGAATTGGAAATCAGTGTCGAGGACTGTTCGAAAAATATGAAAAATGATTCCCAAATTTTATTTTGTTTTGCATAACGAAGTACCTACGGGATTTGAGTTCGTCATGTCTTATGTTCCAAAAAGTTGTGCCTTTCTTTATATGACAAGTTTCTAAATTTTTGTGTCCGAATCGTGTCTGTCTGTCTGTTCGTTAACCCTTTCACGCCTTAACTAGGTACTCAGCCAATCATCATGAAATTTTGCATAAACATTGTCAAGGTACCTTTCATCCAGAAAAAAGTACTGTTCCAAAGAGATCATCTAAAATAAAATAAAAAACTAAGTTATAGAGCAACAAGAGGTCAAGCGTCAAGCAATAGCTTATAACAGTACAGTAACTTCATGAAAAAGACCAAAAAATTCGTCCGTAAAAACATTTTAAACGTGAGCAAGTCTGGGACAAAACGACAAAAGAGCTATAATATTCTATAATGATAAGGTCTCCTTTCTAACCTTATTGCAAAAAATATATAAAGAAATTCGTCCACCCGGTGTTATTGTTGCGGACAATGATGTAGGGAACGTGATGGCACTGAGGACAATGCGTATCTTTTTGCACAATTGACCATGTGACACCAGAGGGACTGTAACTAGTTCTTTTTCACACGTACTGAACAGTAATAGGGTATTTTGTCCGCGAAAGATCGAAGAAAGTGTTGCTACAACGAATTACCCGAATTTAATGCCTACCTCCAAATGGCTATAAATATAGTCAGGCTGACTTGTCACCAGCGAACTTGAATATAAAATACTCGTATATTATTTCGATGCCTGTCACTATCTTCCTCTTTATATATAAAAATGTAAAGTAGGTTTCTGTACGCTTGAAAATCTCGAAAATGGGTATACAGACTTTAATTCGGTTTTTACATGTTAATAAAAAATTTACCCCATTCGAAGTCGGGAGCGTGTCGCTAGTGTGTTATTAAAATATACAAAGTAATGTATAATGAATTCAAATAATATACGTTCACATTCTTAACTAAGATTATATTCATATGAATAGACAATTTTTTTTATTTCAATAATTAATACCTAGATATAATAAACGAGCCGTGTCTGTACATTAAATATTTTAAAAAAAATTACACATAGTACTTATGCTACCGAGGTGAAAAAATAGTTTGTGCACGCTAATCTCAGAAACTATTTGAATGCGATTTTCATTGATTTTTGTAGCAAGCTTCTGGTAAACATTTATTTAGTGTTTGTTTCATTCCAAACGGTTCACAAACAAAAATGTACCACGTGTCAAAGACTATATAAGTATATTTGGACGAATTCGCGGGCACAGCTAGTATAGAATAAAATGTTTCAAGTACATATTTTATGGTTTCTATACAATATTTTATGGGGCAAAGTTAAAAATAAGTTATTTTACTACCATTCTTCGCTAAGTTAATTTTCTCCGTGAGCTAACTTAAGCATTCCGAAATTTACAACTCTAAGAAGAATTTACTTCAAAGATGGGCACATGAAAAAGTGGGTTTCGGCGCCCCGCTGTTTTATTTTCGTCTGTTGTTAAATGGCACCTTTTAGCGATAATTTTGGCGCCAGCTAGCCGATGGGATTCTAACCATTTCCTGCTCTAAGTTATTCGTAACAGTTACCTCATCTGGTTAGAAGCATTTACTTAAATTGCTCAAGTATTCGAAACGCACGAAGTTAACAACAAATTTTCATATTCCCAAGACGTGAAGGGTCCGCTTGTTAATCTCTCAGTTGGATTCCCGTGTTCATAGTTATGAGACAAGCGACACCTTTTACTATGGATTACGGTCATAACTTGTGTTTGTGACTAGAAACTTAAGGAACATAAATAAACGACTGTACATATTTAATACAATAGTCAAATGACAACAAAATCATCTATCTGAAATAGAAAAATCTGAAATAGCTGGTGCCAGCAAATTCGTACGCGCTGTATTTGGTTTTAATGAAAATCCCACAGGAACCTAACATTTTTTTAAGGATCAAAAGCATCCCAAACGTTAATCCATTTAATTATCAATACATCAGTAAAAACCGAATTCAAATCGGTTAAGCCGTTTCTGAGATTATCGCGTGCATAGACAAACAGACAAAATCACTAAAAATAATGTTTTCGACCTCGTTAACATAAGTTTGTACAACTTGTTTTTTTTTTTTAAATGCTCGTAGAAAAAAAAAAGGTAATTGATGTATGTAGCGTAAATGAGACGTAAATTGTGTAGGTTACAAATTTCTTGTTAAATTAATGAAGACAATATTTTTGCTTCAAGCATATCAAATGTTTATTTACAAAGGACGTGTTCTGTATGTACTTTTCATTCAAAACAAAACTCAACCAAATAAAACAATACAAAATGATTTTGTTGGAAACTCTGCTATCACGTTGTTTTAACAGCGCGCAGCGGATATCTAAATATTGTTCGTGTAATCAAGGCAAAGAGCAAATAAGAACTATTAAGACAGAATTTTGCGGACATCATAGTGAAGCAGGTTTTATAAACATGTGTGCGTAGGCCGTTTACTGTATTATTTTATGTTCCAATTCCAAGCTAAAACCTCATTATTTTCATTAAAAATATTAATTTCCAAGTTTACTTACTTACGTGTAAAATGTGATTTTTCTGGTATCTTTTAAGTATCTAAAAAAAAAATCTGTAAGTGTAGGTATTGTATTTATGTATGTATATATGTTCCTTCATAACTCTTAAACGAATTTAACTGATTTTCATGAAACTTGGCAGATAAACATTTAGACGTACAGGACACAGGATAGGTTACTTTTTCTTTTTCAACGCGGACTATTAATAAAACGTATTTTAATAAAACGAGACGTAGTTTAATTGTAGTTGTGTGACCGTGTGTGTGTACACGGCGAAGGCGTAGTTTTACCGGCTTCACTCTGCCGTCCAAAAGGCTCTATCTTTAGTTCTTATTATAATCTGAGGGCAAGTAAACAAGTCTTTAGTTCAAGTGTACCTACTTCTAAGAACGGGCTCTTGGAGCCAAGTTGCAGCCAAAGTAATAAATTGCAATCAAAACGAACTACCGAGCGAGAAACTGAGGCGGTTCAATATTAATAAACTTCAGTAATTAAACAGATAACTTTCAATAACACTGATTAGACAATACAATTTGTGTTTGTCTATTCGAGATAAGAATTAATCTAAAGTTGCATTTAGTTAAGATACCTATTATACCACCTATTATATTTATACATTTTACTATGTACATTTTACATCTACTATTTATACCATCATTCAAAACCAGGTCATTGCTTTTGTTAACTTACACTTTGGAGAATTTCCTGTGAATATTCCAGATTTTGTAAATGGGGATAACATTCGAAAATTAAAAAGACTTCTAAATCTTCTAATACCATATTGCTATTTTATCCATAATTCCAGCAAATTTCTTTTCACCTAATGGTACAAGTTTCAACCGTTAAAATTAAAATAATAAAAAAATGATGACCTAATCTCAGTGCCTAATCTCCATACAAAACTGATTGATCTCGTCTTAGTGTTAGAGTTTTGGAATCTAATTATTAAAAAAAAAAGTAAAAAATTTACACGTGAAAAATTTGCACTATGAATATTCAATGTTTCTCGTTTTAATGAATACATACCTATTCAAATATGCATACTACTAAATGCAATAAAGTTACATGTTAATAGTATTGCTTGCTTTATTACTCATCAATATGCAATTCATTTCTACATAAATAGAAAAAAAAATATAGAAAGTAAAAGCAATATTTTCGTAATGAATTCGACATATTTAAGAAGTTTAATTAGACTTTATTTTTTTATATATCTAAAATATAAGAATCGTTAGCATTTATTATAAAATATTCGTTAATTAAAAAAAAATACATTAGCAAGTTGACATTTCAAAAAAAAACCAAACTAAATAAAATATTATTTAGTTTTACAATTTTTTAATTAACATACCGATGAACATTGTTCAATTCATTAAGAAAAGCTAATAAATATAAAACTCCGAAAGCCGCACTCGTTAAAGGATTCCAATTTTTGTTCAAAAATTAATCTGTAAACTCACAAATATCTTGAAAATTTCTTTAAAGAAAAGAATGTCTTAAAAACTTCACATTACGGCATAATTCCGCGGTACACCGACATAATTCGTGTTAGGCCGTAATCGGCTGACGGGAGTGGCGCGCGATCGCTCCCCGCCTTAACCCCGAAGCTACTGCCGGCCGGCTGACGACAGTATAAAAGCTCACTCACAGGGCATCCCATCCCCCACCCTACACTACACTCAAAATGCACATGTTTAACAAGAAACATAGTACGAGTAGGTACTAAAGAACAATGTCAGAAAGGTGGCATTCAATTTCATTACAGTTACAATATCTTAACTATAAAGACCTCTTTCACCAACTACAAGTGTTGATTAGTTACTTTTAGAAATAATTTTATGTTTTATTAAATTATGCCCTCGGTTTACTGCACCCTTCGATAGACGATTTTTTTTTTATTTCTTTCTTTTTAATGATTGGGACTTTTACCTTACAAACAAAGGTATATCAGCTAAATTATCCCTGGTGACCGGTGACTTTAAATGACGGTTAGCCTACTTGACAGATGGTGAAAGAGGCCCTTAAACTTATTATTATGAAAATTTGTAGTTAAAATTAACATACATAAGTAGCTACTTTAAAGGAACTACATATTTGAAAACGTTTAAAGAATTTATACTAACTTTGACGAATATTTTACTTAATCTCCAAATAATTAAACTAGCGACCAAACCCCGACTTTGTACGGGGGGCGTATTGTAAATTCGCCAATAAAAAAAAAACATTGTAAACTCGCCACGATTCTTAGTTTTATGAATTTAATACGTCACATCACATAATATTTTGTATTATAGTAAACTCGTCACAGTAGTTTTTCTTGTAAATCCTTATTTAATTTTCTATTTATCACATTATTTTTTTAAATTTTAATTATACGTCCACATACAAATCATAATTTTAATTGCAGAGTTGAATGTACAGTAAAGACCATGTCTAGCATAAGCTTGCAAGCGGATTTAGCTCTTACTATGTTTGAAATAATAATGATCTGTACTTTCATAACATAATTTTATTATGATTGCGAATGCTCCGACTGAAACTTTAGGAACACATATTTTTTATGCACATTATATACACAAACCTTCCACTTTTTTTACATTAATGAAAATCTTATCAAAATCTGTTGGGTGGTTTAGAAGGAGTTAGTGAAGAAACAGATAAAAGCGGAGAGCGACTTTAACTTATAATATGTCTAAGATATGATATAAATACTGTAACAACTATAAGATGATAATTTTCATGAGACAAATTCTAAATTAGGACATTTTTTTTTTCAAAAATATGATTTTTGTTTTTGCAACTTTTTGTAACATATTTAATTTATTTCATTTTACTAATGCCATAATAATACTAACATTTTAATTTAGATTAAATCAGTCCTTTGGTCAATAGCAATCGTGTGATACAGTAGCAAAGTTTAATTATAAAACAAATAAATAAGTTTATTAAATAAGTTTAATTATAATTTATGGCATGTGTAAAATAGAATATTTAACTATAAAACATTTTATTACAAAAACTCGCGAATAATTTTAACAGACAAAATTGTTTAAGAATACTTTTTAAAATTATTAAATTGCACGCGTTTTATTCTAATAGAAAAAGAAATTGAATTGAAATCTCATACCTACTTCGAGCCTACTTCGAATACACCTTCACGTGGGATCGAAAGTTTAGAACTTCACTGAGTCTTTAAAATACAGCCGAAACAGATCTAACAGCAAGTTGAATCACCTTTGCACCAACGTTCGTATATATGAATTCTTGCTGAGAATTCACCACAAAGTATGCGGCGGGCGGCTCAACTTACTTGTGAATCTTCAACTCGTACTAACGAGATAGCTGCCTCGAACGAAAGGAAGTTTTATTCATTGTTTGAATAATACACTACATTCAAAGTTGTGTGCCTACTTTGTTTGAAAGTTATTGTGGCCATAACAATTTGAGAAATGATTAACGTTTCCTTGCTTATAGCAAACATGAATGTATGCAATGCATGTCAACTGTGTTTGATGCTTCAATAGTACAGATATAAAAGTTATGGCGATAGTGCGATTATATGTATTATGAAATATCCAAATGTACTGTACTTATATAATTACTGGTTTCTCCTCAAATGATGATTGCCATTCTAGACTTCTTAGAAAAAACAAGTATCCTCGCGAAGGAAACCCTTCGCCATTACAATAAGTTCTTCACAATTACATTATTTTAAAATTAAATGCACACAAGAAATTAAAAAAAAAATTATAAGTGGAGGATAAGCAAAAAATTATATTACTACGAGTATATAATACAGATAAATAAAAAATTATTCAAATATATAAAATATCACATGCAAATGTCAAGTTTGCAAATAATGATACCATGTAATGTATGTAATGCATATCACATGTAATGTCATTTTTGTCTGAGATTAAAAAACAAACTTTACTAAACCATTTCTTTAAAAGATAAGTTACGCACTGGTAACCAAAGTTAAAATAAAACGAAATCCTAAGGGACCGCCACTTCACCGCAGACGCTTTAAGTCTCCTTTAAGCCGTTCCACTCCATGATAACCCTGAATAGAAAAGTAACGTACCAGACATGCTCAGATCAGATCGTAAATCAGTTCTACGAAATCACGCGATACCTCTGAAATGCACTGTAAAGCTCAGGGGAAAAGGTCGAATGTCAATGAATCCACTATCGACATTGTATCTTTCGCGCACCCAAGAATGTGCTATTGAGAAAAGGGTGCTCCCAGATAGGGCTTTATCGATGCATAAAGTATGTTATTATGAAGTTTGTCGGTCGTCCTTTAGACGTGGGCAAAAAGAAGAATGCAGGCCTTTATTCACCGAGGTATGTGTGGCATCTCTTTATTTGCACCTGTCGTAAATTTCGGAGCCTTTGTAGGGGATCGATGTATTTATGGGGCACATAGCGTGAGGGGATTGCGTCAGCATTGTGTGACTGTGACACCCATGATTGCGTTACGTTTTTATGTCTTGAAATTAGGTTAATTTTCTTTTTCCAACAGTTGTGTCGTTTTGTCGTACATAATAACGGGTCATTCAACGAGAAAAAATATTATGGGGGACACAGAAACTGTGGAAGAAACATTTTGATCTATAGAACCATATAACTATATACGGTTGTTGTGAAAAACCTAATTTTGGACAGAAAGATTTTTGAAATCATTTCTGAAATAAAATCACGAGATCTTTTAATACAAAATTAAACTAATGACGAATCATTCGATTTAGTAAGTTTTACAATTTACCATAATTAAATATCTTCTTACTAATGTTGCTTACCTGAAAACAAGAAGAAAAAAGAGATTAAGTAACAGTTTTATAAGTTTTAATTTGAGATACATAAATTTATTATATAAATAAACTAAACAACTTAAAAAAAAGGTCAGGTACTAGTGAAAGAAGAAAATTTTCAAATAATTTAGCAAACTAATAACACTGTTAGATATAATTTAAAGATATGACTTATTAGTTTTAACTGCTGTGAAGGTTAGTTAGATAGTCACGTTTTAGTTTCAACCATTTGATCCAACGATAATAAATGAAAATGTCAGTCTTAAGGTTACGAGATTAGAGAAGGCAAGAAATAAACCGCCCCTGAAGGGTAACCCGCCTTCCTCGTTACGACATATTGTCTCCCATTATGTCTACATTCCACTTGAAGGCTTTGGACACTGCAATATGGCAACACATTTACATCTCAGAAAGCGAAAAACAAATACAGACATAACACAGATAACGTTCCCTAATGTAGGTCAACTTTAAATACCTAAAGAGCTTTGGATTTTGAATTCATTTATCGAAATTGTGTTATCTTAACTAAAATTATTAATGCGAAACTGAATTGGTTTGTCTGTTACGCTTTTACGCATTAATTACTCAGCCGATCATTATGACATTCTGCATACACGTTGTCAGGGATTCAGAAAAAGACATAGGGTACTTATCATCCACCTTTCATCCAGAAGAAAAGCAATGCTTCCCGAATAAAAATTAAAAAATCAACGCCTGACAAAAATATATCCAGCGACTGTAAGTACAAAAGAAAAAACATAAAACAATGTAAATGTAACGTATTGCCAGTAAAACCTTTTATAGTAGTTCATACGACATCGTGATATTCAGAGGACACTTTGACAGTAATATATATATATGCAGCTTTTTACTTCTTTTTTTATGAATGTGTTTACATTAGATTTTGTTGCTGTATTTTTGTAATTTGGTCCTAAACATCGGTTATAATAAATAAGTAATAATTAATGTGTATCGAGTGTATAGTGATATAGTGAATAATAAAGAGTCATTAAAGCTTTCGATGATCCACTCGGAATACAGAGTACCGTTTAAACAATTTACGAAGATTTAAAAGATTTACGTCTTTCAACCTTCAATCCTGGGGCGAAATCAATAATTGAACCGTTATATTTTAATAATAATAATATATGACCCAAGTTTCAAAAGGAATTTTAGGAGTAAATTATTTATGATTAGATATTATAAATCTTTGACACTGTTACAGTTAAGTGTTACAGATAAATTATAATTATATTTAGATTTAGATTAGATAGATAAACCATTACAATTTATAAAATATTTTTGTATAATATGAGGACCAGTATTTAAAGAACACTCCGTCGCGAAAAGATACAGATAAATTCTCCTTCATGTAAGAAAAGGGAAAAGCAGCAAACAGTTGCAATATAATTAATCTTCCAGAGATAAGCTTTGTAAGTTTTTTAATCTTTGTAAAAATGTAGAAGGTCGGGAGTTTTACATCGATTAAAAATGTTACCTCGCATTTATTCTTTAGAAAGGACACTTTTGTTTACCTAAGGAAGATGAAGTTATGTACGTAAGGAATATCGTAACAGTAGAGCGAAGATTTTTCCCGATTTCTGTTTCAAGTTGTAAGATGAATACAGATGTTTGTTTAGTAAGTAAATATTGTAAGAGAATTTATGTTACAATAATTCCTAGTATTCTGGTATGATGTTCCACCATTAAATTAAGTGTGGTCACGTTCAAGGACAGTTCTAGTTTAGGAAACCTATCTTGGAGGAACTTATCTTTGGGCCAGGGTACCAATAATAATTAAGGGCTAAAGTTCAAACTCAGATGAAAGAAAAAAATGGATAGCCCAAAAACGAAGCGATAAACAATACGACAAGCTAATATATATAGTTAAAAATTATAAACCAAAGTTGCTGAGGAGTTGGCTATCCCGCAGATTACTTGATGCTGCAAACATCAGGTCAAAGATACGATGTCATGAAATTACCACCGAATAACATTATACCAAATTTCAAATTTTTACTTTATTACGAAGCTAATAGTAATGCATAACATAACATACTCGTACTTTACTTTATTCCAAGGGTCAGTCACAAGTCCGGTAGAAACTCTTTGGGTAGAAACATATTCATAATATTTTTTTTTTTCAAACATATTCTCTCAATAGACAGCCCCCAATGCAACATTATATCTGTGCATAATTCAATGCTGACCTCGCACCGTACTCATCTTTTTTGAAGCGACTAACGTTCTCAGAGATTCGCAAATGAACCTTCAATTAGTTTAATCAGAGACCACATTAAACGCTTTAACATCTGATGCTGTTGTCGGTTAAACAGAATGTTTACAAGTTAAGGGATAATTTCGTCGAAGAGGCGAACGGAGTCAGTGTCGCGAAAACATCGAGATCAAACCCGTACCGCCCTAATGACCTGCAAACACCGGGATATCGCGATTTAGGGTCTCTTCCATTTGAACAGGGTAATTGATGGCAAATACGATACACATGAAAGATACTGCATCGATTTTTCAATTTATTTACACAACTTATATTACTTTACCATTATTTTTGATAGAAATTTTAGTAGTTTCACAGTTATAAATTTGGGGGGGGGGGTCTGGCAGCAGTTACAAAGAAGTTACAAGTTACAAGTTAGCAGGTTGCACGGGTGCTTGATGGCAGTAACGACACAAATTACAAAAGACCACTAATGATAAATGTGTACGGAAGGCTATTAAATATTTTTATTATAAAATATGTAGTTGTTTAAATCAAACATAAAATAACATCTGTAGACGTAATTGCTTCTCATATTGAAAACAATATGCACTTTTGTTTAAATAAAATAATAATAATAATACTTATATTATACTTATTATAATGAGAGTGGTGTGTATCGAGACGTTGTCCCGCATTCCGAAAATTTCCTCCTTCGTCCCCTAACAGTATGTATTAGATTCCCGTTTGTTGAAAAACAAATGAAGGTATTTGAATAGAAATTTCTTTTCTGAATTACTTAAAAGCATAAATATTTGTGAATATGCGTGAATATGCGAGGTATGTAGCTGGTATTTCGAACATTAGGAACGTCGAAGGACCGTTCGGAAGCGTTTGAAGTTTTTATGTGTAAAATTGAACGCGCGAACTCACACCATCGTGCGGCTACGCCCGTTTTGCCCTAGAACATTTTTTCTCTAGTCCTTTTATCGAAGACATTCGTAAAAACTTAACGAGCCGGCTATTGAAGGCAAAAAGTTCGACAGGCAAATTGACTAATCTTTGCTTTTTTTTTTCTAATATTTTATTTTTTGTATAAACAAAAGCATTCCAGAATCAAAATTTGAGCAGTATTCGAAACACTTTGGTATGTCAAAAAGACGCCATTAAGGGCTTCATGTTTCCCTTATCGCACAAGCTTTATGGGAAGGCCATGTTTTTGGAAACCACTTAAAGGATGTCGATAAAGCTCTCTTACGTACGTCGTAAGAATTCTGTGTATTTTATTGATAAAATTCTAAACGAATAACGCCAATGGGTAAATAGTTTTATAGGGTACGTGTGTTACTGACGGCAACCCTTACTCAATTGATGCTTATTTAAATATAGGATCGCAAAGGGCTTTCCTAACTGTATAAATGAGTATTTTTGTGTTGTTAGTTATACATATAAGATAGTTGATACTGTATGGTTTTCTAAATATAATAAATAAAATATTATTATGTGGATTTATAATAAAAATGTAATCGTGGCTATCGGGTGATGGGTAAAAGAGTGTAGGTGTAACTCTAACTAGGTTTAGATTGTGTTAATTATGTTAAAAATTATCCCATTATATTTACTACGTTGACACCTTGTGAACTACAGAAATCAAAGACCTTTAAATGAAATTTAACATTATCCGTTAAAATGAATAACCAGTGTTTCTCTGAACCTCTGAATCTTGTTGAATTTTCTTAGCAGTTTATGAATGAACACTTACTTACGTTAATGATGTAGGGGAACATCGTGAGGGATCTGTATCTTCTAGAATACTGGCAAGTCAATGGCAAGTTTTCTAAAATGCTGGCAGGACATTTAATATTATGGCGTGAGACTATACTACATACAAAATTATAGCAAAAGAACAAACTTTATCCTTTTTCTTGTATTTTATCTATTGTACATTTTTATACTTTTAATATCAGTATTGATTGTAACTCTAATTGCTTTCAAATTATTTTATCCAGACATCGAATTATCAAACACTCCCTTGCATAAATATATACCTAGTTACCTACCTACTCGAGAGTTTATTAAAAAGATATAAAAAAATAATGAACAAAACTTATGCAATAAATACAGATACTAAAATGCAGCATTTAGAAGTAGATTAGACCATTACGACATATTCAAATGATAGTCGTTGAGAAGAGCAGAAAAAAAAACACGAATAAAAGTGGAACGCGGTCTCAGCTTCGTTTGAATTCCATTTGGTTGTGAAGAATTTTAATTCTGTCATACAAGTCTTTTGTAAGGATTGACAACGTGTCGTGGAATTTCACGCCTCTTCCTAATTTATACTTCCTCCTTTTACTGTCGATCAGTCCTTTGCAAGTCGCCGACCTCATAGACTGTTCATATAACAGTAATAGTCATGAGTTGTATTCCTTAAGAGCGTTACAGAGTTAGAATCACTTTGGAGTGAAAATTTATGATTCGCGGCGGCTCATAATGCCATGATGTGTTTAGTTTGCAGATAAGATATTAACGTCATATTATTTGCAGTTTTATAAACTAGATAATGGCTCAAAAATATTATTCTGCTGGCGGAATTGCTGGCGTATGTTTCGTGAGTTAAATAAGTGCGCGAATGTGTTGCTTCGCATTCTGTCTTAGGTTATTAGCATTATAGTAAGTTGAGACAACAAATTATTCTCCCAAATACCTATTACTGAGTTCCCACGCTCGTCCAGCGCCACCTTGACGTCAACAGAGCGAAAGCATAAAGGTCGTCAAACATACGAAATCTGACTTGATGATAGGTAAAACAAGCAACGCCAGAGGCGCTGCAAATTAACTGCTGACCATAGTAGGATAAAGGATAAGGTATTAGGATAGGATAGGGAAATTGGCTCTGGTATCCCTTTACTCACATATCCAAACTAGGAACCAAAAATAATAAGTATAAAAGAAAATATCAATAATAGTTTCTTCTGGACATTATTCATCATCTTATAAATTTATTTTGTTGGGGATGAAGAACTTGCCCATAGGAAGAAAGTAGCGTTATCAATAGCTATCCGTATGCAAATTGTTTTCCTGTGTTTTTTTTTACTAAATCGTCGTACAACTTGCGAAGCCCTCCAAGATAAGTAAGACAAGACATATGAGGTTGTCGTCACACTTTTTCTGGTCTGTTTTATCTTCAGGTCTAGATTTTTAAGAGAAAAAAAAAATTTACCCATTTTTAATAACATATTTAAACTAAGCGGTATTTAATTATGATTAGTTTTCATTCCATAAGCTAAAATTATATTAAGTTTAATTTCAGCTAACGTTGTTTACATGATCGTGTTCTTTGAGTAGACTACATAACATTTCTAAGTCAATGAATATCGATTTTTGCCATTTTGTCGTATGAAATAACCGCCTTGACCGCTACGTGATCAGAAAACAATATATAAGGTTTTTGCCAAAATTACTTCACCTTATTTTAAGGTCATGTGTGCTTTGAATACAGAATTCGAGGATATTTCAATTGCTCATTAATTAAATTCTCGAATTTTCTAAATTCACTTACATTTGCAATTTTGTGATAAAAGTCAATACAATCTCAAACTTAGCCAATAAAGGTAAGACAAATATATGCAATTCAAAAATTCACATAGACTTAAGAAGTGCCAACTGCCAAGGTAACATTGCGTGAAAGAGTAACAAAATAAACATCAATATATCCTCACAAATTTTCGCATTTATAATATTATAGTATCCCTCACCTGGATTTTTTTCTGATTACTAACAGGCTGAAACTCCGTGAGTAGAGTTTCCTATTAGTAGGAACTACGAGTTGAATATAAATAACCCACTACTAGCTAATCTTTATATGCTTTTTAAGGTAGATAAACAAATAATCTGCACTTGTAAATAACATATTTTATAATTCCCAAGTACAGTTGTCTTGGTAATAATAAGACTGGTAAGAGAAACAATGCCCAAGGGCCGTTCGAGACAATATCTTTATTCCCTGTTTGAGTTTTATTGCTCCCATTCTACAAATCATTGGCCTCTTTAGATATTATTGATAAAAGTTATTGTGCATTTCTTACTCACTTTGTATTACACGGAAATATATTGCAAAATTATTAATGTGGCGGGGGCCATATAATATTTCGGTTAGTTTTTAATATGACTGCTTCTATTTAGAATATACCTGCATCTTAAGTTTTCAAATTTTTTAACTATTTTCAAGAAAATAATATATGATAAGACAATTATAGAAAAATGAATGATAAATCAATTTGGTTCAAGACTTAGCTTGGATATTACCTATTTGGTTTCATAATTTTGGTAGGTAAGTAAAAACTTTTAAATTTTATACCTATGTGTTTCGAATGTCTAAGTAATTTTCTATCCCTATAACGTAATATTGTTATACTTTATTGAAATACATAGCTATGTGTTTATATTAATTAAAATATAGTAGTAGCCTAGATTTATTCAAGATACATCAATAATTGGGTAGAAATAAAACAAAAGCAATTTTACTAAGGCATTCTGAAATTCAACAAGTATCTAGACACTGGTCAACGATCATAAGATTCAATCTCTTATTAGGTATGTAAGGAATATATGCCTATTATCTTAAAAGCCCTAAAAGGTGTTTTGAAAATTAACTTAGCAACTTATGTGGACTACTTTTAACATAATACTAATGAAACCCGAATATAAACAAAGCGGGAAGAGGCTATAAATAGAAATACATTCATAAATCACTTTAACACCCTTATCCGGTAAATAATTCTGCTATTAAATGGCGTCCTTTGAGTTTAGGTAATGCTCCCAGTGTGTGGAAAAAGGCAGTGATTGCTTTCTAAAGTTAAACAGGAACAATTTTTTAAAGGTAAAAGGCGACCTGCACTCCCTTAGGAACCAAAGCAATACAGGTATTTAAATAGAAAGGACAAAGGAAGGACAAGTAATTAAATAAAAAGGGCAACAGATAAGTAAAGAGAAAGGTAAGCAAGGTGTGGATAGTGGAATGGGTTTCTCATTTCTTTTCTTACGCACCGCTTCGTCTAACTCACTGAACTAACTAACAGTTTTAAAAACGGCTTTAACTAATGGAAAAGCGAAATTTATTTGTGAATACAAAATTTCACACGTGCGAAGCCGGAGCGGGTCGCTAGTTATAAAATTTAAAATCAATACTAATAATAAATCTGTAAGGGTTGGTCATGGAGTAAGTTACTTTGTTTTCAGAGATATCGTGTTTATAGGCTCTATACATGACACTGAAACTAAATTGACGATTTTTAGAATTTTTTTCTGTATGTATGTAAGTATGTATGTTCCTCCATAACTCTTAAACGAATTAACTGATTTTCATGAAACTTGGTAGATAAACATTTAGCCGTACGGGACACAGGATAGACTACTTTTCCTTTTTCAACGCGGACGAAGTCGCGGGCGCCAGCTAGTATGTAATATTTTAGAAATTTCAAGACTAAAACTATTCAACCGATTTAGATGAAATACAGACGTATTTGCTCTAGTACCATTTGACTGTACCATTAATAGTACTAGTAATATGTACTACTTAGTATCGCCAGTACCACTAATGGTACTAGTGATATTTTTTTTGGTATTAAGAGTACGACGTAGTTGCTCTAGTACCATTTGATTGTAACTAGTACTAATTTTTTAATTTTTAATTTAATATCGAAGAATTTAATAAGGACCACAGGTCGACCCTGGATCCAGGCTGCTTCTGACAGGTCCTTTTGAAAAATTATGGGGAGGCCTTTGTCCAGCAGTACATGTCCTACTGCTGTAATGATGATGATGGTGACATAGGATATTGGTTGCTCTATAACCTTGGTGTGCGAGCGAAACTGAGGGCAAAAATTAATAATGTTGAAGTTTACTACGGTGACCTCAATTTTCCGTGCTATGGGACCGATTAAAATAATGTCGTGAGTTGGCCCCGGCTTTAATAATATGGTTCACGAACAAAAAAATGGGACCGTAAAATAAGCTCTCTGTCTCCGACCGGGATATAATGAATTGCGAAATTAAAATTTATAACAACAAGCGTTTCTCTTAAAATCCTAAATGGAGAAAAAAATTAAAGAACGTTTACTAGGTTTATTGTTCATCACGGCCGTAACTATCTAACAAGAAATCATATAACATTATCGACATGTTATGTTCTATAATAAATTATCACTACATATTATAAAACAAATCCTCCACCGCATATGTCTGTCTATCTTTTTCGCGATAAACTCAAAAACTACTGCACCGATTCTCATGCTGTTTTCACCAATGGATAGGGTGGTTCTCGAGGAAGGTTTTAGTATATAATTTACAAAGTTACGCGGGTGAAGTCGCGGGCAGCAGCTAGTTATTAATAAAATCGTAAACGAGCCGTGTCTATACATAAAAATTTTGTACGCACAGCCGCAATAACTAAGTACTTACCTATTCTGAAATATCTGAAAAACTGAAATTCGAAAAAAATATTAGTTAGCATCCGCTAAGAAAGGATTTTTGAAAATTTCAACTTCGTGCACATCCGGGGACGGGTCACTAGTAAAATATAAAATTTTTAATGGAAAAAAAATATTGAATCTTGCTATTAGGTATACAGGTTATATTTATAAGTAGCATCCAACAATATGTGGCGATTGTAATCACAGATATTACACTGCTTTTGTGAGACGTAACACTCCGAAATATGTCAACAACACGTACTGGGAATGCAACACAGAAACAAGACAATACATTACACCAGAAAACTCTTGGTTTTCTCTTTTGTTTAAAAGAGACTCTTATTGTCTTGTTTTTGTATTTCTTTTCAAAGAAAATGGGTACTCATTAACTTATTAAGTTACCTCCTCGGTCCAGTTCCGTAGTCCTGAGGATCGTGACATGCAGTGTAGATTTTTATCATAAGCGCTATTTTTGCCTGTTATTAGTACGAGAAGTACTGGAGACATACAAAAGACCTAAGGAAAGTTGGAGCTTAAGTAATTTAATAATCGAGGATAAGTATTCTGCCGACCATATTAGAATTAAGGATAAAGGATAGAGAAACGGGCATGGCATGTTGTTGCCTATAATATTTTATAGATAAAACCCGAATTCGTTTTTTATAAAGGCATCAAACGCTTCCTGGCCCACTATTAAAACACGATTAGTACACCCATTATGCTTGTTATCGTGTTCTTTCACAAATACCTAAGAACATTATACTCAACAACTCTTTATCGTTAATAACAATATTTCTGTTTAAATATAATTAACGTATTGCGTGCTACAGTCATAATGAATTGAATGTAATCTACTATACTAATCCATATTATAAATGTAGATTTTTTTTGTTTGTAACTAATGAATAATCTTAAAAAACTACTGCACTGATTTTAAAAATTCTAGTTTTAATTCAGTAACCTAACTTTAAATAATCTAAAAATTCTAACTAATGAATTTGCATGCACCTTGCGTCTTTAGGCATTATTATAAATACTAATTACCTAGAGAAGGTAAGCTACCTTCTGCCATCTGGCTGTCGACTATGTGGTCCCACGATTTAGTAGAAATCGTGAAAAACTTTTTTTACCGTAGTTAATCGCAAGCTTTGGTAGTCTTAATGGAAGGATTTTTCAGTAGTAGACGTATATCGGCTTCTAATAGTAATCCACAGATGTATGTGTTTACTATGGAAGTCATATAAGGTTAAACGAAGGCTTCTAAGTCGAAAAACCTAGTTAATGTAAATAAATGAACAAATAAAAACATGGGATCCTACTTAATTGCTCTTAGTTCAATATAATTGCTATTAATACCGAAAGTAAAAAGGTTACTAAGAACTTCCAGCCCGTGTTGTTAATCGCATATTAGCAGTCTGCCTGCAGTCCTCTAAAAAGGCAGATTACCCTCGCACATTAAGCTCCAAATATATCTTCTTATACGGAGCTTAAAGGAATCTTAAGCTAAGGGTGATATATTAGGTATTTCTTGAATAAACTCACACGCATTTACAGTCAAGGATTTTACGTAAATCCTATAAAGAAAACAAAACATGACTTAACCATTTCTTGATAGGAAACGCGTTTGAGCCGCGGTCGGCTTTTATACTTTTATATTCTGTTACCCCTACCATAGTTCCACATCCGTAACTCAAAATTGATTGTATTGATATTGTGTCACGATTCTAGATAGAAACACGATTTAGATAATTTAGAATTAATTATATCTATAACTTGTAAAGAAGAAGGTAATTATAATAAACGAAAATCTAATCCCTGTGTCTACCTACTGGGTTTAGAGAATATTCAAGTTTACTATAATAATTGGATTATTCCACTTTTTTTAAGAACTGTCAAAGAAAACCGCAATTTTATAATAATTATAAATTATAATCGGTAAATTATAATATATAATAATACCCAAACCTCACTTTTATCATTAGTAGTAACCGTACCAAAATCCGTTGGGTGGTTTAGAAGAACTACAAAAATAAATAATTTTACCTGACAAAGTATTTTAAATTACTAATGTACTATTTATGAAATAGTACAACTAATGTACTATTTCATAAAACATTTAAATAATGAGACACTATCAAAAAAAAAAGAAGAAGAGACTACAGTATCTATTTCAGAAAGAAGTCTATTTTGCAATTTAATAATAACAAAATAGTAAATGAATTAATCAATCTTTCAATAAAAACATGCAAAGCCTACAATATTTAATAGCAGTTAATTCCGCTATCTTGTGTATAATAAAACATTTTATTGCACGAATAACGAGCGCGCAAAGCACACTTCACTTAATGTAATAGGTACCTTGATACGTCTTACTTAATGAACTTCACTATATGACACTCATAAAATCGTTTTTGTCTTATCGATTTATGGACGTAATTACTGCATTTGATATACCTATTAACGCGACACTAAATAAAGCCAATATAACAAGTATCTAACTCATTTTTTACAAGGTTCAAAACATACAAGAAAGATTTGGTTAGATTGGCTTAGTTAGAATAACAATAAGGTTCTTGAAAGTCAATTTAAACAAATTTCTGCTGAGACTATATCTGCAGCTGAAAAACATGCTAAATTAGACCGTAATTATGAACTAATGAAAATGCTTAAAAGCGACCTATCTAAATTTTTATGATATATTTGATAAAATTCAAAATTATTTTAACCTAAACTGCGCTCGCAACCTCATACACCTTGTAGTTCGTTTTTAGAAAATCTCACTTTCTAGGTCGAAAGTGCCTTTATGTTAATCCAGGTAATTTTTATACGATTATTTTAAATCTAACCTAACAATTATCCAATCCAAACCAATCTGCTAGTGTATTGTACAAAATTTTTTCTCTATAGTAAAGTTTGGTACGAACACATCTCTTCACAGTTGTACCAAACCGGATGGTTATACCGGCTTAATCTGGCATTTATTGTTATTATAAGAGCCGGGATACGGCCCGGCTCTTTTAGCCGTCGCGTATATATCTCGCTTAACTTTCCTTCAAGTAAATCTTTTTCCTATTTCCTTCGTTTACAGATAAAAATAATTAGAAAAGTAACAATTTGAGAAAATAAAAGTTTCTGGCGTTATCGGCTTAATAACAGTGTCTTGTATATCACTTTTATGAAATAAGTACAAGTTTTTATCGTAGTTGAAAAATATCATATAGGTGATACTCGTATATGGACAGAAATTGTAATTTAACTATAAACTTTCTGTTACATTACGTCAGTTTATGTCGGAACTGTGCAGCTCTTAATAAGAGTGAAAAGTTAAGAGAGCTTGAAAGTTAAGATGCTGAAGTTACAAGCAAAGTGGCTCAACTTATTTATAAAAAATAACAAAAGCAATTTTGTTGTTTTTGTTTATTCTTAACAAAACCTTACCAAAACTGCAGCATTTTAATGCATACTATCACATACTTAAGCACATACTTCAGCACACTTTTAATAGTACGAAAACAAATTCAAAGACTATATTACTAAAATTGATAAAAAATAAATGCATTTACAATTTATTAAAAACAATGCAACGAATTAAAAAATAAACATGCATATAGATGAAACTGTTATACTGTAAATCTTGTTATATTGTAACACTGGGCTCAAGATCAGCGACGGGTAAAACTCAAGCCATAAATAACTCTCCCGGAAAAACTTTACTTTAGGGGCTTTATTATAATGCGAACGTGTCTTCTCCCTTGTAAAAAATCTATTCTATGCTAGCCGCTCTCGCCTTAGTACAGAATCTGAAATAGTTTCTTTTTTTAATTCTATTAAGTACTGTTATTTGATTTAAAAAAATACATTCGATTTTATTATTGTCTTCAATTTTAAACAATCCATATTGACCAATCAATATTATAAAGAGGTCTTCCAAAATGGACACTCATATTTCATTACCAATGTCCTGCAGTTTAATCGCCTCGGCTTCTAAGGGTCAAATTCCTCAAAAATTGGGCTATCAATAATCAATCCCAATAAGTTTTTTTTTTAATCTGCTAATTCCAAAGTTCAACCAAACAAACTTCAGTTTTATTATATTATAGTATTGATTACGGACGAAGCCGTATTCTAAGAGTTACATCACGAGTGATAAATCAAATGAGCATCTATATATGAGCATATAATTAATATGTAATATTTATCTAAGAATCATTAAATTTAATATTGTCCCAGCATACCGTATCCTAACTGTATTCAGTCGTAAATATTAAGCAAAGAAATACTAGTTAGCATAGTATAAGGCCCGCAATCAAGCACACGTCTACCAGAAGACCCTTAGGAGCTATAAACTCGGATAACGGCCCTACGCCCTATACACACCGTTCTACAGTCGCCGTGACAGGTGAACTAAGCTTGGCGTTCTGATTTATGCGACTAACTGTCGCAATACAAGGTAGTTTGAATCGAATGTTTACTTCAAACAGGTTGTAATGGGATGAGACATAATCGCATGCTTCTATGTAAGTCTACGTATAAAGAAAATAAAATTATGATATCAATGGTAAATAATTATGTATATTAGTAATAGTTAATTTAAAATTAATAATTTTTTACCTATGTTTATTATATTATTTTATATAACGGTCGTGGGTGGGTGCATGCACTGTTCAATTTAAATATCACCTAAAATAAATATTTAAACAATATATAATAATATATTATATATTTTTTGCATCAAATAATTTGGGATGAAAATTAATTATTTCAAAATAGAGAACATAAATAATGTGAAGATTAAACGAAACTAACAGAGGTCAGAAAACAACGCATAATTACTAACTCTAAAATCGTGTTAATAAAACTCCACCTTAACAGTAATTCGATATTCCCGAGGAATAATGAAGGATGAAATTAACGAAAGTCCCAGTAATCCGGGACAAAGCTGTCACTGTTGTAAAGGATTATATTATCTATCGTAGACACAATTTACATAACAGTACAATGGAGGGAAATTTGCAGATAGTTAGTGCGTCACCGTCGAAATGCCCAAATGTGAAGAGGGAGATAAGTTTGCTAAGTGTATTTCATTCGCAGATAAGTCTGCAGAGTTATATATACGAAAGAGCAAAAGAGTAAATTTGTTCCCAAGTTCGGTCGGACATATTCGTATAGAAAAAGATCTATCAATTGTTTCATACAACAAAATAAAGCTCCCCAGAGTAAATTTTGCATCGGATTTTCGCTTCAACATTTTCTATCTACTGTCGAAAAGTTTATAGATTCGGTGAACTGTCACACATACGAGTATATAGCTCGGAATTTTGGGAAAATTGCCTCGAGTTACTGTGAAAGTATTTCGCATTTATTGAAACTTAGTTAAGAGGTAAATATTTACCTTTTAACTATATTATTTATAATCCTCTTTTTGTACTTGGTATGCATTATCACAGAAATAATAAGAGCTTATGTTAAGAGCTCTCAATATCCAATTAGTAAGTACAGTTTAGCCGTCTGATATATTGATAAACAAAACATATCATTTACTACATGATGTAGTGTATATAATTATTTTTTATATGCCAGTCGTGTTGGGATTAAGAGATTACAATATATCATCAAGTCTTCGGCTGCCATTTTATTGTATATATTTTGAATAGCGTAAACTTATTTTAATATATAAATATATGTTTTATAGTTAATAAGCTATTTGACTATGTATTTATTTTTATTTGAATACTGTTTAAAGTTTAAAATTATTTGTCTATTATAAAAAAAAATTTAAACTGCAAAGTTATAAAACTCCATTTTCAAGTAAGGTGTAGAAATTAAGTTACTGTGACGGAAATTCATGTTCTGTAGGAAGACTATATTAGTCAAAAGTAAAACTTTCTTGAGAACTGAGACGCGCCTGTCTAGCACAAAACAGTATCCAGAGCAAAACAGTATTATATAAGAACATTTAAAAATATAATTTCAGTGTCATGATTCTCATAATTACAATCAGTAAGAATTGTATCTAGATTTAAAGGGGTCTTACAGCGTTACATAATATTAGCAACTATATTTTTATTAATATTATACAAAATAGAATAAACTAACGCAAGGCCAACGAAATAACGCAAAGAATGTAAACAAACTTTCATGACATACCGCGCCGGCCGCTTTGTGTGAGGAAAAGGGGCAGGGGCCGGGGTTTGTTTACAATTTACGTTGATTTCATTGTCTCTGGTTATTATAAAAGAAACAGTTTCACCACTGCTTTTGCTCTTAGTAACAATAATGTTGGTACCACAAGTTGGCATACTCTTACGCGCTTTATTTCAATTAAAACTCACTAACCATGCACTCTCTGATGGCGTCGCCTCATTTGCCTACTATCGACTCGCTAACTTCAAATAACTACTCCAAAGTTCCTCCTATCTTCGCATGTTACAGATTATATAAGTAGCTACTTTGTAGTGAATATTTATGTTAAATAGTGAAATGTTGGTTTTATGTAACTACCTAAGAACAGATTTCATCATTAAAATTTTGACGACCCGATGAGTGAGTGGTAATTAAGTGTGCTTGCCTTTTTTTACGTGGGAAAATCTGCGAACCAGATCCCCACCGACAATTGGGAGATCGGTGGGGTATGTGGGACTATTACCCACTAAAACCCCACGGTGTTTCTTCGCACCGTCTATGGGCGGGGGTTAGGGGACGTTAAGGCGCGCTACGTTCTCCCCATAGGAAGGTGCTTGCCTAAAACGTCTCAGGGGTCCCAAGTTCGATTCCCGGCAGGGTCAACTAGGGAAATGAACTTTTCAAAATTGGATTTGGTCTGGATTTGGAAAGCAGTGACGGGGCACATTGCGTTGCGTGCGTTTTGCAGCACCTATGGCGTTGCTTGTGTTATAGGTGACGGTGCCCAACGTGCCAGAGGTAGTTTTCACTTTAAAAATATTACTATTTCAAAGGTACATAATAATATGTATAGCCGACCAGAAAAGTGTTTTATCAGTTTCGATAACAAATTCCATTCATTTCAAAATTCGCTAAGGCTTAGATTTGAAATAGGTATTGCTTACTGATTGACATAATTGTCACTTTGAATTTTCAAAGGAAAACAGACCTTATCATTCTACAAAATACAAAGAATGTTCAATCTTAGGGTGATAAAGCACTTTATTTGTCGAGTTTACAAAGCTGCGTGGTCTAAGAAGACCAGCAAACATCATGATTTGTGGGAAACAAATCAGTGGGGCATTATTGTGCACAACATGTGATTATTACCCCATTACCCTTCCTTCCTACACAAAAGAAAATGACGGTGGCCCAAAATTGGGCCATTCATATATTTTATAATAAATGCATTAAAATGGGAATTACATTAAGCAAATTTGAGTTGCAATTATTTTACATAACTACAAATAATTGTTATCTACTGTTAGCTAGGAAACATATTCTCTCGTACGATGCCTCATTACAAGTTCGCAAGTCAGAGAAACTTGGTTAAGCCAGCTTCCGTCTGCAATGTATTCTGGCACAATATATGACCCAGCTTTGTGTTTGCATATGTGATCATCATAAAGTTTAGTTAAAGTAGTAATCAAGAGAAAATAAGTTGTGTTTATATATTGGTAACTGCGGCGAAATACTATACCTATAATATTGGCTATCTTTTTATTTATTTAATTTATGAACAATTTTTCATGTTTTGCTAAATTACTCACCGAATCAAGCAATTTTTATTTCTAAAGTTAATTTCTAATTAAATTTCTAAACCTAATCTAAATTCTAAATTTTGTGAGGATGATGTATGGATGTATGTAAAAACGGTTGAACGGATTTAGATTAAATCTGGCATACAGATAGTTTATTACCTTGGTTAACATATTTTTATACTGTAAAAATGTTAGTTTCTCGAAGGGTCGTCATAATAAAATGGTCATCGAAAAACATAATAAAATGGGCGCCACCGTCGTCACAGCAATAAAGATGTCGGGCATTATATTATTTACAGATATACTAGCTGACGCCCGCGACTTCGTCCGCGTTGAAAAAGAAAAAAGTAGCCTATCCTGTGTCCTATACGTCTAAATGTTTATCTACCAAGTTTCATGAAAATCAGTTGATTCGTTTAAGAGTTATAGAGGAACATACATACATACAATACCTACACTTACAGATTTATTATTACCTAGTATTGATTGATTTTAGTATAACCATAAATAGAAAAGAAACGACAAAATAGCTAACGAAGTAAGAAAAAGTATAGAACAAAAGAATCAACCTTTAACCTTTAAAGCTTATCTTATTCGAGATTGATAATAACAGATAGAAGAAATATTACATAATAAGAAAGTTCATCAAGACAATGTCTACAGCGAAGTCTGGATTGAATTAGGCATTAATCTTTTACGTTAAATTCAACTAAATCTTTATAAAAACTTCTTGTCTTGTTTCTAAGACGTTAAAACATTTATTTAATAAATATTATAGCCCATTTATTTTTTAAGGACTTGAATTTTTCGTTATTTTATTTCTAGCCTAAAAACGTCGATGCCTAAAAATAACTTCTTCGAGAATTGTAATATCGAAAGCAAATATATTTTCTAAATCCAACTGGTAGTTCAGAGTTTAAAGCGTTACGAACAAACTTTGTCCAGCTTTATTATTATATATTAGTACCGAAACAAAATTATGACACGTTTAACTTTATGAAAAAGTATAATAGACACAAAATTAAAACATTATTTTATTAATTGCGAATTTGGTCGCTTACCTTTATTATTTTGGCATTAAAAGATTTATTATATTAAAAAAAAATATTAGGCACCAAAAAAAAAATAAAAGATAAAAATAAAGTTAGTTCATTTTCACATATATTTTAGTACTAATTAATGAGGTAATCGAGGACACTTACAACTGATTATTTTAAGACGAACTAAACTAAGTACATACCTGAAACAAACAAATTTTATAACAATTAATACATTTTGCGGGTAGTCTTTCTGAATTGAAAGAAAGATAAATTAGTGTCATAATTTCACAATGCTATTCAAAGAGGGTAGAAAGTAAACGACTTGTAAATGAGTAAAAATTAATTAGTCCGTTCCCAAGAGCATGGTTCGTTTACTTTGTAACGTCAAAAGAAAAAAGATGATTGCTGAAAGTGAAAACATTTAAGATTAGATTGATGCTCGCTAAGTCTAAAATACATTCAAAAAATGTTTAATTAGTAGAAAAAAAAAGACTAATACTTTCACTTTAAGTTGACCTTGTTTATAAATTTAATTCACTGCATTTTAATCAAATATAATCAGATATTCAAGAGGAAACTAGGTCAGTTAAAGTTAAAGGCCGAATTTATTTTTCCTTCTTTTTTATAACAGTTCAGTGTTCAGTTAAAAACAGACAATGAGTAAAATAGCATTGTGTGGTGTCGCTTATTTCAAAATGCCTATGTCCAACAGTGGGCTGGTAATGATGATGAGTGAGTAAAATTGACCATGAATTTTCATTTGAAATGCTGACCATTTGATAGGAATCAACAGCTTATAATGAACATACAATAGTCAAGATTTATTATGACCGAACAGGCTTTCAGACCGGGCCAATGGATTAGAAAAAAAATCATCTAAATGCAGTTTTCATCATTAACTATTGAGAGAAAAAATCTACAAAACCGGTATACTCTAAAATTATCACTACTGTGATATTGATATTGTGATTGAGATATTGGTTTCGTTCCATTTCTAACCAATATCTCAATCTCAAATATTCAAGTTAAACATTAAGGCAATTAATAAAAACAGGAAGTGAGCCAGAAAAAATATTAAAGCGATATTCCAGCGAATAGTTACAAAAGTAATATAATCTTATTTCACACTCGACTGCTTCCATTCCTGGAAAATTCTTGGAGTAGGCGCTATGTATCACCCCGTATTTCGCTGAATTAGGTCTTTTTGCGAAACGGTCCAATTGAAAACAGTAATGAATTCTTTATCTAACGACGTAATCCGCGGAGGAGGATATAAACGAGAAAAATCTCGGATCATTGTATTTTTAAAACTTTTACTTGGCGGTGGTACATTATGAAGTTTGAAAATAATGAGATGTAATGTGGCTAGTATTAAACTTTTTAAATGAATTCAATTTTAACCAATGGTTGTCCAAAATGTAATAGTTTGCGAATGTAATGTTTTGCGAATTTAATATTTTGAGAATATAATAATTTGCGAACATAATATTATACTCACAAGGGGAATAATCTCTATCGCGTAAAATATCAACATAGCAAACGAAAATTTATGCATTCCTAGAATTTTTGACCCGTGCAGGAGATTGCTATTTAATTGTGCCTAGTAGATCAGATAACACTTTTTACTGTATTGTTTAAAAACACATTTATAATTTAAATTTAAGCAGTAATAAAAAAATTAAAAGTAAGTTGTCTAGACTGAAGGATGTGTATACATTATTGAATCAATAGGCTCATTCATTGTTAGGGATTTTGTTGGTGTAAGATTATCACAAAGATACAACGTTTACATTATAATATCCCCGCTGATCTTCATTTCTAAGTGGGTATATTTTAAATAGCGTATTAAAAGTTTACATAAATTATCGACTCTCCGAGGTTATATCGCTGGAATTCTTGCCACATCAACAGCCCGCCGTTGGAGAGGCGCTAAATTTTTCTACTGTCATTGATGGATGGTGTTTAACGTACAAGTTATTTGGCATGAGTGCCCTTTAGTGCTGAAAAATGTATCACAGGGCGAAGTACTTTGTTAACGAATAGGTCAGGCTTTCGAACCTTATTTTGCAAGTTAAAATTAGAAAAGCTGCTTGGATGGAAGAAAAGTTTGGTTTCAATCGATTTCTATGTCAAGACATAAATTATAAATTGGGGATATAGTTGATAAAGTTATAAATAAATTGAAAAGAAATACTTTGGTGAAAGATGTAATGAAAATGGAATCAAGTTTTTAAATATATTGCTAGATATATCTTTTAATATATCTTTTAAATATATCTTTTTAATATATATCCAGAGCTCTAGCCTGGTAGTTTAAACATTAAGAGGTCATAATCCACATATTGCTCTTAAATGATACATTTAAAAGTATTATTGCCCCGTTTGTCTTGAAACGAGTATGTATCATATATTTATCATTTATTATGCTCCACTCACATTACGCGCATTTATTATTTTTAGATAATAAATGCTTTTTAGCATGATCATGATACTAAATGGCATAACTGGCATAAATAAGACTAGGCATTTAAATATCAGTGATTGAACTACTTTGAATAGGTAATTTAAAATTACCTATTCAAAGTATGGAGATTCTATAGATTTGGTTGGAGACCAAGTTAAGTCAGACTAACTTAGAATTACCATTGTTAACAATTTCGTAGAAAGTTACTTGCTTCTTGCCTCAGACCATTGGAACATTATATACAAAGATAATTCAAACTGGACTCTGGAAACTTATGATAACTTACTACGAAAGCTCAGTATTAAGTTGCGAATAGGTAAAATTTTGCCCAGTCACTAAAGAACTTGTCTATCACAAGTTTATATCTCAAGAAACAAAGGCTTTTGTATAATATTTAATTGTACATACAAGTTAAACATGTACCTATTTGTAAACGGGTAAGATAAGAGTAAGTTCACTTGACTAACTGAAAGAGTAAAATTAGGTAAGTAAGTACAATCTCAAGTAATTTTGAATACTAAGTAATTCGACTGTTGATAAATTCTTGAAGAGAATGTAAATTGTGGTCTTTTATTTGTGCTCATGTTACATTTTATAACTATCAAGTGAAATTGTTGTTCTTGTGGAATTTTTTCATTTATTCATATTAGTTATAAGCAGCATGCACGCATAATTTTTTTTTTTTTGCAAATATTATTCACAAATCTGACTCGTTGATCGCTTTTTCCATTAGGAAAAACCATATCAAAATCCGTTGAATTTTGCTATACTGCTGTGTAATTGACTGAATAATGAAACAAACAAGCTAAATCAGGGGGCAAAAATTAGCTATTCGATTTAAAAATATATGGATCGTAAATAGGCTCTTGTCATTAGGATTATTTTCATACGTGTTAAGAGATTCGATGTTTTCATTAAAACAAAAATTTTAAAATGGAGTAACATAGCTTTTATAAATATGATAATGAAATATTGTCATTAACTTTCTTAATAAATTACTTATTAAGAGTTACCACCCAACATAATGTAATTTCAAATGAAGGTAAACCCATCAAAGTTTACAAATTGTTCCCAAACGAACAGCTAATTGGATTTGTTAGTAATAACACCAGATATTTTGTAAATATTGAATAAATCATCAAATCTGTTAAATGTAAAATAGGGATTTTGATTTATTTGAGACTTACTTACTTAGGGCCTCTTTCACTAACTACAAGTAAAGTGTTGATTAGTTACTTTTAGAAATTATTTTCTGTTTTATTGAATTATGCACTCTGTTCACTGCGTCATTCGATAGGCGATTTTTTTTATTATATTCTTTTCAATGTTTGGGACTTTTACGGTACAAACAAAAGTATATCAGCTCCATTATCCCCGGTTACCGGTGACATCTATTTCGAATGACATTTATTTAAGTTTTGAAGAGATCGAGTATCAAATATTTTTTCTTCGGATTAGTAATTAAAGTTAAAATACTGCAATAAATTCGAAATTAAAATAAAATAAATATTATAAAGAGAATTTTTTATAATATTTTTTGTTTGTAATGAACTGGACTGCAATAAAAACTACTGGACCGATCATCAAACGATCATCAACATGGAACCCGCGTGCCATACAAAACACAACGAATTTTATGGAACGTTTAAAAGTGACATATGCGTAGAGCATGAACTGTCATTTATAATAAAACAAACATAATAATAAGTACGTAATTTAAAGAAAATGTGACTTTACATCAACCCATTAGAGTTTAAAATGAAATACTAGAAGTTGATCGTTACTACCTTTTACCATTGACGCGTGAAGGCAAGAGTCCGCCATGATTTTGTCAAAGGCGTTCCTTTTATGTGCCCCTTTGGCAGTTGTGACGCAAATTCCATTGTAGTATTTCGATGGGACCGATTTAAAAAACTCTGTCACCTATGTGTAGAAACATTTTATCTATCTACATTTTATCAGCGAGTAACATCGGCTGTATTTTATTATACTAGGCGGACTAAGTCGCATGCAACAGCTTGTATACAAATACAATTTTAATTTTTGTAATTTCAATTCGTTGTATCTGCACTTTTAATTGCATTTTTAATCCTTGTTCAAATATTTGTTCAATTTTTTTTTTCAAGTATCTGCCGTTAAATTGATCATAAAACGTATACTATTATACGATAATGTTTTGATTAGGTATATATGCCCAAAAAAGTGTATGCGCCAAGTAACAGCTAATTATATGCAAGTTATCTATGTAAATATAACTTAACGTAGCGAGCTTCATTATACTTTCGAATTCGCTGCTCTAAAACTTGCTTTTTGGTGTTGAGAGCTTCACATCACATGTAACAATGTGAAATCTCGTTAACTTAGATACCTACGTTGATTTTACAGACATAACTTGTTTTATATGTGTTCTCTCTAGCAATCCAGATCAATAAATTAAAGATTCTAAATCAGAATTACATATCTATTGCTCTTTTACTTTGAAGTAATAGTTGAAGTACATATCAAAAAGTAATATAATAAAATTGTAAACGAGCGGTGTCTGTAAGTACATTAATTTGTACACGTTATACTTATGTTGCCGAGGTCAAAAATAGTTTTTAGAATCTTTATCTGTTTGTCTGCGCGTTTGTGCGCGCAAATCTCAGAAACAGCTTAACCGATTTGAATACGGTTATCACTGAATATTGTAGCGAGCTTCCCGTAACATTTAGTGTTTATTTTATTCCAATCGGCTTACAAACAAAAAAGATATGCCGAATAACGAAATACCAAGCGTACGAAAACCGCGCGCAAGAAGTTGCGGGCACAATATTTGGACATAGGCCTAAAAAGTAGGTAAGTGTTGTAAGGGCAAGATTTCGCAATATTTCGTCCACGCTATGCGACACTGGATACTCCAGACAGAACCGAAGAGAACGTTATGCAATTCAAACCAAGCTAAATTTGGAATAGCTAAAATAGTCCCCGACATCGAACGAATCCCATTGCAAATAAATCTCTTGTCGACGTGGTTCATTCAGTTTGCAATACGAGTATTATATCTAGAATACATCTAATAGAAACTTGTAAATATTCCTGTTAAGTTATAACACGATTAAAATAATATATCAAAAAGTCTCAAGACTTCTATAATAGTCATTAATATGGTGTTAGAAAATTCTAAATCTATCAAACTGTTATTATAAATGGGAAAATAGTTCTATCTGCCTACTTTTCACGATTTATATGTTAGGGTTGCTTGAATTTTGAAAAATGACTGACTACTTTTATAATCACATGCATGCGAAGCCATAGAAAAATAAGTTTATTAAATAAAATTGGTTAAATTAAGCACACAATCATATATCTCTCATTTTTGACATAAGATAGTTTACTATAATTATCATTAACGTAATATTTCAGGTCTAAGTATAGGTATTTTTGGTAGAGATGGCCAAAAATTCAAGTTTAGGCATTACCATTAGTGTCGTTGCCAATTTACGAAAAAGAAAAGTACAATATGTGTAATACGCTTGAAAAGACTATTGAGAGAAACTTTGATTAAGTGTTTAAGAACGAGATCAAGAGATTTTCCGACAAGAACATGTTCCAACTTAAGTAGACTTATATTGAGTGCCATTAATAGGGGTTCAAGACACAGGGATTTTACAATGCAAGTAATACCTAAATCAAAGTGTTCGTTTTCGGAAAAGTTAAAAAGTAATTAAACTTACAAATAAGTAAAACTTTGGTAGGAAAAACCTGCATATTCTTTTTTTACATTTTGAATGTATTTATTACCAAATTATGACAAAATTGTACCAAAATGTACACACATGATTGCAAACGATTGTAAATCTTTTTTATGTCGCGTATCTTAAAAGAGGGAGCCATTCACGTATCTTTACGAAATAAAGATAAATCAAATAAATGACAATATTCGGGAACTCCTCACATATACCTAAACCTAAGCGCGTTTATTTTAATGGCCATAAAATATTAGACTTAACGCCTGCGTAAGATCTGTAAAAAAAAAGCGATTTTTATACCTACATAAACGTGATCACAATAAACAATTTTATTGTAATTTTCTGAACATTTTATGCATCCATTTCTAAGATCCTCCCCTTATAATTTTTGCCTTCATTATTATTTTGGTTATATACGTTACCCACATAACCAAAATAATACCAATGCAGTTTTAAATTGGCTAAAACATGATTTTCTGAATATGAATATGAAGCAAATATACTACAATAACTACAATGAAAATATCTCGATATTCGCAGTTCGTTTAAAGCTAAACATATGTGAGTTCAGTGAGAATGTTTTAGCACAAGTAGACTTTCGCGACATCTCAGCAATAGGCGACGTCATGTCATGAGTAATATGACAGGGCATGCCAACCACACAGAAACAAATGTATCAATACTTGCTTCGTCGGAGTAAAACATTCTTTATGTCAATGCATTTATGGTCCAAGTTGAAGTAAATGTTTGCCTGTCCCATAGGACTGTCTAGTTTGTCGTTCAAACAGGAAGTATCAATTTCCACAGTTAAATAACGCTTAAAAAATTCAATTAAATTTTTGGTGCTGAATTTCGATCCGAAAAAGAAGTCTTTTTGCCTAGTTCCCAATAACACTGTTAGTCGGTTCAACTTGGCATAATCCTATTAATATTATAAATGCGAAAGATTGTGATGATGGATGTATGGATGTTTGTTACTTTTTCACGGAAAAACAGCTCAGCGGATTTGGATAAATAAATAAATATAAAAATCCAAAAAAAAAGCCATTGTCGTCACAGCGGTCTTTATCAACACATAAAAATATCAATCGTTATAATAGATACTCAAATATTTTCTCAAGTGTTATTTTTCATTTTCAAACGCCATTGAAGTTGCGAAGTGCACCAACTAGTTTTACGTAAATATAAATAGACAACTAGATTTTTGACTTCTTTACCGAAAAATTGATTGCGTAACACAACTATTACTAAACTCTAGCTAGTACTGTTGCTTTCTCAAGAATAACAAGCGTGATATAGTACATAACAGACACTTCAACATTACTCTTACAATATGGAACAAGTAGTCATGAAAGTTACAATAAACTTAACTGCAACTTATTATCGGATTACGGACCGGTTCAAATAACATTTAGAACTAAACTAAGTTGTAAGCGTAAAGTTATTGAAGATTTAGATAAATGCGGTTCGACCGAAGTACTAGCCTCTTCTGGTGAAAACATACGTCAGATTACTTGTAGCGTTAACGCTGCAATAGAACGTTTTGAAGTACAGTAGGTAGCTATTGATAGAACACTATTTCGCCGCGTCCGCGTTGAAAAAAAAACATATATGTCTAGACCATCGAAATATATCTTTGCAAGACCAAAAAGATTAAACTTCTATATTAAAAAAAATGTTTACCAAACAATGTTTTTGTGGCTTGAAAGCGAGTACGGCGATTGGAAATATTTACATGCTAAAAATAAAGAATCTTTACACGATATAGAATTTGTAAATGAATCAACATTTTCAGTATGCGTCGCGGGTGTACGAGTAGCGGGCTATTGACTACTCCAAGCGCCTTAAATCAAATTTAATAAACGTTGCCCTTCCAAATTCAATAACCTCAAACACTGTGGGAACAGTAATCTTGAATATATTTTTCGAAATAGCTATCGTTCAGTTTGAAGTTAGATTATT
Organism: Synanthedon formicaeformis; assembly: GCA_945859745.1. NCBI lineage: Eukaryota > Metazoa > Arthropoda > Insecta > Lepidoptera > Sesiidae > Synanthedon > Synanthedon formicaeformis. The sequence goes on along the minus strand of OX243967.1, from coordinate 4,697,559 downwards.
TATTTTAATTTTGAAATATCATATTCACTTGGAAACAAGATTTAGATTTTTTAAATCTATCATTTCCGATATATTACATCAGTGAGTATTTAATTTGAAGAAATTATTTAGACAGTGCACAAAAATAGAGTCTCTTGTAACTATTTTTAATTTAAAAGACATAGCTAACAATGTTGCAGATGAGTTTCTACGTAGCACCTGCAAGTGACTGAAGGAACAAAGGAGGTGCCTCGCGGGCCACAAGCTAATTGGAGTCCCAGTTAGCTCGAGAACGAAACTCAGTTTATTTTGCTTCTAACTTATCCTTATTGATAGAAATTCCTATACCACCGTTAACATAAACGACAAAGTTGTAATGGCGTAAACAATAGATATGCTTGAAAGAATTATATTGTACGTAGATTGAACCAACCACATTATAAATTAAGGTTATCCGTTAATAACGAGGTCGAACATGACATGTGGGAAATAAAATACCTAGTCAACAATTGGGACAAAGTGGTTATGTGAACACAACATAGATAAAAGATACAAATGACAAGTTTTTTAAATACTACTAAACACTAATAAAATTAGTTATTTAAAGAATCCTACTAATTTATACTAATTCTATACTAATATTATGAGAGAAGATTTGTATGTTTGTAATGATTACTCAAAAACTACTGGACCGATTTTTAAAAATAGAAAGCTACGTTATGAGCGAGTAATAAAGAATATATTTTATAAAATTGCGTGTAAATTCGAAAGTTTGTGAGGATGGATGTATATATGTTTGTTACTCTTTCACCCAAAAAAGGGTGATGAAATTTGGCACACAGATAGTTTACCTGGATTAACCTGAAGTCATCATATAAATAATATATCAGAGAAAACAATATTTTACAAAAGCCTAAATCTCTTAATAAAAATAGTTAAAATACCACCCTGGTTGCAAACGTAAACAAAAATACCACATTATGACTACTGTTATAATCAAGGCTGATATTTATACATCGGAAAGTTTCACCTTTCCTGCATGATGTGGATTATGTTTGGTTACATTTGGTGCAGACTTTATGAAGGTAATTAACGAAGCGGACGAGAAACACATTGTGGAGGATTATAAAGTTGCATGCAGTACTAATTGAAAAGGTTTTATTACATATTCCGTTTGCTGGGGAATATTATACGTTGTACTGAAAACTCGTAACAAGGAAAGCTCGTGGTAAATGTGAATTTTAAAAATATTATTTTGTCCAAATAACTTTTTGGCATAGTTAGAGAAAAAGACACTCAGTCAAGTCAACTGTCGAAAGGATAACCATTAATCTTTGGAAACAGATAACACTGGCTGTGTCTGTGGCTTAGATTAACACGTAGGTACTCGTACTTTCTAAAGTTTGTTTTTTAATCTCAGAGACAAAAATGACATTACATGTGACATGCATTACATACATTACATGGTATCATTATATATTATGCAAACTTGACATTTGCTGTGTCATTTTTGTCTCCGAGATTATAAAACAGACTTTATCAATTTATAATGCGTTCGTTTGACATTATGACGTTAGTTTATTAATAATTAGAAATTAATTCTTGCTAATTGTAAAAATTTCTCTCATAACGTTCTGAAAACATGCACCTACTTTTAAAATTTCAGTAAAGATAATTTACCTGTCTACGTCTTAGTATTAGCGAATAAACATAGCTAACAGCTACACAAAAGGAAGAAATGTTGACGAAAATTAATCATTTTCAAGCAAAGTTGTGTATAGCTAACCTTTTTGTATCCTGCGAGTCGTAGTGCCCTCTGCAATCTCGCCGCTCGAGTCGTCGACAGGTAGACTATAGGAACCGCCTCCCCACTTTCCAACTCAATGTCAAAGTCGTTAACTGCCTCACAGAACTTATAATCCTCAAACTTTTTTCCCTCACTCTTCATTAGTTTTACAGTGTCTCCGCCCTCACTTATCTCATCTTTTAAAACTTCCCTCTGCGAGATGAAAAGGGGGTTTTCGTAGCAGCGATTAGGAAGTTTCGCTGGTTCGCTATCGCTATCTACTTCTTCGCAAGTCCGCTCTTTGGTGTCGTAAGCTGAGTCGACATCGCTTTCATCGTCAGGAAAAGTTATTAAATAATTGTCGTTAACTTCGCATTGATCGTCTCTACCGAGAGAATGTTCGATCACAATGGATGTTATATTCGTAATTGATGTGGTTTTTGAATATGCATTCCATCTTAGTCCACTACTAAGTCGACCCTCCATTGTAACTAGTCACTGAAGTTTATTTAGTGATACGAGATATTATTTGGAACACAAATTCACTACACTTGATGAATGTTCCGATGAATGTTTTATAAAGTCAGATAAAACGTGTACAAAACTAGTGGGCGTAAGAGTTTCAAATTTCAATCAGCAGCGCAAATGTTTTTGTTATTCAAATAACACATTTCGTCCTAAAATATTTACATGCTTTTCAGCTATACGCTAAAAATATCTGAAAATATTTTTAAAAATGTTTGACTTAATTTAGAATTCCAGTTTTATCAGCGGACAGCTGGTGAAGTTTCAAGTGATAAGGGTCAAGAGCGAATCACGTTTCAAACGAAAATTTTAATTTTTAAAACATATTTGTTTGCACGTGTATGCAAAGTTCTTTTACAAGTTTTTTTAATCACAGATAAAAAACTGCTTTGATTGTTATTTATGCAGTGGCAAAACTAAAAATAATAAAATTAAATTTATAAAAAAATACAAAAACTTAACAAGTGGGAAAAGTAGGTTTGGACATCTAACTTGATATGCTATGTATATATTTGACTGAACTTAGAAGCTTTTATTTTTTTATAAATTTAATCATGTCTTATAAGAATATTATTATTTAAAATAAGTTTTAAACAATCTTAATAACAAGTTTTATTCTTTTTAATCTTTAACAATTTACATATATTTATTGTATTTTTAGGCGCTCTCCGCTCCACAAAGCTATTTAGTTTCAACAATGTCTTTAGTAATTAAAAATGAAAGTAATGGCACCTAAGAAACTTCTCTGACGAGACATTTAAAACTTAGGTTTAGTTTAAAAATAGTTTGCTATCTCACCAAAACCGAGTTGTGAAACGAGGTAGATTATTCACAGATGGAAGACGTAATAATAATATGGCCTCGAGCTTTACGGCATTGTATACTAGCTGGTGCTCGCGACTTCGTCCGCGTTTTATGTCTTATATAGCCTATATCTTATTCTGATGTATCATCAATCAATACTAATAATAAATCTGTAAGTTTGTATAGTATAGTATGTATAGTATAGTATAGTATGTAATGTATAGTATGTATGTATAGTAGGTATAGTATGTATGTATGTATGTATGTATGTTCCTCCATAACTCTTATACGAATTAACTGATTTTCAAGAAACTTGGTATATAAACATTTAGACGTACAGGACACAGGATAGGCTACTCTTTTCTTTATCAACGCGGACGAAGTCGCGGGCGCCAGCTAGTAAGTTATATTATTGTAAAGTTTCATTGAAATCCACTCAGTAGTTTTTGCGTGAAAGAGTAACAAACATCCATACAAACTTTCGCGTTTATAATATTAGTAAGGAAGTAAGAGCTAGTATGGATAGCCATTTACCGACAAGTAGTGCAAGTAGTGATGACGGCGGCGTCTGAAGTGTGTTAAATCTGTATAAATTAGTGACGATTACGTATCGCCATTTAAAGAGAGCCGCATATAACTCAGACGGCAGACACAACAATCCAAAAGGTTTAATGTCACGTAACAAAACTGCGACCACCGAGTGTCGTTGCACTCTACTTTAATTTGACATAGTGCATACAATTTTATTGTGCACTAGATAATTGCTTCATTAGTCCGAATAAGCATACTAGAGTTTCATACTCATATTTTACTGTTACATTACGAATTCTTTGTTAATTAAGGCGAGGAGTTAGCAGAAAAGCGTTATTTTCGTCGCCTAATTTGACTTCATAGGGCAAAATTAAAAGTTAGATAAAATACATTGCAAAATAGCCTATATTTAAAAAAGTTTGAAACGGGCAGATTTATACTAATTAGATAAATTTTTCCCTGAGACCGCGTGGTCAGAATGCTTCGTCCGATTCATCGGACTATTTTCTAAATCCACCTCTAATATGACTTATTATTGTTTGAGGTAAGTACACATATAAAAAAAATATTAGAATTTCTGTAGGTCTGATTGGACAGCCTCCCATTAAAGTTAGATTTTCATTAATCAAAGTAATTATAATAATATTCACCAGACTTCCGCTCTTAATACTGGAACTAAGTACAATTAGATGGTGAAGAAAATTTGAACTGAGTCCAAAAACTGAAATGATTTGTAATCTATCTGCAACTCTAATAAAAAATATTTAGAATCTAAAAAATATTTATGTACAATATTACAAATTTGAAAATATGTTGCCTTTTAGTTATAAATCTCAACCACAAAATAATAACATCCACATGTATTGGGATCAACACAACATACTTATATGTGGGTACATAGAATTCTCGATACAGTAACATGAGAACGCGCGAATACCTATCTAGTACATTCCATTGCAAAGATATAACAAAACTCACAGGGTTCCTAACTAAAAAATATACATATTTATATTTATTAATATTTAAAGTTGTTTAGAAAACGATACATTTCGCGAGAATACATTGTTAGAGCTCACAGGAAAGTATGTTTACAGTGTACAACATACAATTCTGTTTAATATTATTACAAAAAAACTGACTACTGCTCTAACCGAATTTAAATTTAAAATAGATAAAATAGGTAGGTATTATGTATTTTCCCTTTCATTTCTTTGCAAAAAGCAGTCGGCCAATTACACAACCAATTATTAAAATTGAATTAAATTGAATTTAAACAAATTATAAATATTTACATTACAAAAAGTTTTTCTTTTGTTTGTAAACGAGTATAAACAACTTCAGTTCAGGAGACACTTTAAATCGACACTTGTTAAACAAAATTTACATGACATATGACATTTGTAAATCTGTCATATTGTAATTATAACTAATCAATGTTTTTATTATAATTTATTAACAATCTTGAAAAGATATTTAACACTATAACGCTAACGATAGGCGACATATGCGCACGCGCCGCGACGCCAGTTGAATCGAGACTGAACGGTCTAAATTTGAAATTGAGTGCGGTTTAATAACATTGCGTACATTTTCACGTTTTCATCGTCCGATGACATTCAAAATGATTCATAATTTTAGTCATTCATGTTTTTTATGCGTCTAGTAGTGAAGTTTTTCTTGGCATTTTCGTTTTTCTGTTCTCGTAAATTGGAAAGGTCTTCTACAATATTTTGTCACTATATAATTTTTTAGTAACTATATGACTGAATTTTTTTTTAATATTTATTTATTTAAGATACAGAAAAGACTACCACAGCTAAAACATACACCTAAAGCGGAAAATATTATAATGTCAATATTTATCTGTAATCTATAAACGGTACAAAACAATAATAACTATTCTTACCTCTTAGTTCTTCTAGAACGTTTTTGGAAGTACCCATATTCCTTATTTCGATGTAACATGGAAATAAAATTAATAAAAGAAAACCTTAAATACCATTAAAATCATAATGTAGATTAAAACCATACTTATATAAAAAAAAAACTATATTTCACAATTATTATTGAGCATGTGTGGTTTAGTATATTTTAATTATTATTACTGAATATTTTAGAATACTAATTATATTTTTGTACATCGAATCAGTATTGTGAAAATCTCTCAATTTCACGGAAAACCGCATCCAAATCCATTCGCATTATCATAAATTGTCATTCGACCACAAATTTCCCAACACTAACATCATTCAAGCATTGCTTGCAATTAATTTATTGCTTAAACCACAAATTAACATTTGCAGTACATATTGAAAAAGGTCAGATGTAATGTTGAACTGTTATCATAAATATAGACATTACTGAGATAAAAGGTTCTGTAATTACAATACTATAAGTTAAGTTAATTCAAAACATAGTTACAAACATAGGAAGATTTACTCGCATATGGAACAAATAATTAGTGAAGAAAATAATTTGAAGCCAAACAACGTAGATAGCATTACCAATAACTCTAACAAAAAAAAGCTTCAAATAAAAAAAGCTTTCAAATAAAAAAAGAATCATCAAAATCGTTTCACCCAGTCGAATTGAGAATCTCCCCCTTTTTTGGAAGTCGGTTGAAAACAAGTTATTGCTGTCGTGAACACGTAAAATAAGTAAATAATAAAATGTGTATTGAAAACAATATTATGTGGAGTGTGTCTAAGTAAGAACAGAAATTTCATAAAATTATACACTTTTATAATATTTCCTATTGTTATTGAATGTAAATACTAAAACACAATGCGTTTCAAATTAACCTTGGAGGTCAGTGTTATTTGTTATCATTTAGAAACCACATTAGAGTGGGTGGCAAAACAATTTTACTGTGCGAAATAAATTTTATTAGGCTGTGTAACCGCGACCTTGCCTTGGCGATGCCACAATACAAAAATAACAACAGTAGTTATGCAGAGGACAGTAGTTATGCAACTGAAACAATTGCATACTTGAAAAGTAAATCTTGTCTCATAAATCCTGTTAATGTTATAAATGCGAAATTTGTAGGTTTGGATGTTTGATGATTCAGATGAAATTTGGCACACAGATAGTTTATTACCTGGATTAACATATAGGATAGCTTTTATCCTTAAAAAATGTTAGATTCCCGTCTAAAAATTAAAAAAAAAAAATCTAAAATAACGTCATCATAGCGATAAAGATATCATATATGAGTTATCATATATTTAAATTTTTCAACGCATACAAAGTCGCGGGCACAGCTAGTAAATAATAGAATGGTAGGTGGTTACCGTCGCTTCACAAGCAACGCCACAGGTGCTGCAAGTGCGCCGCTGACTACATTGATGATTGGGATTAATGATAAAGCATTAGGCAAGGATGGGGAAATGTTCGGAAGTTTTTGATCATAAAAATTAAGTACTCATAAATGTACATGCACTAATAAATATTCCATTCCAAAATAATAATCTCCAGGCCAAATTCAATCAAAACAGTTGTGGTCATTAAATGTACTGTAGCGACATCTATCGCAGATTTTACAATGCGTCTCATCCCTCCTCATTAGATTCTTCCCTGTGTGCGTGTACCGTCATCACATACTTCATTAATAGCAACTGTTATTTATTATATTGTGTGTCACTCTTGATTCAATGCCAGAACTCAGCACATCTGCACATTTGAATGTAAATTACTGACGGGGCGTATTAAATCCGTCCGAATCTTTGTATTCTAGATCTAAGTAGGTACAGGTAATATAGAAAAGAAGATAAACGAAAGGTAAAATTACATGTAAATTAAATCAGCAGGTGTGACAAAAAATAATGTGATTTTGACTCAATTTTCTCAGATTTATTATCACAACGTTATGGTTTCCCGTGACGAAATTAGAAACCTTTTCAATTTAAGATAAAAACAATATTATGTTACTTATATTATCATCCCACAGCTTTGCAAACAGTATATTATCCTTACCTTTTATCAATCTAAAAATAGGCGGTTTAATGAGGAACTAGAAGAGACATTAATTGTCGTTGGCGTTTTGCTGAAGAAATAAGGTCGAAAATCGCAATGTATTTTAGTTGAAACTATATATTCAGTTTAATTTAATTTGAACAAAATTAAGCAATAAGTAACTAGCAATTTTTTTTTTGCTATATCTTAAGTAGGTACATTAATTTATCTTTTATGATTGTAAAAACATGAGATTTCTCGCGCACATGAGGTTAGCGGATTTTTCCTGTTGCGATAAAGGTGTCAGATATTTTCTCAGGTGTTATATTTTTCATTTTTTAACGCGGACGAAGTCGCCGGCACCAACTAGTATTTTAATATGTGAAAATTGTGTAATTGTGTAACGACTTACTTTTTCATTTCAACACAAACATAATGCACAGAGCAGTACAATGTATAGGTGAATTTTAGTGAGTATCTGAACTGCTTTGCCGATTTTCCATAGTCTTTTTAATTGCTATTAAGACTCTCATTTACTCTAAATGTAGCGTGACATTGCTACATTTAAGATTGAATTGTCTCAAACAAGACTGTACTGTTGTTCGACTTTTGTATACGAAATTGGATCTTTGAGCTTTATTGTAAGGCTCATTTTCACATAAATAATTTACTTTATAAGAGACAATATTATAATGCACTAGTGAATCGCTCCAGGCTTCGTACGGATTTAATTTTCGTGGGCAGTTTTCAATTATTCTCTTCATAAGAACCTTCCTCGGATTTCAGCGAATATTTAAAAATAAAAATTAGCCAAATTGAGTTTTACGCATAGCAACACATTATGCTATTCATTTGTATAGATAAGGTGTTTATTTCCGGCCTTCGTATCAAGTGTTTTGCTTGCAGAAGCTAAATTATGGTAAAATATCCACATTTAAATTATTATGTATCAATACTAATAATAAATCTGTAAGGGTTGGTCATGTGGTAAGTTACTTTGTTTTAAGAGATATCGTGTATATAGGCTCTATACATCATACTGAAACTAAATTGACCATTTTAAGAATTTTTTTCTGTATGTATGTAAGTATGTATGTTCCTCTATAACTCTTAAACGAATCAACTGATTTTCATGAAACTTGGTAGATAAACATTTAGACGTACGGGACACAGGATAGGCTACTTTTTTTTTCAACGCGGACGAAGTCGCGGGCGCCAACTAGTTCGTTAATAAAGTCATGGCTACCTATTATAGGTACTGCTACAAACCGCGCCATAAACGACATAATTGTGCTACATTATGTGCTAACCACAAATAAAACTTTTTTTTCTCATTTATGTCTCTGCCGTTCCGTTCGCATCGAGCCGCCCGCCGCCGCTTGATCAAATATTTACTGTAACATTGCTAACGAAATCTCGTACAAGTTCCGACCAGACAAGGGTTTATTCAAGTAACCTCTTTATTCCCTAACATACGAGTATCATACTTGGAATCGCGAGGAGATAAACAGCAAGGAAATGCACTACTTAGTGCTATCTGAGTATCTGACCCTCATGAGCATCGATGTAGACCCGCTCAGTACTAATCTAGATGATTTGGTGACGCTTTGGTGACCTTTTTGGGAAAGCCGAAGGTTTAGTTTATACAATAGCAGACGAAGTCATCAAGATGAGGGACTGCCGGAAATATATTCTCAAGTACGGTGCCCGTCCAAGAGTATTTTCGATTGTTCTCCTTCTTGTTTACTAAGAATAGTTGCACAGGCATTAAAAAGACGTAAACAACACGGTATGAACTTGTTGATCAGAAATACTTTTGTAAAAACTTTTCCTAGGTATCTGTATCATGGGGTGAAACAGAAGGCGTTAGTTTTTGACTCCGAAGTATCGGTAATTTGGCATTTGCTAATATACAAAAAGTAGATGTGAAAGTACATACTCGTATTTAATAAAATATGAGTATAATATTATTTCAAACGTAGATAGTCCATATTAACAATCACACACTACATTATAATTATGTTGTTTGAGGAATGAAATTAACTGTTACATATTTTTTATCACTTAATTGCCTATAAGTTTTCTCTAACATTTGGATATTAAAAAATGTAATTAGAGCTTAAAAGTTTTACCATAAAAATCGAATGTCACAGTATTCATGTGAAATAGTATGTGTATTTTAATTAATGTTTGTAATCTTTTTTTAGACAATATATTTTCTTATGAATATGTCTTATGAAATTTAAATTGAAATATTAAAAGTTTGGATCAAAATTAAAAAAAGATTAAATTTAGATAAAAATCTAATTGTGGCCAATGCAAAAATTTGGATTAATGTTGTTTGATGAAATAAGCGGCCCTGGCATTCACATTACCTAATAAGATTACATGTACAATGTTTAAGATATAGAAGATCTCCAACAAAGATAATAAAATATAATTACTACCTAACGTTAAATTTAAAATTGTTTACAAAACCACAATTGAGAATCGTATTCAAAAAGAATTTGAAAAAGAAGAGAAAATTAAAAAAGAGAACAATAAATTGGAATTCGTTGCTGAGATTATCCATAGCGTGATGCAATGGCGCTTATATTAAACAGTGCTCACAAGGCAAATCCTCTTACGAAGCATTTCCAATCATTCTCTGAAAATATCAACTCGAATGTCCTAGTTTAGTTTCTCTCTTCGGATTTTACAAATTGCTTATCAAAATCTTTGGTGCTCCATAAATAAAAAAATTGTATTGTATAAAAATTGTATGTTAGGAACTGTAGATTAAGGCTTTCTTTTTTTTAATAAGAATTGCACTTATTATTACAGACTGCGTTTTGACTAGTTCAAAAGTGACTTTTTCTACATTTTATATTAGAACAAAATGTGTTATTTTCAGAATAACTGATCAAGAGGTGTCATCTACATTATTTATTATTAAATTTTGATATTCTCGTTAAATATATACAGAATCATTATAGTCATAGAATTGATGGTCTTCTCACAAACTATCTAAACAAACACCTGCTTCTCACATTTCTGAGACACTATATGAGTTCTTTTCTTTTTTTATATGTCCAGAAAAAAGAAATCGAAGAACATATTTAAGATTTCGGACCAGAATAAGCTTATTGCTCATTCGCAAAGCTTATGTAGCAATATAACATGAAAAGGAAAATATGTAAATTAATTCACACGTTAATGTAGTCAAGAATAGACATTTTCTAGTTTATGATAGGTGTTTCCAATTCAATGACGTTAAGATTAAAAACAGTGTAACTACTGTTTCTGTTCACGCGTATCGTGTTTGTAAGCTCCCCCTTACACCAGATGTGATTGCGATTCTCTCCACCTGCCAGAATTGGCGTCACGCTCCGAGAGGCATTACGGAAACAGCTTTGCTCAATTTAGACCGAATTTCTCTTTATTGTTTGGCTCAATTAGCTTTTACCTCCTCCAAATTAAAAGCAGGATCAATGATGTACTAACTCCATTTTCTCACGAACACGTGTAAACGGTTAATTAATTTGAAGAGCATTGTCGTCTCGTTATTACACCTTTAAAACTTCAATAAAATTTAATCGATTATATCGGGTTTCGCTCTTCAGACAATCGTTTCATTTTGTTGTTAAGAATTCGCAATAGGAATTTAATAAGAGTCAGGAGATCTTTTTAAAAGGTTTAATATATCAAGCGGGCTGTGAGATGAATCATTTCCCTGTGAGCTGTGAGATTATAGTTCAAATAAACACAAACACAAGCTGCCAGGAATCGAAGCCTCGGATTCAATTCCCGGCGGGGTCAACTTTAGAAATGAACTTTTTAAAAATTAACTCTGGTTTGGATCTGGAAATTAGTGGCAGGCATATATCTTTGGGCATATTGCGTTACGCACTCATTTGAACAGCAAACAGAAGACACAGTCTTACAGAAGACCACCGTGTGATGTGCTGTTGTGTTTCAGTGAAGGGATGCCCATTTCTCTATCCCTTCCTAGTCCCTTTATTCTCAATCCTACTATGATCGGCACCGCACTTGAAGAACCTATGAAGTGTACACGTGTATTTACTTCACGGTGGCCTTCTGTAAACAGATAACCCTTATTAGGATCATGTATGCATGCTTGCGAAAGGTAGCGTGTCCTGCTATTACTAAAATTTAATTTGAAAGTTATTTTTTGATGGCGCCAGTTAAAACGATTTGTGTTTAATACCTCCAAAACGTCATTTCTTAGGTATCGCGTGGTACGTTCTAATCATAAAGTCCTAATTTGGATGCCAACTCATCAACTCGCAGACAGTAGCGGTTAGAGTTAGGTTCTTTTTATTAGCACTTAATACTTCTCAACACGCAACTAACCACACGCACGTCTGGACTTTGGCACGTTTTAACTTATTAAACCAATTTTCAAATTAACTAGTTTTCGAGGATTGCTACTAGTCTTCTAATTTTATTCTATTTCTAAATCATTATTTCTAATTTAACAACTGAGATGTGCAGTCTAATCCAGATCCTAATCTACGAAATCTACGTAATAAATAATATTTTGTAAAGTTCACTCACTGCTTACGTATTCTAATTGAGTGTACCAGATAACTGAACGATAAAGCGGATAAATAAATCCAATCCCGCGAATATAGAACGCGAAGAGGTTTACCGAATGACTCCGTTAACAACACATAACACTCGGATGAAGTGAATCAATAAAACTGCTCTTGTCGGTCTGATCATCAATCATACGCGCGCGGATCCTTTTAAGCTCGTAAAAACTGACGTCACAGTGTCGCGTACATATTTATGAAGCCTCCAAGTGATCTGCGATTGATGGCCCGCCCATTCATCAGCCGAAAAAACCTGTCACCACTCACAAAAACATTGCTTGTAACAAGATTTTGTGAATGGTCACCGGGTATACATATACGGGCTGAAATGTAACGACGTAGATATTAATTTAAATTTGATCCTTTGGATTTTATTTCCACAAATATAATATAATGTATTCCGATTAATACGAAGTTTTAATTCTATTGAGAGATCATATTATATTATGCATGCTGTGGTAGCCTGTAAATGTGATTTGTGCGAACTGAACTGTGTTATGCAATTTGTTTTGAATTTTATAAGTACACTATTACGTTGGCTATCCATAATATAAATAAATAAATATTAAATGTACATAATTCTGGGGTGTTGCTAGTGAAATAGAAAGCAGTGGAATATATTTTTATATTTTAGAAGAGTATGGTTAATAAAAGGAAACTTGGGCATCAGAGCGGGAAATCATCATATCAATTTCTAATCGGGTTGCCTTTGGTACCGGTCAAAAAAACTGTCAATAGACGGTTCATCTGTAAAACGCTAAGGGCAACTTAATATTGCCATAGCATAGGTAACTGAAACTAAAATGGGACGACAATATGCGATAGGTAAAATATAAGATAGGAAAGTTGAAGTGACAGTGGGCAGGACACACACGCATCGAAACACAACACGTGTTCTTATTACTAGTTCATGGTGGTATTATTAGTAATGGCACGTTCTTACATGACAAAGATCAAGAACGTGACAAAATCTCAAATAATTATGCACGAGCATACCAAACTCGCCGAAAGGCAAAGTATGTGTTTATTCCACCTTTACTAATTCCAGCGTGGGTGTTTTACCCTGGGTCACATTCTTGTCATAAGTATAATACCTGCAAATGAATTTCCATTTTAATTACTCACTCCTAATCTTGTACGTGTATGCATGGTGAATACAATTCAGAATTCAAATACCAGTAGGTAATATTTGTTAGCTAGTTCAGGTATTTATTTTTTACTAAAAACCCGCCCCCGACTTCTCACGAATGCATTTTATTCAAGACTAACTGGTGCCCGCGACTTCGTCCGCGTTGAAAAAGAAAAAAGTAGCCTATCCTGTGTCCTGTACGTCTAAATGTATCTACCAAGTTTCATGAAAATCATACATACATACAGAAAAAAATTGTAAAAATGGTCATTTTAGTTTCAGTATCATGTATAGAGCCTATAAACATGATATCTCTGAAAACAAAGTAACTTACTCCATGACCAACCCTTACAGATTTATTATTGGTATTGATTATACACACAAACCTTAGCTTTTCTCGTTTATTACTCTTTCCGTTAGTGAAATTCGTGTCAAAATCCTTTGGATGGTTTAAAAGTTAGCAGAGAAACAGACAGAGGCGGATAGTGACTTCATACATTTTATGATACTAGCTCGTGCCGGCAACTTCGTCCGCCTGACATCGGGTGCGGCGTCAAAGAGATAATTCTTCGACGCCGCCGCCTAATCTTTTTATACTTACACAATGTTGTTGGTTTGTGTAAGATTCAAAAACTCCAGATATATAGTAGATCAAACATGCTTTCTTCAAATTGTCACCTTTATTTCTTTGTTCTCTTCCAAATTAATATATTTTTAATGCATTTTAAAAGAGAAATGCATTTTAGATTCTTCATTCGATGCCAACAGTTTTCCCGATGTATCGTGAATAAAACTTTCATAAATAGAAGAGCGAGTAGATTTTCACTCCCGTCTAAGCGATGTATGGGCAATTGAAAACCTATTTCACAAGCGAAAAATTCCCAATGAAACGTTATAATTGGATGAAATTTTCATGTTCGAAATGGATTTGAGATTTTTCATTCTCTAGTGATACAATAATTGCATGTTAATTTTAATTAATAAAATGCAGATGTTTTAATTACTAAACTTCATCAGATTTTTACAATCGAAGTAGTTGTTTGTTAGTCACGAAATCTCCTAAAAATAATTACGGAGTTCAATTATATCTTAAGACATGTTTCATTGAGAAAGAAGTCACGAAGATTTATTTTATTGTTTTATTTTATTGACATGTTTATTCTAGCTGGTCTTCATCCGCGCTGAAAATAAAAAAAATAACAACCGAGTAAATATTTGAGTAATTTGTAACGCCTGACATCTTAAAAATTTAGATGATCCCTCAATAACAGTACTTGTATATGTATATTATGACGTTTACTTATTCACTACACTTATTAAGTCCTGAAAACGTAACAGACGAACAGACACACGGACAGACAGACAGAGTTACTGTCACATTTATAATATTAGTATGGATAACCTAAACATGTTACCGGCTACCGTCCACTTGTATCATTTATGCATTAAGAGTGGGTATAAAGCAAACAAAATTTGTAATTTCACCCGCGTGGCCCCTTCGACATGACAGTGACACAAAATACGTAGAACTACGCACAACATGCGACTGAAGATAGCGCATCTCGCTCAATAAAAATGTTACAAGTAACAAAAGTATTAAATATTAATTATTCGTAAACTACAATGTCAAATGAAAAATTGTTACATACAGCCTTAGATAAATATGTGAAGTGAAATTACTGATACACTTTTAGCTTTGTAATGTGTGTCATTTTGAAAATAAAACTAAAATCGATGGAAATGAGAGCTCACTTGGTGATTTTTTTCTATCGAGAAAATTTCATTATATTATGTTTTCTGTTACAGTCGTCATTTTCATTTATGTATTTACCTATTTAAAAAAATTAATTAAATTAGACTTTGTTTACTTAGATAAAATTCAAATCTAGGATTGGCTATTTCTCTTTATACCCGCTCTTAAAGCGCTTGATATCTCCTGGTTTATTGACGAAAGCAGAGTTGCACGTAAATTGCCACTAGCATATGCATACGATGTTCAATTCACAAAGGACATTTACATAAGTAATGTACGCAAACATGTCGTTTATTTTTGAAATTTTTTATACAATTAATAAGTACGTTCATTTAGTTACATATTTACAAAATATTAGGATTAGACGAGGATTTAAAATGGTCTAACTATCCCTATATCCTTACATTTATAAAACAAAGACCTCCGCCGCGTCTATCTGTCCGTCTGTTTGTGATAAACTCAAAAACTACTGCACCGATTTTCATGCTGTTTACACCAATGGATAGAGGAATTCTCGAGGAAGGTTTTAGTATATAATTTACAGTTACTCGGGCGAAGTCGCGGGCAGCAGCTAGTAGTATATAAATTGAAGTACCGCGTCACTGTGTGAGTATATCCGCTAACTCCTCCTAAACCACACAACGGATTTTGATGCGGCTTTCACCATCAGTTATATAATTTTTCACGAAAGGATAAAAATCCTAATTAAATTAGTAGAAAAAAAACAATATTTTGCAACCAAATCACTGAAACTAACTGCGTCTGTCTGTTTCTTCGCTAATTACTTCTAAACAATCTAACAACGGATTTTGTTATTATTTAACATATTATGTCCTTGTTGCGAAATTATCTTTCGTGGAACAGATAAAACTAAACTAACTATTGGCGTCTATAAAAACGATTTTAAAGTTAAAGATTTTTTGTATGCAAAACGCGTCATATCTTGCATTACTTATCAGATTTTGTGTTACTGAGTAGACCTCGTTTTTAATCGGGCTAGTGATCGAACCAGCATCCGATCCGAGTAGGTGTGTTGCGTATCTAGTATGACACTCAGAACGGGGTCGACTAGACCGTTATGATGTTTATGCCAAGCCTATACTCGTACAGCATATGCGGAGGCCTCGGACGGGTTCTACGACATACTTCGGTGCCTGTCTAACCAATTATTGTCTCGGTTCCAAAATTGAAAACGTTCTGTTATAAAATGACTCGACAACTGTTAGCTCACAGTGAACTTAACATATAGGTAAGTAAGTGGTAAATAATATAGATATGTAATAAATAAGGGAGAAAATTTAGGGTTATTTATTACATTTATTATTATTATTTATTATTTATTACATTTATTACATTATTACATGTCCTTTAGTGTCGCGATTTTAACATAGTTTTTTCTGTATAAGAAAATCCAAAATAATATATTTCAAATTTAATGACACAAGAACTTTTAATTTAATGACTACTACTATTGGTAAATATTATAATTTTCGCATACCTACCTATTCAAGAGATTATTTCATTATGTGTTATGCGTGTTCAAGTCTAGGACATATAAGGCCCTGTCCGCACTGCGATATTTCACCGCGCGGTTTTTTTCTCGCAATTCTGTAACACAGTGAATCTTATACGAGTATCCGCACAGAGCGATAAAAATATATTTCGAATACGCGGAATATAATTCGCAAAAATAAAAACCGCGCGGTGAAATATCGCAGTGCGGACAGGGCCTAAGCCTAGAAGGAAAAGTGGTTAGGGATGTCGTAGGTTCAAGTATAGGTGGAAAAATATTTTCAAAAGTTTAAGAAGTGTCAAGATCATAATCACACAAAATGTGTATAAAATAAATTTTATTTTATGATAGTCAAAAATACTAAGAACTTTTTCTATATAACTTGGCAATTGCATTCAAATATCTTTAAATGTAAATACGGTACGTCTTATTTCGCGGAATACGTGTGTTGATGTTTACCCAAAGCTTACCTAAAGATGTTTAATGTGAGATTGCATCCGGCAACCTATGATGATTTTGATAGAAAATAAATCTACGAACAAATATGTCCATGAGGTGAGTTTTTATTTTGATTGCCGTATCAATTGGGTAAAAATTAACCACCACAAAAAAAAATCAACCAATCATCTACATTGGTTGAATTCTTATTCTCCCATGTGATTGAAGAGCTAATTTTCATCTTCTATAAATAAAATTCAGAAATCATAAAGAATAAATTCAAAAAGAAAATTACTCAAAGCAATGTTTCTGATACACTACCTGCAAAATTTAGTTCTTTTTTCCGTGTTTTGTGTGGGTGTGTGGCAAACAGAAAAATCACTCTAAAACGAAGAAAAATGTTCGAAATGCTAAAGAAATGGAACTCATTTTAAATTCAAGCTACCAAATAATTGAAGCTGGATATTTTTACGTGAAATTTTTTCAAGACATGTCAGAAATTTTTAGTGACTAAAGGAATACCTGAGTCCGTGGCCCTATTCTCATTAGGTCCTTTATCATATCGGGTTATTGGGTTATGAGGTAATTGTTGATTTTGTTCGTACGCAACGGGAGCCACCTACCATCAGCCTGCCCGCAATCCTTTATAGTTAAAAACCCTAATATTTCACAAGATAATTTGGTTAATAAAAATGTATAAGTATTAAGTTTTATTAAAGCCTACTCCACACTAGTAGAAATATTGCGCGTATCTCAGACTTGTCTCAGGCAGTGTTTTGGTTCGGCTGTTACACAGGTTTTGTAAATTCACATCTCATTCCACACAAAACAATGTCCTCCATGGCGAACTGTGAAAATGACACTGAGAAATTCTTATGGTAGGGTATACGCTAAAAGCTTAGTGGAGATTGATAGACATGTCTACGTAGACAACCCTGAGAAGCGTCTATGGATAATAATTTGTCTATAGACCTCTATAGACAAATTGCACAATATGATTTACCAGTGTGTACTAGGCTTTACAGATACCTCGATATAGGCGTCGATTGTTATTGTTCATCACTTTTGAACGTTTTGCCATATCCATAATGCGTTGTACTCGTTGCCTATTTATATTCCCGGACTCAAAGCGACGACTCTTGGCCGTCGTCCAAGTGGCACTTTTTAAGAAATTTATTTCAATTCGTATATATTTCGGGTAGTGTTTGTGGGTCGTCAGTGTAAGTGGTGTTCTCTGACAACTCGAGCATATTTCTTGTTAAATGTGACGGTAAAAATGTATTAGTCATTTCGGTACTGGCGTCCTATTAACTTTGAAAGAAAATTAAATGTGACAGCCTTTGTTCTTGTCATGTTTTACTTCTTAATTTTAGTACTTGAGCTTTATATAAAAGTTATAGATAAAAGATGAATAATTACATTATAGAAGTTGTAAAGTAGTTACTCTCATGATATAGGACCAAACCGTTTAAATGAGCAATAGCTTTCTATATTATAAGTTCCTGTGTCACTGAAATCGACCATTTCAAGATCATTGAATGATTTCATTTTCTAAAAAACAGCAATTTAGCAGCTGATCTTTATTATTTTATAATAACAACAAGAAGGCTTTTCCAAATGTGTTGTTTAGATTCTATTTTTTTATAAGTATAGAGGTAGTACCTAGTATTATTGACATATTCATCTAAATGTCATCCGATTCGAATTACGATGTAGGTCAACGTGAATAATGACGAATGTACACAGCATTTATAAATAACAGTAGGGTTTTATTTTGTACTAGTTAGCTGGCGTTCGCGACTTCGTCCGCGTTGAAAAAGAAAAAAGTAGCCTATCCTGTGTCCTATACGTCTAAATGTTTATCTACCAAGTTTCATGAAAATCATTTAATTCGTTTAAGAGTTATGGAAGAACATACATATAGAAAAAAATTGTAAAAATCGTCAATTTAGTTTCAGTATCATGTATAGAGCCTATAAACATCTATATATCTCTGCAAACAAAGTAAATTACTCCATGACCGACCCTTACAGATTTATTATTAGTATTGATTAAAAACAATAACACTAAAAATCATAAAATAATTCATAAAATGGTAGACAACTCATTTTTTGAAACTTTGACTTTTAGGTGATATTATGAGTTATTAGGTGATATTATAAATTAACACATTCTTTACACAAAAAAATAAGAGCTCGTAACTATACATATTTTAAAGTATTTAAAGTAATTGTGAAGTGGTGCCGTTTTAAAACAAAACTTAAAAGTTAAAACAATCCTTTTGCGAGATCATTTACTATGGTCTTTACACTGTGACATTTTCACGACCACCTAACATCGATGATGATAGATTGTGCGATCTCTGCTATTGTTTTGTATTCGGGTTTAATTGCCTATGTTTATTGGATTCGCATCTAGACATACGCTCAGGCGATTAGTCAAACATACATACAACATACATATCTACAATAACTACTCGATATCAATCTATAACAATATAAATGTGAAGAGTTTTTTTGTTTGTTTGTTTGTTTGGTTGTACGTGCTAATTTCAGGAAATACTGGTTCTAATTGAAAAAAAAAATATTTTTGTGTTGGATAGTCTATTTATCGAGGAAGGCTATAGGCTATAGAGAACGCGGACGAAGTCGCGGGTATCAGCTAGTATTGTATATAGGTTGGATAAACTTACAAAGAAATAGTTTTGTATGACCGATCTTTTTGTATGACAGCGAAGGAGTTTTTATGGCCGACATTAAAAATGAAAATGTAACGTACATTTTGTACATAAAAAACTAGGCTGCACTTAGCCTACATTTTAATTTTTAAATATTTGAAAATTTCAAGGCGTGAATTCACAAACTACGTTGGCGCAAATATAACAGAATTGGCAACGTTTCATACCTTTACAAAAATATAACAATAGGCCATTCACCCTTCAAAGAGTCATTTTTATGAATAAAGAAAAGAGTTTTTTAAGAGTTTACTCGTTATAAGATAACCTCAAAATATCAAAATAAATACTTATTTCATGATATAGTTTAGCTTAGGAATATGTATGTTAATTATAAAATATGATTACACATACTTTATTCAAAAAAAATTCATCGAATTCTTAGTAGCATAAAATATTTTATACAATTACTAGCTGACTCGGCAAACATTGTTTTGCCAAAAAATTAAAATTAAAATTTTGGGGTTGGCAATCCTTATCACTTAGGTTATAAAAATAGTTTACGTCTCCTATAGATTATAAATGTTGTCATTATTAAGTAATGTAGGTACCTTATAGCGAAATATTACGTTATATATTATAGATAAATAGTTATATGTTATATGTAATTATATTTATTCGCATAAAAAAAAAAGGATAATACGTTCTACTACCAGATTACAAACACGTCATTGACGTCATTTCCTACCGCAACGCAAACGAAATCGCTAACAAAACGAAATCGAAATCCTCTCTGTCGAAGATCAATCCGATTGTCGAATATAGACTTATTCGAGTACTTTTATACTTATCATTTGCGAATCTTTTTATTTGATTGATATCGTTCGCGATATTTTTCGATAAGTATTCGATCTTTTTGTGTGACATTGTGTAAGGGAAGTACATACCAGTTCCTCAGGTGATCCCGGTTCCTTCATACCATTGCTCTTATCCGTGCTCCCCGTCTCTGTAAAGAAAAATGCAGTTTAAGGATAATTTCACAAATTAACATGTTTAATAAATATATGGAAATTTACATCTATATAAAGTCGCGGGCGCCAGCTAGATATAAAATAAAATCGCTGTCAGCATCTCTCTGTTGGGGCCGATTCACTAATTACTTAAGTATAAAATTGTCTGTCCTAACTATCAAACACACAGCCAAAACTACTAGTCTAGTTAAGTCTAGAAAAGCTGAAATTCGGTCTGTCTGTGTCCATTAAGCTTTTGTGGTAAAACCAATTTTAATGGTGCTAAATTTAAATTAAAGTTACTCATCATATTTAATTAGGAATCAATCGATTCTTCATTAGTGTGGTATCGAAATACAATCGAATCCATTTTAATTAGAGTTCGTAATATTTTCCGCCAATCAACGGACCTCAAATTCGTGAACCAGCCAATCATGAGAGGCGCTTGGTCGCTGGACGTCCGGAAGCGCTTCATATTCATTTACAGCTCGACATTATGCGCTGCATCGTAAAATTTCTCTGATGCTATATTGTTGCCAATTAACGGTAGTCCGTAGGTGCTGCTCTTTTCATGTTGTTGGAAAATTCAATAGGTATGTTTAAATAATGAAATATGTAATTACAAATGAATATTATTCATAGAAATGAATTCATGTTTACAAATTTTTAGTAGTTTATGGTAAGAAAACATTACTAGTAAAGATAAAACTAAGATCTCTAGCAAAAATACTAAAACACAAGTTATTCTTTAAATAAAATACTGATTTTAATGAATAATTTTACTAACGTAGGCATTCTATCATGTAATTTTCCATGCTAAGTTAAAACATATTCAAAGTAATCTCAAAACATATTCAAAGTAAGATCAGAACGACACAGTAATCTATAGGTCCACTACCTATATTTACTTTTATTATTTTTCTAATAATCACTGAGTCAAAATTATTTGACGGCACGTCTGGTTTCAATGAATATTTTTTTTTAAATATGGCACGTTGATCCATAAAGGTTCGCTACCCCTGATATAGAGGGTCTCCCACAAGATTCTGCAGTCTATGCTGTTGGAAGGCTGTTCACTGGTTGTATACAGTAACTGTGTCGTTTGCGAGGCGGTGAATTGAAACAAATTAATAGCACGGCATGTTGGTGACATTAATAGGTTAAATTTTCCAACGCCGAAACTAATTTGCGGCCATCAATAGCGAATGACATTATATTGAACGGTTACAATATTTTGTATACAATTTGTCACGATTAAACACCCACGACGAAAGAGGAAGCGAGAAACAAAACAAGTAGACAAAAAATCAGAAAGCTGGCATTCGGTTTACGTGACGGCAGCTCAGTAATTCTTAGGAAACCCCAGTACAAATGCAGATTTACCATACCTTAAAGTTACCAATAAAAAAACTTGTTCTATTTTTTTATATACGAAACACTTGAAAATTATATTGGGAGTAAAATATAAATAGTTAGCCAACATCTAGTCGTGTAGTGATGAGACCTAACTATGATGGATCGAGCTCACCCTGAAGACTATTCACTCGAACTTGGGTATATGAGAATATTATTAAAACTATTAAAATATTAATAGTAATGTTTCGAGGTGTCAATCTAAAACTAACATAATTATAATATATGGAAATTGGGAAACCTTTCAGCCACTTTGTACAGTTAATTAATTTTGACAAAGGCTTTATTATTCCTGAAAACAGTTAATTACATTCTGCATTGCACGGCAACAAATTGCATCGTACTTCGATTGCTGAAATACCCCAATTACATGAAAATACTAAATCTACTTCATTTCGTGTCTATTATAGGTTGATGTCGCGTATTTTTTTCAATTGTTATGTAGGAACTGCATTTAAATATTTACTTAGCAAAAAATAATGAATATTCATCTCTGAATAGTCTACTTACTAAAAGAACAATTTCAAAATCAGTCTACAAATTATTTGCTTTTGCTAGGACACAACCAGTATAGCATGTTTGAAATTTTTTTTTTTGTTTTTCTTTGTGAAAATAGCAGTAACTATCAGATTTTAAAAATTATTTTTCTAATTTGATTTACATTTATTGTATAAGTAGATAGATATAAAATGCTTTTACGGTTTCTTAAGACGACGTGCCATCACACTTCGTCTTTAAACACTAATAATTATTCGTTCGTATCATCTTAAATCCCGCGCCACAACAACAGCAATAAAATTATTAAGAGAATGTCTTATGTTCTTAGTCTATTGTCTTCAGTTTCATGTGCCGCTCTAATACATTATTCAAGATTCGTAATTTGTGCGATCAGTACGTGAGATAAACCATTGTAACATTTAATACTATGCAAATTGTATCCGAATTGTTTAAATTTATAAACATTGAAAAAGCAGTAATAAAAAAACTACATGGTATGTACCTACATATAAAATTACCCCAGACATTTTATAGACTAACTTTTATACTTACATTCAATTACATATTTCAGTTCTGAACCGCAACGACAGTGGCGCGCCATCTTTTAATATAATATAACTTTTTACTCGTATTTAGATGATCCCTCAGGAATCTAACATTTTTTAGGATAAAAAGTGTCCTATAATGTAAATCCAGGTGATAAACTATGCGTGCCAAATTTCACCAAATCCATTTAGTAGTTTTTACGTGAAAGAGTAACAAACATCAATACAAAAATCCATCAATCTTTCGCATTTATGATATTACTCGTAGTGGGATTAGGTACTTCAGAAAATATTTTTCATAAGTTACATCTTTCATGAACCTGAACAAACATTCTTAGAAGCACAACGTTTTAAGTGTAACACCGCAAATTATATTATTTAAAAGAGTAAATTGATTGCATATAAATTTGAACCTTAACGAGAAACAGCACAGTGTATTTTTGAAAATATAAGTCGACACAATAGTTGCTTCTCTACGTACAGTACAGTTAACCACAGACTGTTAACATTATGTCACGAAGTAGAATCTTATTTTCTTGGTTCATTTTGAAACTTGAAGTTAACAAAACGAGTCTCTAGTGCGCTTCAATTTAAGGCAGCTTGCATACAAAGCATTTAGTAGAAATTTTGTAGCAAAAGCACTGTTCAACCAATTTTCATTAATACCTCTTTGCTGCATGCAAAACGGTAACAGTAAAATTCGTTTCAATGTTGAGAATTGTATTTTTAATATTTACAAATTTATTTTAAATCACACATAATTTGGAATAAATATATTAAATTAACAATAATACTCACTTATCTTAATAGATATTAGTTTTTTGTTTTCGTTTTGGTCACAAAACGTCATAACAGAAGATTTAAAACGCAAAACCTTACCAAAATAAAGTTTGAGTTCAAGTAGAATTATATCGAAAAAAAATTAGACTAAGATGGGTTAGACGTAACTCTTGATTTTGGCAAAATAATAAATTTCTACTATGCTCTCTGCTCTGTTAAGTTGTTGAAATAGTTACTTTACAGATCATAACAATTATTACTTAGTCGAAACTTTTACGCTGTTTGCAAATAGCTTCACAAAGAAGTTTGTATTGTAAGTTATGCAAGTCTCGTCATGATATCGGATCGCTTTCAAGACTTTCGCCTTCAATTAGGAGAATGCTACCGCTTTCTGCGCCCGTCGCTGGTCACGTTTCATACCGACTTGGCGTGACCGAAGTCTTTCCTTTACGTAACGTGACGCCATTGTTTCATCAGTATCCGACAGGGTATTGGCATTGCGATACCAAGTGAGTAATTGCTAAATAAATTGGCCTCTCCGAAATCAACGTCGCAACGTTATGATTTATGCTTCTGCGTGCCGAGATCTTGCTCACTTTAGAAATAAATTCCATGATAAAAGCAACGAGTTTCATAAACTATATGCTATCTGTATATTATCATAATCTCATAATCTCGACGTAGCTACGTAGGATGTCCACGTCCACAGTGCTTAACATAGGCCTCACCATTAACTTTATATCAGGACCAGTCAGAAGCAGCCTAAATCTAGCGTCCTACGACAACTTATCCCACTATCATACATTTCCTAACTTTACTCAAGTCCTAAGTCCTAAATCGGTCCCTGATTATTCCTGATTAGTCAGGAATATTTTAACAGCACCTGAAGGGTTTCTAAATACCGGAATTTTCTATATTTATTAAGAGACATTTCATCGTTATCGATCCGTCAACACTATCAAATATGATAAATAAATAAATAAACAGGCTCTCTAGTGTGTCAAGCGTATTTTCAAAA
The DNA here is from genome assembly GCA_945859745.1 of Synanthedon formicaeformis. Lineage (NCBI taxonomy): Eukaryota > Metazoa > Arthropoda > Insecta > Lepidoptera > Sesiidae > Synanthedon > Synanthedon formicaeformis. The sequence continues at coordinate 4,672,614 of OX243967.1, read as the reverse complement.
AAAAATTAAATTTACATTTGTTTCTTTAAAAAAAAATTAAAGGAATGTTTCCTTTGAGTAAATTTTGCTACCTCCAGTATTCAGGATTACTTGTCTACCAAGATTGCTTGCCTTCACGAGAATGCACGTATCCTCATGATATTTCTCTTCAATATAAGAGCAAATAACAATCATTTCAAATGCACATGTGAAAGTTACAGACATGCCGACGTCTTTCGTGTCTACCAACTAAAAGGGTACCTGTTATAAGAAAAAATAAAAATGTGGTCTAATACCTACCATCAAGTGGACCGTCAGCCTGTTTGTCGACATTAACATTTAAAAAAATAGTTGATACGTTGAAAAGCGAAAAATACACGATAAATATTATGTAACCAATACATTACAACAAATATAACGTAATTTAAACAATAGAAAGACATGAAAATAGTCACGAAGGACCTTCTACTTCAATAATTCATAAAGTTCAACAGGAATATAAATTATCAGGTAATTGGCAATTTCCACCGGAGCATTCACCGCGTGCCACGTCTCATGACGCCTGGCATGTAATTTACTCTTTAATTTGCATGTAATATTTTGACATTACACATTGCAGAAATAATGTTTTGTATAATTTTAAATAAATAATGTAAAATTTGTACAATTTCGGGCCGTATTTGTTTGTTGAGGAAATTATGGGCTGCAATATCGTCGGCCTAATTCGTTAATCTGCTAAGTCCATTTTTGGGGATTTTACTTTTTATACTTTTCGACATGTTTAGACGATTATCTACCGTTTGGCGAAGGAATAACGACGATTATCAAACTAAAAAGGTGAGAAATTTCATAAATGAAAAACAGCTTTCTGACTAATAGCAAATCTTCACGAAGAAAACCTGCTAAATCCTAAGTTTTGTACTGATAATGTCGCTCATTTCACATGCCTGATGCGACGCACATCATTTTATCATTTCGTTTTTTCTTCCTCCTGAAAACTATACAAAATGTGACTTAGCAGGTTAACGAGTTAGGCCGGCGATATGCTATTTCATTGCACTCTGAGTTTTTATGATAAAATATGCACCTGATGGTAGGTGGCCACTGTTTTCAAGCGATATAGGGTCACAGGACGCTGCCGAACTTGTCAGTCAGTTTCAGCTGTCAGCTTGATGTTATTTCACGGTGGTCTTCTTTATGAGTGCGAAACGCATCTACCATGCTAATTAACACATTTTATAAAAATAAAAGAAAATTTGGCCTAAATAACTATTATAACACATTCCATTAGAATATATTTTTGAGTAACTTAAACTTTAAACTTAAAGTTTAATATTTATAGAAATAATTATAGCAAAATAATTTAACACACGTATACCTATTCTGTCTTACATAAAAAAATGAATAAAAAAATTCAATTATTACGGGCTATTTAAAAGTTTAAAACTCTTAAATTTCTTATTAGTTGTTGTCTTGAGTCTTGAGCCGTGTTCAACATTGTTTGTTAAGGACAGACCGGACGAATCTTGGAAGGGTAGATTTTAATTAAGTTGCAAACTTCAGAGACCACTTTGTTATACAGGTATGTATTATGGTAATTCCACATAAAGGGGTTTAGTTCTCAATCAATATCAATGTAAAATAGTTTATCATATAATAGTTATGAAGTTTTATGTGGACACTATTTAAGAGCTCACTTGCCAACGGAAGCTGCTTACCAATTTCAAACTTCGTAATTCCATGATTACTTGTTTGTTATCGTAGAAATAAATAAAAACCTCAAAAAATTTTGCAGTGCAAAGTTTGTGACGTTTTCGTTGTGACAGGTTGAATTCTTGTAATCTTCTTTCTTTATAAATAAAAATGAATCACTAAATGTGTTGCTAATCGCAAAACTCGAGAACGGCTGGATCGATTTTAATCTTCCTTCATTCATGGATAGAGGGATAATCAGGGAAGGTTCTTACGTAAAAAAATGCACCCCGGGCAAAGCCGGGAGCGGGTCGCTAGTTACTGAATAAAATCCAATAATGTTTTTCCACAAAAACATCTTAGCTAAATGCACATTTATAATTGGCTAGTAAAAAATAATACATTATACCTACGTACCTAACTAAGTATAGTTGAAATACATTGGCCTAAGTTCCTCTTAAATCCAAGTTGCTTTTTATGAGATAAATTAATAATTCAAAGTACATTTGTCGAAGCATTCGCACAGTAAGTAATTCTTACAACTGAAGAGACAGATTGCTGTTTTATAATCAAAACAGCAACAAAATAATAATGACTAAAGGAAATGATGAAATTGATTGATCAGTTTTAATGCCACACACAAGACCACCCACCCAGACAACCCCACACGATTAAATGGTTTATCGACAAATATAAAGCCCGCTGTACACATGGGACCAAGGTGTTGGGCCAAAATGATGCATCCCCAAGGTTGCTGTTTACACATTGGCTTACTGATCATTCTGAATTGGCGCTTCGATAAAGATGGACGTAGACTGTACTGTCTCCGCTAAGGAGTAACAACGAACTGATCAAGAGACGCCAACGTGTGAACGCTGTTTGTGGAGCGCGCCAAGATCCTTTGATGTGTGCACAAAAAACCGACACTATTCGGTTGGCCTGCCAATGTTGGCGTCAACTAGACCAATTAAGCCAACATACCGCCAAGTATCTCTCTACACGTTAGCCCAACACGTTGGCCACATGTGTATAGCCGCCATAATAAAGCAAACCAAAGGAGACACCAGAAAAGCGAGCCGACAAATGTTTTTGATCAATTAACGTTGTATTAAGTGGTATTAACACATTCCCTCCATGCACCTCATATGGGTTTTGAACATTAATAATAATAAATATGTAAAAATATTTACAAACATAATAAGTATAAAAATATAAGAAATATTTTATATCATCACACTTAATTTTTTTGATCCCAACATCTTAATTTTTTTCATTTAATTTGTTAAAAATAATTATTACTTGAATCTTGGAAGCTTCGAAAACAAGTGAAGCATTGCTATCTGCAGTCAAGTGGGTTATCTCATAGCTATGCTTAGTTCCTTAGTCCTATGCTTTCCATAACCCATCCATAGTCATTGAAAAGAAGAACCTATGCCCAAGAGTACTTGGGATGTATAAGACTTTTCCCGCGACTTCGTCCACGTTTCTTTACAAACTATAGCATGCAATATGTTGTTCTGGTGACTGTAATAGTTTGCCAAAATAATCGTTTGTAATGCGACGTCTCATTTCATGGACTGTCGGCCTGTCCATCATTATATTCAAATTAAGAACAATCACACTGAAGTTTCAATTATGTATGATGGTCATCTGTCCGGTACACAAGCGGATCTTTTGACGGGCTACTATTCCAAGACTTATTGGGACTGATAGTGCCAACTTGATTTTCATTTATTTGTAACATTTGAAACTAAGGGCCTCTTTCACAAACTACAAGTAAAGTGTTGATTAGTTACTTTTAGAAATCATTTTCTGTTATATTGAATTATGCACTCGGTTTACTGCATTTTTTTTATTAACTATTTTCTATTTAATGTTTGGGACGTTTAGCGTACAAACAAAGATATATCATCTCCATTATCCCCAGTTACCGGTGACTTTAAATGACAGTTTGGCCTAATTGACGTTTGTGAAACAATCGCCAAATGTTACAAGTACTTTTTGAAATGTTTCTTAGTTAATTTAATAGGTAGGCAATCTCAGTTCACAGCACAGCACCTACTAGTTATCCGGAATCTAAGAATGTCGCCAGGCGAGCCCGGCCGCTTCATAAATATGGAGCTGGCGATTAAGCGGCATAGTCAGGGTGTTTTTATACCGCACCCCTCCAGCCCCACCCCCTTTGGGACCTGTGGCTTAAATGACGATTGGAGATTTAACCTTTTTACACGGCGGTGAAGCACGAACAAGAAATAGCGTGCAAGAAACAACTTTCAGTGCATCAGTGCTGCGTCTTTGAATTCTGCTATGTACAGATACCTAAAATATCGCTCGAAATTGTGAGAACTACTATTGGATTAAAGTAATTGGTATAATTATAGAAGAAGAATAATGAGGCGTATTGCGTTTTAAAAAAATATCTTTTATTGGACAAGAACATAGTAAGTAGTAACTAGTAAGAAAAAAAATTGACAATTATAGAAGCATTTATTTTGATCATTTATTTTCAAATTTTTTAAAAAGATTTACAAAACAGACACAATTTAAATTTAAACGAATAAATAATAAATAATTCGAAATTGGCAGTTTTCATTGACATTAACATTTGTCATCTAAATACGACAATATATCGCCAAAAGTTGCAAACTTAAACCAAAGCCTTAATAACACTCTTTAGCACTGAATCATAGGTCCCTAAAGCAATCGGAGTGGGAGGGCACGCGTAAGTGAGCCCAGTGTACGCTGGTCACATTTGGACACCTATAGAATGAATAGACATGTCACAGCAATCATTAAAAAGAAGCAATTGATTTATATCACAAATAAATCGATACAAGAAAATTCAGCCTTTATGATAGATTAAAATATTATAAAAATTAAAGGAAATATTTTTGCTGATTGTTCAAAAAATCCCATTAAATACAATAAAATATTGATAAGGGCAAAGAGTTTATAAAGAACAGTGTACAATGACCGAAGCCTCCAATGGCGCCCATTTTCAACCGACTTCCAAAAAAGGAGGAGGCTCTCAATTCGACTGTATTTTTTTAATGTTTGTTACCTCAGAACTTTCGACTGGGTGAAACGATTTTGATGATTATTTTTTATTTGAAATCTGGTGTTTCCCGTGTGGTCCCATTTCAATTTGGTCCAGTTCTGACAATGGCATCCATGAGAAAACGGTTTGAAGCCGGTTTTTTCTTTTTTTGTTTCCTCCTCGGAAACCAACATTTTTACAGGATAAAAAATATGTTAATCCAGGTAATAATCTATCTGTGTGCCAAATTTCATCCAAAGGCGTTCAGCCGTTTTTGCGTGAAAGAATAACAAGCGAACATCCCTTAAATTATGTATTATTAATAACTATTGTATTAATAGAATAACAAGGAATATGTTTAGAACTTTAATCATGTCTTTTAATTTTATATTGACCTAACAACATAGTAGAATTACCGGATTATTGTGCAAACCTTTGCAACTGGGCATTAGCAGTAGGCTTAATCACTAGCAATGAAACTGATCCTTTAAGTAAGACCACAGCATTTTGAACTTGTTTCCTAGGTTAGTTTAAGCATTCAATTATTTAATGTTTTGCACAATTAATACAATTATAATATACTAGCGGCCCGCCCCGGGTTTTGCACGGATATTTTTCTGAAAATTATTTACAAAAATACGTTGGGGTCTTTTAGGAGAAGTTAGCGGACATAATTACCTGACAGATAAACGCGGAAAGGATTATCGCCAATTTATATTCAATTTATATACTAGGTAAAGATAAAAGTCTTTCTTAATTTTCCTATAAATATCTCAGATTTTGTAAATGTTAATAAAATAAATTAAAAAGACTTTTTGTAACTTTCAACCTTTTTATACTTTTTTAATACTTTCTAAACTTACCAAATACTTACAAATTACACGACATTTTTCCAGTGCAATCTATAATTTCTTCTTACCTAATAGTACAAATTTTCAACCGTTAAAACGAAAATAATAAAAATACCTGAACTGATCTCCATACAAACTGATTTATCTTCATTAATGTTACTATTCATTCCTAAATTAATATTTAACTTATTTTAGAAACGTTGAACGTCCGTTTTAGAAGCGGACCATAAATAAATGATTATTCAATTAGAAAATCAGATAGGTAAACGGTTTATCTGGGCACCTATTCAGCAGGACCCTTTACCTATTTAATGGGAATATTCCACAGAAACTTCCACAAAAGGCGATGATAGTGTAAATCTAATTGTGTAAATAGATATACGTTCACAAAATAGATCAAGCCATTTATTTCTCACAACACCCCGCACACACTAAAAGTATATAATCTTATCAGGTTGTGTTTGGTGTGTAATGAAAAGAAACATTTCGATTCATCGCATCAATAACGGTCCCCCGAGGCAAAAGGCATCGACCACTGAATACAAGCCTCAGGACGGAAAGCAATCTATTGCAAAAGTCGAAGACGATGCCTCGTTTAGTATGCCAATAGTGCAAGTAGAGTACAGAGACGCAAGTGCTGTGACCTTTTGAAATTTATAGCAAATACCTTCAATGTGATGCAACGTATCGTGTTGATTATACTTGAATCGCAAGCATTACGAACAGCGCAGAGATCGAGTTGAAACAGTCAATGATCGAACTAAAAACCTTTCGTCGATATCAAACTACTACAACATGGAACCCGCGTGCCATACAAAACACTACGAATTTTATGGAACATTTAAAAGTGACATATGCGTAGAGCATGAACTGTCATTTAAAACAAAACAAACACAATAATAAGTACGTAATTTAAAGAAAATGTGACTTTACGTCAACCCATTAGAGTTTAAAATGAAATAGATGAAAAATTAAAATGAAAGTTGATCGTTACTACCTTTTACCATTGACGCGTGAGGGCAAGAGTCCGCCATGATTCTGTCATAGGCGTTCTTTTTTGTGCCGCTTTGGCATTTGTGACGCAACTTCCATTGTAGTATTTCGATGGTCGATATTTAAAAGAGGTATTAGTTATTTGACTAAGCCAACTTTGTTAGCGCTTCGCTAACAGTTTACTGATTGAGCTCGTTAAGCGAATCTGTGTAAATATATCGATCCTGAACACAGACCGGCTGGGTTTACAGAAGTATTTTTTTTTTAATGTAAAACCTGTGAAAACAGTTCCTTTCAGAGTAAAGCGAAACGCCCCAGCTTCGTCTGGATGCAATTGGGTGAGTTAGGATACATAATTACAGAACCTATGTCCATTTGAAATAATAACATGATAAAGAAGAAAATTTTGTATGTAGGAGGTAATCTACTCGTCCAATTTAAAAAAAAAAAAATGACCAATAGAAATTTCAGGATGGACATTCAGGCTGAATAATCCACGCTGGTGTTAATATTAGCTTTAAATATTTTGCCAAGCGTATATCTTTTCTATTTAAGCGCTGACGAAGTCACGGGCACCAGCTAGTCTGAATAATTTTAAACAGTAATATTCTTTTTTCAAATAGGTGTAGTAGTTTTTTGGGAGAATCTCCAATTTAACTACTTACAACTGCTTACAAACTTACAAAATTTTCTTTCTCCCTTTAAGTAAAGTTGGCAGTCCATTTATTAGTGGTAGATGATTACCAACTAGTAATACAATTAAAACTATTCAAGAAAAATGCATTGTCGACTGTCGAATAGGGTAAAGGTTTTATGTGAATTTAAAAAATATGATTTTCCAACTACTAAGCTGTAGTAAATAAAGCAACACTTAACTATTCTTTTGTCTAGGAATTGTTGCCACCCGTTGATTGGCTAAGTTCGATTGGATGTGTATCCTTTCGTGCCCTTTCCAACATTCACTAAAGATATTTCATTTGGTAATTTCTTTAACGGTATCGACCGTAATGAAGTGATTTGTTATTTAGTAAATATATTTATTTCTACTAATAAATAAAATTGAAATGTCTGTACGTAATGTAAAAATAACTGCTTATTACTAAATACAAAATTTTATATACTTAGTTACTTTCTACTTTTTTTTCTATCTTCTTCAATAGTAGATATTAAATTAAAGAAGTTCCATGGTTTTTATTTGTAAAAAAGATTAAGAATTTTATTTGTAAAATAGATTAAGAAATTGCACGATAAACATTTTATGCTAATTTTTTTTGTTTATAAAAATATATATTCAGATAAGTTTAGGTAAGTATAATACACCGAAGCTAATACATATACGTATTCCGATATAAATCGATATAAATGTATAAATAAACTAAATTAATAAAAAGTTTTATGTAATCCTATGTTAAAACATAGGTAAACCTGGATTAACATATATATACCTAAAACCTATATACCTAAAACTCTTTTAGCTAGAGAAATAGTCTAAAAATATTAAAAAAAAATGCAGCGCCACCGTCGTCATAGCGATAAAGATTCTCAGGCGGTTATATTTTTTAATATTTGTATAAAATATTAAATTAAAATTGCCATTTAAATCAAATGCACACAAGCACAGCTAGAATCTTATATTATTTGTTTAGCATTACCCATATTGCATTTACAAAGGTGTGTCTTGCCTTGATTATGAGGCCAAACATGTGTCATATATTTAGTATGAAGTTGGAACTCGTGCTCTGACTGTTAATGGTCGACACTATTCATGTTTTGTAATTTGCTTTGGCACCTTGTGGATTTACAACTGCGGAATTAATAAAGAAGCTATATACGCAAATGGTTAACGCGTATGAAATTGGATCCGGAATTAATAGTCGGCTAACATTAATAGTTCTTCCAGGAAAGTGTTTCACATTTTGTAAAACGAGTCCACAGTTGATTATAAATTTAAAGGCTTCGGCACATATCCGACTTAAGTGCATACATAGTATTATTTTTTAAACTTTTAGCTCAGGATATAAAAAGTATGCATAGTAACAATACAACAAATTATTTACTATACACTGTTTAAGTATTTTTAGTTCAATTTCAAAAAAGATTAAATACTAAAATGCTTCTAAAAAAGATAGCTTATGATAGCTTGAAAAATAAAACATTATAGTTAACTAATTAGAAAACTTTATTTCAATTACAACTTGAAATTTAAATTGAAATAATTGAAATATCTTAGCTAACTTTTACTCGCGACTATATCTGGGTAATTGTTGTTCAGTTTATTTAAAAATATCAAAGTTATAAATATATGGACAAGTTATAAGTTATTGAAGTTTATAATATGGACGGCTCATAGTGACTATAAATAAAATTTTAAATGTAATTAACATTAATTACCTCAATTAAGATAAGATAAATAAAAATAATAATAAGTCGGTATGATCTTGAACTATTTGACAGTCTAAGCGCCTCTTTCACAAACGTCAAGTAAGCCAAACTGTCATTTAAAGTCACCGGTAACCGGGGATAATGGAGCTGATATTACCTCTGTTTGTACGGTAAACATCCCAAACATTGAATAGAAAATAATAATAAAAATCGGCTATTGAATGATGCAGTAAACCGAGTGCATAATTCAATATAACAGAAAATTATTTCTAAAAGTAACTAATCAACACTTTACATGTAGTTTGTGAAAGAGGCCCTAATTCTCTTGGTATGTTTTTTGTTTGCATCAAGTATGAGTTAGTTCCGTTGAAAGTTAACAGTCGCAGTAATTTTAAGCAGAAAATAAACTGAAATTATATTTTTGCGAGATATATAGATAATATGTACTCGTATATTTAATTCTATATGGGCACATGTTTTGCCACACGAAAGGCTTTTACTTTTCGCTGCGATGGCCTTCATGATAAACGAATTTTCAACCTCGACCGACGTTTAAGTGTACGTATGGATTTAAAGAAGTTTCCGCTTTGCGATTTTCAAAATAAAATTTCAATATCACGTTTTTGACTTAATTGAATAGAATTAATTAACCTTCATATATGTACTGTATAAAGTCGTGTAACTACACATCATACAATTACTAGTAGTATTCGAAAAGTATGTACGCTTAGATCTTTCAAACTACGCACCGGATATTAATGCGGTTTTTACTAATAGAAAGACGAAAACGAGGAATGTTTTTATATATTATATAATTTGCAGAAATAAATTGAACCATGGCTTATTAAATTAACTGTGTTCACGTGCTATTATAACATGGTCACAGCTTCACCAACCCCGTAAGAAGATGGTTACAGTAGTAAAACGTGCTGCCCAGTTTATGTCTGCGGAATGATGAGGCAACGCTACTACTGAGATGTAGCATTTACATTACAACCACTATACATACATCTACCTGTACACTTAACATTAAAGTAGTCAGCAGTAAATTCAAATCAACATCAATCGCAATGAGAAGCCCATAATGAGTAGGTAGGATAGGTATGTATGTAGGAGCAGCACCGTGCGAAAACCGTCGGCGAGCTAGACTAGATTGTCTTTAAAAGGAAACCAACCCACCGGGCACGATGCGTTCCTGTCCCGACATCACTCCACTATTCACAGTAGAATAAAAACAAAAAACTATTGCACTCGTCAGTAAAATGTTTACCTATGAAATAACGCACCACTTGGTAGAATTTCCAATTTAAAAAATATCTATTTTTTATGTTAAGGTCGACAGATAAGTTGACGGTCCACTTCTTGATGGAAGATGACTATCCTCGCCTTTAATGGCCCCTCTTCACGATAGGCCAGCGCTGGCCCAGCAAGATGGCCATGCGATGGTTGAACGCAACTACACGATGGCGCATTCAGTTGTGATTCATTCATCACCTTTGGGTGATTTTGGTGATGTAATGTGATGTTGACCTTTGAATGTGGGCCGGAAAACCGACACCGACGCCATCCCACGACCATCGCACGCGCCATAAGCCATGCGACACCACTACGCCCTCTTCACGCTGGCCCATCATAGTGGGCGATAGGGATGGCCCATCGTGAAGAGGGGCCTAAGACAAGAACACATAGGTGCTGCAGGTGCGCTGCCAATCATAGAAGGGATAGGGCAATGGACTCTGGCATCACCGAAACGCAACATTTCACGACGGTATTCTGTAAGGGCTGCCTGAATGCCTGAATGTGAAACGCAGTTTTGAAATTTTCATTTTTTAAATTTATATAACATTTTACTTATGAATTATCGAGCTAATAGGCAAATCGCCCGGACAACAACAACAACAAGGTTAGTACGACATATTATAATGTTTAACCAAAGATTAAGTCCGCTGATTTTACTACGAGTAACTATATAAGCAGAGTAAACTGAATTACTAGTTGCCCCGCGAATAGTGTATAATTAAATATTTAAAAAGTCGACCAACCACATACTCCAGTCTCGTATATCTCTGCAATAATATGTCTTTACGATGCCCCTAGACATTAAAATGAAAATACAAACGCCTAGGGGAACAATGCACAAAGGCTATCAAGTTCATGTTATTGCTTTATTATTCAATTAGGTTTTATATAATTACAATTACACTAGTTTTTCATTTATTATTATTTTTGTAGTAGGTATAACACCTTCTGGTATATCGATTCCAATCAGGTATATTATAAAACTAAAAGTGTGAAAATAACTAGCCTGTCAGTGCAAAGGTTAAAAGCTTGCAACTTGCAAATGCACAAATGTGCTGCCAATTTTGATAGGAGACATATAGATTATAAGCTTTGATTTTTCATATTTCAGACATTATTTAATGTTGGTTTTCTATAAACAGTGGCCCCTGCTTCCAGGGGGGCACTAAGTAAGATTTGACTGCGGGACTTAACATATTCTATAATTGCCTATAGAAAAAAATAGGTGTATTTTACCAAAAACATAATATAAAATGGTAGGAGCATATCGAGAGGCAGGAATAATATTTCTATCATCTCGTGATCGAGAATCAAGAGCCGATATCGAACCGTCTACGAAAACGAGCTTATGCGAGAGCAATCAACGGTTTATTACCTACTCCGGTTAACATACTGCGAAAATAGACTCGCTCAGTAATCGGCCACGATGAAAACATATTATACTCATTTGGCTGCGAGTTATTATTGAACGAAAAAAGCGTATATTTTTACAAGTGTTGACTTTCGAAGTTTAATAAACATATTATGCCTGTTTGGTTATTAAAAACTAGTTGACCCGACAAACCTCATTCTGTCTAAAGCTATTTTGAACTGTGGCTGTGTTAATAGAAAAAATCCGGGTATTTTTTCATTTAAAAAAAAAAACATTTTTTAAATATTTTGGCGGTGATGTTTTAATATGTTTTGCATTTCTCTAACTTTATGCTGTGCGAAAGATTCAATAGGTACCCTGATAAAAAATTTAGAAATCCATTTCAGTGTACTTAGTTGCGAAGTTTTGTAGTGTAGAAAATTTTTTCTTTGTCAAACATGGTAAGATCGCTCTTACAACATGCAGAATTTTACTTTGAATATTATGTTATCATAAGAGCTTTAATAAAATTAAAAAATCGTTTGTGCCAAACGCACATTACGCAAAGTTCTTTATTGCATGATATCGTTCTCGTTTGCGAGGGACAAGTCTGAGCATCACTTAGTACCGACATTAAGGGGACATTAGACGGATCTCGTAGATCCTCAGTAACGCACTAACATGGAATATGAATGATATTGACATTGGCAAATGATATTAATCAATCACCTTTAAGATTAAAAAATTAAATTTAAATTTTTGCAGATTTCTTTTTGCGTTTACAGTTGATAGTCACTCAGGACAAAAGATTTTATTTAAAGATTATATCTGTTAACACTAATTCTCGCCTACAAAAAGCATTATTAATCCTTACACCGACGCAATACCGCAGGATTCCTACGTCCATAAAAAAAAATCGAAAAAATAAAACTCAATGGAATCGTACAGATAGGCACGCAATTCTTTGCGAAGGCTTGCGAAGTCCCCTGGCCTTGACTTGAGACAACACTAAACTATGTGGCTGGCGGCCTTGCCCGTCTGATTGAATAGCTACAAGCAACAAGAGTAAAATGTGTACTGTGCCGGCGTGGCTTGTCTCTTTTCGCGGGCGGATGGTGGGAGCGAGACGAAGCAAAACCAGTTCCGAAGAAACGCCGGAAGCCTTTCTCTTGTGATAGCTATGTCAATTTACACATCATGTTTTTGAATCGACTTCTTTCGTAGTTTCTACATGTAAATTTAAAAATAAATGTATAAATATGAATAAACGACAGTGGCATTTATAACTATACTCGCTTACGGTTTTTCAATTTTTTTTCTTCATAAAAACCGTCCTGGGACGAATATTTGAAAAAAAAAAAATCGTTCTAGCTTCTCAAGTTTTGCGCCGTACTACAAATTTAGCGATACATTTTTGTCATATTGACAGAAAATCTTGGTTCGGCAAGCTGATTTTATGAAGCGAAGTAGGCAAAAAAAATAAAAACTTTAAAATTATTGCTCGTGTGTTTGAAATACCCAAAATATCCCAAACGGGACATTTCTTGCGAAACATTTTGGGAATAGACCTGATAATTTTATTTGTCTGATAGAACTACTTGGTATTGATAGATAAACAATTTTGTTTACTGCCCCCAGACAGTAATAAATTTTATTGATTGCAATAAACTTAAAATTAAAAAAGAAAATAAATACAATCTTAATACAATCAAATGATTCCGTGACTTCCATCATATATGAGTCACAAGTTTATTGCTCTTTATAATAAGTACATAGCTATAACAATTGTATAAATGCGAGCACCAATAGGACATGTCTTGAGTATAATGGCAACTGTGTTGTGCAAGCGCCCACGTATTCAAATAAATATGCCAGTAATAACTTTCCTATAGAAACTAAATCGTCAAGTCACGATCGAACAAGTCAAACATATCTACTACTAGCTTTCCGCTGGCGACTTTGTCCGCGTGGACTTTGTCAGAATCAATACAAGGTAATTAGCTTATATTATATGTTACTCGAGCTAGCGTATGAACAGTCTTATAGTTAAACCTAAACTTAACTTAACATACTAACATTTAATTCATCGTGAGATACGAAATTGAGGATATTTTTAATATGATGTCGCTTATTTATTAAAAAACATACCAGTTATATTAACAAAAAAAAACTTTTAAACACACAAAAAAAGAACATTTTGTACACCCCGGTATTCTTAATAACTACATAAATAAAAAGATGTATTCTTACCTCACTAAAAATTATACCAAAAAAGGGAGAAATCCAGAAAATGGAAGATAAAGCACTGGGTGAGTGTAGGGAAACTAGACATTTTGAGAAACATAATATTATATATTATAGTAGTGTCCTACTATAATAATGTATATTAAATACGAAAGTTTATCCTATGATTTAGAAAACATTCGTCAGATTCCGTTGTTTATTATTAGTTTAATATTAATTAGAGATAGTTGATTATTAGTTTGTTAATAGTCAGCCTATTTGTTAAAATTAAAATATATTTTGCAATTGTTTCAGAGATGAGATAGAGAGAGAGAGAGAAAGAGAGAGAGATTTAAAGTTTAAGAGAGAGAGAGAGTTATTACATAATCAAAGAAAGGAGATCAATCAGTTTTCTAATATGATCATCAGGCCATAAGATTTTTATGAAACTTATGTCACTATTAATAGATTTTACTCGTGTAGTTTGGTAATGGGCTAACTCTTAACCTATTTCGACAGCCTTAGACAAATCTAGACCTTAGAGAGGGAATGTAAATTGTCGATTAATATTTTATTAAAATTTAAAAAATCTAATTTTTTTTAAACTTTTTGTGAGTAAATTTATTAAGATTTGTATCGATACAGATAATGCAATCAACTTCATCATCTTAGCCTTAGGACGTCAACTACTGGAAAATTATAGACAACCTCCCATAATTTTCCAATAGAACCGATCAAAAGCAGCATGGATCCACCGTGCAATAGAAACCTTCAATAGCTAATAACGAAAGACATCTATGAATTGATACTAATGAAGTCATAACGAAGTGCACGTGAAAACTGTCTGAAATTTTAGTTTATTTTAGTCTCTGAACAAGTGCACAAATTGGCAGTTTCGTTTCTATCAAACTAGACTCGTGTTTGGAGCGCACCGTTCAGTACACACAAGTAAGGAAGACAACACCGAAACACTGGGATAAAATACCGGAATCCCGCTTCCAATACTGGGGACTATACCGCTTATACATGGAATTGGATCCCGTAACTATTCTCTGTTTTAACACAGCAGGCATCGAGCCTCGCGGTATGTTTAGTATTATGGAACTACCAGAGAATTTAGTACTATTGGATCGAGTGGTCATCTATCTAATCCTATTAGTGTCAAGAAATATATAAAAACATATTTAGATAAATCTATTAAACTAAAAGTGTTTAAATTTTAATGGAACTATCATTAAATATATTAAATAAGTACCGGATCGCGTGGGTCATCTAAGTCAATCAGTGTTAAGAAATATGTAAAACTATTTAAGAACTATTGTAGAAACTATTGTAAACTAGTGTAGAACTATTTAAATTTGTTTAAATTTTAATGTGAAATGTACTTGAATTTTACACTTACATAGAAAGTCTTGCAGAATCCTGGATTCTGCGGGATTGAGAATGTTCGATCCCGTGAATACCGGTTACCGGGTTCCGAATTTCTGATGCGATTGCATTCTCTAAGTACAACTCCTGTATGTTTCGTTACAGGAAATATTATTCAAGCACCTTTTGAAACAAAATGTTTCAATTCATTTTCGAATTCGTATATTGCAAAAGAATAGAATAATGTACATTTTACATTCTATATATAATATATAAGTTGGTAAGTCTATTTCAAATAGGAAGTCGCTTGAGACATCACCAACACACTCGTTTTAATGTTTTTTTGACAGTTTGGTGATGTACTATCCCAATATTCCCAATATTCGAATATAAATATATACTAAGTTTATCGCAAGAAAATAAAATAATGTCCCAAGTGACTTCCTGTTTGAAAACAATATTAGTTACAGGACAGGACAAAGTTCCACAGTGTTTGTAAAAAAAGCTACTTCTTTCCTAGTATTTGAAGTATTTGAACGAAAATTCTAAACATTCGCATCATCCTTCACATAATAGTACTTCAGAGTAATGTACTGTGTTAACCTCTAGCTCTGTTAATTTTGAGATGGTCAGCGTCCTAATAAATCAGGTTTAGCAAGATTAAGCAATGCGGTGTAACTTTACTAACTCTTGTGTATATACGAGTATATTGTCCGAAAACAACCTTTGAATCCGTTGGTTAATATTAATTAAAGTTTGCTTAATAAACAATAATTAAATTAAACGTTTATCGAGGCACGTATTTATAGATATTATAGTTATAAATCACACCGACACGCTGCGGCTTAGCTTCAATTGGGAGAATTAGTAAAAATAATAATGGTACACATTGGAACAATAACACTGCAGGTAAAGCGGTAATTGGGTAACAGAGTGAAATGGGGTGAAGTGAAGACAGGTGAGGCTCGACCATAATCGAGATCCGACATGACAAGAGCGCTCCAGAGGCTCGAGACGCTTAAACCCAAGTATAGCTCGGACCTCGTAGCGTAGTGTAGCTGATCGTAGCTTGCACTCGAGCCAATAAGGCATTTAATATCACAAGCAGATACCTTCAACAACATGCTATTGATACTCAATAACAATTAATTCAAACTAAACCCTGGGTCCTAGCCAAGAGCAAACCAACGCAAACGGGAGCGTTGCGTATTTACGAAACGATAGAAAATAAAGCTCGGTGATTGGTTGTTGTAACGCCCACATAAAATTTTGTTTTATTAAGGCTTTATTTTCTATCGTTTCGTAAATACGCAAAGCAAAGTTTGCCCTTGGCTAGGGTCCCAGTTATATTATCTCCATATAACAAAAAAACATAGCATTATGAACGCCCGTTTCACTTCTGTCTAAAAAAAATCCAATTTCCATTGTATATGGTTTCTAAAATATTGATCACTAATAGAACTGGATCGGATTTTTCTTATTATACTAGGTAGGGTGTGCCTGGGTAAGGTAAGAAGGGGTATAAGTAGGTGAGAGCTTACTTGAGAGCCCAGGGCATATGCTCATAGTACAGTGGACATCTCATGAGAACATTGTCCAATGTAAAACCATTGGACATAGTTATTACATAATCTATAATATTACATACATAAACGAAATATTTTATAATCGGTAGTTACATAGGAGACCCACCCGATTAGATCTTTTAAAATACGCAACGGATTTTAATACGGTTTTCTCTAATATGCAGGAAAAACATTGAAAAAAAAAAAGCAGTATTATAAATTAACTGGGAACATTAAAACTTTTATGTTATTTTACTTCTAAAATAAAATAAATTGAGTGCGTACATAAAATTTTCGTGGATCTAAATGTAAATCTTTATTTTATAAATGAGACAGAAATTCCTTTCATCGCGTGAGTGGGGCAACAATATATTGTCTGACCCTTGAATCTACTTGTACTGATCCCGAGCAAACAGTGGAAATGGGTATGCTAAGGTACCGCGCAGGTCAAGCCGTAGAGCCAGCTATCTTGATAAACAAAGGCGCCTTTGTAATCCGATCTAGCGATGTGTAATTAACATTCTGTTCTCAGCATAGTATAACAATGAAGAAGTAACTAATGCATTTTGTCGCCTTGTTCTAATCAGAAAAAATTTAACAGGCTAGGCTACTTTTATTTTAGAAAAAAATATCGCGGGTAGTTATGCTAGTTTATAATAACTATGTAGAGATATTTCTGAACAGACTACTTATTTCCACGTATTAAATTTAATAATCACGTAGTATGTATAATATTATCAAAAATATATATAACGAAGAGCTAAAAAGAAGATCTAGAAGGACAAACATAGGTACATAAGTTTCACAGTTAACAGTACAGATATTGGAGTTTTAAAAGAATTTTGTTTAAATAAATACACCTCATAAATTCATTGAATTTTTGTTAGATTCGCCTACTGTTTTCTCGTTACGGTTCCACTTGCACAGTAATACGTTGCAATGTCAAGAGCATTTAGGTTGCATAGTCTTAGATTGTTTAAGAATTTAGCACCTAAACATATTATTAATTCATGGCCTGCTTTACTAAAACTAGTTAGTCATGTATTTTCGGATAAAAAAGCATTTATATCTTGATTGGGCATAATAACAACCAAATTAATTTAATTACACCTTCTATAAGAGTAAGCGCCTGTTTCACAAACGTCAAGTAGGCCAAACTGTCATTTAAAGTCACCGGTAACCGGGGATAGTTAATGGAGCTGATATGGGTTTTTTGTACGGTAAACGTCCCAAACATTAAATAGAAAATAATAAAAAAATTAGGCTATCGAATGATGCAGTAAACCGAGTGCATAATTCAATATAACAGAAAATGATTTCTAAAAGTAACTAATCAACACTTTACTTGTAGTTTGTGAAAGAGGCCCTAATTGTTTAAAATATTCTAAAAGGCCTAACCTATCATTCACTTCACAATTCGCATCCCCCTTCTTGTACACTTCTGTAAATCTAACCCTTCATTGGTGGTCGAACTAAAATTAACGTTGTTTTTGGTATTGTTAAGCAGTTTTACACTTCCTAACAAAGAACAGGAGTTTCGGTGAGTTGGGGTTGCCCTTACCCTCATCTTGACCTCATTTATTTACTGTATTTCCTCTTTACACCTTATTTGAACGACGATGGACGTATTTAGGCCACCTCCCACAAAATTGCATATTAGTCTATCCGTTACACATAAAAAATGCTAAACCTACATTAATTAGCAATTAGAAAATGCTTAAATACATGCCTTTTTAAATAATTAAGTTACATAAAAGTAGTCATTAATTAAAAAACACATCACGTAACTTTGATCATTCACTAGATTTCTTGATTTCTTTATTTCTTTTTTTATGTGAATGTAATTAAGTAAAGCTACGACATCGTTCGCACTATTTATTGGTAAATTTGAGTTTAGTAAAAGTTGAGATAACTACAATTTATGTACATTAACATGACTGCTACATGTTTTAATTTTTTTACGTTTGGACTTTTTTATTTTCATTTTGGGAATCAAGCGATCATTTGGAGATACGTATTGCCTTATAAACATGTTAATTTAGAGGTAAAAGCATTTTAAAATACATATAAAGTTGATATTCCAATATGAGCCTGCGGCTACTGTCAGTCTGGTACTAGAGCGCGGTCGTGTCACAATTTTTTGTATGCGTCCACATAATATAAAATGCGAAATTCACTCACATTTAACAGAAGCCATCTCACGCGTGACATCTGTATTTGAGGGAAGTGTGAGGTCGCAAAGGTGTGGTCCGTTGATAATTTAGAGACAATCTCTTCGCACAAGTGTCGTGACACCGAGGCTCTAAAATGTCCTAACGAGTGACAAGCAAAGCCCCGTTAAGCCGGCACTGACACCACCTGTGACCTGTGCTGTCCTTCTATCCGTAATGCACACGCTAGCTCTGATCCCAACTGAATACTAAAACAAATGGAGTGACATTTCGATTATACTTTTAATTTAGTAGTTGCATTTACAAAGCGATCACCGATATATTTAAAACAGTATATAACGATAAAGTTATTAAATATGTTATAGGCGGCGACGGTAGCCACCTACCATCAAGTGGACCTAACGGTCTTAACAGACTGTCTGTCGACCTTAACATAATTAAGCGATAAGTTAAACTTAAAATAAGTGTCACCTTAAATATAGGTGCAATCGACATGTCAGATGGGCCACAGCAGCTAATTTAGCTAGATTAATATATATGTGGTCCTGAGAATACAGTACAAATTAGTAGCGGTGGAGAATATTCCGGCGAATACAAAATTTCATTTTAATTATGATTTACTATATCCTTACATAGTATAAATTGCAGTCGATTTTCGCGTATGTCTGTCTGTATATCTCATCGAAATACTACTATGGAATTTGCGTCACAAATGCCAAAGCGGCACATAAAAAGAACGCCTTTGACAGAATCATGGCGGACTCTTGCCTTCACGCGTCAATGATAAAAGGTAGTAACGATCAACTTCTACTATTTCATTTTAAACTCTAATGGGTTGACGTAAAGTCACATTTTCTTTAAATTACGTACTTATTATTATGTTTGTTTTGTTATAAATGACAGTTCATGCTCTACGCATATGTCACTTTTAAATGTTCCATAAAATTCGTAGTGTTTTGTATGGCACGCGGGTTCCATATTGTAGTAGTTTGATGGTATATCCGCCAGACAGCTAAAGTCTTTCAGGCGCATATGCAGACAAATAGACGCTGAAGGAAACAGGGAGTGGAACAATAAAATTGAAAATAGAAGTGAGTTCTACTTAATACAGTACTCGGAACGTATGATTGCCGTACGCCTACAAAGTGTCAGAAGTCACCCGAATGTCGGAAGAACGTCTACAGGCGACAGGCGACAGTTATCTGAGAGCGACTATACGTTCCGAGCTGTTAGTTACGACACATCGCCGACATTGTTGCAAAACTTTGCATGCCTAATAAGAACGGCTCTGTCGCCTACACTCTACGGAAGTTACAAAGGTGTGGTATACGCGTAAGAAATTAACAAGATTAATTTATGCAATAACTTACTTACATAAGACGTGTTTATAGCTAAAGGCGATAATGGCGCGTTAATTTATTATTACACCATCCTCGCGATTGATATAATTATGTACATCAAACTACTACAACATGGAACCCGCGTGCCATACAAAACACTACGAATTTTATGGAACATTTAAAAGTGACATATGCGTAGAGCATGAACTGTCATTTAAAACAAAACAAACATAATAATAAGTACGTAATTTAAAGAAAATGTGACTTTACGTCAACCCATTAGAGTTTAAAATGAAATAGTAAAGTTGATCGTTACTACCTTTTACCATTGACGCGTGAAGGCAAGAGTCCGCCACGATCCTGTCAAAGGCGTTCTTTTTATGTGCCCCTTTGGCATTTGTGACGCAAATTCCATTGTAGTATTTCGATGATTATGCAGCATAAAATGAACGTTTTTTTTGAAATGGAATCTATACAATTTGATAAGTTTTCTTTTCTAGCAGCATTTCCGAACCGGTGGAAGTTTGTATTTGTAAAGAATGTTGACGAGGATAAATGTTTTTGTGAAATTACATCTAATAAATGATTTATTATTATTATTATTTCAAATAATTTAAATCCCCGAATTTAATTATTTTTTATATACCTATCTATCTTTATACGGATTATCAAACCTTTTGTAACTAATGTAACATAATTTTTATTTTTTAATTAATTTCGGAATTGACATTTGGTGCAAGTCTAGTGCAATAACTATTAGCATATAATGACTATTATTAGTATTCATAATGTAGTACATAATATGTAACATAATCTATAGCTAATTTTAAGTTATTTCTTTTTATTAGTTATTTTTATATTACTAACTGCGCAGCATTGACAGCAAAAAAATATTATTTTTTGCATTGAAATATTTGACCTATGTTTCGGTTCGGACAAAGGTTGTAAATCAATTACAGGTTAATGTTCAAAATAAAACATGTTCAGAGTTCAAGGATTTTACGAGTAAAACCAAATCGTGATATCGATATAGCTACGATAGCGTTTAAAAAGCAAACTTTCTTAGCATTATCGCTTACGAATCATCCATTGATGGGCTTATTGTATATTGTAATTTGACACTTGGAGTCCAAACATCAATGGAAAGCGAATAATAGGAAACAATAGTAACAACAACATTTGCTAGTGAAGCCCTGAAGCTAATGGGCATTCGTTTATTCGACATGTTTGCGTCACATTCACAAATTCGCCTCGTAGATAAACATCGTGAGGACTTCTAACAATGATGAACAGTTGTGGAAATGATGATTTATATTCATGGCTTTATACAAGCTATATAGTTAATTAAAGTTATTACCTAACCCCAACTTTCTATTTAGCCCAAACACGCTATATATATCTGCTGCAAGTTGCTGAGGAGTTGGGTGTCCCGCAGACTGCTTGATGCTGCAGCATCCAAGTCTTACCATGTCATGGAAATACCACCGAAGTAACATTACACCAAATTTCACATCAATCGACATAATATGAACATTAGAATTTCTTTCCTTAAGGGCGCGTATAAAGAGAAATAGTTAGCCAATCCTAGATTTGAATTTTATCTAAGTAAACAAAGTCCAATTTAAAAACTTTTTCAAAATAGATAAATACATTATAAGTGAAAGTGAAGACTCGGACAGAAAACATAATATAATGAAATTTTCTCGATAGAAAATATCACCAAGTGAACTCTCATTTCCATCGATTTTAATTTTATTTTCAAAATGACACACATTACAAAGCTAAAAGTGTATCAGTAATCTCACTTCACACATTATCTAATGCTCTATGTATCAAATTTTCATTTGACATTGTAGTTTACGAATAATTAATATTTAATACTTTTGGCACTTATAACATTTTTATTGAGCGAGATGCGCTATCTTCCGTCGCATGTTGTGCGTAGTTCTACGTACTTTGTGTCACTATCATGTCCAAGGGGCCACGCGGGTGAAATTACAAATTTTATTTGCTTTATACGCACTCTTAACTAGGAACAAAAAAAAATCGAAATCGGAAGTTAACTGGGGCACCATAAGCTTTCACGTAACGGGCAACATAGCGATGACGTCACCGGGACACGGGACCCCATCGCAAGCTCGCAACCACTCGGCGCAGTTCCGGCCCAGGAACAATACTCGACGAGTATTATTTACTTTGTGAATGAATCAACGCTTGACGCATTCATAAAGAATAATGTGGAGGTGTTTAGAAAGCATTCTCTTTGTTCCAAGTACTTACTCCCTTCCTGTGCCCATAAGGCTCTTGGCTTTACAGACGTTTTATTGTAATGTGTATGTTTTATTTGTGTGACATATTGTTTCAAG
This sequence comes from Synanthedon formicaeformis, assembly GCA_945859745.1. Taxonomy (NCBI): domain Eukaryota; kingdom Metazoa; phylum Arthropoda; class Insecta; order Lepidoptera; family Sesiidae; genus Synanthedon; species Synanthedon formicaeformis. Next base: position 4,649,997 of record OX243967.1, on the reverse strand, counting down.
TGAAATTAATAAGATTATTACCCCTTGGAAACAAATGCTCATAAATTATTGTATAAAGGAAACAAAAATAATACCATTACAAATATATACAAATTCAATAACTTAATACTTGAAATTAACTTAGAAATAATTTAATAAAGTATTAACTATGGCACAAAATATTAATTTTAAATTATTGGACCGAACACGAACCAACAAGAAAATACTATTTTTGATTGTAATGTAAGTCTCTATGAAAACTAGGTTTCCAACGAGTTCAGGTTACCTACATAAAATTTTTCATCAAGCGACGGAATATTAGCAACCCTGATTCTAATCCCGGACTGCGAACAACCGTACTTTGGGAAATTCATTTCGCCGGTATTCTGTTAAATTATTTACGAAATATCTCACATTTTTTCTTCAATTTTATTTCATCATGTTTTCATATTTTTTTTCACTAAGCATTAGACTAATAATTACTAACTATATCACCCCTATTCAAAATAATGTTAGACAAGCACTCGTAAAGATTGGCAAGTCGAAGTGCATAGAAGGTACCTAGGGGAAAGAATCCTGTTTTGACAAAATAATTGCTGCTAACAGCGCATTGTATCACACCACAATTGCACAAATGAAATATTAATATATTCGTCTTTTGTTTTTTCTTTTGTTACAGACTCTCCAACTACAAAACATACAATGTAAAGTAAACAAAAAGTTAAAAGTTGCTTTTTATATAAAAAAATTAAACTGATACAATGAGGAACTAAAGTACCTACCCTACCTAAATGCTTCAGCATAAAATAAAGTTTTGTAAATTAATACATTTTTAATATTGTATATTTAATTTGCCTACGTGTAGTAAATGCATATTTTTTTTGTAAGCTTAACAATATTTCTTGAAACATTACTCAATAAATTACGAAATGATTACACGCTTCTTTTTTATGTCGTCAGCTTTTTAATTGTTACAATGTTTAAACAAACATGGGACGTTCAATATTAAACAATAATATTTTGAAATAAAGAAATGTGATTAACGCGGTTATAGATATTGTAATTGCTACACAATATTTTAAAACAATGAGACTCGGCAATAGACTTGATTTTTAATTAAAAATTATTATTAAATAACTCCCCCGACTTTCTGTTGAACCCGAACTCCATAACTATATCTGCTGTAAGTTGCAAAGTAGTTGCATTTACCGCCATGTCTTAGAAATACCACTGAAGTAACAGTATACCAAATTTCACATCCCTCATCAGCTAGGAAATGGGCTGTGATCTTCATATTTTCATATTCATATTTTATTTGAACTCTTCATTACCTACAACTCATACTCTTCGTAAACCTTGGGCTATAATTTTAAAAAAGGAACAAAATTCAAAGAAACATACGCATTTATTAATATCATCAATCAATACTAATAATAAATCTGTAAGGGTCAGTCATGGAGTAAGTTACTTTGTTTTCAGAGATATCGTGTTCATAGGCTCTATACATGATACTGAAACTAAATTGACCATTTTTAGAATTTTTTTCTGTATGTATGTATGTATGTAAGTATGTATGTTCCTCTATAACTCTTAAACGAATTAACTGATTTTCATGAAACTTGGTAGATAAACATTTAGACGTACGGGACACAAGATAGGCTACTTTTTCTTTTTCAACGCTGACGAAGTCGCGGGCGCCAGCTAGTACTAATAATAAATCTGTAAGTGTAGGCATTGTATATGTATACGTATGTTCCTCCATAACTCTTAAACGAATTAACTGATTTTCATGAAACGTGGTAGATAACATTTAGACGTCCGGGACACAGGATAGGCTACTTTTTTTACGCGGGCGAAGTCGCGGGCGCCAGCTAGTACTAATAATAAATCTGTAAGTGTAGGCATTGTATATGTATACGTATGTTCCTCCATAACTCTTAAACGAATTAACTGATTTTCATGAAACTTGGTAGATAAACATTTAGACGTACGGGACACAAGATAGGCTACTTTTTCTTTTTCAACGCTGACGAAGTCGCGGGCGCCAGCTAGTACTAATAATAAATCTGTAAGTGTAGGCATTGTATATGTATACGTATGTTCCTCCATAACTCTTAAACGAATTAACTGATTTTCATGAAACGTGGTAGATAACATTTAGACGTCCGGGACACAGGATAGGCTACTTTTTTTACGCGGGCGAAGTCGCGGGCGCCAGCTAGTACTAATAATAAATCTGTAAGTGTAGGCATTGTATATGTATACGTATGTTCCTCCATAACTCTTAAACGAATTAACTGATTTTCATGAAACTTGGTAGATAAACATTTAGACGTACAGGACACAGGATAGGCTACTTTTTTCTTTTTCAACGCGGACGAAGTCGCGGGCGCCAGCCAGTTATTAGAATAAAATAGTTAAATTGGCCCTTAACCTGCCTGCCGACCGTCATACAAAAAATATCATAATCAAATGTAGGAACAGAATTTTCTACAGAGAACGTGTCCGTTAGTTACAATGTAAAGAAATGAAACATTTCTCATTCGAATTCGGCGCGAACAAGTGGCAGTAATATCCCACGGGAATCCGTTTGGAAAGGTCTAGAAGCCGCGACCACATGCAACAGCAAAAGGTGGTGAGGCTGAAAAAGGCTGCGTCTGGCTCGTGACTCGCACGAGCGATCCGAGAGAACATTATTGCCGGCGTGACCGAGCTGAGGTTTAGTAATAACTCTCTGGACAACTTAAACGTAATTGCATAAAATCGCTTTTGTTGGAATTCCTCTGGCTCAATCCGCGGAGGGTCGTATTTCTGTTACTTCTTTGAAAAATATTCACAGTCTTCGGCGAAATATTTTCAACTAAATCTCAAAGGATTTCGCATGCAAATATCTTGAAATTTGCGGTTATTAAATCGTCAAGTTACAAACACTAATTTCCTGAGCATTTATGTAAATGAAATTGCTTACTCGCATTTAAATGCAGTAATTATTTGGGAGGTTATTTACGAATGTCATTTCTATGATTTCATCCAATAATGTGCATTATACAAAATACTAGGTGGTGCTAGCGACTTCGTCCGCGTTGAAAAAGAAAATATATGAGTAATAGTTATACGAGTACCTAACTTTATTGCTGTGACGACGATGACACCATGTTTTATATTTTTAGACGATCCTTCGGGAACTTAACATTTTTTTAGGATAAAAGTATCCTATATGCTAATCAAGGTGTGACTATGTGACATAAGGCCTCTTTCACAAACTACAAGTAAAGTGTTGATTAGTTACTTTTAGAAATCATTTTCTGTTATATTGAATTATGCACTCGGTTTACTGCATCATTCGATAGCCGAATTTTTTTAATTATTTTCTTTATAATGTTTGGAACTTTTACCGTACAAACAAACAAGTTATATCAGCTCCACTATCCCTGGTTACCGGTGACTTTAAATGACATTTTAGCCTACTTGACGTTAGTGAAAGAGGCGCTAATACTTTCATAATAAAAAAAGAAGTCACTAAAAAGTAATAAAAATAAATTAAAAAGCGTTAAAAAGAGTAGAAACCTACATAATGTTATTTTAATATGTAATTATGATATGAGAAATCTGCCTAATAAATACCTTGTTTGACGTCGTGTAAAGATTCTATACACTGATAACCAACAATGGTGCATGGCAATAAAGTCTCAAGATAAGCCTACCAATTCGCTTTCTCTTTTGATGTGGTTGTACGCACTTATATAATGCTACTATAATAAATTTAATAATACACGTGACTAGATTTCAAGTTGACATAATAGAAAACAGTTCTTTTGTCTTAACTAACTATATAGTTAGTTTAACCAAAGATTTAAATCGAGAGATGCGGCATTACTAGCGAAAGTGTGTTACAAAATACAACATACATTATACTAAAGACAAAAGTATAACATACATATACTTTTGTCTAAACACACTTTCAAACACGGACAACACATTCCTTACTTAAAACGTGACTGTGACGATAGCAAAGCTCTCAACAAGCGACCGTCACTCACTGTAGCTGGCGTGCAACTGTCTGTAGTTGGGTGTAGCGCCTGCGCTAAACCCATTGTTAAGAATTTTCGGTGTGTTTTTAGTATGGCGCGAGGAGATTACGCCGCATCTTTCGATTTAAATCTTTGTGTTTAACTAGTTAAATAAAACAAGTCTTTCTACATTTAATAAATTAGAGATACATATTATTATTATTTGAAGCTTTACAGTTATTTAAGTGCATTCTACTCGTAGGTTGAGGTTATAATAATATGTTTGATCTTCATTTAATTAAAATCTTGATGGAATTCATAAAAAGCTGAAATATCTTTTGATTTGTGTAGGAAACTATTGACATAAAAAAGAATTCCAGGTTAAAGCTTTGAACATATTTTGCCTTTCATCTACATATAAAGGCTTTGAAGCCTAAAGTCATTTTGAAACACAAACGTATTTGAGGTACTTGATGTAGGTGCAATTCAAAAGCTAGTCTTCAGTTTATTTAAACTAACTAAGCATTGGTTGGTAAAAAGAAACCAGCATTGAACGACAAAAACAAATTAAAAATAATAATATTCTAGTTACTTCTAAGTCATATTCTATTTACTTTTCCCAATTTCGGAAAATTTCTTAGAAATTTTTTTTACATTGTTCTTCGTTCACACTACATTCACATTAAACCTATGATATTATTAACACTACTTATAGTCTATAACTATAAGTATACTATAAGTTCTATAAGTTCACACTTAAGTTAAGATTACACCCACACTGTTGTCATATTGTAGTATAGTTAATTACTTTCCAGACTAAGTTGGACGAGGTAAAATAAAATACCAATATTATTGAGATACCGATACGGCGTAGAGGAAATCAGGTATTGTAAAATTAGTTTGAATGATCATTTCAGACACTTATAAATTTAAATCAAAAAAGGAGATTTAAGTATACATCGTATTAATGATTTCTAATTTGTTATTACCGACCTAAGGCATTTGAAAAACTGTTGATACCTAATTTTGTTAAAGCAGAGTAGACTGTAAAAAAATATTATTTAAAAGGTTCCTTTCAAAAGAAAAGATTGAATGGATGCAAGTTTAGTGTAAAAACGCAAGAAAAATAATACCCATTTAGTAGTTATTTAATACCAATGACCCGCCCCTTTTTTTTTAAAGTTGGGAAATCCTCATAGAATCCTTAAGGAACGTTGGGAATTCATAGCAAAAGTTAGTGTTGGATGCTGTACCAAACTTTAGGGTCAGCGCGGACCGACGGAGTGGCGGCGAAGAGACTAATGAGTTATCATTTGAAAATCGACTTTAGTTACTTCAGTATGTGATTGAAAGTGGTATAATAATAAAAAAATACTCTCGCGTCGGCAAGCTCGGTCGAGCGGCGTTCGGTGAATCTTCAGCTAAAGAAACTAAAGTCGATTTTCAAATGATAGCTCATTAGTCTCTTCGCAGCCACTCCGTCGGTCCGCGCTGACCCTTAGTCATCGAAATAACGTAAGGAAAATAACCATGTGGTAACGGCCGTTAGGTACTTAGTTATAGGCCGATAACCGTAACGTACAAGTTTCTTTAAAATGCACATTTGCTTGCGAATACGAGTCATACATGTGTTCGCGCGTTTATAGTTACTTCCTTTTTGCAAGGTGCAAAGGGTTAAAAAAACGGCCGCATAAGGTGGGTTAAAACATGTAGTTACTTAATTAATAATTATCAGGAATACAGCTGCATTGTTAAACACAAACATTTAGGTTTGGGGTGTTTTGTCATTGGGTACGATTCACATTTTTTTCCCCACATTTTTTGTGTTTTTGTCATTAGTAAGTTATTAGTGAAACAAAATATTAACAATCTTGTTATTAAAAAAATTTCATGATTTTTTAAGGTAGTTATGTATATACCTTTTTTTACGTTAAGCTCGACAGACAGACGGTCTACTTGATGGTAGGTGGCTACCGTCGCCTATAACACAAGCAACGCCACAGGTGCTGCAAATGCGCTTCCGACCATAGTGGGATCAAGGATAGGGATTAGGAAGAGAGGAGATCGTAGCTATAATGAAGGAATATTATGACAACATCAAATGAAAGAAGTCTCATTTTAACCCAGTTTAATTGAATTAAAAGCCCCATAATCCTTTTCAGTGAGTGACTTTATCATAATCAGAAATTCAGAAGCAATCAAGACTGTAGAGAAGTCACAGTCCTTCTTTCTTATCTATCGTATCTACTAACATACATTGATAATAATGTATGTTAGTAATAAATAATCAATGTTGGTTGCTGCTGGCAGACAGGTTGCCCGGGCTAATACGGGAAATGCAATGTGTCTAGCTACTAAGCAAAATTGGACATAAACAAACTATAAACAGATGTAAAATTCAAATATTACACGCAATCAAACGCTTCGTTGGCTTCCCCTCTATTTATAAAAAGGAGACAGTAAAAAAACGCTGTAGACATTATTAAAAAAAATGCAGGTGCACATTGTCTAGCACGCGACAATCAACTAAATGTAAACATCTTTTTGTTGATAAATATAAACGCAGTTAAAGTTTACTTGTAAGACAAGATATTTTTTACAGTAGGTAGGTTCGCAACAAGTAGAATAATTAAGGTTACGACAAAAGTTGATGGGACCTTTTAATCGCTTCATTAAAATATTATTTCGGCACGTTAACATTTAATAAATAACCTAACCCACTTGGATTTCAATACGGTTTTCACTAATGGAAAAGAGTTTTTGTATAATAACTATACATAATTTCCAGGAAAAAATTAAATCAGTGCGAAGATTAGGTTCGCTAGTATTTAATAAAAAACCTTTTTCTACAATTTTTCATGTATAATTCTAGTTAATTAAGGATTGGATACAATTTAGCTAGTGATTTTGGAGATTTTTTTTCTTCTTGGACATGAGTTTTATAAAATCTCATTCGTTTGGGCAATTCTGTCAGCTTGTCGGTTGGCCCTTTCCATAAAAATATTGCTGTTCTAGTGTTAATTGGACATTTTGGGAATAGACCAGCCCTTTATTTGCCTTTACAAATGAACTAACTACAGTTCAATGACTTCTATATTACTTCTACAAGGCTAACGCTCCTGGTACGTGTCACCGACGCGCCGGTGTCAAAATTGGAAATTGACACCAATGACGGGTGTTCATTCTGTGCGTAGAAAGATACGAAAATGCCTACTTACCAGTGATATGTCCAACCAACCAATCAGAACACTACAATAACAGAATACGCCTATAAGAAATAAAAATACGTTTTAAGATGGCAATGAAAACAAAATATTTTTAGTAACTAGATGTGCAAATTGGAGGAAAATGGTCCTTTTGTCACTAGTAGTATGGTAAGGGCGCATCCTGTCTTGTTTAACATATCACTGCTACAGTTATAATAATTTCTTGTATCTCTTTTAGTAGATGTTAAGTGTAAATAACATAAACAAAAAAAATGCATTGAATAATAAGCCTTTCATATGATTTTACCTTTTATATAATAACATAAAAAAATTGCGTTGAATACCTTTCATATAATTTCACGTTTAACCTGATTTAATAATAGTTTTTATAATTACGATACAAAATTTTAACAGTTACGTAGACAACGAATAAAAAAGTTACACCTGCTGTCTAAGAGAATTTGTTTAACAAAACACACACTCAACTAAGTCCCTTGTAACCGGATTATCCCAGATACACATCAAAGTAATGATGTGTTGTATAAATTTATATCCAAAGAACATATGACCTTATTAATTTTATGGGACCTCTATACTCGTTTACGAGCAAACCAAGTACAATGTAACGTTTTTAATTACACTGTGTTAATGAATCTGGTTTTTGATTAACTACGTCATGATATGACCTAACTATACCTTCGTAACTGACATTAGGACACTGTCTTAATCACTACATAGTATAAAACAAAGTCGCTTCCCGCTGTCTGTCTGTCCCTATGTATGCTTAGATCTTTAAAACTACGCAAAGGTTTTTTTTAATAGATAGTGTGATTCAAGAGGATGGTTTTAGTATATAATTTTCAACGCGGGCGAAGTCGCGGGCACCAGCTAGTAATATGATTTATCATCAATCAATACTAATAATAAATCTGTAAGGGTTGGTCATGGAGTAAGTTACTTTGTTTTCAGAGATATCGTGTTTATAGGCTCTATACATTATACTGAAACTAAATTGACCATTTTTAGAATTTTTTCTGTATGTATGTATGTAAGTATGTATGTTCCTCCATAACTTAAACGAATCAACTGATTTTCATGAAACTTGGTAGATAAACATTTAGACGTACGACACACAGGATAGGCAACTTTTTTTTTCAACGCGGACGAAGTCGCGGGCGCCAGCTAGTACTAATAATAAATCTGTAAGTGTAGGTATTGTATGTATGTATGTATGTTCCTCCATAACTCTTAAACGAATTAACTGATTTTCACGAAACTTGGTAGATAAACGTTTAGACGTACAGGACACAGGATAGGCTACTTTTTTCTTTTTCAACGCGGACGAAGTTGCAGGCACCAGTTAATCTTCAATAAAGATAGAAACTTGCATAAAATATCTATAACATTTTGAATCTATAACTTATTTTATTGAAAGACTATAAAATTAATACTATAAAATATGTATAATAAATCTTTGAAAGGAATTTGTTAAAAGCATTCATATACAAAGTCGTTAATACCAACGAAGTTGATTGAATTACTACCGGACGTTGGCATCGGTAATAATTAAATAATAGACTTGGTAGAAAGGTGTAACGTATTCATTAAATTCTTAAAAAAATAACGACATTTACGATATTAAACACCAAGATTATTTATGAAAGGTTTCCTCTAAAATTAAAACGCCGATGTAATTAAAAAGTTCTCATGAATCGTTTCGGAATAAAGATGGACAGCATGTTTAATATTCCGTGTCCATGATTGCAAAGTGAAAAATACCGAAGTACCTATACAAAGGGGAGAGTTTATGAATATTTGGAAGAAATTTGCGGATTTTTCTCCTAACCGACTTTAGAAGAAACTAATTAAAAAACTACCAATTACTTCTAAGAAACTATTATCAATACTAACAATAAATCTGTAAGTGTAGGTAACTATTCCTCCATAACTTAAACGAATTATGTAACTGATTTTCATAAAACTTGGTACCTAGTTACCTAGATAAACATTTAGACGTACAGGACACAGGATAGTTAGGCTACTTTTTTTCTTTTTCAATGCGGACGAAGTCACAGGCACCAGTTAGATATTAAATAACAATAGTCTATTAATACTTTTTTAGTACTTTAAACTTAAACAAAGAGAGAATGAAAAGTTTCCTAGCCAATGTCTATTTCCATTCTCTAATACCTACCAAATTTTAAGTGAATTCAATTAAACGTCTACCAGATCACTGACACAGCTACCAATTATTTTGCAGGAATATTTCCACACTGTGACAAACCCAATATAGATCGTGCGATAAAATCAAACACCGCAAACGGTAACCTGTGCAATAAAATGTAAATAGGCTTTAGATAAGCCTCGACAATAACCATTTGCACCTTTGTTTGCGAAACACTTCCAATTCTAAACTGGATAATGCTATCGCTGTCCCAATAACTGCTGATAAAATGACGTGTCAACGGGAAACTTGTTCATTCACTATTCTAATGACGTCGCCGGTTGAAACCACCGGTCTCATGGTGACTTAACAGTAATTATTTTGAGATTTGGAAAAGTTTGCAAAGTAACTATAAGACCTACAGACCTTTACAAATGGTTACCTAGTTAAGGCATGAAAAGGCAACAGACAGAGGAACAGTTACTTTTGCATAAATACCTAATATCGGTAATTAATCCTTACTAGTTAACTAATATTATAAAATGCGAAAGTATGGATGTTTGTTACTCTTTCACGCAAAAACTACTGACTGGATTTCAATGAAACTACAGTAATATAGTTTATACAACAGAATACGACATTTTTTTTTATGTTAAGGCTGACGGTCAACTTGATGGTAGGTGGCTACCGTCGCCTATAACACAAGCAACGCCATAAGTGCTACAAGTGCGCTGCCGACCATAGAAGGATTAAGGATAAGGGATAAGGGAGGGATGGGGTAATGGGCTCTGGCATCCCTTACTCACTCACCGAAACACAACAGCACATAATGCTGTTATTTCAAGGTGGTATTCTGTAAGGTGGTGGTTACTGCCGCCAGACGGGCTGCCCAAATGACTGCGAAACGCAGTGTGCCCTACCACACTGCGTATACCTATAGACTATATATAAGACCTATAGACTATAAATAAGACATAAAACGCGTACGAAGTCGCGGGCACCAGCTCTAATTAATTATATTAACTATAGAAGTATGGTTTTGGTCAAAGTTTGACCCTACATTTAACTGACTACCAAAATTTATTTAGGTCGAGTTGATATGTGTGTAGTTTGTGTTTTAACTGAAAAAATCAATTTAAATCAAATGAACTTGACTGGAACAGGAAATAAATAGGTAAAGTAATGGTATCCCGTCTTAAACGGTTTTCTTAAAGAATTGCATTCGGGGATCACGGCCCATTGTCAGCTCCATTGTCGTGAGATCAGAGATAGCAGTGACAATGAGGGCACGGCAATTAAGTGTTGCCATTAGACAGCTTGAAACAATTCACAATGGTCGCGGCACGTGAGAGGAATCGCATGAGATTTTTTTCCATTATAAAAGCACATTAGAATAGATTGAACATAGCGTCGTAATTCTCGCCTACGTATAATTAACATTAGCATACGGGCTATGTGTTATGTATAATATTATTGTTAGATAACATAATAATTATGTGGCATGAACAAGAACGATCAATATTGACAGAATTAGAAAAAACCGCTTTCCACTTTACTAGATTTTACTTAGGAAAAAGAATTGTTTGAAAAATGTACATTAATTCCTACATTCTCGAGGAAACTTCTAAAAATATAAAAAATTGTCAAGTCGTCAAGCAATGTAGCAGCAATTAGGGTTTCTAATAACCCCCTACCTTATTAAGTCAAAAAAACATAATTTTATTGTACGATCGATACAATTTATTGAATACATTATTTTGAATTTTGAATAATTACTTTGAACAATGTGTTACAGTTGGATGTCTGCCTCGTTGGGGGCCTTGTATAATAAATAAATAAATAATAAATACAGGATTTTATTGTTTTCAAAATTTTTTTTCCCCGACTGTTAACTATTAGATTACAAGACAAATGAACTGGTCAAATAAATTATACTTAACTCTCGTTTGTCGAACTTGGTAAATATACTTGAAGGCATTTTGTTGACTATAATAATATCGGAGTCAATCTGTTTACTCTTTTTTAAAATTTATTTAATAATACGGATGATATTTTATTTCATTTTCTCTAAATTTCTTTTTTCGTCTCGACTGACTAGATTATCGCTCCAAGAAGTCCCAACAGGAAACCCTATCAGCGACATTTTAAACCAATTTTATAACCCTTTTTAAAACATCTCGTTCACAGAAGACTAAAAGCCGACCCGCCGACCAACTCCAGCCCACGCACTGTTTTGATCTGACCCGCCAACATTTGCATTTGTGGATTACCTTTGGAAGTCTTGAAAATAAATGTGAACGATTTCGTCTACGCTGAAATAGATTGCCGACCTCCAAAGGTATTTCAGGTAGGCACTTGGAATAAAGTATTAATATAAGCTGACTGGCGCGTGAAGGAAGATCTATTAAGGAAGTGTATCTAAACTACCTACCACTATAACTTAACAATAGTTGCTTATGTCTACCCGAACTAATTACTCATCAGCAATTAAAGAACAGAAATTATAGCGAGACATAGCGGATTACGTAATTTATCGCTATCTATTGTTGGACTTCACATACCTACTCTAACTTATCTAATTGTTTATACATTTTACTTATCATTCAAAGTTTCTAGACATGATGAGGGGACATAAGATATCTTGATAAGGTGACCACGTGAAAGCACGCGTTGTAATGGGCGCGCCATTACACGGAGCATAAATTTTTTTGGACAAGATATCAAGAAATCAAAAAAACATTTAAATGTTGAAAAGAGTATTTTTTAAATGTCTATTATACATAAAAATACTAGACTGAAATTTTATTGGCAAAACTACAGCAACACTAAAATCAAAACCATAAACCTTTCAGTAAGTATAAATTATATATATTTTTTTAAATTTTATGTGACCAGCTTCGAATTAAATTAATATTAAAAAATACTTTTACAAATTATGTTACAATTATGTGACAATCTGTTGATAACTTGTGAAATATATTATTTGAAATAATTAAATATGAATATGAACGAAGCATAAATATAACCATGATTGTGTAACACACTATAGGCGCGTTCACGAACAAGTGAAAAACTAGCCTAGGTAGGATTTAAATATAGTATTCGTATAAAAAATACACTTATCGCCGCTTCTTAACTCGTTGTTCGGCACCTACACTTGCCGATTCTCGAAACTGGTTCCAGCGGCAACCCATCCACTTGATCTTGAACGAGTGTTGGCCAACTTTCACGAGATTCCACGAGGGGCCCGAACCGCGCGCCCGACTCGTGAGAACATTGAACATTGTCAATACTGTCCGGGTTAAGAGGCCGGCCGTATTAGCAAACATTTCAGATCTACCCACTTACATACTAAATACGTTAACTTCTACATAATTAAGTATACTAATCTGTTACTAAACATCAAAACCTAGTACTACAACCTCACGTGTGTAACTAAGATGAATGGTCCATTCATGCGTTTGAAATTTATAAAGGTGGATTCTTCTATGAAAATGATAGTAATAAAACGAGTCACTGAGCGTGGGTGCTTTCAAAAATTGGGCGCCATATGCAGCTTACAAAAGACTACCGTGAAATAGCATTAGATACATATAAGTATATTGTTCAATACGAATAAAACACATTCCCATAATTCCCTTATAAACATAACGTTAAGGTCTGTAACAGTGGGTGGCTACTGTCGCCTATAACACAAGAAAACGCCACAGGTTCGATGCCCACCACAGTACAGTTAGGAAAGGGTAGGTACGGTTACTCTTCACCCAACTCTATAACTATTATTTTCCTCACTAAAACTTTTTTTTACTTTGATCCACAGATCACTACTAAGAGATGATTATCAGATTTATAATAGGTTACACAAAAAACACTAACTATCATAGAAGAAAAGATTCTCGTATGTTTCAAATAGACATTCCTTTTTTAATAGCTTGATATTTTAATTATTATTAAGTTATAGAAAATACTTTCTTATGTGCTTCTAATAGACATACATTTTCTAATGACATTTGATTTGACGATAGAAAGTTATAGATTGTTATAGAGAAGTCTATAACTAATAGAACTATGGATTGTATAATCGTGGATATATCATTAAGATGAAATAAAGACAGAATTAAAGTCCATATTAAATACGCTATTCGTAAGAGCAGTTTCAAAGAAATTAATTACGTGTAAATGTGTAACCAGTAACCAGTCGGTTATCAGATCTGTAATAAGAACTAGTTGTGGTGGACGCAATTATTCTTTCTGTGGTAACTGGCGAGCTTGTTTTTCTATCGAACGTGTTCCCATTTAATTTATTTATTGCGATGTTTTGTGACCACTTCCAATCGTTTAGGTATTCAACATTCCCTAGGCGGGATGTGCCTACATATAGGGCCCTAGTCAAGGCTTCGAAACAGAAGGTATAGACAATTTTCGTATGATACCTGAGCAAGCGGGAATAAAGTTTCAAATTGCTTTAAAGTATTATTACGTATTTTTATAAAAAAAAAAACTTCTTTTTAAATGTTTGTCTTTTATGAATTACGATAAAATAGGCTTCAATATTTTTTAATAATTCAATTAAATCATGTTTTTTAAATAAACTGAAAATTATGACCGCAGTTAAGTACTCAATGACTCAATGTCATGAGGGCAAAGAAATTAGTGAAAGGTTTTTTTTTAAAGCTTTTAATACGTTTAGTATTAAAATTTAATAAATTATAACTAATTACAAACTAAATTTTTTTTATTATTTATTAATGTATGCGATGTTTTAGGTACACACCTGTATTTATATAGCCTGTGCACGCATATTATTATTATTTTCGATATTTTAAATTTGTAACCAATTGAACATCTTCGAAACTCTTTAGTAAATAAACATCGAAATACTACAATGGAATTTGCGTCACAAATGCAAAAGCGGCACATAAAAAGAACGCCTTTGACAGAATCATGGCGGACTCTTGCCTTCACGCGTCAATGATAAAAGGTAGTAGCGATCAACTTCTATTATTTCATTTTAAACTCTAATGGGTTGACGTAAAGTCACATTTTCTTTAAATTACGTACTTATTGTTATGTTTGTTTTGTTTTAAATGACAGTTCATGCTCTACGCATATGTCACTTTTAAATGTTCCATAAAATTCGTAGTTTTTTGTATGGCACGCGGGTTCCATGTTGTAGTAGTTTGATGTAAATAAACCTCAATAAATCTAATGGGTTTGAAATTATTTCTAAACTAACAGTATCAGTTCATTGGACATCGGCATCGAATTTAATTAAAGGTATCTCAAGAATGCGCTGCGTCGGCACGACGGAATCTGTATTGTATGAAGGACCGTTACGGTTTTTTCTAACTTTATAAAAAGTTTCCGGGTTGAAACGCTACTAGCTACCTACTAGCTAGTGCCCGCGACTTCGCCCGCATTAAAAGTAAGGGATGTGTAGAGCCTGACTAAATGTGTAAAGCAATATAACGCCTGACATCTTTGCTGTTATAAAATTTTCAGAGGTTGTATCTTATTTTTAGTATCTTTATTTTTAGTAGATAGCTGGTGCCCGTGACTTCGCCCGCGTTGAAAATTGTAACTAAAACCTTCCTCTTGAAAACCTATCTATTAAAAAAAAACTGCATCAAAATCAGTTGCGTAGTTTTAAAGTTCTAAGCATACATAGGGACAGACAGACAGCGGGAAGCGACTTTGTTTTATACTATGTAGTGATAGTGATAGTTAAAGTATTCAGAAATATTTCACAGTCATTCAGGCAACCCTTCTGACGGGAGTAAACAGAAGACCACTAACGAACCGTAACGAATTTTTAAAGTGGACTGTCAGTCATCCTATCGATCATAAAACAAAAAAAAAATAAGAATAATAGCGTCTTATCAAGATTCGACTTCTGCACCGTATCACTTTTAATATTGGAATTGTGAAAACTGCGTTAATTTTTACCTTTAAAATTCAAGAGGGCAACGTTTAATGCGGTAAGTACTTATGGCCATATTACGCTTTTAAAAAACACTTACGTATGCAGCGCGTTGATGTTCTTTTAAAGACAAGTTCAGTAGCATTTACAGATGATATTATCATTAAAAATAATTAGAGTTAAAACAAAGTAGGTATTTTAATTTTTGTACCTAATTCATTGTAAATAACATTTTTTTTAACAATTCGCTGAGAAAATGTACATTGGTTTAGACATGCAAATTCGTCTTTTTCAACCTATGCTCCATGTTGAGCGACGTAATCGTATTTAAAAAAAAAGCTACATGCGAGTTTTAAACGTATGTTTTATCGTTTCTCTGTAAACATATTAAAAAATAACTATAAAGCTTGACTGTATACACAATGCCATTTCTCAGTACATATGTACATGTTTTAAAAATATATCAATATGTATAGTAAGTAAGTACATACTATATCTATACATAGGTATTATAAAATAAAGTCGCTAACTTATTATAACCTACCCCCGTAATTTTTTTTACGGTTTTCACTAATGGAAAAACGAGGAAGGTTTGTGTATATAATTTGAAAAAAAAAAAAAGCATCTGTGGTGACTTAGTTTATGATCATTTGATCCAACATGATGATGTAGATGTATGCAAAGTAGATTATCGGTCGGGTATCTGTTAATATAGGAAAGTACTACAAATCTTTAAGTAAAAAAATAGTACAAGAAGCTACATTTTGATGAGTATTTCCAATTTTCGTCTCAAAACAAACTAGCTTAGTTTTTGTGGGACTGACATTACTAGAAAACTGAACTAACTAACGAAATTTTCTGTGAACTATGTAGGTAAATACTAAATAGAAAGCTTCTGTTCTAACTAATACTAGTGAGAACATAGGTATTTAACATAGGTACATACCCTGTGTAACGTTGAAGTGAATGTCAAAATCCGTTTTCCAGTAACACTTATCCAAAGAACAGAACACAGGTGCACAAAAATTATACGATACAATAAAACATTTGAATCTTCATCAGAATTCAAACTATAAACTTCGCACAAGCACTTTTAACGAATCTACCCAGCCCGGAGGTACCTGGCGTGATTGAGACCGACATTCACTGAGATGAAAACTGTATATTACACGTAAACTTCTTTAAAAAATTAAACAAAACACAATTGAAATTTAACACAACGTTAATTTTAGGACACAAATGGTTCCCCGATTCAAATTAACACACTTTTATCACAACATTGCTAAAAAAACGACCGTTGAATCTAATAAAACAATCGCTATGTTACGGTGTTAAGTTCAAACTAAGTGAAGTCCGCTATAAAGCGAGGAAAGACCGTTGATCCAGTTGACGGTCGATATGACTGTATACTGTTTTACCGACTGCCGTGCGGATGCGGACACACTTTTATCTCTCCGTCTCTTTCTAGAGTACGCTGCGCGAAAGGAATGACGTTTCGATGTGTGTTCGTTATTCGAAAGAGTGAGAGCATCGACAACCTGCGCGCGAGCAGCAAAGCCCTTTCAATACAACCACATCCAACAGGTGAATGTTGTACATGTGTGTGTGTGTGTGTGTTTCCCGCTGCGAGTTTTCTTGCTTTCTTGATTGTGGTATTAATGATAACGTGGTAATACTGTTTGGTACACTTCTATTAACTTTGAGCCATTGTACTTATCCGCAGTGTACAAAGAAAATTGCTTTTTATTTTGACCCAAAATTAACTAAAATGAAATTGTGTTAATTTGTATTACTAACTTTTAACGATAGATGTCGTTTCTCATCATAGGCAAGAGGAATTTTATCACAACAATAGGAATATTTTATCACACGGTCACACCACCTTTTATTTATGTTTATGATATCAATCAATAGCGACCCTCTCCCGACTTCGCCTGGATGCAATTTTGTTCTGAAAATTATATATCACAAATCTTCTTTGTTTATCGCTGTTACCCATTAATGTATCGAGAAGATATATAAGAATTTTCATATACAGAATAAGGTAGCGGTACAGAAATCTGCCAAGTTTCATGAAAATCAGTTGATTCGTTTAAGAGTTATGGAGGAACATACATACTTACATACATACATACAGAAAAAAATTCTAAAAATGGTCAATTTAGTTTCAGTATCATGTATAGAGCCTATAAACACGATATCTCTGAAAACAAAGTAACTTACTCCATGTCCAACCCTTACAGATTTATTATTAGTATTAGTAGTATTGATTAATTGATGATAATGTTAGTATAAATAAGTATAAATATAGAGATAACCTAAATAGGTATTTCATTTGTCACAAATGATAAGCAAATAATGTACTTAAAATACACTTAACACACACACACAATAATTTACTGTACAATGTGCAATACTGGAAGATCTCTAATAAGAGAAAATAAAAACGTAATAAAGTTACACCACTGGGAACATTTCTCGAAGTTTATTATTAGCCAAATTCTTTTGGAGGCAAAATTAACCGAATTACTTTTAAACTTATTTTTCTTCTAAACATAAATTGATTGTGGATTCATTGTTTTCAGACGAGACTTCGTCGTCTGTATCTCATGAATAAATATTGTAATTAGATTCCCTCTGTTACGCTGTTACCACAGTAGATGTATATTTATTCTTATAAAACAGTTTTTGAACTTAGAGTAAATGTTCATTTTATGAGCGGGAACTCATGAAATGTAATGTGTTTTAATACGAATTCAGTTATTGTTCAAACTGAGTTCGTGTTTGCAAGACATAGCAAAAAATAACAGGGAAAATTTTGAGATTTTGTATGCGAACATTGTTACATGCGATTATTGAATTCTAAGTTATATATATTTACATATTGTAAGTTATAATATTCATTTAATTACTTTAATTACCAATTTTTGTCTCAACAAATATTGCAGTTATTTAAAATAAGTTTACTTATAAAATAAATATACTTAATATCTAGTTAGTCAAACTTTTAGATACTAAATTTTTTTTAAAAAAAGTAACGAACTTCATAATTATTTTAAGTGGATAGTCAAAATGCCTTTCTATTCCTATTTCGTATGTACTGTGACCTTAGTGAACGGACGGCAGAGTCGAAGGAAAAACTAATAATCCGTTCGAAAACAGAAGCCGTCCAATTTGGAAGGAGTGCTTCTGCCCATTAATCTTTATCCGTCCATCACTCAGGGCGAATCAGGCAAAAATAAAAGAGGGGCAACTTGTATTGATGACGAGTCTGGATCGTGCTGCAAATTACCATCGCGTGACAATTATTTAGTGATTACCGAAACGGCCAAAGTATCGTATAGATTCGTTCGTGTATGTTTTACTTAGTAAGCGAAAACGCTACACTACTATGACTCCAGGAAAATTTGAGTCCCTCGGGGGAGTTTTTTATATGTTTCTTGAAGATATGTAGATATTGAGCGAAAATTTTTTTACAACCCTGTAGAAGAGTTGAAAAAAAGAATAAAACAGCTTTTTTTCCAAATTGTACAAAAATTTAATGCATTTATTTACACAAAACAGTGATGAAGTTAATAGGATGCTAAGTTAATGATTTAGATAGCTAGATTTGTTACGCCACATAAATTACCTATTGTTTTATTGTTAGTAATAACTAACAATAATAAAAAAAATATTAGTTTATAATAATTTTTGTTCCCATCATAAACGATTAATAAGTATATAGGCGACAAAGAATGTGTTCTAGTTTGACAGCAACAAAATAACATTTAAAATATATCTCGTATATTGTATTACAAATGATTTTGTACTTACCAATGTCCACGTATTTGAGTACGAACTGTACATCAGGTCCCAACGCCGCAGCCACCTCCAAAGGCAGTTCGTTATCTCGTAATACTTGAACTGGAAAAAATTAAAATAAATCAAATGAATCACCTGAGAAGTCAAGAAATCGGTAAAGTAATTTTCAAAATGGATCCAGTAGTTTTTGAGTTTATTCATTACAAACATACAAAAATATACAAATACAACAACAAGGATAAGGAGAGAAACTTTATCCTTACTAATATTATAAATGTGAATGTGAGTTTGTTTGTTTGTTACGCTTTCACGCAAAAACTACTGAACCGATCACCGTGAAATTTTGCATACACGTTGTGTGTGACACCAGAAAGGACATAGGGTACCTTTCATCCAGAACGCGGACGAAGTCGCGGGCACCAGCTAGCATTTTATACTTTTAATGGCAATTCAAATTAATACTAATAATACTAATCGACATTAATACTATACTATATGTCATGACGACACATGACAACGCATAGCTTACGGGACTAACCTGATTAACAAAGTTAGGCACTATACTATTTCTTTACGTTTATCTTCTAATATAATTTGAGTTAAAAAAGATGTTACGCATATAATAAAACCATTAAAAAGAAACGGTGTGATTTCTTTCATGGCCTCTGGTGTTTTACGTATGCGTGACCTCAATCATATAAGTACAATGATATGCCATAAAAAATATCTTAACAAACTAGAAAACGAGTTAATGTAAGTATAAATTTAAATAATGAATACAGAATTGTTTATGATCAAGTCATTAACCCATCAAGTAAATGAAAACTATTAAATGTTGTGTCCACAAAGATAAGTAGGTACTATTTTTTAATGAAAAAAGACTATTTTTTTTTATCTATTTATTAATACAGTAATGTTTACATTTTAAATTAACATTGGTGTAAACATAAACTCTACCGCACACCATGTTCAGTTTACATAATCATTAAAATCAAATAATTTTTATCAATATATACATAACATATAGATAATATTAAAATTTACACAGACATTTATTATAATTTATTCCGATTACCCTTGATTAAACCTTTTGTTGACGCTCACGAACACTTTCTATTCTTTAGAATTACCCACTTTAGCATTTTAGAATTCCAATTCTTGTTACTTTCTCGTTTTTTGTTTTTTTTTTTGTTTATGAATAATGTACATTTATTGTTGTTAAATATTATATTTATCTGCAGTTAATTGTAAAAAGTATTGTTTTAGCTTATATGTCATGTTTTTGGGTGTTATTTCGCTTTTTAATGTTTTAGGTAGTTGGTTAATTAGATTCGGGATTACATAAGCCAGACGTCTTTTTCCGTGAAGGTTGTTATAGTCGGGTAAATTAAATTTTGATTCATCAAATAATCTTTTTGAAAAGGTTATATAATATTTTATAATATTATATAATATTATTAAACACCCCATAGCGTCTGCTATTTTGAAAATTTTGAAAAGTACATTTTCAAAGTTGGCTTTAGCTACGGGAATCGAACTAGGAACCTCTAAGACAGAGCGCTAAGGCAAGCATCTTCACCATCTTAGCCAATTGGGGCTCGTCAAGTGCAAATGCTATTAAATGGACAGTCTTTCTGCCTGCCACCGTTTAAAATAACAAATACTTAGCGCCTCTTTCACCAACGTCAAGTAGGCTAAATCGTCACTTAAAGACACCTGTCACCGGAAATAATTTAGCTGATATACCTGTGTACGGTAAACGTCTCAAACATTAAATAAAAAATCGCCTATCGAATGATGCAGTAAACCGATTGCATAATTCAATAAAACAGAAAATAATTTCTAAAAGTAACTAATCAACACTTTACTTATAGTTGGTGAAAGAGGCGCTTAGTGTTCTAATTAATTAAAATCCATTAGTTAACTGTTAAAAATTAAAATAGTAAACAAACCAAAAAAAAGAAATGTTTGTCATTCTTTTCATCGGTCGACCCATTTTACCAGAGAACAATATATCAATCATTTATGTAACATAGTTGTCCGTTGTGGAACCAGCCATTGTTCTGCAGATTAACAAGGTGGTATGTATGGGAGAGAAAACAATTGTACTGAACCGAAAGTTACGAATTAATTTATAGAACGGCCATGAATATTGACACACCAGCGAACAAAACCGTTATCTACGCCAATATAAATTTAATAACACCCAATAAAATTTAATGAGAAATATTAATTGCTGGAAATGTATGAATATTAAACAAAAGGTGAAATTCGAATGGCGAGAAGTTTTCCCCAAGTTTATGGGGCCTATTGTGAAGATTAAATCGCAATTACGAAATGAATTTACTTCACTTATTTGCTACAGCTATATTAACTTTCAGACAAAGTCACTTTTTTTACCAATTTACTCGCTAGTAACCTGAAAATATCCTGATATACCTGAAAAATGTATGAATATTGACAGTTTTAGAAAAAAAATAGATATAGATATTATTAATGTTTGTTTATTGTTATTTTAGCGATTAACTAATTCTAATTTATTTTCAGTAGATTTAGGGCCTCTTTCACAAACTATATGTAAAGTGTTGATTAGTTACTTTTAGAAATCATTTTCTGTTATATTGAATTATGCACTCGGTTTATTGCATCATTCGATAGCCGATTTTTTTTTATTATTTTCTATTTAATGTTTGGGACGTTTACCGTACAAACAAAGGTATATTAGCTAAATTATTCTCGGTGACAGGTGACTTTAAGTGACGGTTTAGCCTACTTGACGTTGGTGAAAGACGCGCTTAGTATAATAAAAAATAAATAAATACATATACATGCTATATTCTGCTAAAGCATACAGAATTTGTTATGGAGATACTTAATGACTTAAAATTCTTCTGCATATAAATGCATATAATCTTACCTATCATAATAATATCTTTTTGGAACACATTACATATGACAAAATTATATGACAAAAGCATATGACAAAAGCAAAAGTCTCCTGCAATTATACTTTGTAATCATGTCCTAGAACTTAGGCTAATTTATGTCCGTGGTTTTATTTATTTTTTATTTTTATTAACTCTGTTTTCGCAGAGGTCTATAAATAACATCTCAAATATTGAGTTGTTTGCCTATCCGTAACACAATCTTATGTAAAAGAAGACTTAAAACCCGAGTCACTTTAATTTCTTTTAAGAAACGCCTATAACAAACTTTGGAGCAATAATTGTGTTACACAAAATTGTCAACTATTATAATCTTACAAGGTTCTTAAAAAGTTAAATAGAATCATGCGAGCACACACATTATTTAGATAGACACACACATATTAGAACATAAAAATACACAACAATATCATTAACATCATCTAAATATTATTAAAATTATTCATTACAAAAGCTCTAGATATTTCGACACGACGTTAAGGGATGACCTATGGATATTAAACTTATATATATTTTTTTAAAGTTTTTAGAGAGTTTTTAGAGTTTTAGAGTAAATCTTAACTTAGAGTTGTAAAGAGTAAACAAGAGTAAGCTACATTAAAAACAAGACTGGTAATTAGGACAAAGGATGTTAGAACAATTATCAAATTAGGCCAAACGATTGCTTCGCCCCCTTTGTCCCGAATCAGTCTGCGATAAGCCAGATTACTGGACTAGGTATGTGAGATAGCGATGGTTAATCACTGCATTAACTGGATTACTGGATCACTAGAGTAGTCGTTAGATAAATATGCCCAAAACATTTTTGTCTATAGGAAGTAGATATTTTGATTAAAGTATGACGAGCCTTTTAGTTAAGTGGCTAATGTTTAAAGCTCTCTCTTAGGGGGTCCCGGGTTCGATTCCCGGCAGGGCCAACTTTGGAGATGAATTCTTCATAAGTGGCTCTGGTTTGAATCTGGTAAGTAGTGCCAAAGAAAGTGTACTAACGTGTTGTTTTGTGAGTAAGCTAGGGGTGCCAATAATATATTGTATAAATTACTGAAAAAAAAACCCTTTAGTGTTACAGTAATAAAAAATTTCAGACAACTGCATTAGTTTTTAAGCTTATTAATTGACTATCTGTACTAAAATTTTCATAGGCTACTTTTATTTCTTTTTTTCATATTTCATACAATCTTTAAGAAAAACCTTCCAATTTTAAATCCGTTCAGTAATCTACGAGAAAATACAAAAATTTGTTATGCTATATTGCACCTTAATGCATAGCTTATTAGATTGCGTTTATTTTGGTAAAAATTGTGTTCGATCTGAGGTTAGTCCTTGCCTTAACGAGAGAACACAAGGGCATTCGCAAACATAATGTTAGTATAGTTAAGTACATATTAGTTGGAGCGTCGCGTCATCGCGTGCTGTCTTTATCTTTGCGAATACAAGTTCATTATACCAAATTATAGTTGTTGGGTAGCAATTTGCAATAGCATGTTACGTTGATGAGCAGATACATTAAGTGAGCTCGGTTCCCGTGGGCTCAAACCAAATTGAAATTTAGTCAGTACGGACGTCCGTAATCTTTGATGGCAATGACAAGTGTTCAGTAATTGCAAACGATATTTTAATGTCATTAGGAACGGTATAATAGATGTTTCAAATGTTGAAGGCTTTCGATGTAATAATTTAATTGGTACCGGAAAATTTTTAGAATTAACGCTCTACTGTTCATATCTTCCTAACTCCAGCTGCTGTTTATCCCTGTATTGCCCTACCGAGATCCGGAATGGAAATGTATTTCACAAGTTACACTATACACTATGAAGTATATATTATGAATAATTACACATAGATTTGTATACAACTAGCTGCTGCCCGCGACTTCGCCCGCGTAACTTTGTAAATTATATACTAAAACCTTCCTCGAGAACCACTCTATCCATTGGTGAAAACACCATGAAAATCGGTGCAGTAGTTTTTGAGTTTATCGCGAACAGACAGACGCGGCGGAGGACTTTGTTTTATAATATGTAAGGATATACATATTTATACTAATACTAGCTGGCACCCGCGACTTCGTCCGCGTTGAAAAAGAAAAAAAATAGCCTATCCTGTGTCCTGTACGACTAAATGTTTATCTACCAAGTTTCATGAAAATCAGTTAATTCGTTTAAGAGTTATGGAGGAACATACATACATACAGAAAAAAATTCTAAAAATGGTCCATTTAGTTTCAGTATCAAGTATGGAGCCTATAAACATGATATCTCTGACAACAAAGTAACTATCTCCGTGACCTTACAGATTTATTATTAGTATTGATTATAAAGAGAAATGATTTATATTAATTATCTTTTTCCCAGAAAATTTACCGCGTTAAAAGTGTTTGTCGATTTCATATCACCCCATGAATTGCTTAATTAAGTGACCCTTTACACCACGCACAGACCAGGTACATTCGCCATAAATATTTATGAGCGCTATAATGGAATTTCCCCTCGCGAATAAGACCTGTACACAACCTGTACAAGTGTCGGCATCATTGACGAGTACTCGCTGTCAAAAGTTGAGAAGTAAGTATTTTTTCACAACAGTAGTTGTGTAATAAGAAAAAGAAATCATGTTATGGTTGGGGAGCCCAAGAGGGGATTTCTGGAGTCACTCGAGCGCGTCAGATTAAGCTATGGTAGATTAATTACATGCTGAAAAGTGTGCATTTTAATAATCTGACGATTTGCTTGGTGGGGTTGGCGGGGGTGGGGGTAAAGTTTTAAATACATCTCGAGCGCGTCAGATTTTTAGAGGGGATGTTAAGTGACCCTAAACTAAGCTTCCATTTAAAATTCAGACGATTCGGATGTAACGCAAGCTCGTGGCAGCTTTTTGGAAATGCAAAAAATATTTTTGACGATTCTCATTTTGTAATACTCGAGCGCGTCAGATTTTCATACAGACGGTTCAGCCTAAAGTCCTGATCGTGCTGATTCTTAATCTGACGATTATATGGAGGATTTTTTAAAATACAGCGCCTACAAAATTTTAAACGCCTGTAGACGCTCACCCCACCGCTGAAATGAAAAACTTCATATAACCTTTTTTTCTTCTTACCATCCAATCTTCAAAGTCCAATAGGTTCCCACGACGCTCGAGTGACTACACATTTAGCATCGTGGGCTCCTTAACCATTATAAACGTTGTTGATTTGTGGTGTGATATGTATATTAATACTAGCCCGCGACTTGTCCGCATTGTAAAATAAAAATTATATGCAAAAAAATATAACGCTGCTATAACACTTTGGCCAGGTGTTTTTTATTTTTTATTTTATTTGAGACTAGCTGGCGCCCGCGACTTCGTCTGCGTTGAAAAAGAAAAAGTAGCCTATCTTGTGTCATGTACATCTAAATGTTTATCTACGAAGTATTAGTTATATAGTAACTAAAAAATTTGGGAAGATGTATACTTACCATATGTAATTATAAACTAGGAGCCGTTTATCATCACATTTAGACTATAATGAAAATTTTAGATTACTGTTAGACATTTAAGCATTTAGACCACCCTGAAACAAATGGCTTAGACTGTTGAGTTTCAATGTTATTTAGGGACAAAGTATAATATTACTCCCATTTATTCGGAGAAACATCTCTTCTTTCAAGTTTGTCTTGTCCTCCAGAGAAGGACAGCTAAAATCTCTGTAGAAAATATGTAAAAAAATACATAATTTTGACAGGCATTCAGTCTTTTCTAAATTTTTTTCTAAATAAAAAAAAAACATACATACTTATATTTTATGTAATGCCAAAATTAAATGCGTTCGAACTTGACGCAGATGCAAGAGGATAAGTGAAAGTGGCATTTCGATTCGGACATATCTTTCCCACGGACGAACCGCTCGATCGGGACGCAATTACGGTGGCGTCACAAGTTTTTTGCATCGAACAAATCGAAATACAAATCACATTTTATAAGTTTCAATTACTGCATCATTCGATACCTGAATTGATTTCAATAATTATTTATCGATTTTCTGCTGCAACGACAAATGATTATCTGAAGGGATTGCAGGAGATACTTTGAAAATTGCTATTACAATTTTCAATTAAAAACCACACTTTTCCATGAAACCCGAATACAGTGTAGCAGAAATGGATACTTGATGTTATATACCAATAAAAACCTATTGGTTTTTAAGGCCCTGGTCGAAAGTGTCATGAATCTGTGCCTCCATTAAAACTAAATGGTAGAGTGTTAAAACGGGTAAACCATTTTAAATATATGGGTCACTATCTAACCAGCGACCTTAAGAATCAAAAGGATATTAAAGGAAATTGATACAAAGAGGGGAAGGATATTAGGGAAATGGACTGTTGTAATGAAATAACCAAAATATCGTTATTGAAGGCATGCTGCCAAGAAAACTACACTAAATGGCTTCAGGATATTGTTGGGACTACAACGTTTCTGCAGTGCGTCTAGAATGTTCGCATTAGCGAGTATATACGGAAGATTTTTACGCCATCATGTGCAAAAAGACCGCTTCCTTGCTTTGCAGATTGCGTGTCAGTTCCAATTCCATCTTGAAGACAAGACTCTTGTATGATACGCCACCTCTAACAGGTGGTAATCGGCAAGAGATTACGCAAAGTATGGCAGGTACTTTTAGGAGACTGGCTAGCAAGAAACATAACAATAATATTCTTTTGTTTTTGCTTTACCTACAACCCAGCCAGGCCAGTATCCCTTAGTCTTTTCAATGTCAGTAAAAAAATGTGAACATGGAGAAGGAATACATCATCACAGAGAAACTAGGATCTTTCGAAACTTGTTAAAAGTTAGTTCATACCTTCTCACGTATGTACACTTACAGGCATATAAAGTGTTATTTCAGCTAATGAAGGCTACTTCTATTCAGAGGCGAAAGTAGGAACTCCTATGTTCTGTAATTGCAAAGAGATGTTTACAATACACAAGACAATTTACAAGAATGTCCGCGTGTTTCCCTACAATTTTCTCAGTGTCCCACGACGACGACGACTAGGCAGGGTTAGAGGCCTATCAAGTACTGTTAAAGAGAATTAAAGTGACATCCCAGTGTAACGGAGCATGCTGGTGTTTTTGTCGCGGCCACATCGCTATGTAGCCGTCACTCGAAATACACAATAAACAACAAACAGTAGAGTAAGTAACAACTGTGTCGTTCATTGTAAAAGTGGTGTAACTCCCTATTTTTAAAACCATCTTTTCTTGCCTAATGGTATCACATTTAGTCATAATTTTCCATATAAAAGTGAAGTAACTCCAATAGTTGCATTAAAATCCCATAGATGAAAACAATGTATGAATGCTTATATTTTTTTTCCTACACTATAATTCGCAAAAAGCTCCGTTATTCTAAAATTCAGTTACAAGGAGATAGTTCACTTTTACAATGAACGACACAACTATTGATTCTATACAGAATCCACTTCCTATATTAATATTATAGTGTAAATACAAAAGTTTGTGAGAATGGATGTTTGGATGTATGAACATACTCTTTCACGCAAATACGGCTGAACGGATTTAACATTATACAATCTATTCTTTTTCTATTGATCAAAAACGTAAACAAATATAGCGTCGCCATGGTCACTGGACTGTTTTAAAGATGGGATTTGTACATTAGGCATTTTCACAGAGAGTTGACTCAGTGAGTAATTCATTTAGAATTTGTTCGTATTTTTTGTTTAATTCTATATCGTAAATTGTTTGTTTACCTTTTTGATCAATGAACCTTACTTTTTATCGGGTGAAATGTTAAGTTCGGGAGGGATCGTCTAAAAATATAGAAAAATTGGATGCCACTGTCGTCGTGGCTGTACGCCACATGCCATACTTGAAAAAAAGGTGCTATGTACTCGACGGGGGAAGTTTTTTCGGGGTACTTCAATTTATACTATGTAATAAGGATTTTTCTAATCTACATCAGCTACCGTTTTAACGCTGCGTGGTGACTAGTTCCCCAGATGGCGGTTAACTGGATACTGACATGTTTCTGCGAGGAAAATTGCTTGGAAAATTTAGGGGATTTAGATAAGGAAACAATTTGTGGTGATATGAAGCATATAGAATACGGAATCCAGTATTTTTGCAGAGGGAGATCGTTTATATACCAGAAAAATCACCTGTAAACCTTCTAATAGGAACTGTGACTGAAATAAACGAGTAAGTACGGAAAATCATATTATTTACCTACTTCTCTATTAAAATAAAATCATATTATTTTATAAATATATGATTATGAATCGCGGGCACCAGATATTTCAAAATAATTTTCCTGTTGGATATTTGTATCCGATTTTCCAATCCAGCAAAGTGTACCTATACCGCTGCTTAAAAACTAAAGGGCCACAAATCAAAATTACACTTATTACAGAAGAGCTAATCGAAAAAAATTAAATTATTTTTTGTCTTTTTTTTCTTATTAGATGCATGTATTATATATATATATATAATACATGCATATTATATATCGTTAGAAGCGTATTTTTAAGTAGCATTAGATGTTTTAAGTACTTTTATAATAAACTGAATACTTGAGGAGATAATATAAGCATATAAGTTACTTTTGAATATAAAAAAATATATCAAAATATACAAAATATTGAATAAAACAACCATAAGTCTTTTTGCAATATACAATATGAAGGATTGTTTTTGTATTTTTGCAATAAAAACATTTTTGGATTTTTTTGTTTTATGGCCCTTTAGTTTTTAAGCGGCGATACCTATAGCCGCTTCTCTCATCAACAGACCTTATTTCCCCGGACCTTTACATCGGATCATCTAGCTAGCTAGTACGTATTTACTTATCTAAACATATATTATTTTTGACGAACCCGTTGGACGAGTGGCAAGGGTGGTTGCCTAACGTCTCTGGGGCCCCGGGTTCGATTCCCGGCGGGGTCAACGTTGGAAATTTTAATGTAATTTCAAAATTGACTGGTCTGGATTTGAAAAGTAGTGGTAGGGCACACTGCGCTTCGCAGTCATTTGGTCAGCCCGTCTGGCGGCAGTAACCATAACCTTACAGAATATCACCGTAAAATAACAGCATAATATTATGTGGTGAGTGAGTAAGGAATGCCAGAGCCCATTAACCCCATCCCTCCCTTATCCCTTATCCTTAATCCTTCTATGGTCGGCAGCGCACTTGTAGCACTTATGGCGTTGCTTGTGTTATAGGCGACGGTAGCCACCTACCATCAAGTGGACCGTTAGCCTGTATGTCGACCTTAACATAAAAAAAGATATTTTACAAAAAAGTATTATATTAAAAAAAAGTCCTTTGGGAGCCAAGAGAAATAAAAAAATACTTAAGGATCCCATGGGAGCCAAAATGCAATAAAAATCCTAGGATCCCATGGCGTGGGAGCCAAGTGGAGGGAGGCGCATTTATGTAAAATTAATTTTGTTGTATACTTTCAGTTGATGGTATACTATACACACCTCCTTGGTTCGGATGTATGCTGAGAAGCAGGCACGGCTCGTCTCCTGGTTCCCGACAGCAGTCGAGGACGTCTCGACAGGTCGTCGCCGGAGTTACTGGCACGTGGGTCGGCGCCCATCCCGCGCCGCTTTCGCACCACACGCGCACTATCATCTATGACAAGAAAATCATTGATAACAAGTATCATACCATTAGTGTTCGAGACCTACAGCGACATCTGTTGATGTCTGCGACGTCTACACCATATATTAATCTTTTAACAACACATGTGTCCCTCCCTACTACCTCACATAATTTATATATTTTTGTATTCGCTATTTTATTCGCTTTGTAAATTTGAACAATGTATCACGATAGAATTAAAAGTGGCAATTAGGAATATCATTACACAATGACAACTGCATAATATCGGCCGATATATCGGTATCGGAATCGGTATCGTTACATCCCTAGTTTTCTTCTATTTTATCGATGGATTTTTGAAATACATATATGTTTTAAACATTTTAGTAGCAAGGTACGGCTGCAGTCTGCGAAAAGAATCCAGTAATAAAATGGTCGAGCGAACATCAGAGACGGCTATATCTGCGGCGAGGAAAAGGACTCTCTCGCCTGAACAAATACCATTACGCTGCATCTTAGAAAACAATGCAATACTTTCAAATTTTATTACGCAGACACATGAAACGACAACTTCTGAAAAGCTCTAAAATGAGAAAAGAACTCAGTATTTTAAAGAAAAACATTTTCATATATCGCTGCTTAAAAACTAAAGGGCCATAAAACAAAAAAATCCAAAAATGTTTTTATTGCAAAAATACAATCCAAAATCCTTCATATTGTATGTTGCAAAAAGACTTATGGTTGTTTTATTCAATATTTAGTATATTTTGATATATTTTTTTATATTCAAAAGTAACTTATATGCATTTATTATATCTCCTCTAGTCAGTTAATTATAAAAGTACATAAAACATCTAATGCGCTAAAAATACGCTTCTAACGATATATAATATGCATATATTTGATATATATCTAATAAGAAAAAAATAGACAAAAAATAATTTAATTTTTTTCGATTAGCTCTTCTGTAATAAGTGTAATTTTGATTTGTGGCCTTTTAGTTTTATAAGCAGCGATATATTATAATATAATTTTTTTTTACTCATTTTTATTTAATGTATTAGCGAGCCCCTAGTTCGAGTTGTTAAGGTGCTTGTTTTAACGCTCTGTCTCAGGTGTCCCGGGTTCGGTTTCCGGCAGGATCAACTTTGCAAATGAACTTTTCACCATCAATTAATTTTCGTTTTAACAGTTGAAACTTGTAGGTATGTACCATTGTGTAAGAAGAATTATAGATTTTATTAAAATTCTGTGCATTTCTTAAATACAAGTAGGTAATCATTTTCATATTTATTTATGAAATCTGTAAAATTTATAATATGAATTTTATAAATATGAAATATTTACAGGATATTAGTGAAATTAAGAAAGACCTATAAAAAAAATTGGTAAAATTCTGCAGTGTAAGTTAAAATACCATGGCCTGGTTTTGAATGATGTCTTATAAATGACACTAGATTTGCACGTCACTTCATCCGCGTAACTTTCTGTAATGTAATGTAATGTGATAATATAGCTTTCTATAGTTTAAAATCGGTCCATTTGTTTGTGAGTTTATTCACAACTATAAACAAAAATACAAATCTTTTCTCTTTATAATATTTGTATAGAAAAAGTCACCTACTTTTTAATTTTCAGATGAGCAAAGCCGCAGGTAAAGCCATATATGTATGCGCTGTAAATGTTCACGTTTGAAATAGTTAGCGAGGGCCTGCACCAGAGCACTGTGAGTAATTGCAATCCATTAAAAACTCTAAGAAATTGAATTGAAACTTAATGACGGTCGTCCTCGGTGAACTAAGAGTATATAGAGCACTTTTTATTTCTTGATTCATTAATACAAATTTAATATGAGCATGAAAGGGGCTTTATAAAGTTTTGTAAAGCTCATTTGCATTGCATTCATTTATGTTGAATAGATTTCACTACACTATGAGAAACTTTGTGACAGCTGAGGTTGTCGATACACGTTTAAACCTAAGTAGGTCAGGCGTACATTGAGTTTTCCTATTTCATGTGTGATTAGAAATAGATCATATTAGTCCAGAAATTTTTGGACACTAAAAATTTATAGTAAAACCATGCCATTGTTTTTTAACTTATACTTTGGAGAAATTGGGACTTTGGAAAAGTTTTTCTTAATTTCAATAATTTCCTGTGAATATTTTAGGTTTATAAAATTGAGATTTTAAATTTTACAGATTTCATAAATAAATAATTTTATTTTTATGTAAATATTGAAGTTTAGTTTATTTAGTTTAATTTATGTTTATTTTTTTAGTAGTTTAGCCTAGTATTATTATAATATGTAAAACTTACGCAATAAATATGAAAAAAATCCTACTAAAATAAATAAATTAATAGCTAAGTAAAAAAAATATATGAAAATAATAACTTTTCTTTGGGTTTTTATTTTTTTCAAACTTAATTATCTATTACCCATTACCAAATTACATGACATTTTCCCAGTAAAATCAATAATCTCTTCTTTACATTGTTACAAGTTTGCCTGATTTCTTTTCCAATATCTCCCAGAGATTCGCAGCTCTAAAATATGTAAGTACATCCACCGAAAAGAAAATTTCTAAAATTGCATATAGACTCAAAATTAGAGTTGTGTTTTCCCGCTTCATTTTCCGCGTTTTTGATTGCTGACATACGGCTCACAAAACGAGTCATTTTATTATTCCGCAAAGATCATCCAAATGGTTCGAAAACTAATTATCAGTCTAATTGGAAGTGTCCACAGAGTCTCGCAATCAATCACATTAACTTGGGAACCGATAGCCAATAATTGTCACGGAGAAAGCCACTTGGGAATCCATTAAACTCTGTTAGGTATATAGGTTTAGTATACTTAACTAGTAAAAGTATTTCGATAATGTTTACGTCAGAAGTCTCATATTATATTTTCTACATAAATAAGTTAACGCGATAGTAATCACAAGTAGCTCCCATGGATATAAAAATATTTCAGAGTAATAAATAGTTCAGAGTCACATCTACTTATGTCATAGCATAGGTTTCCCCTATGGACCCGAATAAAGCGCAATTTTAACAACAGTAATTCTTTTCTATATAATTTTATATCATCCCATTAAATTTTAAAATCACAAGATTAAAAAAAAAAGATTTTTATATTTTATTGATTATCTTTTTATTACAACAGTATTTAAGACGTGACTAAATATTAATATACTATAAAGTTTTTATATAAACCCTATTCTTTTAACAACGTTATTATATATATTATTTAGCTTCCACGTAGTAGCTGCATGTAAATTGCTCGTTCCGCAAAATTTTTCTTCAATCCTTTATTTTAGATCCCTATATAAAATGCACTGGCAAATGTGTGCTCTCGGCGGAAAAAGCAATTTTATTCACTTTACTACCTTACATTTATAATGCAGTATTTGACGTTTTATTACTATGAGCACTTTATTAAAATAACGGCCCCTCGCTTCGCTACAGTGCAATTATTTTCTGCAAATTACATACACAAACCTTCTTCGATTTCCGCTCTTTTTATTAGTGAAAACCGTAGTAAAATCCGTTGGATAGTTTAGAAGCAATTAGGTAGCGAAGAAATAGAAGAGTAAAAGAGAAAAAAACCTTCTTTTCTTACCGCCTCTTTTCATTAGTGAAAACCGCATCAAAATCCTTTGGTTTAGAAATTAGCGTGGAAACAGACAGAAACTGTCATCGATTTTATTTTATAATTTTTATACCTAGATATAGAATAGATAATAGATATTGAAGTGATTCTGTAACACCTAATTAATACCAAGCCAAAACCAAGCCTAGTCCTAGTCCTAGGTTTTCTATAATGCAATTATAGTCTGAAGAAAATAAAAAAACGTTTTAAAAGCTCTACGTACCTAAAGTAATTTATCACATTCCGTCTTCTCCAAATTGAGAATTGACAAATCCTTACCGGTGAGTACACAATGCCAATTGTTTCTCTTCAATTATAAACAGAACAGTTGTTCGATCCGTCATTTCCGTTAATTAAACTTTAAAATGACCGAATAAGGAAGGTACAAGCAACAAACAAAAGCACATTGAAAACAAAAGCTTCCAGCTCCCATGTAAGGTACAATCATTAGAATATACGGAAAGCATTGACTCGCGGAAAATAATTTAGCAATCAGGTATTGTGTAAAAAAACTCTCACAAATTTGCTTTTAAGTGTTTCTTGATTGCAGAATATGAGAAACATTAGGATGAGAACACACAGGAAACTTGATGAGTGAATTTTCAGACTCACGTGACGCCTTTGTTACTATTATTATTATAAAAACTTTTTAACAAAAAATAAAACCGCCGAAAAAACTGAAAAGCATAAAATAATCTTCTTATTTTATTTTACCTAATTTTGAGTCGCCGCCGCGCATCACTCTACGTAATTTTTGCTTGTTTGGCGCCGACTCAAAATTACTTAGTTAAAATAAAATAAGAAGATTATTTTATGCTTTTCAGTTTTTTCGGCGGTTTTATTTTTTGTTAAAAAGTTTTATTTTATATTTTTTGTGACTATTATCTAATATTTACTACATGCTTAATTTTTAATTTTCCTACCCTTAGGGTAGGAATTTTATTTTCCAAAATTATACGAGACCAACTTCGAGGTATACCCTATCCACTAAAAAAAGAATTATCAAAATCGGACTACTCTGTAAATAGTTATGCGTAGTTATACGCTACAATCGGTGAGTGAACAATCAATCATCCCCTGTTTTCCTACCCTTAGGGTTGGAATTTATTTTCCAAATTAAAATGGGACCCCTCGGGGGTGCACCCTTTCAAATAAAAAAAGAATTATCAAAATCGGACCACCCTGTCAAAAGTTATGCGTGATCATACATAAAAAAAAAAATATATACGCGTCGAATTGAGAACCTCCTCCGTTTTTGTTTTTTCGTTTTCGTCGGTTGAAAATCGTTTGTCCTGACACCCAAAACTATGGTCTAGAAAGTTGAAAATTAGAACATATGCTTATTTTAGAAATAAGTCATATTCGACGAAGTTGGAGCAAAATAACTGTCTGCAGTTGTGGTGACCTTGGTAAGAAAGGAATCTGTATGAATCGTGGCCCCCAAATAGACGCAGCTGGCGACAATCGAAGGGGGTTTTAGTGCGTGAAAATATCATATTCCGGTTCTTTTACAAACCGGGTACCTATGGAAGGTTTTCCCCCTAAGTAGTCAAAAAAAGTCTATTTTATAACGTCAGATGCTTACGTTGCAGAAAGGATTTTAGAAAATTTCAAGTCGGTGCAAAGCCGGAGGCGGGTCGCAGGTTTTAAATTTAAAAAAAGGTAAAAGGAACATTACACTTTAAGGAAAACAGTTGCAATTAAGAAACACAACAGGTGAAGTTATATATTAGTCTATGAAGTGAAGCGTAATATGTAATAGCGATACGTTTAAAAATATAGTCTACATTGAATTGCGGCACGCCATATCCGTTGCCCTTTAAACGAACTTAACCTTTGTTTAAGAATAAAAAAAGTTAGTTATACTGGTTACTTACATACTGATTATGACATAAGAACATTGCAGCCGAAGCCATAAAAAAAATTGTTTGTAACAAAAAGGAGAACAGGAGTAGGTTACTTGGTGAACTGATACTGAAGTTACTTGGTCCATTCAAATCTCTGCTTATAAGGTTTACGAACCCAAAACTGGTATGAATTTATGGATATGAGTAAACAAACATAAAGACGATCTGCAAACTCTTAGAGAAAGTTAACACCATAAACAACAGTGGACTCATGAACACTCTTTAATGTCAAAAAGTATGTTAAATGTGGAATGTATCGTAAAATGCTCTGCCGGATACTCCGCCATGAGAGCGATTTACGTATCCTTGCCGTCAGCAAAGTGCTCGACTCGATATCCCGGGGTAATATGTAATATGTAAATTTAAACGTAATCACTGTCATCTGCGGACAACTGTCCCTGCGTCCATCAAAATGTCAAACCGAGACCGGTCACAATATTTAACATTATAACTAACAACACAGAAAGCTTTTTCACGTAAAATACACATTTCACGGTTTTAAAGTGAGAAAAGTGAGAATAAAATTAGATTTTTTTAAAGTTAAGTTCATCTAACAGCCTGGCGGTCCTTTTTTTTGGTAGGTGGCTAGCAACAGTCACCTGTATCAATGGGAATCTAATACTGTTAAAGGCAGAAGGAGGAAATTTTTGGAATGTGGGACAAAATATCCGGACGAGCGAAGCATAAATCCTACTTCCCAGTGCGTTACTTTAATTTTTCAGTTTAAAGTAAATTCGCAAGCCCATTTCTTAAACTCCGATATTATTTCTTTGAAACCCTGAGAAAGCTTACAAGAGCTTTTGAAAATTAAACAAAAAAATATTTTTTGTTAATGTTAATACCTAATAATCGTATCTAAATCGATTGTAATAATACCTTTAGCAAATAAATTCATGACGTAAAAATTAAAACTGTGTGGCCTTTATTTGCCCTTTTAAACTCATTTCCTAACATTATGTACTGTGCAGTTCCTTCCAATGAAATAATAATCCTTTATAGTCCCTTCTATAATGTGTTGCTTAGACCTAAATAGGCAGAAAAAATTCTTAAGCCCTCAATAAACGTCTGCTTCCTTTTATATGTTAACAGCAAAGCCGACATTCATATTGCTAAGTAGGTACCCGTACTTCCAGCAGCTGCCACAAAGCAGATGTTAGGTAATACAATAATTACTTTAGAACGTAAGGAATGTTAAACAAATTATTCCTAAGGAATTTGAATTGTAGAATAGATCAATAGAAGCCTCACCGGTATCATTTTTGGGGGACATGTGTGGTTGCTCCTTTAGTTCGCGCCTGCCTGAAACAATTTATGTAATGTGTAAGAGTATATATTAAACAAATTTAGTACTTATTTTGATATATGCTAATTACAGGCATTGGTCAACAAAATAAATCATTATTATTATAAAACATAAACAACCATGACCTTCTTTCCGTTTCGTTTCTCCATTGCAGTTCTGGCCACAATTACAGTGAAGCATAACCATACAATTTTTACTTTTACTTCGATTGCTTTGTCCTTGAGTTATTTTGAGCGGACCAAATATTGTAATGTCACAATTCGTATGTAACGTTCACAGCAGTTTTAAAAATTAAATCGAGAAATTTTCTTGATAACCCAATGATTGACTAGGTACCCTTGTTTGGTGTAGAAAACGACTACCATTATGATTTTTTTTTATATTTGTACGGTGCACTTCATGTTCCGCAGTAACAATAAGCGGGACAGTCTCTGTGGCGGCAGAATACTTTTCCAGCCGTGGGTAAAATAAGAGCACAAACAGTGTTTCCCTATTATAAGGGATAGGGAAACACTGTGCTCTTATTTTACGGCTTCTTAAACTTTGGTCATGTTGGTGGTCCGTCAGCATACCATCAAATGGACTGTCGGCATGTGTGACAACCCTTACATAAAAAAATGCCTTGCTAGTAGTGATTCCATTCAGCTATCCACGTATAACTTTTTCAGCAGTTTTTCTTGTGTTAATAAAAACTTGTGTATTCTTTTTTCATCATAACTAAATGAGAAGAATTCTTTCTATTTTGACACTGAATTATAAATCTCAAAGTGTGTCGATTGTTGCTTGCTCTTGCTGCCTAAGCGGTGTTAAGAGCGGTTTACAATGAATTATTGTAGACTTCTAAAACGTATTTATATATGTATGTATGTGTACTACGAGACAATCCACATTTTGAGTGAAAATATAGTACCAATTGGAAGCCGTAGGCTCAGGCTGGTCTCTAATAAAAGGGAACTTAACAGATTATACGTGCGGTCGGTTATGGCCAATAACCGGTGGGTTTAGCTCGTGGCTCGATGTTGATCTATAATGATAGGCTGGTGGCGGCTACCGTTGTACAACTTTCTTTCAATCACAACTATATATACTCGGTTACATGTAATATACTAAGGCGACCTACAATACTTGGCTTACAGTCTCACTTATCAACTTACTTTACTAATGTGCGAAAGTTTGTGAAACCTTTAGATATTAGTTACTCGTTCTCACATAAACTACTGAACGGAAATGGATTTAATTTGCCATACTGATAGATGAATTCTATACTGATAATAATTCGCATTTTAATTTAAATTAGCATCTATAGCATATTATTTGGAACTTAGTTCTCCATCGTTGATTTAGATGAAATATTGCACGGTATAAGTAAGTGCCATAGGGTATCTAAAGCTTCTTGAGCTTGCATACAGACAGACAAACAAACAGATTTTTAATATAAATGTTGAATTCCCAAAATGTTGAGAATTACCTGCTTACAAAATATATAAGTAGAGTTTTGTCTATAAATGAATAATTCGATTTGAGTAAATAACTCATTAGCTAGATGCCATAAATCAACACTGTTACACCGGGTGCATTACACCGACATTATCCAATATTACTTGTTATCTAGTCGTGTTTAGATAGTCTGAACAAAGATACGCGAACCTAGTTTGTGTAATGGTACACGCTTTTGTTAAGCTCTGAAGGAACCGGTGTTATCATTGTCGCATCTACAATACATAATATTGCATCTTCATAAGAAAAATATAACAGTAGGAATGTAAGTATAAAGTAAATCTCTAATCTTCGAAATTCAATTCTTGTATTATAATATTTTTCAGTTAAAATCATTCAAGCACGAATTTGATAGCCAGTAAATTTTTATTGCGACGCCAAACTCGTCCATCGTTGTTAATCAAACATTTTAATGTAGCCAATCCTTTTGAATTTGATGTTTAATTTCGTTCATTCGATACAATATCTGTATCTTTGGTAATCAAAATATCTTTGATGCCATCAAAACATTTTCAAAAAGTTAAATTTACTAAATTACTTAATTTAATAATCATGTTAAATCTTATACTTTTCTTGGTACTTCTTAATTTAACACATTTTTTATGTTAAGATCACTGGCGATTATAGTAGGATTAAGGATAGCATTTCATTTCCGAAGTTGATCCTGCTAGGAATCGAACCCGGAACCCCTGAAATAGAGCGTTAAGGCAATCCAACGGGCTCGTCCAAGGTCAGAAAGAAATCATTATTGAGGATAAAAAAGACAGTTGTAAAACCAACACATGTTGTTGAATAATTTGTTCTATTCAACAATATTTACAAGTAATTTTGTTGAATAATATTTCATTTCACTATTGAATAAAGAAACAATTTCAAAACTGGGAATTATCCTAACGCACCTATTTCTGCAGAAAGCGGCATAATAAGAATTAAACAAATATGGAATGTTTTTATGAATGAGTCATGTTAACAGAAACGTGAACATAAATGCATACATTGAAAATGACGTTCATAATCCTACAGCTTATTTAATCTGCACTGAGACGTCTCTCAAGAACGTGACGGTGACTATACAATTTACATTCAGCGTGCAGCGGCTGAATGGCCACTATGACTGTTGGAATTTGTTGACACTCAATTTGTCTTCTTTGTCGTGCCATTGTCGCTGCTGTGAACGCTATTAAGGATGACAACCAAATAGAAGTGCTAATAAATGCGAAACGAAATACAATCGACTGATACAGGTTGGGAACGCGAAACAAAGATACCGCGGGATGTGGAAGTGTTGAGATCCCATATATACTAATATTCTGTCAGCTGGATTACGCGGTGATATTCAGGTTTAAAAAAAAAGAGAAACAATATTCTTACATGCATTTGATGCTTTTATTTGATAAACCAAATTTAATCCTACTTTTAACTTTGAAAAGTTCATCTCTAAAGCTGACTGCAAGAAAATGAAGACCTTTGAAATAGAGCGTTAAGGCAAGGGGCTCGTCAGTAAAAGTTATAAGTACTTTTTTTTTTCAAATGCGATATCCTAGAGCTTGAGAAATGTAGTGTAAAATAAAATGTATTTCCTTTGAAATAAAGTTTTTTTTTTGTCTTATGATAATTGACTTTGAAGTTGATAAATCTCTTGGAAAAAATATATTATTTCGATGGTCTATAAGCAATAAATAGTAATCACTGGCACCGGGCGGCCAAATAAACAATATCAAATGTCTTATAAAACTGTTTTAACATCTGCAAAAATCATAAATATTAAGTACGCAATTTATACAGGATGTCCTGAGATTAGTTGAGTTAAAACAACTCGGTTGTTAAAGTACTCTTAATAATCGGGCTTATTATTGGACCACCCTGACCAGTTCTTATCGTGTTCACGATTAAGATCAACGTCATCCGAAAGCTACTTAACTTTGAGTTAAGATACTACCTGCCTTCAGTGCGTAATAAAAGAAGGCCTATTAAGCAAATGTACTAAAAATAATCAGACACCTGTCACGAGACATCCAAATTGATATTGTGCTGCGAAGTGTGAGGATAAGTGGACTTTTATTAAATGTTATTAATAAATAAAGATTGTGCTAACATTTATTTTCTAAATAAAGATATTATTTTTTTTGCTGTGCATGTATTTGTACATTTTTACAAATGTAAGTACGGCTTTTAAGGATTTTATATTGGTGTACTTGATCAAAGAATTTTTTTAGTGAATATATCCTGATAATATTATAAATGCGAATGTTTGGATGTTTGTTACTCAATCACGCAAAAACGGCTTAACGGATTTAGATGAAATTTGACACACAGATAGTTATTACTTGGATTAACATTATACGATACTTTTATCCTGAAAGTGTTAGGTCCTATCCTAAAAATATAACAAATTCGGCGTTTTTTTTTTCAATGATAAACAGAAACATTTTTTCCAATCATAGATCGCAGTCAAAGTTAGCGTTTAGTAAAGTACTTAAATCTAGCGTTTCCATATAGTCGATCGACGGTTTCCATTTAGCTCTTTCTTACTATCAGACCAGAACGCTTTTAATAACGAGTAAAGTAGTGTTTATAACCCTTGACTTGAGGGTTGGAGCGTGAGTAAATGCCAATTGTAATGGATCGGTAAAACATTCGGAATGGGCAGAAGGTGCGGGATCTCAATACTTACACCCAATCATGTTGTCAAACTGTCCATCTACCCGTCGCCGTGGGAAGCGGCTGCCAATCGCCAAATGCTGCGATATTTTTCTGTTTAAATTCGTTTACGTATAAGAAATAAACTAGCTAGTCCCACCACGCTACTATTCCCAATGTATCCTACAGTCTGCGTCCCGAGCGGAATTTCTGTCTGGCGCAGATGTGACGCTGACTGATAAATAGTGTCAAAATTAATAATAAAACAATAAGCGCCTCTTTCACAAACGTCAAGTAGACCAAACTGTCATTTAAAGTCACCGGTAACCGGGGATAATGGAGCTGATATACCTTTGTTTGTACGGTAAAAGTCCCAAACATTAAATAGAAAATAATTAAAAAATTCGGCTATCGAATGATGCAGTAAACCGAGTGCATGATTCAATAAAACATATAATTATTTTTAAAAGTAACTAATCAACACATTACTTTTAGTTTGTGAAAGAGACCCTAAATCTCTTCAGAATTTGTAAATTATAGCTTACTTTTAGTATTATGTATCTACACTTAAAATTTAACATCGAATATAATTACAACTACATAGTTAAGGTTTATAAATAATTTTAATTTTATTTAAAATAAATACATATTTGCTATTTGATCAATGATTAAAGTAAGTGTTCTGTCTCTTTATCTGTTGTATTTTCACTGTTAAGCCCATAAAAATATATTGATTTTGAATAAATTTCGTATAAAAATAGCTAGAACCCTAGAGAATAATATTGGCTAAAACTTTAGGTCAAATATAGGGAAGAATCAGGCTCTTCATCTAATTTTTATTTTATTTATCAAGGCAAATACAGCGAATGCAAAACATGATATGTAAATACAAAGAATCACACATCGAAAGAAAACATTGAAAGTAGGTTTGCAACTAATCACCCACATTGTTGAGTTGTGGGAAAAACACGTTTACAGGAGCCGCCGTCAGCAAACTACACATCATTATGATGATGATACTATTAAATGATACTATTAAAAAATCTTATTTATTTTATCAACTGATGTAAGATACCAACGTGGTACCTACTTACTACAGTGATTATGTTCACGGTTTTCATGGTCAAATGAACACAACGCAACGTATTAACAGTGGGAAAACTACGAATCAATGGTAGTTTTCCCATGGATGGATTGGATGGATAACAAATGGATTAATAATGAGATAGTCCTCAACTAATCTCATTATTAATCCATTTTTTTTGTTAAATATTTTAAGAGCTGCTCACCTAATTTCTACTAAAGAGACATTCTATTTGTTACTAGAATATAATATAAAGTATGATATAAAGAAGCAAGAAACAAATTTTCTT
Source organism: Synanthedon formicaeformis (assembly GCA_945859745.1). NCBI lineage: Eukaryota > Metazoa > Arthropoda > Insecta > Lepidoptera > Sesiidae > Synanthedon > Synanthedon formicaeformis. Next base: position 4,607,988 of record OX243967.1, on the reverse strand, counting down.
AAGCATATGTCTATATAGGTCTTCTGGCGTTTGTGTTTCTGAGCTTATTATATATACTTAATCCAAATATTTTTAAAGTTCGAGCGAATAGGCATTTTCTGGGTTAGCTTGCTCCATCGTCGGCCTCGTCTTTGCTGCACGGATAGATACTGGCCAAGAGCAAATCCATTATTAAAAATAAAAATAAAAAAATGTCCAAAGGTATGACAAAATTGGGGCAAGTTGCCCTGAGCAGTCGACGCCGCGCCGCGCTTTTCCCTCGAGTTCAGTGAGCGGAGTTCCCACATTACAGGAACAACCGTGACCTTACAGGAACACAGTAGCGTGAGTACACAGGAACACAGTAGTTCTATTTCAGTGAGTGAGTAAGAGTAAGATGAGTAAAAATAAGTCCCGTTATTACCATTTCGACAGATTTTCGTTTCGTTAGATTTTTGTTTCGTCAGATTTTCGTTTCGCCAGGTTTTGTATTTCCCTGTCCCCTTGTAATTTATCTTTTATCCAGGTTAGCAGGGCACTTGCGTCCTCTAACTTAAAGTCGAGTGTCAGCCTGCCTGCCCACTTTAACATAAAAAATATATCAATATTTATATTCTCATTTTGTATTGTACTATATATACTGCTTAACTTTAAAACCTGTGTTAGTCCATAGAATTTTATTGACTTATTATTTTCGTACGGTATGAAGCGAAGGAATTGGTTTTTTATAATAATAATTGGAGGTCCAATTTAATTGCCGGAAATTAAGTGCAACCTCGTGTATTTACAGCATGCCATGAATCTTGAATGTTTTTTGTGGTGCTATTCTATTACAATGGTTTTATGTTTTAATTTTGATATTTTGTATGTTGTAAATAAGTGTTAAGAAACTTGTCACTATCAAAGAAATCTTATGTATTCAACTTTGTTGTATTTTTTAGTTCTGAAGACGTCAAAGAGAAATTTAAGATAGTAGTTTAAGATTTAAAAGCCTAAGTATTTGTTCATTGAATATATTTGTTATAAGTTAGCAATGTAGATATTTTATTTTTTCACTGTTTGTCCAAATATTGCTTTCAAATAACACATTATATTTTCGCAAAATCCTCATGAAACTCCTGTACAAACAACTCTAATCTGGAAATAATAAATTTTCATAGACTAATTATGGAAATTTCATATGAAATAATTCAATTAATGTAATTATGGAATCTTTTTGAAAACACAATTGAATTCATTGGATTTTTTTACAAAACAGTGATTTAAATTTTAAAAAGTAAAGATTATATGAATTATTATTACATGGTAACCTTATTTTTTTTTTCTTTGCAAGTGAATCCCATAACGTACCTACCTAACGTTGGGAGATTGGAACTAAAAACAAATTTAGTTGTCGCTGAGAATTTTTCTGCTAGGTCTTAAGAATATTAGTACAAGAAAATATTATAATAACAAAACTATCCAAGAGGGTGATGCACACTCCTGAAATCTAATAACTTTATATATGTTGAGACATATCTCACGAGGACATTACCTACATCTGCGGTGACTGCCATAAAGTATTGAAAAAGTAGAACAGACTCATATTATTTTTATTTATTGATATAAAATACAAAGATTTTTACCTACATCTGACTATATTCAACAAATACTTTAGTTAATATAAGTGTTTAAAATTCATTTTCCCAATTTCATAAACAAATAATGAATCTTAAAATTATCCAATTAACGTCGAGCGAACTCAACTGAACTAAATACCAAAGTACAGTATTCAATATTTTTACTCACGAATAATCTTATTTCAATTATGAAAGATGATTGATGACCCTTAAACATTTTTCTCCGCACTCAGTAAAGAAGTTTAAAGATTTATTTTATTATACTTCCAAGACTGTGGGTACAAAGACAATTACGAATAACAAATATTCGCTTTTGGTTCCATTATAACATATTTGTGTAGGGTTGTCCCTCATAAATTTGTATAGTCAAACTTATGGCCTTATTTATTTACTAACTTTTGTCTGAGACTATACGTTCTGTGATAACGATGATTTAGTTCATAGGTCCCAATATAACATCTTCTTTTAACTAAACCCACATAAATGTAATTCAAGATTTTCTTTATGGTCTAACGAACGTTAAACGAGAAAGATTTTATTATAAACTAGCGACCCTACGCCCGGGGTGCATTTTTTTTACGTAAAAACCTTTCCTGATTATCCCTCTATCCATGAGTGAAGACAAAATCAAAATCGGTCCAGCCGTTCTCGAGTTTTGCGCTTAGCAACACATTTAGGGATTCATTTTTATTTATAACTAGCGACCCGCTCCCGGCTTCGCCCGGGGTGCATTTTTTTACGTAAGAACCTTCCCTGATTATTCCTCTATCCATGAGTGAAGACAGTATTAAAATCGGTCTAGCCGTTTTCGATCTTTGCGCTTAGCAACACATTTAGGGATTCATTTTTATAAGAAAGAAGATTACAGAAAAAAAGTTATTTTTGACTATATTTGACTTTTTGTTTAGGAGCTCTGACTGGTTCAGGATCTGTTAAGGCTCTATTATCTAGTATACTTTATCAAATAGGCTTGACACAACTTTTGCTTAGCTTCCAATCTATTCTTCAAAATTTACCAACTCGGCGTAGTCATAATAATAAAGTATGTAGGTATATGATTAAGATAAAGCGAGAAATGTGAGGTAAAGAAGACATTAAGGAGCACCTACATTATCATTACACTTATTCAGACTTACAAGCCGTAATATAACATAATGTTGTTGGAGCAGTCAAGAAATTCATTAAATATAAATATAACGTGCTTTACGAATAAAGTTGTAATGTATGATATACTGGGGCTTACTTTAAAATTAATAGTCGCATTTTTGATATTATTTAAAAAAAAATATATATGCATAATTTTCTCGAATTAAATTTATTGTAATGTCCACACGGAATTTTCAATTTAATAGTGACCCTATTCTTAAAGACTTTTATATCGCAATTATTTCTTATTTTAATATATATAAGTGGCCAGTTTCAAAAATTTTTAATGAACCCAACTAAGCTCTCACGTGCCAGCTTAAATTTGTAAATAATAATTAATTTTTAAATTAATTTTGCTCGGTTAATCCAAGCAGGGTGATATCTATGTTATATAAAAGCAAATTAGAATATGCACAATCGCTTGCCTAAATTAATTTTATGAAGAAAATTGAGCAGATTGTTTTCTTACACGTTTTTCTTATGAAACGAAATTTCGTTTCGCAATGACTGGCGTAATTTTTAAAATAGGCCCCCGGCTCTGAACGAACTGCAACGTGGGAATGTAACCGAAATTGTTATAAGTTCTTTGACGTATAACTGTTACATAAAAAAATTATTATATAAGCTATTTATAAAAATGTTATTATATATTTACATTTTGATATTTGCGATAAACATTTACTTGGTTTGTTGCCAATTTGCTACTTTGTGCTTATACTGGTCGTATAATGTAATAAAAATGTTATGAAGTTTTCACTACTTAAATTTTTTTGATACTAAATTAATCACCTTACACATAAAATATCTCGAATTGACAAAACATTTTATTAAATTCGATTTACGAAGAAACACTCTATTTTGTAATTTAGTTCTTCAGTGGTTGGATCCATTGCATTCAAACGAAACAAACTCTTTTTAACTTGTTATGTAAATATGGTCATTCAAATCCCTACTGATATTATAAATGTGAAATAAGTAACTTTGAAAGCCTATTTTGCAGATTTGCAAAGACTTTACAAATACTTCGAAGATTGCTAGTCTTCTGAAACAAGCCATGTTGCTTCAAGCAAGCAATGTTCTGACACAAGCTTGTTCTTCTGAACAAGAAACAAGCAATATACACATGAAATAAAAAGACAGAGATTCAAACCTGCATGGTCATAATATCGTCATTTGAACGTACGATATAAATCCCTCTTCGTGTTGGAATATAACTTATTTTTGAGTTGTTGTTTTTCCTCAAAAACTCAGCATAAATTTATGTTCCATACGTATACATACATGTAAGTACCGAATGTTATATCAATACTAAATACCAAGAGGATAACATCTTGTTGTTATGATTAAATTGAGGAAATAGCTTGAAGGTAGCCCCAAGGCCAATAGATCGCCAAATGATGGCAAAAACTTTTGGGTTCAAGGCACTGTGTGACTAAGAATGTGAGAAGCAAAAAAAATGGGAACAAAGAATGCTCAATATTTGTCTATCGTGTTTTTATTACAACAAATGCTAATAAATCAGCGTATTTTCAGTTCCTACATACTTTTTATTTGAATTCCTTGAATTCACAAGGAAATATTAGATATAATAATATGTCAGTTTTATTATTAGGAGGATTATCTAAGTATATTTAGTATTCTGTGTATAATTACGTTAGTCTACAATTTTGTTTTATTACATTTATGATTATGCCCAATTTTTTTAAATATTTTTAGACATCCTAATCACCATAATAATCATTATCATAATAATACATAAGCTACTCGTATAATTTATAAAGATATGCGAACAAAGTCGCTTGCGCAGGCAATGGTATACAATAAGGCAATCATCACAATAAAATAAACTGCGAGAGTACTGCGTCACAAATATTGTCACAAATCAACAAAGGTATATTGTCACGAAATCCTTGTAGAAGCACAATAAGAACACATTATAAATTTTATTACGTTTCAAAGTGGATGTTGCCTTGACGACGAGATTACTATACGTTGCCGCAACGTAGCCTTTATGGCTTCCCACAGAGCAAAGAATCATCGCGCTACTAGAGATGGCAGTCAAAATTGCGTTGAGTTACTCTGGGCGCATTTGGCGTCACTTTCTATTTGAACGTTTTGTACTAAACACTATCCACAAAAGCGTGATTTAGTGTAATAATCAAAGTAAAAACTCGAATAAGCAAAATTCTCAAGTCTTATCACAAGTAATCAAATGCCATCTTTAGCTTTTAAAAAATGCGAGTCGAGATTGTTTTGGAACACAAAACCTAAACAATGCGTAAGCCGTGCATATACTAGTATTGAACGGTAACGCCACCTGACATGCGCTGAATTTGTATGGAAACCGACCATGCCGTCTCTAGCAGCAGGCGGCGCGGCTATTCTTTGCTCTATGCGGTTTCCCCTTTGTAGAAGTGTTTATATTATAGTAGGTGTATTTTAGATTCTACTATATTTATATTCAGAAGCGATAAAAATGTTGAGGTAACATTATTCGCTTATACTCGTACATGAAAATCATAAATTTTGCATGGTTTTAAAAACGTATTAAGTTTCAATTAAATTTGTAATAAATCCATACTGTAATGAACTCACAATATATTATGACTTCTCAATTATAATATAAATATGGGTGGCATTCATATTGAACTCATAACTTAAAATGTTTTTTAATTGACAAAAGATTACTTTCTGAACGCAGAAATATATCTATTTTTAATTAGCTCACAATACAAGAAGAACCTTTGTAATCGCGGGATCGAATAATCTTACTAATATTATAAATGCGAAAGTTTGTCAAGATGTGTGGATGTTTGTTACTCTTTCATGCAAAAACACTATTACGACGACTGTCATTACGAATCTGTTAGATTTGGATGAATTTTGACACACAGATAGTTTATTTATTTCCTGTATTAACATTATATGATACTTAATCAAGAACGCACTCATCCGTGATTTAGTAACAAGCACGCACATCTTTTGAAACTTTCACATTTAGAATATTCGTACAGTCAAAGTTTCCCCTTTTTTATGTTAAGGTCGACAGACAGGCTGACGGTCCACTTGATGGTAGGTGGCTACCGTCACCTATAACTCAAGTAACGCCATAAGTGCTACAAGTGCGCTGCCGACCATAGAAGGATTAAGGATAAGGGATAAGGAAGGGATGGGGTAATGGGCTCTGGCATCCCTTACTCACACACCGAAACACAACAGCACATAATGCTGTTATTTCACGGTGGTATTCTGTAAGGTGGTGGTTACTGCCGCCAGACGGGCTGCCCAAATGACTGCGAAACGCAGTGTGCCCTACCACTACTTTTAAATCCAGACCAGAGTCAATTTTGAAAATTATATTAAAATTTCCAAAGTTGACCCCGCCGGGACTCGAACCCGGGGCCCCTGAGACGTAAGGCAAGCACCCTTGCCATTCGTCCAACGGGCTCGTCCCCTACACGTTAGTAAGACAAATTTGCTCTAATGGTTGGTCTAATACAAGAGTTAGGCTTTATGATAGTGTGTCTATGTTATAACTTTTCAAGGAACTATAAAAAAATAAAAATTTATAAGTTGAGACTTGAATCTTATGTTATTATGTATACCTATCTTCTTGAGTTCATAAATAACTTATTATACAATACAAATACTTTCTTAAGAAAGTTAATTTTCTGTTGCGTATGCTAACGATAATATATTTTAAGTTATTATGCTGAAGTTAATTCGGTATATTATCTAAGTTTCATAATTATGTATGTAGTTACTTACTTACAAACTTTATTTATACTAATGAATAGGTACTAATAATAAATCTGTAAGGGTTGGTCATGGAGTAAGTTACTTTATTTTCAGAGATATCGTGTTTATAGGCTCTATAAATGATACTGAAACTAAATTAACCATTTTTAGATTTTTTTTTCTGTTTGTATGTATGTAAGTATGTATGTTCCTCTATAACTCTTAAACGAATAAACTGATTTCCATGAAACTTGGTAGATAAATATTTAGACGTACAGGACACAGGATAGGCTACTTTTTTCCTTTTCAACGCGGACGAAGTCGCGGACGCCAGCTAGTATATAAATAAAAGTGAAGCGTCTGTTTGTAATGTCATAATAACTGCTTCTTTGGGTATATGTATTTCAAAATTACTTATAACAGAAAAAAAAAAATTAAAATTTCTGTCCGTCTGTTTGTTCCAGCTAATTTCCGGAAATGGCCGGACCGATTTTGACAGGACTTTTACTGGCAGATATCTGATATAATAAGGAGTAACTCAGGCTATTTTTATTTAAAAAAAATTTATGTAAGTTGCGCACGCCTCAGCATAGGCCCGGTCTTCAGCTAGTAAGCAATAAATAAATAAATAGAATTGATGTTGACATTATATAAAAACAAGTGTAACAAACATAACTTCTGTTAATGTTGAGAAAATGTGTCAGTCCAATTCTCTCGTACACAATTAAGTTGTTTTAAAAGGAGAGGTCACACAGAATTGGTGGCGCTATCAAACTCACTCTCCACAACCTATTGTACGAACCGGTCCCAAAGAATCCGCCTTGCGTCACTTAGCCACGTGTAAACATTTTAATTGATGATATTATTATGCGGAAGACAAAAAGTCGAGATTGTGATCATTTTATACAGGTTTCGAAATCTATTCGTGGCGTGTTCATGGCCATGCCATTATATGGAGCGTGAATCGGCAAATATACCTCTACAGTAGATTAGATACATTCATTAATATCAATATTATTTGAAAGCTGTTTTTGGTTTATGACAAAATCAATACTGAATACTAATGATAAATCTGTAAGGGTTGGTCATGGAGCAAGTTACTTTGTTTTCAGATATCGTGTTTATAGGCTATACATATGATACTGAAACTAAATTAAAAAAATTTTTCTGTATGTATGTATGTATGTACCTCCATAACTCTTAAACGAATTAACTGATTTTCATGAAACTTGGTAGATAAACATTTAGACGTACAGGACACAGGATAGGCTACTTTTTTCTTTTTCAACGCGGACGAAGTCGCGGGTTCTAGCTAGTACTGAATAAGACTCCAGCGTAAACCCTTATCTTCTAACCTCCCTAAATCTGATAATTTTAATTTTAACAATAAAAGTTTATATTTTAAAGTAAAACTAAATTTTCTACTATGAACGTATGAAACTTTTTTTTTGTATAATTTGACAGAAAATATCTTACTTTTTTTGCACCCCTTCTACAGGTTGAAATCGCAAATTTCTTTCACCCATTGATATTTATTACACACAGACTCTCTACAGATGTGTAACTATAACTATCTATTGATAGAATTCAAACGGCACATGTCGTAGTTGATTTCATAATTGCGTTCTTTGATTGCCAGACGACAAAAGCTATAATTCATAATTCTCCGACATCCGGGAACTGAGCAATAAAACTGCCGGTAGCAGATGGACGGTGCTACCGTTACTCTTCTAACATTTACAATAGGCACCTTCCATGTTTTATAAAATTACTAGCTGCTGTCCACGACTTCGCCCGCGTAACTTTGTAAATTATATACTAAAACCTTCCTCGAAAACCACTATCCATTGGTGAAAACAACATGAAAATCGGCGCAGTAGTTTTTGGGTGTATCGATGTGCCATTAATATTCCAAATCCCTGTCGACTACCATTGTAATGTAACGATGCCAATCAATCAAATTTCGTTCAGATTATACATTTATAAAAGAACTTTCGCCGTGACGGCGCCACAGTCGCCACATAAAGATAGGCGCTGTCATATATTTTTCATTTTCCAACGCGGACGAAATAGCGGGCACCAGCTAGTAACAAATATTGATCATAACTTAAAAGGAACGAAGTCAAATTGAGCACGCTCGAATTCAATTACGACCGAAATAATAGGTCACACCACTTAGTTCGCGGAAGACATGAAATTGCCCGCAAAATTGCCATAAAAACGTATAGGTATACAGTAGCGGCTACATCATCGCTTTTTTGTATAGTGATAATGACTGGCGTAACATGATACGCCGAATAATTTTTATTACATACATCGATAAATTGCGCCATAAGTAACTCAAGTGGGATTTTGAAAAAAAATTATTCATTTTTTTTATGTATTTTAAAACTTTATTATTAATAATATTGATATTTAATTAATTATAAACAGTTAAAAATTGATAAAATTTAAAGAAAAATCACGTGACTATGAACGTGCCACGATTAGCATTCGATAAGCCACGATAGCCACGATTAGAACGCGTAGCATTCCTTTCTCATTCACCGAAACACAACAGCATACATGCTGTTATTTCACGGTGGTCTTCTGTAAAAGGGTTCTTTAGATAGATTTCTACAAAAAGAGAAAAGTTTTTTAATAAAATCTGACAATAAATGTCCAATTATGAAGTCAAATGAACAAACACAAAGTAGTCAAGATATAAGCAAACTGAATCTTACAAATCTTTCAAAACAACATAAAGATTTCAAAATCGTTTTTTATGGTATCGGTAAATTCTCACAGCACTCGGTTTATCTCTTGCCGCGAAGTGATCTCTACTATTTGCAATGATTGCCTCGGTTGTGTGCAACAGTCATCAATGTTTACTGGAAACGCTACGAAAATATTTATTTATTTTCAATATTTTTATATACAGTATACAATATTTTAATAAAAAATATTATAAAACATAGGTAAGTACATCCGTGACTAAAAATACATAATACTCGTAGAATCATCGAGTGTCTACAATGGAGAAGTTTCATTATGTTGTTAATAGTACATATATTTAACGTCATGTATTTGAAATATAGGTCAATACTAAATATAAATCACTGAAATATTCTTTTAAATCCATCACTGAAAAATATATTATTTAAGTTTACGAATTGTAGCGCGAAACGAACGTTATTTGACGTCCGAAATCGTCGCACCGGATCATTTGTGCATTTGATATTTTTTTTCTTGTTTTCCTAAACTACAGTAGTTATTGACGGTAGTTACTTAACAATAAGTGGACAGCCAAATACTGGCATCCTAATCTTAACCTAAATTTAAGGTTAAAATGTATAGATTTCAGAGGCACTTCTAGTGGATGTATTGATGTGAATATAACACTCGGAATGGGAGAGTTGAAACATGGAGTTGTAAATCTGTCAACAACCAAATTACAGCCACGCGAGGACTTCATGAAGGCCTTTTGAAAAGCAAGTCGTGTGTGCGTGCGGCACCTATTCGTGATGGACTTCTATTAATGATTGTAGTAATGGTTAGGGAGCCCACGATGCTAAATGTGTAGTCACTCGAGCGTCGTGGGGACCTATTGGACTTTGAAGATTGGATGGTAAGAAGAAAAAAATGTTTTATGAAGTTTTTCATTCCAGCGGTGGGGTGAGCGTCTGCAGGCGTTCAAAATTTTGTAGGCGCTGTATTTTAAAAAATCCTCCACATAATCGTCAGATTAAGAATCAGCACGATCAGGAATTTAGGCTGAACCGTCTGTATGAAAATCTGACGCGCTCGAGTATTACAAAATGAGAATCGTCAAAAATATTTTTAGCATTTTCAAAAAGCTGCCACGAGCTTGCGTTACGTCTGAATCGTCTGAATTTTGTATGGGAGCTTAGTTTAGGTTCACTTAACATCCCCTCTGAAAATCTGACGCGCTCGAGTTGTATTTAAAATTTTACCCCTACCCCCGCCAACCCCACCAACCAAACCGTCAGATTAATACATACCCGTTATCGGAGACACGTGGGGAATATACATTGGCAATATCTGACGCGCTCGAGTAAATCCAAAAATCCCCTCTTGGGCTCCCCAACCATAAGCAAAGAGACGCCATATTTCCTCTTCTTTGGTACATGAGTATGTAATTAGGAAATATTGTTTTAAATTTATAAATAAATTCATTACTAATAATAAAATAAATTATTAGATAAGTGTTGTTGCTGACGTCTATAAGTTCGTTACTTCGATCATTGTTGCATAATATCTGGAGCTTCCAAAGCGTCATACTGCATTCAATATTTTAATGGCATTTAGTGGAAACTTTGCTGATTTTGTTTTTCTTGTATGTATGTGTTTAATGTGTAGCGAGATATTGTATTTATTTATTTATTTTATTTATTTATGGTTTCCTAATATAAATAAAATAAAATAAATCTGTTTTTGTTTCTTAATTCTAAATCCCAAGGTCTGCTCAGTTATTGGAATTATACTCGAGTGTACTACTTGTTTATGTTTTTTCTAAGCATAAACACGCGCCCACTTGTGTCAACTGAGTTTATGTTTAGTCTAAATAACTGATTGACATAGTAACTCTACCACATCATTTAATTTTATGCTTTCAAAATAAACCCAAATAATTCCTGTTAAGTTTCAGAAACTTGAATTGAATTTTCTCATTCAAATACCAATTCAAAACTGAACAATAAAATAAAACACGGCTCAAAATTACTGTTGTATTAAATAATGGATAATTTCTTAATATCCGGTTGTGTTCATGGCTAAACATCCCTTTAGAAAACCATTAAAATTACATAAATAACTCATAAAGTTATACCGCGCTCTTACAGCTACCATGTAAGTAATTAAAGTAAATTTGTAACAATTGTAGACAATAGAACCTCGCACGGTTTCAAACGACCAATTAACTAGCCACTTACGGCAATTCAAATTTGTTTCTGAGCAAATTTTCTAATTTCTCAGAACACGATAACTACACGTTTATTTGAACCCATTGTTATAAAAGTAAATTAGTTTACTTATTATATCAAATATACTCAGAAAATAGTTTATATTATGGTAAATATTAAATGGGAAAATAACTGCCGAGAAAGAGAGAAGGTTGCTTTTTTTTAATTCACATCAAATTACCGAGTCCCTTTCCGATCATCGTGTAATACAGCATGTGTGTTGTTGTGTCTTGGTGAATAACATTATGCTAAGGAAGGCTTATTTTCCAACTATCCAACTATAAGGGTGCCTTCAAATTAGACACTTGAAGAAGTGCTACTATGGCGCTGCTGAGACGCGTCTTTTATTAAGTAAAAGACGCAGAAAAGTAGTATTTTGATGTGAAATTAGAAACGTCATTTTATCATTAAGTTTTTAGCGAGTGATTTTGATGGGATTCGAGCGGAGAATCGAACGTAATAAAAGTTAAGATAGGTTGCAGTTTTTGTCCTTCCGTCTGTCTCGATTCGAGACATTGATAATAGAAAGTATATTATAAATACTCAAGTTAGACACTATAGTTCAAGGATAGGCTTAGCCAAGTATGGGTGTCGACGATATTTGTATAAAATAGTTTCAGAAATAAAATCTAAAATAGTATTTTAATACGTAGTAGTAGTTCACAATATTTCCTACAAACTATTCCGTTCGAAGAAATACATTTTTGGACATAAACTGCTAAATATCGCAACGACATCAAAATGGTGTGACATTAGACGCGATGACTAAAACCATTACTCACTTGGACGTTGGACGTGTCCTGTGAAAGCCTGTAACCAACTTAACTAGAGCTTCTTAAGTTTTACAACCTGTGAGCTTCGTTAAATAAAAAAAAGGAAATAATAAAATACCATAGTTCAACTTAATTGGTTTCCTAGCGTTAAGTATTCACAGAACAATGGGCTTCGGCGATATTCCCTCACTTATTTTCAGTCAATGACTATGGTAGACCTATTAGACAAACGAAACTAACGAATGGCGTATTTCAAAGCTATTTTAGGTAACATCACATGTATCTAACTATTTTCATATAAACTTTTATAAATTTTAAGAAAAATATGCCTTCCTTCGAAAATTAACACATTATCAAAGAACAAAAACCTTTTAGCAGGTTGTCTGGGCATTAGCCCTGTGTGAAATTTCTGGCCTTTAAGAAGATCGTGTTAGAGTAGTCTTCATAGCTTATACACGAATGGTCCGTAAAATAATTTAAAGAGAAATTTACATACATGTACATAATTAAACTTGATTATGAAACTACATATTTAATTGGATAAGGATTAATATCGCTATAAGAATGTCATCATCTTTAGATTCTACTCATGTTTTGATTGACTAATTTTAACAAAAAAGCAGTAATTGTGACTTAATTATAATACAGTTAACCTCTCGCACTTTTTGTGTTTCGATAAAACATTATATAAAATTATATAATTATAAAACATTTGATCTATTATCAATACCTACGATTTTTATTCAGGAACCAAAATTATACTGAGTAATTCCTTCGGCTGCATCCGCGTAGGAACTTAAGTACATAGATAATTATATTTATAATATGAGTAAGTAGGTAAATAAGTACGAGTACATTGAGAACGAAGCCAACGGATCAGTTGGCGGTGTCGCTTACAGCCAAACCCAAATGCGATCGGATTGCCTTCTTGCGGTTTGTAATGCACTGGATCTCGTTAAAAAATACATATAAATGAACCGAGTAACTGGAACAGTACGAACAAACGAACATTATTCTATGTACTTACCTACTATGTATTATTTGTTATACCTACAGTGGTATTTATTTACTAAACTATATAGAAATTGCCTATCGTGTTGCCTATGAGATAGTTTAGTTAGTTGCATATAAAAAAAATGCATATAAAAATTTAATCAAAATACTCTTATGTTAAAATGTAATAGACAGATCTAATTAATGTATCGCATTTATAATATTTTTGTAGATTCTTTTGGCAGCACACCCGAGCACATCGGAATATCTCATTGCAGAAAGCGCATTAGTAACAAGGCAGATGCGTTTTATAGGTACTATAAGATTTTTTTTTAATGTTAAGTTCAACAGACAGGTCAAGTCGACCGTCAGATCCAAAAACAAACATTTAGATGAGCATACTAATTTTAACAGTTACATAGTATAATTATGGTTTAAATTTTACATAACGTAGCTTCGCAGTTTGTTGCGAACAAGCTTTGAATTTCTACTTCTACACAGTGGTCTGTCTGCGCGTTCGTAACGAGTGTCGCATTAATTATGCAAACGTCTTATGTAAATAGCGTGAACCTTTTTTTTACCCACACAAGTTCAAGTGTCCGTGTGATTACTGTCGTTTCCTCGCCATTGGTCATCGGCTTTGACACGAAACAAATACACCAAAAATATTTTTGCAAATACTTTTCCGACAAATTTATTACATAACGCGACCACCAGAGATGCGTCGCGTCTGTTGTCTGCATGACTTAATAATAATAATATGTGCATGTGTGTTGTTTTGTTTCGGCAAGTGACTAAGTGATGCCAGAGCCCATTTGCCTACCCTTTACCAATCTACTACTATGGTCGGCAGCGAACTTGTAGCACCTGTGTGTTTTTTTTAATCTTTATTTTAAGGCTTTTCCCTTAGGGACATGTCGCCTCATTGGGCAAGGTCTTATATACAAAGCTAAACTATACTTATATACTTCTATAATATATACTACTATACTAAACTATTACTAAACAATAAATCTAGAATGGTAAATATTGTACAGATAACGGGAAAGCCAGGGCGCTGTTCAGGTCACCTACTTGCAACCTAAATTGGCCACTGAAGCCACTCTCGTTCCGGACACATTCCTTCAAAACATTGTACACGTCCTCCACAATGTTGCACTCAGCACAATTCGGCGTCGCCACTTTTCGCATCATGGCTTGTGTTATAAATAAGCGAATGAACCTACCATCACGTTAACGTTAGCCTGTATATACCTTAACTTAAAAAAAAAAAACTTACACTTTTCATACTATTGTATTGTTATGCATAAGTGTCCTTGATGAGTCTAAAAGAAATGATAATTCTGATTACTATTGTTAACTTTAACAAACATAATTATTATTTAGTATATGTTTTTTGTCTTTGAATGCGGACGAAGTCGCGAGCACCAGCTGGTATAGTTATAAATGCTTCATGGCCACGAATAGCATTTCGTGCACTTGCTTCATTGTGCAAATAAAGTTACAGTTAATATAAGTGACGAATGTTAGTATTAAATGTAGTAGACCGTACCGTAGCTCATAGGTCAGGCAACGTCGGTGAACACTCGCATATCTGTACAAAAGAGCTGTTAGAAATCGGCTTTTCATTAGAGGTCGACGACTCGCGACCGTTCAGGATGTGCACAGAGACAAAACGAGTGTAGGACAAAAGCAATTTATCATCACAGTAAAACAAAATGATCCAGTATGTAATCTTGTGCTTTGTTACCATTGGTTGACACATGAGATTCTGTAGATATCAATGGAAAACCAGGAAGCCTAGCAGAGGCGTCACCGACCACATAAAATTGGTGAAGTGTGTAGTGAGGATGTATCGATTGGAAGATTCCAGAACTAATTGCACTATATTCAGTTTATCTTTTACATCCTTTTTTTTAATGCTGATGGTCCACTTGATATTAGGTGGCTACCGTCGCCTATAACACAAGTAACGCCACAGGTACGCTGCCGACCATAATAGGATTAGTGGAATGGATAGGGAAATCCTCTAAGTACCAATAAAAAAAATACTATTTCAATTTCTTTTTTTTTGTTTCTCTTATCATCTTATTTTTATTTATTTGTTATTATCTCTTATATAAAGTAGTTTACATACCCTTTATTAAGATTATTATGTGGCGTTATACAATACGATACGTACGAAACTGTTTGATCTCAACACAGCGTTAAACATCAGACCGTATAGAAACCGCAAAGTGTCACGGTAATGTCACATATACCTGCCAATGAATGAACAATGAACGAACATGCAGCTCACTACAATATACTGACATTACTCGTATGCTCTTGTCACCGATACGCGATCGTAAACGAAGCTGAAACTAACAAAATAAGCGAAAAAATCTGCACTTTTGCAAGTTTTTTTAAGGTTTTATATTTCATTAGTGTGTATATATATATATATATATTAATTGGAGTTTACTCCTTAGGAATCGATTTTCATATATAAGCCCGGGGTATGAAAATTTATGGGAGTAAAATCAAATGTCATAATGTCACACGTTACTCGTTACAGGTTACAATATGCTTCAAAACATATTAATATAATATAATACATATAAATAAATAATTTATTTATTCGTTCGTTCGTAAGGAGTGAACTCCAGTCATGCGTCGGGCATCCCTTACTCGCCGAAAAACAAAAACACACTTCCCCAAACATTTTGATTCCAAGTCTGATCGCTGTAGTTTTTTATTTTGTTCTATTATAAAAATAGTAGAACAGTTTGGACATGTTTCATTAAAATTATTCCAGTAGTCCAATCTGTCATACTGTGCACAACTAGTTGGAATTTTCTTGTCCAAACTGTTCTATCGTAGAACAAATAGTAGAACAGATTGGAACAACCCGTCTTTTACACTATTACTAAGTAAGTACTGTACAGATTAAACATATTTTTTATCAGTTAAAATTACTAAATACCGATTTAAAATGCAATTATAATAATTAAATTTAAACAGGAGCCGCTATCTATTATTGATCGTTAAAGGTTTAATTTAACAACATTTTAATATCGATATAAAAGCGGCAATGATACGAAATGAAAGCAACTATGATATCACTAAGTGCCACTTACGTTAAGTAAAAATTGTAAACGTTTACAATTACTTACAGCCAATAAATTAAACTGCTCGTTGTTTTAACAATAATCGGAATTATTAGCGCTCTAAATGTAATTGAATTTATTTCTTTTTATTTTATTATGTATTGGCTTACACATTACATTATTTATTTGAAATTATAAAATCAAAAATTCAACAATTCACGGTAGTTTATTGCTTGTATTTTACATATGAGTCTGAAATTTGATAAAAGTTTAAGGATATAATTTTTATTTTAATCCCCAAAAAATGTTACACAAGGATTGGAATAACAAAACAGATGCCCAAAAGTGGATGCTATAAATAAATTTAATTTATTAGCAAAGCAAAACTGTCATAAATACAGATTACCATACCCATTTTCTGCTACTTAGTCGCTTACTTCTTGTTCGAAGCAGTATAACTCATGCAAATCATGATATAAATCTCAGAAAAGCGTCAACTAGTTAATAATTCTCATTCATCTATTTCTCTCTAGAGATGTTAGAAAAATAGAACTAAGTTCAAAAATACTAAGAAAAATTTTCAATAAATTAAATTTGACAAATCATTTGTTAATTAACCCTAACAGGATATACAAGGTATAAAAGGGACAAAGAAGACATGGAGTACACACTAACATAAATGCTCTTCTTTCATTGTAATCTAATTTCTCAGCTTTGATTATTTACTGCCGACAATAAATAAAATCAAAGCTTCTCTCAGTCTATGACTACGGAACGAATGCATAGTGTTCTCTGCAACTATTAAAAGCTAGAAAAAAAGGCTCTATTACGTGTATTTCTACTAGTTTTGTAAATTGGAAGAAAAATAGTTACCACATAATTAACCAATAATTATCTATTGATTGAACTAATACTTTAAAATTAAATATGTTATACAGTAGCTTTAATTGGACCAATAACTGTATTCCTTACAGTTCTATTGAATTTTTTTATATGTATTTAGTTTACTAAAACGAAGGTAACAACATAACTGATCTATTAAAAAATTAATGAATAATATTTTTAAAAAAATTAACTAATTTGTAATAGGAGTCAACAATGAAATATGTTCTCAAATGCTAACACCATATAACATTATACTTAACACGTACTCATACTCGTATGTAATACGTATTCTTAACAAGTCGAGGGTGGCAGTGGCAGGGTTAGACAGATTAGAGTCGTAAATGTGATGGGGCTTCGCGTATGGCTTCAATGAATTCGCACTAAGTGTCTCCCTGTATGTAATATGCTTGTATTATTAGCGTGCTACGACGGCGGCGCGTGCATTAATACTTATTGGCCTACATATGAATGAGAATCTTTGTTAAACTGTTTATTATTAACCTTATTATTTAAGTTTACAAACAAAACTTCTGTCTCTCTTTTATGTTAATAAATAAATTTGGAATATTTTCAAAGTATGAAAATATTGAAAATTTCAATATACTTGAACATACCCTAATAAGTGCCAGTGTCGACGTTGGATCCAGGCTGCTTCTGACTGGTCCTACTGGAAATTATGGGAAAGGCCTATGTCCAGCAGTGTATGTCCTTCGGATAAAACAACGGATATACAACATATAAATTTTGCAATGAAATTATCTATATTATAATTAAATAACACCGATAGACGTGGATAGGGACTGTTTGAAACTATTTGGAGATCTTCGCATTTAGACTGCAAAGTTTCAGTCCTACAATAGTCAACTGCAGTAAAACTGCACTATAAGCATGCCGTATCAGCAGAAGGAGTGCAAAGAGACGTTAACGCTCAGTCGGTAGCAAAAACCGCAAGAACACTACAGTTTTAGCAGCTAGTCTAAATACAGTCTAAATGAAAAGACTAAGAAATGATGTTATAAGGTACATAAGTATACAACATTTTTCATATTATTTCATGGTTTTACTTGGAAAAGATAAAAGTAATGCGGTTCATCATGCATCTGCAGGCATCTTTAGATTTTTTAGATCGAGTAATGGGTTTTAGATTTTATATGGAAACTACTATTTCATTGTGCTACATTGAATTGAGGATTTAGGTACCAGATGTTGCGGAGGTATATGGATATTTGAATAATGCTTTCAGGGTAATATTAGGTATTATGAAATTTTACTATACATATATTTATGCTCATACAATGTCCATCTAGATTGGTCTACATACACATATGTAGATTAGAGAAATATGCTCCGATTACTTCAAGAATAGATACGATATCTGGGCCCCTAGCCAAGAACAAACCAATGCAAACGGGAGCGTTGCGTATTTACGAAACGATAGAAAATAAAGCCCAGTGATTGAACAAAATTTTATGTGGGCGTTACAACAACCAATCACCGGGCTTTATTTTCTATCGTTTCGTAAATACGCAACGCTCCCGATTGCATAGGTTTGCTCTTGGCTAGGGCCCCTGTCTTGTTTAAGCTACTGACATTTCGCGGTCGAGCCCAGGCTTAAAACTGAGACCACTTGACTCAGTTTACAAAACGGTTCGTTCGTTCGTTCGTGAGTCACATATCTTCCTTTTTTGCTTCCATCTACTCTTCCACCTTATAATATATATAATGATATGGACCTTTAAAATTTCTCTAGAGGTGTATACATTTACAAAGCAATTGTGTAGGAGCGAAGTCGTGACACATCGGCCATTATTCAAACGCACAGAAATCAGCGTCTGTCACTGATCGACGATCGTTTGGATTAATTTGCATCGCAAACAGTTTTGCATAAATCCCGTACACAAGGCATGAGCCTAATAGTACACAACTCATAGATAACTCTATTTTGAAATAAATACTCATGTATTGTGGCGTACAACTATTCGAAGCATACTTTATTTGACACAGTCCATGCATATTCTATGGATCTTGCTGTGTTGTTAATTTCCATCATCATAATAAATATCATATGCTGTTTTCATACAAGTAAAGGAAATTAAATATTCTTACTTATTTTACACTTGATGGATCAAGTGGACCACCAAGTACCACTTGATGCTAGGTACACATCACGATAGGCAACACCATAGGTGCTGCAAGTGCGCTGCCAACTATTATATATCGGGATTAAGAGCGGGTATAAAGAGAAAAGCCAATCCTAAATTTGAATTTTATCTAAGTAAACAAAGTCTAATTTAATTAATTTTTTTAAATAGATAAATACATTATAAATGAAAGTGACGACTGTAACAGACTGCGTCACTACGACTGCGAATGTATTTGCTGCTACTGCTTAAATAATAAAAAAATACGTAAATATATAATGAAAAGGTTTTTTTGTGTATATAATAATATGAACCTACTCCATTATATGAAATAGAATCACTAATTAAAAAAATGTTTAACTTAAAAATTTTATATAAAAAAGATATATAATAGGTACTAAAGGCGATGAATAATTGAAAAAGGATTTATTTGGAAAATTGGAATGTTATTAATCTGCTATCAATTTACCTTGTTAAGTAAACCTGTCAGTTAATTGATAAATTAATTAATTTTGGATTTCAATTGTGCGAAATTAATTATACTTTTTTGTGATAATTAAATTTATTGAAATAAAATTGCGTTTGAAAAACAAATCTGCCTTTTTTGCTAATCCTGCTAGTATAACATTATACTTACTAACACGCCCAAATACACCCGGAGACCCCGAGTTGTCGGTCTAACTAATATTATAAGTGTTGTGTTTGATAGTTTGTTGGAACAGTACTTTTTATTCTGAATGAAAAAGTCTCTTAACCGGTGACAACGTTGCAAAGTTTCATGATGATGACTTTTAGCAAATTAATTATATTAGTAGGCAAATATTAATGTTATAAGTGCAAAAATAGATATCCTGATGATACCTACTTTATATATGTGTCGTTCATTGTAAGTGGTGTAACTCCTTGTAACTGAATTTTAGAATAACGAGCTTTTTGCGAATTATAGTGTAGGAAAAAAAAATATAAGCATTCATTCATTGTTTTCATCTATGGGATTTTAATGCAACTATTGGAGTTACTTCACTTTTATATTGAAAGATATGACTAAATGTGATACCATTAGGCAAGAAAAGGTGGTTTTAAAAATAGGGAGTTACACCACTTTTACAATGAACGACACATATGTAGTGTGGGTTGAATTAACTTAAATTAAAGTAAATAATAAACAGAAAACTTTACAATTTAATAATTTGTCAAAATTTTACAGAAATTTTAACAGGTTCGATTCCTGGTCGCGTATGAGCGTAATGAGGAAAGTTTAAATTCAATTTTTATTATTTCAAAAATCTAAGCCCATTTCGATTGATCATCCTGTATACTAAAACATGCTTTTAACTTAGAATATAATCACATACAAGCTAAGACGTGCCTTTTCGGGATATACCAATTACATGAGCAACTTCGAAAGTCGATTTCACTACACGCCATAGGTTCATTGTTTACGGTACCGGTTGATGTATGGTCTCCTACATACTTTACACCGCTTCCCATAACCGACTTAACTGCTTCGCGGTTAAGTTTCATTGTCAAGTCAAATATTGTAATTTATTCCGAAAGTCAACAAAGTTTCCTGCTTTCTAACAAACTACTTCAATAAAGTAAACATGCATATTTCTCGTTTATAGGTGGAGACGCCATTTTACATTTTGCGACTTGCTAAACAAAGGGAGTTACTACATTTATTCAGCGCATTTTTAAATATTACGACAGGCTGACGGTCAACATGATGGTAGGTGGCTACCGTCGCCTATAACATAAGCAAAGCCTCCTGCAAAAGCGCTGCCGACTACAGTAGATCAGGATTTGGGAAAGAAAAGGAGAATGGGATTTTTTCTCATGAAATCTGCACCCCGAATTGTAAAATCTGGAAACCTCGATGGGTTATTGTAAAATATTAAGTGACTGAAATTTGGTCTTATATTTTTTTTAATTTATTGAATATTTTTTATATGTTTTGTTTTGATTTATATAAGAAAAAAAATACCTTCAAGTCTTTAAGTAAATTTTATCTCCAAACGGGACATTAATTTGTTTAGGTATACATCCTGTATAACAATCATTGAACTCTGATCACGCGTAGCGCACTTTCGAATTACTCACGTAGAAACTATCACAATACCAGATGCTCAGACTCAGAAGTAGTGGCGCCCACGTTCAGCTACACACAAAGTTTCGTGGGAGGTTATTGTTCTAGCTTTTAGTATCGAGTCTAGCCATGACGCGGGCGTTAACGTCTTCCACCGACTCTCAATTACATCGGATACGTAACGCAACCATAACGGAGGCTTCATTGTATTCGTGACTTATAATGATGCATATAAAACACGTGTTTAGACGACAAAAATGGCCACTTACATTGAGTTTAAAGCAAGATATGAGCACGGTTCATTAGTCAATCCCACGCGCACTTTGACAATGGTTACTAGGTACATACAATTTGTATTACTATTTAATGTCGTCAGACGTAACTATGAGCAGACTAGCTGGTGCTCGCGACTTCGTTCGCGTTGAAAAAGAAAATATAGGAGTTAATATAACGCCTGGCATCTTTATCGCTGTGAAGACGGACGCGCCACCCCGGCGATAGTGGCGCCCAATTTTTTTACATTCTTAAACGACCCCTCGGGAACCTAACATTTTTCCAGGATAAAAAGTTTTTACGTGAAAGATTAACAAACGGTCATACATCCATTCATCCTCACAAACTTTCGCAATTATAATATTAGTAGTTAGAGTTTTTTTTTCTAAAATACGAGTATACACCGAATGGCTCTTTATAACCACATAATGCAATGAAAAAAATTCGGAAAATATATGCTTAATTTTTTAAATTCATTTCTTAAGTGTAGCTTAAACTGTCCTCTTTTATCTGACTGTTAATCATCGATGCTGTTAATTAATTTTATTAGAAAATTTGCTCTAAGTCCCCAAACAGTGCATTGATCCCATATTGGGTTGGAATATTATTCCAACATTTATCTAGTTGCTGCATATCGGAAACTACCACAAAATACAGCTGATCGGTGGACTTGCATCGTTAGCTATCACATAATCACTACCATTATATCCCTGTTCAATTAGTAATAATCACAAGTCTCACGTTCGTAACGTCAGCTGATTTTGCTTTCCAATCTGATAAAACTGCCCAATCTATCAAGAGAGTAATATTAATTGGCTATTATGATTTTACAATGCAATAGAGCTTTCAAATTGTCCATTAAAGCACGACTTCGGCTACTTAATGTTGTTACGGTAAATAATTAGAACGGACACGACTAAATAGCACTTTGACGCGTCCGCATCAAGCTGAGTTTTCATAAACAATGACATTATAAAAATCTATTGCCTACCATTTAAGCTGTGCCCGCTACTTCGTACGCGCTGAAATTCGTTATTTGAAAATTCCACAGAAACCTAATTTTTTTCTAGGATAAGAAGTATCATATTATATTTATCCAGGTAGTCATCAAGACTTCGGTGAAAATCGCCTTCAACTGAGATCAGCGTGACAAACAGTTTATAAAATAAAATCGCTATCTGTCACGAATTTTGGTACGGTTTTCACAAATGGAAAAAGCAAAAAAACCAAGAAAGTTTGTGTATATAATTTGCAGAAAATTGAATTCAAGCGAAATCGTGGACAGCACATTGCTAATTACTGTATATTTATAATTATGTTATATGTGAAAATTGTACAGTTATCAACAATCAGAGTACTATGACAATTGAAAGTTACTTCGGATACATCTATGCTAATATTATAATGAGGTAAAGTTTGTGTATATGTTTGTTGTATGTAGGTTTATTTTTGTATCTTCGAAACTACTTATTCGATATAGAAAAAAATCTCTTCGCCATAGTTAGAATAAGAATAAGACATAAGGTAAATAATCCACTATAGGACACCAAAGCTATCTAAAATAAAGCTACAACGCTTGTCAAAAGTATAATGTCAGCCATAGCACTAAATTTGTCCTCGCCTACTGAAAAATATACTTTTCATTTTGACTAAAGGTTGGACTCATCTCAAAGCATATAAAGCCATTAAACATAGCTGTGCTCTGGCTATAGTAATTATTAGCAGTAATAGTGCAAGCAAATGTCATAAAAACAAATACTGCTAGT
The DNA here is from genome assembly GCA_945859745.1 of Synanthedon formicaeformis. Classification (NCBI taxonomy): domain Eukaryota; kingdom Metazoa; phylum Arthropoda; class Insecta; order Lepidoptera; family Sesiidae; genus Synanthedon; species Synanthedon formicaeformis. The sequence continues at coordinate 4,584,539 of OX243967.1, read as the reverse complement.
AAAGCCTATAAAACATTTACGGCTGTGAAGAATCGGTATGTTTACAATACGTATGCAAGACCATGTTCCGCTGTTTCATTGCGAATTGAGAGTGATTCTAACCTAACAATATACCTAGCTTGTGCCCGCGACGTCGTCTGCGTTTAAAAATGAAAATATAACACCTCATATACGAGTATATATAACGATAACGCCTAACACCTTTATCGCTGTGATGACGGTGGCACCTCAGCACAGCGATGAAGTTTTAACATTTCAAAGAGCATACGAGTATTACACCGACCTTATACATGGTTTCTCTATTACTTATTAAGCCTGTGATTGTGTCAAAAAAGGTGAAAATGTAGTTAATAATGTTTAAATGTATTTACAACTAGCTGGCGCCAGCGACTTCGTCCGCATTGAAAAAGAAAAAGTAGCCTATCCTGTGTCCTGTACGTCTATGTTTATCTACCAAGTTTCATGAGAATCGGTTAATTCGTTTAAGAGTTATGGAGGAACATACATACTTACATACATACATACATACATACAGAAAAAAATTGTAAAAATGGTCAATTTAGTTTCAGTATCATGTAAAGAGCCTATAAACACGATATCTCTGAAAACAAAGTAACTTACTCCATGACCAACCCTTACAGATTTATGATTAGTATTGATAGGTTTAGATCATCAACCGCCGTTTAGGAATTCTGTTTTACGAGGAAGGACAACATGCAAGAATTGGAATATATTGTGTTTGATTAGTTAGGTCATGTAGTAAACAACTTATTCTTAGGTGACATGATCTTCAACTAGAGTTAGAGCAAGTCAAAGTGCAAGAATACATGGAGGTGTCTCACAGCTCATTATATCGAATCGTGAGGACGGCAATGTGAGACGCGATGCTATCGTAGCTCTAGACTCGCCCACTTTCACTTCAAAGTGCCAACATACATATAATAACACCAACATTAAAATTATAATAATGGTAAATATAATTATACGCTTGTACTAAAAAAAAGTTAAAACAAAAAAAAAAGTATAAAATATGCAAATAAATATTTCTCGGGCGTAATAATACTCAGATTGTTCAGTCTTTATATTTTCGATTTCCCAACGAGGACAAAATCGCGGACACTAGCTGTTATTAACATATTCTAATTTGTGTTCTATATTTTTTTATTAATAACTAGCTGGCGCCCGCGACTTCGTCCGCGTTGTAAAAGAAAAAATAGCCTATCCTGTGAGCTCCTTATCCTGTGGCCTGTACGTCTAAATGTTTATCTACCAAATTTCTATGAAAATCAGTTAATTCGTTTAAGAGTTATAGAGGAACACACATACATACAATACCTACACTTACAGATTTATTATTAGTATTGATGATTGATGATGGGCTTGCTCTTGGCCAGCATCTAGCCGTGCAGCAAAGACGAGGCCGACGATGGAGCGAACTCACCCAGAAAATGTCAATTCACTCGAACTATTCTCTACTAAGTAATTAAATTTACAAATATTCATGATGAAAAGGAATGAATATGCGTATTAATTTATTTATCACTTTAAATTCTTAGCAATTTCGCAATCGACTTCACTGCCAGTTCGAAAGAGTTTCCAACTCAATGATTTAGAACGCCTCTACAGCAGTGTGTTTAAAGGAAGTATTGAACTTATTTCCTGAATTTGTTTCCGTATCTGCTTGTATTTCGTTGCTACTATTTACTTTATATCAATTCCGTATTCTTTTTAATTAAAATAAAAAGTAAACAGACGCGGAAAGCGATTTCAATTTATACTATACTAGCTGGTGACCGCGACTTCGTCCGCGTTGAAAAATTTAAGTAGCCTATCCTGTGTCCTGTACGTCTTGTTTATCTACCAAGTTTCATGAAAATCAGTTAATTCGTTTAAGAGTTATGGAGGAACATACATACATACAGAAAAAAATTCTAAAAATGGTCAATTTAGTTTCAGTATCATGTATATAGAGCCTATAAACACGATATCTCTGAAAAACAAAGTAACTTACTCCATGACCAACCCTTACAGATTTATTATTAGTATTGATAAAGGTGAAAGAATTTTCAAAATCGGTTTAGTAGTTTTTGTGTTTATTCATTACAAACATACAAATCCTCTATAACATTAGTACACTGTATCTATATTAATTAAGGGTGTGACTTGTTTTATTTTTTCTATAACTTATACAGACCTATTAACTAATATATAAAATTTGTTTAATTTTTTTCAGGAAAGAGTAACAAACAAACTATCGCCTTTATAATATTACCTTTCTTTATAAAGCAAGAAGAACACATCTCTATTATAGTGAAATGCGGTCTAAATCATGTTCACAACGAACTAACCATATTTTAGCACGTAACTTCCTTAGCATGTGGTTTTCATTACTTAATAGACGACCCACTCCGCGTCGTAGGTTATAGTTTAGATTAAATTATGTAATAATTTTATCATTGTATCAGTCACGTGAAGTATCTTAGACTTACATACCATTTGCTTGCTTATACATATTAAACATAGTGTTGAGCTAGAATAGTTTAAACCTAGGAATCATTATAGCTTTAATAAATAATTAGCGATTCTACATTAACCTTTCGAACAAAGTTTACTCGTAGTTGTGACTACACTTTTGAATTTTTTTATGAACAAGCGTCGATCGACGTGAATATGTTTCTAGTTATTCCGTTTAATAATTGTCATTAGCTTTTTTATTTATATTTATATTTTTATGGGATCTATAAAGCACAGAGGCGTGAACGTTGCTCAACAACCCCGACAAGCTAAGAGCAGTCACCTCTTACCCAGTCACCTATTTCACGCTGATAGACGCGCCACAACAACGGAAGTTCAAGATCGTGCCAGCGATTCACCGCTCTCTTACTTTGTCGGTGGAAGTAAACTGGATGTTGGCAGATAATCATAAATATACTCTTGTCTTGCGGTTTATTTCGCGCCTCAACAAAGGAATTATTTAAAACAAGCTGATGCCTGCGACTGTCGTCCGCGTTGCAAAATTAAAATGTAGCTCTTGACATCTTGTTGTTACAACACTTTGGTCCGTCGCTAGTTTTCTTAACTTTAGATGATCACATGGGAAAGGTAACATAATTATGTCCTTTCTTGTATCCTTGACAAAGTGTATGCATACAGTTACTTTCAATATCAGTATTGAACTATGGATATGGATTAAGTGGCTTCAAAAATTCTATAATGGGTAGACCGATTTTAGTTCCATTTTTATAATATACTATCTTCTGTCCCATACGTCTAAATGTTTATCTACCAAGTTTCATGAAAACCAGTTAATTCGTTTAAGAGTTATGGAGGAACATACATACATACATACATACATACATACAGAAAAATATTCTAAAAATCGTCAATTTAGTTTCAGTATCATGTATAGAGCCTATAAACACGATATCTCTGAAAACAATGTAAATTACTCCATGACCGACCCTTACAGATTTATTATTAGTATGGATATGGGAAGATGGTATCTAAACAGGGAAAGATTTTTATACATAAAAATTGCACCCCGAGCGAAGTCGGGAGCGGGTTGCTAGTAATATTATAATATACATGTATAAACATTCCGTAAAAAAATATCTAACTGATAATGGAAACCGCATCTTGCAAAATCCGTAAGAAATTTGAGGTTACCTAAGCTTTTCTATTTTATTTTATTTTTTTTTTCATTTTGAAATTTTAAACATTAATGTATAAATTTAATTTTTTTTTAAATAATAACATATGAAATCGCACATTTTTTGTGAGCGCCTTTATATCTCTTGTCGGCCGTAGTCATGACAACATTATCAAGTGTAAAGTCGCACCCACAACACCGTGAAATTACTGTTTTCATTCATACCGAAACCAATAATTATTTTGTCACAACCGGCTTGCACTACCATGAGAAATTATATTTTTTTAAACATGAACGTAAATTAACGTAAATGACCCGCCAATCTGGATGCCTATAACAACTGAAAACATGAACCATCAAGAGATTTTAATAATTGCAACCCTAAACGGAGTCATAATGTGATTTAAAAGACTACTGAATGGTACATTTTTTATTTGTTTTTATCCAACGAGGCCCCACATCATAATTGTTCATGTAAGTACCAATAAGCACCGTTTTAATAGCCTTTATTTACAATTAAGTCATATTCAATTAATTAGGTAAATCAATAAAATAAAAATTATTATTTTTAATAACAAAAAAAAAATAGACAAAAATCTAGAATTATTGTTTGAAATAATTTTGCTTTTTGTTTGTTTAATGGTGGCCATCTATTAATATTATTTTTTACTTATTTGATGTCTGTTTATATTTTTCTTCTTTTAATCCATTTGCAGCGTTTATTTATTTTTATATAAAACCTACTCTGAACTACTCTGAATTTAATTTTTTAAATGTAGTAGATTATATTTTTTAGACTGTTAAATTTGAATGTTTTAAAATAATAGTAATGTTAGTTACGATTGTTTATTTTACCTAATAAAATTTAAAATTGAAAAATTGAAATTGAAAATTGCTAAAACACGATTGATTGACTGATGGTTAAACATTAAAAATATCATCTTGAAAATCATAAAAATCATCATTGTTTATTATTATAAGGGCCTCTTTCACAAACTACAAGTAAAGTGTTGATTAGTTACTTTTAGAAATCATTTTCTGTTATATTTAATTATCCACTCGGTTTACTGCATCATTCGATGGCCGAATTTTTTTATTATTTTCTATTTAATGTTTGGGACGTTTACCGTATAAACAAAGTTATATCAGCTCCATTATCCCCGGTTACCGGTGACTTTAAATGACAGTTTGGCCTACTTGACGTTTGTGAAACAGGCGCTAAGAAATCCATATTCCTTCAAACAAAAATCTTTTCATAGTTTGCTTCAATATAGCAATATTTTGCCAGGAGGCTTAAGTAATATAAAATAATTACGTAACAGTAAGAAGTTGCAATAGCAAATAATTGTCGTCGCTCAACGAGTAACTCATCGGGCATAAAATTTATTCTCATGCGGTGATACGGCAGGTGCGCCATAGTCTGGTTCTTCATTACGTCCATCGATAAAAAAATTAAAAAACTTACGGCTACCAGCGTCGGTCAACCGCACCTCGGTATGAGATGCTCTTTATGAAAAAAAAAAATACAAAATATTACCGCATAATTGCCAACTCAGGAACATAAGTAAATGTTTTATTAATGGAGATCTTTTCGTGGGTTAGTTAAATGAATTTAATTTCTCTATTAACTTTAAAAATATTTTTATGTTTTTCTTAAACCAAGGTTTACTCTATACTCATGTAATATTTACAAGCTTTGTGCATATTTTGTAACATAATAATCAATACTAATAATAAATCTGTAAGGGTTGGTCATGGAGTAAGTTACTTTGTTTTCGGAGATATCGTGTTTATAGGCTCTATACATGATACTGAAACTAAATTGACCATTTTTAGATATATTTTTTTCTGTATGTAAGTATATTCCTCCATAACTCTTAAACGAATTAACTGATTTTCATGAAACCTAGTAGATAAACATTTAGACGTACGGGGCACAGGATAGGCTACTTTTTTTTTTCTCAACGCGGACGAAGTCGCGGGCACCATCTAGTACTAATAATAAATCTGTAAGGGTTGGTCATGGAGTAAGTTACTTTGTTTTCAGATATCGTGTTTATAGGCTCTATACATGATACTGAAACTAAATTGACCATTTTTAGATATATTTTTTTGCTATATGTAAGTATATTCCTCCATAACTCTTAAACGAATTAACTGATTTTCATGAATCTTAGTAGATAAACATTTAGATGGTACGGGACACAGGATAGGCTACTTTTTTTTCTCAACGCGGACGAAGTCGCGGGCACCAGCTAGTATACAATATTATTAGATAATTTACTTAATTATCATCATCATCTTATCGGCCTGTATGTCTTCACTTTTGGATATAGGCTCGCCACCACACACGGTCTTTCTCATCCAGCCACTTCATGTGATGCATTTCAAGCCGCAAGGCGTCCCACGCTGCGTCCCTCAATTCGTGGCTTCCATTCGATAACTTATTAGCTAATCGCTCTACGACAGATATGGCCGGCTCATTGTCACTTATGAGTGCGTATAAAGCAAATAAAATTTGAAATTTCACCCGCGTGGCCCCTTGGACATGACAGTGACACAAAATAAGTAGAACTACGCACAACATGCGACGGAAGATAGCGCATCTCGCTCAATAAAAATGTCATGTGCCAAAAGTATTAAATATTAATTATTCGAAAACTACAATGTCAAATGAAAACTTGTTACATACAGCCTTAGATAATATGATATTCTCATTACTGATACACTTTTAGCTTTGTAATGTGTGTTATTTTGAAAATAAAACTAAAATCGATGGAAATGAGAGCTTACTTGGTGATTTTTTTCTGTCGAGAAAATTTTATTATATTATGTTTTCTGTTACAGTCGTCACTTTCATTTAGAATGTATTTATCTATTTAAAAAAATTAATTAAATTAGACTGTTTACTCAGATAAAATTCAAATCTAGGATTGGCTATTTCTCTTTATACCCGCTCTTAAGCTTGCTAATTCTCTCGGGTCGACAAAGTTGGTTCTTTGGTGAATTTCTGAATTTCTGAATCTTATCTACCAAAGAAACTCCAAGCATAGCCCAGTCCATAACTCGCTCAGCGACTTTGAACTTTTGTTTTTGTACAACATACGTATAAAATTGTATATAATTATAAGTACTATTAAATATTGAACTTAGATTATAATCTACGTAGCAATTTTTATCTACGAGCACTGTCTTGCTCCAAGTAAGTATTTCGCTGCTTAAAAACTAAAGGGCCACAAATCAAAATTACACTTTTTACAGGAGAAATAATCGAAAAAAAAAATTGTCAATTTTTTTTTTTTTTTCTTATTATATATCAAAGATATGAATATTATACATCTTTAGAAGCGTATTTTTAAGTAGCATTAAATGATTTCAGTACTTTTATAATAAACTGAATACTAGAGGAGATATAAGCACATAAGTTACTTTTGAATAAAAAAATATTATCAAAATATACTAAATATTGAATAAAACAACCATAAGTCTTTTTGCAACATACAACATGAAGGATTGTGATTGTAATTTTGCAATAAAAACATTTTTGGATTTTTTTGTTTTATGGCCCTTTAGTTTTTAAGCAGCGATTTAGGCAGATCCGGAAAAAGTAAGTTATAGATTCGTGCTGACATTTTATCACTACGTCAATCGTCATATTATAAAACAAAGTCCACCGCCGCGTCTGTCTGTCTGTTCGTGATAAACTCAAGAACTACTGCACCGATTTTCATTTCACCAATGGATAGAGTGGTTCTCGAGGAAGGTTTTAGTATATAATTTACGCGGGCGAAGTCGCGGGTAGCAGCTAGTAAAAAATAAAATAAAATAGACGCTACAGAGGTGCAGTCTATGGTTCATTTGTAAATTAATTTCTGTTATTATTTATAAGTAATGTGCTTACCTGTTTTACTGCCTGCACCATAATCATGGCGATGGACGTAACATTTACATGCTCGCATGTTCAAGTAAATTGGCTTCAGATGCTCTTGCGCAATATTTGTTACCATAGAGTAGTTTTAACTATAGACACAAATTAAAATAAATAAACAAAGTGTACTTATATGTACGAATTTTACAAGTTATACTTATTCGACATTATTAAAAAATAATAAATGAATACTACTGATATGTGTATTGAAAAAAATTGTTGAAAAAAAAGGAGCGACGTTTTAATATGTTTATAATAAAATTAAAATATATATGTATTCTCAACTTAACCAAGTTAGTCCACATAATATAATGATTTATGGTAACAAAAAAATTGAAAAAACTTTAAACAACTTTAAAATTCCACACTTTTATGAGAAAGGTTTCGTTCCAATTTGCAAGCGAATTGTCGGCAAGAGATGTAGGTATGAAATAGTTTTTTTTTTTTTGTAATAAATATACCACTTTAATTTAGGGAATTGAAAAAATGAATGTCAACAAATGGATATGAAATGAAAAATTTATATTTTTAAATATGATTTTATATAAAAATATATGAGTAATAAACGGCTCAGATAAAGAGTAATAAAAATATTACTTTTTATTATCTCAGCGGATGGCATAGGCCATAACTCCATAATTGGAGAGTCGAGGCACAGAACAAAACTTATTTGACTAATAACATGTCATATAAATATAAATCTGTGCACTTATTTACCGATTTACTTTCAAATACATTAAGTTTTGTTTTCTTTTTAATGATTCAAATATGCATCCTCATTTTACGTTATGCATCTCAAAATATAAATAAAACAATCATATTACGTAAAGAATAAATATAAGTTAAGAATATACGCAAGTGACCTTTCTGTAAATATAACCAACCAAAGTTTGTGGAAAATAAAGCCAAGTAGGTATGTAAGTTAGGTGCGCAAGCCGAAATGTTCAAACATTGCTCAACGTATATCTACTTACTTAGTTAGACAAAGGCTCCAACACCACTGTGCCCTTCGTAAACAGAAGATATACCTCCTTACTTGTTTAAAGACCTACTTACGACATCACGTGTAGACTGACGATAACCGAACCTAATAAGAGGGCATAAATACATAAGTTTCTTAGACATTGCCTCGGGTTGTCCTTTTACGTATGAAATGTATGGTGATCCACGGATCGAAGCCCATCTATGGAAATCCGTTTTATTGCCTAATTGGAGACTTTATTGTTTACTAGCTGTTGTCCGCGACTTCGTTCGCACTGCCTAGGATTGGAACTCCCTTTCGGCGTCTGTGTGTTTCCGCGAGCTCATAATAAACCAAATCTTTTTAAAGTTCGAGTGAATAGTACCTGAGAAAATATATAACAGTGGTGCTGCCACAGTTGAGACAATGGCGTACAAACAAGTCAGGGGTTGCAAACACTAGCGGCTTTTGAAGCTTAGGATATATCCTGATAAAATCCAGAGATGACTGATAAGATCTAAGATAAGGGCAAGGTGTTAGATTGCGCATCTTTGCCAACTCACACACTGGTATAATATGAAATGATAATGTAATGATTTTTTAGATAATATAATGACTTAATTATCATTAATTATCCATAAATAAATGAAGAACACGTTACTTTCAAGCTTCACAGTGCTAAGTTGAACTATAGACTCCCATGTAAATTTTGCCTACGTTGGTGAACTTTCTCTCAAGTGGGTTAATGAAACGCGTCGACTGGAGCGCTCTTTAATGTTAAAACCTTTTAGACCTTTAACCGTTTTCTTGGAGAACAAAGATGTCTATAAGCATAGGTTTCATTTGAACAATTAACAGTCATTGGAAATCTGGTTTCTCTTTTCGCGTATGCAAGTCCATTTGTTTAAAAATCACTAATTGACTGTGATTAAATGGTGAAAATATGTGTTATTTTTAAAGCTGATTGGAAATTGATCCTTATAATATTAACACTAGCTGGTGCCTGCGACTTTGTCCGCGTTTTTATACTTGAAAAAATATATAGCTGTGACGACGGTGGCGCCGCCCCATCAAGGTAACATTTTTATTTATTTTTATATTTTTAGAATTTAGACGATAAAATGCAAATACAGGAGACGATAAAAAATCACAGCAATAAAGATGTCAGGCGTTATATAAGGTGTCATATTTTTCATTTTTCAACGCAGACGAAGTCGCGGGCATCAACTAGTAACAAGTATAAACAATTAAAATAATAGGTAATTCAATTCCAAAATAAACTTCTTGCGTCTGTCACTCCGTGACGGCGTGAGATGAACAAATTGCCAAGCAACCTTGACCTGTCAGAAACACGGGTCAAGCCTCCAAAGAAGAACGCAATATTGTCTTTAATAATCATTTAAATAGTTTGTTTATTTTTTTAATTTTTTATTCCACGGGCTATTTTATTAAATTGTACATTTAATGTTTGTTAATTGTTACTTTTAAAAGAACAGTAATTATTTAAGTGACTTATCAGTAAGTCGGTTAATTAATTAAAAGTAATTAAAAATGTAGCCAAAGATAATTTATTTCGAAAATTTTATGGGATACCTATTGTGAAGTGTAACGGAATTATTTTTCAATATTGCACAAATTGACATTGACATTTGACATAATATTATGGTTTGATTATGGTAACAACGACTTGCCTATTTTTGCTCGCCGCCTATTAACTAGCAAATAAGCGGTGTCATTGTTTACTTACACACAACAAACACAACACACGTCACACACGTCACTCTTGTGCGTGGAAACCTGAAAGGTGCCCCTCGCAAGTACCTAAGTAGTTCTGCTCAAGTTCTACTCTTTACCTACACTAAACGCCCCCGCATTGTTTACTATACAAGTCAGACAGCTACTGTCAGGACCAATGACATTGAAACTTGTGATTCTATTGGACTTTTAAATCTTTCCTTCTTTGTTTTTTTTTTATATATAAAAGTCGACGTGTGTGTGTGTGTGTTCCCATATGGACTCCAAAACCGCTGAACCGATTTTGATGAAACTTTCAGACTCTTCAGATTAGTCCAGCGGGTGCTAGTGAATGAAATTAGGGAAAACTATGAAAATTCAATCGGCTAAATTTTGTGTAGGTACTTAATATTTTTTTATTAAAAAGGGGTTTGAATCAAAATTTTATAAAACTTAATTATTTTTTATTTGTACATATTCTTTATCAGTGTACTAGCGACTCGCTCCCGGCTTCGCACAAATCTTATGTGCAAATTATATACACAAATATTAATCACTCTTTCCTTTTGTGAAAACCACATCACAATCCGTTGGGTGAATTAGAATAAGTCAACGTAAAAAAAGACAGAAGTGACCCTGCTCCCGACTTTGCATGGGTGAACTTTTTGCCTGCAAATTATATATAGAAACTTCCCTCGTTTAACGCTTTTTCTTTGGTGAAAACTGCATGTTTTTGAGATTATCGTGAACATACACACAGACAAACCCTGTTTGTTTGGTACTTTGTTTTATAATATGTAAGGATATAAGTATATAAGTATAAGCAAAAATAAACGTGTTAGAAAAGTTGTAAGAGAAAGTAAATTCTCTAACGGGTTAGTTTTACTGAAAAGTAACAAACAATCCCATACAAACAAAGTTCAAGACGTTCGCCGCAGTAATTGAAGCGACCTTTAAGTCGTACGAACTAAGCTTTCATTGAGCATAAAATTTGTTATTGTAATCTGAGCACAGATAGAATTCAGCACAATTCCTGTGCGTTGCATTTGCAATACAGCAATTTATGGGACATACCGATGCCGAATGATTTGAGGGCAACGCTCCCGGTAGCTCTTAGATATTATATGCACGCTGTGAGGTTTGTTGATCTTTCGCGTGATTTATTAAGTAAACATGAAGATGGTTCGGACAATTTCATTGGTCAAATGCAAAACGAAATTCATTGTTTTGTAATACTGTTAGGATGACTGAGAGACTCAGACTTCGGCTATTGTGATTTCAATTGCCTAAATTCGTGTACGTAGCCACTTTCCTTAGCGCTTTAACTAAGGGCCCTGGGTTCTTTTCTTGGCAGGGGCAACTTTTCAAATGATCTTTTCAAATTTGGCCAATTTTTTTTTTAATATGAGAAAAAGAAATTTTTGAAAATAATCCGTACTTTTCACAATGAGTTGTATTTAAGGGTCTACTGGGTTTATTGATAACTAGCTGCGCTCTGTGGTTTCACCCGACGTTTAATTTGAAAGAAATCGGAATTTCTTTAAATTCTTATCCGAGCGACCAAACTCGGTCACCGACCCACAACAATGGCCGTCAGATTTATTAGTTTTTACCTAGCATTCTTTTTCTATTTTTTTTTTGTTTGGTTACTGAGGTCGTATAGAGGGATGTCAAATAGCTAACCTTCCTCAAGAATTGAGCTATCAATGCATTTTTTTTTAAATCCCAATGTTTTTCCAGAGATTAGCGCACTTAAACAAAAATGTAATTTAGTTTTAAGTAAATCTTTGGTTTTAGGTATTATATTTTTTGTAAGATAAGATTTACTATACTTAGATTTTTTTTTAAATCTTTTACATTGTACGATGATACGAGTAACCCAATTTTAAATATGCATTATAGCCAGGACATTTTCATAGAAAAACATTATTTGCTTTTAGTCTGTAATTCTTCACAATTTAGAAATTAATTGGACTAAATATATATGAAATTCTGAGAAATGTCATGTTTTTTTATATGTATTCATGGAATTACGTCTAGTATAGAATTTGTAAGCAGCTCCCTATGCCAAGTGCGCTCAAGTCCGGTTACCGATTTTAGTATACGCACGTACGTCTGCGGTTGTACGCACTTGGGCAATACAAGAAAAAGTATAGAAAAAGCAGTGTGAGGTAGTGGGCCGTACGCTTCGATCCTAGTGGAGCAGTGGCCGACAACCAAACTAGTTTCGCTTTACAGTTACGAGACGAGATGATTCGATTCTGCGACCATAGACGAAGGTCGCGGGAACTCGAGCGGGACCGACACGAATTCGTTCTGCGACTTCACTATAACTCAATAACCGAAGAAAAACATTGTACCCGAGGTACCACCGACCAGTGTTTTTCAAACTTCTTCATAGCGCGGCCACGATGCGTGGCAAAATACAAGCATTTCGCTATAATACCACATACAGGCTGCTCTTATCTGTACTAATTATACAGAGGTAAAGTTTGTATTTTTATTTGTTTGTATGTAGGAGGTAATTTTGGAAACTACAAATCCGATTTCTATGCCAATAGTTAGAATAGAATTTCAAGATGGACATAGGCTAAATGCTTTAAAGTTCATAGAATTAATATACCCTTTCATTTATTTTATTTAAAAAAAAAAATTGTATTTAGTTAGATACATCTTTAACTTCTGTTTATCTTTCTTGATTACAGAAAAATAAAGTCTGCAAAACGCACCATATAAGCAAAGCCTATACTCGTATGATCATAATTCCCACGCTTAATTATTGTCTAATGCGTTTTACGATCTTATTTTTAAGCGGTATACCTATTTTGTTAAATACTATTTAATCAAATATTATAATTATAAAAAAATGGGTGTACTAAGTAAGAATATAGACATCATCGAAATAATATAATATCTTTAGACATGGCTCACGAGGTTACCGCCATGCCGCCATGTGGGATGTCGATTCAACAATTTTATTATCGTCCCGATAGTTGTTTCGGTGAACGGTCTTATAGCGAAGAGCCTCGACCAATACCTCAAGAGGCTCTCACTAGATGGCTGGGTCAAGGGACAGATACAGAAAGCGGTACTTCTTGACACGGCACTAATTGTCAGAAGGTTTCTTCCTCACTCTGCAGCCCTAGCCACCGGTAGCTTGAGCCTTGCCCTGCTACCTGCAGATTTTTTTTCGTACATTTATTGTAAAATACTTAAAATTAAGAAAGAAAATCACCTATTTGAGAAATTTTAAATACCTATGCGGTTTAAAATTTAGTGTCATTTTACCTACACATTTATTTTGTAAACTATTATAGCCGTTAATACCAATGTTATATTATGTACTAGCTGTTTAACGCGACTTCGTCCGCATAACTTAATTATTAAAAGATAGCCTATATTACTCGCTGATAATATAGGTATCTAACTTTCTATAGTTGAAAGAATTTTTAAAATCGGTCCAGTAATTTTTAGTTTATTCATTACAAAAAAAAAATACAAATCTCTTAGAATATTAGTACGGATATAGATTGTAAATAGGTTTAATTTACAAGTATTTAATATACCACATAATATATCTAATAGGTACATATACCTATTATGTGCCTGAATAGTTTTTAAGAGGATATATTTTTTAAATATTTAATTGTGCTTTTATTTATCAAATATTATTTAATATTCATAGAAAATAATTTCTAATAGAAAGTCATATACTTGAATAAAAAAAACGCGATTAGCCTTTAAAAAACTATTTGCGATATTTAAATTAGGGCAATACACCTTACAATACAGGGCACCTTTTTCATAAAAAAAAATCTTAAATAAATTATTGTAATAAAATACACTTAGATTTAGTGTTGGTTGGTACATAAATTTATATTTAAAAGGAAAACAGTTTGTATGAGATAAAAGTTAGCACAGAGAAAATGTAGAAAATTCAAAAACTAACCTGCGACTGCTGAGCTGCGGAGAAAAATATAAACTAATTTTATGCCAGTATTTGCATTAAAAGCAAAACACTAACATTTCATGCGCCAACTTTAGTTATTAGTGAAATTAAACATGTATCTAAATTAGAAGTATCAAATTGGAAATCACTAAAATATTCACACAAGCACATCAACACAACTTTGAACACTGAAGGATAACCATTGGAATTTAATTAAGGTTAAAATAATACACAAAAAATTAACTCTGACCTTGTTAATGTTTATAGAAAAACACAATTTGTAACTTAACACTGGCTACCACTATAAATTTTATTGATATAAATAAATCGTAACCAAGTTTGGTTTTCATTAAGAAAAACCCCGGAAGTTGTCTACGGTTTATTTTTTTAATGGCAATTTATTAGCGCGCGAAAACTGCGACGAATGCAGGCGAAGGTTGCGCGCGCAACGCGCGTGCTTCGTCCCCATGTGCCGACACTTGACTGAATTGCGTTTTGCGTTCGCAATTCAAAACAACACAACATACAATTACATGGTTCCGATTTTTCGCAAACGATCTTTTATTGTCCGCGCCGGACAACCGTTAGAATGCTAACGATAGATCGCATTTATCTTGTATCCCAATAGATTTGCAATCTAGAACTTCCTGCGTTCTCTATGGGACCGAAGGCATACCCAACAAACACGCACTCCGCGGATGTAGCGCACAGTAATGGATAATAAATTGTACAGATTTACTTCTCCCTGCAACTAGGTGTGATTTATGCAGAGAACTGTGGCGAATTAACAATTACTACCATCAGTGGAGTTCAGTTGAGATAGTTCTACCGTTATGTGGTTTATACATTTATAGCGTAGAAATACTATTATTGCCTGAAGTTTGTCTGATATATTTTAGATACATAACCACTATAAATGCCCATAAAAAACCAACGTCACGAAATCTGAGAGATGTCTGTCTGTTTAGAATATACTTAATTAGAGCCTTACTTACCTATAAATAAATTTAAAAGTGTAATCAAAACTACAGTGGGTGGCCATATTATTAGGGACAGTAGCTATGAAGATTTTTGAATTTTCTTGTCTAGCAGGATTTCTCTAACAAATGATCGGTTGTATGTCTCTTATGTATTTTTTATTTGTATCTGCATTTTATTAGGATCATAAAAACAACAAGAATTTATATTCTTTGTATGAATAATATTAATGTTGATAAAAATGAATAAAACAAGTTTCAATATTTAGTGATGCCTCCCTTTGCTGAAATAAGAGCGTCAATTCGTCGGGGCATGCTCTCATCAATACATGTTTTTGCATTTTCTTGGAGTGTGGAGTTATGATTCCAATCTCTGATGAGAGTTTCAATGAATTGGCGCTTGGTGGTTTCAGTAATTTCGGCATTGCCCGTTTGGTTAGTCAATATGAACATGAGTTTGCCGAACGATGGGTCATGTCTGGTGAATTCCCTGGCCAAGTCAAAACATTTTTTTCTGGCAAGAATGCAGTACACGTCTGGCTTTGTGACACGGTGTAGTCATGCACAAAAATGTAGTTGTCATTACCAAGGAATTCCTTGAACACGAATATCATAACTTGGTACCTATGGTAGTAGCGATCTGGCTACTACCGTCGCCTATAACACAAGCAACGCCAAAAGTGCTGCGAGTGCGCTCCCGATCACTCACCGAATCACAACGGTACACTTATACTGTTATTTCACGTTGTTCTTCCCTAAGGGGGTGGTATACTGCCACCGATCTATTCCAGAAAGTTCAACCAGTTGAACTAATTGGAAAAAAAAATCCACTTATTTCAACTTTTCTTAATTTTCCATGAAAGTTGAACAAAATGGAACATATTTCCAATTTTAGGGTTCAAAGGTGTCGGCAAGATGGGTGTCTCGAATGTCGAAGACGCAAACAAAGACCGGCGTTTGGAAGTTTCAATTCTACGAGATTTCGAAATCATTGAGCGTAATGGACGAATCGTAGGTCCATTTTCACCCGGAAACGAAAAAACAAAATATTTCCTTCATTATGGAGACATCTCGTATTGAGTTTAAACACTTTTGAAACCGAGTAGTAGACCCGTGCATTGGAAACAATAAAACTAATATTCCACGAAATAAAACTCCAATTTTCAAACTAATATAAATATAATAATAGTTTATCTAAACACTAAAATTGTAGATGTTACAGACAGACATTAAAGTTAGATATAAATAAGTATAAAATATATTTTACATAATCAGTCTCCAGAAATTAATACATTTGGATCTTTTTTATATTTTTGGAATGACTATACACAGTTCTCGGCTAAATAATCAAAACAAAATCTTTATAAGAACCACAATTAAAACAATTACAAATGAACATTCTATAGATATTATCAAAATATTAAAGAAAATATTTTCAAAGAGCGGCCAAAGCCTCGAGTGTCTAGGATCGTAATATTTTGGTAGAGACCTGCTTCCACACGAAATACGTAAATTTTAAAGTTTCAATACATTAACATTTACAAAATATGGAGCATTTAAGGAACTAAATAACTATATAACACATTATAAAACGTGTCCCGGGGAGAAGTGACCGGCGAGCGATGTTTGAATATTTACATGAAATCAATGATAAATAGCTTAGTCTAGGGGTTTTATCAGCTAGCTTTGGTTTTTTTTTATTGTAACTTCTTTTAAATTACTAGAGATGTCTGACTTGCTGCGCTATTTTATTTGTTTTAACTTATTTTCTTATTCTCTTTTTTTTAATTCCCAGCCGTTGTTATTGTTTATTGATTTAAGTCATCGATGTATAATTTAAGTAATAAAAATTATGAAAAATTAAATCAAACATTTATTAAAAGAGTAAACTTGAAATTCGAAGGGAAAAAAGCCCGTTTTTTATTGTTTTGCTAAAAAAAGGGGCATAAAAACCCTTAGACTAAGCTAAATAGCTTAAAATCATTATAATAAAAATAATAAAATCATTATAATTAAAATCATTGACAAATATCAATGATTTTATTCAAATATCGCTCGCCGGTCACTTCTCCCCGGGACTCTTTGTTTATA
Organism: Synanthedon formicaeformis; assembly: GCA_945859745.1. Classification (NCBI taxonomy): domain Eukaryota; kingdom Metazoa; phylum Arthropoda; class Insecta; order Lepidoptera; family Sesiidae; genus Synanthedon; species Synanthedon formicaeformis. Next base: position 4,567,250 of record OX243967.1, on the reverse strand, counting down.
TTAATTATTCTATAGATATCATAAATTTTCATTAACTTTTTTTATTTAATATATATTGAATAAATTTCACCAAATTACTTTCTAAAGAATTTCAAGAAAAACACATTTTTTTTAAACAAATATTTTAATTGAAATATTGCTAAACGCTGACAGCATTCTAGAATTAAAATGATAGTACGGAATCCTAAGAGGCCTTCCTTCACCCATCTGTCAACTGGGTGAAAAGTATATTTTATCAATAATTGTTATCTATGAGAAAATAAATCGGGAATAAATAAAATAAATCCTTAAAATTAAAACTAGCTGCTATGCTGCGTCCTTCTCTATTACACCGCACAGTACGCTTAATGCTTCTCTGTCTTGCTCCGATTTTAAAATTATAAAATTACAGCTTCGATAGTATTGCCTGCGAAAATCCGTTCATAAATTACTATTGCAAAGCTTTGAAAATTGAAAATCGGAGCACACAAAGATGTGCGACAGAGAAGCATTAAAGCTTACTTATTTTCTCTTAGATAACTGTTGATAAAATATACTTTTCATCTGCTGAAGGACGACCTCTCTTCGGATCTAATACCATTATTAAATAATTAATATATTGCCAAGTACAATGCAATATAAATAAACAATCTTATTTATACGTCTTATAAATTTTTATCCATGTACTGGTGCCCTTATAATTTGTTTTAAGACTAAGTAGGATCACTTTACAACCACTAGCCTAAGGCCAGCCTAACTACGACTAAATTTTAAATGTAGAATTGTTTCATTTCAGTCTTACGTCAATGACATAGAAAAACAAACATCATTAATGATGTTCGCTCTTAAGGCGAAACGATATTAAACCATAACGTGCGGGTGAAAAGTTAAAATTGGAAAATAAGTTTAATTTTAGGTCGCGACTGTACCTTAGCACGGGTCACTTTACCGCTAGGACTGAAAATTGTATCATGAATTTTTATGGACGAAATATACGATCAAGCGTTTGGCGTGACGACAAAATGACGTGAGGCAACGGCGCGAATTTTACATACAGTTTTTGACATCAAGCCATCAGTTTTTACCATTCACGATCAAATTTTGGCTTCACGCCAATTAATTTGACGCGATGGACTGACCGTGTATTTGGGCCATTAGTTGGACCTTATTGTATGTTTAACTTTCTTAATAACTCAACTCAATACGTAATCTGGGTAAATAATAACTGCGGGGTGTATTGCAACGAGAAAGAAAGAAAGAAAGAAAAAGAAAATTTAAAAACAACCTTTTTTTATTCATAGAAATAGCCATATAAGTAGGTGCGATAAAAAGGTCGCTTTGAATGGTTTTTTTCTTTCTATCTCTCTCGAAAGTGTTGCAATACACCCCTTAGTTGTTATTCACCCCAGATTGCTGGTAATTATTTTAATAGTATGTATATGTATTTTAATAATGAATCAAGGATGTTATGGAAATTCGTAGCCGTAACTGTACATATCTAAAACCGGTATAATATTATTCCTATATACGTATCCGTATCCAGATCGGAAAACATCCCAAAAAATTAATGTAAAAGCGCAAAAAAAAATTAGAAAAGTTTTGATTTTGATAGTAAATAGTTTATTAATAAAAAAAAATTATCTACATTTTTAACATAAGTAGTATTTAACCCACTGTCTTTTTTCTCTACACATTTCAGTTTTAAAATCCATACGGGAAATGTGTTTATGCAAGTGTATTAAAAAGTTTATAGGATTAATCAATCAATACTAATAATAAATCTGTAAGGGTTGGTCATGGAGTAAGTTAATTTGTTTTCAGAGATATTGTGTTTATAGGCTCTATATACATGATACTGAAACTAAATTGACCATTTTTACAATTTTTTTCTGTATGTATGTTCCTCCATAACTCTTAAACGAATTAACTGATTTTCATGAAACTTGGTAAATAAACATTTAGACGTACAGGACACAGGATAGGCTACTTTTTTTCTTTTTCAACGCGGACGAAGTCGCGGGCGTCAGCTAGTTAGTAATAAGATTCTTAAACCTGATTTGGAATGTTATAAAATAAATTGCGATAGAGACGAAAAATATATAAATTTAAATTATCTTAACAAATCAATTACTTTCTCTTTTACACATTAAAGAGGAGAAGTAGGTAATAGGTATATAATCGTACAATGTTGTACGCTTACCTTTATGTATTTTTATTTACATTAAATTTTGATACTAATTTTGTATTAATATAATTCATTTTAAATGATTTTCTATCTTTGATATTAACTGAGCCAATAAACAGTTAAATCCTTAGATAAATAATCTTCCACATTGAACAAATATGTCTTTTAAAGGTAATTTTAAACAATTTCATGAATAAAATTCAACATATTCGAGGCACTAATGATGTTTTCACATTACTTCTTCATATAATAAGAATAGTTATTTATCTTATATTCTATTTTTACAATATATTATTTTTACACACTATTTAGGATTACCTATCTAACATTTTTGTATATACAACAATGTACATTAAAAACTCAGCCAATATGGAACACGTTAAACACTAGAACATTAGCTTCATATTTGAAAAAGAAATATAGTTGGATCAAACATACAATTATGCAATATAATAAAATAATATAAATTATCATGAAAATTTTACTGTAACACACAGATATTGTTATAATTATTTTTTTGGATTTTTATTTATCAACTACATAGTATAAAACAAAGTCGCTTCCCGCTGTCTGTCTGTCCCTATGTATGCTTAGATCTTTAAAACTACACAACGGATTTTGATGCGGTTTTTTTTTTAATAGATAGCGATTCAAGAGGAAGGTTTTAGTATATAATTTAACAAAGTTACGCGGGCGAAGTCGCGAGCAGCAGCTAGTAAGTTATATATATAAGCAACACAATTGGTTTCTTTAAGTAATACTATATCTCATTTGATAATTAATCAATCAAACTTTAGATATTCGGTAGGACTTTAACACGATGAGAGAATATAAAATTATGTACCTACAAAAATTATTACAATATTCAAGATCTTACAATCAACATTATTATAATAAAAGAAAAATAGCAAGACTTTGTGTACCTCCATAAACACGAAATTGGCAGTAGAATAGCTTAAGTTACAATATTGAAGCTGTATAAAGACAATATTTCAAAAAATATGTTCAAGTTCAAAGAAGACTGTAAATATAGAAATTGTTTAATAATATATTTGACAAAAAAAATAAAATACTATTAAGTATTCCGAAAATAAAACCTTTTCTAGCATTTTTAATTTGTTTTTATTTTTTATTTATTTTGTGTCTGTCTGTTCCGGCTAATCTCAAAAAAAAATTTTGACGGAACTTTCACTGGAAGATAACTGATGTTATAAGGAGTAACTTAGGCTATTTTTATTTTAGACAAATAAAAAATAATAATTAAATGTTTTAAGCAGTATCCCCAACGCACCCCGTAGCACAGTTACTTATAAATTTGTCAGTATTGGACTAAACGCAAATTTTACGTAAATAAATAAGAAAACTTATGTCAATATATTATCTTGTTAGGCAAATATGGCTTTGTGGCTTATTTATGGTTTATGTTTACGATATAAGTAAAGTAATAAATGTCTGGAAAATCGTTATTTTTGTTTTTATTTATTTTCTGTTTTACATCAAGATCTTAACTCCGTGTCCTTATATTTGTATATTTTTCTACAATATGTTCAATAAAATTAAGCTATACGTACAAATCTGTCGTAAGTAATAATTGTTACAAACACACACACACACACACACGGACAGGAAATGTGTTAACTTTAATTTGACCAAAATGTTACTTAGATCAATAGTGATCCAAAGTAAGCTTCAGAGTCAGCTTCAGCTTCAAACTAGACATTCACTTAATCTAGTTTTTAATGAGTACTTTGAAAACTAGTGATTTTTCATGTTACTCACTATAATACTTTCTTTTTGTTGTGGGACAAAGTATTGACACGGTATTGAGCGTATAATTTACAGATAAAAGTCTGAGCTCTCGTCTGACGAGGCAAAGGAATAGATTCCATTTTTTTAACAATCCTATTTTAGATACATCAAATAATTGATAAATTGACTACTTAAATTGTTGCAAATATGTTGTAATTAGGTAAGTCACTCAGTGACAGGATTTCCATTCATACATTTCTACACAAATTCTGACAAACAATTCAACAAGACAAGTCTTGGACCTGCACTCTTTCCATTTTTACTAATTCAATATAAACTTTTTAAGTTCTTCACACAATTCAAATTCATACACATTCTAAGCATTTCCCATAAACATGCCACAGGGGTTAAATTATTTGTTTATAAATAAATGAAGCTTAATGTTACATGGAAACCTAAATATAAAGTATTTTTTTAAACTGCTCATGAGCAGGTGCGATAAAGTTAAATTTAAAATATTAGTATCAAAGTATTAGTATCATCACATCAAATAACATTAGAACAGAAAGGTCATTTGTATGGAGTTAGTTAGGGCTGACACTGACTGGCGGTATGGCAGGGCAAGGCACGCTTCGGCATACCGCGGCATGCTTCGGCACATCGCGGCATACTTCGGCACGTCGCTGCATGCTTCGGCATGTCGTGGTACCCCACAGTACGCAGCCGTATCTTACCGAAAACTATTCAGATTAGCACTTGTTGCTGAAGGGATCCTTCGGCATGCCGCTGAGCGCTATGGCCTCTTGGTATTGAAATAAAGGAGTGTGAGTCTTAAAATTAATGGAATAAGGTTAAAAATCCTCAGCCATGCTGTGCCATGCCAAACAATCATTCAGCTTCTGCCCTTAAATTCTTAGAAACTGTATTCCATTTACCATTATTAAACGTTAATAATGTATGAAAAAAATCAGTTAATATTCATACCGGTGACACCAAACTTCATCGACGGATAGTCCAAAGCGACATTCATGTAACCATTCATCGTGTGGCAAGGCAAAAAATTGTCACATTTTTTACCGTTCAATTCACCATTGCTGTATCCACAATTCACATTCCTATTCACTGTCTCATCTATACAGTCAAATAAATGTTCAAAGAAATTCGGAAAGTTATCGTAGCTCGGATACACATTTATGTCTATCACCGCATGATCACCTGTTGCGTTGTCTATGACGACATCGAAGCCGGCCAATAAGAGTCCAATCTCTTTTCTGAGCACTCGAATTATGTGCTTTATTTTCTCCTCGTTAAGAGCCACTTTGATATCGGCTTGCGACTGATCGTGTGGATCCAAGATGGACAGTGTCGACTGGCTATCGGCTTTGCACACTTCTCCGGTACTATAGAAGATCGGTTCCAATTCTTCTGATGCATAGAAGTTTTTCAAGCTTGGTCTTTGGCAAATGTGGTATCTGAAAAAAACAAGCTATTATTAAAATTATAATTGAATCCCTGACTTACTATTGAGTACAAATACACTATATCTGCTCTACTTGATGCTGCAGCGTCAGGTTAAGGTTACCATGTCATGAAAATACCACCAAAGCAACAGTATACCAAATTTCATATCAATCGAACTTGTGGAAGTTAGTGAAATGATGAAATCCCTTCGTCAACTAGGAAATATGATGATGGTCTTCAAACACCTGAACTGATCTTTATAAATTATCGCTAAGAGCCATCTGGATCAAGTCAGCTTTCAATAAAAAACTGATCAATATCGGTCCATCCATTTGGGAGCTATGATTCCACAGGCAGACTTATAGTCTGCCCTTATACTTCAAACTTATAGTTTTTACGTTGGGCGTCGAGGTTTAAAAAGAATAAACATTGGAATTTCATCTTATTATTCCGATTAATGTGGAATTTGATATTAGTACAACACGACATATACAAACAAGACGTCATAATTCTAATTTGCATAAGAAAATCTATGACTAATTTTACTGTGTGGATTTTCCTAGTCTCTAACAGTTTCACAATGCAACCTTGAAATACACAATGAATCATTGGCAATCAAGTGACGCAGTGAACATTAGAAACTCTGAAGAAATATTATCAAATGTACCTCTTTTCTAGATTCAATTCGATTAAAAAGTCAAATAAGTTAACCTTGTTCTACATCAACTTTTGATTGATAGAAGCAGTAAAACTTGCCTCTGAATAAGTATTTTATTTAAAAATTTCCAACTGGGCGAAATCGGCTCCCAGTGCACGCTGAAAAATTCCATAGGGATGGTAGCAGATTCGACATTATTAACAAACTGTTGATACTCTAATAGCGTCCACCATCCTTTGTTACTTATCACATTATTTTTTATTTCTTACTGATTCTACGTTTATTTTTAAAGGTTTAGTAAGCTTATTACACATTTTTAATTAAAGAAATTAAGAAAATGTCACCAAGTACTATGATGCTGTAGTGGCGAGGGCGCACTGTATTTCTCAGTCATTTGAACAGTTCCTAATTCTACTATTTTCGGCAGCTCACTTGCAGCACCTGTTGTGTTACTTACCATCAAGTTGACCGTCAGCCTGTCTCTCGACCTCGACATTAAGAGCGGGTATAAAGAGAAATAGCCAATCCTAGACTTGAATTTTATCTAAGTAAACAGTCTAATTTAATTTTTTTTTTAAATTTAATACATTATAAATGAAAGTGACGACTGTAACAGAAAACATAATATAATGGTAAATTTAAATTAATAATGACGATCATAAGAGTTTCTTGTAGAAACCTAATTGATAAATAAATATTTTGATTTTGATTTTTGATTTTGAATGAAATTTTCTCGATAGAAAAAAATCACCAAGTGAGCTCTCATTTCCATCGATTTTAGTTTTATTTTCAAAATGACACACATTACAAAGCTAAAAGTGTATCAGTAATTTCACTTCACATATTATCTAAGGCTGTATGTAACAATTTTTCATTTGACATTATAGTGTACGAATAATTAATATTTAATACTTTTGGCACATATAACATTTTTATTGAGCGAGATGCGCTATCTTCCGACGCATGTTGTGTGTAGTTCTACGTATTTTGTGTCACTGTCATGTCCAAGGGGCCACGCGGGTGAAATTACAAATTTTGTTTGCTTTATACCCACTCTTAAGGAAAATGATATCAAAAACGTCTCACCTGTTTCCTATAAGAAACACTTTGTGTAGAACTGCATTGTGGTTAACAAAACTCTGAACTACACACGGCGGTTTGCACACACTCAGTCCTTTCTTGTTAAATATCACAATCATCTCGTGTGCAGACTTTGAACCGTGCGCTATTGTAGGTTTGCATATAACTGGGAAAGTCACTCCTCTCGCTCTCATGAATTCGTGGTTGTTTTCAATATTACTTGATGTGAACTCTGCAAACTTTGGTGTGAATATACCATGTTTATAGAAAGAAGCCTCCTCTTGTAATATTGTATAATAAATATACCTGGAAAGTAAATTAATATTAATGAGATCTTAATAGTTATAGAAAATCCAATAAATTTATCGAAGCCTTGCAAAACTGGATGCAGGGATGCGTTTTTTTCTTCAAATTATATACATAAACCTTTTTATTGCTCTATCCATTAATGAAAACTTTATCCAAATCCATTGAGTGGATTAAAAAAAGTTAGCAAAGAAACAGACAAGACCTTATCTATACTAAGAGTATAAAGAGAAAAGATTTGTATTTTTGTTTGTAATGGAATAAACTCAAAAACTACTGGAGACAGATTTTAAAAATTCTTTCACCTATAGAAAGCTACATTATCAGTATCACCAAGTAGTAGAGGCTATCTTTATAATATTACATGGACGAAGTCGCGTGCAACAGTTTTGTAATATATGTATAGAATACATATTATATTTATAGATAGTGAACAGAGTACATAATTACAATTATGCTTACCTATTTAACAAAATTCTGACATTATCCAAGGGGTCTATAACTACGACATTTGGGTGGTTAGACAGGTACTGCTCTATACGACTTATTATACTGAATGCCTGTAATATAAATAGAACAATAAAATTTATAGTCCTAATTGTCTGCTTTTTGGAATAAGAGAGTTGGGGATTCCAAAAGCAATTGATTACCAATATACTTATTAAACGCTGTGTTATGCAGTCATTTGGGCAGTAACCACCCCACTACGGAAGACCACCATGAAATAACAGCATGTGTGCTGTTATGTTACGGTGAGTGAGTAAGGGATGCCAGTGCCCTTATTTCTATCCCTTATCCTTAAACACTACTATGGTCAGCAGCACACTTGGAGCACCTGCGGTGTTGCTTGTGTTATAGCCACCTACAATCAAGTGCACTGTCAGACTGTTTGTTGACATGAACATAAAAAAAATTGAAAAATCTTTTGTTACCTTTTATACAGTATACCTGACATTTTATCAGATTAAAACATTTTGAAGATTAATTTTGCCTATCAGTTTGACGACTTTCTTACCTTTTGATCTCCTTGGTCAGATGCCGCTATTACATCGGTAAGCTTGTGCAGAAATACATCAAAACAACCTTGGTCTTCCAAAGGTTGTTCCAAATCAACCTAAAGATTACAGAAACACATTAAAAGCCATACCTATATCTATATACCATAGATATGTCCATTTTCTAAAAAAAAATCAGTATGATGCCATTGGAATGAGTATTTTACACTCTATTTACTGGTAGACCTTTTTAAAGGTGAATTTAATGCTTTTTTAAAGCTGAGCTGAAGCTCTGCTGAATTTGCTGAATTTTATTTAGAATACTTTCCTTCCAATATACATACATAAATAGATTTTTCTGCAAATTGTGTACACAAACCATTGATAAAATAATAATTTCATAATTATTGAAAATGATATCAAATCCGTTGAGAAAGAAATGGTTACTGTGAGTCATCCGTAACAAATAGATCGCAGAGTTTTCTTTTTAGTATCTCAAGGTCTTAAGGTTAAGGTTTACGTAAGCCATGTAAATTTATTTTTCTGCAACTTGGTTGCAAAATATTGTTTTTACTCTACTTAAATAAACACTTAATTAGGTTTTATCTCTATAATATAAAAATTAAGTGTCACATGTTTGTCGCCGATGAACTCCTAAACTATTGAACCGATTTTGATAAAACTTCGTAACTATAATACCTATGTAATTTGGTCAAACTTAAAAGTCCTATCTTTTATTTTGAACCTGAGCGAAGCCGGTAGCGGGCCACTAGTTACCTATATATAAAAAGCTTCTGTGAAAAATTATCTAACTGATGGTGAAAACCGCATTGAAAACAGTTGCGTTTTTAAGGAGGAGTTCTCGGATATACACAAAGACAGATGCAGGCAGCTACTTCAATTTATAATATACTAGCTGCTGCCCGCGACTTCGCCCGCCTAACTTTGTAAATTATATACTAAAACCTTCCTCGAGAACCAGTCTATCCATTGGTAAAGACATCATGAAAATCGGTGCAGTAGTTTTTGAGTTTATCGCTACAGACAGACAGACGCGGCGGAGGACACTGTTTTATAATATGTAAGGAAAGGATGAATAACTGAATTGAAAAGAGAAATAAAATAGATGTAGAATAGAAAATTAGTCGGTTACCTTTATAAGATTATATCCATGTGAAATGCACACCTTGTTCATCTCGTTCCAATTAAGTTTCTGACTCTTTTTATCAGACATCCAAACGGCAATATTCTTGAAACTATTCATTATGTTCCCGCGACCGTAACGCGAAATATTCACTAATAAATTGACGATATAAATAATTTATAGTTACTTTAATATATAAAAACAAAATCACTGTGATACTGGGACCACTAATAGTTTTCGGTCGTAAGCAGTAATTTAATATAATTTAATATATTCCACCAGCTAACATTCATGTATTAATTAATTTCAGATTTTACTGTGATTAAATTAATCCATTTTAATATGGTAATATTAAATAGTTAATATAGGTGCTAGTGGACTGGTGGTATTTGTAATATTAAATTGAATTGAATACCGTATTGCTGTAGCAAAATTACTTTACTTCCTCAGCTCAACAAAAACAATGTTTTCTTTTTTATAAACGTGCTTTGCTTTTGGTTTGGTTGGCCACAGAATAGAATTTAAAGAACATTAGAAACACAGAACGCACAGAACACTGTGGCTCTAGTACAGCTTTTGCCGCACTTGCTAGCGAGAGCGTAAAATCCTTACATATTATAAAACAAAGTCCCCTCGTCGCATCTGTCTGCGATAAACTCAAAAACTACTGCACCGATTTTTATTCTGTTTTCACCAATGGATAGTCATTCTCGAGGAAGGTTTTAGTATATAATTTACAAAGTTACATGGGCGAAGTCGCGGGCAGCAGCTAGTATTGGTATAAAAAAAATGGACAATTGTCAATGTCTTTGGTGCCAAGTGGTGTCAAGAAAGAGATGTGAAGATGGCATTACAGTTACACCATTTAATAGTGACTGTAGTTAATTTAATATATTTTATTAATACATTCCATCGAGGTTTCAACGGGCGGATTTAACAACTATAAAAAAAATATTAATTCACATAAACTACTGATAGCTTATTGAATATAACATAGTATGTTAGTATCTACTATTTAGTTTGTGAATATCTCTGTAATAAGGTCAATGCTCTGTAACCTTTAGTTTAGTTGAGTGTTTGTGTGTGTGCGTGTGTAACACACTATTCTATTTATTTAGTTTGTGGTTGTGGTTAGTCTATGTTGAGTTGAGGTTAATTTGTGATTGTGGAGTTTTATTTATTAAATTTATTTACATTTCATGCTTAAAATTTCTGAAATTTCATTATATATTAAAATTTAATGCCCGCTTTTCTTACTTACTAGTTAACAAAGTCCTAAAACCTAGTAAAATGTCTGATGATGGTGTAATAAGTGCCAAATGTCGATTATTGAATTTATTTGCCGAACTTGATGAGACCGAATTAGAATCAATTGAGCAGTGGATTTGTACTCATGCTTATAAAAAAGGTATGAATTATATTAATATATCATACACTTTACTGTGGACAATACTTATCGAAATAATCTAAACCCCGATAAATTGTATTGTTTTACAGATTTGGAGAATAAAAAACTTCTTCAAAACTCCGAAAAGATACTTGTGAAAATTGGGGATTCTATAAAAACGTTAGTGCCGTTAGAAGCCGAAATGCCCACTGAAACAATTGCACCACCAACAGTCGGAGACCAGGCAGATTGTAACCCAATCAATACTTGTCATGTTGATGAATTTCTATATGATGACGATCAAATCGAAGACCTCGTTAAAGAGGGTAGAATTACGAGACATTATTGTCTCAATTGCAACTCTCGTAATACCAAGGTTTTTATAAGTATTTATCTATTCTGGAAAAAATATAATTTCCAAAAATTGTTTTTTATTTATTTCTGTGTCTGTTGCAGGAGTTAATTTTCATTTCACATTCAATGTCGAGACAAGCTCTTCAGTATGTGTTTAATGTCCTTCTACCTAAAGATTTAGAAGAAAAACAAATATTAGATGTTGGATCTCGTATAGGAGCTGTGCTCTATGCTGTAAGTGTGCAAATATGATTTGTTTTATTGTTGGAAATTTGAATTGTCTAAGCATTATTTACTTTCAATAATTAGCATCACAAACTATAGGTAGTAATAGTTGTTATATGTAAAAACCAGTGATTTAAATTCAAACTTGGAACATACTTTTTTAATTACCACACCATAGCACTCACAACTGGCCAGCATGGACGTAGCGAGGTACGGGCCCCTAGAAGAGTGGTCGTTCTGTTAAACTGTAATTTTTACGAGCTTCATAGCTTGCGACGCTTCTTATAAGACCTAAGAAAAGAAACTAACAGGCTTGAAGGCTGGTTTGTGAAATCCAACTACGGGATGTGATCTTCAAGTCTAGGCAAGAAGTGGGTTTTCTGCGAAAAATAGAAGTCTTCGAACAATATGAGCGATAGCTCATTCTATGCGGAATGCAATTCTGAGAAAGACGTTTTTAGCATTTTTTCTGCCAATAAAAATTGCAATTGTTAGTAACAAATAACAAAAACAAAAAAGCCATTTAGATTTTTGATGATCTCAAAAACTATAAATGATAGCAAAAATCGCATTTCTTAAAATCATAATTGACTAAACAATAGAATGACAGAATTTTTTTTTTTTTTTTTCAAAAATATGAAACTAAGCTATTAAAAAAAAATCTTACCCACAATACTATTAAAAACAACGATGAAAACAATATAAGTAATCTAGGATTTTCTTTGTCTGCCCCCCCTTATATACAATCCTGGCTATGCCCATGCTGGCCAGTAACATGTTCAAATGATAAAACTTTTTATTCTTGTATTAATTATTCAGGAAGGAAAGGAGGACCATAAATATATCTTAATAATATGTGTCGTTCATTGTAAAAGTGGTGTAACTCCCTATTTTTAAAAAAACATCTTTTCTTGCCTAATGGTTACACATTTAGTCATATCTTTCAATATAAAAGTGAAGTAACTCCAATAGTTGCATTAAAATCCCATAGATGAAAACAATGAATGAATGCTTATTTTTTTTTCTACACTATAATTCGCAAAAAGCTCGTTATTCTAAAATTCAGTTACAAGGAGATAATTCACTTTTACAATGAATGACACATATTATAAATGAAAAAGTTTGTATGTTAATCATTCAAAATGTGCTGAACGGATTTGTATGTAATTTAGCACACAGATAGTTTATTACCTGTATCAACATATAGAATACTTTTTATCCTGGGAAATGTTAGGATCCTGTGGGATTTTCAAAATAGAAACTACAGCGCATATGGGGACATGTAGTAAATTATAATGTTTCCTTTTTCAGGCATATTACTTTTCCAATGTTTCTACTATTGTGGGTGTGGAAATGAACCAAGAATGTTGTGATATACAAGAAAAACTCATAGCTCAATATTATTTGGACAACAACAGAATCAGAGTAGTACATGCAGATATAATGGAAAGGAGCGATATTGTGAAAAATTCTGACATCATCGTCATTAATGTTCTAGACTTCTTTGTAGATACTGAAAAACACAGGGAAATGTGGCAATTCTTTAGGAAACATATTAGAAAAGGCAGTTACTTAGTAACAAATAGGAGTATGTGCGACACATTGGGAAGTTTAGAAATATTTGAAGACCTCAATAACTGGATAAGTATTTGCAAACCGTGTCAGTTAGAGAATGAAATATTTTTTGACTTGGAACATTGCAGTGAACTATTTTTGTATACAGTAAATTGAATTAAATGAAAAATATTGTATTATTGAGATGTTTCTGTGTTTAAATATGAGGATAATTACCTATCTTAAGCCTACCTACAGTCCGAAATTATTCTTATTTTGTATATTATTGTATTAATTGTCTATGATGTACGAGTGCTAATTTTTTGATTTCAGTCAAAGCGGGATTGCTATTTTAAATGGACCAATGCTCACGCTATTCAAATAAATAAAAATAAAGAATTCTGAATTTTTTTGTTACTAAAAAGTTTAATAGAAAGCGTTTCTAACTAAGGGCTGGTATCAAAGGCGGCGAGATTCTATTATTTAATTTTTCCGTTACTTTATTCATTTGAGCAAGAGATTTTATGTAAGCAAACATTTATGTGGAAAAATTAACTAAAATACATCTTAAACTTATATGCGTCATACCCAAAAGTATATTTTTCTAACAAATAAACATTTAAAATTGTAAGATTTTTGTACTTAACACAGTTTCACAAAATCCCTTGCTCACGTGAATAGTCTAGAACTCGACATTTTTTTAAATAATTACAAAACTTGTTTAAATTAAGTATTATGTATGTTAAATTTTCAATATTATATCCAATTGCTTATAGGAGTTTCTATACCATGTTGGGCCAAAATATGACGAAACGTTATAATCTAGAAACCAGTTTTTTGTTACAGAAAAATACACAGGTTCTTGCTACATTAATTTAGTTTTATTTACCTATTGCATAATGAAGTTCTATGACATTGAATATTGTGCTAACCTAGTGTGCATCCAAATAAATTCAAACCTACGCATCTCCATACAAAACTGCTTTTTTATGGACAAAAGCTGAATAAATATAGTTAAGTACTCCCTTCCCTTTTCATTTTGTCATTTTTTTTTAAAGCTAGAGTAGCCTGTCGCCATTCAGGCTGCCAAAGTTATGAATACATTTCTGCTACATTTTTTCTAAGTTGTGTTTGTATAATAGGCAAGTTAATTTTCATTGCTCTCTTGAAAAAGGTAAAAAAAAAAACAATGTCTTGAAACTTTTCTTTAAACTTTTATTAGGCAAACGTTTCCTATGACTACATTTTAACTCGTAACACAACGTTTTGATATAAATGTAACAAATTAAATCGTAAACAGATCAACAAACATGAATAGTATTAAAAAAATAAGTATAAGAAAGCATATCTGTTGCGTTTAAATAAAGATTTTACTACTTAGAACTTGATAGTGACTAGTGCAAAACTACAACCGAAACATTTCGAAAATTTATCCAGAAATGCAATTTTGTGCAAATTTTAAAGATGCCAAAAAATAATTGTTACATAGATGTCAAAGTTCATTTAAAGAAAAAATTGTTCAAAGAGAATAATTATGTAAAACTTTATATGTATAAGTAAGTAGGTATAATATTTATGAAAATATTTTAGAGTAAAATTTTAATAATTATTTTTCATATTATTTTCCTGTTTCTTAATTAATAGATTCGAATATGTCAAAAGACACTTATAATATCTTGTTATCATACATTGGAAATATAATTAATTTGAAAAAATATATAAAATAATTATGCCAATTAGTGCCTACTTTCGCTTAATAGAACTATTTAGTATACCATTCCAAATTTGCTGAAACGGTTAAAATTGTTTGGTTATCGATATCGACTTAAAAAAGACAAATATAGTACGGGATCCGAATACCTCTCTTCGGATCTTAGACCATAATGTACCTACATAATTATTAGGTTCATGTAAACAAAGGAATTTCATTTAAATACCCATTTATAAACGAGTATCTAACATGTAACATACAAAGAAATATTATTGTATTCGAATTCGAATACAATAGAGATTGCTCCAATGGGCCAATCCAAATCTGGATACCTATATTAAAATTTTTTACTCAAAATACATAATTTATCATTTTAATATCATTAATACACGACAGCCTTTACATTATGAATAAATATATGATTATGTACTAAAACATTGATAAATATTCGAAGGATTTACATACGAAATACATTTCATAAAGTATACAAATCTACTTAAACTTAATGTCGAAAATATGTGATAGATAATTATAAAACATTCACTTACATACTACATATTCACCATTGATTATATATGCATTGGTCTCTATGATTAGAAAAAGGTCGTGTGCATAAAAAATTAAAAAGCAAACACTAAGGAAGTTTAAGAAATCTTTCTATCTTAGTCAAAATGAACAAATATAAGTAAAAAGTTTTACGGTAAATTCTTACAAAATACGATACTATGAAAACAGTTCAAAAACACATTAAAAGTATTGATTATTTAGAATCTAAATATGGTCCGAAGAAAAGCTTATTTATACAATAAATTATTATCAATACAATTTATTAGGACACATTATTAATATTGTATTTTTAATAATAATATTAATGTTTATATATATAGAAAAAAATCAATCGCCGTGCGTTAGTTACGCAAAAACACAAGTGGCTATACCAATTTTAATTCGGTTTTCACTTATATAAAGAGAGATAAACGGGGGAGGTTCGTATAATATGTAAGTTATAAATTTCACTTATTATTCCTTGAAAAAAGTATATATTTAAAAAGTACAAGACCAAGCTGTAGCGTGAAAATTCGAGATGACCTATCTATATCGTTTTTCTTTCGATATTAAAATAGAAAGAATTGCAAATCAATTAAAAATTTCTTTCAGATTTTTTGGCAACCGATTGTATAAAAATATTTATCAAAATCTTATAAAAATAACACACAAACAAAACAACACAATTAAGATTCAATAATACCAAAACTAAACTTAGTCATAATTTTTTTTTTTAATCAAAACTTGAGGCAATTTAAATTAAGAGTCACACTGAGGTGATTACTGCTGCCAGGCAAATGCAGTGTTCTTTTTTTTTCTATAATATACCTTTTTTATTCGAGTTATATATATATTTCGATTGAAAGATTCATTTCGCTGACATTGGAGACAATGACATTATTTATGATAAAAAATATACTTTTCCTTAGAAAATAGAAATATCAGCCATCATTAATTATCCTTTAAAATATTTAAATTTGTTTTACAGTAAGCAGTATTATAACTTAAGTTTGTAGATATTGTATCCATGGGATTCTTACCAGTAGAATTAGCTAAACACTTTATATGAAAAATAAAATTAATGTATATTAAGAAATAATATCAACGTTCCATAATATTCTTTCCATAATATCAAACTGTAGGTAGAATCACATTTTGTGTTTAACAAATTATACTGACAGAAGAGTTTTTCCTACACACTGATAATTATATTTGAGATAATAGATCGAAAGATATCACCTTAACATACTAAACAGAGGTATGTACGTTCACATCTCCTCAATGCAGCGTTACTGAAGTAGGACGAGCTGACCTTCCGATAGAGCGTCCTCACTCTGATGTTATATGCTGTCGTAGCTGTTAGGATCGGGGGACGTGGCCGGACCGGCTCCACGGGGAGGCAGTTTGAAACCGTTTGCAGCAAATAGTGCACCTTCCTAGGAAAGTAGAGGAAAGTAAGAATACTTGGAACCCAAAAATGTAAAGGAATAAAGGGTGGTTCAGATTGAGGCCATGTAAAATCTTAAAATTATTCAAGTCCAATCAGTCATACTCTGTAGTAGAACTACTTGGACTTTTATTATCCAATTTCTTTTATCGCAGAACTATTTTGGATTTATAATTTTAGCAGAAATCGCTTCTAATCTAAATAAACTTAATATTATTCTAAGAAGTTTTATAAAACAAATTCAACATACCCTCACAAGATTAGGTAGATCGGACCAGAAACCCAAGTTTGGTATAACTTCTATACCTGTCGCTCCCATTAGGAATTTTTTAGTGCAAATTCCGAGAACAAGGTAAAAGATCACTAATGACAAAAATATTATGCACAATGTTGATCCCAATGAACGTCCCGATATTTCCACTTGTTTTAAACATGCAAAGCGTGAGTAGAAGGACAACATCTGGAAGAAATAAGACATGTTATTTTTGACTTTAATCTGTCTGTAAGTCAGCCTATATTTGGCTGAGTATATAATCACTTCTGAAATTTTTCCATCTAGCTACAATAGGGCTTTCTTCAGGTCATAGTTTATATGGGTTATTATGTCATCTATTGCCGCTTAATTTGGGTTAATGTAACATTCTAACAATATGTAATGGCTATAGCACATACATACATTATAGCACCATGGAATAACTACACCTGAGCTGTTGTTTCAGTACATGACATAAGTACGACATGGCATTTCCTAGTTCCACCTCCAATGACATTATGTCATTGCCATGACAGACATTATAACTTGAGATATAGCAGTAAACGGTAGACACCTATCGTCAAGTATCGTCAGCCTACCTGCAGACCTTAACATGAATAAAAAGAACAATATAACTTCCGTCAATTAGGTCAAAGATTGAAGAAAATTTTCATACTACTTCATTACTTACTACTTCATTCGGTTCCATTAAAGATTGAACATGTATTTCATCATCAGTATCGGCACAGATGAGCAGCATTATGGTCTTTCTGGAATTTCAAAAACAAAGATATTATTAACTTTGTAATTTAAATTGTGAAAACAATTTATCTTATCAAGAAACACACACAGAACTCGTTTTTTACAATGAATAAGCCTCATTGTTTTTAAAAGGGAGTCAGAAAAACACGTTTTACCACTTTTACTGCTTGTAGTGTTTTTAGAAAAATGAGATTAACTAATATTTTAACAAGAACATGAATACTCTGACATAATTAATAGCTTTAACAATGTTTAATAATACATTCATTAGACTTAGCAAGGAGAAAGAAGTCAAGATATCTTATTACTCTACCTACATTGTAATTTCATACTTACGATGGACCGTTCATGTAAATAATAGATCTCCCATCTGAACTGAATTTTGAGTCATTGCTGCTTCCCATAAAATCATAGGCTCCATTGTCTATTGTGAATGTATTATTTGCTTCCTTCTTCATTACATTTACGTGACGACAAATCTGAAGAAATATGAATAATAATCATACATTCAAATATAAAAATGACAATAATTGGTTAAGTAGGTAGGTACTTACTGATAATGGGACTGTACAGGTATTATTTATTGTAGTATTTGTTTTATACATAGTATCATGACACGGGTGATAATTATAAGTACTGAGTCTATATTCTGCGCCATTATTTAATTGTTCATACATTTGCGTCGATAAAAAATTCGATTTGCATGCAGGTGTTAAATCAATGCCGGTGCCATTTGGAAAAACGCAAATACAAGAACTTCTTGCTGTACACACATCCTCACAATACACTTTCGATGATAATAATGTAATATAAACAATAAATATCCCTAAAAACTTATTCAGATCCATTGTTCACGGACGATGAGTCGAAAATTGAAATGAAAAAATACAATACACATCACAATCAAACCATCACACATGACATACACCAACCAAACACCATATCAAATTATCAGTGAACATCACGAGATGTCTGATGTCACTGTCATGTAAGTCTGTTCGCTAAACCACAGACTTAAGCTGACAGGCGAATTCAGTGGGTCAGACCAGTATAATGGCCGCAAGCAGTCGCTAGCGTAAGTAATACATAGTAACTCTTATTTAATCTGAGGTAATACGAGCAAATAAGCACATAAAAAAATACATATTCGGTTACGTATCAGTTATTATAGAATTATAGATTGTTATAGACACAAGCTAAATAGTAGATGTTATAGGTATGAGTTCTTTTGGAGTTTACTCTTTCTTTTCAATTTTCATATGTAAGCCCGGGGTATGAAAATTTATGGGAGTAAAATCAAAATTGTAATATTTTTACGTATTAGTTATTAACTTTTAGCGCCATCTACACAATATCTCTGAAACTGGAATATGTTACGTGGGTAATAATACATCCTTGCGGAAACTAGATGGCATCGGCATTTATTAAATTATTTATTTATCGTTCGTAAGGAGTAAACTCCAGTCGTACGTTTCTTCGATCGTCATTTTGGCTTTTTTCCGAAACCCTGGTAAATTTAAATTTATAATGACGATCATAAATTTCTTGTTGAAACCTAATTGATAAATAAATATTTTGATTGTGTACATCGGAGCTGACACACGCACTTTTTTTATTTCAACATTGTTTTAAATTAAACATAGTCTGTCAAAAAAGTGGCAATACTGTAGTAGCCTGTTCAATTTAGTTTGTGATTCTGTTCTAACCATATAGTTGATAAGAAAGAGACAAAACTATAGTATTGCCACTTTTTAATTTCTACACTTTTTGACAGACTATAATAATCCAAATTGCAAGACGATAATAATTAACTTCTTCGGATCTTATAAATGGTTTTATTTTTGTGCTTACTTTACAACATAGACAAGACGACATTATAAATGTAATTTTAATTCTGTTTCAGAAAGAAACTACTTATATAGAAATGAACAAAATATATAATAAATGTCAAAAATATTTGTAGTTTAAAACCTCTTCCAATATATACTTAAATGAGTTGGAAAACTTGGAAATAATAACTTTATTTTTCCATCCTATTTATCGATTCACAGCACATATAAAATACATTTTTCAATTCATAGACAGACCTACATATAAATAGATGAATGGAATCAAAGGAAATACAAATAAATTACATATCTATATGAGGTTTTGAACTGCATAATATTGCAATTGATACCAATAAAAGAAACTTTGTTTACAACTATGATGCTCACACTCAATGAAATTGTGAACCAAAATCCTCAATTGAATAATGATGCAAGAAATAGACTGGTACAAGAATATATTATTTCAATGTTACTTAATAATACTTAAATAAAACAAAGGTTATGTAGGTACCTATATTAAATCTATTCATTTAATTCCTTTCTTAATTTTTGTAGTTTTAATTTATATTCCTCTTCCTTCCATTGTCGTTCCTTTTCTTGAAACTCGTATTCCTTCTTCTTTTTTAGAATTTCTGCTTGTAGAAGTTCTTTTTGGAGTTCAACTAGTTCCAACCTTGATTGTGTTAACTTATTCAAAAGGCTTTTGTTTATTTGTTTGTTTGTTGTTGTTGAAAAAGGACCTATTGAAAAGGGACCTGTAAAGTAAAAAAAAATAGTGTAAGTGTAATAATATGTAAGTATATAAAGAACTGTACAATGTTATTATCCTACTTAATACTACTATAATATTTTACCAATTAGTTCAGGATGTTTCCTCGATTTCAAATTACTTCTACTATTACCATCCCACTTTTTACTTGAAGCAAAAAAATATTTTCTATAATAATACATAGGTAACTACTTATTACAGATAATCCTGTTGTATGTATCCTGTCCTAACTATTGTATGACATCACAGGAGACTTCTAGTGCATAACAATATAATGCTTGCTAAATATAAAGCTTACTACATTTTTCAAATGTATTATTGTTTCTATTATATAATCTGAAAATTAAAAATAATAAAAACATTCTGGAACTGTTATTGAAATAGTATTTGAAATAGTATAGTAGTATTGAAACAGTTACATGTTAATGTAACTGTTATTGTTATAAATTGTTATCGAGTTTTCTTCATTAAGTAGTAGAATTTCAGTAAAAGATTAGAATCCATTCACAAACAAGTTAAGAAATAAAAATTGTTTTTTAATAATATTTTATTAAGGACAACAAACAATTATTTATATTAATATTTATACTGATAATTGTAAAATCAGCACCATTATCCAAAAATTATAACTTAGTGAGAAGAAAACTAAACACAACTTAATCCTTACATCACTACATATTATAAAACAAAGTCCTCTGCAGCATCTGTCTCTGTTTGCAATAAACTCAAAAACTACTGCACCGATTTTCATGCTGTTTTCACCAATGGATAGAGTGGATCTCGAGGAAGGTTTAAATATATATTTAACAAAGTTACGCGGGCACCAGGTAGTTAACAATAAATAAAGTAAAAAATATCAAGAAAGTATTAACTAATAATGACAACCATGTGTAACAATGAATGAACTCTTGTATGAAGCATAGGATAACATAAAAAAAATGTAAAGAAAGAAAAAAAAAATGTTTATTTCCTAGGTACTTTACAATATACAATTTATTGGTATTCTACAATTTATAGAAAAGTGTACCAAAATGGTACACTTTTCTATAAATGTAGCATGTAGTCACTAGTACCACTCAGCATGTAGTCGTAGCATGTAGGTATGTACAGTAGTGAAATGTAATCCTTACATATTTTAAAACAAAGTCCTCCGCCGCGCCTGTCTGTCTATCTGTTCGCGATAAACTCAAAAACTACTGCACCGATTTTCATGCTGTTTTCACCAATGGGTAGAGTGGTTCTCGAGGAAGGTTTTAGTATATAATTTACAAAGTTACGCGGGCAAAGTCGCGGGCAACAGCTAGTTGATACTAAAAAATACTTGCTAGACAATGTTTATTGTTGATTGAGCAACCACATTTTAACATTATATGACTGGCACATACATAAGTACTTACCATTATAAGGAGCCTCATTTACAATAACCTCAGGATCCATATTATCTTCAGGTTCATTATCTATAGATTCCTCCTCCACTCCAATGAAATTAATGCCATCTGTAAAAATGTCTATTTTAGATAGAATATTGTAGTTTGTTATACAGGATGGTTCAAAAATCGTGGATCAAACAAAGCAGGGTCGTAGAGGCAGTTATTTGCAATAAAAAATCTCTCTAGCGTCCTACCCTAACTCGATCCTATTAAAAGTTATGCCTGATTGTGTTTTTTTTTTAAAACACCAAAATTTGTATTATATAGGCGATTTTAAAAAATCTGTAACTTTTTTAAATAACAAATAATGTAATGTTGCTTCTAGGAAATGTATCATCACCATAAAATGCTTTAAAAATTTAAATGATATCTTGTGCAAAACTCAAATTCCAGAAGAATTGATTGAGAACATTGTGCTCCACCACACTACGCTCGGGCAGTTCGAGAACATTTAAACACCCAGTACCTAAATCGTCTGGTCACCGAGATCTCTGGATCCAAACCCTATTTTTTTTTTTACTTGTGGGGACACATGAAAGAGATTTTGTACGAAAAAGAGAACCAGACAGTTAAGAAAAAATCTGGATAGCTAAAGAAAATGTTAAACCCATAGAAACGCATTTCATAGGTTGTGAAATAATTTTATTAGACAACTAGCTGGCGCCCGCGACTTCGTCCGCGTTGAAAAAGAAAAAAGTAGCCTATCCTGTGTTCCCGTACGTCTAAATGTTTATCTACCAAGTTTCATGAAAATCAGTTAATTAGTTTTAAGAGTTATGGAGGAACATACATACATACACTTACAGATTTATTATTAATATTGATGTTGTCGTAGATGGAGGAAGACATTTCGAACAATTTTTGTGATTTATTATGTTATAATGACTTAAATAAATTTGATATCTATTTTTTTTCTACTTCCTCTGATTTACTTTAGTTTAAACTTTGT
The DNA here is from genome assembly GCA_945859745.1 of Synanthedon formicaeformis. NCBI lineage: Eukaryota > Metazoa > Arthropoda > Insecta > Lepidoptera > Sesiidae > Synanthedon > Synanthedon formicaeformis. The sequence goes on along the minus strand of OX243967.1, from coordinate 4,544,477 downwards.
TATGAAAAAACGATACCTCATTTTAATCGTTATTAAATAGGCCAGTTTTTCTACTACAGGGTCATTTTTTTGGTAGTACATTTTTTCCACAGCAAGCTTCTAAAGCTAGATTTTTTTTCACATCATTTAAAAAATTGCCATTACTCATAAACCATGGTATCTACTGCTATAGAAGCACTTTTGTGATGGTGATACATTACCTAGAAGCAACAGCACATAATTTGTTTTTTTAAAAAAGTTACAACTTTTTTTAAAAACACAATCAGGCATAACTTTTGATAGGATCGAGTTAAGGTAGGACTCTAGCTCTAGAGATTTTTTATTGCAAATAACCGCCACTACGCCCCTGTTTCGTTTGATCCACGATTTTTGAACTTAGCCTGTATATTATTTTAGTAAAAAAAAATCATTTTGAACAAAATTAAACGCAAGTTACCTTGACTTCCTTGGGCTTGAGATATATCTGAATCGTAGTTACTTTCTGAGCCCTTAGTGCTCAAGGAAATCATAGCTTTAATTTGTTCCTCACCATAATCCAGGGGAGGTGCTGTATTTTTACCACCACCGCTACATAGTTCAGCGTGTATTGCAGCCGACTTTTGTCTGACTGTGCGTTTTAGGCCCTCGTACTTAATTTTCAATGTTTTAACAGATCTGAATATTCCTCCAGATCTAGCATTGAACTCACTTTTAATGCTTCTCCAAGCGGCTTCTTTTTTCTTCCATGTGGGACCATCGCTTTTCTTACTTTCTAATATTTGGTAGTTTTTAACCAGGGATATTAATAAATCCCTCTCCTCTAAGGTAAAATTTGCACTTCTTTCTCTTTTAACTGTATTCATGTTATTTTCGTTTATATTCATAATAGTCCGGTTTAATGCAACGCGACGCGATCCATACGAGAAATTAAGCACAAATAAAAAATAAAATAAAACCGTTATTATGTCAAGTGGTGATCAAGTGGCGTCGAGTCTAGCATCCAATCTAAGGAGGATAAAGATAAGGAGGGCAATCTCTTAGTATTAAAAGTGTCCGTCGAAAATAATAAATTGATGGCGCTAGTGAGGCTAGTGACAGTAAACAATTGAATCAAAATCCAACTCCGTCAACTACTGCTACATTCATTCCATACTCTCCATACTCTTAAACTCTCTCTGTACATACTAGCGCCATCTCAATTTATCGCTTTTAGTTGCCACTTTTTCAGTTTAACACCCATGTAAGATAGCGCTCCTTATCTCTATCCTCCTTACTAGCATCACATCCTGTTGAAGGACTGTCTGACACAGACCAATGTTTTTGCGTGTGTCTTGTCTTAATTGTTTACTATCCCTAGCCTTACCAGCGCACCGGTTTCGACGGACACTTTTAATACTCAGAGATCCTCCTTATCTCAATTCTCCTTGCTCCATACTCTCAAACTCTCTCTGTACACACTAGCGCCATCTCAATTTGTCGCTTTTAGTTGCCACTTTTTTAGTTTTAATACCCATGTAAGATTGCGCTCCTTATCTCTACCCTCCTTAGTTTTCAGGTTTTGTTTTATGGTTTAAGGTTTTGTGGTTAAAATAATATTGAATTCGCGAATTTCACGATTGTTTATATACAACAAATATGTGCCAATTTATTTTATTTCATACATATTTTAATTTAAATACCAAGATGTAAAATAAATTGCAAGGATATAATATTACCTATATAAAGTGACAATTATTAACTATTCAAAACATAGATATTTTCAAAAGGAATGGCGGATAAGAAGAGGAAATTTTTTATGTCTAAGGTAAATATAACGAAAATTATTGGAATATTTACAATAACTGACAAAAGAGACTTTATTCTATTTCATATTTCACATAGAGGTTTACCAATTTACCACAAAATTTTGTTACTTTCCTATCATATAGGAATCGAGTACACCAAGAAGGCCTGTTATACTTAAATCTGATCGAGAAGCCACCAAGGAACAGGTAAAAGAGAAACAAGAAAAAGAGAAGCAGCCCACAATCTTATTAAAAACACGAGAACAGAGCACTCCTAAAGAAGAAAGACCTTTGAGTCCTAAATTACTAAAAGTACAAACAACAGAACACGATGGACCACAACCATGTAAAATTGCACAAAATGAAAACAAGGAAAAAAAGGTTGCAGGTATGTGTTGTACACTTCATAGTTATTGTAACTTCTATAATACTCATAATTCTTAAGAGTTTATGATAGATCCTACTTTTGGAGTAATTTTGTATTTGTGCATAACATAAATTATTTACATAGGTATTGGGGGACAAGCTTACGAGAATGCAATATTTTTCTGCAAATCATATCCACCAACTTTCCTTGTTTATTGGTCTTTCCATTAGTGGAAACTGTATCAAAATTCGTTGAATGTTTTAGAATAAGTTACAAAAGTAGACAGCAACGTTATTTTACAATATTGTAAAAATATAAATGGATAAATAAAATAATAGTGAACAAACAATAACTTACAACCCTGAAATATTTTTGATTTGGTGTTTACAGAACCGAAGCCTCTGCATCCATTGAAGACAATGACACAGCCTGTAAAACTACTAGATGAAAATTTGGAGTTTTGTCAGTCTGCTTTAGAGTTTTTACAAGATTCGAGCACAAGCTACTTAGTTGTTGGAGTTATAGGTAAATACAATAAATAATATACCCTGCATATGTATATTTTCTTGTTTTTAAATTATTCTCCTTCATATTTTGAATATTATTTTGTCTTACATTATTTTGTACAAACTTTGTATTTTTCTTGAGGAATATGTACTCATTTACACCATTTTCAATTTAATCCACAAAAATTATTAAAAATTTAATTTAATTTAGTTTGATCACACAATCCAGCTGTCACCTAATATAATTATACTATGGTCTAAGATCCGGCATTAGAAACATTTACCCCCAAGCTCGCATTGAATACTTAACATTATATGTTATTTTTATTGTTATTTAAGGCATATATCTAATGCCAGTTCTTGCACTGTTATTTTCTACAAACTAAACTTTACAACAATCAACTGATAAATTTTAAAATAAATAAAAATTAATAATATAAATTGAATTAGTCCTTTGAAGTTCATTAAAATCAAATAGATTTCAGTGAAACAATTTTCTAATTTCACTATTTTTGCTAGGAATTTGAAATAAAATATGATTATGGTCCCGAGAAGAAATTTCGAAAGGAACTCAGGTTACCATTTATAATTGAATATAAATTTCCAGGTACTCAAGGTGTGGGTAAATCGTTGATATTAAATCTTATTGCAAACAATTCATCAACATTAAATCTTTCTTCTCACCTTCTCAAGTCTAATGAAATGAACGAAAGGTTCGATGTTGAATACCAAGGTGATGTTGATACTGAATTAGAAAAATTAAACATTGTGGATACGCCAGAGGTTAAACCTCAAGAAGATAGCAGTAATAATAGTTTCAAATTCAAAATGCAGGAAATGGAACAGATCGAAAGAGGAGTTCATTGTACTAAAGGTTGGTAATTTGAACTATTTTTGGGTGGTTTAGAAGGAGTTAGCTGATATACAAATGTGGAAAGTGTCTTCAATTTATATTATACTATGTAAGGAAGATTATTTTCTATTTAAATTGATATACCTTAATCTGTAAATTCTAAAAAAACCTTAACTTTTGATTATCTATAAATGCCTTTAAATAATATTTACATCTATGGCAAAACAAATTATTTAATAAATTGTTTTATTTTTTTCTTTCTTAAATACTTTTACGATTTCTTAAGGGACTATACCTCTCTACATCAAGGTCATCAAATATTTCTAGTCAATACTTATGACGCTTATTGTTAAGTACTCTTATCCCACTAGTTCAATTGATTGAACTATTGGGGCTTTTTATTTTCAGAAGTTGAATTACATTAATTAATTTAACTATCGAAACTAAAAATTCAGTAGTTCAATTGACATAATTATAATTGTCTTCTTCTCTTTTAATGTTTTGGCTCCATCAGATATTCTCCGATGATTTTGCCAGTGTCATTAGTAAAAATAGCAATTCATAATAGCCTTTTTTAAAAATAAAAAGGCAAAAGTGAAATTAAAATCAAAAGTAGCAGATCCCGAGACTAGTGAGTCAAGTCAAGTCTATAATTTTTCTTAGTTTTCCAAAACAGGTCCGTCAAGTCCAAAGCAGTCAGGTCAAGTATCTAATTATAATTGGCTAAATAAAATTCTAATTGAATAATATGCACTATGATCAATTCCAGGCATTGACATGTACGTGACAAATGACAGAGTTATACTCCTCGACTGTCAAGCGTTGTGGTCTCCGTCACTGATAGAAGAGACCAATCTCAATCCGATCACGTTCAGAAGTGCAAACCTCATGACAGTGGACTGTTTACAAATTGCGTCGTTCTTGATGGCAGTGTGTCACGTGGTTATCGCCGTTCAAGATTGGTTCGCAAATTACAACTTTATAAGGTACATATTTAAATTAATCCTAATAAATAAATAAATAAAGATTTTTCAAACATTCCCCACAGCCAGTGATATGTTAAGTACTACATACTAGATGGAACACTCAAGACGCGATGAGTGTTCCAAGTGATTGAAGTTCCGACGTCCTACCCTTTCACAGTATACGCGCTCGTAGAGATTAGGTGCGTTATTATTTTCAAAACCAATAAAAATGCTGTCTTGTGTGATGAGATATTGCAAAAATACAACAAAAAATATTGGTAAAACTGCTGGTGTGATGTTCCATAGGTAAGTTTTATTAATATGGAAACGTTTAATAGGTTAATATTTTATTTGTTAAAACCGACGTGCTTATCGGGTCGGCCATATTAATATTCAGTTGTCTACGACGACGTATTGACCTTGACACTACTGCCGCGCCGTCCCCCGCGCACCTTCCGATTTGGAACACGAATTTAGCAAGAAATCATAGGGAGTGCTCAATCTAGTACTTACTTAACATATCACTGCACACAGCACCATCTAGTCTAGTTGCAACTAATGCTTGTATTATGGATACCAGATAGTTGATATACTACATAGATTACTTTATTTTTGTAAATACATACATATTATAAATACAAAACATCCATGACTCAGGTACATAGAAAGGTAAAATGTTAACAGGTTAATAACAGCTAGGGTTACTAGCCACTAGACCAAACGTGTCGTCTACATTATAAATGCGAAAGTTTGTGAGGGGTGGATAGATGTATGTTTGTTACTCTTTCACGTAAAAACTACTGAACGGATATGTATGAAATTTGGCCCACAGATAGGGCTCAGGTTCAGAATGTCCAGTATCTCAGAATGTCTAGTGTCTCAGAATGTCTAGTCTCAGAATGTCCAGTATCTCAGAATGTCTAGTGTCTCAGAATGTCTAGTCTCAGAATGTCCAGTATCTCAGAATGTCTAGTGTCTCAGAATGTCTAGTCTCAGAATGTCCAGTATCTCGGAATGTCTAGTAACAAAATGTCTATATGGCAAAATGTCTAGTTTTTCACAATTACAAGTTTCAGATATTTATTACAGGTACATCCAAACAGCGGAGATGTTAATGCCTTCGCTATCGGCGTCCAGCAGTAGCACAAGTGCGGAAAGCTCCGAGTCAACTAACACGGGGGAAAATCACCCACACCTGCTTTTATTGCACAACAGATGTCAGCTGGAAGACTTCACTCCGGACACTGTTAAGATTATGCAGGAATTTTATAGGTAAAATTATTGCGCGCGAAAAATTTATTTCCGCGGCCGCGTACTAAGCCAATGTAATCTGGTCAAGGCAGCAACATTCAAAATACTTCGCAACCACGCGGTGTCAACGCTATCCCGTTCAAATATTCCGATGAAGGTTTTTTGGTAAATCAACTTTACGTAATCGCAACAAAGTTTACTTTTCCATAACAACAGATCGCCACGCGGCTGGCTGACCGAATAATTCGTGTGATGTAAACGCGCCCTTATTGTATTATCTGACTACAGAAAGGCGTTTCAAAAGTCGAATCTCCAGTTGACTTCTGGCATGTACATGTATACCGACTCGAACAAGAACGGCGTGGGCGTAGATGGGTCGCGGCGTCAGTACAATGTTGAACGTTGCGGCGCACCTATTAACATGTTCCTGCTGCCCGAAATAAACGACGACCAACGTGAGTATTCTGTATATGACGTATTTTTTTTTCATTGATCAAAAAGGTAAACAAACAATACGAACAAATTCTAAATGAGTTAATCACTGAGTCAACTCATTTTGATAATGCCTAATGTACAAATCCCATCTTTGAAACAGTCCAGTGACCATGGCGACGCTATATTTGTTTACGTTTTTGATCAATAGAAAAAGAATAGATCATAGTTTTGTTGGAGGACGGCACGGCAAAGTACAGTAATACCCCGGACTTACGCGATAGGTGGGACCATGAGATAGCCGTGTAAGTCGAATTCGCGTAAGTCGGGGTTCAACTTTGCATATATAAATACGTATAAAATTTGTGTAATCGGGACTAAAGAAAACAATAATTAGAAGAAACATGTTTAATAAAATGTAATATAATGAAAACCATTTACATTACTATGAATAAAACAACGTAAACCAAAGTATATTCTAACGCGGTGATCAAAAATAAAAACCGCGTATCTCCGAATTCGCGTAAAACGGGGTAGTGTAAGTCGAGGTATTACTGTATTTAATTTTTTTCATAGCATTTTATACTTTGAGTGATTTTAATATAATTCAAATTCCATTATATCAATCGGCGATTTATACCTTGGATCCACCGTCGACCTTATCAGATCGTCTGTCCACAAGGTGCTTTTGACAGCAGTGGGCGTTCTACGGCTAAGATGATAATGATTATGGAGCGGTTCCATTAGACCGTAGCATGACCATTTTCGAGAACGGGCATTGGAACATGCATGTAATATATATACTATACCTTATACTAGATAAGACCGTATGTCATCGAAGGGCGAGTTGCTGATGAATGATCTTGTTATTTATTTAAAAAAAAAATGCTCTCAAGACCACACGACAGAAGTGAAAAACTTCTTCAAGGCGAAGTCAATAATACTACATACAACTGGTTTTTTTTTCTGACTATATCTCTCTCACTCCCTCAGTCGACTCGAGCCGACTTCACCCTAATGGACGAAATACACGATCAATCAATCAATGACAGAAAATTGGACCGACCGTTTGATTGAACCGTGGCTCCATTTGATTTAAGTCGTTTGGAGTCACGGTTCAATCAAACGGTCAGTCCAATTTTCTGTCATTTATGCGTTTGACCGGGTCGAGTGACGTTGACATGAGCTCTGATTCAGAAGCGCAACATGATGCCACGGCGTAGTGTTTCTACACTCACGATCAGTTGGCGCGATGAACTGACGTCATGCCACGGCGCGATTTGAAATCCAGCGTTTGACATCAAGCCAACGGATTTTACCATTCACGATCAAATTTTGGCTTCACGTCAGTCCATTTGACGCGATGGACTTTTCGTGTGTTTCGTCCATAACGAGCGTTACGTAGCCGAGCGTGTTTCACCTCACTCATTCAGTACTCACAAAATAAAGTTTACAGCGCGCCTATATTTCCTAAAGTAAAATTGGTTTGTCCGCAGAGGAGACTTACCACGGCCACCCTCCGTTGGAGGAGTGCGGTCGCCGGCTAAGGTGGTTGGTGCTTGGCGTCTCTCGCCACCACTTGACCAACGTGGCCAACCTGTCGGAGCGCGGTTGGTTCGCATTCTGCGCCAAGGCCTGGGAGACCATTCGCAAGTCCACCTTCTATATGGAGTACGAACGGTTCCTACCCTAATCACCGATGTCCTCAATTCTACGTTATAACCGATGGGGTAGAAGAGTTCTCGAATGAAGGAACACGAATTGGCAAGCACACGACGTTTATCTAATAAATGTATATATAAACATTTCCGCTATTCATTTTACTTTTAATAAGTTTGAATCAACTGAGAATTTACTGGAATTATTCAGCAAATAAGTGAACCAATTGCATTTAGTAACCAATGAACACTCACCAATGTGTAGAGTGGAACTCAGGGTAAATGGTTTTTTCTTAAGATATTTTAACAACTAGATAGGTGTTTGTAACTAACTTTGAAACAATAATTTTAATAATTATTGACGGTTTAATTTTAATAGTATTAATTAAATCTTCATTGTGTTAGAAAATTAAATGAGCGAAGAATTGAAAAAGAATACTTGTTCGAAAAAGAATGGGTAATGGTAATACCAACGAGCGGGAGCGACCGCCATTCTGCGCTAGGTCGTGATAGCGTGAAGACGATTGATTTACCTAGTCGGTATTTTTGTAACAAATAGATATGTATATATAAGCAAGAACAAATAAATAAGTGTTCCAACTATGTGGAGTATTATTACTACTATTATCTACCGTGGTCTACAGGAAAGGCAACAATTGGTTAAAAGAAAAGAATTCTTAACAAGAACTTATCGACTTATATAATCGACATTGTTTAATTTATTCTAAAAAATAGTCTTAATACAATTAACTAACTAAAGCAATTCCTTTGGTAATTAAATTTTAATGGCAAAGCAACAAAAATGTGGGCAAGTCTTTAAAAATAACGGTAAACGTCATTAAAAAAAAAAAACAAATATCTTTATTGCTTTTTAATTTGTACAAACTTTGAAATCAGCCAATAACAAATCCATCTACATAGTACACAGTCATTGTTGGATGCTGAAAAAAGCTTACCTGGAAAATTTTCCTTTATTAATTCCTCGAAACTTAATTTTCCAAAAAAAAATAGTTCAGGACATACATTATAGAACTGCCGGAAAACTTTCCATGTTACCAAATGACTGTAGGTACTAATATTGAAATAACATTTTTAATTAAGAGTTTTTTGAAGACACTTAAATTTCGTTTTTACTCTTAACAACTAAAAGTCCTAACTACCTAGTGACTTCGCCATATCTACAATTTTGATCACGCATAACTTGCATAATTATGGATTTAGCCAAATGAATACTGAAAGAAATGGATTATCAAGATCTCACTGGTACACGCTAGCTAGGAGCGGCTTGCGTCTTTGTTCTGGAGGCTTGTACGCATGTTGATAAACACTAGCTAACCTCCAATGTTCCGGGTAACCTGTCGCATTTGCGTCCCTCCAAATACTGAATGGAGGCGCCAATGTAGGTATCGTGTAGGATTTCTTAGTGTACGGATGGCGCATTTTTGGTACTTTCACCTCTTTAGAATCAGCAGAGGCACTGCTTTGCACAGAATTCGGATTGCCCGCTTTAAATGCAAATTTGTAGTCTTCTTTTTGTTTCACGTCTTGAGGTATTTTTGTGCCGTTACACGAAATACATTGCTTGTGTTTCACATTATTGTTGCTTATGTCGCTGTCTTTGGTGGAACGCCTGTCATTTAGCGATTCATTTGGAGAACTTTGGTGTAGTTTTCCCTGCGCTAACGGAGTTTTCTCGTATGATTCTAGGCTGTGTCGACTGCGAGCGTCCTTGATTTTATTGTCTTTCGCCCATGCGTCTTTGATGGGCTGTAACTTATCTGGTCTATTACTGTTTTGGCTGCTCTTACGACTTGTCTCACTGGGAGTACCGCAGCCATGTATTCCATCGCATTTATTTCCGTTAGATTGCGCTGAATTTCTTCTAGTTGATCCAGATCTTGAACTTTTTGCGTTGCCATCAGCGTGTTGCGGGCAATATTGCACTTCACACGAGTCCTTTCGCTTTTCTTTGGTCATGTCTTTCTCAAAATATGGTACAGAGTGATGACCGACGTCTTCTGCATAACGATTTTGATTAAATATAGGATTTGAATGCCCAGATACAAATTGCTCTTCGACTTCGTCTTTTGGAGTGTGAACCATTGTGAAAACAGCCGGTGCTTTAGAACCATTCGAACCGTCTATGTGTTTAGGGGTTTTCGGTTCTTGTTTAGAATTATTTGGTCTGAAATCCCAACAAATAGCTAAATCCATAAGCGACATTGATTTTTTGTATTGCCCTCCTAAATCGGGACACGATGTGGAAGGTCGATGTTTATCGTCTTTAATTGTATCAGTTTTCTTAAGATCGCATGTTTTTGGCCTATGAACTCTCATTTTCGTGCAACATGTTGGTCCTGATGCGCCATAGCCTTTCCAACCTATAGCATAAGGTTTAACGATAATATCAGAATCTCTATGCTCACCGATCTTGTTCAAATTTCGGTAACCCAATGTGTCAGGTAACGGCTGGTGTTCTAGGTTTCCTACATGCATCTTTCTTGCAAATTGGAAGTTCTGACATGCATTAACCGCCGGTAGCTTTGGTGTTTTGCTCTTTTTATTGTATTTCATATTCTCATCATAAGATTGTTCATTGTTTTTCGCATTTTCATCTACTTTTCTCCAAAATTTTTCTGTTTCGTCTTCTTGCGGACCGTGAACTTGTTCAATTGCTTGTTTGTTTAGAAGATCATAGCTGTCGTGTCTTTTATCTGAATCTGTCAGAGTACCAGGTACGTAAGGTCCGTGACCATCTTCATCTACAGGTTCTTTTTTCTCAAGCAATCCCAATTGATCTTGAAAATTATCGTTTGAATTTTTATTATCTTCTTGAATCGCTGGATTGTTATTATCATGTGACTCCTCGTTTTCAGTTTCTTGTTGATTTTCCTGTTCGTGAGAATCCTTAATAGCACAGACATGTAAAAATTTGGAAAGATTTTTATATATAATAATATATTAAAAAAAAGTTTTCTCTCAAATTAGATTGAGAATGTTTTTGTACATGAGTACTAAATTACAGGCAAAGCTCTCGTCTCCGTTACTTTTTTGCGTTTATAATGACACGGACACAAATTTTGCTGAAAATAAAATAAAAGTATTATATTTACAATATTCATTGCTGTAAGCAATAATTAATTCAACTACGTTTAATTGCTACTGTTTGAATAGAAGATTCTTCTATGCAACAAGTTTCACGTAGTACTTAACAGGAATAACGTGAAATAACAATTCATGTGTTGTGTTTCGGTGAGCTTTATGCTGTAAAAATTGGCAGTTTACTTGAATCTTCTGGCTGTGTCCTACCATAAAGAAGAAATCAATTTACCGATACATATTTACATAAACAGCACATGAAATGTAAAAAAACACGACTTGTGATTTAATGGTATTAAATTGCATAATGGATGTGAAAAAATATTAAGTGAATTATTCCAAAATGTTTATTACCTACATATTATAAGTACATACATTTATCTATACTAATATTATAAATAGGTAAAGTTTGTATGTACGAGGTAATCTTATAAACTACTTAACCGATTTGAAATATTCTTTCACCAAGTTAGAATATAATTTCAGGATCATATAATATTTCTTAAAAAGGCTTTTTCATTTGCAAATTATTCAATTTGCAAAGTAAATCGACAAAAAAAAAACGGTGGAACGAAAATGTCTTTCGAATGCTGCTTTAACAGATATAATTATGATTCATTTCTATGGAAAAGTTGTACATCTTGATAAAAATTGTCAACGCCAGCATTATGTTTAAATCTTTTATAAGTATTAATTTAAACCACAAAAACTACTTTTTTTTTGCATTAAAAGAATCGTTAGGTGACGTTTATAGTCATATTATCATTAAAATTATGAATAATTATCAAAATGAGCAAGTTTATCTTCACAAGTATTACCTAATACACGTGCTGCAAAATGTACGAAAAGCAAAATGAACCAAACGCAAAATGAACACAATACAATGACGTAGTGACTATAGTGGACATTTTTAGATGTGGACTAATGGACCATATGCTAGTAAATAATTTTGGACTATCATTAAAAAAAATGATACGGTATAATATTAAAGTGCAACCGCGCCTTAAAACCACATGGTTTTATAAATTAAAATGTTTACCAATACGCTTTCTAATTTTCTCAATAAAAATATAAATGAAATACGACTTTTACCTGTGTACAATATCATAAAATCAATTATCATAATAATCTGTCCAGCATTTCTCTACTTAAAAATGGTGTAACTAGATGGATTTTCTTATATTATATACCTACTAGCTGGCGCCCGCGACTTCGCCCGCGTGAAAATTATATACTTAAACCTTCCTCGAGAACCACTCTATCCATTTGTGAAAACAGCAAGAAAATCGGTGCTGTAGTTTTTGAGTTTATCGCGAACAGACAGACAGGCGCGGCGGAGGACTATGTTTTATAATATGTAAGGATTATAATACCTAGTATTTGAAAAATTATATAGGTACTAATAATTCTATCTGTAAATTCGGAAAGTGTTCTAAGTTTGATGGTGCGAGGGCTATGCTATATTAATACCTACTATATACATAAATCTATGATAAGTGTTACAAAACAAGTGATTAGTTATATCCTGTCTGGGATGCTTATCAAACAGGTGTGCAAGTGCCTTATAATTTTTATGATTACATTACAAGATGATTTCATCGTTTACATTTAAAATATTGTGCACAAAAATTCGGTTAAGGTTCATTCAACTTTAAGTCACTAACCTAAATAAATACTGAAGTTTCGTGGCCCGTATCCATATACAACGAAAGATTAACTACATAACTTTATGGTATCAAATAAATATACTTTTCGCTCGACAAACAGCTAAAAGGTTTCGCGCGAAAAAGGTTATATACTTGAAAAGACGGCGTGTGGTCTTGTTTTGTTGACTTACTTTGAACGATTGTTCGTCTTCCTTTGGTTTCTTAGTCTCCTTTCGTTTGCGCATGCGCGTCGATATTTTGGGTCTTTGCACACGTAGGTTTAACCAGTCCGGAAACCTTCCTTCTGGTGGCTCTCTGGCCAATTGTTGAGCTGTTTAAAAAAAGAACCACATCATTTAATTTTTATTTTAGGCTCGTATTCTTCCTCCTAGTTCCGCAATATTATCGCTTGTAAGTATATTTAAGTTCATGGAGGGTCCATGTTATGATGATAAACTTTGTACGACCCTACACTTAGGTAATATACCTAATAAAATTCCAAATAAAAATCTGGCAGTGTTCTAAAGTTCTAAAACACTATTGTTCTATCGGAAAAAAACATATTATTCACTCAAAGAATTTCTAAATGATGAGATTATAATTAGGTATAGTGTAAACTATGCAAACAATGTTTTTACATAAACACATCTTTCAAATTATATTAACATGATATTAAATTTGTTTTTTAGATTTGCACACCGCTTGTCTATTGAATATGACTGTGGACAACAGTCAAAAACTTGTGTAGATACACAATATACATATACACAATATTCAGCAAATAAATTATTTTGAATTAGAATTTGAAATACTATAGTATAATCTTTAACTTCCTCAATGTCTTCTGCCCCAAACTAAATTCAAGCACACGCATCTATACTAATATACGACCTTCAAACTTTTTATTTATAGAAACTGTGGTAATAACTACACTTGACATGCAAAGTATTAAAGACGAAGAGACAATGTACAAAACTGCTTCGTAACACGACACCGTTATAGACAATGGTTAGAATAAATTGGCAAAATAAAGAGTTTATATTAGACATAAAATGTTGGGCGATGTCAGTGGGTCAATTATTTCACTTAGGTATATTGTATGGTTTTTGTCTCATCGTGGCCGAAAAAATTACATATTGACAGGAATCTATCGATTTACCGACCCCGTAGATAGAGTGGTTTAGGCATAGAGTTACAAACTCTTATTTTTAGGATAGAGACTATTCTGTCACTAGAGTGATCATTTTCCTCATAAAATCCATTGCTGAAGTAACAATAACGATCGCACACGCCTCTGTGGCACTTGTGCAGTTGCGAAGTTTGTCGCAAGTAAAAATATGTAAGCTGAACCGAAGACGAATCCTGTTGCCCGCGCGATAGTAGCCAATGTATGGCCTCAGTTAGTGGTTGCAGACTTGCAAACATGCACATTGCATAAACAAATAGTTCAATGCATAAACTGCACAGCGCATTTGACAGCAATGATAAGACTACTACGCGCGCGAGTTAGCTCTACTCTCGCGCGAGTAATGCGATGCCCCTTATTAAAAAGATCTACGAGTAAATAACACGATTATTAAAAAAAACTGAGATTATTGAAAGTTTACTCTCTTGTCCAAGTAACCTATTTTTTTTTTAATATTTAATGTACCTGTTTCGTATAATTACTGGTTAAATACTTGTTTCGAAGTAGGTATTGTAAAATTAAAGTTTTATCGATCTTCTTGTATCGATTACTCCTTGGCCCATTAATTTATCCAGCAGGCTCTGAATCTTTTATGTAGAGTGCCCAACGTTACAAGGCTATCCACAGTTCACCAATTCATGATTGGTTTGGACGAAATCTCTTTCTTAGGAAAAAGGTTTCCGTAAAGGTTTATTAGGCTCGATTTAAGGTTGAAACTCACCTACTTCTTTGGTGATTTTTCTGGGCAGCTCCCATGTACCCGTATAGTGTCCGAAACATCTCGAAGTACCCCTCGGAGCTCCCGGAAGAAAGTGGCCATTGATATCGCTTATCGGTTTGGGATTTGGACGCATTTCTAGTGGTCTGGCTCGTGTTGGCGCCCAGCGTGGTACTTCCCAATTGCCGAGTCTTTTGGGCATTGATTCTTTATTGAACTGTGACAACAAAAAGTATTACTTACCTATATATTTAGTTATACTAGCTGAACTCAACCACGCTTCGCTGCGATGTGCACGGTACTGCAGGACACTGCTTATATGTATATTTTTTTAGCCTATAGTAGCCTATGTTACTCCATATAACATTAGTTATCTGCCAGTGAAAGTACCGTTAAAGTCGGTCCAGCCGTTTCAGAAATTAACCGGAACAAGCAGACAGACAAAAACTTTAAAGATTGTTTTTAGGTTATAATAAGTACAGTGTATATTTTGATATATCTACTTTTAGTAAACAGCAGTTATTTTGACATTACAAAAGGTGACGGTATAGCTATAAGAATCCGAGGTATCATATGCATTGAGTGGAAACATGCTGTTTACAGAGAACTTTTCACTGTATAGAGACAAATAATAATTTCCTTAAATTAAATTTCTCAATAAAAGTCTTACATTATTTTTGTATTTTTCATAACACTAATAGATATATACAAAGAACAGAAAGTATTTTAAATCCCAACAATAGACGCACGCGACCCATCAAGCAGGTGCCAACTGAGCCCCAGTCGGACAGTGTCATAATAATAATTATCTTTTATGCTAACAAAGGGTTGTAAATTATTATTTACTTCAATAAATCACGCTTCCATTTGACTAAACCATTAATGCTTGCAATAATTCATAATTTTACTGTCGGATACAAATTTATTCACATGTGTGTTTAGAAGTAGTAGGTAATATGCGGTTCGTCTATCACTATCTATGATAAACCGTAGCCGAGACGGTTCATAGATTTAAAATTATCTTTACCTATATAATATCTTAGTTCTGCTTACTATTGAGTTTACTATACCTTTTGAACTTCTTTTAAACGAATAATTATTATTCATAAGTCAGGATACTTTGTTTTTTTTTTATTATTAATAATGAGTTAGTTCTTGATGGCTTGCATCTAGTCATGCAAAGACGAGGCCGACGATGGAGCGAGCTCACCCAGAAAATGCCAATTCACTTGAATTTTAAAGAGATATGGGTTATATGAGCTCGAAAACACAGGCGCCGACAGGGGTTTCCAATCCTTGTGCGTAATTTATGAAAGAGTTTTAAAGATTTGGTCCGAAGAAGAGGATTTTTGACAAGATGAGGATTGTAACCTGCCGTACGGTACGACTGAATGTCCGATAGGATACAGGTGAAGGCGGTATGAACTTGTGGCGATACTCCACAGATATACAACCTCTTCGACTAACGCTGGCATAGAAGATTTGAAAATTCAAGAAAAGATTCGAAATTATGAAAACGAATAAACTGTCATGTCAAATTTGTGTATAAAAGGGGTGGTCAACATTTTGTAATTATTATTGTGCTATAGTTTTTCAACCGGACTTTTGCTATGTACATAGGCTAATTTAAAAATGTAATTATTGTCAATTAATATAATATTCAAGCTATTGAGTATTTCATTTGTCTACATCCGAATGCATGCAAAAGCATAAATGTGGTACTGCTGATGTCCCACATATTGGTGACCACCGACGACGCGCAGATACAACCATGTCACATATTGGTGACCGCCGTCGTCTCACAGAATAGTTGTGAGTTAATAGAAGCCGCAAGATTCATTTGGAAGGAAGAAACTTGGTATATGGTGCCACCATAAGCGGAGCGTTTTTTCAGCATAATTTAAGGATGGCATCAGCAGACGATAATAGGCAAGAGATCGTCAGGATTAACGCCAGAGTACCTCCGTTTTGGCCAGAAGAACCTGCACTATGGTTTGCTCAAATTGAAAGCCAATTCTTGCTCTCCGGAATAACTACGGATGAGACAAAATTCAGTTATGTTGTCGGACAACTGGAGCATCGCTACGTTGCTGAAGTGAAGGATATTATAATTAACCCGCCGGAGACCGATAAATATTTAAGGCTAAAGACTGAGCTTATTAAGCGCCTTTCAGCATCTCAAGAAAAAAAAGTAAAGCAGTTGTTGATGCATGAAGAGCTTGGAGATCGTAAGCCATCACAATTCTTGCGTCATCTACAAGATTTAGCTGGTCCGTCGGTCCCGAAAGATTTCCTTTCCACTATTTGGTCTAGCCGATTACCGACCAATATTCAGACGGTTGTAGCATCGCAGTCCGATTTGACCCTGGAGAAAATCGCAGAACTAGCTGACAAGATTCACGAGATTGTCCCTCCATGTCCACAAGTGGCAAGTACATCCAAGCCCACACCGTCTGTCCAAAATGATCTTGAAGCGCAAGTCACAGAGCTCGCGAAACAGATTTCAGTCCTTTCTGCCAAACTAAATAGTCGCACCACTTACCGCCAGAAAGCAGATATACGTCGGACTCGCTCAAGAAGTCGCTCTCGTCCACGACAGCCACCACCGAATCATTCATACTGTTATTACCACTACACATTTGCTGACAGAGCCAGAAAATGTAGACATCCATGTAACTTCGGGTCGGGAAACTCGAAGGGCAGTCGGAAGTAGCGGCCAGCGACTGCCCATCATCCACTACAGGCCGTCTATATGTAACTGATCGCGCATCAAAAATGCAGTTCCTGGTGGACACTGGTTCCGACTTGTGTGTTTTTCCGCGAGCAGCAGTCAAGACGCCCTGTACTAAAACATCGTACGAGTTGGTAGCTGCTAACGGTACGGTGATAAACACATATGGACCAATCCGGCTTCATTTAAATCTTGGGTTGAGACGAGATTTTGTGTGGAACTTCATAATAGCTGACGTTTCGAAACCCATTATTGGAGTGGATCTCTTGAGCTACTATGGTTTACTAGTGGACTGTAGACATCAGCGCCTGATCGACAGTATTACGTCGCTAACTGCAAACGCCCAACTGTCCAAAAGTTCAGATGGCATCTCCTCGGTGAAAGTAGTTTCGGGAGAAACAGAGTTTCACGATATTTTACGTGACTATCCCGAAATTACTAGACCAGCAGGCTTACAGTCTACAACAAAACACAACACTCTTCATCACATCCGTACAACGCAAGGTCCTCCAGTTTATTCCAAGCCAAGACGTCTCGATCCAGTTCGATTCCAAGCAGCCAAGAAGGAATTTGAAGACATGCTGGAAAGTGGAACTGCTAGACGTTCAGAAAGTCAATGGTCCTCAGCACTGCATATGGTCAAGAAGAAAGACAACGGTTGGAGACCTTGTGGTGACTACAGAGCACTGAACTCCAGAACAATTCCTGACCGGTATCCCATCCGACATATACAGGACTTCACCTACGAGCTTGCTGGAGCTACAGTCTTCTCCACACTTGATCTTGTGAAGGCGTACAATCAGATTCCCGTCAATCCTGAGGATATACCCAAGACCGCAATCACGACACCATTCGGATTGTTCGAATTCCCGTATATGACTTTTGGACTTCGGAATGCTGCACAAACTTTCCAGAGGTTCATCGACGAAGTCTTGGGTGGTCTCGAATTCTGTTACGGGTACATTGACGATATAATTGTATTTTCACCTTCTCCAGAGAAGCACAAGGAACACCTGCGTGAATTATTCGAGAGACTTAAAAAATATGGCATTCTGATCAACACAGCCAAGTGCAAATTTGGTCTATCAGAAGTGACTTTCCTCGGATATTCTGTATCGGCAGCTGGTATTAAGCCTCTGAATACCAAGGTTCAGGCTATACAGGAGTACGCCATTCCTAAAACTGTTAAGGAACTTCGACGTTTTTTAGGAATGCTTAACTTTTATCGCCGATTTGTGCCCAACGCTGCACAAGTTCAAGCTCCACTTAATGCCTTGCTCGCCGGACCCAAAGTCAAAGGATCACAGCATATCGAAATGACTCCGGAACTGATACGTGCATTCGAAAACTGTAAAGTTTCGTTGTCAGAAGCTACCCTTCTCAACCATCCGGATCCGTCTGCAGAATTAGCGTTGATCACGGACGCTTCAGACGCATCTATAGGTGCTGTACTCCAACAACGTTGCAAATCTGATCAAGACTGGAAACCCTTAGCCTTTTTCTCACGCAAACTTTCTACTTCACAGAAGAAATATAGTCCTTACGACCGTGAATTATTAGCCATTTATGAAGCAGTCAAGTACTTCCGATACATGGTGGAAGCAAGAACGTTCGTCGTGTTCACTGATCACAAGCCGTTGACATTTGCTTTTTCCGCGAACAAAAGCACATGTACTCCACGTCAATTTAGATACCTAGACTTCATTTCACAATTTACAACTGACATTAGATACTTGCCTGGGAAAGAAAACATTGTCGCTGACGCACTGTCACGAGTGGAAGAGATTGCAACTGCAATTGATTACGAGAAACTTGCACGATATCAGGAATCAGACCCTGAACTGCAAGACCTCCTGCTAAACGGTTCAGCACTGAAGCTACAGAAGAAGAATTGTATAGAGAGTAACTTACCTGTCTACTGTGATACTTCTGTTCAAACTCCTCGACCGTATATCACTCCTCAGCTACGTAGACAAGTTTTCGACATGATACATAGTCTGCATCATCCCGGAGCATCTGCAACTGTGCGACTGGTCACGCAGAGATTCGTATGGCCAGGAATAAAAAAGGACTGCAGAGAATGGACAAGAGAATGCCTACAGTGTCAGAAAAGCAAGATTTTCCGTCACACTAAATCACCTCTTTCCAGCTTCCAAACTCCTTCCTCGAGGTTCTCTCATATACACCTCGACATCATAGGACCCTTACCTTTGTCTTATGATTTCAGATATTGCCTTACAGTCATCGACAGATTTACTCGTTGGCCTGAGGCGTTTCCTCTGAAGGAGATAACAGCAGAATCCTGTGCAACTGCCCTCGTCTCTGGCTGGATAGCCAGATACGGTTGTCCTGCTCGAGTGACTACGGACCGTGGTCGACAGTTCGAGAGCAGTCTTTTCAAGGCCCTCACTGCCTTGATTGGTGCGCGCCACTTTCGCACCACTGCTTACCATCCTGCAGCAAACGGGATCGTCGAGAGGATGCATCGTCAACTCAAGTCTGCCATTATGTGCCACAACACATCCAGCTGGGTTGAATCTTTGCCTTTAGTACTTCTGGGAATGCGTAGTTCCTGGAAAGAAGATCTACAGTCGTCTCCAGCTGAACTTGTTTACGGTGAACCCCTGCGTCTACCGGGTCAGTTCTTCTCACCCAGTAACGACTGCAACGTTAGAGATGTCGCCGAGTACGCAAACCGACTTCGCTCCTACATGGCGAAACTGACTCCACAACCTACCACATGGCACAACAATTCACCCTTCTACATACCCCGAGACCTGCATACATCTACACACGTCTTCATTCGTCAAGACCATGTCAGAAGTTCTCTAGAACCGCCGTACGCTGGACCCTATAAGATAGTGAAGAAGCAGCCTAAATTCTTTACCGTCGATGTCCGCGGCAAGGTTCAGAACATCTCCATCGACAGGCTGAAACCGGCATTTCTGATGAGAGAAGCGACGCACCTCAACGAAGACAGATGTGAGCTGACCGATGAGCCATCTTCAAGTCGTGTCGTCGTACCTAACGCCGTGCCTGAGGAGAAGAGGTCGCGCAGTGGTCGTCGAATCAGATTTCCAGACTACTATCGACCATAGTCATGGTCTGGCCAGGGGGAATATGTGGCGATACTCCACAGATATACAACCTCTTCGACTAACGCTGGCATAGAAGATTTGAAAATTCAAGAAAAGATTCGAAATTATGAAAACGAATAAACTGTCATGTCAAATTTGTGTATAAAAGGGGTGGTCAACATTTTGTAATTATTATTGTGCTATAGTTTTTCAACCGGACTTTTGCTATGTACATAGGCTAATTTAAAAATGTAATTATTGTCAATTAATATAATATTCAAGCTATTGAGTATTTCATTTGTCTACATCCGAATGCATGCAAAAGCATAAATGTGGTACTGCTGATGTCCCACAAACTCATGCAGCTTCTGAACACACTCCGAAGTAAATCTTATAGAAGTTAAGTTACTTGCTGCGGCTAGTCGCGCGCTTTGGCTGTCTTTTTTTTATGTTAAGGTCGACAGACAGGCTGACGGTCCACTTGATGGTAGGTGGCTACCGTCGCCTATAACACAAGCAACGCCATAAGTGCAACAAGTGCGCTGCCGACCATAGAAGGATTAAGGATAAGGGAGGGATGGGGTAATGGGCTCTGGCATCCCTTACTCACTCACCGAAACACAACAGCACATAATGCTGTTATTTCACGGTGGTATTCTGTAAGGTGGTGGTTACTGCCGCCAGACGGGCTGCCCAAATGACTGCGAAACGCAGTGTGCCCTGCCACTACTTTTGGGACTTTTTTTACTTTATGTCTTTTGGGAATAAAGGCCTCTGCTGACAAACTACGAGTAGATATGAAGGTATGTTTGTCGACTGTTCATGTTGAATGATGACGCTGTAATACACCTTGATTAGTAGGTGCTATTCAGTGGACAACAAAATTGTAGGTATTTCTAGCTAATGTTTAAAGATTTTCATAGTTTATCGCTATCTGTGATTGGTAATTAGCGTATCGATTACTTTCGCAATAAATTCCATCTAAACATTCACTTATTATCAATCAATATTAATACTAATAATAAATCTGTAAGTGTATGTATGTATGTATGTTCCTCGATAACTTAAACGAATTAAGTGAAACTTGGCAGATAAACATTTAGACGTATACGGGACACAGGATAGGCTACTTTTTTCTTTTTCAACGCGGATGAAGTCGCAGGCACCAGCTAGTCAGTAATAAAAGTGTAAAGAAGCTATATTTAACATAAAAGTTATATAAAATGCGTATTTTTGCGTAATCACCCTACCATTAGGTTTATTGCTTTTACAGCGCGACCCTGAACTTGCGATTTCACTTTTCCACGTGTCACTGTATTTGGGTACCATTAGAAATTATGTTTTTATCGTCAAAATTCAATTTTAAAAATAATTAAATAAAAGGTCTGGTTATATTAGGTATCATCTTAATACAATAATTCGCCCATTCCACATCCCTACTAAGTACTACCAGAGGGTGGTAGGGATAAGTGATTTGTTTTCTACTTATCCCTACCAGCAATCACTAATAATGTCTGTTCTATTCGACAATTTAAACCAAAATTATCAAGCACGTGTAAATCACACTCAGAACAAATATTAAGCAACGCGATAAATATATAAAACTAATGCGCAAACAATTTTTACTTTTATCTATATGTAATTTCAATAAGATAACGAAGACCTCGACCGATTAAATACTTTTTAATATATATCTGCTAACAACCGTTATCGCAGCCATCCATAATCGTATTTTCAGGTGGTCAGATTAAAATTGAATCATATGAAAATATTAAAATATGTTAATTTAAAATTAATTAAAATTTCAATTTAAAATTAATTAAAATTTCAATTTAAAATTAATTAAAATTTCAATTTAAAATTAATTAAAATTTTAAATCAATAGGTCTTAATTTCAAACCCATATTCCATACTTATTTATTTTAAAAGTTGAATCCTTGAAAATACTCCTGAAACATCAGGTTATACTATATTTCCTTCGTATAAAATTTAGGTTTTTAAAAGTACCTACCACCAAGGCTTTCCCGTGACTTTGTTTATGCGATGTTTCTTTATTACATTACCAAGATCGAGAACAATATGTGTCGTTCATTGTAAAAGTGAACTATCTCTTTGTAACTGAATTTTAGAATAACGAGCTTTTTGCGAATTATAGTGTAGGAAAAAAAATATAAGCATTCATTCATTGTTTTCATCTATGGGATTTTAATGCAACTATTGGAGTTACTTCACTTTTATATTGAAAGATATGACTAAATGTGATACCATTAGGCAAGAAAAGATGGTTTTAAAAATAGGGAGTTACACCACTTTTACAATGAACGACACATATATTCAGCATGTCAATAGTTTTTGATCTTCTCTTCTTTCTACTTCTCTTACGGATCACAAACCATTCTTGGTTCTTTGTTTAGTTACTTGAATTGAGCCTAAAATTTATTGTTAGCGACCTGACCACTAAGTGGGTACATTATGTAGGACCTTGTGAAGTATTTATTGATTTTTTTTTTATATATATTTTCAATCTGTTGAAAAAGTCTTTAAGATATCCAATTTTATTTTGATATTTCAACAATATCAAAATAATATCGTCTCTTCTGATATTCAACATTGTAACAAACATTCATATAATGTTACTAATATTTTAACAAAATTTACATTCAACGATTATGTTTATGATAACTATTATGATTGTGAATCATAATATCATAATCGTATTGTTGGAAGTCGTAAAACGATACGGTCTTAAAGCGTGACAGGCTCTGTCACGAATCACGATATTCGCTTGCCACAAATCTATACTCGTATACCTACTACTATTATATACCTACTCAGTACGAAACACGCACAGTTATTGTATACAAATAATATTCTACTTATAAATATACATTTCTATGCAGATTACTGTCAGTCAATGTAGGGCAGTTTTTTTAGTAGTAACAGGGCCACGTTGCGTTTCGTAGTAGTGACGCTTATCGTCCGCGCGCGGGTGGTAAGCGCGGCCCGTAAGCACTCGACGAGTTTAGAGTCGCGCGGTTTGCTACCTCGTACAGACGTCAGCGCGGCCCTCCGTCAGCGCGGGCCATCCGCGCGTGGTGGTTAAACTACGAGTATATATAGTATATATATAAACTAAAGGGCCACAAATCAAAATTACACTTTTTACAGGAGAGCTAATCGAAAAAAAATTAAATTATTTTTGTCTTTTTTTTTTCTTATTAGATATATATCAAATATATGCATATTATACATCGTTAGAAGCGTATTTTTAAGAAGCATTAAATGTTTTAAGTACTTTTATAATAAATTGAATACTAGAAGAGATAAGCATATAAGTTATTCTTGAATATATAAAAAATGATCATAATATACTAAATATGGAATAAACAACCATAACTCTTTTTGCAACATACAATATGAAGGATTGTGATTGTATTTTTGAAATAAAAACAGTTTTGGATTTTTTTGTTTTATGTCCCTTTAGTTTTTAAGCAGTGATATGTATGTATGTATCCAAGAGACGCAAAAATCCTGGCCCGCGACGCTTACCAACCGCGCTGGCGAAAGCGTCACTGTAAAGCAGCCTAAATTGGGCAGCCCGTCTGGTGGCCACAGTAACCACCCCACTACAGTGAAACAGCAGCTTGTAGTTGTTGTGTTTCGGTTAGATAATAAAAAAGATGCCAGAGCCCATTTTCTTATACCCTCTTAATCCGTTCTCCTTTATCTTAATTAGGTCAGCAACGAATTTGCAACTAAGTATGGCGTTGCTTGATAGATAGATTGCGTTGTAAAAAAAATAAATGACGTAAGTAGCCATCTATCACCAAGTGGATCGTCAGTCTATCTGCCTTTTACATGCTTATATAAAAATAGCATTCACTTATCAAGTTACATCAAAGAAAACTCCTTTAAGTAGGTCATTAATAAATTTAAAGATTAAAATCTATATTTTTATGTAAGTAAGTTAACCTAAGTTTGTTCTGGCGTTCATATCTGCTCGCACTTTATATTTTCAATTTAGATAATATATAATTACTTATTATACATTTATATATCTAAATAGATTAATAGCGTAAAAAATAATGAGTCTGTGCTAACATGTCTTCTAACACTTGCTTTATTTTTTCTACAAAAATATGAAATTTACCTAATCCAAATTTACGATTAACTCTACATAACAATGGGGAAAACAATTTAACACGAGAGCTATTAACTAAAGACCAGCCAGATATGTCAAACACGGATTAACAGTGAACACAATGCCGTAAAAAATTGTGCCATTCTCTCCCAAACAAGGAGCATCCCCTATTCAATAAATCTGCACCGACATTGAAAAATCAATTCCAGCCATATGTGCATTAACATAATGTTCAAATTCGGTTGCGTTTGCGAACACATAAGATGTTTACTATTTAATTGAATGTATCTAACTTGGATTAAAGGAATTACAATTTGTAAAGTAGAAAACGTTTCGTAATAGGACTTGGTGAGGGTCAGTAATAGGCGTTGCAGGTGCAGTGTCAATAAAAAATGTATGGGATTACCGATGTAATAGATACTCGTACTTTTGACGTGAATAGTACCTATAGTCTTTAATTTTGCTTCCATAGTGGGAGGCAATTCAGAAAAGTGATGTTAGCAAAATCGGTGGATACGCAGTCTGATGTAGCTGCAAATCTATCATATACATCCAAAACTCTATACCTAATTTTACTTCAATCGAACATGTGGTAGTTGTCAACTAGGAGTTGGGCTAATGGTTTTCAAACGCCTCAACAGATTTTCATAAATTATAGCTAACTTTTAACAGACCGTTTTTGCGTCGGGCGTAGTGGGTAAGAAGACGCAAAGCGCTCTGTGCGAATGTATGAAAGCGACCAATGTATGAATATGACTTAAAAACTTATAACTTGAAGTAAAAGAATTGACTTACTTGTCCACTGTCGAAGTTAAAAGCCATGCTGGAACCTTTTTAACAGAATTTCTAAAACATTAAGTAAAATATACAATTTATCACAGACACAAGTTGAAAACTGTCAATGCTATGTCACAATTCCTTCAAATATCATTATTTTTATATATAAATCAAGCAATTTGCATGTTTTGTCTATGAAACAGTTGAGGAGGCTTCTGTTGTTTTGACTGTAAAAGGCTATTGGCACAACGCATGGTTGTCATGGTGACCGTCGATATCCCTAAAAGGTTTCCGGGTTCCTGAAGGTTCGATAGTACTCGTACTATAGATATATGTATACCTATTTAGGTTATTTTACAGAATATGGCTTCGCTTCAACTTTCTTTTATTCTTTGAATCAAAGTTTTCTATGCAAGCTATTAATCGACTAATCTGCTTAACAAATTTCTTACGTAGAGAGGGAAGCCAAATAAATATTATCGAGTTACTAAAAGTTCATTAACTTCCAGTGAAAAAAAAAAAACAATAGGTACCTAAGCAAGTGCATTTTTTCTGCCATTTCCTTATTAGGTACTCTTCCTAATCCTTTATCCTTAAACCAATTGTAGTCGGCAGCGCATTTGCAGCACCTTGGCATTGCTTGTGTTAATAGGCGAAGATAGCCACCTGCCATCAATCACACATCATCAGCCTGTCTTAACCTTAACATATATATATATATATATATATATATATATATATATATATATATATATATATATATATATATATATATATATATATATCGCTCTTTCTATCAGCGAAAACCGCATCAAAATCCGTTACGTGGTTTTGGAAGAATTAACATCAGATATACGGATACACAGCGGAAAGCGACTTGGACTTATATTTACTACTAGTGGGTGCCCGCGACTTCGTCCGCGTCCGATCGCTACGGCGCTACCAAACTTAACAAGATTACCCGCTGGACTAATCTGAAGGTTGTCTGAAAATTTCATCAAAAACCGTTCAGCCGTTTTGGAGCCCATAAGGAACATACATGCACACATTGCATTTTATATTTAAGATGTAAAGATAATGGTCTTATTAATACATATCAGTCTACTCTATTGTCTTCTCTAACCCAAATTTTTCCACTGCCTTTATTTTTTATACCTAATCTCTTAATTTAATTATCAGAATATCTATTCCAAATTGAATATTTGGCAACGTTGGATATCGACTGATAATTATTTAAATCGTAGCCTGCAAAATTTTCATGTAAAAATAGCGTGATAGTCTTAACTCTGCTGATTCATTTCACGTAATATCCTTGACAATTAAACCTTGCGTGTTTGTTTACTACCGAATGTCACTAAACAAAATAAGAGTTTGTCATGACCTTTGCGAATACATTTATTGTATTTATTCCGTTATTATAGTTACGGATTTAGAGCAAGTATAGATAGGTTGGAAGTAACCGTTAGCTGTTACTTAACTTATTGGCCAATAGTTTTCAGCTATACAGACATTTCAACAACAAAAAAGTGAGCAAAAGAACTGAACTATTTTGTATTTCCCTATTTATTTAAAGACTACAATCTACATTATCTTTTAATTTAATATGACGCCTAAGCCAAGAACAACAATATTAGATAGATAAATAAAAAAAATTCCTAAGAATCAGATTTGTCCATACAAAAATATGGCAAACATTTCAGATTAAATCTTTACTTTACTACAGCAAACAGTTACCTATAAGCTGGGCAGTCTCACAGAAGACTGTCATATAAATAACAATATTTCTGTACGAGAAAGTATAAGAAAGAGATTTTTCCTTGCACCCAATGACTTCTATATTACTTCGTAAGGACAAGGCTAACGCTCCTAGTACGTGGAACCGAAAATCGGAAATTGGCACCAATGACGGGTGTTCATTCTGTGCGTAGAAAGATACGAAAATGCCTACTTACCAGTGATATGTCCAACCAACCAATGAGAACACTACACTAACAGAATACGCCAATAAGCCAAAATTACTTTTAGTAACTAGATGTGCAAATTGGAGGACCATTTTTTTGTCACTAGTAGTATGGTAAGGGCGCATCCTGTCTTGTTTACATGTCACTGCTTGCAGCATTTTTTTTGTCTTACATTATCCTAATTAATTTATCTTTATCTGATCTGTGGTGCCCAGTAACTTACCGCAAATATTAGGTTTGCAAAGAACGTCACAGGTTAATAAGTAAAAACTGGTTAACGTTGACGCTGATGTTAATGTTAACATAAACCCGCTAACCTCAAATGCGAAATAGCATTAGCCGAGGACGTCGCCGACCGGTACATTTCTTTGCATAAATTATCTTATAAATAGTGAACCGGAATTTGGGTTCGAATTGAAGCTTAGAAATGAGTGAGTTATTGTAATATTGCTGTAATTTAATTTATTATATGACCTACCTACGTACTTTTCGATACTATGCTTATTATAGACTTGAATATTAGGTTAGCGGTTTACTTTTGATGTTAAAAGAACTTAAGAACAAATTTTGAACAGATAATTTTATTGTCAGTGGTGACTAATATGATGATAATATATTAAATATACGCTACGACATAAAAATAATCTAATATTACCAACATCACGATTAAAACTAAATTCTTCAAATAACTTCAGTTCTTCTATAAAAATATATAACAAATTACCAGATAATTTAAAAAAAAGAAAAAAATGATATCATATTTATAAAAAAATTAAAAAAAAATCTAAATAATAAATGTTACTACAACTCAAATGAATATTTTTTAGATGACATTATCATTTAAATATTAATAATATAAATGTAAATATAATTTATTTTTAATTTTAATTTAAATAAAATAAAATTCTTATATATATTTATATAAATAAATAATTATATACTTATATATATACGCTTCCTCTCTCCTAGTCCCTAAGTTGCATGCCCAACAGGGTCCATAACATTGGTCTTTATTTTTATAACATCTTTGTACATTATGGTTTCGCAATAAATAATTGAATTGAATTGAATTGAATAATGATGATGAATGGAATAATGTATTCATCGGGAATAATGTTCGGTATCTACCTTTCAAATAGTGAAAGAATTTTACATGTAGGTAAAGGGATTCGTTCTTCAAATTCATTCTTCAACTGATCCGCTAACTTATTTTGGTAACCTTAGTACGTCTATGGATATCTTCATTCCTGATTAGATTTAGCGGATAACCTCGAGCATAGCCCTCTCCATAGCTCGTTGAGCGACGTTGAGCTTTCTGGCGAGGCCTATAGTTCACGTTTCAGCGTCATATGTCATCGGAGCTTCCTGAACGCTGCCCACTAGAGCTACATTCGACGATTGACTGCCTTCTCGATGATGGCTAATTGGACTGCAGTTAAACAACTGCAGTAAATTTTAGATATTCTTAAATTTAGATAAATATAATAATTTTCAATACCAAATGGTCTTAATTGTCGAAGACTCTACCGCCTCTACGTTCGACGTCACGCACGTGACTTCTACGACGTAGCAGGCTCTACAACTTTTCGTAGCACAGTCGAACAGTATAAAATAAGGAAAATATGAGATTTGTATAAATACTTAAAAGTTAGAGCCGAGGCGTCAATTACCCGGAAACACCTGCGACTCGTTCTGGGATCGATAGAGGCGGAGCTGTTGCTGGATTGGTTTATCACAGAGAGAGGCGGGGCTGAGATACAGGACACAGATGCTGCAGACAAAGTGTGGATAAAGGCTGAAACAAAATTTTAACACAAATAATAATTAATTTTATTTATAAGTATGTTGTGGTAATTTTAATATAATTTATAGTATTACTAGCACAATATGTGTTTGTTTTTAGAGTCAAATGAATCCTACTAAGGCTAACTCATGGCTAACTTTTATACAATTTTACATTGTATAAAAGTTAGGCATTGTTAGGCATGTTGATGTTTTGAAATATATTTATGGTGTAGTGTTGTTATGTGTTGATATGTATATTGGAATGTATAATAATTATATAAGTGTGTCATGAAATGAAATATCTAGACAAACCAATATAACCAAGGCAAATTAAGCCATTTATCGGCAATCAGGGGAAATAAATCGTGTAGTTTTGAAAATTGGTAGAATTATACTTTACGGTATCCAGATTAACATACTAAAAGTCCTCAAGGGTGGGGGTTGTGCTGAGGGTGTAAGGGGGGGTTGAAGGTACCTTTTTTGAGGTTTTTGCTCATATCGCGAATATCTGTAGGAATAGCATTATGATTACTTCTGACAAAAGTTTCTACATGAAATTGTCTACAAACTTAGATATATACATATTTACTCTACGATCAATACTTTAGGGACTACAGGTTGTGTAAGTTTACAGATATACATAAATAGACGATTTCAGCAAACGGTGTTGTTTTTTTTTTCGGCGTTATTTATCGCCATTTTTAGTTTAGAATAAGCAAGCTTAGTCATCTGCCGACCCAACATAAAAAACCCCATGAAGATCCATGGAGAATTCTAAACAAAAAAGATGATAATGTAAACAAGGTCCGAGCGTTCAAGATACCGTATGCCCTTAAGCAACGAAGGGCGTCAGCGGGTCGTGGATGGTGAAGTTGAGGTCCATGCATACCACTGAGGTTAAATCAACGTCTTTTCTACTGCATATACAAACATGCCAAGATTTATAGCTCAAAAATGGGTTCGATCCGCAAAAAATCCTGCTACTTGATTTTTCGATTGGATTATGTCAGAGACTGTCTCCCAAGTATAAATCCAAGTTTGTGTCGCTTGAAACCGCGAGCGTTAGCCGCCATCTCGAGAAACGCCTTTTTACAAATATCTCAGCAACGGTGAGTTTTACGTTAAAAATTGTAAGAATCTTTTTTGTAGAGAATAAAGTTTCCCATCGTTTTTATTTAAAACGTTTTTCTCTACTGTTAATATTTGCCGATATATGGTCAATTAAAAAAACCAAATTTTTGTTTTTGGAATATATTTCGATAAATTTTAGAAATACGAAAAAAATGTCATAATCAAAGTTGTAGAGCATAAATTTTTCTATAATTTTTGTAGGAAACTTTTTTTTGTAAAGTCAATAGTTGCTGAGCTCTACCGCAATTAAAGTTTCCGTCAGGTAAAAAAAAACAGCTACGGCAACTTTTATGAAAAGCAACACAAGACAGAAATATAAAATATAAGTTTCCCATTTGAAATTGCGGCCTTAAATTTTTTTTGGTAATTTTTTTTTTTCGGTAATTTAAAAAAAAAAGATTTTCTTTTATTTTGTTTTACTATTAATTGCGGTAGAGCTCAGCAACTATTGATTTTACAAAAAAAAGTTTCCTACAAAAATTATAGAACAATTTATGCTCTACAACTTTGATTATAACTTTTTTTTCGTATGTCTAAAAATTATCGAATTATTTTCCAAAAACAAAAATTTGGTTTTTTTAATCGACTATATATCGGCAAATATTAACAGTAGAGAAAAACGTTTCAAATAAAAACGATAGGAAACTTTGTTGTCTACAAAAAAGATTGTTACAATTTTTAACGTAAAACTCACCGTTACCGAGATATTTGTAAAAAGGCGTTTCTCGAGATGACGGCTAACGCTCGCGGTTTCAAGCGACACAAACTTGGATTTATACTTGGGAGACAGTCTCTGACATAATCCAATCGAAAAATCAAATAGCAGGATTTCTTGCGGATCGAACCCATTTTTGAGCTATAAATCTTGGCCTGTTTGTATATGCAGTAGAAAAGACGTCGATTCAGCCTCAGTGGTATGCATGGACCTCAACCTCACCATCCACGACCCGCTGACGCCCTTCGTTGCTTAAGGGCACACGGTATCTTGAACGCTCGGACCTTGTTTACATTATCATCTTTTTTGTTTAGAATTCTCCATGGATCTTCATGGGGTTTTTTCATGTTGGGTAGGCAGATGACTAAGCTTGCTTATTCTAAACTAAAAATGGCGATAAACAACGCCGAAAAAAAAAACGACACCGTTTGCTGAAATCGTCTATTTTTGTACCTTTGTAAACTTGCACAGCCTGTAGTCCCTAAAGTATTGATCGTAGAGTAAATATGTATATATCTGAGTTTGTAGACAATTTCATGTAGAAACTTTTGTCAGAAGGAATCATAATGCTATTCCTACAGATATTCGCGATATGAGCAAAAACCTCAAAAAAGGTACCTTCAACCCCCCCTTACACCCTTAGCACAACCCCCACCCTTGAGGACTTTTAGTATGTTAATCTGGATACCGTAAAGTATAATTCTACCAATTTTCAAAACTACACGATTTATTTCCCCTGATTTTTCTTATTTTCTCAGGCTAATAATGGTTTACAGATGTTGTTATTATATTGTGTGTAAACTTGTATTAGATAATAAATAAATAAATAAATAAATAAATAAATAATTTATAAGTATTAATTATGTAATGCACTTTATTGTTACATTCACCTTGAGCATTTATTTTATTCCTTTTTGAAGTTTAAAAATTATAATGTTTTAATGCGACAGTTAAATTGTTAGTCACGTCTTAAATACTAAAGTGATAATTAAGAAATTTTACATAATATATCTATATGTTCCCAGTACAGACAAATACTTTATTTATATCTTTCATGCAGAAAAAAAGTTGATTTATTTAACTAATTCCGAGGGACGAGTCTCATAAGGAGACGCTAGTTATTTTAACTAATAAAAAGTGAGTGTTCGTTATTCAGAGCTACTACTTATTAGGTTATTCTAGACAAAATTTAAACGTAGAGTAAAATAAAAAATAAATACTATATTGTAGTATTACTGATATTTATAGAGGCACCGCCCTCTCAGAAAGAGTACGGGGCGGTCGCTTCATCCCCATTCAAAAGGGATGATATAAACTAAACCCTGCTTGCATCTGGACCAGTATTCGATTGTATTTTCAAACACGCTGTAGTGATCATGCATTCTAGTACATTTGTTTTGAAAACATACAATGGTGATATGATTTAAGTGCTGGATCTTGTTCATTCTCACAAAAGTAAGTTTAAAAAAAAATTAAATAATAAATCCAATTGTTAATCTTATTTGACGTAAAAGGTGTTATTTTCAAGTGCCGAAATTCTACTAATTAAATAAAAAAAAGGGTTAAGCAAATTCAATTAATTTTATTGATTACCTTTTAGTACCTACTTAATAGATCTATTAAAATAATTAATATCACGCCTGTATGATCTTTTTTTTGAAAATAAAACTAGGTAAACTTTTTTTAAACCTTTTTTCATGATACCTAAGTAGGCAAGTAGGGTTTTTTTCTTTCGGAAAATTAAAAAATAAAAATTAGACCGAATCATCTTTTTTATTATATATATAAAAGTTATTCGCCGTATGATTGATATCTCAAAAATGGAAAGGTTTTCACTTATGTAAAGAGAGATAAACTGGGAAAGTTTGAAATATAAAAACTGGACCCCGGGCGAAGCCGGGAGCTAGCCACTGGTTATTCATATTCAAAATTCAAAATTCATTTCAAATTTAGTGTCAAAATAACAAAAAAATCTCCATTTGACCGAGCCATTGAAAGGTTTAAAGTTTTTTACGTGTAAGAAAGAAAGTCTTTGAAATATTATAGAAAAATAATTCAAGAATACTTGTATTAATAATTCAAAATATTATAAAACGAGCAAGCGGTTACTTCTATAACCGTTCCATTAAAAAAACTACCTAAAACGAGTTTTCTCGAAGATAAGACCCTGACAGATCGATTTCTAGATCTAAAAAGCCCCTACTAACCCTAGATTTTTGTCAAAATCGTTAGAGCCGTTTGCGAGATCGTCGTGGCATACAAGAATTTCTCGTTTAGTATTATAAGATTTTGTTAAAAGTGTCATATTTATACATGTTCATATTTAAAAAATTATACTTAATATAATAACTGAGCAATAAATCATAATTGATGCAGCTTATTTCTATAAAATTTCTTTATCAATTTAATCGGTTAAAAAACGTCATACTTAACTAATCAAATATGAATACAGGAAGAACAGCGCTTTGTGAAGAGGTAGGAACAAAAAAATGAATGGTTACCATTCATGTGCAATAATAGAAATGTCGAGTGAACGTCTCCACAAAATCATACTCTGATTAAATTCACAATTTAACAGTATGTTATTTGCAACTGGTTGAGTTACAATTCGGGCGGGACAGCTCAAGCCGTTTGGGGTTGCATTGTAGTTTTAATTATATTAATAAAATTTCGATGAGATTTTAATCATCTGTTTAAAACGATTCCCACAAACAGCAGCAGAAAAATAAGACATGTGATTGCATTTTTAAGATAGAAATCTTTTAAATATATTTAGAGCAAAATATAATTCAGTAGATAAGTATTATCAATCAATACATCTATACCTACTTATAAATCGTAAATGTGCAGTGTCTATATACATAAAATATTTTTTCAAAAATAAATTTGTACTACACGTTGTAATTATGTTACCGAGGTCAAAAAAAATGTTTTTGAATTTTCGTATATTTGCCTACTGTTTTTGTGCAGAAACAGCTAAACCGATATGAATGAGATTTTCATTTACCTATGTATTATAGCAAGCTTCCTGTAACTTTAACTTTTAGTAATTGTTTTATTCCAATGATTTACAAACAAAAATGTTAATACGTTCCTAATAATAACAATAATAAATTATTTCAGACAAATTAGTCCATATCTAATAAAGTCGCTGTCTGCATCTGTCTATTTCTCCGCTAACTTCTTCTAAATAACAAAAAGGGTTTTGATTCTGTTTTCACTAATGGAAACAGGAATAAATGAGAAATATTTTGCGTTCATAATTTATAAAAAAATGCATCCGTGCGAAGCTGAGTGCGGGTCGCTAGTAATATCATAAATGAAGTAGGCAGTATGCACAAATATGGAACATTATTTGAGATTTCATTGTAGATTACACCTACCAGTAAATTTAAATTTACCTACTGCTTTTAGTAAATTCTTTTCTTACAAAGACATTGAAACGTGGAATGGCAAAACTATAAATCCGGGGACACCTATCGATTTGTTACGGTTAGCGAACATGATTGGATCACCAGAAGGGTTGCAGGGGGCAATATAAAAAGAATAAATACGGATTTATTATCCCCTAAAGAGCGCGCTTAGAGCGAGGTGTGAACGCGTGATGTATTATTTATATCAAGTACTCTTTGCACTTGCGGCCAGTAAATTTAATATGACGGAACCAAAACAAACCGAACACTTCGTTCACTAAGGGTTCGTTCTGTTAACTTTTCGGAAAATAAATAAGATATTTGGCGATTATTCAGAACGTGGCTTAGTATACCAAAACACAATTCTAAGTTACGTTAATTCTCTAAAAAAAGTATTTCAGGTTTATCATTTAGATGTTATACCGTGATTAGGAAATATTTAGCCCACATTAATAAACCTCATCCGAGTTTGCAAAATGTGCGCCCCACTAAATTCAACTCATTAGAAATTTCATTTCATTTGAGTTGGAAATTCAACTTGAATTGTGATGAGTACATCTATTTGGTACAAACAGTCCAATTAGGTAAAGACAACTTCGAATCGAGGTCAATCGTCGAATCCAGCTCCAATGGGCAAAGTTTGGGAAGTTCAGCAACATCTTCTCGTCCAAAATTCCTCAATGTTAAAACAAAAGTTTTCGACCAATTTATGTTGCCAGTGTCACATATGACGCTGAAATGTGATCTCTAACTATGGGCCTCGTAAGAAAGCTTAACGTCGCTCAACGAGCTATGGATATACGTATACGCAAGGAAAATTACCGACATAAGCCGGCGAATCAGTAAGTTGATAAGTGGCAGTGGGCAGGACATATAGTACTTAGAGCCAACGGACGCTGGGTCCGGAAGGTTCTCGAGTGTCTAGAACGAGCGTAGGACGTTCACCCACAAGCAAATGCTAGCAGATAAACTGCCCGGTCTATGGGTCAAAAAGAGTGTTTCTTTCTTTATAGTTACTATTACTTTAATTTGTTTAATGTTAATTGTTTTGTAAAGATAAACTTCACAATGAAAAGTTGGTTGGAGACTGGAGGCAGCATGGAAGACGATGCTTTATCATGCATGCTTGCAGAGCCAAGGGAAGCCTTGTTACCTATCACAGGACGAGAGAATTTAGCGCCAAGGAAAAGGTTAGGACTATTTTTAAATATTATCTACCCTTGCCTTAATCTCAAATCAACTTAGTACCAAACTAATTTCGGCATTACAGTTGTTTACTACTTAAGTAGGTACCACTATTAATTGACCAATAACGCAGTTGTATTTATCCTATACGTATACACGGATACAGACAGCTGTATCCTATACAGCTGTCTGTATCCTATTGCCTTAACTGTTACCAATTCCAATGCACCAAAATACAGTGTTTATTTCCAGTGATGACATATGTCGCTGAAACGTGATCTCTAACTATGGGCCTCATAAGAAAGCTCAATGTCTCTCAACGAGCTATGGAGAGGGCTCTTTTCGGGGTTACACAGCGAAATCGAATCAGAAATGAGACGATCCAGACGTACGAAAGTTACTGACCATATGCATTGTTTTCAGAGACCGTACGTTAGAACCGTGCGCTATAAATGAAGAGGCGTACTTGTCCAGTGGCGCTGGTTCTCCATGCGCCGGTCTGTCTCGCGAAGAAAGAAGAAGGCGCCGGCGAGCCACCTTGAAGTACAGAACTGCTCATGCAACTAGAGAAAGGATTCGTGTTGAAGCGTTTAACGCCGCATTTGCATCACTACGAAGACTTCTGCCAACTTTACCACCAGACAAAAAATTATCAAAAATAGAAATACTGCGACTCGCTATCTGTTATATCGCTTATCTAAACCATGTGTTAGACGCATGAAATTGTTTTGTTTGTGCAATCCTAGTTTAGTTTTAAGACTTTCGTCATTTTTATCTTTAAAAAACAAATATTATCTATTATATATGGTGAATCACCGTCTTCCTATTTTGTGATTAGTTTAATTTGACTTTTTCTTTAAAATCACAAATTATAAACCGAAAATAACATAAAGTACTTTTATGAAATTCGTTATTAACTAATGTAACTTTCAGATTAAACCAACTCAGATGTTGATCAATTCATAAAATTAAATTATCAGTAGAAGGCTTAAAGAAAAGTTTGAATGCTAAGTAAGTTTTAGGTTCTTATATAAACCATATGAGCCATAATCTTCTGTATCTCTAACTTCTATAATAAAGTCACTGTCTACTTGTCTGTTTGTCCACTTAAAAATTAAGAAAATTTGAAAAAAAAAGATCTGTTTCTCCGATAACTTCTTCTAACCACCCAACGGATTTTGATACAGTTTTCACTAATGGAAAGAGCGGCAAAAAGAAAGGCTTATGTTAAACAAGAAACTTACAGAAAAAATCATATGTGCCAAGCCGGGAGCGGGTCGCTAGTTTACAATAAATAAAAGTTAAGGTTTAGGTACTACTTAAACTTTATTATTTACAAAGATCGGGTTTTACAAATTGTAATTGTTAAATCTTAGATTAAGTTACCAATTTACATTAATTAAGTTATCGCTAATTTATAAATAACACATAGGTACTTCTTTATTAAGATCTCAAATAAACTATATGTCTCGAATAAAACAATTCATTCAATAAATTGTATGTTCTATTTACTTTTCAGGTCATTCAAAAAGCTTAGTAAAACAGGGAAAAATATCATACCGTGCAATAATCCCAATATAACTAAACTAAAGAACATTCTAAAGAAGAACACTTCGATAATTTGTGTATATGAAAATGCCAAGACAATGATTGGAATATTTGTAAAAGTTATACCAGTGATTACAGTGTTACCGACAGATTTTAATGCGTCGTGGACTCTTTCATTTGATGGTTTCTCACTGGTAGTAAATGCGTAGGCAATATGACTGCAAAATTCAACCGCAATACCTATAGAAACTATCAAATTAACACAAGACACTGCATTCAATTGTATACTCCAAATGTACATGACACCCATCATATTTACAACAACTAATAAAGCTGTGAATATTACAGAAAATGTACTAATGATATTAAACCCTGAAGCGATAAAATTAAAAAGAAAAGCTCCGAGAAGACAGTAAGCTATAGAACTGAATGTGTCAGTCCACATAGTCAAATATTGTTCATAATAAACATAAAATACAGAATATGGAAACACTTCTACGTCTAAGGCTGTGTTTCGCTTGATTGCATCTGTAATGTTTTTAGAAATCTCATAGGCATATTTTACTGCAGTGATATAATCGTATGATGTTACTAAAGTCGAGTGATAAGCCATAAAACTGGTGTCGTATATGACAGCACTGCCGTCGTCATCTAATATGTAATTGACACTATTGAAATAGCTAGCTAAACCTCCTTTGTTACAACTGTCTGTAGGTGTGTCTTGTAGGAAGAACGGCAAATATTTCCCAAAGACTTCGGGTGTAGGACGTATTCCATTTATAAAGTCTTGTCCGTCTATTGAACAAAAGGCACATTCATTTGATGTGTCCATACTGGGACAGAAACTGCCGTCTGTAAGATTATATTTACAACAAGATCCTGGAACACTAGTCCAATCGATGAAATCATCGATCCAGGAATTCGAACTTCTATACATGTATGTAATATCGCTATACTGAGCTGCTAAGTAAATTTGTGTCGTTAAAGAGTCGTCATTACACAATTGACCGCCACAAACAACGTCTTGATGATCAGGATTTGTAAAATTCAAACCGGGCTTTAAAACGAAATACACTGGAGGTCCTAACTTAAGGAGATTATTTACTGCTTGTAAATATTTATACACGTACGAATCTGTAGGTAATGACATTTCTTGATCTAAACCAACATCTATGTGAGGAATTAGTATACAACTAGCTAGCAACATGGCCATAAATATAATTGCCACTGCGAGTTTAACTTTACTGTTTAGAAGGAATCTTGAGTATGGTTTCATTAAACGTTTGATAACGCTTTTATATGGTACATCGGAATTTATTGGGTCATTATCGACCAAAACTTTCTTTCGGATGCAGCAAAATACATCGAATCTGTTTTTGGAAGCACGATTGTAGTCGATCGATAGTATAGCTATAACGGTTGTTATTTGCAAAATAAACATAAAGGATAAAGCTAAAGACGCAAATATAGCAAATGTGACTACAGCAGGGAAGTTTGCAAGTGTACCAATGCCAAAACATGTGATCTGAGTTGAAGACGATACAAACATTGACGGACCTACTTTACCCAACATTTTTGAAAACAACCACCGCTTTTTTGCTGTAAAACTAAAATTTTCATTGTAATCATCATATTGTTTTAAATTAGACTGTATGTCATGTAATGTATTAACCATCAAGAAAACGTTATCAATGCCCACGGATAATACAAAAAATGGAATAACATTTATAGCTAAAAGAGTAGTTGTAAAACCCGCGTAACCCATGACTCCTATAGCACAATATATAGCAATGAGTTCTGTAACTATACATCCAAAAGCTACTGTTATTTTACTGTCTATAAACCAAGTTTTGCAATACCTTACATTACCTAAAAATATTATTACATAAAGGAACATTATCAAGTAACTTATAGCTATAGGTAGTACTTCTGCCCTTGACACGCGTTCAATTTCATCCTCTATAGATCTCTCTGCTCCATACGATACATCTACAAAGTCTGGTCGCCCGTTTGAATCATATTCGGCTAATAACTCTAAAAAGTTCTTTTCCCATTCGAGAACGGGTTCAAGTTCTTCAGTTAGTAAATAATTACTTATTGGGAAATTTATTAATAAAGTATCTGCCTCTAATATATTGTCCTCATATCCACCAAATGATATTTCTGGTTCAGACCCACCTCCCCACGATGCCAGGCAGTCAAAAGAATAGAAATTATTTAAGCAATTTTGTATCTCATTTAAATATGTGTTATTGTTAATTGTATTTCTATTAAAACCGAGGTAAACCGAGGCAGACATTAAGACGCATTGATCTAAACTTCCTTCAGTACCACGCACTCGAAGAGGTGCATAACAAACCTGTTCTAAAGTAACTCCGCCATCATCTCTACCTATATTCATTATAGCATCTTCGAGTTTAACCAATTCTTCTAAAGCTTCTATTCTGTAGGCTGGACCATATGTTGTATTGCCAACTTGAAAAGACTCTAATCCATCGAAACGTAAATAAACTTGTGCAGCACGATAGAAAGGCCCAAATCTTGAATTGAAGTAATTTAACTCCTGTCGACTACGAGAGTTTGGCGCTGACCAAAGTTCCAGTGGATTCGAAATAACATTAATTCTTAGTACACCGATAGTCATAGAGAAAACTAACCACGATGTAAGTAAAAGAATTAAAACAGGATTGCTCGCACTTATGCCTCCTATTTTTGCTAACAGCATTTGAAAGCATTTGGTAAGTTTATTGACATCGCTTTTTTTATTCGAAGGACTGTCGTCTTTTTCTTCTTGTGCCTTAGGAACTTTTCTAATCTTTCTGTATTGTAATACTGTAAGAATTGTAAATATTGTAACACTTATTATAAAGAAAGTTATACCGAGGGCAAATCCTAAACAGTGTATTGATCCAATTGTACAGTCTTCTGGCACAAAGGGTTCAGTTCCGAGAGGGCAACTCAAGGCACAATCAACGCAACTGCAAGGCAGATCATTTCTGTACGTATCATTGCACGCCAAAACTGGCGCATTCATTGAAATGTTCGGATCCTCAGTGCTTATAAAGTTCACTTGTACAGGTACAAATGGATTGTTTGCTGCATCACCAGTGAATCCAAACCAAGATTGTGCGTCACATACGGCCGCATTACCGCACATAAGATTGATGGCTGGTAAACCTGTTTGTGGAACGACAACGCCCAGGCAAGAGGCATGTGCGTCCAACATGAAGTCTTCGTTCATTCTGTAGTCTACTTCATTGACAAACTCTATGTCGTTGCTGAATTCAGTGTAGACATCAACAAAACGGGATTGGTCTGGAGAACAATTCAATTCGCATACTTGTCTCATAAAATTTCGGAGACATATAGGGCATCGTCCTAAAATGGTGTCTGCTAATGATAAGTCCTCTTCTATTTTTCTAATCTGAATAACATCACAGCAAGTGGTAATCTCATTGTCAGGTTTTCTGTTACCGTTTTCATCGTCTAATAAGTGAGGACATCTGTGTTCTAAAATCGCAATAACATCGTCATGTTCGTCTTGCGGTACATCTTCGAGTAGTGGTGGCGCTTCATCGTAAAACGGACACAATTTTGCATGACCCCCTATCTCAATGCATTCACCGCGCATCACACATGTTGCATTTATATTACTCCACAAACACATGAAAATTAAAAACAGTTCTATCGGCTTCATTGTGCGCAGCTTTTATACACTTCTATAAATTATATCACAAAGTTCTCATTGCCACAATTTCGGTATGAATACCGTAACGATATAAATTGAAATGGAAGAATAATGAGCAACGATCAATTAATCTATACAACGATAAGTGCTATCAAAAAATTAACACAGGTGCATGATAAAAGAACCTATGTAGAGTAGGTAATAGGAAAATTGTCGGATTATTCTTAACATTATGAACCACTATAATTATTATTATATTTATGGTTGTGAAAATTTGTATAGAATATGAGAACTTGAT
Organism: Synanthedon formicaeformis; assembly: GCA_945859745.1. Taxonomy (NCBI): domain Eukaryota; kingdom Metazoa; phylum Arthropoda; class Insecta; order Lepidoptera; family Sesiidae; genus Synanthedon; species Synanthedon formicaeformis. Next base: position 4,503,583 of record OX243967.1, on the reverse strand, counting down.
AATGCGCCAGCGCCGTCCGCTCTTTAGCAAAGTTAAGATTAAACTTCTTATCTCTTTAAGTTAGTTTATGTACTGTAGTTACTGTACTGTTTATTAAAAAATGCTCGACTGAGGCCCATTAATTTAATGACAATACTACTTTATTAGAAATAAGAATAAATAGAAAATCATTTTAAACTTTACGAGATGTGTGTGCATCAGTCTAGGTATGTTACCTATACCTTTACAACACCATGGTAACAATCGACAAAATTTTCACATCACTATCTCTGGCAAAGGAGACCTGGCTTAAACTAGTAGCTTTAAACTGAGGGTTTTATCTTGTGTATGACAATTAAATAATAATTTATTTGTTCACTCTTATTTATCTTGTATTTGTTTTTTTGCTACACTTTTTTTTATGGGCTGAAAACGCAGCTTTTTTGCTTTTTCACTGTACCTGTTGCAGTTATAAAAATAAACTACATAATATACATCAATAGTTAGCTACTAACTTGCGTAAGGATCAATAAGAGAAAATACAATCTGAAGGCAACCAGACGCAGGTGTACACCCCAGCAAGTAGTTCGCCAGTTCGCAGTCCCTCCCTGGGGAGTTTTTCCCGCAGATGTTTCTACGTCGCCCGTTTTCCCAATGTTTTCATACATTTCTTATGAGTCAATAATATGTAATGTGATGTGTCATAGTTATTGTATAGTAATATTCATAGTCATGTAGTGCTTTAAAAAATCTATCGAAAATTTTAAATACTCGGTTTATAATTTAAAGTTCAAATATATTATTACTAGTAACCTCTAATTTTTTTTATGTTTAGCTCATCAGACAGGCTGACGGTTCACTTGATGGTAGGTGGTATCCATCGCCTATAGCACAAGCAACGTCATAGCTTCTGTATAAGTTCGCTACGAACCATAGATTTAGGATAAGGTAATCGGAAGGGATAGGGATCACTCACCGAAACACACGCTGTTGTTTCACGGTGGTCTCCTGTGAGGGGATGATTACTGTCCGCCTGCGAAACGCTGGCTGCCACTACTTTCCAAATCAAGACCAGAGCCAACTTCGAAAAGTTCATCTTCAAAGTTGACCTTGCCAGGAATCGAACGCAGGAACCCTGAGGCAGAACGTTAAGGCAAGCACCCTAACTATTCATCCAACGGGCTGGTTGTATGCGAATAAATTTAAATGCAACTTTTTTGTATACTTATATTAATACACTAGCTGGCGCCCGCGACTTTGTCCGCGTTGAAAAAGAAAAAAGTAGCCTATCCTGTGTCCTGTAAGTCTAAATGTTTATTTACCAAGTTTCATGAAAATCAGTTAATTCGTTTAAGAGTTATGGAGGAACATACATATATACATACAGAAAAAAATTCTAAAAATGGTCATTTTAGTTTCATTATCATGTAGAGCCTATAAACACGATATCTCTGAAAACAAAGTAACTTACTTACTCCATGACTAACCCTTACAGATTTATTATTAGTATTGATGATGATATCTAATTACAGCCACACGTTCACGTTTCGATAGCACAAATAGGCTTTTTTGTTATGCATGTATCTCGGTAAAAAAATTATCCATCAATTACAAGTTGAGCGTATCAAGTCGGGGTTGTAATTGTATTGTAATGGAATTGTCGTAAGTAGATCCTCAGCAAGTGCGAGGCACTAACCGATACACGTGCCGACGCGTGAAATAGGGGAGGGAGAGCAGATGAACCATCACAATTCTTTTTTACCTAAATGCGAATCGAATTCAAGGCTTTTGTTTTACGAGTTAAAAGGAACGCAATGTATGACAGATTAGGTATCTACTACGAGATAATTTCTAAAAAGGCACGCTTGTAGAGAAACATATTATTTGGTTTTCAAAATAATTGCTAGATCTAATTTATTAATAACTAGCGACCCGCTCCCGGCTTCGCATGGTTGCAATTTTGTACGACAGCAGGTGGTAGAGTGCGATCTAGCAAGTCTCGTCGTCGCATCGCCTTGCTGCCATACCGATTGAATTTATTTTCTCGCTATAGTTTTTAATTTACAATAACTCCTTAGATATTCATTTAAATTGTATGGTGTAAGCTTGAAATTATTTTAATCTATATAATTTATTGTAATGGTGGTAGGTACTTATTATAATATTAATATTATCTAGTGATAATAGGGTTTTTACTTTTACAATGAGAGGTCTATTATGAAAAATATAATACCTGAATACAAATTCTAAACAATAAAATTCCGGTCATTAAATGTTCTGCAATAGTGACTTAACTAATCATTAATTAATTCTTTAATAACTTTAAGATGCTACTTCATGTATATAGAACACGTAAAGAATAAAAGTAAAGAAAAAGTAAGCGGATAAAGAAAAATTCAACTCACAATATTGGCAACTTGCGTTCTAACTTACAAGACTGAATACATTTTAACGAAGTAATCAATTAACTGTCGATACATTTAACGGCTGTTGTTGCTGTGTCTTTTCTTTTAACGTGCACGAGTCGTTGACAGGTCGCGTGCAAATTAGATCGATTTGCGAGGAATTGTCGTCCGGGGAAATCATCAAATCACCCGCCCGCTGATTGCATGTAATTGATACCACGCAAGAGGGGTGGCTAACTTTACAAGTGAAGTTCTCACATTCTTAATACATTTTTAATGGTGATTAATCAACGAACCATGTGATGAACGTCCATAGAGTAAATAGTTACTTAACCAGACGTTACATAGTAAGTAATTTTAGTCTCAAATCCACGGTGCGTGATGGTGATATTCACAAAAGCGTAGCTTGGCTTGGGTTGGGTATCTATTGCCCGCAGTCGGGTATAGGCGTACACGGTACACAGGTTTATATCGCTTAATTTTTTATTAGGGCAATTGGATTTGTTTAAAATATGTAAAAAACGTTTAAGAATTATATTAAAAAAAATTCGTGTTAAAGATTTCGCATACAGGCTTTGTGATGTAGTAAGTACCTAGGCCTTGTATTGACTTTAATGGGACTTCTGGAAAGTGGCCTATTATTTCATGTAAGTACTGACTTTCGGCAGACGGGCTGCCCAGATGACTGCTTAATGCAGTGTGCCCAATCACTACTTTCCAAATCCAAACTAGAGCCAACTTTTAAAAGTTCATATACTAAGTTGACCCTGCCGTTATTCCAACCCGGGACCCCTGAGACAGACATAGCTTAAGACTTTTAAGACTAAGCACACAATAGTCGCATCAGCTATTGTGCGATGTTCTACTGAACCTAGCTCGTTTACCGTTGCCTCGGAGCCACCAAGAGCCACAGTCGTATTCTCAACGGGAGTCTCAAAGATAGGAATATACATAAGTTGATCGGTCTGTCATCTAGTATCAAAAATGTAAACTAAACAGTCGGTGCCGCCCTCTGCACGTCACTAGTATTATTATTTAGCAATCTTAAAAAGTTTAACTACTCAACGGTAGGTGGCGCTAACAATTGTAAAATTATGAAATTACTTCTTATTCGTGTTTTCTAAAATTAATAACGATCAATAAAACTAATTTGAGCGGATAAAGAACTTCATACATGGCTAACGGACATGTAAATAGAATCACTTATATCGAAATTAGTTTTATACTGAATTTCTAATAAGTAAAGCAAAACAGTTGTAGGTAATCAAAGAAGTTCTGCTAGCTGCTAGGTTGTACCTACCTAATTTTAAATCATTTTAAGATTTAAATAAAATAAAATTTAGTTTATTTTGTGGTTGTGGATATGGCTGGGATATATGGTAATAACCGCTAGACGAATCACTTGGTCTGTCTGTATTAGGTATCCACATACATTGAAACGGTTTTATTTAAAAACAAATATCTTAGTTTTCATTACATTTCGCAACAGATTTTTATTCCCCATATAGCTACTAAGTTAAGTAGTACCTAGGTATAATTACCTAAGATAGAATTCGCGTCTGTCGATGCTGAGCGAGTGTCTACCTACTAAAAATATCTAGCTACAAAATCAATCGGATTTATATGCAGTTACAAATTCGAACCCGCAGATCGAATAAATCTCGATAGTTTTCCGTTTTGTAGTTAATCAGATTTAAAAATGAATAAAACATTGCTTGATTATAACATTGAACTATACGTCTACCTTTCAACAGTGCCCCCTTAAACGCAATTATTTCGAGTAAATTTCTACCTTACTGCTTATAACATAAAGTTCATTATCGATTTACCATATTACCGCTACCGATTGAATGTACGATGTCTACACGGCGCGCCGCGGTGACTCCGATGCGGGGAGGGCGGGACCGTTTGCCGTCTAGTCGTACGGTTTGAAATCAATTCACAGTCTCTTATACAAAATCAACGCGACCGTGCGCATCTACGGTGAACGTATTGATAAATTGAACAGATTTTCGAATAAAATGAGTCAGGATTTCAATTTGCAACTAATATCATTGGTTGAAGAAAGGCCCATCATATGGGACAAACGAAAGAAGGACTACAAACAACAACGTTTAACGTACGAAGCGTGGCGAGACATATGCAAGATAATGGAGCCGACCTTCGACGAACTGCCGAATGATAAAAAAGGTGTGATCGGTATGTATGTATTTTATATTATGTAATTAATTGAATCGTCTTCATTACATCTACTAGACCCCATAGAGACACTATTATTACACCATGAAAATTTTCATGGAATAATTCATGGAATAATAGATAGAGATGTAGGTATAAAAAAGTTAATCTACACTTTCCGCGTCTGTCTGTATGGCCGCTAACTCCACCTAAACCACTCGACGAATTTTGATGCAGTTATATTTTAATGCACTGAATTTTTATATGTATAATAAAACCAAATTAAGGTATTTTCTGGGCGGAGCCGGGAGCAGGTCGCTAGTTATTCTGATCTACGCTAATATTATAAATAGAAAGATTTTTATTTTTGTTTGTAATGAATAAACACAAAAACTACTGCACCGATTTTAAAAACTCTTTCACGTATAAAAAGCTTAAAATCTTTGTAAAAAGGTAAAAAGCTACATTATCTGTGAATAATATAGGCCGGATATATTTTATAAAGGCGGAGATTTTTAAAACACGAAAAAGACCATCGTGAAATAATAGCATGTGTGCTGTTGTGTTTTGTAGTGAGTAAGCCATTACTATGGCGCGCTCTGTGACGTTGCTTCTGATAGGCGACGGTAGCAACGGTAACCATCAAGTTTAGTGAACCGTCAGCCCATCCCATAGATACCTATATCAAGCTTGAAATAAGAAATGGGATATATATATACCCAACTATTATGTGCCTAAAAAGGGTTGTTCCAAACTGTTCTACAATAGAATACAATAGAATACAACAAAAAAACACGTATAAATAATGTATAATTGCTATTACAATTTCACCTTACGAACTATAACTATACTTTCATTTTCCACAGCTAAATCTATAACAAAGAGATGGACAAACATGAAAGACAGTTGGACCAAATGTTACAAAAAACTTACCACTCTGTCGAGGAATGAAGCCAAAAAGTTTAGAAAATACATATATTATGATGACATGATATTCCTGAAAAATGTTATTGATCTTGTTCAATTTAGGACGGAAAAAACTCTACGGGGAACTATTAAAATCAGTCGAAAGATTAAAAACCAAAAGACCAATAGGAGAAATAATGATAGAAAGAGTGAAGAGGGTGCTAGTGAATTGTCATCACAAACAGAAGAAGACAACGAATGTGTTGAACATGAAACCAATCCGTTTGAATGTTTAGATGTAGATATGACCCAAGATGACAATGAAGATAATAATTCCGCTAATGGAATCAGCGATGGTGACATTTCAAAGAACAAAGTTAAGAAAGAGACTTTGTATCGTAATGGAAATTTCAGTGAGGTGCATGAAAGTGACAATTATTTAGACGGTGAAGGCATTTGGAATGAAAGTAACAGTCAAGAATATTTGAAGAGGGATTCTAATCTGAGTTCAATATTACAACAAGAATTCACAGAAGAGATACCAGACAGTAGAATTATGCATTTCTTTAAAAGTATTGCTCCAACCGTTGATTCGTTTAGTGAGGACGATATTTTTAATTTCCAATTTGAAGTACTTAAAATAATTAAGAATATTAAGGAAAAATAAACAATATATATGTACATAAGTAAAGGTATACGTCTTATAAATAGTTAATAAAGACATTTTTATACATGGGTATTTTTTTATTTATATTCGAAAAAAGTGTAAAATTTAGTAGCGCGTAGCGCCAAACTGTTCGTTCGTATGGCGATATGGTTACAAAATGAAGTTTCATTAACAATATTTCGCTACCACAGTGGGAGGCAATTCATAAAACTTATGATAACAAAATCGGGCATTACAGTTTGATGCTGCAGCTACTATAATTACATTATTATCTATTGGGTGTCGGACCCTTTATACCTACCAGTTTTGACCCAAAAGGTATTGCATATCTATGGTATATTCCAATTCGTTGGATATATACATACCTATGTATAATACGCAAAGAAAATATTACTCATAATGTACTTACTACACGTATATTCACGCAAAACACAAGGCCGTGTCCACGACACAGCCACACTCTATTTTTATTCTCTCAGATAGTGATATCGATTCCACAATGAAAGCTAATTATCCAGGGGAAGTCAACATGGAAACCATAAAAGGTAATGGTGTTTACAAACGAAATGAATACCTAGATATTATAAAAATAAGAATGCTACAAAAAATTTCACGGGAGCGGTCGGGCCCCTCTTTGCACTCTTTGGAGAGTAAACAAAGTCGATGCCAAAATTTGCCACATTCACAGGCGTGATAGCGAAGCTGAACAATACCACACATACACAATACATCTTAACTGATCTTAACACTAAAAATATTCATAGCGTAGGTAGGTGTCCATCTCAGGGTTAAATTATTTGATGAATGCTACTTTTAATTATCAAATTTACAACAATCTGTTAATCCGAATCAAGGTCAGGCGCATAGAATATGTTAGAAGAATATAAAATTATATGCCTAGATATTTTTCTTAAAGTTTTTATAAGAAACGCGGTCCAAATCGAAAAGACCCAGCGGTCTTCTCAGCTTCTTTCAATTGGCCTAAGGTTGGCCTAGTAGATTCAGAGGTTCGAATATTCTGCCTTAATAACGCGAACTACATATACCTATCTATAACTCAGTTGAACAGTGTGGCGGACAGTTGAAACCTCTTGAAGACTTGGGTTTTGGTTTATGGTTAGGTTAGCTTTACAGACACAGCTCCCTAAAGTAATCCGACCATGGGGCGTCCGCAAGCAATATCGTGGAGTTACGGACGTCTCCGCAACGCAAATGCTTGACCACGTCATAAATTATTTTGGCAAAGACGCAAATTTCAATTGATTACCTCACTGAGACGATGTAGACTAGAAAATTGAAGTTATTTCCAGTCTAACCACGCCTCCAATGTGATTGATGATTCAATAATAAAACTTTTTGTTTATAAATGACCTACGGACCATCTCCGACAAATTAGTTGGTCTGTAGTGTAGGGCATTTAAAAATAGTACCTACTTGAAAAGCATGCCCCATGGTCATCCCATGGTATTGCCCACGGTACCTACAACCATTAAACTGCGTAATAAATACAATACATGCTAAGAATAACAACTCATTCTAAGAATACATGTAACATCAGAGATCTGGACAGATCTAGATATCTGTATAACACAGTTAACATAGTCCTACCTAACAGTCATTACCTATATGCGTTGATTTTACTATGGGTTTACTGTGTTACAAAAATGGAATTTAATATTTCTCCTGATTTCTCCTATTTAATACCTACTTATGTCAGTCGTCTCAAGAGACCTTTTCTAACATCCAAACAGTAAATAAGGCCTAGGTTTTAACAAGTCCGTGGTGTCTCTGTCTCCGAATGATTCCTATACTAAAATTATACCGTGTGACTAAGTCTAAGTAGGTACATTACATACGAAAGAGAGACATTTCATTTATAAACAAGAACGAAATATTATTCATAGACGTTTCACGAACATTACTTAGGTATGTGCTCCAAAATTGTTTCGATGTTTTCTTAATTTTTTTTTGTACTTACTCGTAGGTAGGTTATATCTAACTACATAATTTTTTTAGATGACACTATGCCTATTTATGTACAGAACACTTGCCATTATTGGCACCACACCAAAAGTCATTATCAACATGGTACCGAATAAAATTAAGTTTGTTTAGATGTTTTTAAAAATAAACGAATGATATATTACAGTTAATGCTATACCTACAAAAATATATAAAAAATACTTGTAATTTGAATTGAATAATTATGTACTACATGGTACTTTTATAATTTCATACTTTCTGCTGACTTTCTGCGCGTCCACGTGGAGCGACTCATTATTTGTTTATTTATTTTCAATGTTATCTGTTTTATCAGCCATTAACCTTACCAGCACGTGGCTGTAGTAAATGCAAGAGTATCTTGTTGGATTTGAAGCTGTAGCTGTGCACCAAGAACAGAAAATTTGCCCCATTCAAGCTCTAGAGAAAGACAGCTAACAAAATTCATTTGGCTGACGACCGAGAAGTATACATAGTACAGAGCTATTCGTAAAATAGAACGTTAAGTTGCGCGAAGTGAAAGAGAGAGGCTTATGTCTGAACGCATTGGTGGAAGCGGCCTAAACCGGTCAGGTCAGAGCGTCTGCGTTGATTGGCCGCGAGCGAGAGGCCCTTATGAGCGTTGCCACGTGTTGGAAGAGCACAGCCAAAGGTTGCATGTTTTAGCGTGGAAATTTCCACTGCAGACAATGAAACTTGAACGTATGGGTGGCTTAGTGCTGGGAAAAATAACAAACATCGAATGTTTCTTTTTTTGGTATCAATATATATTTTTTTACCTTTTAAGTAAACTAGTATTTGCCCGCGACTTCGTCCGCTTCCGATCGCTACCAAACTTCACAGGATTACCCGCTGGAAAGTTGTCGTTATGAAGGTTGTCTGAAAATTTCATCAAAATCGGTTCAGCGGGTCGGAGTCCATAGGGAACAAACATACATACATACACACATCGCCTTTTATATACATATTATATAGATTTTAAGTTAGTTTCACAAAGTATTTTAATGAAAAAAAAAGTGGGTATCAGTACTATTCAGATATAATAGTAAAACATTAACTAGATTCAGATATAATACAACATTTAAAAGATAAAACGTCATGGTTGCATGTATCCCTAATATTTATCCTGCAATTTAATGTTTTATCTCTGCAAAATAAATAGCTACTTCACTACAATAGAAATATTTAGCATACTATAAGATCTGGTTTGAATTAGGCTTAGCGCGTCTTTCTCAAACGTCAAGTAGGCCGAACTGTCATTTAAAGTCACCGGTAACCGGGGTAAATGAAGCTGATATACCTTTGTTTGTACGGTAAACGTCCCAAACATTAAATAGAAAATAATTAAAAAAATTCGGCTATCGAAATATGCAGTAAAACGAGTGCATAATTCAATAAAACAGAAAATTATTTTTAAAAGTAACTAATCAACACATTACTTGTAGTTTGAGAAAGAGGCCCTGATTAGCAATACTAATTACTACACAAACACACTTATATTTTTATTTTAAATGAAAGTATTAAGGGGTAATACAATGCTAAATCCTAAAAATTGCATTGCTTAATAAAAATGTCACAAGAAAGTGTCAACGCAATTGGTTTGAAAAAATATAAGTTATATTTAAACATGTGAAGAACAAATTGTATTGTTTAGAATTTCCATCGAAGTAATAAAAACCCCACAATAAAAGTTATAACATAAGAAGAATTTGACATATTGAAAATTGTTTCGAAAAAGACTTATTGCGCGCAAATGATTCCTGCACTGATTAATAAGTCAATGTCAGTTAAAAAAAAATTTTTTTAATATTGTTTTAATGGTAAATACAAAAAAACCACAATTGTCAGGCCTGTTGAATTGTCTCCGCCGCCTGGGAGCTCTAAATGTATTGAGCTTCAGTGATTCAGTGTCTCAGTGACTGCGTTGAGGTGTGGACTACGTTTGTGTTTTTCGTGCGGAATTAGTTTGAATTATAATATATAGACATTTTAAAGGTCAAATCGGTGAAGGTTAAATCGTCAATGTCATTGGCATATGTGAATCCCTTGATCTTCAGTCACTTGTCAAGAGTGGCAGAGACCATTACTATTTATATAATATAAACTGTTAAATTATATATAACTATATAATATTATATAAACTGGGTGACATTGTACAAACCTTCACAAAATACAAATGTAAAAAAGCGGCATACTGACATCTATTTTGGTGTTGCTAAATCGTAATCAGCCTGGCTATTGCCCATTATTTTTATAATTATGATTCTATAAGTACATGTTCCTATAAATAGGCTAACTACTCATATCCTCTCCCTCTATTATTTAAATTTTTTTACTTTAATATCTGTTTGCATGGTGAAACCCATGGTAAGTGGCAATGTAATTAGTAAATTTTCTCAATTGTATGTCATTTTCTATTTTGCTGTAGGATTTTTGTTCAAAAAATAAAATAAAATAAATGTTGGATTGTTTTATCGATATCGATAAACAAATGACCTCGAAGTAGCACGTCAATAGCGTCGGAGCCCCGATCGTCGCGGTCGACGGCGACGGCGACGGTTTGTTCGTCGGCTCGACTTGCTTTTGCTTGCATAATTATTTTTAACGGTCAAATCACTTACGTGGAGTTTTGGCACTAGGATAGGTACATCTTTTACCTAGGTACATACATGGTCATAAAGGAATATTTCAAAATATTACGTCAGCTATAAGTTTAGAGGCATTTCAAAATAATTTGTACTTACCTACTTACTTATCATTTACTTATACTTACCTATTAGCCACAGCGTTGTATGTATTCTAAGCTGATGTAATGTTTATTGATTTTCTAAAAATAAAACAATTATCATATATTACCATACACAGCCACTGTAGGTCAGTTTTTCATGCAAATGTCATTCATAAAGGAATTATGCTTTTGAATGTTTAATTAAATAATAATTAATTATACGTTTGTAAAGTAAAAGTGTTGCGGTTATTTCATTATTTGTTGTCTTCACATCTGGTGCTACGATATAATTTATTAATTACATAATTATTGTCTTAATAATAGTAGGCAGTGTAAAGTGTAGACTAATATTAAGATTTTATCTGTAAGTAGGTTATATAGGGTAAAATTTTTAGAATGTAGGACAAAATTTCGGGACAAACGAGGCATAAATCAATTTATTCGACCCTGTTATTTTCTTTTTAATTATTCATGAATCTTATTTGTAACAATTCTCAGTAACATACTTTTACACATTTGTAGATATACCTACTTCATTATGTTGTAATTTTAAAACTTGCTATAACTTGAAAATAAATATTATACCCTTATTATATACCTACAATAAAATATAAGTATTTTATAAACTGATCTTTTTCTTATGTATGTGTAAAGCACTGAATGTACCAATATACCTACTTAAGTCTTTGATTTAAAAGTCGTTAGACAGTCTAACGTCCACTTGATGGTAGATGACTACCGTTAACACAAACAACGTCGAAGGTGATGCAATGCAAGTGCGCTGCGCCGACCTTAGGATGAAGGATAAAGCCTTAGGAAAGGACAAACAGTGTCCTTTACTTACTCACCAAAACACATTAGCAAAAATACTGTATTTCATTGTGGTCTTTCTTAGGTATGTTGTGCTGCTAAATTGTATGTGTTTCCGAGCTAATATAACACAAATCTTTTTAGTTCGGTGAGCTACTCTATAATGGCTCCATCATAGGCCTCATCCTTGCTACACAGTTGGTTGTTGGCCAAGAGCATAACCATCTCTAACATCAAACTACTACAACATGGAACCCGCGTGCCATACAAAACACTATGAATTTTATGGAACATTTAAAAGTGACATATGCGTAGAGCATTAACTGTCATTTAAAACAAAACAATCATAATAATAAGTACGTAATTTAAAGAAAATGTGACTTTACGTCAACCCATTAGAGCTTAAAATGAAATAGTAGAAGTTGATCGTTACTACCTTTTACCATTGACGCGTGAAGGCAAGAGTCCGCCATGATTCTGTCATAGGCGTTCTTTTTATGTGCCGCTTTGGCATTTGTGACGCAAATTCCATTGTAGTATTTCGATGATCTCTAATTTAAAAAAAGACAAGATAGGTAAGTGCCCTGCCACTATACACGCATACCAGGGAAATACTGAAAATTTTTTTTCGAAATCAAATTGCATTTTTTTTTATTTCGTTCGACTGAGAATGGGTATTACATTTAGGTATATTTTTTAACCTTGGATGTAAGTAGGTAAAGTATCACAGTACCTATATGTTATATATATTTCCGCAACATCTTGGAAATGGCCTTGACTCTTTTGTTAGTGGTTAAGGGGGCCTCTACACAATATACCTATACCTAGGACTTTAAAATAATATAAAGTTAAAGACAATTTAGAAGAAGAATATACTGCAAAATAGGTACCCTACAGACCATAGAAACTATGTAAGTTGTCAATTAATACAATTTATTTATTCCATATAAATAAATATAACGTGAAAACACGAAGAAAATGAGAGGTCGAATGACTCGATCGGACCGTTAATTTAGGAGAAAATCGGGAAAAACCGGCCAAAGTGCAGTTTTTTCAAAATTTCATAACTCGGTTATTTTTTTACTTGTAGCGTAGATATTCCGGCCAATTCTTTTTAAATTAGATAACAGACTGTAATATCGGTTTCTCTTTAATTTTCCACCAAATAATTATATTCTAAATTTAATTTATTTAAAAAATATTAGGAATTAAACGAGACTTTCGGAAGTCTAGTTAAATATATAAAAATTGAAAATTTGAAGAATACGAAATATAAAATGGGAATAATGTTTTTGCCTATGTTGATTCCATCTGACCATCAGATACATTTTTAGTAAATTTTAGCAACGGTGAGATTGTATCTTCATCTTCGGTACGGATTGCGACTGTCCAGTCACAGAGTTCACTGACCGCTGGTGGCTTTCTATTTTATGTGTCCGTCTGTCTGTACGCCACACAATATTAATGCACACAATCAATTGCAAATAGCAAATATTTCCACAACATATAGGTACCTAACTAGCTCTGAAATAGCGATTTTTTTTACCTTTCATTGCAATAAAAAAACCAAATGCCTATCTATAATTAAGTTAATACTTAGCTAAAAGAATGTAGGTTCCAAAACTAGTCTAAATTGCTCCCTTAATATATTTATGGATCCATAAAATAAAATAAAAAGTTTGCTATTTTACTGATCCTCAACAGAAATCGGAATAATAAGATTTATGTGATACCACCTAATATTTACTAATAATAAATTTATTCAAATGAATAATTTACTAGTGAATTTCTTTATACTTAAAGAAGCACTGAATATTTGAATTGTGTATTTATTCAAATATACGAGTAATAAGTACCTATCGGTTATCGGTTGTTTCTGTATTCGACAGATTAGGTACCTACATTGTTTTCACGAACATGTAAATATAAATTAAACACCTGATGATTTATTCGCTCGATTAAAAGGACAAAATGTAGGTTCAAGGTAAAACGAGGCTTTATAAAATTTATGTAACAATTAAACAGTTATTTATTCATTCAAAGACTTTTAATGGTCATTATATTAAGTATATTATATCAACGTGTATAGGTACATTTTTTTTTTTAATATATACAATATACAGGTAAACATAACTCGTTTACGATTTTATTAGGTATATAGATTTTAGGTAGGTTTCTAACCTAAACACTTTTCTAACACAGTGTGTACATAATTAAATACTATTAAAGCTATTACCTATCACGTTTTAAACGCGCCAAAGAGCAGATCGTCTATAAAGACTATAAACAGGATACTATTAAAAAGAAAATCCTTATTTTTTAGAATTAACAATTTTGGAGGAATAATTTGATTTCACCATCTTTTGGCGCAGAAAAATTTATTTGCGTCATTTAAGGCGCGAAGCCCACACAAGAGTCGCGTCGCGTCGCGTCGAGGAACGGGCGCATAAGTTGCGCGCCGCCTCTAGCTTTCCTATAGAAATCAATGGTTGTGCGTCCACTGGAGGCGACACGTTTCGACTATAGCAATAGAAACAAACAGGACCAAAAATGGGGTGAACAATTAAACGAAACTGGTAAGTGATTTCTTGGTAAGTGAAGTTGACTGTGTAAAGAAAGCATAGCCGCCTCCGCCGCAACTCTTCATGCCTCGTCTACGCCGCGACGCGCCTCGACTTTTCATGTGGGCGTAGCGCCTAATGTAGATTACAAGCTATAATTGAAAATTAAAATATCCTTCGACATTTTATTGTCTATAATGAGCCCAAATACGTGTAAGTTGCTGAGGAGTTGGGTACCCCGCAGACTACTTGCGACCCTAGTGACCCCGACCCTGTTGGGGTACCTATATGGAATTTCATATACCTACACAAACCATATTTCTTTATCGCTCTTTACAACAGAGAAAACCGTACTTACTTAAAATACTTATAATTTAGTGGTAGGGCACACTGCGTCTCGCAATCATTTGGGCAGCCCGTCTGGCGGCAGTAACCACCACCTTACAGAATGCCATCGTGAAATAACAGCATTATGTGCTGTTGTGTTTCGGTGAGTGAGTAAGGGATGCCAGAGCCCATTACCCCATCCCTCCCTTATCCCTTATCCTTAATCCTTCTATGGTCGGCAGCGCACTTGTAGCACTTATGGCGTTGCTTGTGTTATAGGCGACGGTAGCCACCTACCATCAAGTTGACCGTCAGCCTGTCTGTCGACCTTAACATAAAAAAAATACTTTGAGTGGTTTAGAAGAAGGAGAGTAAGCAGAGAAACAGACGTAGAGGCGCTCAACGCAGGAAGTTGAAAAGAAAATAGAGATCAGAGATAAGAGATTATGTGCTACCAGTACAATTTATATGTATAATGATGAACCAATTAACCTCCTAACCATCTAGCTTTTGCCCTCACCTTTGCCTGCTTCTAGAGCTAAAAATTAGTCTATATTCTGGCCTAAAATTAAAAGTTAGTTTCTGGGCCAGGTTTTAAGAAATCTTGACTAAAATTTCCATCCACATCGATTCGCTGAGACGCGTAATAGGAATTAGTGAATGGATGTTTACATCATTTTTTTTACTTGATGTCTGGCACTACTTTTTTTTACCATATAAAGTTTAATTCAATACTTAACTACATACAAAGATTTAAGATACTATGTACTTACAAGGTCTGCAAGTTACAGTGCGGTGACACGATCCGAACACGTGGCTCGCAAGGTCGAAACAACATTCGTACTTGGCTTGCCCATAGAAAGGTTTCAAACATTTAAAAATTGACTATATTGCATTGCGTTAAGGTCTAATTTCATTTGACATGACTATTTCCAATGAGAACTCACGTTGGAGCAGTTATGCAAATTGTCTGGGCATTGTCTGTGACATGATTTTTCCATCAATTGCAGAAGTAGTTTTTAATGGAATGTATTACGGAGGAGCTTTAGCTTGAAGTAAGGTGAAACAATTTTGTCATACCTACATGGCCGTGGAATACAGATGAATTTCTAGTTTTCTACCTAATGTTATATACCTACCTAAGTGGACGTTGGTATCTGTTTGTTTGTCTATGATTTTCAGGAATTTCAGGGTTTAAGCACAAAGCCACAACTGCCTACACATAATTTAAATTATTATTTCAATTTAAAATTATAGTTCTGCCCACATCATAATTTTAATAATTACAATACATACATTTTCATTAATATTATACACCTATTTTTAATTTAGTTCTACTTCATTAGACAGATCTATTTTTTGGTGACTATAAAAATACCTAGTTTAACGCGTTCCGGATTTTATGTTTGTCGTGGGCGCATAATTTACTGTAATATTTATGAACGTTGTATATTTTCAGAATCTTGATGCTTTATATATAAATTTGTTTGCCCTAGTAGGTATAATATTAGAAATAAAGTAAGTACTTAGGTATGTGTAATTTTAATTATTTATTTAGTTACGTACCTACTACCTACTAGCTTTTGCCTGCGACCTCGTCCGCGCCCCCTTTCCTTGAGCATTGAACAATAGAAAAACCAGCCCGACAAAAATATATACTTCTGTCATGCTTTGATTTTTCAAATTTTAGTTAACTTTTTTCTGGATGAAAGAAAGCCTATGCCCTTTTCCCTGACTTGTATCCCTGACAATGTGTACCTAATACCTATAGTTAATTTCATGATGATCGAACAATGCGTGAACATTTTCGCATTTAATATACGAGTATGTATAATAAAATATAATATGTTTCATGTAATCAATATTAATAATAAATCTTTGAGTGTAGGTCTAGGTATTGTATATATGTATTTTCCTCCATAACTCAAACGAATTAACTGATTTTCATGAAACTTGCTGGTAGATAAACAGTTAGACGTACAGGACACAGGATAAGCTACTTTTTTCTTTTTCAACCCGGACGAAGTCGCGGGCGCCAGCTAGTAAATAAATATTATAATATTATATTAGTTAAGATAATAAAATCGAAGAAATAATAAAAAAAAACATGTTTTATACTGTTTTAATTCGTGTTGTACATCAACTACTGAAAAATCAATAGTTGACAAACCTTCAGTTGTACATCAATACTTCACGAGTGCGGCTTGTATTTAGGTAAGTGGTACAAGGATCTTTTAGAAAATTATATTGTATATTAATAGTTCAGAATCAATATGATAATGCTATTTTATTTTGAACTAGCTGTGCCCGCGGCTTCGCCCACGTGGAATTGAGATTGTTCCTCTCTGGTTTGCTTTAAATAATAATACTTAGGTAATTATTGTATTATTCTCTTTAACCATATGTCCAAAACATATGCACTAAAAAGCAATAATCACATGAATTATATACTTGTGACGATAAACTTGCTCATTTTGATAAGGATTCATATTTTTGTTGCAAATATGACGAATAAACATTATCTAACGATTTTAGTATTTTTTTTAATGCAAAAAAGTAATTTTTAGTTAGACATGTGCTATCGCTGACTTTTTTGTAGACATTATCAACTTCTCTATAGAAATAAATAATCTTTCACCGTTAAATCAGCAGTAGAAAGTTTCTTTTGAAGAGCAAAACCTGGAGCAAAAATTTGAATGTTTGTTTGTTTGTTTGAATTGAATAGGCTCCGAAATTACAGGACCGATTTGAAAAACTCTTTCACTGTTGGGAAGCTTTATCAGGGAGTAACAAACAAACTTTACCTCTTTATAAGATGTTATGTGAATGTTATTAAAAATTCTATAAGTAGTTTAGTGACATTATTTTGTTCTGCAATAAACTTTCGCGGACGCAAAGAAGATCTGCATTAGCAAATTCCAACGAGGCGTGTTTATATTACTTTTGGTGTCAGTGCCAGAATTTCTCTTAGGACCATTATTAAATGATCTCCCTATTTGCTACCAACTGCCCCTGTGTGTATCCGTTGAAGACGTGCAAAGGGAAGAGGGAGGGGTCAAGTGAAAATAGTTTTTCAGTACCGGCAGTCCCGGCAGGCGCCCTCAGTCTCGAGTCGTATACAAATACACGTCACGCGGTTTTATTTTCGTAACGAGACTGTGAAAATTCGCAAATTATTTAGGAAATCGAAATGGGTGCCAAGTAAAATTTGGATTGTATCGCGTACTTTTGTCGCTTGTAGTCTTCTGTTTACAAACTAGTTTTTTTTTTCAACTTCTACAAATAAAATCCTTACTAATATTATAAATGTGAATGTGAGTTTGTTTGTTAAGCTTTCACGCAAAAACTACTGAACCGATCCCCATGAAATTTTGCATACACGTTGTCTGGGACACCAGAAAGGACATAGGGTACCTTTCATCGTTCAACGCGGATGAAGTCGCTGGCACCAGCTAGTAATATAAATGCGAAAGTTTGTGAGGATGGACGTATGGGATATTATAAACGTTTGTTATCCTTTCAAGCAAAAACGGCTGAACGGATTTGGATAAAATTTGGCATACATATAGTTTATTACCTGGATTAACATATAGGATACTTCTAACTTCGAAAACATGTGAGATACGTGTTCGAAATGAGGCGCAAATTTGACTCTACTCATTCACACGAGTAAGCATAGCATAGCATTACGAGGTAGGTGTATAGGCGCAATTTGTAAATAAATAATTAGCTAAATAAATGTGGCATTTTATCAGGCTTATCTTTAGTTTCCGTGTGCGGTTCCCAGTCCCGCCATCGGACGCGTCCCCAGGTTGCGGATAGGGGAACGCCCCTCAGATATGGGGGGTACCGGCTGCGGCCGGCGTGGACAAAAACTGGCATGTGGCTGCCCGGTCTTTTTAAGGGTGGGCATTGCACAGCCACATGAACCCGTAGCCCCACACTGTGTGGGGTCGGGAGTTCAGCGCACTACGCGCTGGACTGCGAGGAAGAAAACCTCTATAAAAAATAACCTCGAGGGCGAAGCTGTGGCTTCTTGTCCAAGAAGCCAGACGCTGTCGCCAAGTGACCCCGCGTGGGTCGTGGGGGTCTCTGGCATACCAGAGCCACGAAGGGTCGCAAATGCGCTCGGCGCTGTCATGGTGGCCCCGAAATGGGGCAGTGGAGCTCCGGCTCGCAGGCGGCGGACCTTCTAGGTCCGCGTGCGCGGCGTGTGGCCTAGGTCACTGTCGGGCAACCCGTAACCCCGCACTCTGCGAGGCCGGGGGTCTGGCGCACTGAGCGTCAAACCGCGTGGAAGAAAACCACTATAAAAAATCACCCCAAACCCAAGGTCGGCGTGCCGAGGGGTTGAATGGCTGGAGGGGATCCAGTCCCAAGCGCACCTGCGGCCCCTTGGGAAAGGGCTGCAGGCGTTCCTTCCCAAATAACATGGAAATGTCGGACAAAGAAAAGAGTATGTCTTGCGATCCCGCTGACGCCGGGCGCTCGGAGCTAGCTCGGGCTCCAAGTGTGAAATATACTACGAGCGGCCAATGCGCTCCGTCTGGCCAACGGCGCCAAGGGATTACCGGGTCCCTTGGTGAGAAATATGTTACCGAGGCGATTGGGGGAGTTAGCACGCGTGCGCGGATTAAAACAGGGTCGACGCGCGACCCTGTCAAGAGTGTAAGCAGCGGGACAACCGACCCCGTAGCTATGCATAAAAGTATGATGACGCCATCGGCGTCATCACGAGATGTAAGTCCTGCGAGTGGCAGGGCCGGATCTGACACCGGCTCTTACTTCTCCGTGGACACGGCCTCTCCGCCAGGATCTCAAGGCCGACAAATTCGCAAGAGAACCTTCCTTAAAACTAAGAGTGTCACCAAGAGTCGCAACTCCGAGGGATCTGGGAGCTCTAGTGGCAAGCCTGCCACTAAAGCAAACAGGAACGAAGAAAAGAGGGGCAGGGGTCGTCCACCCACGACGGGTGAGTACGTCGGTATGGCCAAGGGCAAACAGGCGTACCTAAAGACTACAGACCAACAGGCAGATACTGAGACCATCTCAGTATCCGAACAGATGCGGATAGTCCAGGAAGACAACGCTCGTCTGCGGACTGAGTTGGCCACTATCCGCGAGGAAATGACCAGCATGAGGCTGGAATTGTTAGAGGCCCATAAGACCCGTCAAGAGTCAACCCAGGCCGGACAATTGTCTGCGCCTGAATTAGAGGGTCTTCTGGATAGGATCATGGTAAGTGTCGGGGCCATGATCAATAATAGGTTTGAGGCCCTGGAGACCCGTCTGACACCAGATGAGACAGGGCGGCTAATGCTAGCCGCTAGGAGGCAGTCAGTGCCGGCAGCTGACTTGCCTCCACCAGATCTGACCAAGGCCCCGTCTACAAAGCCGGGTCCACGCCGAGGTGCCGTGCGCGAGGCAGCACCTGCGCGCCCTCCTAAGGGCAAGGGAACCGGAAAAACAACGGTCCAAAAGAAGAAGGAGCTACGCCCGCTACCTCCAGCGCCTAAGTCCATGGACGAGGGCTGGACCACAGTGGTTAAGCGGGGTCTGAAGAAAAAGAGTATGACAGCACCTAACAGGCCGTCGCAGGGGACCCCGCCTAAGTTGCGCCCCCCACGCTCGGCGGCCGTGGTGATTACACTGCTCCCCGAAGCGATCGAGAGAGGCGCCACCTATAAGGAATCAATTAGGGAACTGAAGACCCAAATTGACCTACAGGAGCTCGGGATTCCGTTTGTCCGCTTCAGACCTGCGAAGCAGACGGATGCGCGTATACTGGAGGTGCCGGGAGCGACTACTGGCGCTAAGGCCGACCGCTTAGCCGCCAGAATCAGAGAGATTCTCGGAGACCGAGCGGTAGTGACGAGGCCTTTGAAAACCGCAGACCTGCGGATCACTGGCCTCGATGATTCGGTCACCAAGGAAGAGGTCGCCGAGGCGATCGCTCGGGTGGGCGACTGCTTACCCGATGCAGTCAAATCGGGTGACATACGCATGTCCAACGGGGGTTCCGCCTCTGTTTGGATACGGTGCCCTGTCACCGCTGCAGATAAGGTGGCACGCAGCGGCCGCCTGCTAGTCGGATGGGTGTCGGCGCAGGTCAAACTGCTGAAACCCAGACCAGCTAGGTGTTTTAGATGCCTCGAGACGGGGCATTCCCGTCACAAATGTACCGGAACTGACCGTAGCACGCTGTGCTTCCGCTGCGGAAAGCCTGGTCACAAGGCGCGCGAGTGCACATCGGAGCCTGAGTGCCCCGTGTGCGTCGAACATGAAAAACCAGCGGGGCACAGCTTGGGCAGCAGAGCATGTGCTGCCCCCCGCAATAAGAAAGGAAAGAAGACGAAGAAGGCTGGCAAGGGTCCAGAGAACCCACAGCCCGCCACGAAGCCTGCCACGCCGGCGGCTGGGATGATGGACGTAGAGACCGTTGCCAAATAATGGCCATTCGCGTCCTACAGGCGAATCTCAACCACTGCGCCAGGGCACAGGATCTTTTTTGCCAGAGTCTGGCGCAGTGGTCGATACACGTTGCAATTGCGGCTGAGCCATATCTGGTCCCGTCAAACTGGGTCGGAGACAGAGACGGGGTGGTAGCGCTTGCGTCGCAACCTGCTGCTGGCTCCCCCACCTTCAGGAACATAGTCCGGGGAAGAGGGTACGTCGCTGCAGTAGTAGGTGGAACTGTAGTTGTGGGAGTGTATTTCTCCCCAAACAGGAGTATCGCCGAATTCGAAAGATCCTTGTTGGATCTGGGCGAGGTTGTCCTTCGGAGCAATCCGCACCCGATCCTCGTCGCCGGGGACTTCAATGCCAAGTCCTTGGCCTGGGGTTGCCCGGCCTCGAATAACCGTGGTCGGCTACTCGAAAGGTGGGCCGTTTCCGTTGGCCTCTCGTTACTGAATCGGGGGTCGACACAGACATGTGTCCGCAGGCAGGGCGGGTCCATTGTGGACCTCTCGTTTGCCAGTCCTGACCTGGCACGCCGTGTCCGAGGTTGGAGGGTCCTCGAAGGCGTCGAGACCTTGTCGGACCATCGCTACATATGGCTCGATATATCCGCCTCTCGGGATTCGCCGAACGACACTCGTTCAGTGGCGGGATGGAACGGGCCACGGTGGTCAATAAAGGACCTCAACAAGGATCTCATCGAGGAGGCAGCGATCGTGCAGGCGTGGGTATCCGGTTCTGTGGATCCAGCGAACGCTGACACGACTGCGCACTGGTTCGCAGGAGCCTTGAAGCAGGTGTGCGACGCGGCGATGCCTCGCCGTAGTTGGCGAGTTCCCCAAAGGCGACAGGTCTACTGGTGGACAGAGGAAATAGCGCAGCTCCGCCGGGATTGCGTGAGGGCGAGACGCCAATTCACCCGAAGCCGTAGGCGACGGAACAGGGACGAGGCGCAGGAGTCTTTACTGTACGCAGAGTACAGGGAGCGCTCCCTACGGTTGAAAGCGGCTATCGCTGAAGCGAAATCTCGCTCATGGACGGAGCTGCTGGAAAGCATAGACGGCGACCCATGGGGCAGGCCTTACAGGCTTGTGAGGCAGAAAATGCGCCCATGGGCACCTCCGCTGACGAGCAGTCTGGAGCCACAGCTCCTGGAGAGAGTAGTGGATAACCTCTTCCCTGACCGGGTCAATCATCTACTGGGACCGGTTCCGCTGCTAGAAGTTGCGGTCGAGGGAAGGGAGGACGAGGCTACTCCACCGGAGGTGACCGAGGCTGAGCTGGATGCCGCCATACTGCGGCTACGCAAGAAGACGGCAACCGCCCCGGGGCCCGATGGCGTGCCCGGCCGAGCTCTAGCTGTGGCCGCGGGGCCACTCGGGCCACGCCTCAGAGAGTTGATGGACCTCTGTCTCCAGCACGGTTGCTATCCGCGCAAGTGGAAGGAAGGTCGGCTGGTGCTAATCAAGAAAGAAGGACGACCGGCGGACTCCCCGTCAGCTTACCGCCCCATCGTCTTGCTGGACGAGGTGAACAAGTTGTTCGAACGAGTTATCGCCTCTCGCCTCGTTAAGCACATCGAAGGAACTGGGCCGAACATCAGCACCAGCCAGTTTGGATTCCGTCGTGGTCGGTCCACAATAGACGCGATAGCAAGCGTGCGAGACCTGTCGCACGATGCAGTAGCCCACGGTCAGGTTGTGATGGCGGTGTCGTTGGACATTGCCAATGCCTTCAACAGCCTACCATGGCGTTGCATTATGACCGGATTGGAGTACCACAGAGTACCAGCATACCTGTGCCGGATAGTCGCTGCGTACCTCACTGAGCGCTCAGTGAGCTATCCAACACAGACGGGATTAAGACATCGCCATATTACATGCGGAGTTCCACAGGGGTCGGTTCTCGGGCCGCTTCTGTGGAACATTGGCTATGACTCGGTGCTCAGAGGCGATAACCTGCCGGGTGTCGGCGTGACGTGTTACGCCGACGACACCCTGGTAACCGCCCGAGCACCGGATTACAGATGGGCTGCCATACTGGCTACAACTGGCGTGGCTCAGGTCGTTGAACGAATCCGGCGGTTGGGGCTCACCGTAGCCTTAAACAAGACCGAGGCCATGTGTTTTCACGGGCCACGGAAAGCACCACCGCCGGGTTCAGAGATTATTATCGGAGGGGTCCCAGTGGGCGTAAAGCCCACAATGAAATACCTCGGTCTCGTTCTAGACAGCCGCTGGAGTTTCAAGGCACACTTTCGGCTCCTGGAACCGAAGCTGGTGGGAGCGGCTGCCGCTTTGGGCAGGTTGCTCCCAAACCTGGGTGGGCCAAACGCCGCCTGTCGTCGCTTGTATGCGGGGGCAGTGCGGTCGATGGCATTATACGGAGCCCCAATCTGGGCGGAAGGCCTGAGAGAAACATGCAAGCCGCACTTGCGGCGCGCGCAACGCGCCTTAGCGCTCAGGGTCGTCAGAGGTTATCGGACAGTGTCCTTCGAGGCTTCATGCGTAATGGCAGGCACGCCACCGTGGGACCTCGAGGCCGAGGTGCAGGCGACCGTATATCTGGGTATTGCAGATATACGGTCTCGGGGAGCTCAGCCTCCGCAAGAGGTTGTTTCGCGAATCCGTTCGCGTGCACGCGAAAACCTCCTCCGGAAATGGAGTGACAGGTTGGCCGAGCCTAGTGCCGGCCACCGAACCGTGGAAGCTATTCGTCCCGTGTTGGACGAGTGGCTCAAGAGGAGACACGGGGCTCTCACGTTCCGCCTAGTGCAGGTGCTCTCGGGACATGGCTGTTTCGGGAGCTATCTTCATCGGGTGGCTCGTAGGGAGCCAACTCCAGAGTGCCACTCGTGTGCGTGCGCTGAGGATAGCGCACAGCACACTCTTGCGGAGTGCCCTAGATGGTCGGCGCAGCGAACTGAGCTCGCTGCGACCATTGGACTTGACTTATCTTTGCCGGCTGTAGTGAAAGCTATGGTCGGCAGCAGAGCCGCGTGGCGAGCGATTCAATCCTTCTGCGAAGATGTTATCTCGCAGAAGGAGGCGGCGGAGAGAGAGCGGGAGGACGACATCCTGTCCCATCCCCTCCGTCGCCGACGAACTGGACGCAGGCGGCTGGCATACGCTCGCCACCTGGATCCCTGACAGGACTAGGGCGGTAGATGGGGACTCTACCGCCCGCTTCATCCTGAGGGGCACGGTGCACTTTAGCAGTTCGGGTGCGCCGTCCCAATGAGCAGTGTCCGATTACGGACCCCCGCGGCGGAGTTGCGGAAGAGTGTTCGTCCGACCTCGCAACTCCGCCTTATAACGGACGTGGAGGACGCCAAGAGGTTTAGTCGGTAGGTCTTCCCCAATACCATCTCGGGGCAGGAGTCCGACATAACCCACCGGTCTGTCCCCAGGCCGGTGGGTATCCATGATGGATTCCTCTTGTAAAAAAAAAAAAAAAAAAAAGGCTTATCTTTAGTTACTTGATGAATTATTCAATGACATACAAAATCTTATCAAGAGATAAGCAGTATGACTACAGAGGAAAATCGTTGCAGCTGGGAACTTTTTAAACTAATGTAAGTTAGTAAATATTATACATGTATAATAATGTATACATAGTGGAATTTTAAGATGAGTCATAAAAGCAACTAGCTAGGTAAAGGAATCACAAGAACAATTTGTAGTCACAGAAAAACGTTCTTAGGAACTTTCGTTTGTTTGTTTCTTTCTTTCTATATATACATTCCGCTTTCCAGGTGTAGAATTCATTGCAGCATAATATAATTTTTATATACCTATAGCTTATCGCCATGTCTTTTCAATAGAAAATACTAGCGGCCTCTGCCTCTGGTGATGATTATGATAGTTTTTAGGAAAGTTTGTCTGTCATAAGAAATAAAATATATATAGAGGACATTTCTATATATATTTATTATTCTAAAAACCTAGAAACATTTCTAAAAACTATACACAGGGCGTCCCAAGACTATACGATATTTAAGGGAAAGTACCTTAAATATCGTAGATAAGATGTTTTGCTGAAAGAAGACTTTATGTTATTTTTAAAAGTTAGTAATCCTGCATTCAAAGATTTTCTAAAAATTACGTCGTCGTCTTCAATAAGTAATATTCTTGGAAGGATCTAACATTTTACGTTATTCCTTTCTTTAAGATACTATGTTACGTAAGATGAATTATTATTTTTTGTCCATTCTTTCGATTGGCATCATAAAAATACGGGTGATTATTTTTTTCAGATTAAGTCGGTTCGATTCCCAGACGAAGCAACTAATTTTTAGAATATCTTTGAATGCCGTATTACTAATTTTTAAAAATAACATAGAGTCTTCTTTCAGCAAAATATCCTATCTACCAAAGATCTCAATCTTTGCTATCTACGATATTTAAGGTACTTTCCCTTCATGTCGCATAGTCTTGGGACGCTCCTGTTGTATCATTTCACAATATAATAAAAAAACACAACTAAAGGAAATAATTTGGGGGAAATAATAAGCCTTCCCTACGTTGATTAAGTCACGTACACCCCTGTGCGCGTCCCTGACCCACTTTCCTGGATTACTAAACATCCGAGTTCAAGGACGACAACACACTATTTAACCTCGAAAAAGTAGATTGGGCTTAGAGCCAACCAAAATAATATTTTTGTTGTGTTTTTTTATGCACTTCATATTTCGTGTGGGTAATAAATTGAAGGATATTTTTGCAAAAACAAATTTTGTTTTTAATCTAAACATTCACTTCATATTTGTATTATACCTACTTAGAACAACGCGCCCCGACTTCTCCTGTATGCGGTTGGGGGAGTTTGGGGGAGTTAGTATGCATAATAAACAGCCGATATCTATTTGGAATAATGTACTTTTTAAAAATTAAAAGAATATTTCAAATAGGCGCAGTGATCCCGAGGTTATAGTCCTCCAAGTTAGTCGATATCTAACACTTAATTAAATTCTTAGGGGAAAGATACACGATTAATTAATTTTTTAAGGATACAATTATCTATTTTCTTTTTATACTATCTTCAATCTAAATATATGTATTTTTCAAAAATTTTTCAATATTCAATTTCAAAAAGTGATTAAAAGTAGTCTTCAATCACGAATTTATTGTGAAAACGAGTTTTCTGACAGTAAATATAAACATTTTCATTTTTTATTTTTTTATTTTTAGTAAATCAGTCCTTACTCAGTGGTTTGTAAATCCAACCAACATTCTTCTGTGTTAAACATTGAAAAGACCAGAAAGCTAAAGGACAAATGAAGATTGATGGCATTGTAAAATTTGTAGGCATAAACAAGCTGCCTAGGAGTCTAGGAGAGATTATATAATTATCACTCCTATAGTTTTTCTAAATATTTGCTTACAAATGAAATTAATCCTTACGAACGCAACATTATTTGCTTGTTTTAACAACTAATCCATTGTTTTATCTGACTACGGGCGGTTCTTGGTCGTGAATCACTTACTTGTGTGGGTATATGTGAATCATTAGACGAAGAAATGTCAACACTCGTTACGTAGCGAATGCTTTTAGAACGTGGCTAATTTTGGATAAACGTATTATTTTTTCTTGTTGATCTTGATCCCTTCCTGAAGGTCGTTCTGAAATTATTTCGTGACTTTGTACTCACAGCGCAATCCTAATAATATTTGCGAATCCTAATAATAACTAGGCTATAATTAAAAAATAAGTAGGGCTATGTTTGCAAAAAACACCCGTAGGCACAAAAGTGCTTACCTATATCATGTTATCCTTTTAGTTTTAAAGTACTGTTCAGAAAATATCAATTTAGAAGTATATTATCTAGAAAAGCATAGATATTCTATAACTTGTATAGGTAACTTAATTGAGTGAAGCAATATATAAAAAGAATATTAATAAAGATGACATCGTAACATAGAGACATGTTGGTTATACCTAATATTTTTGTGTTATTTTTGTGTATGAATGTCATTGCACCTTGTTTTTATGCTGATGGTGAGTAATTCTAGCTCTAATGTATACCTATTGTATTTTTCCATGGATATCGCCACACCAAAGATTGAATCGTTTGTTTTTTTGAAGATTGTTTTTTCTAGCGATCCCAATGGCTTCGGAAAATTATTCCTAAGTATACACAAACCTTCCATTAGGGAAAACCATTATCAAAATCCGTAGCATGGTTTAGTTAGAACTATAGCTGGTGCCCGCGACTTCGCCCGTGTAACTTTGTAAATTATATACTAAAACATTCCTCGAGAACCACTCTATCCATTGGTGAAAATAGCATGAAAAACGGTGCTGTAGTTTTTGAGTTTATCGCGAACAGACAGACGCGGCGGAGGAATTTGTTTTATAATATGTAGTGAAAGTGATCTTTTAGTTAGAATATCTTAACGTTGCATATAATTATGTAGGTAAGTAATACATACGTACATAGGTACGATATTTGCAGATAAAATTTTATATTTTCTAAAGTTACCTAAAATATAATACAAGATTATAGAGCAACATGAGCTACAATTACTTAATTTATCATTATTAAAATAATAGTTTATTTTTTAATATATGTAATTATTTAAAATATATTTTTTAAATGTTTTTAATTTTATATTTTAATAAGCATGCACTTTTTGACAGACGCATTGGCTAAAGATTCATATCATTAGGATTCTCGCTTATCCTTGATCCTTATCCTTATCCTTGATATAGCTTATCGCTTATCCTTAATTTTTTAGATTAAAAGTTTGGTATTAAATTTATTTTCCAAATTCCTTAAAAGTGAAATGGGCAGCAGTTGGCATTACCTATTTAAATTGCAATTCTACAAAAAAATACGCGATAAAAAGAAAACACGTATTGCATGCCGTTGCAATATTTTCTCGCATTCAATGAAAACGAATAAGTATTTCATAATACGTTGTAATGTAGGTAATATGTTGATTGTTTTGTCTTTTGCATGCACAACGAAATAAGTAAATTATGACGTACAACGTGACGATGATAACACAGAATCATCTAATCATACATTACCTCACTCACTTGCAAACAATTTTCCACGTTGAAAATGGTAAAATCAACGACGATAAGTCACGTAGGCAGATACGTATTTTATTGTACTCTAATGTAATTTAATTATCATCATATAAGCACTAGACAGTCGGACATGGCTAAATTGTTTATTATAATAGATGTTAGTTCGAACACACTTTTAAAATTTAATACTTTACTTAAACGAGCGACTCGCTCCCGGCTTTGCGCAGAAAAAAATTAATTACTTATATATATAAATTCTGTGAAAAATTATCTAACTGATGGTACGAACCGCATCAAAATCCGTTGCGTGGTTCCATGAAAAGAAATAAAATTGAAGTGTCTTTATAATGTCAGTTACTGCGTTTTACTAAATTTATAATCAAAGTAGTACCTAAGTATATCTATACGACACCTATTTATAAACGGCTACTCTCCGAAACGGCTGGATCGATTTTGACGGAACTTTTACTGACAGATAGCTAATGTTATAAGGAGTAACATAGGCTACTTTTATTATGAAAAAATGTTAAATATTATACTTAAGCAATTCCAGATCCAGGTTCATACCATTTTTGTTACATAAATAGGTATTACTTATTCAAAAAACTGTTATTTATCTAAAGTATTTTCTTGCTTGCATAACATTATTTTCGATATTTTTTCTAATTATAATAATAGTGTTTTAAAATATAAATAGGTAAGCAGTGAGTAGAATTGCTTCATTGACAACTCCTAGTCTCACTGTTACCTCGCTCAGAAAAATAGAAATGTGTTAAAATGTATATTAAAAATCACTATGATATATATTAGGTATTTTTTATTTTATATCTGCAGGTGCGAACAGCAAGAAAGTATTATTTTTTTTAATAAAGGGTAATGTTTTGTTTTATAAATACATTCTTTTGTTTACATAACATAAAGAATAGCTGTTAAATATATAATAATAATATAATACATCTGCACCTGACTTCTGTAATAGATAATTCAGATAGTTGAGTAATGTGATAAAATTTCGTCATGTAAACAAGTTTTTTTAAGATAAATGGCAGCAGACACGTTAAAAAAACAACAGACAAACTAAACTTTGATTATCCTAGTTAAAAAACTCAAACAACACCAACGCCAAGCCCATTTGTTTCAAGAAAGTATTGGAATACTTTACTCAATAAATTGGGCACACTATATTGCACGCACAGTGCTTCTCTAAGTATTGGTTACTACTGAAGAAAGGCTGTATATTTTAGGATTGCAATACACAGTGGTAGAAATTCATCATCAACTCAGCCCACCCAGTACCAGTACGTAGGATGGCCAATGCTACAGGCCTCTGCCTTAACATTAAGCCGCGTCCTCACTAGGGCCGCACGGCCACATCAGGCCGGCCGCTCGGCCAGGCCTTGTATAGAGTGTACGCGTGTAGTGTGTATAAGGCCTGGCCGAGCGGCCGGCCTGATGAGGCCGTGCGGGCCCAGTGAGGACGCGGCTTTACGCTTGCCGGTCCGAGGCCTCCACTCGAGAACCTTCCGGCCCAAGCGGCAGTCGGCTCTCCGTACAGGTTTAGGTGTCATCTCGCACGACTTTATTTCAGGTGTGAGAAAAGCCAACTTTAGGTTTAATATTTGAGTGGTCATCTCGCACACATTATTTTCTTGCGTGCGACATGACACCTTCAGAAAATTGCAGTAGGCGAATGGCACACTTACTTAAGAAATTTGAAATAAAAGTAGGTATATAATATGTCCTGCCCATTGCCACAACAACCTTACTAATCTGCCGTGTCATGTTGGTAACTTTCGTTCGTCAAGAAATTAGATTTAAAATAGAGAGAATGGAAGTTTCCGTTAAAATTCTACAGTTTCAAAAGTAGGTAGTAATTGTTATCGCTGATATAAAAGTAACACGCCAATCGAATTCATGACTCAATCCAGTGGAAATTTCCTTAATTCATTGAACAGGTGAACACAGAACAATAGGTACCTATACTTTTACTTGTGAAATCCAATTCCGTAATCCACAAACGAATTTAGAAATTTGATTTGATAATGCGTTTATATTTCTATTAGCCGCATACGATTTCCTTTGTGGAAAAGTAACATTCTAAATGAATTCTGGTTAGACCAATATTTTTTTATGGCTGTCTATCAAGACAGCCACTTGATCCACTTGATGGTTGATGGCTACCGTCGCCTATCTATAACATAAGAATCGCCACAGGTGCTGTAAGTGCCTTGCCTACCATAGTAGGATGAAGGATAGAGGGATTAGGAAGGGATAGGGCAATCAAAACTAATGGAAAATGGGTACGACACAAAAATAATGGTTCTTTTCGTAAGTTGAACCCTGCTGAGAGTCGAATCTGGGACCTCTAACACTCATCCATCGGCCTTGTCAAATATTGTATCGTATTTAATATTTCGATGTATTTAATATATTATGTTTACCACTATTCTCTTTACTAAGTAACTCTTATGTGCTATTCTGTCATTTTTCATTTCTTTCTGTAAACTGTATGTAAGCATTTTTAAATTTTATTTCAAGCCTTATGTATAATAAATGTTTTGTTAGCAAAATCGAATTAAATGAAACGCACGCATTGAGCACATGCAACTGCTCAATAAGACCCGTGACGCCATTTCAGTTACGTACGTCATTAGATGACAATCATATTATATTCAACACTATATAATTACATATATGAAATCGTCATGCTCATTACCTATCGCGCACTCTCATACATTTTATGAAAAAAATTAATATAGGTGTAACATGCTAAATCAAAGAGAGTTAATTAAGTAGCCCATTGCCCTATCCTACCTGCACGTCGATCGACTTAACGATCTAAAGTTGGCGAGTAGAAGTACTCGCCAACTTTCGTGTTTTGAATACTTTTGTACCTCCTACTTGTGGTTCTGTTTTATACTATTTACCCTAAGGGACTCTTTCATCAACTACAGGTAAAGTGTTTAGTTGATTAGTTACTTTTAGAAAAAAAATTATGTTATACTAGTTGGTGCCCGCGACTTCGTCCGCGACCAATTTTTTTTACATACAAACCATTCCTGATTGTCCCTCTATATGGATAGATTTTAATTCTGTCTTCACCAATGGAGGTGAAGACAGAATTAAAATCGGTCCAGTCGTTTAGGAGGAGTTCAGTGACATACACACGCACAGAAGAAATATATACCTATATAAAGATTAAATTATGCATTCGGTTCACTGCATCCTTCGATAGGCGTTTTTTTTTTTTATTATTTTCTTTTTAATGTTTGGGACTTTTACCATACAAACAAAGGTCTAAGACTTCAATTATATAGGTATTAATTGTTTCTTAGGGATAGAGTTGACGTGAATAATTTCTTGGGCTACATTTTTCAATCAGTGTCGGCTGCCTTAAAACATCGATGGCCTTGAAAGACTTTTTTTTATTTAGGTGACTCAATAATTTATCAAATTATCTTTATAAAACCGATAACAATTCTTTTAATCTTTAATACATACGTAGTTGTTTGAAACGGAATTACTTGCAAAATCGACCCTTTGTTTCACCATAATCAACCTGTTCCCGGCTTCGCACGGATACATTTTTTTCTGCAAATTAATCTTTCTCTTTTATCGCTATTTAAAACGATATAAAAACGCTATTATAAGTTAAAACCATATAAAAATCCGTTGGGTGTTTTAGAAGAATTTAGCGTTTTTATCGGACAGCGGTTTGTTTTTATATACTTAGTTATAGTATGTAGATATACTTAGTTACTAACAGATAGTAGATTACTATGCTAAGAGTAGCTTGCAATGTTTCTAGGCGGCTCATTTTCATAGATAAAAATTTTAATTTATGAAGAATCGTTGAAAATCGTAACGAATTCGCCAGGAGTACTGATTTTGATTTTATCTTCCCTTTAAGCTCTGTGAAGAAACCTTCATAGATAAACCCACAGCCTACACGACGCATTGAGAACTAAGGAAGGATAAGGAAGGAAAAGGCCTAGTGAGAGTAGTGCCTATCCCAGCATTACTCTCACTATAGGCTATGATGACTTTTTCTAAAAGTAGTCCTTACTCCCTTACATAGTATAATTTGATGTCGCTTCCCCCGTCTTGTCTTTGATGCGGTTTTAACTAATAGACAGAGCGGAATACGAGGAAGGTTTTTCTATAGAGTTTTTCTAACAAACATTCAAACATACAAACTGCATTTATGATAATTTATTAAATAATATTTGAGCGAAATTATAAAGCAAGTATCAATTGATTTCATTAAATTCTTTATCTATGTTTTATCAGCGAAATAACTTGTCATTTCACTTGAATCTAATATTCGGGTAATTTTGTGACGTCTTAAGGAAAGATATCAAATGTAAACAAGTGGATAATGATTTATAATCCAAGTATTTACCTATCTATTATATATTATGTCTGATTATGATTACTGTCAGTCGAGTAAAGAACACCAGACAAGAGGTGTTAGGTACAGTATAGTCTCACTAATCCGGCACTTCAATAGTCCGGCACATCCACACCGCTTTGTTGACGACAGGTGGTGCCAATTTTTTTTATATTTTTCCATGGAAACTTTATATTTTTCCTGGAGAACCTAACATTTTTCTGGGATAAAAGTATCCTATATATTAAGCCAAGTAATAAATCTCATTCAAATCCGTTAAACTGTTTTTGCGTGAAAGATTTACAAACATCCATACATACTTCTTCACAAACTTTCACACTTCACACAAATATTTAGTACATATAAACTTTGAAATTCACTATCTCACTATATTGTTAAGACAGATGTCGGTACCTACCATCGAAATACTATAATGGAATTTGCGTCACAAATGCCAAAGCGGCACATAAAAAGAACGCCTTTGACAGAATCATGGCGGACTCTTGCCTTCACGCGTCAATGGTAAAAGGTAGTATCAACTTCTACTATTTCATTTTAAACTCTAATGGGTTGACGTAAAGTCACATTTTCTTTAAATTACGTACTTATTATTATGTATGTTTTGTTATAAATTACAGTTCATGCTCTACGCATATGTCACTTTTAAATGTTCCATAAAATTCGTAGTGTTTTGTATGGCACGCGGGTTCCATGTTGTAGTAGTTTGATGGTACCTACACTACCTACAAATTCGACGAATAAAGAGTTTGATTTGCGCTGTTTTTTTTCCGTACTTGGCACAGTGAACTACTATGTTATCTGTTATCTGATTTAGCGTCCTTCATGGGTGATTGCCGCGCGGCGCCGGTGTGGCGGTAGCCGCTGTTCAATACCTATCATTTTCATTATCCTATAGCCAATAAATAATTGGATTTAACAATACTCACTGATGACTTCCTTGCAATAATTGTTTATTTTGCTTTTTTAACCTCCGACGCCCGACGCAAAAACTGATTGTTATTGGTTTGACGTGTGTCTGTGTATTTGTGTGTCTGTCTGCTGTCTGTCTATGAAATCGTAGCTCCCAAACCGATGGACCGATTTGATGCGTTTTTTTTAGTTTAAAAACTGATGTGTCGAATTTGTTTTTAGCTAAATTATCCTTATTATAAAACAAAGTCCTCCACCGCGTCTGTCTGTCTGTCCGAGATAAACTCAAAATCTACTGCACCGATTTTCATGGTGTTTTCACCAATGGATAGAGTGGTTCTCGAGGAAGGTTTTAGTATATACTTAATTTACAAAGTTACGCGGGCGTACATCGATGGGGCGAAGTCGCGGGCAGCAGCTATATAAATAAATATATAGTTATAAAAGAGTTAGTTATAAAGCTATAGTTTATAAAGATCTGTTCAGGCGTTTAAAGGCCATCAGCTCATTTCCTAGTCGACCAATGTCCAATAGTGAGATGATAATTATGATATTAGTCTCAATAATTCCCAAATATGATCTACAACCATCGATGTATAGGGGATAGATGCCCCACTTTTTGAAATGTCCTAATTTTAAAAATATCAAATTTATATAAATAATGTCTATGAATTTAGCTAGTTTGATCCTTTATGTTTAACTGTGATTTTTATTTTTGGACCTACATATTACAGATTTTGCAAATTTTAGCTTTTTGTGGACCTTCTTTTTTGAGGATAGATGCCCACCGGTATGGATAGTTGCCCCACCATGAAAATACTAAGAAGGATAGATGCCTGCGGCGTGGGATAGATGCCCTTCATACTGTATAAACGAAAATCTCAACCAAACTCAACTAAACATGGGCCTAATAATGAAAAGCATTTTGCAGTTTTTAAAATCTTGTAATTGTCATCGTTAGCATATTAGCTACATAATTTGAGATCAAATAAAATAACCATAGGTAATAAAATTCTAAAAGAATTTGTTCAACAAAAATATAAAAATTCTAAATTCTTAATTATTAAGTTTCAACATGCATAATCATGTCATTATTTTTTAAAAATTAAAATAACACAATAAAGATCTGCATTTTTTACTTAAATGATGCTTAGCCGGATAGTCCTTTCAGTTTTCCACATCTTGAGCAATAATTTCTGAAAAGTGTGCAGGTTTCATGTAGCCAGTTCTGACAAATTACATATTGAATCCACGTTTTTTTTAAAGTTTTCAAAACATTCTATGCAGTTTTCTTTGTTTGTAACTTTAGCTTATCTTGTCCATTTCTCTTAGTGCTCTTTACCGGCAAACCTTTAGTTTTCTTTCCCTTAATTTTATAGTAAGGTGAATTGTCTTCATCTTCACTGTTTGAACTGTAAATAATTCGCCGTTTTAGTTTTCTCGGCCCTGGTTAACTCTTAAATAGTTATCATTTTTTTGTTGCCATTCTTTGTTGCTGGTTCCTTTCTTTGTTTTCTTAAGTTCTCTTTTTTTCTTTGGTAGTTTCAGTCTTCTTTTTCATGCCTAACTTAGTTTTTATTTGTTTTTCCTTTCTGTCAGCCACATCCTTCTTTTATTTTATATTTTCTTTTGAATTCAAAATATCTGCTAACTGTTTCGCCCTCTTACACATGGTCAAAGGAATTTTTGGTATAGGTGATGCTTCTATTAGAATTTTCGAAGGTGTTTCTGATTCTATATTGCTGCCATCAAACTACTACAACATGGAATACGCGTGCCATACAAAACACTACGAATTTTATGGAACATTTAAAAGTGACATATGCGTAGAGCATGAACTGTCATTTAAAACAAAACAAACATAATAATAAGTACGTAATTTAAAGAAAATGTGACTTTACGTCAACCCATTAGAGTTTAAAATGAAATAGTAGAAGTTGATCGTTACTACCTTTTACCATTGACGCGTGAAGGCAAGAGACCGCCATGATTCTGTAAAAAGCGTTCTTTTTATGTGCCACTTTGGCATTTGTGACGCAAATTGCACTGTAGTATTTCGATGATTGCTGCCTAAAATCTCTGCAATTGTAGAATTACCCAAGGGGTATAGATGCCCCAAGGGCGCCTATACCTCGAAAAATCAGGGCAACTATCCTTTTTGATAGGGATAGATACATAAGTATTTTTTAAATAAATAAAAAACAAAAGAGCAACTATTTACATCTAGATGCATACTTGATGAATCAGTATATTGACATAATAAAAAATATAACGGAATTGATGACTACTTATAAAGTTATACAACAGCAAATAAGGTGCTTTAAAACTTTAAGGTGTTTGTAAAGTTCGTCGCGGAGATGAATGCACACACGAGCGAAACACGTCCTCAACGCACGACGGCCCATGGCTAAATGAGGTGGGGGGTGACTGCGGCTCTTCGTTATACTATTGTTTCTTAGTCGCGAGTTTGGTAAGTTAGGTTTCTTGAAAATGAGGCATCTATCCCACTGGGGCATCTATCCTGGTTTTACCCTACAACGAATACCTACAGTTTTTGTGCAAATCGATGTACACTCTTCATATTCATAAACGTTGTCTCGTAAAATAAATATCATTCAAGTGCATTTAGTGTTTGCTAAGGAAGTTACTATGAAAAATAAATGTTATGAAATTTGTATTTAATAAATAAATAATCTGTTGCTGTTGATGGGTCTGATACCAGGAAATATAATTAGAACGTAACCCAATACACTTGCCAAGTTGAAATCAAACACGACGTACTATAGGATTATTAGTACCTACTATATATACATGAAAAAACAGCATTCAGTGTTTCGGTGCGCGAATAAAATATACCAGAACACATTTTAGAAGTCCTATACCCAACCTAGACCGTTATCATATTCAAAGTCTGCAGCGTACTTGCACCTCTGCTGACATAGCTTGTATTATAAACGACGGTAGCCATTTGCAATCGATCGGATTGTTTGTCTACTTTAGTATATAAAAAATATATTTCCTTCTTATTATTTTCATTATTAATCAACATCATCTCGGTCGTGTAAGGCGTCCACTACTGTGGACCATAATATCCCAATAGGACCGGTCGGAAACAGCCTGAATTTAACTTCGTCCAAAAAATAATCTATTAATCCAAAAAATAATCCTACATAATTTTTTAAAGTTTAAATTTTAGGAATTTTCGAGACATTTAATGAAGTGTTAAATTCGGTATGTGATGGATGATTCTTGATAACAATGATTTAGTGTCCACGAGTGACAATCATGCAATGTTTTTTGCTCCGTCCGTCGAAACGTTGATTCGTAACCAGTTACGACCGGTTACATCGATGTTGTATATGAATTTATGACGCCGCCGATTGCTTACTATCGTATTTGAATTTAGCAGAATTGTACGCTGAAAAACGCAAGTAGTTTTTCAGTTTTTCATAAGTATTTAATTGGAGCAGCTAACGTCAGTTTTACATTATTTTACATATTTTACATTTGATAATTTGGCAAATATACATTATTTTACATTTTATAATTTGACGAATGGTTTAGATGTCATCTCGCACGGTTTAATTTCGTACGAAATGTGCGAAAAGCCAATGGTATGGCTTGTTGTTGTTTTGCCACAGTTGTTGATTTGCCACAGAAAAATTATATGTTGTTTTGCCACAGTTCGTTTTTTATGAATTTTCCACCATTGTTTTTTTATAATTTTCGTGGAAAGACTAAATCCTGCTATCATTGTGAGAAAAGTAGATACAGTGAAAAAGAAATTTAGGTACAAGGAAATGTCATGGCCCAAAACATCAAAAACTGTTATCACTAGTAACGGAAATAGAGAGGCTCTGAAAGAATAAGAAAGAAGGAGATAAAAGCGAGCAAAGCCGCGATTAATAACTTGTGCTGAAATGCATACGATGTTCAGGGTCGTTATTAAAATGTATTAGTTTTTTCAGCGCGATCCAGTACACACTAGTGTTGTGGTTGAATCGCGTGGAACACAAATTGGCTTGCCTCGTGACGCAGTGTTTTGCTCAGGTTATTTTTATATGAGCGCGTAGAAAGGTTAAATATTCATGTGCATAACACTATCTATAGAATAAGAAAACACATATTATTACTAACTACCGGTGACAGAGTGGCGTGACGCATAAAAGTATTTTCTTTTGACATACGTAACGACCTAATATTTATGTCGGTACTTTGATGAAAACTTAGTTTTAGCGCCTCTTTCACAAACGTCAAGTAGGTCAAACTGTCATTTAAAGTCACCGGTAACCGGGGATAATGGAGCTGATATACCTTTGTTTGTACGGTAAACGTCCCAAACATTAAATAGAAAATAATAATAAAAAATCGGCTATCGAATGATGCAGTAAACCGAGTGCATAATTCAATATAACAGAAAATGATTTCTAAAAGTAACTAATCAACACTTTACATGTAGTTTGTGAAAGAGGCCCTTAATATAATATAAGAAACGCCAGCACGGATACATCTCGTTTATCGTTCTTTCCATTAGTGAAAACCGCATCAAAATCCGTTGGTTGGTTTATAAGAAGTTAGAGGAGAATCAGACAAAGGCGGACAGCCACTTTATTTTAATACGTATAGATAATATAGGTATAAAAAAAAGAAAGGTGAAATAAGACACTATATTTTGGGTTAATTTATTATAACTTTTATGTTTTCTTGACGATAAGTTTCTACCTACGCCTAGTTACCTTAATTGTAAAAGGTAATAGTTAAATAGTCACCTAAAGAATATGAAATATAAAACATTGTTCGTGATGTAAAATAACCCTAGTTTAACCTTAGTCTCAGAAAAACTGCGCATTTAAAATCATATAGGTAGGTGTTAGGTAAAGATTTGCAACAATCTAGGTATAATTGGATCATCAGCTATATACTAACCTAATTAAATACTAGTTGCAAATAAAACTTCTAATGAAGCCGTACACCTAATACAGTCATGTAAACATACACGAGGTTAACGCAAATATTATACTATTATTTTCTTTTTGCATTTTTAAACGTTATTATTTAGCCCATCCTACTCTAGCTGGCCCTATTGACCGAAGATGGTTTCCGAGTCCTCTAAGCCTAGAACCAATCCCAACTACCTAATCCTTACTTCCTTTCCTTACTAATATTATAAATGTGAATGTGAGTGTGTTTTTTGTTACGCTTTCACGCAAAAACTACTGAACCGGTCACCATGAAATTTTGCATACACGTTATCTGGGACACCAGAAAGGACATAGGGTACCTTTCATCGTTCAACGCGGACGAATTCGGGGGCACCAACTAGTATTATAAATGTGAAAGTTTGTATGGATGGATGTATGGGGATGTTTGTTACTCTTTCAGGCAAAAAGTACTGTATGGATTTCAATGAAACTTTACAATAATATATAAGCTTATATATCAGAATAAAACAGAGGCTAATAAGACATAAGTAAGTACACATTTATGATATAATACTTAGTGCGTGGAATTTTTTTTAAATATTTTTTATTATCAATGCATTTTAGACTATCACATGATATTTTATATTATCGCTGATTAAAGTAGTGATAACAAAATTTACTACGAATTCAGCCGTTATTTATTTACTGTAAGTATTGAAAAGTATTAAATTTATCAGTTACATCAAAAAAAAATTTATAATGCCTAATTGATGATTTTTATACGACTACTTCAGAATAATATATATTTAAGTATATATGTTAGTCCATATCGCTTTTAAATTTTACAGTATAATATTATTAATTGTCAATTAAGGTTTCATAATATTGATTAACTCGCTGTTACAGTGACAGAAAATTATTATATTTCTGACGCTCAAAACTGTAACGCAATATATTAAATTTGCTTTCAATAACATTCCATAATTTGTTTTATGTTAAGGTCGACATATTACCTCTATGAAATAATAAAGGTAATCTATCTACTAGGTACTAATTCTAGAGTCTAGTCAATTAGTTGACATGACATAACCAGAGATTCCAGCATCTCTATAGTTATGTCAACTAAACGTTTTGACAAAATCTTATATCCTTATGCTTACATATTATAAAACAAAGTCCTCCGCCGCGTCTATCTGTCTGTCTGTTCGCGATAAACTCAAAAACTACTGCATTGATTTTCATACTGTTTTCACCAATGGATAGAGTGGTTCTCGAGGAAGGTTTTAGTATATAATTACAAAGTTACGCGGGCGAAGTCGCGGGCACCGGCTAGTTATATATAAAAGGCGATGTGTATATGTATGTCTCCCATGGATTCCAAAACCGCTGAACCGATTTTGATACAACTTTCAGATAATCTTCAGATTAGTCCAGCGGGTGTTCCTGTGAAGTTCGGTAGCGATCGGACGCGGATGAATTCGCGGGCAAATACTATATAAATATTTTGATAAAACTTCGTAGCTACGTGTAATTTGCAAAGATTTAAATCGGTAATTTGATCCAACTTAAAATATAGGATAGTTTTTATTTTGAACCCAGGCGAGGCCGGGAGCGGGCCGCTAGTGTTAAAATAAAATTAAGCGCCTTGGGACCTTAAAGACCGAGACTCGATATCGAAATGAATGAAAATGTAATCTCTGTAAGATATAGCAATAAAGTGTGATGATTGAGAAATATCCTTAGCACAACAGCGTTCATTGAAATGTTCATAATATGTTTTGACCTAAATTTTGTCCCTTGTAATCAAAAGGCGGGACACCAGCGGGCACGTTAGAACATTCTAGATCGCCTGGACTGGCCTGGAGGCAGGCCGCTGACGTCACTGCGCCAATCGATCGATTGAAGCAACTGAAGTCACTGCCCTACTGTTTGTTATGTCAGCTCTAAAGTTACCTATTACAAACATATTACAAAACATTAAAATTTTGTCAGTCATTGAAAAACATTTTACACAAATGCAGTCTCTGTCTTTCTGATTTTGATGCGGTTTTCACAACCAGAAATTTTTATTATGCTTATTTTTTTATTATTATAAATTAAATTTTCAAAATAAATAGGTATTCCTTGCTTATTGTTAAGTTTTGTTGGTTCAATCTGTTAAATAATTACTTTCACAACAGAATTTAGAATACCAACAATGCGAAATTCAACAAATATAAAAAAAACTAGATTTCGCACGCGACTTTGTCCGGTTAACGAATTTATAAAATCGGTCCAGTAGTTTTTGAGTTTATTCATTACAAATCAAAATACAAATATTTTCTCTTTATAATATTAGTATCGATTTTGGTTACGATATGGTTACGATAGCCATTGAAACTCAATCATATTAGTTTTCTACTGAGCCTTAAAAAAACTAATATTTTATTATTATCAATAGACGTAGGTATTCTAGGTACTGTCGAAAGTTTTGAGGTTCAAAAGGGGACATCCCCTAATTTATATGGTCTATATTGAGAAATTCGAAAAGTAAAGAATATTTCGAGGTTGGATTATAACGGATAAAGGAAGTGAACTCAATTTATCTGTTGGTAAATATTACACCTTTCGAACCGACTCTTATTGAATTGGTTTACAAAGAAGTTGCAAAGAAGTGTTTTTGCACTCATGTCTACCATTCTTATGTGACAAAAATGAGTCGTAATATTACGAGACCCGTGACCCTCACTATTCGTATTAAATTTTAGACCTAGGTATTATAGTATTCTTAAAATTTCAAAGTAACTTCTGAATTCATATTTTGATAGTTCACTAATTGAAAGAGCGAGTAAGGTTTATTACGTACATAATTTGCAAAAAAATTACCTACATCCGTTCGAAACTGGATCTATTTTAAGCATATTTTATGTTTATTTACACATATAAGTGAAGAATGATAACTATTCTCAACAAAAAAAATCATTGCATGACTTTTATAATATGTAGTTAATTATTTCTGATACCTACTAAGTTTCAATAAACTGAAAAAACAAAAATTTTGTTTTTAATATGAGTAAAAAGAGGCACTTAGGTACCTTGTGTCCTTATAGGCGACGGTAGCCACCTACCATCAAGTGGATCGTCAGATTCGTCAGCCTGCCACCTTTAATAGGTATATTTAAAAAAGTAAATGACTGAGCAAGATGCAATAAAATAAAATGACCGAAATAGAATATAAGCTTTATATTTCAATATGATGATACAAAAATTTTCAGATCAGACATGATTAAGTAATAGTTTATCCTGTATTTTTATATGAACACACGTTACATATGTATGTAGGTATTTATAGATATTTTAGAGATAATACAAAGCACGTGGTAGTAGGTATAGATGCTATTACTTAATAAAATTTAAATACTTATTAATCTTATTGAACCGTCTACTTAAGTAGTGTTAAGTAAATAGGTAGTGGCAGTTCAATAAAAATCAAAAAGGAGGAACTATAATAAACGTACCATTAAAATTAATGTAAACAAAACAAGTATGTAAATATTTAAATCTTATCGAGATATGCCTAAAGTTCAAAATTCTTTCAAGTCTTCGTCATAAATCTATTTAAATTTTTTCGTTACAGCCAAATTAGTTTAACATGTTTTTAATAAAGCTGGTCCGTAATACAGTCAAAGATTACATTACATTAACACTAAATAAAAACATGCAATTAACAAAGATGGTAATCTCATAAGAAAAAATAAAAAAAAACATACACACTGAATTACAAAAAATCTTTTGAATTAATTTCCGTAATCGTTGAGAAAATAGATGAAAATTTAATCTAATTTTAAATTTGTTTTCTAGAAATGATACTCTACTAAATCGGCTTAAAGTTGATATTCCATAAATACAAAAATTTCTCTTAAGCCCTTCTGTAACTCAGTGTGTTCATAACTGACTTACACTATGCGAACTCTATCAACAATATCGACAGTTTCAATTATGTACCAACCATAATTCACACTTATTAGTAACAGTTAAGGTACATTTATTCATTAATGCCTTAATAAAATAGCTTTTTATAAGTGCCACTTAATACTAAGTGAATCTTCAACAAAGGCAAACACCTCGAAACGTCACTGAGAATAAGAATACTGTTTACATTTCCAAACCTCTCTACTCTCCATTTT
Organism: Synanthedon formicaeformis; assembly: GCA_945859745.1. Classification (NCBI taxonomy): domain Eukaryota; kingdom Metazoa; phylum Arthropoda; class Insecta; order Lepidoptera; family Sesiidae; genus Synanthedon; species Synanthedon formicaeformis. Next base: position 4,461,119 of record OX243967.1, on the reverse strand, counting down.
TTAATTTCATCGTAAACATTAATTTATAAAATAAATAAGACCAAATATCGCTTACGAAATTATAAAATCACAGATAGCATTCACAAAACTGTCATAATATTTTATTTTACCTACCACTAAAATCTAAAACTCCCTGGGGTGTCCAACGCCTAAATTTAGGCTTTCTAACAAGAGCTGATTGATTGACCCCTTTTCTCGATAGAGAGTATATTATATTCTTTGCCCCTTTTGTGGAAGCGTTAAACTACGCGCAGTCTTAAAAAAACCAATCGACATTCATCTGTAGTCGTATAACATATTAATTATTTAAAATACTGAACCTTAACTACAACCGATAGAGTCGCAAACATGGACATGCAAAAAAAAATTTGTTAGGCGGTTGCGAGTTAGCACATACTTTCAATGAATCCATGTTTTCACTACCGTGCGTATCACAGGGGACGTTTCTTTGGAGCCGCCGTCACAAATAGGGCACGCAGGCTCCACACCGCGAATGTCGCTCCGGTGAATCCGCCCGCGCCCTGTTGGAACAGCACGCATTAGCTCATGATGTCCGCTCGTCTGTGCGCGAATCACTGCGCCCTAACGCCCTCCTCAATTTCTCCACCAACCTGCTGTGGAATTTGTCTGAATCACGGCTTTTGCTGTTCGGTGGACTAGCCGAGCCCTTGCTGGGGCTGTCTTGGGCGTTGCGCAGCGACACCCTTGAAGACGGTGCCGGTGCTCGGCTGTAGGATAAAGACCGCATCGCAGGCGCGCTCCTGTGGGCTGCCAAGACACCGGAACGAGGCGACATCGCTGGCCCTTCCGAACGCGATTCCGACACCTTCCGCACACGTCCGACAACCTTCTCCGTCGATTCCGACGCCCTCCGCGACCGCTGAGAGTTGTAAATGTCCCAATCGTTTTTCATAACTGGCATCATGAACGCCATCTCGGCGAAACAGACGGTGATTCTTCGTTGTAAACGTTTTTGATGGAAATTCCCCGACAATAGTGCCGAAAGATTTGGTCAGAAATTGCTAGAACGTCGATCGATAGCTGTAACGTTTCGCGTGTTAATTTCCTTGAGTAGATAAAATAGTTGCGAATTTTATTTCATACACGCAGCCACATAAATCGCTTTTGGTTTTTTTCCTAGTGAGTCGATTAGACGCGGAGAAAACGGAAGCTTTCACTTCAATGTCACACGCACTGAACTATTTAGGAAGATGCTAACCCTAGGACGAATTGCGGTTGAATGAAGTATTCGTGAAAACACACCCTGATTATAAGGAAAACATTGGCGCCACTGTAGCGACGAGCTCTAGTGGAAACACCTTATCTAATTATTTAATTACGTTTATGGAAATGTTTTGACGAATTCAAACAGTAACGATTTTATCGGAGATTTTCCCTATTTATTTTTGAAAGTGTTGACTCATATATTCAAAAGCAATATTTAAAATGTACCGACTACAAACTTCGCAGGCAATCATAATATTGTCTAAGTAGTTCAGCCACTAGACACAAGATGGCAGCAATAATTGTATAAATCGTGCTATCTGCTAAAATGAAGTAGAACTGTAGATTAGATTTTACAAGATATGATAGATATATCTACTGTTTTCTGTTAATGATAAATCACAATTTTATATAACAGTTAAGTTTTTATGAATATCAGTTATCAGAGATATTCAAGGTTGAATTTTTAAACTAGCAAATATTTAAAATTTTCCAACCACCAACTTAGTAGCCAATTCTAATATTGACTACGTAATTCAGCTACTAGACAAAAGATGGCCGCAAAAAGTACTAAAAATCGCGCCATCTATGAAAAGTAAGTTGAACTTTTTATTCTAAGCGTGATCTCAGAACTTACAAATTCTCTTAATTACTGTTTCATGAATATTTTCAAGATTGAATTTTTCCCACTTGTTACTTTGCTACGATATATTCCCATTATTTCGAGTAGTGAGCTTGGTCTCGCTTTTATCCTCTTTACGTCGAGCCTATGATTTTTATTACATCGTACGTATTTATCACTGTGGCGACTTCAATTTTTAAACGATCCCTCGGGAAACTAACATTTTTTCAGAAAAAAAGTATCCTATTTGTTAATAAACTTTTTGTGTGCCAAATGTCATCTCCATTTATCCGTTTTTGCGTTATTGAGGAACAATCACCCAAACATAAAAACTTTCGCATTTAAAATAATAGTAGGATCCTTTTTTATACAAGTTTTTTAACTTTTTTTATACAAGTTTTTTGACAGCATTTTCAAAATAGAAAAAAAAACTCATAATTTTTGCACTTATTTTATTAGTTTCAAAAGCAGATCAAACATAAAAGATTCTTATAATACATCTTTAACGGTAAGACATAATAATAAATGCAACAAGCTAACAACTAGCAATATTTTAAATAACTAACACAACAAATTAATATTCATTTTAAGTTTCTATTTTACAGTAAATAATAACATATAGTTGAAAAATCAACATGTTTCAGCAAACTCAAGGCACGTTAACGTAATAAAAGCATGAGTATTAGATATTTGAGGAACTAACACAATAAACTTGTTTTTAGTATCCTATTAGTAATCTCAGATGAAATAAGAACTAAAGATAGAGTTCTGTGGACGGCAGAGTGAAGCCGGTAAAACTACGCCTTCGCCGCTTACATGCAAACAAATCGCTGCTTAAAAACTAAAGGGCCACAAATCAAAATTACACTTTTTACGGGAGAGCTAATCGAAAAAAAATAAATTATTTTTTTCTTATTAGATATATATCAAATATATGCATATTATACATCGTTAGAAGCGTATTTTTAAGTAGCATTAAATGTTTTATGTACTTTTATAATAAACTGAATACTAGAAGAGATATAAGCATATAAGTTACTTTTGAATATATAAAAAATGATCAAAATATACTAAATATGGAATAAAAAAAACCATAAGTCTTTTTGCAACATACAATATGGAGGATTGTGATTGTATTTTTTGCAATAAAAACATTTTGGATTTTTTTGTTTTATGGCCCTTTGGTTTTTAAGCAGCGAAATGTCATCAATCTACGCCTCGCGTTATTAAAATATTTACTAGTTAAAATTAGTGATGTGCCGGATCGTTAAAAAATGTAGATGCGCGGATACGGATATGGATACGAGTCTTAACTTTCTTACTCAATCGGTGTCCTATTATCCCATTATAAGAATTATAAAGGTGCCAAATGTTTGATTTAAAGAGATAAAAAATAATTTGAATGGAATTTAATAGGTTTTCATTGCTAATGAAGAATTTCCGCTATAAATTAAAAATTAATAAGGGAAAAGATTCGTAATCGTAATACGGATCTTTCTTCTGCCTATATCCGCGGATACGGATATCCGGCACATCACTATTTAAAATAATGAATTGCTATCTTCAAAAAATTAAAAAATCACAATTCACACATAAGTAAACTTGGAAACCATTATTCTCAATAAAAATAAACAAAAATTGAGTTTATTGCATATTTATAAAACTGGCTGTCACTATTATGTTGTCCACAAATTCTGTCTATAGTTTTTATTTGGTCTGAGTTAGTAATCACATTTATTTACTATTTCTAGTGAGCGTAATTAAAAATATTCATACATATGTATTAACATCACAGAATAGTTAACGCTAATAAGCACACTTACTTAGGTGGGAATCTCATTTGTTATTTTGCTAACAATAATATATTTAAGGTGGTGAGTTAACTAATATAAATAAAAACTAATAGAGTTAAACTATGTTTTTTTTGTTTTAGTATTCATTGAACATTTTTAATAGCAGTTAAGGAATTCTCAAGAACACTCTTAAACAGACCATTAATTGAAAATTAATTCAATAAACGTCAACAACTTTGTCAACGGTTAATATTAACCGTTAACGGATAACGTAAAAACGCAATAACTTATCAGGTTAATTGAACGCTATTATTAGTATCATCCTTACTTTTATCCACGTCGTAGTAGCCGTTGAAGTTGATCATCGTTAACAATTCCACCAGATGTCGTTGGTATCCACACTCCATCAGTTTTGTGACGACCTTGTGTAGATATTTTGTTAATTTCTTAAACAAATTAAACAATTCCTCCATCTGAGCGAAGTTCGTGTGACTGAATTGGTCGTTAGCTTCATTCAGAGTCCATTCTCTGTAATAAACGATTAATTAAATTTTTTTTTAATAAAGCCATAATTAAAAAAGATTTTTTCACTTCTGATTGAGGACTAAAAAAGTTTAGTTGTTTCGTTTTTCGTGTTCTCCTCAAAAAGTTCTTTCATTTGATACCCATACTGTGGTAGTGCAGAAAAAATAACTAGTCCGCCATCTTGGATGATCCGCCATATTGGAATTAGAATGACGTCACATAGCTAAGCATGCATTGTCATCCAAAATAAGCGTGTATATAAAATTTCAGCTTAATCGGTTAAAGATAACTGATTTAAAATTCAGTTGCAAGATTCCACCCGGACAAACTTACATACACATACATAGATACATTGCAAGTTAATAAAAACCTTGTAAATTATAAACTAACCCCTACCCAAATACGCTATATCCACTGTAAGTCGCTGAGAATCAGGTCTACTTACTCTAATCGATGCTGCAGCATCAGGTCAAGGTTATAACCATGTCATGGAAACACCACCGAAGTAACAGTATACTAAATTTCACATCAATAGAACATGTGTAAATTAGTGAAATCCCCTTCGTCAACTGGGAAATGGACCGAAGGTTTTCAAAACGCCTGATAAATTCATTCATGAATTATAACTAAAGGCTAGTTCGCACTAGGCTAGTAATTTAGTCGAGTAGCAAGTAATTTAGTAACAAAACGTGTCTGAACATCAAATACCAATTAGACGAGTAGAATAATAAGTAATTTAGTCAATAGTCTCCACAATATAAAAAACTTTTCTTAGTTACGAAACAAATTTCTTTAACAAACTCTTCAGAAATAGTTCTATTGGAATATTCACTTCATTGTGTTGCAACCCACTTGTTGTGTACTTATACCCGACCGCGATTTCTGGGCAGTAGCAAGTAGTTTAGCTACTAAAGTACTCGTCACTATACTAAATCACCAAAGTAGTCCGAAAAAGCATTAACAATTCGTGTGTTTAAGACGCGGATCCACGTTCAATATTTTCGGCGCGTTGTGTGTCTAAACGTGGATCCACGTTCATACAACTTTACTATTGAGAAACGATATTGTGGCTTATTTTATAAGTATCTAGGCTTGATTTCTTTTGCTACGTTCTCCTGTTGACATTGACATCATCCCGTGATTCAAAGGGATTGTGTTTTAGAAAAAAAAGAACTGCGTGAAGGGTCTATCGCAATATTTTAGCCGTCGGGCAGAGTAGGGCCTTCTTGCGAGCACAAGCCAGACACACTTAAGGGTTAAAAACGACCAATTCAATTCGATATAGACGTTATTCCTCTAAAATACTCACCCGGTTATCAAAACCCTACTGAATTTAAGGATAACGGTGAAGATGTCGTTCAGCAGCTTCATGACCAACGTCGACCTGTTGTTGAGGAGGCATCTGAAGAGCACCTTCTTAATGTACACCACGTGACAGTCGTACAAGTCGTCCAGAGTGCGAGCTTTCTTCAGATCGCCCTCGAACTCGGTCCAAGAGGAGAGGATGCACGTCGTCACGATGTAGTTGTCCAAGGCGCGAACCAGAGAGGCCATCACGTGCCTGTACGTTTGTACGGCGATGTATTGCTGCGAGCGGATCAGCCTTCGCGATTGACGGTTCGACAACTTCACGGATAACTTGAGGTACTGTAACGGGGAATCACCAAAATTTAATGTCTTTATTCAAAACTGTAGTATATACAAACGACAGCGATAATATTTGAATTTTAGGCTAAATTAAGTAAAAAATTAATTTTGATTTGGAAAATGTTTACACTCATTAGATGCAGATACGGTTGCGGACGTCTAAATCGATGCGGAAGTTCCGCATTTTCGGATGCGGATATCCGCAACAACCCTTGTACAGATGTCCATTAATCGTGACACCTTCAACAATATCGAGAAAACTTTCTTTACACCACTCCGAATAGATGAGACACGCTTGAGCATGAGAAAATGTTGCTTTGACGATGACGTCACCCACCTCGAAATCCTCGCCGAGCGTCCAGAAAACGCGTCTCATCTTGACCAGGAACTGGAAGACCTTGGCGTAGCGCAAAAGCGCCTCCTGCGACAGGATAATGTTGAGCGGCCACCGCACGGCGTAACTGAGCGACAGACAGCTCAACACGTCCGGCGAACTCTGCTGGAAGCTCAGCGGCGGCTCCGACATCACGAACGACACGTTCTCCGAGAACTTGTGCACGTCTGGGGACCAAATAGAGTCGCATTCACACTGCACGCTAATACATTCTAAATAGTGTCACCCCATGACTCTGTAAATTTACAATTAAGTTCTATCCAATAAAATAGAACCTACTTGTAAATAGGTAAATAGCTTAACTTGTAATTTTCTCAGAATATTTGTGTTGCTTGTCGGATTAGAGGTATAATTATGAATACAGTTTATAATTATTATATTAACTGCACGTATGCAGTTTGGGGAATTGGAGTTTTGAATTGGGAAGTAGGCTTTTGGGGTATTTGGGCGTGAGATTAAAAAATATGTCCACAATTTTGTTTCTAGTACAAATAAATCTTCACATACTACGTTTGACACCCGAAATACTGGTTCTGTATATATTACAAAAGACATTTCCAAAGTTGACCCTGTCGGGAAACGAACCCAGGAACCATTTGGGGTATTCTTTCAGTTTTCTTTACCAAAACTTAAAGAAATCTTAAATTAAATCAAATACGAACTAGGTAGGTACTTACGCGAAATCGACGAACCAAGCGCCTTATCGAGAATGTTATGCAACGTGCCGAAATTCAACAACTCTTGAGGGTTCAATGTTTTCGCCAGTTTAGAGAACAAATTCTGGCAAATACTCCTAGAAAACTCTCCGTCCATCAGAAAAAAGTAATCCTTTAAACTTTTCAAATGCTCGTACATGTCTAGATTGACCAGGAAATGGGTTAATATTGAATTATTGACGACCTCTAGCTGATAAGTGAGCGGTAGCATCACAGACTTTTGTAAGCAAGCAGTTAGAGAAGCGATGTTGTCGCTAGTTATATTCTGTTCCTCTTGTACTTGCGTGTTGAAATGTGACGAAAATGTATTCTGAGAAGGTCTTTTTTTAAGTTCCTCCATTATAATTGCCGGATGAGTGTAACAAGATGACTCCATGTCGTAATCCATTTTTTGAGTGAAATAATTCGAATTGAACTTGAGAAGATCTTTCACACCGAAAGGATCGAAACTGTCTAAGCTGTAAGATCCATCTATAAAATTTATACACAATTTACTGTTAAAATCATTGTCATTGTGTCTGCTGCTTTTGGGTGAATACGCATCTGGACTGTCCATAGAATGAATTTCGTCTATGACGTCTGCATTCTCGTCGTCAATACCAGACATGTCGAAATCTTTAGAGAAATCTGTCTCTTTGTCTGTTTTTTCTGTTTCTAAGTTTCTGTCGTCACTTTGTGGTGTGAACAAATCGGCTGCCACGGCTTCTTCAAAAGCCAGATCTGCTGTATTTGGTGTTTCCAGATCAAGCTGAAAAATTAAACCATAAATCATAAACAAAAAGTACATTATTTCAGCCGAATAATAATGTACTTTTTTACTGTCTAGTTAGTAATAAGAACGATAAAAATACAATAGAACAAAAACTGAGCTTTAGCTTTGTGAATTTGAGACAAAAATACATTTGAGTATGAAAAATCTAACTTTAATGTCAAAGTCATTGTCATAATTTTTATAATAAAGTAAAGTTAGTAGAAAACTTTAAAATTGCAATGGAAATTAATAGGGTTTTTATTATTGTTTTTCTTGTTGATTGTTTGATGCTTTTACTCTTACAATATTGTTCGTAATAAGTATTTTTATAAATAAATAACATTTTAAATTACACAATGACACGCTTTGTTCAATTTTAATTTTAAATATACTAGTAAAAATACGTCACGATATATATTTTGAGTCCTTCTAGAAAATAATTATACGGCGAGACCATTATATATGATATCATTATATACGAAAATATTATAACTTTCACAACTTATAAAGCAGCTTCTATTTTAATTTCGGCTTTGAATACGTCTTTAGATGTTATATCTATTCATAATAATGTAATACTAACCCTCGGAAACAGTTCCCCAGGCGTCGTAGGTAAAAGATTTGGCGTTATAGCGGACCTTTCTGCGGTTTCACCGATAGGCTTTAAATTCAACGTGAGTCCAGCTCGTTTCCCAATACCTCGTTTTGGACTCGTTTCTTCTGGTTTAAATTCGTCCGAACCTAACACTTTCTTCCTATTCTCTAAGGCTTCCGTTTGCGCTACGTTCAACGGTTCCTTTGTGACCACGACCTCTATAGGAGTATTATATTCGACTCCTAAAACTTTTTGTTTAATCAAAAGCGCCTCTCTCTGTGCATCGGTTCTCGCAATAGGTCTTTGCTTTGGCTCTAAAGTGTCGAAATTCTTACAAAATTCCGTTCCCAAAACCTTCATTTTGTTACGCTTCGCTTCGGCGTAGGCCGACATGACTTGAACGTTGTTCATCTCGTCTATATCGGGCACTAAAGGTGGGTTTTTAAGTTCATTATTTTCATTATCCTTATAAAAATCGTATGAGGATTGAGTTCCCTGGTACTTTCCGATTTCTTGACTTGATGTCTGATAATTTAAATTGTCATAATTTTCGTTAACTTTCTTATCGTCTTGTACTGCACTGTTCTCAGTGTTGCCTTCTGCGTCGAGAGAGACAACGTTGCCTTGCGCATCTAATGTTTTATTGTTATCACAATTTTTATTACTACTTCTTGTAACACCAAATATGCTTTTGGCTGCATTGCAAATAGCACTAAACATGTCAGTGGAAGTTTGCGCTTTGGACCTATTTGTCTTATAATCCGGATTATTTGTACCAGTTGCCGACTCTTCATTAATTAAGGGAACATCATTTTCTTCTTCGACAAATTTCTCTTCGTTAAGACTCTTATTGTCAGTTTCTGCTTCAATATTGGCGTCTAAACTCTGTATAGACATGGCCATGATCTCCTCGTTTCTTTGATGCTCTAACTCTAGCTTTTCCCTCTTTAAATTTCGCTCCTCGGTAGAAAGCAACTTTATTCTGCTCTGATCCAATTGTAACCTTTTAATTTTCCACTCTGTGTGTATCTTGCTCTTTTTTACTTCCATGTTCAATTTCGAATAATATTCCATCATTTTGTTCCTGGAATACAAGAGGAATTTATCAATTAATTCAGTCATAACTTTTACCTATTTATGTGGGTCAATAAATTTCCTATTGAGTTGTTAGGCACATATATTTCACAAATACAAATACAGTGCCAACATTATTTACTCGAAGAGGTGAGTTTTATTAGGTTCATGCAGAAACTCTATCTTGCAAATTGCACCTATCTGTAATACAATACAGTTAGTGGTCCTTCGAGCCTAAGATATTTCGGCTTAAGAAAGTATCATAAACAATAATCCACTAAAATTCTAAAGTTTTTGAAGGATTGCTGTGTGCTAGAGGTGTAAACAATCCGGCGAACCTTTCGTCCTTGGCGTCGGTTTCGTCTAACGGTTTCTCATCGGGTACTTGGCGACTCGGGCGCGGTCGGCGTCGAACCCGCGCTTCGGCCATCGCCGCCTCCAACACACGCAGCGAATGCTGCTTCTCAGCTATTATAAGCTGAGCCAACCGCTTTCGTTCAGCTGGAAATTCAAAATCATTTATAAGTAAGAATTTCGGGGGTTTTTCCTAACAAGTTTCCTGTATTACAAGGAGTGATCATTACTCAAACTTAGAATTCAAAACAGAAATTATATAAGTGAAAATAATGAAACAGTTAACGAAACGCCCACCGACATAATTATACATATGTATGGCCGACCAGAAAAGTGCTTTATCAGTTTCGATAACAAATTTCATTCATTTCAAAATTCGCTAAGCCTTAGATTTGAAATAGGTATTGATTACTGATTGACATAATTGTCACTTTGAATTTTCAAAGGAAAATAGATGTTGTCCTTCTACAACATACAAAGAATGTTCAATCTTAGGGTGATAAAGCACTTTATTTGTCGAGTTTACATCGAATATATAAAAATCAACGTGAGTTTGTTTATGCTCTATGGACTCCAAAACTGCTTAACTTTTTTTTTACTTATGGAAGGAGAGCTAAACGAGGAAGGTTTGTGTATATAAAAACTTGCATCCCGGGCGAAGCCGGGAGCTGATCTCTAGTAATGTCTAGTAATAGTACCAATGATCTTGTCCATGGTCTCCGCCTGCTTGAGGGTGGCGACTTCGGCGAAGGCCTTGCTGTCGGCGTCTCGCTTGAGCAACACCTGCGAGAAGGTGATGGGCTCTCCGCTGACGAAGAGGCAGCGCGTGCGGTACACGTCCAGCAACCGCTGCTGCCGCTGCAACTCCTCGAAGCTGCCGCAGCACTTCACCGACGGGTGGTCCGACGAGATCAACACCACGAGGGGATCCTATAAATAACATTATACATGAAGATGTGAGTGGATGAAGGTGATAATATGTCGCATAATTCCAATTTTAAATAAATCGAGGTTAAAGTTTTACTTTTAATTTTTGAGATAAGTTGCCACGGAACTGATTTTTTGTATTAAACTATGATGCAAAGTTGTGTAAACAACCTAAAATATTAATGGTATAATAGAAAACATTTCTATTAGTTAATTTAAAAAAAAAAGTGAACATAGATCCCTTTTCCATTAACAAAAGTAAACTTATCTGCACTTCTTGCTTTTTAAAATTAACTGTACATAACACCTTTTTAACTTTTTATTTCACAAAAATTTCTTAAATCGACGATCTTAAGGTTACAGACCTTAAGATCGTCGATTTAAGACATTTTTGTCATTCATATGGACATATTACCTTCAACACAAAAAACAAAAAAACCCAAAAATGTGATATCACCTTCATCCACTCACGTCTTAATATTGCCGAGAGAACTGTAATGTATATGTGGGTAGACCTACCAATTCGATATCATGTAATCCTAATATATAAAATACTGATATTATAAAGAGAGAAGATTTGTATTTTTGTACATCGATGTCGCGTGCAAAAGCTAGTAATATTATAAATGCGAGTGTGTATTTTTGGATGTTTGTTATTCAATCAAAAACGCAAAAACGGCTGAACGGATTTGGATTAAATTAGGTACACAGATAGTTTATTACCTGGATCCAAATATAGGATACCTTATGTTCTGGAAAAAATGTAAGGTTTCTGTGGAATTTTCACATGTTTTTACTATAGTAGTCCATATTTTATCTAGTAGCGCAACTATTCATAAAAAGGATCATAATTATAATATTTTTAAGTGCGAGAGAAAAGGACAGTGATACATAATCACTCAATATTGTAAAACTCAGAATGAGTAGGGTTTGTTTGCATTTTTGCGTTATATCTCCTTGACTTCACTGTAATGTATAAACAACGAAAATTCACTTACACTTGGATTGCACAGTTTAAGTAATCTTAAAGACTTTCCACACAGCAGAATATACTTTGCCACGGCTCTCAGGAAGTCTGGAATGGCAACACTCTGAGTTATATGAAAGCCTTTGTCCCAATAACGTTTCGAGCGACAGTTGACATATTGTGAATCTTTTCTTATGAAGAATTCGTGATATCCGTCGTCTAGTTCACCCTCGAATATGAATCTTTCGATAAATCTGAAAACAATGTTGGGCTTAGTTTGAGACGGCTCATCTGCTCACTTAGCTTAGCTAGCCTAACCTATGTCACCATAGGCGACGGCGGTCAGATAATCGTCCGCGAGCCAGCGACACTTTTGGTTGCTATATTTGCGCAAGCCTGGATTTTTTTTAATTTGTCGTGATAGTATGAACAACAATCGAAACAAAATGAACCATCAACAAAATGAACTCCTGCCATCTCAATCGCGGGACAACAAGTGGCTGTGATATGTCAATTATGTTTAAACAAATGAGTGAATGTCAAAAATGCGCAAAGCTGAAACTTTACATATTGTTGTTTGGCAGGAGTTTGTTGTTTGACAATAGAGGTGGCAGGAAGTGGTTTTTTTTTCCATAATGGACTGCCAATAAACAATATGTAAAGTTTCAACTTTGCGCATTTTTCACTCATTTCTTTAAACAATCTGCTAACAAGCGTTGTCCCGCTGGTACGCCGGCAGGAGTCGATTTTATGTTTAACAAGCGCTTGACACAAAAACCATATAATAAATGTTGCGCAAATGTGTCAAAAAATAGTGTCGCTAGCTCCCGGACTATAACACCAGGATAGGTAAGGTGTGGGAAGTGTTATGTGTTTCAGACACGCCCCTCTTAGGCTGTGCCAACATAGGCTACATAGGCTCGCTGATTTTTCTACGTTAAAAAAACATGTCAGTCGCAGAACTTCACGTCATAGCTTCACAAAAAAAATTAGTTAATTTTTTCGACGACAGATGTCGCTGCGCCGGCAGATTATGACGCTCTGTCGTTTCGTTCTTCAACGCGAACTACACTTTTCATACAAGATTCCTGTTTTTCCCCTGTGGTGTTGCTTGTGTTTACGTATTTGGTATATAATACAATACAAAACCACAGTGACTGTGTAGTAACAACTGTTTTATTTTACCCATCTGCCAATAATAACTTGAACTTGAACAACGATTTCTTTGAACAAAACCGAGTAATGTAGGAAGACTATTTACGAGTACATCCTCATACAAAACTGGAAATGTAATCAGCAATGTGCAAAGAACAATTACTATTTCTTTATATACATTATCCTGTTCTGTGTGAAGAATATTTTTTCCTTGTACATTGTTGGTAATCGAGTAACAAACGCTTTCACTTCAAAAAAGACCACTTACTTAATGGGGGTTAAAAATAGACTAATTACATAAAATACTTACTTAAAATAGACTTTGCACACAGACAACAGTGAATTATACATAACGAAGGCGGTATTAGTGTGCGTCACCAGAGATATCTCGTTGAACAAGTACGACATTAACTCCGCTCCGGTGGGAATGGACGTTTGGTATTCTGAAATATTGTCATACAGCGTCAACATCTAGCCCCAAACTAATCAGAGCTAGTATGTACTATGAGTGGTAGACAACCTGGTAAATATACATTGTATACTTTGTACCTACTTGTACTTTTACATAGATTACAAGTCAGAAAAATATCTATAATATCGTTACCGTAATTAATTACTATCGTTTTTGATATTAATTAATTTTCATAAAAAATTTCAGACACTCAAAACTTTACAATATTCTTTAGGTTTCTTCATAATTCATAGTTTCTTTCAATTTTAGGTTTCTTCATAATACTATTAATTATGAAGAAACCCAAAATTAAATTGGTAGATACATAGATTTTATATTAAGTAATTAGTCTCAATAGAAATAATACGTTTTGATTGTGTCCTGAAAAATTGTTGCCAATTAGTTGAGTTAGAAACTTACCAATTAAGATAAATGATATAGTTTTTTTCGACTTATTTAACCTACTAATATTTTAAATGCTAGTTGGTAGGAATGGGTTTATGGATGTTTGTTACCTTTCACTCAAAAACGGCTCAACAGATTTGGATGAAGTTTGGCACACATATAGTTGTAACCTTAAGGTTAAGGTTAAGGTTATAAGGCACCTTAATTAACATATAGAATATGATAATCCAGGTAATAAACTTTTTATTATGGAAAAATGTTAGGTTCCCGAGGAATCGTCTAAAAAGATATAAGAAATTGGGCGCCACCTTTGTAACAACGATAAAGATGTCAGATATTTTTTAATGTGTTATATTTTTCATTTTTCAGTCGCAGATGAAGTCGCCGGCAATAGCTAGTAAAAAATATGTCAGAAATTATAAAACTCACCTGTGTCAATCAATTTATAAATTGAAGCTAGTGTTTCAATTTCATATTTCAACGGTTCGATGTGATTCATTATTTCCAACAGTGTTGGCATACAATTAGTACCTTCGTGATTATACTGGCAACTCTCATATATTTTGGTGGCCTTCAAACGAAATTCTAGTAAGTAATGCCTTATGACTTCTCTCGATGCCTGAAATAGGGAAATTAATGAATGAAAATTTTTAATTTCCCCATTAATTTTATCAACAGTGCAAAGAAATAAATAAGTCTCAGTCATTTGGGCAGCCTGTCTGGCTGCAGTAACCAGTGTAACCACTCTCAAACAAAAGACCAGACATACCGTGAAATAAAAGCATGTGTGCTTTCATGTTTCGGTGAGTGAGTGACTTGCCAATTCCTTATCCATCCTTAATAAGCAGGTTTCAGCACTTGCTGCGTTGCTTGTTTTATAGGCACCTACCATCAAGTGGATTGACCATACACTGACTGCCGCCCTTTATAATATAAAAAAAATAATACAAAAGAAATTTCTCTCCAACCCATCAAACTACTACAACATGGAACCCTCGTGCCATACAAAACACTACGAATTTTATGGAACATTTAAAAGTGACATATGCGTAGAGCATGAACTGTCATTTAAAACAAAACAAACATAATAATAAGTACGTAATTTAAAGAAAATATGACTTTACGTCCACCCATTAGAGTTTAAAATGAAATAGTAGAAGTTGATCGTTACTACCTTTTACCATTGACGCGTGAAGGCAAGAGTCCGCCATGATTCTGTCAAAGGCGTTCTTTTTATGTGCCGCTTTGGCATTTGTGATGCAAATTCCATTGTAGTATTTCGATGCTCCCACCCAATAAAAATGCCCCTAAAAGTCAAGTAAAAACTTAAATCTTACCTCATAAACAAGACCGTTACTGTGAAAATGATCGTCCAACGTCTCATTGAACGCAAATTTGTATAAACGTCGATAATATGTTCCAATTAGTATTAGAGTGGTGGCATAGTTTTTTAACAACAGTTTCGAAACACCTTCCAATACCAAATTATCTCTCATGTAAAAACAATTAGACTCTGTATCGAATGGAAAAGACGATGTCTCTATGCCAACTGAAACAAACAATCGATTAGGAATTAGACAAGCCCATTTGATGAGTGATTAGAGTGCTTGCCTTTATTCTGTCTCAGGGTTCTCGGGTTCGATTCCCGGCAGGACCAATTTTGGAAATAAAACTTTTCAAAGTTATAGCTCTAGTTTGGTACTTCAAAGTTACTTGATAAAATTAAATGTTTTACTACTCGACTTTATACAAACTGTAGAATTGTTGTATTAAAAAAACAACAAGGACATACTTGTCAGATACATAACATGTCTTATAAATTGCTTCTCAGATATAACATTCAAATTGTTGAGCTCATCTTCATACATCCACCTCCACAATTTCATTTCTCTACTTGAGGACGCTATGAGTTGTCTCTCCTCAATGGGCGGTAGTTTTGCTGGAAACAAAAAAAAATACTAACAACATATTACAGACATACATACAGACACACAATTCGGTGGTTAAAAAAATCTTGTTAAGATTGAAGTGTAAGTGTGATTAAGTAATGTGTCATTATAAGCTTACAAAAACTTACAAACTAGTTCCCAAATATCACTTGGAATGTCTTTGTCCACTTGACTAGCTAATTCCCAGATATCGACCAACTCCTCTTCCGTTTCACAAGGAAAAATGTCTTTGACATCATCTTCGTTCACTTTCATTGGCAAAGATATCTGAAACTGTTTAAGAGTGGGTATAAAGCAAACAAAATTTGTAATTTCACCCGCATAGCCCCTTCGACATGACAGTGACACAAAATACGTAGAACTACGCACAACATGCGACGGAAGATAGCGCATCTCGCTCAATAAAAAATATTATAAGTGCCAAAAGTATTAAATATTAATAATTCGTAAACTACAATGTCAAATGAAAAATTGTTACATACAGCCTTAGATAATATGTGAAGTGAAATTACTGATACACTTTTAGCTTTGTAATGTGTGTCATTTTGAAAATAAAACTAAAATCGATGGAAATGAGAGTGCACTTGGTAATTTTTTTCTATCGAGAAAATTTCATTATATTATGTTTTCTGTTACAGTCGTCACTTTCATTTATAATGTATTTATCTATTTAAAAAAATAATTAAATTAGACTTTGTTTACTTAGATAAAATTCAAATCTAGGATTGGCTATTTCTCTTTATACCCGCTCATAATGTATAAATTAAACTCCTGAACTCTTATGGGACGGATCACACCAGAGTTAACTAGTGGTAAACTATTTAGAACTATTTGCAAAACATTTCGAAAAATCGGTTTATCAAAAAATATATTATAAAACAAAGAACTCCGCCGCGTCTGTCTGTTCGCGATAAACTCAAAAACTACTGCACCGATTTTCATGCTGTTTTCACCAGTGGATAGAAAGGTTGTCGAGAAAAGTTTTAGTATATAATTTACAACGTTAGGATGGCGAAGTCGCGGGCAGCAGCTTGTTTTTAATAAGTATTTAATAGTTTTTAATTAGTTTTTAATAGTTTTAAATCGATAGTAACACGGCGCATCACTAGTCCTCCCCATAAAGCTAGTAAGTGCGAGAGAGCATGCCACATTGGCAATGCTGTTCCAATGTTTTACGACCCCGCATTGGCATATACAATAACAAAGTATACTTACTCTGACTTCCTGAGACTGTGACGATGGTATTTGCATGTCCCTTGGAGCCGTAAGTTTTGGATAATTCAATGTTGAACTCTCATGATATGGTGATAAACGGTTCGATTTTAAAGATGGTAATGACATTGGACTAGAAAACGTTTTTATGTTACTACCACCATACATTCTTGTCTGAGAGTTATTATCAAGTAAAACTGAAACAGCATAGGAACATTGTTGCAATAAATGACATAACAGATAGATATACAAGATACAGAATAGCTGTGAATATGACTTAGCGACATAATTATGATACATATATTCACATTTGTATCCGAATGATACTTGGCACACGGTGTACTATGTACCATGGGATAATATTTCACATTTAGGGCCTGCATATACTGACAGTTTCGGCAAATCATGGTACTCTACAATACACAACATTGTGATGCCAAAACCTATTCAAGTTGGCATTGCATTACTCGATTGTGGATATATAATTTTGTTAAATTGTGTTATAGGCGACTGTAGCCACCTACCATCAAGTGTACTGTCAACCTGTCTGTCTACATTAACATTAACGAAATATATCCACCATAAACTGACCTGTGAACTTGTTTTCCCTGCTTTATCATAGAAGAGTATTATAAAATTATAAGTTATATAACTCACATGATTTAGAATCGAAGCTTTCAACTGTGTATTCTGAATATGTCTGTGAATTTTGCTTTTCCAATAAAGTTTCTTGCCTTTTTAAGGAATATGGTAGTTCAAATATATAAGAAGGAAAGTAAGAATATGGCTGTGGCGAGCCAAATTTTTCTGGATTTAATTTTGGCAACATGTCATCTAGAAGGCCATATGTACATGGTGTCTGAAATGATATTAATTTACACATTTTCAAAAAGCAGTAGAGTGGCAGGACACATTGCCTTTTTCAGTCATTTGACCGGCCCATCTGGCAGTAGTAGCCAACTTCTACAGAAGCCAACAGTGGAATAACAGTAAGTGTTGTGTGGTGTTGTGTTTTGATAAGTGAGTAAGAATGCCAAATCCTATTTCTTCCCAGTCCCTTTTCTTCAATCCCACTATAACTACCCTATGGTGTTGCTTGTGTTATACATGATGGTAGCCTGTCTGTCGACATTAACCTAGATGAAAAATATAAATAGTGTTTTAAAAAGAATTTTCAATCTGGTATAGTACTGTAACTGGCATATGAATATTCAAGTACAGTAAAGTTACACCAATGTTATACCAATGTTGAATAAGGGTGTAAGTATACTCATTCAGCTCTATTCACATATCACTAAGTTTTTGGTTACAATTATATAGTTTGTATCAGTCGCATACGACCATCATAGCGTGCTACTTCCACTGAATCTCTTCTATCAGCCATGTACAGCACTAAATGACTGAGCAGGTATCGATGCAAGTCGCAACTTGTTGACACTGAGTTGAGAATAATGAGTGTACATAGTGCTAAGCGCAGCAGAACAGCACTGTTTACTGTCACTAGCATGTGTATGTTAAGACACATGTTACCTCTGTTTCGCCTGTTTGGAACTAAAAAGCTGAATAGACTCGCAAAGTTGAACAGATACATGCACTTCTCCTTACAAAACTACTGCTTTGATGCTTTTGTCCATACTCATACTATGGGCAAAACCAGAATTGAGCTGAATAAACATAGTTACTCCTTAAGCAAGCACTAATAAAAATTACAATATCAACAAGTACCTACCTCAAAAATCTTCATTGACAAGTCTTCTTTTATGCTATCAGAGAGGGAAATTAAAAACTGTAACACTTTGAAAAAACTCTCATTTTCAGAAAAATTATATTCTCGTATAGTGTTCACAGACTTCTTTAGATCCTGAGCCTTCTTAAACTCGGCTACGTTTTTACAATTCCGTAGTGTCGTAAAATAATACGATAAAAGGTCTGAAACGGGCTCTCCCCCAGACACTGGTATTTGTTGTGATGATTTCTTTAAAATCAATTCATACGAATGTGATCTCATTTTAGACACAAGACGTCTGTGCGATAATCCATTCTTGTAACAATACTTCGAAGCAGTTTTATTGCATAGTTCAGTAAGGAGACCAAATACACCAAGTTCTTCAATATTATCCATTTTTATAGATTAAGTATATAAATGTTGGATTGGAAGTAATTTTGCGTGGTGATTAAGTTATTTTTTACATCGTAGTCCTCATATTTCTAATAATTCAATAGTAAAAATATGTTAACATGGGTCCAATTCTTTGAATATGTATTCCAAGCAATATAATAAAACAATGGGCACCAACTACTCGTTTGCGTATGTACCTAGGTAATTAAAAACATTATAATTATCCAGCAGATATCCTAATTTTTAATTTTCTTACAAGCAAAATATTAGGTAATAAATTATTTACAAATAATAGTACATAATTTGTTTGTTTGTTCAACTGTTGTTTTGTTCGGTTATGGTTAGGTTACTTTGGTTGGTTTGGTTGATTAGGACCTGTCACCTGTCACTGAATTAAAAAACAAAACACAGTATAGTTGAGATATTTAAGACATTTTTGTTGATCTGTGTTAAATATTAGACTGTCACATTGACTTTGACTTAACTCATCTCATTGATTAATGAATGAATTGGTCTGTGGCTTTTACTTTGGGGTTAGAATTTAATTGGAATGAATTTTCTTTTCTTCAATCAAATCAGACAAATCTTCAAATTTTAATTTAAGTCTATCTCAGACTTGGATTTGTTTTGTTGATTTTTTTTTATTGGTTGCTAATAAAGTGTCTAAGTTAATTTTATTACTGGAATTTGATACTTTAATAGACTTAAAATAAATATGAATCAGGCAGAAGTATCTAAACTGGTTTCCAAGCTTCGTATTAAAGTTGAACCTTTACCTCGTAAACTCAAAAATATACACGGCCCAGAAGGAAGATTAAATAGATTACGTAAAACTGTAACAGCATTAATCAAACATGAAAGAATAGAACTCATTTACAATCGAGGAGACGAAGCTCGTCAATACACCGAAAGGGTAAATAAATATCAAATATGTAGGTGCTGTAGATAGCTTGTCAAATAACACCACATTTATAACCTTATTTTACACATATTTACTTAAAAATTTATACAATTTTTCAGTTTTTACATAGTATGGGTACGGGAATATTTAATATTTGAAGTTACTAGAAATTAACTCATTCATTGCCAAGAACTCGCCTGGCGAGTTCACTAAAGTCACCCAAGTCGCATACCTACTGGGGGCCTAGAACTCGCTACGTGAGCCCCAAACTATTTATCAGTTTTTCTTAAAAATTACTAGGAATTAATGTAAAACACAACTTATTCATTCAAAAACCACTTTGAAATTCATATGAGACTTGAAATTTTTGGTGCAGCAATGAATGTGTTAATTATAATAATAATAACTAAAAAATTGGAATATATTGTCAAATTCAAACTTAATGGTGGCTCGGAAGTTAGCTGCGAGCACTGTTGTGCGCAGGGATACCCGCTTGTACACCCCCGCGGATATCTAATATTGTGTTTTGTTGATTAAGTTTGATTTGGACTATACTAAGTAGGTGCCCTAAATAATATTATGTAATAACCTGTAATAAAGTTAATTATGTTTGTTCCAGCTTATTTCAGAAGCTATAAGACATGGCGATTGTCATAAACCAACAATGGACATTGCAGATTTTTGGTTATTGGAAAAAGAATTGGTGCACAAACTGTTCAAAGTTTTAGTTCCAAGATATGAAACTTATAATACATGTTATACAAATATGTATAAAGTTCCTCGTGCACAGTACCAGGCTAATTATGAGAGAGTAGTTTTAGAGCTCAAAGAGAATCCATATCCACCTTTAGTTAACAAAAATGGAAATAATAAAAATTTGATTCAGAATATATTACTTGACGCAGCCAAATATGACTACAGGCGGTCAAAGTATGCAGAGATGGCTGAAAAAATTGGAAAACAGGAAGAAACTATTTGCGACACTCACCCTGGAGCTTCCCAAGAAAATGAAAAATCATCATAATTTGATTTAATAAAATGTAGAGCCATATATGATAGGGTGGAATTTGATACTTAACATTAAATAAAACGTAAGAATGTAATCAATGGCTATTTATATTTACATGAGAAAATTTACAATATATTATATGTTTGACACTGTACATCAATCAGTTCGAATATTCTTAAAAAGTATTTAAAACATTAAAATAAAATGACATAGAAAACATGGACAGCATCACGACCTTCCAACACCTTCTCCTGATATTCGTTCATGTTGCTGAGACACGTATCTATACATGCATTAATCTTGCACAGTGTCTTTCGAACTTTACTTTTGACAGTGGCTTTGTCATTATGTCAGCTAACTGTATCTCTGTTGGACAATAGCTGATATTGATCAGTCCGTTCACGAAGTGTTCGTGTATAAAATGGTATCGCACATCTATATGCTTTGACCTTTTGTTGAAGGATCCCGATTTTACAAGTTGAATTGAACTTTGGTTATCAACATGCAAATTTATTTTTATATCGACATCGGTTATTTCCTTTAACAGAGATTTCAGATGCAATGCCTCTTTGCAACAGTCTGCTGCGGCTATGTACTCGGCTTCTGTCGACGATAACGCCACTATAGGCTGTCTCTTAGATGCCCATGTGATTGGTCTATCGGCTATCATAAGCACGGAGCCAGAAGTGCTTCTTCGCGTCAATGGATCTCCAGCATAGTCCGAGTCGCTATAAGCATCGATATTCTCGATCGGTGTATTTCGTTTGAACAAAATACCCTTATCTTTGGTTCCCACCAAATATTTAAATATTTTCTTAAGTTTTTTTACATCTTCTCTAGTGGGATTTTCAACCTTCCTGCTAACTTGATTAACCGCTTGTGCGATGTCTGGTCTGGTTCTGGTAGACAGGTACAGTAAACTTCCCACTGCCTCCCTATAGGGATATTCCTTCTCCTGGGCAGTTTCCTGTTCCGACTTGGAATCGCTACTAGCGGGCGTGTCACAAGGTTTGGCATTTTTCATATTATATTTTTCCAGTACGTCATTTATATAAGATCTCTGAGTAAGAAATATTCCTTCTTTAGAGTTTCTTATTTCCATACCCAGATAGGTACTTGGATTTTCATTCTTTTTCATTTCAAATTTTTTTTCAAGTTTTTTCACAATATTTTCGATCCTTTCCTTGTCTTTTCCTATGACAAGTCCGTCATCAACAAATAATCCGATTATTATTGACTTATCTTCATTTATGAAAACGCATCGATCGGTTTTTATCGTCTTGAAACCCAAATCAAACATCGCTTGGGTAAAAGTTTTGTTCCATGTGAATGGAGCTTGTTTTAAGCCGTACAACGACTTTTTAAGCCGGCAAACTACTTCAGTAGTATTGCAGTCAGTTTTATAGCCAACAGGTAGTTTCATATAAACTTCATCTGTCAACTCTCCGTACAAGAATGCTGTCTTGACGTCAAATGTCATGAAGTAGTAAGATTTGGATGCGGCAATGGCTAATAAAGTTTTTAAGGCAGATTGACTTACGACTGGGCTATATATGTCTTCAAAATCTAGATTTCCTTTCTGCTCGCAGCCACGTACGACTAATCTGGCCTTATACGTACCGTCATCTTTAATCCGAAACACCCATTTGTTAGACAAAAATTTGTGTCCTTTGGCTTCTGACCTGTCAACTAGTACCCAGGTGTTATTTTTCTGTAGTGAATCCATTTCAGACTGTATCGCCTTCTCCCAATTTTGTCTGTCGGTGCCCATCACTGCATCTTTATATGTAAGAAATGAACAGTCATAGTCATCATTACTATCTGATGTAAACATAGTCACGCAACGACTTAGCTCGTAATCTTTGGTCCATGCTGGTGGCCTCACTTCTCTTTGCGGTCTTTCACTTGAGTACGGTGGGTCAACTGGATCTTGACTGGAGCTGGAAGAAGGAAGATTAGTTGTTTCCTCAAAAGGTAAGTTATTATTAATTTTGTTTTTAATTTCAGGTATTTCAATTAATTCTGTTTCCGATTCTAGAGTAAAATCTTTGTTTTTCTCAGCAGGAGTATCACCATAATACATCTTTTCGATTACTTTTACGTCTCTGCTGATAACAATATCATTCTTTTCCGGTATGTAGATTCTAAAACCTTTGGTTTTATCTGCATATCCCAAAAATACTCCTTCCGTAGCTTTGGCCGAGAATTTTCCTTTTCGATTCTTGTTCATTACAAATGCTTTGTTTCCGAACACGTGAAGGTGATTTCCTGATGGTATTCTTCCCACCCACTTCTCATATGGGGAGTTTCCTTTGAGAGCTTTTGCTGGACTTCTATTAATCAAATAGTTTGCAGTGTTCACCGCTTCTGCCCATAGATTTGCAGGAATGTTAGAATCTATCATCAGACATCTTGCTTTATCCATCAGCGACCGATTTTTCCTTTCACTCATGCCATTTTGCTGTGGTGTATAGGGTGCAGATAGTCTTCGGCTTATACCGTTCTCTTTCAGGAATTTGTCAAATTCTTTCGACCTATATTCGCCTCCATTGTCAGACTGAAGGTTTTGAATTTTTTTCTTATGAAACAGTTCAACATAGTTTTTATACTCCTTGAATTTTTCAATTACATCGCTCTTTCTTTTTAAGAAGTAAACATAGCAGTATCTTGTATAGTCGTCAATAAATGTAACGAAATACTTTGATCCGGCCATTGATTTATGCTCAAAAGGGCCACATACGTCACTGTGAATTATCTGCAGCACTTCGGTAGAGATTATTTGTTCATGGCTTTGGAATGGTAGAGTGGTAAATTTACCCTTAATACAAGTCTCACAGGTACCCAATTTATTTTCTTTAAAGTCGAGTCCTCGTATCATTTTATTTTTAACCATTTCCTTTAAGTCTCTTTCATTTACATGACCTAATTTCTTGTGCCACTTCATAATTTCGCTATCAGCACTGGGCGTGAAATTTGCTATCTCTTCCGGCTCATCGAATTCAATGAAGTATAATCCATTTCTTCTTCTAGCTTTTAAGCTAACAGTTCCGTCTTTTATGATACTGGCTTGTTCCTTTTCAAATAAAACTTTATAGCCATGATCTGTAATTTTACTAACTGACATCAAGTTGTTTGACAAATCTGGTACATATAATGTGTTAGTTATATTATATTTGCAATCTTTTGTATAGAGTTCAGCTTTTCCTGTCCCTTTAACTTCGGTCGTATGCTTCTCTGAAGCTAGTTTTAGTGTGTCAGATGCAGGGATTAAGTTACAAAGTATACTTTTGTCACCCGTCATATGTGACGTACAGCCACTATCTAGACACCATAAATTTCTATTAGTTTTCGACGTTCCTGTTGTTAAACAGGTATGGTACGTTGTTTCTTGACCTTTAGTTTTATTAGAGTTATTTGACTTCTTCTTTGACCAACATTTTTCTGTCAAATGCCCTTTCTTCTTACAAATGTTACAATAAAGTACCTTTTTCTTTGTCTTGGCATAGAATGCTTCTGAAGTCTGAGGTTCGCTTGCTTCGCTTTGCCTTCTTGCTTCGTATTCTTCTATAACTTTAACTTTTAAAATGTCAGGACTTGGTAAAACATCTCTCGACTCAATTGCCGTTCTGAAGCTATCAAAATTAGTAGGTAAACTGTATAACATCATAATGCTTAATAATTCTGGATGAATTTTTACATCCATGTCTTCTAATTTACCCACTACGTCCATAAAATTACTGAGATGGTCTCTCACATCTTCTTGTGAAGTCATTTTCTTCAATACTAGTTGCTTTAATAGCGTAGCTTTTCTCGCAGGCCCTGAACTTTGATGTACAGACTTTAGTTTGTCCCATACTTCCTTGGATGTGTTACATCCTTTAATTTGTTTAAGTTCTGGAGGAGATATAAGTAGAATTAGCTCTGACCTTGCCTTTAAGTCTTCCTTTAGGAACGCACTCTTTTGTTCGGCAGTCGCAGTTGCCGCTAACGTTTTTTCACCAGTAGCGTACTCCCACAGATCGTATCTTATGAGAATCGCCTGTGCTTGTAAGCACCAGGTATCGTAATTCGATTTTGTCAGCGGTTCTATGCTTCTTAGACTTGAGCTCATTTTTAAAATTTTATTTTCTCATTTGCCACTAATTATTTTAACGCTCTGCTACCACTGATAGGGTGGAATTTGATACTTAACATTAAATAAAACGTAAGAATGTAATCAATGGCTATTTATATTTACATGAGAAAATTTACAATATATTATATGTTTGACACTGTACATCAATCAGTTCGAATATTCTTAAAAAGTATTTAAAACATTAAAATAAAATGACATAGAAAACATGGACAGCATCACGACCTTCCAACAATATAGTGTAATAAATTTAGTTTACATACTACATGAGTTAATATTGATTCTTTAATTTTATTATGATAATAAACATTCAAGATATTTGGTATATAGTGTTTTGCAATCATTTGTGATTGCTTACAGAAGGCCACTGTGAAATGTACGCTGTTTTGTTTCGAAGAGAGAGTAAGGAAAGCCAGAGCCCATTACCCTATCCCTTATCCTTGAATCCTACAATGGTCCGCAGTGCACTTGCAGCATCTGTGGCATTGCTTGTGTTGAGACGGTAGCCACCCACCATCAAGTGTCCATCAGCCAGTCAACCTTAACATAAATACCTAAGCATTATATAAAAACATTTGACAACTGCTACAAACTTAGAGCAACGCATCGTCACTTCTAGTTATGTGACGACCGTGTAGCTCTATGGCTACTGACAGGAATTTGGAGAGAATTGAGATGAAGTAATAAAGTTGTGAAATTGATATGTGGGTCACTATTGGCTAGATATCCCATTAAAATGTTAAGGATGTCTGTAGGTGTGAAACTGAATTGTTTAAATTTGTTTAAAACTGAATGTTTTTAAAAACAAACATCAATCAAAAATATCAAAATGTTTATTTGATGTTTATCTTGAGTTCGGCACGCCACCTATTTTTGATTTATACAAACTAACATAAAAAATTATCTGTGGTAGGAAGTAGCGCAGACAATAATAATAAAGAAATTAAAAATAAAATAAGAAACAGAAAATAAAGAAAAGGGATCAAGTTATTGATATAGATTTACGATATTAAAATAATAATAAGTATCTAAAGTAAGTACCTACTAAGTAAGTTGCATTATAATTTTCTGTGGTTTTCTAAAGAAAAACATTTAAACGCATGACCATTGACCATGAGTATTTCCCGGTTCAAATGAAAGTTTTTAATTTAAAAACATACATACTTACAGTAGTTGACAATAAACTAATAAATATAGTTAATAGTTATCAAAGTAGGTACACTTATCAAGTTCTTATCAGTAGGTACAAGTTATAATAATTCAGTTACTTACATACATCGTAAATAGTGGCAGGTCTTATAAAATATTTCTTCATCTGAACAAAATGAATAAAATTTTAATCATTGGGTCTTGTAGTGTTGATTTTACAACGTAAGTATTTTAATATTTACATTATAACTAAGTACATAATTATAAAACAAAGTCCTCCGGTGCGTCTGTCTGTTCGCGATAAAGTCAAAAACTATTGTATTGATTTTGATGCTGTTTTCACCAATGGATAGAGTGATTCTCGAGGAAGGTTTTTAGTAATATATAATTTACAGTTACGCGGGCGAAGTCGCGGGCACCAGATAGTGTCTAGATAAATATATCTAAGTAAGTATGTAACATATTAATGGTAAAAAATTAAGATAGAGACCTCAGTAGAGTAGGTATCTACCAACTTTTTATATTAAGAATCTAGTTTTGTTCTTGCTTTCAGAAGTACTTATAATATCTAGGTTAAGTTGTTGACCTATGCATGTAAAATGGTAAATGTTTCAGATACGCTTCGAGGCTTCCAAAACCTGGAGAAACAATTCATGGTACAAAATTTGTTACCAGTTTTGGAGGTAAAGGCGGGAACCAATGTGTAGCAGCGGCAAAACTAGGCGGAAATACTAGCATCATATGTAGAGTACGCTATAAAAATACCTGATCTTCAAACTTCTTTAAGTATGAAAGTGTTTGGTCTAGTGGCTAGTAACCCTAGCTGTTAATCAAACGGTTGCGGGTTCAAATCCCGCTAGGGGCAAATGTTTATGTATTAACATTTACCTTTGTGCCTGAGTATGAACGTTTTGTATTTTTAATATGTATGTATTTACAAAAAAAAAAAGTACATAATCTATGTAGTATAACAACTGTGGTATCCATAATACAAGCCTATAGTTGCTTAATGTGGAACTATGTAGATGGTGCTGTGTGGAATGTGTGAAGATACTTATGAAGATACTTTCAGGTGGGAGATGATCAGTGGGGTACTCAATACTTGGAAAACTTAAAACAAGCAGGCGTAGACACAAGACATGTCTTTATTACACCAAATGTTACAACCGGGATAGCACAAATATCCGTGTCCGAGACGGGAGAAAATCATATAGTTATCGTGCCGGGAGCAAACGGGCACCTTTGTAGTGCAGATGTTAATTATTGTGAGGAAACTATAAAACAAGCAGATGTGCTTATTGGGCAGCTAGAAACTCCTTTTGAGACCACTTTGGAAGCGTTTAAACTGAATTCTGGGGTAATGAAGAAAAAATATTTTGATTTATGTGCCTCACTCACCATTATTTATTTATATTTCTTTACTTTTTTAGATAAAAATTTTGAACGCTGCGCCTGCTAGAAAAGATATCCACCAAATATTACCTTACTGTTCTATATTGTGTGTTAATGAGTCTGAAGCCTCTTTGCTTACAGGCATGGATGTTAATTTAATGTAAGCCTAATATATTTTTTTTATTATAACTAGCTGTTGCAGGCAAATTTATAAAATGTTAATTTCTATATGTAGGTGAAAGAACTTTTAAAATCAGTCCAGTTCCAAATAAAAATGTTTTCTCTTTATAATATTAGTAGGTACCTATAGATAGATAATACATTCATTTACTTACTATATTGCTTTGGCTGCTTTGCTAAATATTAATGTGTACCTGGATATATTTACTTAGTACTTTTTAAAACAGGAATTCAACCAAAGCCATAGAAAAACTAATAGCAGCTGGATGTGAAACTGTAATCATCACACTCGGCTCACGGGGGGCCGTTTATTCTTCAAGAAATCAAAAAAAATCTATACATGTTTTATGTGAACAAGTAACACCTATAGATACAACTGTAAGTTACTTAATTAGAAAAATAGCTCTTGTTTCCCACAAACAGATTTAATATACATACATACATTTAAATTGATTTTATAAAACAATCGCATCTGCCAAGATGTGTTATTATCTCGGCAGATGCGTACGCTCCGTTGCCGGCTGGTGAGTCATAGTTTCCTAAAAATTAAAGACACCTCCGCACCGCTCGTCTCATCTTCGCCTTGGTGGAGTTTGGGTCTAAAGCCATTGATCTGAACTATAGATGCGGCGTAGCAAGCAGAAAGTCCCGAAATCTTTGGTAGTATTAAAATCATACTAGCACTAGCGAGCGACAGTGCGAATTCGTCCACTTCTCTCTCGTGTGGACAACCTCGAGTGGACGAATTGTACTACTACCATTATTAATTACGGGCTACGCCGTGTCTATACTCCCAAATATACTTATAAAGTCTTTGTCTAAAGCATATTGAAATTTCAGAAACTACCTAAGATTAGTAATTTAACAAATCCTATCGGTTGTTTCAAACAAATCTCTCCTCTCGCCACCGCTTTGGTGGAGTCCGCCTTAGGGGCGGCGCATACTAGCGCAGTCGAAGCGTTAATCTAAAAATAATACATGGCATATGACCAATGATTTATAAATACTTAAAACATTATACAAGTAGAGGAATTTATCGTATATATACGGCTCTGGCGAAATAATTGTCGGATAAATCCGACTCTGGCGGTTAAAGGCACAAGGGGTAATGACCCCAAAAGAATGGAATAGCTGACTATTCGCACTCATAAAGCTGTCAGCCCGTCAAGAGACAATAACCGACCACACTCTGAAACATCAAGGTTTTGTGTTATAGGAACAAGGGATGCCAAAACCCATTACCTTATTTTGGTTTATCGGTTCTCTAATTTTTATTAATTTACATTTTTCCACCTCCAACTGTCTCTTACATAATGTATTAATTTCAGGGCGCCGGTGACGCATTTGTCGGTGCACTGGCAACATTTTTGATGGCACACAAAAATTACCCATTACATCAAATTATTGGAGCTGCTTGTCAAATAGCTACCCTTTCTGTCACGAGAGAAGGCACACAGACAAGTTATTCAACTAATTCAGATATATTTAACAAAGTTTACGACCATATTACATTGGATCAGGATATTTAGTAGGTAAATGAAACGCCAGTGTGATGTAATTTAAATACAGTTTATAAGGCCTTATCAAACATTATACATAGGTATTATATAATGTCAAAGCACTACACTACTCTGTAATAAATGGACGTTAATCAAACAAAATCTTAACAAATTAGCTATGACATTAGAGTTCGTTTCATAGCCATCACGATTCAAATGTGAAAGTAAATACTAATTTCAAATGTGAACAGTTATAAGGCCTTAGCTAACCAACATTATGAAACTTATACATAAATCTACTAAATTAAAAAAAAAAATTAAATAAAACCTGTTGTTTTAATTTCCAAACTAAAATTAATTAGGGTAAGTTCACACCAGAACGCTTGGCGGCGAGCACTAAGATAATTTTTAAGGTATTGGATTGAAAATAGTACTTATTTACTACATTAAAAGGTACACAGTCCAATGATTCACATGAAATGGCCCGGCGCAACTTGATGGCGCCAATACCACTCGCAAGTCGCGAACTGATATACTCAATCTCTCCCTGCGAGCGGCGACATGAGCGACTCTTGTACCTTGACTTGACAAGTTTAGAATAATGACGACGCGTGTCGCTTCGTTCCTTATCGCGCGACATACTGCTGGGTAGTGTAAACGAGACAAATGTCAAACGACATACCAAGTAAATGTCACTGCGACATGTCCACCTAGTGAATACGCGGCACTATATTCTATTGCTAAAAAGTGCGCGCTGCGTTGCGTTCCGGTGTCAACTGACCCTAATAGGCAAACCAAATTTCACTTATTGTAATTTAATCATATTCCTCTGCAATATAAGCAGTTTGTAATAGACAATTATGCATTGTAGAACTATTGTCACACAAAGTTCAAGTACTAATTTAAAGAAATATAAACTTTTATTCATATCGTTTTCTCTATCTACAAAGTAGCCACCCACTATGCTATAGCATACCAACAATACCTTTCACTTACATAAATTTACTGAAAATTGAGAATCCCAAAAAAAAAAATTTTCTAGGTACAAATAATATTCAGAAATATATTTTCTGGAAGTAGCCAGAAGTATATTATATATTAAAATAACAAATTGATCAAACCAGTAAGACCGTAAAGGCAATGTGGCATTGGCGTTAAGCCTTATTATTGATAAAAACAACTAAGGTTAAACTAATGATCCAATGGTATTCCACATAATGCAAATAAGAAATATTCCATCAGATTATGACAAAACACTTAATAATTTACAAAATAAAAGGAATTGTGATATTAGAGATATTAAGTATAACGTAAGCTACACTTGGTGATTTTATTAAATAATTATATACATTACACAATTATGCTCTGCCCTCTCAATGTGTTAGCCATTAATAAGCCCATTAGATCATATTTCATATTTTGTTTCCTCTTTGTCCCTTATTACATTATTTTCCTACATAAAAACATGCTAAACAATAAAACTTATATTTTCTTTATATACAACGTCAAGTTCTCTGAACAACAACAGCACATAATTGGTTGTTGATTTAAAGAATATGCAAATTAATTTACTGAGTAACATGTAAACTGTTTAATTCGCTTTCGTTAACAATCTGAAGCAATACATTTAAGTCGTCTAGGTTTGATATATATTTGGGTGCTCCTATTAATTCTACGGCTCTTCCTTTCAACTCTATACTATACTTTAAACTTCTTGGACATGTTACAGATTTTATGCATTTACCGTCAACAGTCTTTTTAAATATAACATGAGTGATAGACTCCGTTGCTGTTAAGTGAATGCTGTCATGGCTAGATTCCTGTTTTAAGGGGCTCTTCAATTCTGTTAGCTTTGAATCTGCCGATTGTGTTTTATTCGTGTTAGAGCCTGCTCCACATTGGTCCTCCTTAGTCCCATCTGAGTGTTTTTTAAGAATATCATGTATGTTTGTTTCTTTTGCATCTTTAACAGGTTGCTCAGATGGTAAATGTTCTTCAATACCTTTCTGCAAAGTTTCATCTAAAATGGACGGGCTCCGTGGGTTTTCGTCGACATCCATTTTCTCTTGTAATTTTTTTTCTAAGCCGTCTTTCTGATTGTCATCATGCATATCATTAATTTCTGCAACATTCACAGGTGCTATTCCCTCGTCACCTTCTTTTTGCTTTCCAAGTAACATAGCTTCAACATCGGTGGATTTTAGATCGGTTTTCACTTCACTAGAAGCATTTTGATTGTCTTTTGAGATATTTTCGGAAGAGTTATCATTAAGAATGTCCATTATTGAAGGGAAGTCATCACTTTTGCTCCCTATGGTATCTTTTGTTTTTTCAGATTTCTCATTATACATTAGGTCCTCAAGTTCAGCTGCTATTCTGTCATACACTTTATCGTCTTTTGGTTCTTCACTCTTTGGAAAATAATCTATACACCAGTCTGTCGAAGGAAGTATCCTTTCATCAATGATGGGCAATAATTCAGCCAGTGATAGTTTACTTTTTAACTCGCTATGGTTATTGTTTACTGGTGTAAGAAATACAATACCATATTGTTTGAATCCATATAGTAGAGGTTTTTGATTATCAAAATTGACTTTTTTTCCTTTTAGTATCGGCGTTTTTTTTAGTCTATTATTCTCCTTTAAAATATTATTTCTTTTTGGTGAATCTGCACTGTTATTGTTTAATATCTTCGCTGTGCATTTGTTGTAAGCATTGTTATGTACAATAAATGTACCATTTTCACTGCTTTTTAATCTATTGTTGGAATTTGCCAATGATTGATTCTTTTTTCCTCTAGATTTAGTTTCTGTAACATTCTCATACTGTATCTTTACTTTGGTAAATTTACCCAATATTTTGTGGAAGTCCATTCGTGTCACGACGACTGAACAATCTCGACATTTTCCTTGTTTATATAAACGTTCAATATTTCTTGATGCCTTTGCCGATTTGGTATTTCTAGCTTCACGGCCCTTATTAGGAATCATTTTCGAAATGAGTTGTGTCTTATAAAACCTTCTAATCACAGCAACATTGGGCATATACAACCAGCATTTCCCGCGCAGATTTTATTACTGCAATGTTTCACTTATTGAACACCTTTATTGACTTTTCACAAAATATACGGCATGCAATTTATAAAAATGTAACACATAAACATCAGGAATAAAAGGAAACGTAACTAAAACGTGTATTATCTGTAATTACGCTAACGGCAATACACAAACTCAATGCGAAAAATGGCGTCTACTAGTGACGCGCCTTATCCCTTTTCATTACATCGATATAAAAACAGATCAGACCATCTTGCAGGCTAGCGACTACATAGATTATGTTTATGTTTACATGTTATAATATTTAAGGCAGTGGCAGTTCTATGTAATATGTATGTATGTATTAAATTTAATGTATGTGTGTCTGTATATATTTGTATTTATATTTAATATGTGATTTTCATAGTTTGTTTAGTTTGTAAGGCCATATTTTTTTTTTCAACGCTGACGAAGTCGCGGGCGCCAGCTAGTATATAAATAAATCTATGATTTATTAAGTTCGCAATATAATTATCAATTAGATTAAAGTATATACATTCAATCATATCCACGTATATAATTTACTCTGTTAGAGTAAAACAAACTGAGCGTAAATTAATTAAAACATGTAGAAAAGTCCTAACATATAACATAGAACCTTCTTTATTTTCTTTCCTGGCAATAGTCTTATTATCAGACACATTATCGTCGATGTTTTTATTTTGTGAATATGTTATTATATTGTGAATTACTTGGTTATATTTTATTTATAAATTTGTTTCTACAACATTATTCAAAAAAAAAAAATTAAAGGGCGAATTTAAATGGCCAATAATGGCGATCCCATTTTGAACTCTTATTCTAAGCTGTAACAACCGAGAAAGTTTAAATAGTGTGAACAGTATTTTGTTAAATAACAGTTAAAACGTAGCTGAAAATAGTACCGTAACAATAGGGTGGCAAAACAGGCAAAATGCCAAATGGCCCCGGACTGAGGGCCCCGACTTGAGCCAATAAATGCAGGAGGAGGAGGATTTAAGTAGGTAATGTTTTTGTTTTTTAAATAAGAAAGCTTCAATACGCATAGATAATTTTACTGTCATGAAAATTAGTTGTTTGTGACATTGGTTTTTTATTTCGATATAGGTCGTTATCAGATCCTCTGTCCACCTTGTTGGTGGACGTCATAAGCTGAAAACAAACTATCGGACTATGTGCACGGTCGTTCACATCCAGCGCGCCAGATTTCTATCGGATGTCCGAACCCTCAAGGACGGTCCAAAGTCACGTCCGTGACTTATATCTGATAGTTTGCACAGCTTATAGCCGTAACATACGTTCGGATTCGGTCCGGCGGACCATAACCGCCAGACAAATCCGTTCTCGCTACAGACGACCGAACGTATCTGACCGGACACAAAAATTATGGTGGTAGCGACAACACTAGCATCGTCCGGGAGCCAGCGACACTTTTGGTTACTATATTTGCCCAAACCTGTTTTTTTTTTATTTGTCGTGATAATATAGCTTATCAACAAAATGAACTTCTGCCATATCAATCGAGACAACAAGTGGTTGTGATATGTCAATTATGTTTAAACGTCAAAAATGAAATTTTACATATTGTTTATTGCCAGTCTATTATGGACTTCCTGCCACCTCTATTGTCGAACAACAAACTCCTGCTAACAAAAAATAGTGTCGCTGGATCCCGGACTAGAATCTCCTGACAAGCCTCCACACGTTCGGATTTGGTACGGAGCGAACCAAATCCGATGTGCGAACAAGCGGACCGCGGCGGACTCAATTAATTATAATTATGTTTGCCGGACTACTTTACAGACGATCGGATTTGGTTCGGAGCGTACCAAATCCGTCGGAACCAAATCCGAACGTGTGGTACGACTATTAGTGTCAGACGAATCCGATAGTTTGTTTCCACCTTTACGCTGCGTTTACCTATACCTACCTAAAAATGGTCACTTGGTAAACTTGGTTCTAAACGCAAGGTTCTAACGTTTAGGAAGGCTACGGAAAAACGTTTGGAGATGGGATGGTCAAAAATGCCCCCTTACGCCGTTTTTCATATATCTACTTTCGTCGGTAAAAAGCCATTGTCGTGCTCATGTTTTCGGTCGACAGTCGGGGATGGTGTTTACCCAACTTTTTAAAATCACTTGATTTTACCCTAAGATTTTTAACATAATATATATTTACAAGAATTAAAGTAAAGAAATTGTTTTATTTGTTCAATAATTTATCTGAAATGGTAGAACTTGACAATTTCATTAGTCGTGAAAGAAAAAAATAATAATGTAATAGTTGATATTAATTCAAATAATTTATTTAAGTTAATTTCAACTATACTATATCTGTTATACGACAATGATATCGATAACGCCGATTGCATTGCATATGAGTACAACACTAGTATTGAACCAAACTACGCAGTGCGCATGTGGCTATACCATAGATAAGAGCTGTGGACAAAATAGACTTATTATCAATAAGCTTCAGAGTACTTCAAATTCA
Organism: Synanthedon formicaeformis; assembly: GCA_945859745.1. Lineage (NCBI taxonomy): Eukaryota > Metazoa > Arthropoda > Insecta > Lepidoptera > Sesiidae > Synanthedon > Synanthedon formicaeformis. The sequence continues at coordinate 4,426,410 of OX243967.1, read as the reverse complement.
ATTCAAAATTAAATTATTGCATTGATCTAAAAAATATTCAAACAAAATGGCTACCTGTCATCAAAATTAAATTAACATAGTGTAGGTTTCGTTTTTTTACTGAGAAACGTGAAGTTATAAGTTATTTTTTACAGTTTTTGTAACAAATATAAATTGTACTATTCCTTTTTAAGTCCTACATAACATAATTGTATTAATAATATTTTAAACTTTTAGGGGGTTATTTGTTGAAAACATTTGAATTATGTCTTGGCCACCGCCGACCGCTGGCCCTTGGAACCCAGGCATTCCTCCACCTGTGAACGTGCCAGTACCAACTATGAATATGGGAGCTTATACTCCCCAACAGTGGGCTGCTATGCAACAAAATTGGGGACAATGGACCCAATGGCAGCAATATGCACAGTGGCAAGGTCAATACGGGAACGAGGTTAGTATTTTATTCTAAATTTTTTACCACTGATAGTATTATTTTTCGCCTCAGTGTCCCGTAAAGTACACTCTGACCAAGCTATTAAGTATGGTACCTAAATAAATTTTTATTAATTAGTTATTAGCTAACCCCGGCTACGGTTTGCTGTAACTCAGTCTAATATTATAAAAAACTAGCTGTTGCACGCGACTTCGTCTTCGTAACTTTATAAAATATAATACATTCGTGTCTATGAAACAATGGAAATACACATACAAAATTTCAACCCAATCGGTCAAGCCCTTTAGTAGTTGACATACCGACAGCAGTGCTACCTACCGGGTCCAATTGTATAATCATCCAGGAAACCATCGAAATACCCATATAGAATTTCAACCCAATCGGTTCAGCCGTTTAGAAGTTATGTGAAAAAGATAAGTATGGAAGGATAATTCTTACTAAGTGTTGTCCTATTACCCGTTTTCCCGTAGGAATGAAGCATTTTTCCAAGGTAAAAAGTAGCCTATGTTCATCAGGGATAATGTCGGCTTCTAATGGTAAAAGATTTTTTTAAATTGGTCCAGTAGTTTTGGAGCCTATTCAATACAAACAAACAAACAAATAATCAAATCTTTCCTCTTTATCATATTAGTATAGATCAGGGGTTCCCAACCTTTTCTTGGTCAGGGACTACTTTTATATTATTCTTGTTAGCAGGGACCACTATGTAGGTATAATCAAAATAAACTGTAATAATCAAACTGAAACTTTAATTAACAACTCAATAGGAAATTACATAACAAGTAATAAGTAAGTAATTTTTAGGATAAACTTCTGTAATTTTGTATTAATGTGGTTTCTGAGCTTGCATCTTCTGTATGTTTCTGTATGTTTTATGTATCTATACTATAGATACATAAAACATACACTTCGCGCGCGCGCAGACAGAGAGTGGTCTCGAGTTCCGAATTCTGCATTCAGAGTTCTGCGTTTTGACCACTCGAGAGTTCCAACACACACGAGGCATTCAAATTCTTGCATTCCATTTTCGTCCATGTCTTTGTACGTGCAACATGTCGCTAGAAAGTTCATCTTCCAAAGAAGAAGCATTGCTTTTGTTGAGCCTAGAAGCTTCTATAAAAAAGAAGAAAATATTGGGTGCAACCAATTAACACAACACGAGAAGAATAAGGTGAATTCAGTAGTATTTTTCATTAATTACTTAGCAACAAAGAGTGATTCTATATTTATTTTCGCATGTCGATAAATAGCTTCAATGAATTGTATAATATCATAAAATGTGATATCGAAAAGCAAAATACTATTTAAGACAGGCTGCATGTATTTAAGACAGACTTAAACCATATAATAATCTCCTTTCTCTAACCAATTCAATCAGTTTTCTGTATTTGCAACTTCAGACATCGCGGTGAACGCGGCATTATCTGTCTCGGCGGCAAGAGAACTCTAGAACGCGACGTTCCGCTCTAACCGCCGCGGTCTGACTGCCTGCTGTGTGCGTTACCGTCATGGGAGTCAATAGTAGTCAATACATTCGAAAGAACGCAGAACTCGGAACTCGGGACCACTCTCTGTCTGCATGTACACTAAGTTTTTATATAATTAGAAAAGAAAACAATATTTACAATCAAGTCATCAAAAAATAAATTTACTTGGTTTACGTAGGCTTAACCTTAAGAGATACATAAAAATTATGTACTAGAGAATTGTAGGTCTTCTAAAATCCTAAAGAAAACTCTGTGATGGCATATCTCTATCCTCACAGTAACCATTTCTTTCATTAAAACTTTAACTACTACTTATTACAAATCTGTCATATCTGTTTCTACGCCAATTACTTCAAAACCACCCAATGGGTTTTAATTCACTAATGGAAAAAGGAATACACGAGGAAGGTTTTTGTATAAAATTGTGTGTAAAAATTGTTATTATATAGAAAAATAAACTATATTGCCTCTTTGGGTTGGATGTGTTTGCTTGTGTCTCGTGTTCTAGTACATATTTCAACAACAATTAATATTTGTATATTTCAGTATGCACAGCAAGTACAGGCATATCAACAGATGGGGCTTCCTCCTCCGCCAACGCAGATGGCTCCTCCCCAACCACCACCTCCAGAGAAACCTCCACCACCACCTCACGAGAACAATCAACCTTTGTTTGGCAATATGCAACCCCAGGTTTCTCTTCTGCCTACACCTGTTCCGACACCATTACAAAGTCAACAAAATTATAATAACACCACAGTACCCACTGCTACTGGAAATAATCAAAATTTGTCAAAGCTCCCAGAAAAGAGACCTGAAGGCCAACTTAAGATTAATGAAGGTGCTTTAAAGAAATTAGCGGAAGAGGAGAAACTTTTTGATATCCAATTTAAAAAGTGGGAAGAGCAAATTGAGAAATGGAGAGCAGATAACGCAAATCACCCAGACAAAGAAGCATATAAGAATTATGAGGAGAAATTTGAGTCATGCCGGGCAGAATTGTTGGAACGGCGGAAACGAATGAAACAAAAGAGAGACGCTCTACTTGGCATTACACAACAAGAAAATAACACAACAACTGGTAGTATGATTGTTACATCTACACTGACACCAACACAAAACACAAGTAGTAATTACAATAAGAATACACCATTGAGTAATTATAAAAATAACCATACAAGTGAAGGAGCTTCTCAATTCAATAATTATGATAGAGCATCATATAGTGCGAATGACAATAAGAATGTCGATCCTCAAGATAGATATGAATCCTATCACAATGTAAATGATGTTTATACACATGCTCCCAGTTCTGATAATGCCAACTTTTTAGAAAAGAAAACCGCTGGTATTCCTGGTTTAGATTTACTACCCAATGTAGATAAAGCATCTACAAAACGTGTAGAAGTCATCGACATATCTGATGATCAACCAAATAATGAGCAGCAATCGCCAGCAATAATAAGACAGCAGATGGAAAGCCATCGTGGTCCAGATTATACAACAATATCAAAGGGCATTGATAATATTCTTGGTGATGAAAAAATCATGAATATTCTCACTATGGTAAAAGGGCAGAGTTCTGCATTGGGACAGATTAGTCCAGACAATCGAAATAACAACATGAACTATAACATTGATTGTCCTGGTCAGAATCAACCGCAATATAATCAATGGAATAGAAATAACAATTATAATAATCAACAATATAGTGGCAACCAACAAAATATGCAAGGTGGCAGACCTGATTATCCAATGCAACAAGATCAGCAAAGCACTTTTATGAATCAACAACGAAGAATCAATGATCTTGGACCAGGAAATATGCCCCTAGACAATATGAATCCCAAAAATGTGTTGATGGGAAGACAGCAGCAACAACCTCTACTATCTCAGAATATTCATCCGAATCTGAGAAGAATGAATGAAGTTGGACCAGGAAATGTGCCCCTAGACAATATGAATCCCACAAATGTGTCTATGGGAAGACAGCAACCACAACCACTACTAGCTCAGAATATTCATCCTAATCTGAGAAGAATGAACGAAGGTGGACCAGGAAATATGCAGCAAGAAAATCCCCAAAACGCAGGGAGGCAACAAATACCACCGCTAATGTCTCAAAACATTGGCCCACCAAGGCCATTTCAACAGAGCGCACCGCAGGATTGTGGAGATTTTAATAGAGTTCCTCCAAATGACAGTAAAATATTGAGCGAGAGTAACATTCCAAATATAACTCAACCACAAAAACCAAAATGGGTTGACGAAGCAATGTTTACTCCATATATTATTGTGGAATACGACCATAAACCTCTTCGATTAAAAGGTAAGTAAATGCTGTCATTCTTTCAGTGGAATAGCTGTGGGTTGCATCCCTACCTTTTAATATGAATGTGAAAGTGAGATTGTTTCGTTTTGACGCCTTAAGTACTCGACTAATCGGCATGAAATTTCGCTTTCCCCTTGCTAGGGTACAGAAATGGTCATGGGGTATGTTTCATTTAAAAATATTTCCGAGGTATTAATTAGCAATAAACATTGAATGAATGTTTATTGCTTCTTAAAACTTTTATCCTATTGAGGTCGGTATGCAACCCCTACAGTGTGCATTGGTTGGCGACGGTAGCTATCTAACACAAAATGAACATTTTCAGCCTTCATAAAACATTTTTTTTTAAAAAGCCTAAAATATAAAGCCCACACATTACATACAAAATCAATATATTTAAAATTTTATGTTTTTTACTCTTTTTTTTCAGCAAGAGATTTCATCGAACCCGTTCATGTATTTGATTATAATCACAAGTCAAAGGAGGAGGATACTAAAAAAAAAGACTTTGAAGAAGAAGTTGATAAATTGTTTTCGAGACTTCCCAGAAAAGAGAAAATTGATGATAACAGATATGGTAGAGAACCGCCTAGAGATTATGAATGCAGGGGACCAAAAGATGCCAGAGAGGATTATCATCCTAGAGGTAACTCGAGAAGTGAATATGGTGATAGGAGAAGACCTGACAGATATGATGATAGAAGACGCGATGAACGTGACAGAAATAGATCTGAACACCCACTAAGAGAAAGGGAATATAATAGAGGTGATAGAGAATTACCTAGGGAAAGAGAAAGAGACTTTCCTAGGGACAGAGAATCTATGAGGGACAGAGATAGAGGATCTATTAGGGACCGAGGCAGAGAAAGGGAATTTTCAAGAGACAGAGAAAGGGATTTCGCAAGAGATAGAGAAAGGGATTCTGCAAGAGACAGAGAAAGGGGATTCACAAGAGACCGAGACAGAGACTCTGGGAGGGACAAGGAGAAGGGGTCCGTCAGAGATTCAAATTACTCTAGAGATAGGTTTGGTAGAGACATGAGAAGGGATGAGAGAGAAAGAAGTGCCTGGAGTCAAGATAACGATTCTAGGAAACGAGGCCTTAGTAAAGAGAGTGATTTGAGCGATCATTCTTCCTCTAAAAGAAGTAGAGATAACGCAGCCAATACAACGGGACAAGTTCCACATATAATGATCGATGATTTATTGGAACCGCCAGGCCGTGATATGAGACCAGAGAAGATTTGCATTATCCTCAGAGGTATGTTTTGCATTTCAACTATACTAAATAACCAGAATGGTAGGTACATTAAGACCCAGGCAATTCCAAGTGAATTTTAAAAGCCGTGGCGTTAGCTGAGGCCATTTTAAAACAAACGGGGCCGTCAATTGCTACTTCTACGAGATGTGTATACCAAAATTACAAGGAAATTAATTGTTTCTATTGAAGTATACTCATTTTTATCAACAACCTTTAAATATATTACATTGTTGGCAATATTCGTTAATTTTACATTAAGAATAGATCAAAATGGTAATAGGTATTTCCAAGCAAGTGGACATTGTTTAAGGACAAAATGTAATATTTTACATTCTGTATAAAAATATTTTTTTAAAGTGTTAATTTTGAAAAAACATATGTTTGTAGACAGTGACTGGGCGATAGTAACCATTTAATTGCAGTATACCGTAGTAGTGCTATATAATACGTGTGTGCTATTTTTTTTTTAAACTTGTTTAGAAACGCTACTATTCATTTTTAAATGTACTATTTATAATTAGGTATTGTTAAAAATATTCTCACGAGTTACAATTTTTTTTTAATACTGATGCATTATCAAAGTTTGACGACACATTTGGTATAGTGGCTAGTAACCCTAGCTGTTAAGCAAACCGTCGCGGGTTCGAATCTCGCTAGGAGCAAATGTTTATGTGTTAACCTGATTCATGGACCTGATTCATGGATGTTTTGTATTTATAATATGTATGTATTTACAAAAAAAAATCTAAATATAATCTATGTAGTTAGTAGTATATCAATTGTCTGGTATTCATAATACAAGCATTAGTTGCTTACAGTGGAGCTATAGATGGTGAATGTGTTTTATTTAAAGTTATAAAAAATTGTTGTCAAATATATTGCACAGGTCCTCCGGGCAGTGGAAAGTCATATTTAGCCAAACTAATACGAGATAGAGAGGCAGAGTTTAATGGTACAGCAAGAATAATGTCGATTGATGATTATTTCATGCATGAGAGTATAGTCGAAGAAAAGGATCCGGTAACTGGCAAAGTAGTATGTATTTTTTTTTATTTTTTTTTTATTAGAAAGCCATAAATTGTATTTCATTAATTCCAGCGTAATTTCAACTACAGTAATACAGTCTAAACAAGAAGACTGTACATATTTAGTTTTGGCGATAGTTGTAATGTGTTTCATAGTGAGAGGTAATTCAGAAAAGTGATCATAATAAAATCTGGGGATTCAGATTGTGTTATGATCACTCCTAAACTACTGAACCGATTTTGATATAACTTCGTAACTATGTCTAATTTGGTCCAACTTAAAAGATAGGATAGTTTTTTATTTTGAACCCGTGCGAAGCCAGGAACGTGTAGCTAGTATTAGATGTATATTTATGTCGGTGTACCCACGTACAAAATTTGCTTGTATTTCTTTACAGACAACAAAACCATTATTGAAATATGAATATGACATAAATATGGAGGAGTCTTACATGGCGTCATTGAGAAAGTCATTTAAAAGGTCCCTCACCAATGGTTATTTCACATTTTTGATATTTGATGCCGTTAATGATCAGTTGAGGCATTATGCTGACATATGGAATACAGCAAGACAACATGGATTCCAGGTTTGTTGGAGACGTTATATTATTAAAAAGTTTTTATTTTTTTATTTTTTCCCTGCCCATCAACAGCCGTGATAGAACCCCGCAGTGTCTTCTATACTGCCAGGTATCGAAAAGGGGTTTCCCAATGTTAAAAAAAAGGTTAATAGCACATCAGATTTATGAGCCTTTCTCAGGCCGTCTGTCCACCTTGCGGGTGGACGTCCTACACTGCGCTTGCCTGGCCGTGGCCTCTACTCGAGAACCTTCTAAACTCCTTACTATATGTCCTATCCACTACCAATTCAACTTAATGTCGGTAACTTTCGTACGTCGACGGATTTCCTCATTTCTGATTCAATGTCGCAGTCAGTGTAACCCCGAGCTTAGCCCTTACCATTGCTCGTTGAGTGACGTTGAGCTTTCTTAAGCTTCGGTAACACACAGCGAATACTCGCCGCGAATGGTAGTTGCAGGGACAATTCGCTGCCTGCCTGTCACACATAGCGAGTTTATAATTGCTATTCGCGGCGAGTACCCTGTCACAACAGCGAATTCTTGCGGCGAATGCATTCGTGGCGAGTAAAATTGAACATGCTCAATTCAATTTGCGGCGAATAGCGAATAGCGAATTCGCCGTGAGTAATCGCTGTGTGTGACTGAGGCATTAGAGTTAGAGAACACGTTTCAGCGCCATATGTCATCATATATTGGTCGAAAACTTTTGGTAGAGTTTCCCGAACGCTGCCCATTCTATTATATCTGTATTCGAATGGATTGCAATTATTAATATACTAGAGCTGGCGCTCGCGACTTCGTCTGCGTTGAAAAAGAAAAAAGTAGCCTATCCTGTGTCCTGTACGTCTAAATGTTTATCTACCAAGTTTCATGAAAATCAGTTAATTCGTTTAAAAGGGTTATGGAGGAACATACATACATACATACATACATACAATACTTAACACTTACAGATTTATTATTAGTATTGATATATTGATTGATATACATTTTAGGTGTACGTGTGCACAATGGAATTAGACCCGCACGTATGTCACAAGAGGAACATACACAACCGCACTCTGGAGGATATCCAGGTGATATGTTGTCGGTTCTTCAAGACACCGGCTCACCATTTGCAGTTGGACCCCACCACTCTGCTGCAGAACGCGGCCATACAGAACGTTGACATGGAGGACGCCGTCATGGAGGAAGACGGCGACGCCGACGATGACGTCACCAATGTCAAGGATGTAGCGGCAGAGGTGAGACTTACTTGTCAACGGAGAGAGCATTAACATATCCCACCATAAATTTGATTAGTTTAGTACCAATAGTAATGTCGCTTTGGCCTAACGAATCTTGTTATCGTTTACCACTAAAGTCAAGGTTTTTTTTTTTTTAATTACTTATTTCCAAATTAAGTCATGATTATTTTAACATCAATACACAACGATTATTCTATGAGGCATAAACTGGTAAGAATCCATATGATTTGAATATAAACATGCAAGAATATGAAATGCAGTATATGAAACTTTTTTCTCTGAAGATTTAAAAAATATTTCCTAAGGACAGCAGCACCGGTGGGGGATGTTTTGAATTCTCTATTGACAACTATACGTAAAAAGTACTGGATTAGAATGGAATTAACGTAAGATGATGTATCTGGGGCGAAATTAAAATTTGCAAAAGTTAAGATCATTTTATTATCTGGGACTTAAAACGATGGCTTGCAATTTGTGGTTTACCCAATAATCATGAATTGTCGTCGGGTAATAAAAATCTTCCAGGGGAAAAAGTAGGTACTGATTTGGGTAGATGGCGCTTATTTCATACAATTAAAACGTCACTGAGGGTGTCGCTCACAGAGCGTGACGGCCGAGTTCAGTGTTTTTCACTTTTTCCCCATACAAAAAATGTGCAACGCGTAAAGAAGTTTTCATTTCAAAAATTATTGGAATCGATGGTGGCAAATGTAAAGATAGTTTAATAAACAGCAACCCATGAAATTGCTCAATCCAGCTCTAGCAAGTTTAATATCCTGCACTTTTCCTGCTTTGATCTGGACAAATTTCCCATCCCGAACCATTCTTCGTAATTTTTGCTATGCGATGATAATGCGGATTCAAAACATAAGAGCCCCTTACCCCGGTACTGCCCCTAGCGGATCTTTTTAAAATTTACAGAGGAAAAAGGCTCGCTCATTCATCAATTCCAAGATGATCTAATTATTGTCATCTATAGTTTAAAATTTTTGTATGAAATCAAGTGTAATTTTGACATTAAGAATGGGACAGTCAAAAGTATTAGATTCAGATGAGTAAGGCGAACAAATACGAGTATATACAAAGGAGGCTCTGAAAGCAGTCATTTCGCAAAGCATTTGATTGTTACTTTAGTTTATGTATACTTAATGTAAAAATTATAATCCAAAGAAGAAATATTTCCCTTTGTCTATATATTTTGTGTTCAGGATAGGGCTAATTAATTTTATTCCAGCAATTGTGTCCACTCGCTAAAGTAGTAAGGTGGTGTTCCATCACAGGTTGAAAACACTTTTACTTCTAAATGGGAGAAAATGGACGACGTTGACAAACTAGGTAGGTTGTGGGTTCTGTTTTTCTTTTTATTATTTTAGTTTAATCATAATGTTTCATTACACCTTTTAAACTTGATTGAAATTTAATTATATTTTTGGTGAATATTTGAATATAACTTTGAAGTTTTGAATAATTTTATAATATGTTTTTCCAAGTTCAATGTAGTGAGCAATTTTGTACATAAAAAGTAGATAAGATAATATTTCGCTAGTGTAAATATTTCTCAGCTGCATCGAGGAGAATAGTGACAAGATGGCGGCTAGACTAATGTCGCAATCAAATGGGTGAATGTTTGATTTGTTTTCGCGTTGCAGAAATCCCCCAATATCTTAAATTTTCTTTATACTGTTTTGTATTGTTGATGTGAACAATTTGTTTCAGCGCGTCTGGACGGCACCAGCAAGCCACTCCGAGCGTCTCAGCTCTCCATGGATGACTACCTCCAACTGAATGACTGGAAACCATCTGTAGCCCAACCAGGGAAAAAGACTGTGAGTATAATCGCTTTCAAATTGTAATCTTACTTGTACTAATGTCATACTATTTATTATAATATAACCACTTGTAATATGCTATTTTATAAGTATGGTTCGAAAAAAAAAATAAAAAAAATAAAAGAAACTCATCTCCCCTGAAAAAAAAACATCTTTTTTTAAGGACTATGCGTTTTGGGAATTTTATCCTACGTGTAATAAATATGTTAACGTTACCCGTCTGTTAATATTAATGTCACGTTATTATAGCGGCATTTGATTTTTTTTTGTTCGGAAACAAGTTTGAATTTTATCAAATTTTGTTCACTTTGAACTCTTACCAAACAAATTTGACCTGTAAGGGCCGGCTCTCTGAAAATAATGATTGTTTGGCTTAAAGTTGTCAATAAACCAAATATATCATCAATGATAGGTTTTTTAAAATCACAATTAATAGAATTAACAGAATCACAATTAATAGAAATTGACTCGATACTTAAAAAAAAAAATGAGACTCATAGAGGAAAAATACGGTTTATTAGTTACTTAAAAGACAAAAGTTACATATACCGATTACTATTCTCATAATAACTAAAGGACTTTTACGTCCTTAAGTTCTGAGTAAAAATACAGTCAAACGGATCGTTCGATACTTAAACTTATTCGCACGTCTATAAGGTAGAATATCGAATAATCAGTACAGCTCTGTGCGCCAACAGTTATAATGACCTGATAATGATAAGTTTTCCATATTATACCTGTATTTTTTTTTTACAGAACGATAGTTTGAAAATTGAGTTCTTTATTTTTTATCTACAACTCTTAATAATTTGGGTACATAATAATAATAAACACAGATGTGTTATGCAAGCCAATTACAGCTCTAAAGCTCGGCTAATAATTTTAAAATTAAAAATGCCTATCGCCCACTAGGCAGCCAGCAGCCAGGCTGCGGCAGCCAATTGAACATAATATGACGGTGTATGGGAGCCCGCGCACTAGGCAGCCACAAATCTCCGGCTGCGGCAGCCAATAAAACGCGCCTGATTGCACGGCAGCCCGTTGGCTGTGCGCAGCCAGACCGAGTAGTTTAGCGACTAGGCGAATGTATGTGGCTGCCGTCAGTCTTCGCGCACTTGTAGTAGCAGCCAGACGTATGTTCCAAAACTTTTTCATATTGCTTGACGTATGGGTGACAACGGGCCGTCGATTTGGCTACCATAACTGGCTGCGCAAGGCTGCTTAGCCAGGCTGCCTAGTGGGCGATAGGCCTTAATGTTACTGGCAATTCGTTGATTTACTGAAGTATGATGTCATCAGAGACGTAAACTTAAACTATAGTTACAGTCATTAAATTTAAGAGAAATTGATGATTTTTTATGCGATTTCAACAGAACGTTTTAACTAAGAAAAGTCGATAATTCGATAACTACGTCTTATACGTCTGTTCTTGATACAGTCCATTACTTCACCATTGCATACGAGGGGAGATCCAAAAGTCCAAAAGTTGCCAAAAGGAAGGAGAGTGGTGATTCGCTTAAGTCGTTAACACTCATTTCTAAGATATAAGTATGTAAAGTTTTGAATATGTCGCCGCAACGGCCCTAATGGTTTCATTTGATATATTAGTTTTACAACTTATTGTAAAATAAGTTAAAAAATTAATATGACAAGATTCACGTTTGTAGAAAAAACAACTTTCTGATTCTACAATTTTGTTAATCCTACACAATCATCTTGACATTTCATAAGTGAGCGCAATTTTGGGTCCCTATCATTTTTACGCCGCCTCAAAAGCACCTCAAAAGCCTCAAGAGATGTGTGCCAAAGAAACCGCGCCGAATTTGGAGTGAATTTTAACTGGATGGAAAACTCATCCCTTTCAACTTGAATTCGAACAAGAGTATAAAAAAGATACTCCGGCCCCTAGGAGATTTAAAGTAGCCACAATTTTTCTCAGAATAAAAAAAAAAGAATTGTAGCCTCAGAATCCAAAAAAATCCTGCCAGTTTTTTCTGGATTCTGAGGGATTTTTTTTGATTGCCACAAAGTGAGTGATGGTGACACAATCACTGGAGAATACTACAAAAGATTACTGCAGAGATTAAAGGAAGCTCACAGAAAACGGCGGGAAAAAAATGGAAAATTGTTGTATTTTTTTTCATCGCACCTTCATGTACCAATGTTGCGCTAGCTGTAACAATACTTCACCCACCATACAGTCTTTACTGTTAGTGATTAAAAAAGAGGGTTTATTTAGATTTTTTGTTGATTTAGAAAAGCTTACACACGATTTTAGAAATGTAATGAGCTTGGGTCATTTGATTTAGATTATAACTGTCCCAGTCCGGCGATTTTTGGACCTCCCCTCGTAAATAAAGAAAAAAAAAATAATTAAAAAAGAATCTTGTTTATCTTAAAAAGAATTAAGAAAACCACGTTTTTTTTTCAATTTCGCAATTCTCTGTAGCGTTTACGTTTTATGAAATTGAAGTGTTTTTCACGTTCTATTTGACATTTACAATGGTTCGCTGCCAAAGTTATTGTCACATAGACAAGGTGAGTTCCTTGGATGTTGAATAGTGGCGTCCCATTTCATCGTAATTGTAAATTGAAACAGGTGCGCTGGGCAGACATTGAAGAAACAAGAGAACAGGAGAAGATGCGCGCCATCGGGTTTGTTGTAGGCCAAACGGATTGGAATCGGATGACCGATCCAACTATGGGCTCTAGTGCCCTCACACAGACTAAATACATTGAGCGCGTCAGGCGTCATTAATGTTTTGTCCTGACTGCACTGCGGCTTTGCCATGTTGCGCATGAGTATTCTTGTTTACAGAGAAACATTTGCACTTTTGGGCTATAAATTAAGTTTCCTAAAGCGCTAATGTTTAATCTTAAACGACTCTTTAATTCTGCTCCTTAAAAAAGTCGAAACCGTTGACTTGTCTAGAATTAAGAAAATTTACGAAGACATTTTACTTCTAAAGACCAGTAAAATAAAATCTATTTTGTGCTCGAGTCTGTTCTGTATGAAGAGAGCTTTTCTCCCTTCTCAGCTAAAATCTATTTTCTTTTTCTGATGCTTCTCTATAGAGATAGAGAATATATTAGAATATTTTCTAAAATATATTTTAGATTTTATTTTGTCTCAAAATGGTCAATATCGGTGACACGTCTTACTTTTACAATAGTAAATTTATTTTTGTATGAAAATACAAAATAAAGGTATTATTGAATGTCGTTTAGTTATAAACTCTTTATTAATTGACTGTAAGTGACTAGAAAATAATATCTTCACAACGTTCGTAGCATTCATAACTTGAAGGATCTGTGCTGACATGATACGCTTTTGATTTCTATTAAAAAATTGAGGTAAACGAAAAAAAAAAAATCAGGTGCAAATAAATTCTAAAATTATGTTTTGATAATATGTACTTCATTGAAAAATTAATTATTTGTTTCATGGTATTTAGAATAACGTCTGAATTGTTACAAGATGGATTAATTAAATTATATTTTTTATGCGATATCAATGCAGACCTTATTATATATTGAAGCGTATTTTGTTCCAAGTTTCATGATGACTATTGAGTTTCATTATTTATGTTTGTATATTTAAATGAAGAGTTATTATAGTCGTCGTTTTAGGAGAAGGAATAGATTGAAGATAGCGACAACCTGATCCTACGTACGCAACGTATGCAACGCAATATGACATCTGTATTCTTGAAACTATGAACTTATCATACGCAACGCTATCCCACACGTCCCATGTAACGTAGGACCTGCGACACCAAATCGGCGTGGGAAGGTGGAGCTGATATACGCTATAATATTATATAAAACACGCAGGTGACCAGTGTTTCTAGAACTGATACGACGGGAATATGGTACAGTTAAATGTTTCTCCAATGACATTCTCTTTGTTTATTTATATCACAAACCCAATGTCTTCTCATAGCGGAAATATTTATTTAAAATTAATAAACTGAATAAATCATTCTCTAATTAGCTATAGGAATCAGAAAGCATAATATTTCCGAGGCACTAGTGCACCTTTTGAGAGATTATGATCTCTCAAAACCATTTTACCGTACCATTTTACGCTTTGTACGTGGGACAAGTTTAGTGTGTAACGTCTTATCGCATACGTTGCGTGAGACTGAGAGGGCCTAGTTTGTCTCTACCTTTACGATTTTAATTGCATTTGACTAGTTTATGCATTTTAATTAGTTTCAAGACCTAAAAAAGGCCACTTCAATTGATTTGCATAAAGTTATAATAAAAAATAAAATAATTTTAGAGCACTGCAAGTAAATACAAGTACTTATTCAATATAACTGGATTATTTCAATAAGCACTTTTTAATAATTTACGTTCAAGTCAAGTTTATTTTTCTTTTCAATAGGATTTCTCTTGAGGAGCGTAATTTATATTCAAATAATCTCTTGAAAACGACGACATAAATCTGCTCGATCTTGTAATCTTTAGCTTCTACGTGTTGATAAATTTAACGTACATTCATGATAAATTTTAACTTTTAACTAATAGGTACAAAATTGTTTGAATTGTTCACAAACTTAAACTTAACTAAAAGGTTATAATTTGCTTCGAAAGAACTTTTAGATAACTAGCATAATGAAATTCGTGAGTTTTTTTTTTCTCTTTTTGAAGATCAATATTTGAAAAATGCATATAAAATATAGGTAGGTTCTTGTCCAACCATATTCACAGGTCGCGTCCTATAAGGGTCGGCGCTGACTGACTATATATGGCACTGCAAGGCACGCTTCGTCACGCCTCAGCATGTCGTGGTATCCCACAGTACGCAGTCGTGTCTTACCGGAAAATATTCGGGTTGGCATTGCACTACTGCGAAGTCGGTTGTGGATACATAATTTTGTTAAAATGATTGTTTGGGATTTAGTGACAATAGCACTTGTTGCTGAAGTCAGGCAGCGTCAGTCAGCGTTGGCCTCAAGAGGTCTTAATATCAACATAAAATATACACAGTTGCAATAGGAAGTCACCAAACACGCCATTTTAAGATTAAAAGTGTGCAGGTAGTTTAAAAAGATATATTTTCTTTGGTGAGTTTTTATAGAAAATAAATACATTTTAGCTTCTATTTCTATTTTAGTTACAAGGATAAATAGTAATAATAATAATTGAATTATATTATATTGTTTACATAAGCAGAAAAAGTTTCATTTCAGGTTGACCATCAAATGGACAACTCATTGCAATTGCAACCAATTGTGACGTCATTTTGCAATTCACTCTCAAAGAAAGGGATTGAAAATACTGGCGCTTCTATTTGCTTCTTGCTCACAAAATATTGCTGTCTATATTTGCACGTGTCATAAACAGTTAGTAAAAAACAATATATTTTTTATCGATTCTCTTTTTATGTTGGCAATTTCGGTTGTACGCTGAAAGTACAGTCATTGACAAACGAATATATATCTTAAAACAGGGTATATATGTAAAACGACAATGGAGATATAGTTCGAAATTGCATATAAGGTACATTTTAATAATAAAATATAAACACGTAAAAAAAATTACATGCTAACAGTACACCGCCGTTTTTTATCCCTTTCTTTAATTGACTGACTTATGAGTTAACTGAGTCCACTCGTTCCCGCCAAAGAGACGCATTGTGGGCAACAAGTACTTTTCTTCAGCCACACACCTCTTAGTTTCGCAAGTGAAGGCTGACTTAAATTATTTGCCTATAAACTATTACCCAGACATTGACAAGATGTGGTTTTGTGGAGAATGACGTCACAATATGCTCAATGTCACATTATCATTTTGGCCCACATGATTTATTTCGAAAGAAAAATGAAAAATAATCACGTGGGGATAAATTCAAAGAATTGCTTTTTAAAAATTAAATACATATTGATCTTTATTTATGTAATAAACATTCATGATTACATAATGGTACATAAAAATGTATATCTCTTTAAAATAAATGTGATTTCAAAGTAAAAGTGTTTTTTTTTTTATTTATTTATTAAACCATTATTGTTATTGTGATGACCCATCCATAGCATTTACAAATTCAGAGTTTTGTTCCCTGCGATATATATCTTTGGTAATCTTGCCGTCGGTTTTAATGAAACGTTCACCTACATTTACTTTCTCGTTTTTCGACTCCGCGTGATTTTTTAAAGGAATTTTAACCCTCTCTTTGTATACTTTTTTATTTGGATTTTCTTCTTGTTTTACGCCGTGCTTGTCAATCTTTTCTGCCGTTTTCGAAATTTGCTCGTCGCCTTCCTTGCCACCAGTGACTATCATGAATTGGGGTGTGTTCATTGCGTTCATATGTTCTTTTAAACATTGCTGAAGTATATTTAGAAAGAAAAGAAAAGCCAACAACGTAAGGGCGGACATTGCAGCGTTGCTTTTATGCCCACCGCCGTAGTTACTGAAAAAAAAAACATGTCAGTTACAGGACTGTACGTCAGAAGTGAAAACTTGCTTAAAAAAACAAGTTTAAGATGTCGATGCGCCGTTAATGACGCGTTTCGTTCCTCAACGCAAACTATACTTCTCATACAAGATTCATACCTAGACGTAACTGGGCGTCACTGAGCGGTGACGTTCCAAATTTCCTGTTTTACTCCCTTTAGCCCACCTACCAAATTACCCATATAAACTGCCGCACCCCGCCTAAAGAAGTTTCTACTTAAAAAATTTTTTAGATTGTTTATAGTAAACATCTTCCATTGAATCGTTTGGGACGTTTGGTATTGGCACCGTTTTTATGAACGGTTGTATTATGCCGTTTGTAATAATTTACAAGGAGAGAGTATTTGAGAAAAAAATAGTGCAACAAAAAACCTGCCAAATCAAGAATGAAAAAAATAAGTGTTTTTTGTATGGCACCACGTTTATATAATAAAATTCCAAAAAGTATAAGAAACATCGAGAATCTAGCAGCTTTCAAGAATACCTTACGTAATTTTTTGTTGGAAAAGGCATACTACTCACTTGATGAGTTCCTGAACGATGAAACTATATAGTGCGGGCGGTGCAAGAACATGTCTTACATAAATATAAATATAAAAATTACATAAAATAAAAATACAATAATTATTAAATTATCTAGGAACTATTAGTTATGCTCTTTAAATTTGCACACCGCTTGTCGGTAGAATATATGGACTAAATATTTAAATTTACAACAACTTATGTATAACTATATTCAGCAAATAAATTAATTTGAATTTGAATTTGAATTTGAACAATTATTCAAAAAACTTTAAGAAACCCGAAAGACCTGATTTAGGAAAATGCTTGATTCGTATTATATCTACAAGTTATTAAATCTGTCCTGTTATTGTTATTACAAAAATATTATTAATAATTAAAATGCGTTAACAATGAAAAAAAAAAAAAACAATAAAAATAGTTATTATATTGAAGTTGTTTAGACTACTATTAAAAATAAATTTATATTCTAACTGGCGGACCCCAGAAGATAACCTGAAAAAAACCAGATTAAAAAAATCCGTAACCCAATTGCAGCGCCACCTATCAGGTCCAACCTGCTTCCCCAACCTTCGGTTCAGTAGTTTTGGAGTTTATCCCGAACATACATCGACACGAGATTTTTATATACATAAGATGTAAAATAATGTAAAAATAAAATTATGCTTACTGTTTTGAGGATAATACATGTTCATTGGTTGTTGGTGTTTGTTCATGCGGGTAGTACAAACTCATGGGATCGTGAGCTGGAAGTTCGTACTCTACGTGCTGCCTATAAAAATTACAAGTTTCAAAGTTTGATACTAAAAGTATGTGATTTCCATCTGACGCTACACTATATCTCATACTATTCATCGTAGCATATCTTAAGTCATTGTAAGAGAATCTGAACCCATTAGATATAGAGGAACATGTTCTTGCTAAGGTACCTACTATTTATAGTGTATATTTTAGTTTCATTATTGTGATTAATGTGTGCTTGTTTTAAGCGATGGTCGCTACAATCAGGGAAAAAAAAATGCAAAACATGAAGGACACCGGATTCAAAAATCGGTCATTTAAAAAAAAAAAAAAAGAATTATGTTTTCTAACTTACCTTTCTGCGAGCGTTTTGGTCCCAAATCCCAAATCGGATAGCATGTTTTCTAGCGCCATTCCGTGTTTGCTTTATCACGCGCACGTTACGGGATAATGTCAAGGTAGAAATGACACTATGACTGCGATCGCTGCGCACACGCTCATTTAGGAATTATTTCGCTCTAATAATCTTTTCTCTTTGCGGATATACATCATTTTTATAGCGGCACTTTTATGTTTACTGACTTTAATGTATTTGCAACATCGCGTTTAACACTGCGGATTCTGTATTATTTTTTAGATACATACCTACGTAGATAATAGTTATTTACTGATATCTACGACATACATACTAATTATAATACATAATCACTACTAAGTATGGTTATAAGCGTATATTGTAATAACGGTCACCAAAAAAATGTGGGATTGCAATTCGTGGTTCGAAATGGATGAAAAAAAATTTGTTTTGGATCAAATCATCATCTTTTCTCAAAAAATATCCAATGAAAATCTTTCAAATCGACCGTTAATGTTTTATGTGCTTCTAAATTTACCCACCTTTTTACCTAAGTCTCTTGAAGACTTTGGTAGAACTATTAGTTATTCAGAAGAGATGCAATTGTGGAAACTCACACAACTCTCGAAATAATGATTTGCAGATTAGAAATGAAAATCAAAATTAATATTTATAAATTTTATTCTATAATCACAAACATACAAGGACGTCCTCAAACATACAATCACACACGTTCACGAGCATCTAAACTAAGCAGTGATATAAACAAACAATTTATATCACACAGAGTTTTTACATCAGTCGTTTCATTAGTGATAAAAACTGGCGGTTTCATTATTACTCGTCTATGCATAATGAAAAGAAATGCCTAATTATTATCAAACTCTTCGGATTCTTCTGGACTGGACTGGCGTGAATCTTTATTTTCGTTTATTTTTAAAACGCCTACTTATTAACTTCTAAAATAAGTTAAATAAATAAATAAATTATTAAAACACTAAGTTGACGCGCTAATAGCCTCCACGATGGGATAATTGTTGAGCAGAATTTCAATTTCACATTATAAGGCACACAAAACTGTTTTATATGTACGTTAATTTTTTTAGTTTAATGTACAGACTTTAATTTTGGCTAATAACGTAGCGCTCGTTACGAATTCGCATTTAGTACCTGGATTTATCTATCACTGAAATCGTACATAACTGAAACGGATTTGACTCGAAATTTTATAATTGTTTGGTTATTATCGATTCATGGATTGGAAGTTGTTTCAGTAATGGTTTTTTTTGTTACCGTTACATTGTAATGCTATTTTTTTTCTGTTTTAATTCTACTGTTATTTGAATTGATGAACCTAAACTTCGTTGCACTGGAGATACATTTGGCGGCAGTCGATGCCCGAGCGTCCTCTGCGGCCGGCCTCATAGAACTCGTCGAAAGTACCACCAGATTGTCTCTCCAATACGAAGCTAGCAGCGTAACTGTTGAAAACAAAGGAACATTTAGGATACATTGGTGTAATGTAAAGGTATGTAACAGATCATCGGAAAGTTTTATTTAAAACTACCCGACCCCGACAGTCGTTGCCCTGTCAATATTTATATTTAAAAATTTACCTTCCTTGTGTTAATATCCAAAACTCGAAAACAAAGCGATGGATTGTTTTGAAATTTATACACAATAATGCATCTTAATAGAAGAGTGTTTTTCTATTAGGGTGGGCCACAGCGTGGTTGGATTCAGCTAGTCTCATATAAAATATACCAATCAAACTTCCGACTCAATTACGAGAACAAAAAAAAAACAGAAAAATCGGTCTTGCCGTTTTCAAGTGATGCTCCGTCGTACATTGGCAATTGATTTTTGATTCATGTAGATGACGGAACAATAACGATGCAACAAGTAGCAAATTTTTGCATCGTTAATGGGTTTCTATGTAAATTAATTTATATCTTACAACTTTGAAAAATCGTTTCATACAAAATGTATGACAAAATAAATTTTATTCACAATTTTTTTTTCGTGAATATTATTTCAGATGTTTTAATAGTTATTCTGCCATTCTGGGCAGAGACAAATTCAACAAATCAAAGATCATAAAAATGGGTCCAGTCGTACTCGAATCACAAACGAGTAACTAACGCGATTTTCTTTAGTTTTACAATTTAAAAAAAGAATCAAAATGATTGTACTCACGTTCCTAGTTGACAGAATATGCTCTTGGGTCCAATGTCCGAGGAACACTCGCTGTTTGCGTCACATATGTATTTCTGAAGGCATTTGTCGTCGTTTGTGCCGAACGATCTCACGTAAGTTTTGAACATTGCGATGCCAGCCAGTGAGGCGTCACTGATGGAGTCCTTGCGACCCATGGAGCGAGCGGCGAGGGAACGGTGTGAAAATGAAGTTTTCAGAGCGTCCAGAAGATTGACTACAATGTTGATGAACTGCAAAAAAGAGGGTAACTTTGTAATAAATTACAGCCATGAAAATATAACAGTGGCCATGTTACTTTCAAAATTAGATTAACCAATTAGATTATAATGAGGAATTAAAGAAACAAAAATTGTATAAAATTAAAGGAGAACGCACCAAATCAAGCACTTGATCTTAAACGTAAAGTTTTGCAACTGTAACTGTTTTCTTTTGTAAAAAAAATATTAAACTGAATGTTTTTTGTAGTAATATTATATGTTTTTTGTAGTAATATTATAATCTTGTTTATAATTTCAGCAACGAGCAAAAGAGCATGTTTAATTTTTAAATGGCATCATTACCATTGTCACAGAATAATATGATTAACTACTATTATTAATACTCTGTATTTAGAAGTGTTAAAATAAAAATTCTGTAGTCCTTTTTCCTAATAAATGTGTTAAAATACCTACACCAAAATGGGGTAGGTATTTGTTGCAATTATCAATTTAGCCATAATATTGATTGTTGTACAGGGGTGGCCCAATTATGGGCGTCCTCCTTTATTAAATGAAGCATTAACTGCATTTACGATTGCACATTTAGTGGGAAAAGGGAGGGTGGGTTGCGTACCTCTCCAGCCTGCTTTGCCATGGAGGCGACTTGGTCAGGATCTTTTGCCCCGAGCATCGTCGACAGAACCGCAGCCAATATGCCCTGAAGCAAGCCAGAAGCGACTCTATCTCCATAACCTTACATCACTATTTACACACTAATCGGAGTAACCTCATGGAAATGTGTGTATGTTTTAAATTATTGCTTATTGTCAAGTTTCTATGAAGTTATTCCAATTTTCGTGAAGGTTGACATGATACTTAGTGGTTATCTAACGAGCTACGGTATATTCTCTTATGGATGCTACTACCACTACAGGTGAGGAAAAAAATATGATGTCTACGTGCTTTTTACACTATATGTAAGTGATTTAATGGTCTTATAAGTATCTACAAGATAATAAATTGTTAGTGTAAAGGAGATTAAGAAAAATGACAAATTTTTACACTTTAAATATTGGTACTTTGACACATATAACGTCAATTATGAATTTATGATGCAATAAAGGGGAATTCCCGTTTATAGATGCCACGTACAGTAAAATTGATTGATTCCAAACATCCATTCTCAAGTTGCTAACAATAAAATTTAATTAGCAAAAAGTCGGTGAATGTTAAAAATATCTTAAAAAAAAAAGGTAAATGATATTTTCAAGATATGGAAGAAAAGGTGCCACTTCAACGAATTTTCACCATTAATTCCGTGCAATAAATCAAAATGATACACATAAAAATATCCAGAACTTTATATCAGATATCAGTTAAAACATTTTTGTTATCGGTTAATAAATTTTGAAATCATTTTTCTCATTCAATGCGTTGCCAATTTGTCATCTGATGAAATGAGAATTCGATATGAAATATCGGCGGCTTTGTTTTATTACGGTTTTACGCAGTTCGAAAATATGGTTTGGGGATATTTTAAAGACTAGAAAAAAGATTGTCATAACAAAACGTGCGATACCATTAATGTATTATGTTTGTCTTAAATTTTCCACACCATTATATTCCCTTTGAACTTTTAATTTAGTTGTTTTATTATAATCATTATACAGTTATATATTTTGCACAGTAAAACGGTATATTATACCTGCATTGGCGATGAACCATTGTCAACTTTGTCGATGCCGTCACTGGAAGCGCCTCCACCGAGGATTGCAGTTAAGATTTTAAGGCCCATAGACAATAAATTGGCCCAAGGAGACGGCGATACCGTGTCGGTGTCAATGCTGTCACTTTTGTTGGGCCCTGTGCCGCCAGGGTTGAAAATCATTTGCATTATCATCCCTGAAAAAAAAAAATAAACTACATGCTTAAAGAGTCCTCCTCGAATCTCCATTCGAAGTGTTTCTTCTGTTTGATCATATTGTTTATTCCTAAGTATATTTTTTAATTATTAATATAGTACCAATAAACAGCTGGTGGCCTATGTCACCAAGGTATTTTAAAGCGGCCACGACCTACAGCAATGAAAAGACTGATTTTGATAGTCCCAATATATTAGGTGTATTTTTATTAGTGATGTGCCGGATCGTTAAAATTTATATCCGCGGGTACGGATACGGATATTTGGTTCTAAGATCCGCGGATACGGATACGGATCCGGATCTTAACTTTCCTACTCAATCGGTGTCGGTGCGCATGACCTTGAAACGATAGAATGGAATTTATTAGTTTTTCATTGCTACCTAATCACCTATATGTAGAATTTCAGCTATGAATTAAAAATTAATAAGGTAAAAGATCCGTAAAAAGTAAGATAGTAAATAAGATCCGTAAGATAAGAATCTTTCTTCTGCATCTGATATCTGCGGATACGGATACGGATATCCGGCATATCACAAATTTTTATACATCTACTTCACCATAAAAAAAGAAATAAATAACTTGAGCCCATTAAAAATATACGTGGTACTTGTTTAGTTTACTTGTCTTTGCGGGTTTTTTATATTACCGCATAAATCACTTACATAAAGAGTGGAAAGCATATTGCATTTCAAAACTCATAAACTGGTTAATCCGACTGGGGTCGGTACTGTACTGTTGCTTCAGTACATACACTCATAAGAAAGGTATGCCAGAATCCACTCCTCTATCGCCATCTTCTCCTGTGACAATCATAGATATTTTCATCATTTAAACCCTTTTTTGCGTTTTCAACGGCGCCGAAATGGACTTTTTTTACTACTTTTAAGTCACATTTATAGGCGACATTTTATCCAAGACTGTCGTCTCCGGTCGTTGCATGACATTAAATTTTGTGGTCTACATACATCAAATAATGCTTTTATTCTATAAGTAAGTAGCTAAAGGATTCAAAACACGTAAAGTGAATCTGGCAAAAAATGCATTTATTTTTTGCTTCCTCACCTAGCATATTTGACCAGGAAAAGCCGCTGTCTGAAATGGAATTAGTCTGTATGTCATCAATGTCATCGAGTGCCACCTTCTTCAATGCATTGGGTTTTTCGGCGAACTTGCGTTCTTGCGTCACTTGCTCATGTTGAACTTGCGGCAGCGAATTGCTGTAGTACTGAGGATTTTGATTCCGGACATTACTTGTTGCCTGAAATTGACAAATTTTCTATCAGAAAAATCAACAGTGGGTACAAAAGGTGTTCTATTTGTTTTTCTTTTTTTTTTACTAATTTTTTTTCTGGCTTGGTTTCGTGATAGACAAAATTGGCATTTGTTATGTCATTGCTAATTAAACTGAAGAACGAGACATCTAGCTACCTTCTTAAAGCTTAATTACTTAGGTTAAAGTGCTAACAGTGTAAGTCTGAATCAAATTTCAAGTAGGTATGGGAGCTTCCCATACGTTGATAAAAATAATTTCTATTAAAAAATATTCCTTAACGACCCCAATTTACAAGTTGTTAAGCTAAAAAGTTTTCATTTCTGACGTGTAGTCCTACGACTGACAGTTTTTTTAGGTAAGTATTGTAAATTTAAGTGTTAATAATACCTGTGAAATAAGAGGTACATGTTGTGGGTATGCTATCGTGTGAAGAATAGCCGAAGAACTAATTAGCGCCAGCAGCGTCCACCCTGCCAATTTTTGATGCATCTGTGAACAAGATTCAAACGATTATATAAACACTAAGCAACGGTTTAATGATCTAATGTTATTACTAGAATATTCTTTATATATATTTAATTGTACACTCGCTCAACGAACGCCGATTAGAAAGTGTTCTGATGAGTGCATCGCGCGAATTGATTGCTTGCGTTTGGAGTCGCTTAGAAAGTGGTCCCTCGCGTAGGTATCCGACGGTGCATTTTTACGAGGGTGCTAACTTAATTACAGGACGTCAATCATACTAATTATTCACGGTAAAAGTCCACAAGTTTTCATAAAAAACTTGCGCTTCCATCCTAAGATTTTCTTCGTGGCTATTACACAAACCTTCCTTCATTTATCGCTCTTTCTATTAGTGAAAACCTTGACAAAATTCGTTGGGTACTTGGGTGGTTTAGAAGACATTAGCAGTAGACATAGCGGAGAAACAGTTAAAGGCGGACAGCGATTTTATTTTTATAATATTTATAGATATGTTGGTTAATGGCTCGTATTATTTATTTTATTTATCCTACGTGAGAGAATATAAAAAGGAGAAACGCCGTGTATAGATGTATAAATACGTAAGTTCAGTGAAAAAACTTGAAATATTTGTTTCTCAAGTAGTAGGTACGGTCGGTATTGCGTTTTTCTATTTCTATCTATCCTGTACGAAGACCTACATTTGCGTACCTATATGTTTACAGTTGCTCGTTCTCTAATACCGATGACCTGGTGTTCTCCAACTGTACATTAGATGACACCTCACACCTGTCTTAAGGTGCTAGTTATAAAAATTGACGTAAATTAACTTTGACCACGTTTCGTATCCGCTGGTCCACTTTCTTTGACCGACAAAAGCTTTACGCTTCGCATATGAATAAATAATGCGTATTATTCAGTTCAGTAATTGTTATATCACGTTTGTTTATTTTGAGCTTTGGATAAGGAAAACATTTGCATAAGTAATAAAAAACCAAACTGAAAAAGTTTTCGGCCGTCCGAATCGTCTCTAGACTGAATTCTACCAATGACTTCAGGCAATGGTTCAAGTTCTAAGATTTAAAAAAAAAAACTATCTATTATTGTTTCATTTATTCCATACACTTATACACGAGACCCGCCCCCGGTTTCTCACGGATGCGTTTCTGAAAATTATATACACAAACCTTATCGTTTATCGCTCTTTCCAAAATACGTTGAATGATTTTGAAGAAGTTAGCGTATCTATAATCTATAGATGCCTATAGATTAGATAGTTGTAAATATTTTTGCCCTCTAACGACATTTCTTTTCTGCACCGGCAATTAATTTATCTCGTATTTCATATTATGTGTAGTTATTGAGTAGTTTTCCCTACTTAATTTTGTTATAATTAACTAGGTTTCAAGTAATTGTCCCGTGGCGTGAAATCACTTAAATGAAAGAGTAAAATATATCTATCTAGAATTTCACACACTTGTCGCCGGTGACAGCGCGCGCGCCGTTGTGATTCTCATCGGAGAAATTTGTTACAAAACTCGGGACGCCGTCTTTACTTATGTTTTATGTATGTTTTACTTCATACGTAAAGTATTTTATGCATGTGCTATTTTGTTCATGTTCTATTGTCGTGAAGAAAGTAGGAAGTTTAGAAATGTTCGAAGTCGAACATAAAACAACGTAGGTTTGTTTATTGCCATTGGCGTCACCTACCACGCCTTCGACAATTTAGTATCGTTTATACTTCATTCTACAATTTATTTGCTGGAATTCTAGACGTTTATGTTGTAAATAGGTATTTTTACTGAAAACCACAAATAATTGAAACAAATTAGTATAACATATTTTACTGCGAGCGTTTTTAAATACCATACATATTGAAGTCCTGGCCACATTACTTTGGGGGGAATAATTAATATATTTTTATTTATTAAAGATGGATTTGCTATTGGCCAGCATCCAACCGCGTAGCAAAGACGAGGCCGATGGTAGAGCGAGCTCACCCAGAAGATGCCTATTTACTCGAACTTTCAAAAGATTTGGGTTATATGAGCTCGGAAACGCAAACGCCGGGAGGGAGTTCCAATCCTTGGTAGTGCGCATTATAATGGATTTTTTTAGCGCTCGGTCCGAAAAAGGAAGGATTTCGACAAGATGGGGATGCGAATGCGGCAAGTTGGTATTTGGCTGTGCCATCCCAAAGGTGAGAACAAGACGCGTCTTATACAAATAGAGGAGCTTTGCAGGCATGAAGTATCGTTCCCCTTATTTAGGATGCCCAGCTTTTTGGCGCTGTCCGGGCTTTGGACTCGATAGTAGTGCCGAAGTTGAGGTTTGAGCACATCTTCATGCCAAGAAAGTTGGAGCCAAGTCCAAATGTCTCTTTTTGTATAAAATATATATGTATTTTTAAATATAATTACACAATTTCAAAGTATTTTCGATCAACCAGTGTATATATAAGTATAATATTGATTGTGACTTGATGGTTTCTTGGCTCTGAAAATGGTTAGCAGTAATGGGTTTGTTTTCGAGTAAGGATACTTTTATTTGTTATCAGATAGCCGTAAAGTTAAAGCGATATCAAGTGTTAAAACTCAGGTTGAAATGGTAATAGGGCGCGGCCTATGACCCAGTGACCCTGCTTTGCCGTTGCATTGCAGACGCGGGCGCAGTCGTTTTAATCCGCGGTGCACTGCACGGGAAAATAACCTCACTTTCGATTCAAAGCGGATCTTGTTACTACTTTACCACTTATAAATGTAGGTACATACTTATTCAATAAATATTGAATATTAATTGCATGTTGTACCACATCCAACTTGTATAGTATATTATAGATAAAGGTTGAATTTATATTCAAACTTTATGGTTAATTGGTTACGACGGTTTGAATGACAATGAATTTAGGGATATTTTATGGAAACTTTAAAATTTAATACCTAACTTTTTCTTTTAGCTAATTGATTTTTCTGGTAAAAGATATGAACAGTTATCGTGAAAATAATGACAGTTGTTATGATATGAAGAAACATACATAACCCTTTTTTATAATGTTGAGAACCAAATTTGTTATTCGCCATCTACTGCCATTTAACAGAGAATTTGTTGTAGAGTTTAAGTAGAAGTTGAATAAGTATTGCCATAGCTGGGCCTTGTGATTGATGAGCCAAAAGAAACTCATAAGTTGGACCTAAGAAAATCTGCATTAACTAATGATGTTTTACGTACTCTTTTAGCATATTGTCATTGGTAACATAGGTATATTATGTAGTTACACATTATCATCACTTCCGCACGATGCAAGGTAGAATTTTGCTGTATACTCCGTCACAACTTAATTAAATTTTTTTTTTCTTTTAAAACTTTAATATTGCCCAGCAATAGTGGGTAACGCATATCAGCAATGCTAGGCGCGGCAAAGATGGCGATGGGTGAAAGCGAGTCGGGCCGGTCGCGTGTGTGCCACTGCCGTGCAAGGTTAACGTTTTTCTAATTTCGGAGCGAGGACTTGGGCCTACAGTTATATACGGTGTGTGTGTTGGTCACCAGCTCTATACTTTCATCGGAAATTTTCCATGGAAATAGATTAAATGCCTCATTGCCTTAACATTGGTTCAGAAAACTGGTACATTGCCATTAAGCTAATGTAGGAAATTGTGCAGTGTTTTGATCAGCTCATTTACACGTGCCAAACATCGTCAAAATGATATAATTTTCTTTAGGTACATTCATTATTTATTCTTTAGTTTTTATATAGGTTGTAAACGGTTACGGAAAATTTCTTTCCATTTTCTTTTTTTCTAATCTGAGTATAGCAACCGACAGACATCAAATGCTGGATCTAAGGTCTCCCCTAATTTAAAAATTGAAATAAGAGATTATGTGGCTGACGAGTTTAAATTTCAAGCTGTTGGCAAAAACAAGGCATATCTTTTGACAATAATCCAAAGATATTTGTACACAATTGCCATTGTAGGCTTTAATTTAAATTTTTCTCGCAACTTTATTGGAATCGTTCACCACGATAAAGATTTTATCGTCTTATTTCCATGAACAGTGTTCTCTGTTTTTTGGACTTTTTTTCGCCCACTCACCGACTGGTCCAGCATGCAATCCGCTTTCTAAATCCGTCCGTATACAAGCATCAAACTGAGCGTGCTTCGTACGCGGATGTGAAAATGTTCCAATATTTACTCGTAATATTGAATAGGTACATTACATTCAGTACTCATGTAATAGTGTGTTTTATTGTGTGTTTAAGAATTGTAACACAGGATATTGGTTTCTGCTTTGTGAACATTTACTTCTTTAATTTACGTGGCGTCATGGACCATCTGTACCTGCAGTCATATTAGTTTTTTTATTCTTCTTAAGGTGCCCCTTATTTTCAAAGATTGGGATCCATCGTGGTCACTCTTAACTCTCGAAGCTGTTGCACTAAGACGAAGCGAATATTCCGTCTAAGCTGCTCTTCTAAAATTGTCAACAAAAATTACCTTTTACGATTTCTACTACTTTTGCCTAGTCCGTGGTTTATAAGCAGAAAAATATGGCATTATTAAGCCTTTAACGTGACCAAATATTGCAGCTTCCTTTTTTATGACCCTTTGTACATCTATGAAAATATAAAGCGGTAGCTGTGTCAACTTTTCGAATGCTTCCTGTTGTGTGTACCTGTAATATACCAATAAACAATACCTTTGAGCATTCCCGTACACAGTACCTCTATATTTAATTAGTTTTTTTCTCCATATCTACTTGGGCATCTACTATTTCATTATTATTTTTTTCTCTCATTTACTATCTCTCAAGTAGGCTAACCGTCATTTAAAGTCACCGGTAACCGGGGATAATAGAGCTAATATATGTACCTTTGTTTGTACGGTAAAATCAATAAAAGGCCCAAACATTAAAAAGAAAATAAAAATAAAAATTCGCCTATCGAAGGATGCAGTAAACAGAGTGCATAATTTAATAAAACATAAAATTATTCCTAAAAGTAATTAATCAACACTTTACTTGTAGTTTGTGAAAGAAGCCCTTAAGCATCTTAATTTAATTACAAAATATTGGCATCTCTCCTATGTTTATTATATTATATCTATGCAGAAATAGGAGAGGCGGCTAAATTTATCGGGACACGATGAAAATGGACTGTTTTTGATACTTTTTTAGTTTTAATTGTGAATAGTGTCAGGTATTTCTGTAAAGCTCGTGTGTGATCTACATAAATATACTCGTATGTGCTGAATCAGTGATGTTTGGGGCGGACGCATCAGAAATGGTTGCGGTAGATCGAGCACGCCGCGTGCGTAGAGACAACGCACCGTTATCGCGTTCTCAATGTGGACCAAACGGTACACTTGAATCAAGATGCACTTGTTCAATTGACGCTGACACCTTCACCTACTTGCTTAAATGTTCATTGAAATCAAGCTGGCTTCTCAGTGACACGTGCCGCGTTCCAATTAGCAGCTTTTAGCTACAAAAACAACGTTACATTTGAAACAAAAATATGTTTATAAAGAAACAATTCCAAAATTATGTCTACCGCAGAAGCCTTACCGAAACGTGTAATCCAAAATTCCTATATTCCTTTATTAAAATAAATTAAGTAATGTTATATTAACAAAAATGATTTGTTTAAACGTTTTTCTCCTGGATAATTTAGTCTTATCTATTAATTGAAAATTACTCCGTACCCACGCTTATATTGAATTACATCACATGTTTATTAAAAAAATGCTTCTTTTAAGCTTACTTTTCTGTTGATGGTTGACTTTTAATTTTTAGGATAAGTTTAAAGTTATTATACAATAATAAAAAGGCATATTTAAGTAAGTAATGAAGTTTTTAAGAACCCCACTCATATAAAGTTTTATTTGAAGAATTTATTGTTCATACGTTTCATGATAATCTTAGTTTTTCGTGATACATACTCTTTTCTCTGTATTCGTTCTGCTTGAGATCGTTTATTATGGAATAATTTACTCTTGTTACCTTTTCTCTCACAAAACAAAAAAAGATTTACTACAAATTATAATAGCTTAAAATCTGTGCCGGTGTATAATTTTCTTATTAAAATGGTTTCGGTTACTCAACGCGCTGAATGACGAGACGCTTCACTCGCCGACACAACTTTCACTTTAAACTTTTTTTTGGGTGTGTAGAACGAATCGAGTTTGATGATGACATCAATCACAGCTTCGAAAACATCAATTGGTCATCTTCGTAAGTGGGCACAAAGAATTACCATAATAATACTAAATAATACACGTTAGTAGTGGAAAAGTTATACGAATAAATATTATGATTTGATCTTCTTAAATCTTTTTAATTTATCTAACGTCAAGTTTCACTTGAAAACTGTTGCTCGATCTCAACAATTCTATTCTATTCCCTTTTCTCTGTAAACATCACACGAGTGTGGGTAATACGAGAAATTACGAGAATGATGGCGGCACGCAAGCCGGACTATTGACGCAGCTTTCCTTGCCACTTTCAACACCGCGCCCGCGCACCTCTTGACACATAATTACACTTGTCACGTATATTTTGACAGACGTCAGTTATTTTTATAGAATATTATTTAAAATTGGAATACAGCCGCGATAAGTGGCCATGTACTTCTTTAGAACGATTAGTATTTTGTACTCTATGCTCTCAATATTGAATCGATTAATTCGCTCTAGATCGCTTTCCTCGCAGAAAATAGAGCAGCCAATCGAGCAGAACAGCAATGATTTTTAAAATTAATTTATGCACATTCGGTTTATATTTATTGGTTGAAAAAATGCGTAAAATAATTAAAACGGAATGCACATTTGGCTTTTGTGTGCTCTATGAATTATGCAAATGTCCGTAACAGTCAATAATAAGGATTACACGTGCAGAATATTTTTGTTTTATTTCATCGGGCCGAACATAATTCATGGTTACAGCATGTGTTTTCACATTTTAGAAAGTGAAGGTTTTTGTTTACCTACATGAATGCCGCGAACAATAACATTAGCCTGTGGCTTCTTGCATGCTAATGATGCTCACACGACTCCATCGTATAGGTAAAGTGTTAAATTATTTAACTCGGTATATACTATTTTGGTATTTTAGCAAATATTTTACTATTTTATTAGTAAGTACGCTTTCTTATGGATTAAAATATCTTTAGTACAGTCGAACGGAATTATTTCTATAATTAAGGACAGCTAATTAATTTTCAAAATAAGTAATCAAGTACCTATTTAAATAATTACATTAGTTTATAAATGCACAGTCGGCAACATTGTTGGCAATCGTCAATAAAAATAATATAAAAATATATAATATTATATATTTTAATAAACATTAACTATAATAATAATAATTCTATAAACACCTCACGTAAGGGCTTGGATGATCGTGAAAAGATGAAAGGTTTTTATTTCAATCCATTTGGATTCGAGATGATCAAACAATTGTGTAACCGACTGTACCTACAAGTCCTTACAAACAGAAAATTTCGAAGATTTTTATTTTATATCTGATAGTTATTTTTTGTATCACATAACATCCACTGTTTGAATTAAGTAGGTATACCCTCACGTCACCATACAAAGATCAACGTCCATTCCGTTTATACTTTCACACACGATGCAATTTGAATTCAGTACATTCAACACCTTTGCACTACACTGTTGGGATCCCCAAAAATTCCTCTTACCTTATAATATGTTGTTACTGGAACGCGTTCTCACAAATCACTGTCAGTACACTATTTCTCTTCCACGAGGTAGCTCGGTAGTCACCGGTGAAAGTGCCGTGGTGCTTATACGAGAGTTTAACTTGCAATGAGTGTTGCGCCTTGAACTTCACTGTATATATATGATGACCCAGTTAATGGCGTCAGTTAACTGTGCTAGTCGGTCCATCTATCCGTGTGTCCAACCTGTTCCTCATCCCGTTGTTTGGGCCGATCCCGGGGCGGACCTTCTCAAGGACGTTGTCTTTGTTTACATAAACGTTCAGAGAACGAATACAATTTAAGACGAGGACTAATCTCAGACCGAACACAGTTTTTACCAAAATGAGCGCAACCTATGAATTAGGTGCAGAACAATTTTTTGTAGTTGCTTGGAGATAACCAAACAGATTAAAAAATTGGAAGGTATTTCGTAATAAAAGAAGCCGATTAAAACTTTCGTACTTAGTTAATTAATAGGGTTAAAAACAAATGTATTTGTCGCGGAAAATTTTTAATACTTTGACACGAAGGTTTTTTGGGCGTAAGTTACCTACTATGTTACTATAGAAATTTTACTAAAATTTCTATAGTAGGCGTAAGTACCTACTATAGAAATTTTAGTATAAATCTGCCCGATTCAATTTTTTTTTAAAGATTATGCACTTTTAAGATTTATAGATTTTGGCTATTATGCACTGTATTTTTATCTAAGTTTTAATTTTACTGAAGAAGTAAAATTAATATGTATTCTTTTTTCATTGATCAAAAAGGTAAACAAACAATTCAAGATATAGAACTAAACAAACAATACGAACAAATTCTAAATGAGTGAATCACTGAGTCAACTCTCTTTGATAATGCCTAATGTACAAATCCCATCTTTAAAACAGTCCAGTGACCATGGCGACACTATATTTGTTTACGTTTTTGATCAATAGAAAAAGAATAGATCATAGGCGACGAAAATAACGCTTTTCTGCTAAGTCGTCGCCTTAAGGAAATTAAGCAGAAGAAGCATTAGCTCTCTTCTCTTACAAACTTCGGTTGATCTAACCGCAAGATGGTTTGTTACTTAAACTTGTCAACCGGACTCCAGCAACCATCCAACAATATTATGTAATAAAAAAACAAAATAATATGTTTCATAAAACATTATAATTATTCAGCTGATATATGGAAATAGATGGCGCTAAACAACGCAATAAATTTTATTGGTAGGTACTTTAAACAGTAGCACACCGGGAGTGCCGACAGAAGTGAAAACTTGAACAATTACGTGTTTATTTTTTGAATCGTCAGGAAATATTTTATTGTGCAGGAAATACTTTTAAATGTTAAATGAAGTGTTTTCTTATTCATTATTATAAACTACTACTACAAAAATTATATTACAGTCTGAAAATATACAGATTTGTCGGTTACACGGTCAGTCGCGAGTTCAATGGGTTTTTTCCCATCTCAAAAATTTTTCTTTTTTTAAATTAATCGATTACACAGTTACGGTAACAGGTCGCGAGTTCAATGGTTTTTTTCCCATCTCAAAAATGCCCAACGCGCCTAAAGAAGTTTTCACTTCAAAAATACAAAAAATTCTATGAGAGAGAACTTTTTCTCATAGATAAATTTATTATGAAACATTACGCGCGCGCAAATTTTTATTAAGTTTTTATGATTAAATCCTGCTGTATCTTTATCCCGCAATTTTGTATCTCATATTAATAGTGTTCCTTTTTGTTACAGGTACTGGATTTGCTAATGAAAAATGTAAGGACTGATCCGGGTAAGAAAATAAGGATGGTAAGAAAAACTAGACATTTTAATCTTGATTCAGGAATAAGTAATTTGTCTTTGTATTTTTTATCGGTTGTGCAATGTTGGGGGGGGGGATGATGAAATTTATCACTACTGCGCTCCATAGATATGCGAGGTACATTCTCACTACTTGAATGGAATTTCTTCACACGCGCATGCGAACTAGGTGCTGCTGAGATTTTTCTATTAAGCTAATATAGAAAAAAGTTTTTTCTCTGTACCTAAATAAATAACTGGCAAGGCATCGCACATATACATAATTCCTATATTGTATTCTTTTTTCATTGATCAAAAAGGTAAACAAACAATTCACGATATAGAACTAAACAAACAATACGAACAAATTCTAAATGCTTTAATCACTGAGTCAACTCTCTTGATCAATAGAAAAAGAATAGATCATACAAACGGATGCTCATGTCCCTAGACGATGGTAGCCTCTTTCATTGAAGTGGCTTGTGGTCATCATACTAACCATAGACCAGTATCACAGTCTAATTTATGTACAAACCACCTTTTGTACGTTCGTTCTTTTATAAAAAATTCGTTATTTGTATTGTGTGTGTGTGTGTGCTGTGTTATTCATGGCAGATACAGGTCCGACAATTCCATGACAGCGAAAGCAAGCCACCGGTCGAAGCAAAGTCTTCGGTTGGTGGTGCTGCGAAAACAGAACATGGTCATTAAGGAAGGATTAATATTAAGGAGTTGAAGGAACGCAGCGGACCTTTGTTAAAGTAATTAAGAAATTTTAATATATTATGGCGGTTAAGAATCATTCGAAGTCGAGGTCGAGAAGCTAGCGACGGTTTTGCAATCCTACAAATCGACAGAGGCGCGAGATCTTCATAGGCTGAGGCAGCCTGATGTGAGTTTTACTATTTTTATTCCTAGTGTCACCATGCAGGGCCTGTTTAGTTAAAATACGCTTTTTTTTGAGATGTGTCATTTTTTTTATTGCATTTTTTTTTTAACTTTTAAATTTTTTAATACTAATAAACTTTTTGTAAACTTGCAATAAGGCTGTGATATCTACTTCTATAGGTATAATATAAGGATCTAACTTAGCTTAGCGTTTGCAACGGTCCATTTAAAAAAATACAAACTTTTTACCAAAGGCTAATTTTAAATTGTATAGGAAAGTACAAAAAATAACGATTTTTGTTGTTAGGAGTATCGATGCCATTTAATAATGTCATTATTATCATGTCATTTACTTTTTATGTACGTTTTTATTTTATTAGAACAAAATTGATTTTTGAAGCATATTAATCTAAAGCTCAAATACATTAGAGAATAAATCTCTAGGATACCTATAGTTGTGAACTAAATAAAAAGATAAGTATAAAAATTGTCGTGAATGTACGACATAGGTTGATGTCTTAGATTAAATCCAAAATAACAATAGACTACTATATATAGCTATTACTAATATTATTGAATAATTTTATGATAAAATTTATAATTATTATTTATAATAGATCATATTAAAAAAATGATTCATTTATTTATTACTTTTTAATAAACATATTTAAAAATATGCATTGTTTTTATTTATGACACCCTTGAATTCGACAAATGGACCAATTTCACTCAATTTTATTTAACTGTAAATAATAAATGAAAGGAGTTATTTTTAAAATTAAAGGCTTTCATTAGTTTTATTAAACCTGCTTCTCTCGCAATACCATATTTGCTTAGTCATACCCTAAGTAGACTTAATCCTGACTTAAATCATGACGTGACTACCAGTTCGCGGTATAGGCGACGCAGAAAGTGATGAAAGTGAACAAGGAAAAACAAAAATATAAACTCTCACTGTTTACTTCGAAGGTTTTTGATGAATAAAGCCAAAAGGATCAACGACCTCCTTAAAGTATACAGTGAAGACGGACTTTTGCGTTACTTTTAGAAATAACTAAGGATTAAGGTGCCTATTGAATAAATACGAATTAGGTACTAGTTGATCTTATGTTATGTAATTTTTTACCATTTCATTAATTTAATAAAAATTACAATACATAATTAGTTATTCAATCATAATAAATAATTCATTCACAGAAGGAGTAGGCTAATCATAGAATTACGTACCTAGTTTGCAATTGGTTTCGTTGGCAAGTGAACTGCTAAGAGAAGTTTATAAGATGTTTTAGTATGTATTTTAGTAAGCTTTAAAGCCTTTGTTACATTGCCCGCATAAAAAAGTGATGCTATAAAAGCGGTGATTTAATTTTAATGTTAGCAATAATCGCAGTATAGTGATAGCTGCAAGTCCAGTAATATTTGTCCATTTGCATGTTGGTCGCTCGAGGGTAACTGTAAAGTTGGAATGCGCGTTCGACTCACCTACATCGTTTCCTCTACTAATCCAAATATTAAAAACGTTCAAAACATTAAAAACTTCCACAGCCGGTTGGGAGAGTACCAATGTTTCATTTCATAGAATGGTAGGTACGTAATCAACAGATGAGCTATATATATAGCCAATATACAAAGAGGATTGATAGGATCTAGGTAAAAAGGTAGGTTTATTCCCACTAGTTCAATTGGGAGTTCAATTACATTAGTTATTTGATGAAATTGTTTATTATCTTCTTTAAAACAACTATAGATGTCAAGTCAATCGATTATCATGAAATTATCTGGGTCTATAGATCCTATAGGATAATTATCCCTATTCACACCGGTGTGACGACTTGGTGTGACTTCGAATCGGTGGCGGAAAATTTAAGGTTGTTAGTCTCATTAAAAAAATTATAGTACCTACTATTGAGTTTTTACTGCTACTTATATCTACTCATAGAAGTACTTGTACTTCTATTAGTAGTTATAAGTAGCTTATCATGCATCTACAGATCGGAACATCTTTATCTATCACATACTTAGTAGGTAAGTAATTCAGAAACGAGAAAATCACAGATTTTGCCATTACCGGAACTTGTTCGAATTAGGACATTGGTTTGACCTCAAAATGATTGTGTTGATATAACCACAGAGGGCGGCCCAACCACTAATAGTTAGATTCAACCACCATTTAGCTGTTTGAGGAGTGGGTCACTGACTCGCTACAAATTCGTGCCTACGTGCCTACTTGTAATTCCAAATTACTTAGGCATGGGCAAAAAGATAAAATAAAAATAAAGTAGGCATATCAGATAGTAAAGCACCGCTCTGCCATCTAAGGAAATAGGGGGAAAATAAAATTTAATTTGAAGTCACAAATAAATTGATTCTTCTGTAAGGTTACCTTTTCTTTGGATGGGAGAATTTGCGAACCAGATCCCCATCGACCATAGAGAGATCGGTGGGGTATGTGGGACTTCTACCCACTAAAAACCCACAGTTTTTCATCGCGTCGGCTATGGGCGGAGGTTAGGGAACGTTAAGACGCGCCACCTTCTCCTCCCACCAGAGGAGGCCCGCATATTGCAGGCTCCTAGATTACCTACGCGTGCATCAATTAAAGGCGTGAGACTTGAATGAAAAGTAGTGCAAAAACGTTTGTTATCTTCCTTATCAAAGAGCGATTTCCGAGTTTGTGGTTAAATATAATAATACGGAGTGTAAACACGCGAGTCGAGGGCAGTGGGACACCAGCGAAAAGCTGGCTTTCGTTCTTACCAGTTACCACCAATGACAGCCTATTATCGCCGTGACCTACAAGGATTCACATTCCGATGGCCTTAGACGGTCGGCGACTTTCAATGTTCTGTTATCGAAGCGGTATGATTAATTTAGTTGAGTAGTACTCGAGAATACCTACTCTAAATCGTTCTCTAGAATACCTACTACCTATACCAATTGTAGGTACCTCCAGGTAGATATGTGTATGTGTGTGTATTTCCTCGAGTATATCTGATTGCATATGACCAGATTGACCAGCCAGTACGGACACTGAACCGGCGGCGTAATATAACATGGTCGCCCAACGAATATTAACTCATTTTTACAGTTTTTTTTTGTTCTCAATTGGTTACTTGTAGTATTATGAATGATTGGTTGAATTTGACTGGGCGTCACGCAAAATCGTTTTATAATGCAGAAGCGACAAGTCACTAAAATATGACACAAGAGCAACTTGTTCTGGTTCTAATATCGCTGAAGTCAAAATACAAGTAGTTGTTAAAATGTTGTCATAACACTTGAGCAAGTTAGTGACTAGACATCATTTCTGTTTTTCTTGGGAATCCGTGCTACAGGTTACCGGGGCATATACCTACCTAATATAACTAAGTAAATATTTGTCACTTGAATTACCGGAGATTACCTGAATTATACGAGAGCAGATGTAATTATGAATATTCCCTATATTTATATTTTTCTTGCAGAGATTTATTGATATTTCTTCATGGGACTCCTCCATAGTTTGAAGTTCTAACGCTTTTGGCTAAACTTGAGTCTCAAGAATGGTATAAAGGTCATTCAAGAGGTTAAAAAGTTATGTAGGTACAACACACAGAACTAAACTATGTAGAGCTTTTAATAAGATAACTGATAAATAAGATTGACAATGCGATTTGATGTTTTTGGGTTGTAAGCGCGATCTTCACCCGCTCTGGTTAAACATTTGACGTAAAGATCATCGATCTACTCAAACAGTATGTCAAAGTTTAGGCTTTGAAAGTTTGTGTCAATCTGTAACTGTTTGTGAAATACGTAAAGTCGGGGTAAGAAAAGGTTCTTCCACCTCACCTTAAAGTCGAAGTGAGCAATGCCACAGGTGCTGCGAGAGCGCTGCCGACTATAGTAGGATTAACCCCTCGTGTGCCGAACGTCAGCGAGCCGAATTACCGTTGTAGATATGCCGAGCGTAAAGTCATAATCTGAAGTGCCACTTGCCATGATATTGCAACGCGGATCCGCGTTCCGGCACACGAGTGGTGCAAAATTATTAACGCGGATCCACGTTTCCGGCACATGAAGGGTTAAGGATAAGGGGATAGGGTAATGGGCTCTGGCATCCAATCCAATTGTCTAGACAAACCAATAATGGTTTACAGATGTTGTTATTATGTTGTGTGTAAATTTGTATTAGATAATAAATAAATAAATAAATAAATCCCTTCGTCACTCATCGAAACACAACAACACACTTGCTGTTTATTTCACGGTGTCGTCTGGCTACTTCCCCAGACAGGATGCCCAAATGACTGCGAGACGCAGTGTGCCTTGCCACTACTTTCATATCCAGACCAGATGTGACTTAAAAAGTTCATTTCGCCGGGAATCCAACCCGGTAACCCTAGAACAGACGTCCAACGGGCTCGTCAATCTGACCAAAGGTTTGTCAATTATCACAGAAAAAAATCAGCTTCTTATTAGGTACATTAATATATACAGTATAGTTTTAATAATTAATTACAATGGAGTTATTTGGATTTGTTTATAGGAACTGTTCAAAGATGTAACGCGAACCAGTAAAAGCTAGTAAGAAATTTTTGCAATTATATTGCCATTGCATGAATCATTTTACGTATTTTGCTGAATATAGTGGACACGTTACTTTCAAAATGCTTATACAAGACAAAAGGTGAAAGTAATATATAAATTCATACTTCCTCGAAATAGTCTCTTAAACGTTGGTACCTGAGCAATGTCATAGCCATAGAAAGTGAAGATTGTTCTCAATGTGAAGCAGAACGAATCATTCGTACAAAACAACGAATCAACAATGGGGTACCTACAACATAACAGAGTATGCGATCCGCCCTCTAATAGCGCACCGTGACCGACCTCTAAATAGCTAAAGACGGGATAATATGCTGTTATGTCTTTCGCTATAACGAAACGTCAGTTCCTTACAATACTTTTGGTACTTGATACAAGAATACCTACTAGCCCGCGATTTCATCCGCGTTGAAAAATGAAATAATTTAACACCTGAATAACGCCTTCATATCTTTATCGCAGTGTCTACGGTAGAGCCGCCACTAGTTTTTTTTAAATATTTTTAAGATATATCGGGTACCTAACATTTTTCAAGGATATATTTACTATAATTTGTCAATCCAGGTAATAAATCATAAAATCTCTGTGGACTGTATAACACATAGGTATATTTATTTTTTACTAACTTGGACAGGGAGGCCGATTCTAAAAATCGCCACAATTGCTTCATGTAGCTAATTAAGATAATAAATCAACCTTACATGTTCACCAAAATATTCTAAAATATACAGGTACGAGTATATCTTCAGCGATTTTAGTGAAATATTTAGTGACACATTGACCTACTATGCAATAACAGGAACTTTTATATTGCTGTGTTAATTTAGTTGTCTTGTCACCATAATTAGAGTTTTACAGTTTTGTTCTCTTTATTTTCTTTTAAAAAACTGTTTTTTGACACAATTGTTTACTAACTTCGTTATATTAAGCACGTGTAGGTATTACATAGGTAGAAGTTATTATTTTGTAATGTGCGATTTGCGGAGAAATTACTTCGTAATCTTATTGTGTCGCATTTTATTTCTTAATTAAGTATTTTTTTTATTGTGACCTTAACATTCTGCCTTATTTTGACCTTTCACAATTAAAAAATATGCATAGTTCCGATTTAGTTACGGTTGGTTACGGTACATTATATTTTATTATGTCACAAAATACATTTCTTAGTTAAGCATTTTAAGTAAATTGAATACTTAATTCACACTTCATACATTAATTCACAGTAGGTAGGTATGCCTCCAATGTAAGTAAACAAATACAAGCATCGCGGTCAGTTTTGATGTTCTGTTTATATCTGTTTTATAGATATAAGTTTAATTGTACCTTTATTTTATTAAAGTTTATTGTAATAATATCCATAATTATAAGATATTTTTAATGTAAAGATCGTAAGATAAGCTGACGTCCACTTGATGGTATGTGACCACTGTCGTCTATACAATGTTAATATTTATATACCTAATTCTTATCTGCCATACATATCTATAATAAAATCTTAATAGAGCCCTGTCTTCAAAAATTAAAAAAAAAAACTTTCACATTGAAACTAAGTTACTGAGGTCAAAAAAATAGTTTTATATTTTTTGTCAGTTTGTGCGTGCAAATCTCAGAAACGGCTTAACCGATTTGAATCCTTTTTTCACTAATGTTTTGGTAGAAAGCTTCCCGTAACATTTAGTGCTTGTTTCATTCCAATCGGTTAATAAATAAAAAAGTTATACCGAACATCGAAACATTAAGCATACGAAAACTGCGCGTTGGAAGTTGCCGGCATAGTTAGTAGTGCAATAATAATCCTATAAACATATCAGACGTTGAGTAGCTGTTGTTAAACTTAACAATGATTTAGTTAACAGCTCGGTTAGTCAACAGCGAAGTGCCTCGATTACTTGATTAATTTATACGATGTTTTAATCTTAATGTGTGAGCAGTTTTGCAGTGTTGGCCCCACCACTTCAACTTTCTCCGAGCTGCATTGACAAACAAGAAAATACTACTTACTCGTTTCTTTCACCAACGTTGAAGAACCTTGTTTACTCTTTACTTATGCTTCTATATTCTCAGTTGTTGGTACATAAAAATAAAATGTTATGTCTGTTTATTTATTCGCTTATAAATTTTCATCACTAAGTAATTCTTATGGAAGAATAAATTATTAGTTATTTTAGAATAAGCAATATCATATCGTAAAAATCTTCAATATCTATATTTTTTTTTATAAATTTCTCCCTGGGTTTACGGGCTGTAGATTTATTTCAATTCTAAAAACATATATTATTTCATACGATTTATTTATCTTAATATTAGGTAGGGGAGTAAATAAATACTGGTTTTCTTTTGAATTTACAGTCAATTTTATCGTGTGTTTTAGTTAATATTATCATTTTCATTGTTACTATTATTGTTAGGTGCGAGACAAATAATTCGTCTATTTAGATAACATACCTAATAGCCAGATAAAGCGCACGGTTTTAGATCTGTTATAAGGTATAAGCTTAACGAATGTTAATTTAATATCGTTAAAATATAAAATTTTGTAGGTACTAAAATGTATTAGTTATATTTTGTAATAATATTAAGGTTTTGGCGTTGGTTAATAAGAGAAAGAAAATAGGCCATAATGATTTGTATTTTAAGTCGGATTTTGTAAGCGAATCCATACTCAAAAGTTCATATTCTCATAAACGCACAAAACAAGGAAAATCCAGCAAAGATCTAGCTATAATGGTTTCAATGTATTGCAGAAAATGAGACAAAAACCTGCGCATTTACTTTAAAAATCGCAATTTCTCAAAAATTTGCTTAGTTACAACGCCATAAGAGCAACATTCACTGCATTTGACTTTTGCGATTTGGTTTATTGACTTTTAACCTTTAAGTCGTGTTTTATTTATAACTACCTAGCGCCCGCGACTTCGTCCGCGTTGAAAAAAAAAGTAGCCTATTCTGTGTCCTGTACATGTAAATGTTTATCTACCAAGTTTCATGAAAATCAGTTAATTCGTTTAAGAGTTATGGAGAAACATACATACAATACCTACACTTACAGATTTATTATTAGTATTAATTAATTGATGAAGTTTATAAAATTAAGGGCTTCTTTCACAAACTACATGTAAAGTGTTGATTAGTTACTTTTAGAAATCATTTTCTGTTATATTGAATTATGCACTCGGTTTACTGCATCATTCGATAGCCGAATTTTTTATTAATATTTTCTATTTAATGTTTGGGACGTTTACCATACAAACAAAGGTATATCAGCTCCATTATTCCCGGTTATCGGTGACTTTAAATGACAGTTTGGCCTAATTGACGTTTGTGAAAGAGGCGCTAAGCATCTTATTAAACTGGGTACCTCTGTGTGCATTCTAGAACTCTAACACCAACTCTATTCATCTCAGCCGAGGACGTCCACTGATGGATATTAGGTTTCTCCCATAATTTCCTAAAAGGAACGGTCAGAAGCAGCCTGGATCCCCCGTCGACTGGCTGCCCTTATAGGGTATTGTTCCTGGACTGTGGTCCTCCTACTTTGTCCACTTGGGTGGACCACGGGCAATTTTTCTTGCTGTAGTCTACCTCATTCAAGTCGCCTGTCCACCTTCTGTATCCCTGACAATGTGTATACGAAATTTCATGATTTTCGGCGTGAAAGCGTAATAAACAAACTCACTTTCGCATTTATAATATTACTAGCTGGCGCCCGCGACTTCGTCCGCGTTGAAAAAGAAAAAAGTAGCCTATCCTGTGTCCCGTACGTCTAAATGTTTATCTACCAAGTTTCATGAAAATCAGTTGATTCGTTTAAGAGTTATGGAGGAACATACATACTTACATACATACATAAAAAAATTCTAAAAATGGTCAATTTAGTTTCAGTATCATGTATAGAGCCTATAAACACGATATCTCTGAAAACAAAGTAACTTACTCCATGACCAA
The DNA here is from genome assembly GCA_945859745.1 of Synanthedon formicaeformis. Lineage (NCBI taxonomy): Eukaryota > Metazoa > Arthropoda > Insecta > Lepidoptera > Sesiidae > Synanthedon > Synanthedon formicaeformis. Next base: position 4,383,132 of record OX243967.1, on the reverse strand, counting down.
CCCTTACAGATTTATTATTAGTATTGATGTTAGGATGTGATCCTTTAGCATTGTATTCTTATTTTATTTGAATATCATTTATACTCGTATTTCATTCAAACAAAACGAGATACTTACCTACTTTTCGAGTGTTGACTACGATGAGACAAGCGAGCGCGAGGCCCAATAGACCGGCGGTGGAATCTCAAAAGACGCCTGCTTTCAACGGTTAACGGCATTTAGTGAAACTTTTTGTCACCGGGTCTTTTTAGACTAATTCGAGCTTGCTGATCACGATTCTGCCCGGTGTCAACCCCTCCCCCGCTCCCTTCCCCCCCTTTCCTCCCCAAACGTGTCCCGATCTGCGGTTTTTTCAATTTATTTCGGAATCTATTAGAGATAAAATAAAATTGTCAATGACAAAAACAATCTGCACTAAATTCTCTACAAAATGTGTATATAAATAATTTGATAGACATAATAACTTAAGAAGTAATGTGTGTCGAAACTATGTAAATTTTTATTTTTTTCAACATTTTTGTATTTGCTGTTAATTTATCCAAAAACAAACGAAGATGTGATAAAGTAGTTAAGGAGTGAATTATTCTTGATACTTTTAGCTAAAAAACAAGACCTTACTTACCGTCGTACGAGTAGACTTTCGGAAAAATCTCAAAAAGCGCCTGCTTTCAACAGTTAACGGAATTCAGTGAAACTATCTGTCACCGGGACTTTTTAAACTAATTTGACCCTGCTGAACACGATTCTGCCCGGTGTCATCCCCTCCCCCGCTCCCTTCCCCCCCTTTCCTCCCCAAACGTGTCCCGATCTGCGGTTTTTTCAATTTATTTCGGAATTATTAGAGATATAAGAAAACTGACCATTACAAAAATAATGTGCATTAAATTCTCTACAATATTCGTATATAAATCATCTGACAGGCGTAATAACTTAGAAATAATGTCTGACCAACCTATACAAATATTTTTTTTTTTAACATTTTTGTATTTGCAGTTAATTTATCGAAAAACAATCGACGCTGTGATAAAATAGCTAAGAAGTGAATTATTCTTCATACATTTACCTACGAAACAAGACCTAATTTACCCTCATACGAGTATTCGTTCACGATTTATAGGTTGTAGCGCAGACGCTGCCATGCCGCGCTCGATACTCAAGTACCTACACTATGCTCGATACATCACGTATCTACTTAAAATAACTATTTTTATAAACATTTCGTCATCGTCATCATCTCAGTCAAATGACTTTCACTGTTGGACTTTAATTTTTACTAAAGAAAATCGGCGACCACGAAGAAACAGACACAAGGCTGATAGTATACGCTTTGAACAGTCCGTTTGAGGGCGTTATTGTATTAGTGAGGGGTTCTGATAACTTTTTCTTACTTCTACATCATTGGGGGATGATTGCCTCCAAACATCTGTGGATGATGGCACAAGGCTGTACTACCTACCAGCCTTGTGTCTGGTTCTTCGTGGTCTCCCGTTTTCTTCAGTAAAACTTTAAGTACAGCAGTGGAAGTCATTTGACTGAGATGATGATGACGAAATGTTTATAAAAAGTAGTTATTTTAAGTATATACGTGTCTATGTGATGTATCGAGCATAGCGTAAGTACTTGAGATTCATGGGCGGCATGGCGGCGTCTGCGCTACGACCTATAAATCGTGAACGAATACTCGTACGAGGGTAAGTAAGGTCTTGTTTTGTAGCTAAAAGTATCAAGAATAATTCACTCCTTAACTACTTTATCACATCTTCGTTTGTTTTTGGATAAATTAACAGCAAATACAAAAATGTTGAAAAAAATAAAAATTTACATAGTTTCGACACACATTATTTCTTAAGTTATTATGTCTATCAAATTATTTATATACACATTTTGTGGAAAATTTAGTGCAGATTGTTTTTGTCATTGACAGTTTTTTTTTATCTCTAATAGATTCCGAAATAAATTGAAAAAACCGCAGATCGGGACACGTTTGGGAAGGAAAGGGGGGGAAGGGAGCGGGGGAGGGGATGACACCGGGCAGAATCGTGTTCAGCAGGGTCAAATTAGTCTAAAAAGACCCGGTGGCAAAAAGTTTCACAAAATGCCGTTAACAGTAGTTTTAAAAAAAAAAACCACTGATCTACAATAAAGACCGCGTGTCGACGCTGAAGCCAGGCTGCGTCTGACCAGTCCTACAAGATTATGGGATGACTTATTTTATGTACAACAGAGGAAGCCTCTGGTTGAGATGTAATGTAATGAACATGTTAAACTTTAACGCTCATCCCATTTGTGTAGTTTGAAAGATCTAAGCGTATATACGCTCAGTTAGTGTATACATACAGACTGACAGATGGCGGCAAGCAACTTTTATTATATACTATGTAAAGATTACACCTACTAATCCATACTTCCACACTAATATTAGAACTGTGACAGTAACTCTGATTGTTACCTTTTCACGCTTTAATTACTCAACAGATTATCTTGAAATTTTGCATAGGTGTACGTTGTCAAAGACAAGGTACATTTTATTCAGAAAAAAGTACTGTTCGCGAAGGATCAACTGAAAAAACAAACTCCTGGCAAAAATGTAACAGCAATGATGTTAAGCGTTATATTGCTCATATATTTTGTCAGGCGTTTTATTTTTCACCAAGTTGAGAGTAGCAGGTAGTACGTTATATGTCTAGTAGGTTTGGCGACAAGCACACGGGTTGGCTTAATCTAAATAAACAAACAATAAGGAGGCAACTCATGCGTACTCCGTTATGTTGAGTCGAGCTTTCCACTGGACTTTCTTCGCGTTAATACACATTTATGTAACACCTTACGCCGCTCACTGCGTCCGCGCAGCGTTGCCAGCGGCGACCATCGATCTGCTATTATCTAATTATGTTGCATCATCTTTTATGAAACGTTTGATCGTTTGTTTAATTTGCTTTGAGGAGTGTCATGTGTGTACACAGCTGAGCCATAAGCCGTGCGAAAGTTTAACAATCAAACAAATATTATAGCGGATTCCTGTGAAATACGAGTATAGTTTTGAACCCTACTACTTACTTTAAAAGTTGAAACTTACTTTTTAAGCTGTAACCGGGCTTTTACGAATTATATATATTTTTTTAAATACAGAATGGTACAGGCAGACTTATGGACTGCTTGATGGTACGACACTATTACTTTCTTATAGTGTGAAAAGATAAGTCGGGCCCTGGAGGGAAACTACCTTAAATCCTTAAGCCTGTGTCGTGAAAAATGTGAAATAATTGCGTTTATTTGATCCCTTGCTGTATCGTTATTACTAAAGTTTTAGATATGCAATTAGTATGTAAGATATTTAAGGATACATTCTATAAATCATATTCTTTAGAAACACGATTACTTTTAGTTTTCTCGATAGAAAAAAAATCCAAAGTTACCTCTAAAAAAATAAATAAACCGTTAGTACGGCATAAATACTTCACGGAATGTTGTCAGTTTATGAATAATAACAAAACAACATGTCTTCTATAACGTATATTCTTTACATTTTCAAAAGGAATATTTGTTTTTTAATACGAAGGAAATACCTAAATTTCCGTGCATTCGGCCCATATTAGCTAGAGCCGCCATGTTTCTCCCCTGTCCGCTTTAGTGTTGCTTCGGCCGTCGGACGTGGAGGTTGTGTCGCTTGGGCTAACGCATATTTTTAAAACGTAATCAAGACTTTTGTGTTAATTTACTATGGGGAACAAAGTGAACACAACAAAGAAAAGAAGGGGTTGGCTAAAAACAATGGTAAACGCTTGCAAGAAGAAATAAAGTAAGTAAAACTCGTACGTATACAATAACTATAACTCGTAAACAATAACTATTATTTTTTCTTCTATTTATTTATGAAATTTAAATATTAAATAATAATAATAATAATTAATTAGTATTAAATAATAAGTAAATACTAAAATGTAGTATGTAGGTATATTGTTATTATTTTTAAAAATCTTTTTGTACGTATAAATTGTAATTTGTCAAATCTAATATGGTTGTCATATTAAATTCATATATTTTTTATATTTTATGAATTTTATTAGTGGATTGTTATGTTAGGTTTGCTATTCAATAAATAAATAAATAAAAAATAAATATTATTATGTTTATTGTAAAATCAATACAACAAATAAATTAATTGTAATAATAAATTACAAACAAATAAATTTATCTTTCTAGAGCAAGACGCCTATTGGCCGCGAATTTTGAAGACAAGAGAATACTCCTGTTGCTTCGTAAGTATACTCATTAGTTATTTACCTACCTGCTGGCTACTAATAATACAGCTAGCTTTTTTATTATTATTGTTATAATTAGATTATAGGTATTTATTATTACTGTTTAGAAAAAAAAACTGATTCTAACAGTCTGATAGGATGATTCTTGTAGGTATAATACCTAAAAATAAAAAATGAGCATTTTATTCCGTATTTCGGATTTTTAAAAAACGAACAAAATGAGGAGAACTCTACGGACAGGCTGACAGTCCACTTGATGGTAAGTGACTACCGTCGCCTGTAACACAAGCAACGCCACAGGTTTTGCAAGTGCGCTGCCGCCCATAGTAAAACCAACTTTGAAAAGTTTTTAAAGTTGACCCCGCCTGGAATCGAACCTGGGACCCCTCAGACAGGCAAGCACCCTAACCACTCATCCGATGGGCTCGTCTATATATTATCTTATTATAATTATAATTATTTAGCTTTTTCTATTTATAGGATAAATATACCAGTTGTTGGCATTTCACTACAAAACAAAGAGTCATCTGATGAACCGGTGAGGTACGCGTAAATATAGTAGGATAATAAATTTAATATGAATTACCACATTTTCATTATATTTTTCAATTTACAGTCTTGGATGACAGCGATTCTAAAAGTTATCATACTCTGAAAGAAAATTTTTATGGAATGAGGTTTACAAATTTCATCCAAAAAAAATTTGTTGATAAATAATGTAACTAAATTTTCTTACAGGGTGTCAATTACACCAGAACAAAATCCTCTTGTAGTGGATGGAGAAATAGACAGTGACATGACTTAGGTACTTACACAGAGAAAATAATGCCACGAAGTAAGTTCGATATTAATTAGGTACCTAAGAGTCCAGTATCCCTCAACTGAATTTTTTTCTGATTACTAATCAGAAAAAAATCAGGTGATACTGGACTAAAATAAATTTAAATATTTTTAAAACACCGATTTTGAAACGAATTAATTTTTATATGTATATATTATGACGATACTGTATGTATATATTGTTATAACGATATACAACCTCTACGGTTGTATATATGTATATATAATTAAGAAGAACATTTGGGGTTTGTCAAGGACTTGTCAGTTATTAAAAAGACGTAAAACTAAAATGTGTTTCACTATATAATATTGGCGACGAAAATACTTTAAAATGGCTGAGGACCAGTTTAAAGCGTTTATGAAACATTAACGGAAATTTTGTGCGTGCTAACAACGCAACAAAAGCCCTCCGGAAGCATAACAAATGTGCAGCAACCAACTGAAACAACCAGTAAGAATATTTCCAATTTCGCAAACGACAAATTTAATCCAGACACAACGTCCGTGAATAATTTTTTGGAATATTTTGAAGCAAAATGCAATATATACGGAAGTGAGTACAAAGAGATATAAAAAGATTTACTCATAACTTGTCTACCACCCAACATTTTGCACAAAATTAAAACGTCAATTATGGAAAAATCGTCAGTCAATTGGCTGCACTGGACTCGATTGAAAGGCGAGCTAAAAAACTCATTGGCAACGACACCCTTGTGGAGTCTCAGCTTCAAAGCCTGCAGCATCGCCGAAAAGTAGCATGCCTATCGATTTTCTATCGTCTACACCATGGAGAATGTGCGTCCATCCTGTGGGATCTGATCCGGCCAGAGCCGTTCCACTTGCGGAACACGAGGCGCGGGCGGGGATTTCATCCCTTCGTGGTTGATGTTCCCCGGTCACGCACGAAGCGTTATAGTTACACCTTCCTTGTCCGGACTGCTAAGGAGTGGAACTCATTGCCTGCGTCCGTGTTTCCCCAAAACTACAACCTCGGGGTCTTCAAATCCAGGGTAAATGGGCACTTACTAGGTAAGCGTGGTCCATCTTTGGCCGCATCTGCACCTAACATCAAGTGAGATCGCGGCCAAGCGCTGCCTTGATCTAGTAAAAAAAAGTTTCTACTCATCAAAAACAACCCGATTTAAGGCACTCACTGATTTTTGGAACTACTCAAGAGAAGAAGGTGAGTCAATAGAAAATTACGCAAACAAAATTAAAGATTTAAGCAAAGACTGTGGTTATGAAGGCAATTTTCTGGAACGTCAACTACGGGACCGGTTCGCAACTGGCATTAATCATGAAAGTCTACAAATAGACTTAAAACAAAAGTGGCCAGAGCTACAAGATCGAGACGCACAAGGAAATATAAAAGAAGTAACGTTTCAACAGATTTTTGCTCTTGCACAGTCAAGAGAGCGAGCAGAAAACGATAACAGCAATGTCAAGAATATGGTGCAACGCATCCAACAAAAGTATGTGAACAAACCTTCAACAAGTTTCTACAAACACCGAATTCTAACAAAAGATCAATGTAAAGGTGCGGAAAAACAAGCAAACATGAATTAAGTGACTGTGAAGCAAAAAACTATGAGTGCAAAGTATGTAATATGAAAGGCCTTTTCGAAAGCTGCTGTATTAAAACTGGAAGGGCATACATATCTTGGCAAAATAAAACATCAAACACACACAACAAAAGAAAAGTTAACAATATTTTATCAAGATGTTCGTCGTGTAGTTCATCTGACAATAGCAACGACGAATCAAACATATACAAAATTAATGCCAACAATATGAGATGCAAGAAAATAGATACTTCCATTAATGGGCTTAAATGTACTATGGACTGGGATCCAGGTTCCATTTATTCGATCATAAATACGACATTCTAGAAGAAAATTGAATCACCACATTTAATAGCAGGTCCAAAACTACGTGCCTACGGCGAGCATTAACTAAAGCCTAGGCCTTACAGATGTTACAGTAGAAATACAAGGCGAACAAAAAATTCTACCAGTCGTCGTAATCAAAAATGCCAACCCCATGCTATTTGGACTACAATGGAGTGAAATATTCAATATGAATTTTCCTAGCTCAGTTTATACAATCAAAGCGTTGACTCGGGCATCATCACTAAAACAAGCACTGCAACAAAACAGCGAACTTTTCGATGATAAATTGGGCAAAGTTAAGAAATACCAAGTTAACATTCACATCAAACCTGGAACTGAGCCAAAACATTTACCACCACGACCGATTAAATTCAGTATTCGGAAAAACGTCGAAGCTGAACTTGAACGACTTACAAGGGAAGGAATTATTGAAAAAATTGACCCGAACGAAACACCAATAGAATGGGCTACACCAACAGTAAATGTTGTAAAAGCAAATGGAAAAATTAGAATATGTGGTGACTATCGCACAACTGTGCATTGACGCCTGCAATGGTGCAGGTTCTGACTGGCCACGGAGGTTTTAGGCAGTACCTGAACCGTTTCAAGAGAAAGGATACACCGGACTGTCTATGCGAACCTGGGGTGGAGGAGACAGTGGAACATCTACTGCTCACCTGTCCCAGGTTTTCATTATTGCGCTTTGATTTTGAGATGGAGATAGATAGAATTTTAGACAAAAGTTACCTTAAAGAGATCCTTTTTGACAAGGTAATCAGGGGTAGGTTTGTTGACTACTGTGAAAAAATCGTGTGAGTAGTAGCTAAGGCGAATGGCTCGTCTAGTCATTCAAATTAATATAATATTATATTGTAGATGCATGTACTGGAATTTAGCCTAACTTGCTCGCCCTCTTGCTTTCACTGTCGCCGGTCGGCGAAATTCCTGTCTATCGCACAACTGTCAATCCAGTGCTTGTAACACATACACACCCGGTGCCACAGTTTGATCACCTAAGACCGTGTCTCGCTGGAGGAGAGAAGTATTCAAAAATTGATTTAAAGGACGCATATTTGCATTTTGAATTGGCGCCCGAATCAAAGAAATACTTAACAATTGCAACACACAAAGGTTATTTTCAATATAACAGAACAGCCTTTGGGAATTACTACAGAACCGGCAATTTTTCAAAATTATCTAGAGAATGATTTTCTAACAATTTTGTTAACAGATGCTCAGTTAACAAAATTGTTAAAAAAAATAGTGAGTCAATGATAAACGAGATTGCTATAAACGAAGGAACTATCAAAGAGCAAACAAAAAAGGACTCGGTACTACTAAAAGTCATGCAACATATTAAAACAAATTGGAGCACTTACAAATACGATGAAAATGTCTTACAAGCATATTTCAAAAAACGTAATGAATTATTAGTAGAGAATAACATCATAATGTGGCAAGGTAGAATCGTCATACCGACGTCTATGAGGAACTTAACATTGAAATACCTTCATAGAGGTCATCCAGGAATTTCAGCCATGCGAGCTCTTGGACGATTTTATATTGGTGGCCGAAGAAGAGATGGACAATTTTGTTAAAATGTGACAGACCAAACAATCCCTGACAATGTATGGGAAAGAATTCACATCGATTTTGCGGGATCATTTCTTGGAAAATATTGGTTAGTTCTTTGCGACGCCTTATCTAAATGGATAGAAGTAAAACCCATGAACAAAACTACAACTGTCAAACTATGTGAGGAACTCGATGACATTTTGGCGACCTTCGGACTACCCCAGATAATAGTTTCTGACATGGACCCCAGTTTACATCAGAAATATTCAAAACCTACTGTAACAGGAGAAGCATTATCCACATTAGATCAGAAGCCCTTGTTGATACTGGAAGTTCTATCAGCTTTATAAACGAAGCCTTCTTTAAGCTCTGCCAAATTAAAAGAAGACCTTGTAGCCAAATTTTTACAATGGCGACACTCAACCACACTTCTCAAGTCGTTGGTCAAACCACCGTTTCCGCTGTGATAGGTGAAAAACACTACAGGAACTTGAATTTTCTCATTATTAAGAATCTGTGTGCTGACTTAATAATCGGGCATGACATTTTAGAAAAACACTCTTCTTTAGAAATGACTTTCGGAGGAACAGAAGAACCAATGAAGATCTGTAGTGTTGCTGAAGCAACTGTTCCACCTCCTTCTTTGTTCGCAAATTTATCACCAGACTGTAAGCCTATCGCAATTAAATCACGTAAGCATTCAATTGAAGACAAACAATTTATTGAAGATGAAATTCGTAAGCTTTTAAGTGAAGGTAGGGGAGAGTAGGTCTCCATGGCGAGCTCAGGTTCTCATTTCGAAGAGCACTAATCATAAGAAGCATCTAGTAATTGATTACTCGCAGACGGTAAATCGATACACTGAACTAGATGCTTATCCGCTACCAAATATTGAAGACATGATTTTTGAAATTTCGAAATATTCAGTCTTTCAGTACTATAGACCTCAAAAGTGCTTATCACCAAATGCCTATTTTAGCTCACGAAAAGCCATATACAGCCTTTGAAGCGGCAGGAAATCTCTATCAATTTCGTCGCATACCATTCGGAGTCACCAATGGCGTCTCAAGTTTTCAAAGAACAATCGACTGGGTCATAAGAAAAGAGAAACTAAAAGGGGCGTATGCATATCTTGATGACATTACTGTATGTGATAAGACGCAGAATGAACATGACGTTAACCTACAACACTTTTTAAATGCTGCTAACAAATATAATCTGACTCTGAACAAAGATAAAAACAAATTCTCTCAAAACTCTATCAACATTCTCGGTTATACAATAGCCGATATGATTATAAAGCCAGATAATGAACGACTCAAACCCTTAATAAATTTACCTCCTCCAAATGACCTACCAGCTCTAAGGAGAACTTTAGGTATGTTTGCACACTACTCCAAATGGATACCAAACTTTTCTGAAAAGATTTACATTCTGTCTAATACAAAAATATTTCCGCTAAATGCCAATGCCATTAATTGTTTCGAAGCTATGAAATCAGACATAGTCAAATCTTGTGTCCATTCTATTGACGATAAAATGCCTTTTACTGTAGAAACTGATGCATCGGAACATTCTATTGGAGCCACATTATCGCAAGACCATCGCCCAATCGCTTTCTTCTCTAGGACCCTAAACAAAAGTGAACAGAATCACTCCTCAGTCGAGAAAGAAGCCTACGCTATCCTTGAATCACTGAAGAAATGGCGTCATTTTTTGATGGGTAAACTATTAACTCTCATCGCTGACCAACGTTCAATTTTATTTATGTTCAACATGAAAATAAACAGTAAGGTCAAGAACGAGAAAATTCAAAGATGGCGATTAGAATTAGCACCTTATAAGTATGACATTGTTTACAGACCAGGAAAGCAAAACAATGTAGCCGACGCTTTGTCCCGAATTTGTGCTTCAATTGAATTCAATTGAATCCAGACTATCACAGTTAACGTTGCTTCACGAAGCTTTATGCCACCCTGGGGTGACAAGAAAATGATGCACTGGATAAAAACTAAAAACTTACCTTATTCAATAGAAGAAATTTGAAGAGTAACTAATTCTTGTAAAGTCTGCGCCGAAATTAAGCCAAGATTCTACAGAAAATCGATTGTCCCGAAACTTATAAAGGCTACAGCTCCTTTTGAACGCCTGATCAATATAATAATCAATATATTTTAACAGTTATTGATTAATATTCTCGCTTTCCTTTCGCATTCGCAAGTTCAGACGTAAGCGCAGCAGTCACACAGTAGTCTCCTATTTTCCAAACACCAGATCAGATCCACCAGACACCAGATGCAATAGTAACCGAGGTGGCACAGCTGTCCACACCGTTCCAAACACCAAAACCAGAGATGCACCAGACACGCCCAACAACACCTACTCCCGCTACAGTCCACAGAAGCACGAGAACTATCAGACCTCCTCGTCGTCTCATTGAAAAAATTTTAATGGGGAGATATGTTATAATGATATACAACCTCTACGGTTGTCAATACTAATAATAAATCTGTAGAGGTCGGTCATGGAGTAATTTACTTTGTTTTCAGAAATATCGTGTATATAGGCTCTATACATGATACTGAAACTAAATTGACGATTTTTAGAATTTTTTTCTGTATGTATGTATGTATGTATGTATGTATGTATGTATGTATGTATGTATGTATGTATGTATGTATGTATGTAAGTATGTATGTATGTAAGTATGTATGTAAGTATGTATGTTCCTCTATTACTCTTAAACGAGTTAACTGATTTTCATGAAACTTGGTAGATAAACATTTAGACGTACGGGACACAGGATAGGCTACTTTTTTTTCAACGCGGACGAAGTCGCGGGCGCCAACTAGTATGTATATATAATTAAGAAGAACATTTGGAGTTTGTCAAGGACTTGTCAATTATTAAAAAGACGTAAAACTAAAATGTGTTTCACTATATAATATATACATATAAGACATATAACTTATAAATATATATAAGTTAATACATAAGGAACAATAATTTTACGAGTCGTGTTTATCGATAAAAGTTTTTATTCAATTACGCTCGTAAAACATATACCAACCTACCTATCTATCGACAGTAAGATAAAAAATAAATGTGTGATAATATTTTTAATAAAAGTTTTGAGACCGTTTCTGTTGTTTTATTTTGTAAATATGTATTGGTAGTCGATCGGCGCACGACTCTAGCCACTCGGCGCACCGCTCTCTCGTTCCTGCGGGGTGCCTCACGCACACATACACAGAACGCTTAGAATACCTAAACGCGCCAGAAGCTCGGTACACCCTTAAGTTGGCTCATTTTACATAAAGGAGACATTCCTTCATTTTTAAAAATTAGTAATACTGCATTCAAAGATTTTCTAAAAATTACTTGCTTCGTCTGGGAATCGAACCGACTTAAATCTGAAAAAAAAAACACTCGTTTTTTTGGTAAAAGAATAATAATTCTTCTTAAGTAACATAGTATCTTAAAAAAAGGAATAACGTAAAATGTTTGATTCAAATATCAAGAATATTATTTATTGCCGACGACTACAGAAAATTTTAGAAATTTTTAGAAAATCTTTGAATGCAGTTTTGTTGCTTTTTAAAAATAAAGGATTGTCTCCTTTATGTAAAATGAGCCAACTTAAGGATTTAAGGTAGTTTCCCTCCAGGGCCCGACTTATTTTTCCACACTGTATAGTTTGTAACATTTTATACGGAAATACTTCAACGTGGTTTACACAAACAATAGATTGGGTGATTTCATATCTGAATGACATTGTATTATATCATAACTTTTGTTACATAGAAATAGTTTTGATATTTGTTACCATTTATAATATTTTAAATTTTAATACCAGAATATTTGGTTTAGTCAGTTTGAATTAAATAAATTTAATGAATCTTCTTTAAGTGATTAGGTTTTCTGATTAAGATGTGTAAAATCTAAGAAAATACCTAGTAGCTGACCCGGCGAACTTCGTACCGCCTCAAAATTAGCACACATATAGCTTACTGGATTAAAATAATAGAAGATACTTTATATCCTGGAAAAGTGGAAGGTTCCCGAGGGATCACCTACAAATATAAAAAACGGGCGCCATTTTTTATATTCTTGACGATACTTTGGGATGAAAAGTTTCTTATAATGTTATACAGGTAGTAAATTTTAAATTGTGCTGAATTTGATCTAAATCTGTTCAGCCATTTTTGTGTTATTGAGGAACAAGGAAATATCCTGCCAAACTTTCGCATTTATAATATTAGTAGGAAATGTCAAGAACACTGTAGTAGATCCCTAACATAGACAATTTTTGTTAATTTTAAAATGTTTCATCTATATACCATGGGTTTTATAAATAGCTAAATTTGATTGGTGTTATTATTGTAAATGTTCGTGTTGGGTCAGGTCACAGGCCGTGTGAAGTTATGATTTCGTGTCATTAATATAAATAATCTCATCTTGCCTAGCTGAGAGCTGAGAGCTGCATCGATCAAAGTCGTCAACCGTCTCCAAGTAAATTGGGCAGTAAGGGGTTAACGACCCGCGTTCACTTTCTCGCCATGGTCGCAGCGTTGTTTTGTTATGCGCACTCACAGATTTGAATCCTTCCTTTTGTAATGTTAAACAGGTCCGGAATATTTTTTTAACAGAATCCGGGGCCACAATAATACATATTTGAAGATAATTATCATCTATGACACAGGTATAGCTACTTTAAGACATTCTAAAGGACACCAACTGTCACAGAGAGAAAGGTAAGCACTTACCTACCGAAATAAGACAGAAATTTCTTTTCGTGAAGTCGTTTCTAAGATTAGCTTACTGAGATTTCTTTGCATGTAATTTGGCACACAGATAGTTTATTACCTGGATTAACATATAGGATACTTTTTATCCTGCAAAAATGTTAGGTTTCTGTGGGATTTTTAAAAATCGAACTACAGCGCGTAACAAAGTTGCGGGCACAGCTAGTGAAAAATAAAATAAAATATTTATGCCAGACAGCCATATAAAATGTCTTATTAAAGTTTTCTGTATCCATTACCCATTTAATATTATAAGATTTGTGTCATAGTCGTCTCTAAGGCACAGGTTTCCACGGCATGTTTAACTTCACCGTTAGGGGAAGTGTTAATTAACTAACACATGAAATGGAAGTCTCACAGAGGCAAGCTCGACCTGGATTCGAATCTACGTCTGCTTTGACGGCAGTCGACTTCTATATGAATAAATAAGAATTTAGTATGTTTTTAATAATAAAAATGAAGAGAACATAAATTAAATATTATATAAAAAATCACATTTTTAAAATTGCAAATATACCAAACAGTTTTCGGCCTGCTGTCCGTGTTAATGTTTTTTTATCTTAAAAAAAATGAAATAAATTATCTGTAATATTGCGAAAAAATAATTAAATCCGGTTCAGGGGTTTAGAAGTTGGAATAGATTTCTTGAAAAAAATATATGTAGGTTACATTAGATCTTTTTTTTGATAAAAGCATAGAGTAAATAGTACTTATACTGGTTAAGTACTAATTACTCTATGATAAAAGTAACAACAATAAGTTTGTAGCGACATCTGACGGCTAGGCCTGAAATTTCAATTCACCTATGTCCTTAATGGAGAACCAAAATGATTTTTTTTTTCAGCAAATCTGCAAAATAGGTAACTCGAGAAAAAATAATCTGTTTTTATTTTTTTCCTATCTTCAAAAATGACTGAGATATTAAACGTTAAAGTACGGCTTCCGCGACTAGTGATCTTGAGTGATCGCGCTAACGTGTGACGTCATAACGTAACACGGTTCAGCGTATCTACATACTTTCGCGCGCGCGCTCGCTATAAATTTAATTGTTTTTCTTATAGTGCATCACTAAAATTGTTAACAAATATTGTATTGTGCCTATGTGTACCAACTCCAGTGAAAAAACAACCCAAAAATAGTTTTTTTTTCTGTACCACGCGGTAATAATATTTGGAAAAAGTGGTTAAAATTTATGAAGTTAAAAGTTAGCATAACATAATATCTATTTATTTTTATTTATAAACATAACATGTTAAAATTAGTCTATTAGTAGGTACATAATAATAAAATAGTAAAGAACGGATCGAGTTTTATTGTGTCTCAGGATTGATAAATTTTTTTGTTTATGCACCTCTCCCAAAATTTTTGTACTTCTACTTACATATATATATATATATATATATATATATATATATATATATATATATATATATATATATATATATATATATATATATATATATATATATATATATATATATATATATATATATAGCTACCTATCCTATCTAGCATCTAGCTGTTAACCTAATGATCTCGCTCGGGTTCGAATCCCGCTAGGGGCATATGTTTATGTGTTAACATTTACCTTTGTACCTGAGTCATGGACGTTTTGTAGTTATAATAATAATAATAATAATATGTTCGTAAAAAAAAAGTAATCATAGTATATAAACTGTCTGATATCCACAATACAAGCATTAGTTGCTTAATGTGGAACTGGATGGTGCTGTGTGGAATGTGTGAAGATATTTATTATCCATTCATTCATTTATTTATTTATTTATTCATTCATTTCATTCACTCTATCATTCATTCGTTCGTTCATTCATCCATTTTATCGTTGGTACATTGATTCATTCATTCATTCATTCGTTCGTTCGTGTATTCGTTCGTTCGTTCATTCGTTCGTTTGTTCATTCGTTCGTTCGTTCCAGATGCGTCGGAGTAATATGAAATTTTACAGAGCATACATCCCTTTTTATCTGAGTGATGTTTTATGACGATCAAGTCATATCACTCAGTTTATTTGTTATGAAGGATGAAATGAACTTTTTGTTTTGTACCAAATAAAAAAATCAATAGGTACATATATAAATAAATAAATATTTAAAAATGAAATTAAGAAAACATTTGTCACCCCTGCCATTTAAAACTCGACAAAAATAAACCTTTTAATAAAACAAAAAACAAAAAACTTTAAAAATCCTTATTATTTTTTATTGAAAAAAGGTTTTTAAAAAACCCTTAATAATAATAATAATAATCATTTATTTCAGACATAGAAGATCCATAATTATTAACTATGTATTAATTAACAAAATAATAACAAATATATACATCTATGTAAAATATACATTTATGTGAATAATAATATATTATAAAATAAAACCTTAATAAAACTTGATCGAAAATCTTACTTACTTTATGTTATTTACTTATTCAGTTTTATTTCTCTCTATTCTGCGGCTACAAAATCACCATTCTAAGATATCGCGCAACCATAAAAATGTCGACTTTTGGTAGGTTATCCGACTGTCCTTTTACAAAACTCTCTTCCATTGCTATGTTTATTTAATAACAATAATATTTAAAATAATCGCTAACACAAATACTTAAAATAATAACTGCAAACCACAACAATCAAATTTTATGAAGGTAAACACTCCGCATTACTCGCAATCGGACAGAGACTGTTGCGTTGTGACGTCATAGCAGTAGCGCGCGTATAAAAGAAAATTTTAAAAGCGGTGAAACTTTACAACGCTATAACTTTGGAAATCCTGGCCCGATTTCGATGAAACAAAAACTATTATTATTTGCACGAGTAAGCGCATCAAATCCAGTAATTTTTATAGTAATATTTGGATGTGCTGGTGTTCTCCATTTCCTGTGTCCATGATGATAGGCGTGAAGAGGTAACAGACAGACAGCTACTTTCACATTTATAATATTAGGATTATTCGTATAAGTGACAGTTATTATGTTGTTTCTCACAGAAATTACTTCTATCTTTAATAGCATCTTTGGACGGTAGATGGCGGTACATGACGAAGCTTTCTGAGTCTTTGTCAGCTGGTACATCTTCAGCGAAGACAGTCATTTGCATTTTTGTTATGTACGGTGCTATTTTGCAAACCAAAAGTCGAATGCAACTGGTTTCTTCTTCGGAGGCTTGCTCGTCGATAGCGTCTCCAATTAAGTCCGATAACGAATCATTCTTTGCAGTGGCAATCAGATCTTGTAATTTTCTCGAGTTTTTGTTTAGTATCCAAGTTTTAAGATCGTCCGTACGATGCGGCCTCTTAAAACTTTTCGGGCCGGCTAAGAAGGTTGATATCTAAAAAATTGAACAATTACAAAAATAAAAAAATAATAGTTCTTGTTTTTCCACTTATGAACTAGTTATTTTATAGAGAAATAATTTGGAAATCATAGGAAATGGAGAAGTATCTTGTGGTAGGTGGACATCCTAACGCCTGCCGTTTTTTTATTTTTTTTACGAAATAATTGGCCAAAATGTGTGGCACATTTTTGGAATTAGCTCATGGAGCCCTTTCTTTTGATACCCCACTGGACAGGTCTCTGAGGAAGAATTATTTTTATACAAAAAATTGATAATAATAATAACAATAATAATTGGAAAATGCATCAGGTGGCGTTGATCTATCCAAGTCTAAAATACTTACTAAGACTCTTACTAAGCCTTCCTCCAAAAATATCTCATTACGCGAACTTTCCCACAGGACTGCAGTCTCCCATACTACCTACTATTTAGTTTACGCTAAGCGTTTTTTTTAATCAAAGCCCTATAACCTTCCTCAAGAATCTTGGATTCTCAAATACAAAAGGATTTGTTAAATCCGACTGGTAGTTCAAGAGTTTAAGTATAGGTAGGTAATATAAGTTAGGGTAGGTACATACCATCTGTGCCACGAATATGAGAGCGTTTACAGCGACCGCACTGATCTGAGTCGGTTGCAAACCAAGCAACTTGACAAGGTGCCTCAGAGGAGTCATGGAATTTTGAGCCTTGTTTATATTTTGATTAGGGCTATTGTCTTCAAAACTCTCTTCGCTGTCGAGATTTTTGTCAACGTAGGCGTTATTTGGATAATTAGCATTCCTGTTAATAATCGGATTCATCGGATTTGTATTCGTTTTAAATGCTCGTACTACGAATTCTGCAACCTTCAGTGCCACAGACTCGGAACCTGAAATATTATCGTAGACAAAAGTTAAAACATTAGATCATACTACTGTGTTCGTAGAAGCTTTATGATTGTTTGAGAGTTCTAAACTGTTATTTATTTTTTTAACAAAATTTTTCATCACAGTACTCGGTGAATTTTATTACACGCTGTAAATGATCTCCTTGATCGTAGGTAGCTAACGTAGCCAACCAGTGCGTTAGCTAGTGCGCAGCCTGGCGCAGCTGATATGTTAATAAAGAAAACGAGGTGAGGGAATGAAGAAAAGTAAATGTAGTAAGTTGGATGTTAAGGAACAGAAAATTGGCCCTGGTACACCTATACTAAAAATAATTTTACAAACGGGTTTCTCTTAGAGGGCTTATTTCAAGTTATTTATAATTTATTTAATTTTTACTTACCGAGGAAGCTTTTCATCCCGTCACTTAATCTGTCAATAAATCCATCGTTTCTGTGGTCACTGGCCCATCCAATTTGCAATATTAAAAATAAGTAGACAAACGTTAGCACATACGACGCCATCTTGAGGTTGCGTCTGAGATTACAATGAGATGTGTCGTGGTGTGCGCCCGCGCAATACTCTCGGTTCGTTTCCTATAGTAATTGCTGAGCGGAGCAACTTTCGCACTAGAGCATAAAATTTGCTTCAGATGGCTTTTCTTTGTATACACAAATACAGTCAGTTGTAAAATATAACAAAATAATATTTATCAAACTATAAAATTGTTCAAAATTAAATCTAGGCTTTTTCACTTGTACGAAAGCTTTCGAAAATTTCTCATAGATGGCACTGTAGGTTGATACTGATGAGCTTTTTTATAGTACATTTGCACTGTTAAGTGGATGGTGAGTGTAATATTCTTCATTTTTCTTTTTCATACAATCAATAGTTTACATGAAAATAAGTCGATTTAGATCAGCAATCAATTTTTAAAAATCTAAAGGTGGCCTAGTGTAAGCGCCTCTTTCACCAACTGTCAAGTAGGCTAACTGTCATTTAAAGTCTGATATAGATTTGTTTGTACTGTAAATGTCCCAAAAATTCGCCTATCGAATGAAGCAGTAAATCGAGTGCATAATTAAATAAAACAGAAAATGATTTCTAAAAGTAACTAATCAACACTTAACTTGTAGTTAGTGAAAGAGACCCTAAGTCTAATAAGACGGGATAGAGAACTGGATTCTGACATCACTTACTCACTTGGTTACTGCAGCCAGACGAGCTGTCCTTTACGACTGAAACGCAGTGACCTATTACTTTTTTATGCATAACTCAAAAAGTAACGACGTGAAAACCCCATACTGTATATACTATCATTATTTACAATAGAAACAAGTCAGCATACGTAATAAAGAGCATTAGAAGAAGCGACACACAGGAAATATTCTTTTTCAAAGATTTTATGCGGTTCTGAGCTGAGATACTATTATATTAATGTACCTATCAAATGTATGCCCTAATACAGGGCATTGTATCTAACCACTTCATTATTTTATCGATCGATTTTATTCAAGTAAATATATAAATTTTAGTCAAGCCAAATAAAGGATATTTATTAAAAAAGTGTCCCGATACCTGAACTTTGAAGAACTTGAAACCGATACTTTGAAGAGAAGAAATTCATTTGTCACTTAGAAGATGAAGATGGAACAATATTTAGAAAATAGGTGAAAATGAACTTCTGGCAGTGGCGTAACAATAGGGTGGGAGAATGGGCAAAATGTCACGGGCCCTATCATTTTGTACAAGATTAAAAAAATATTAAATTTGTATATAATAAAAAGTAAGTTATGTTCTTATTTTTTAAGTAAGAAAGCCTCCATTTGATAAATAATTTGATTGTTATAAAAATTTGTTGTTTGTAACTTGTGACATTGTTTTTCTTTCGATATAGTCGTAGTTTTCGTTTTATCGGATGTAGGTCAGAAATCTATAAAAATATATAAAATAAATTATAATTTTTTTATAAATTCCAAGCTTTTTTTATTAAGGAAGGGCCGAAGCAAAGATACTCGTATATTATTTCGATGCCGGCCTCAGACAGACTCAGACAAACTGTATACAGTCTGTCTGAGGCCGCCACTGACTCCTGACCAAATTACTCGAAGGCAAAATAACAGGACCAACTTCACATGTTTTAGTTTAGTGTAATAAAATGTTCTCAGTGACCTGGTTGACGTGACCGTGGTGACAGTTGCGCTCGGTAGACCACGATAATGTCATGTGACAAACAACACAAACTCATTTCATTTCATCATTCATCTTTTGGAGAAGTAACTGCAGCATCGCGATGTTGAAAGCTTTATTTCTTCTTGTGACACTGTACAAAATCACAAACGCCGAATTGGCTGTAGAAGACATGCAGTTGCTCAACGAGCTGCCCTTAGAGAAACTGCTTCGGTTAAAATCATCTTTACAAGAACTCGTCACCGAGACTTATGAGAATGTTACGTCGACTACACCACCGTCCTACTTGGAAAATTTTGGTGCTCAAGCTATGGCCATGAAATCGTCTCCCATAAAGAGAACTAGTTTCGCCGAACTTCACAAGAAGACCGGCTCTACAAAGATAAGCAACATATTTTCGATGTCGGTGACGACTTTAGCATTTTTAGCTTTCGGTGGATATTTGTTGTGTTTAATTGTGCAAGCGATAAAAGCGAAAGAAACGTATTACAATACAACAACGGTTCAGCCGACGACATTCTTCATAAATGCAGGTTTGAAGAAGAAACCCCAATCGCAGTTTTCAACATATGGAAGACGCAAGAGAGAAAATAGAAAAATGAGTTTGAAACAAACGGATTTTATTCCAGGGGAATTGTTTTCAGCGTTGTTGCAACTTTGTGAGGGATATGTTAAGTGGAGTGGACAACTTTAATAACAGTGTATCTTAGCATAATAATATTATAGGTGTCATCGTAATTTCTAAATTTGAAAAATAATGTTCCTTGTATTTGTTCCTGTCATTAGTGATCACTAAAGGAAATACAATAACTGAAGGTAATTCTTCAGTTTAAGAATGCGTATAAAGCAAACAAAATTTGTAATTTCACCCGCGTGGCCCCTTGGACATGACAGTGACACAAAATACGTAGAACTACGCACAACATGCGACGGAAGATAGCGCAACTCGCTCAATAAAGATGTCATAAGTGCCAAAAGTATTAAATATTAATTATTCGTAAACTACAATGTCAAATGAAAAATTGTTGCATAAAGCCTTAGATAATATGTGAAGTGAAATTACTGATACACTTTTAGCTTTGTAATGTGTGTCATTTTGAAAATAAAACTAAAATCAATGGAAATGAGAGCTCACTTTGTGATTTTTTTCTATCGAGAAAATTTCATTATATTATGTTTTCGGTTACAGACGTCACTTTCATTTATAATGTATTTATCTATTTAAAAAAATTAATTAAATTAGACTTTGTTTACTTAGATAAAATTCAAATCTAGGATTGGCTATTTCTCTTTATGCCCGCTCTTAATCTATAATTTTTTTCTCTACAGTGGTGAAGCTTGCCTGTTTCAAATTTTGTCCTGTCTGTGGCGTGGCCCAAATGGAGGGTAAATTTTTTTTTACTAATGAAACAAAAACTCTAAACTCGTAGTCCTTATGGTAAACTCTAAACTTTGGAGTTTAGCGTAAGGCCTAGATTATATGATTTTGCTTAGGTACACGCGTTGAGGCCCAGTCGCCTGTTACGTATAGGTACCCAGTTTAAGACAGATTTTTGTAAAATATATTATAATACATATAATGTGTAATACCTAATATCAGTTAATATATCTATTTATGAGCTTATATATTGTGTATTACAAAATATATATGATCATTTTCTGCTCGAGAATAGGAACAGGAGCAAAGCGCTGTTTATGTAAAAAGCAGGAAGCCACATTGCCCGCAATATATGTAATATAACTACAATCTGTAAACGTTTTCAAACTGTCAAATAATCATGCTAACACCTAATAATAGCTGCGTGTACGCTTTAAAGATTCTATTATGCATTCCATTTAAATAAAGATTTACTTATTTACTATAAAGAAAAGTGCACTTTTCTGTCTTGTTTTACAGTTCAAGTTCGCTTGTTTTGTGTGAGTATTTTATGATATTTTGTGTTGTATTGGGTTTTGTTTGTAAGAGCGGTAATGAGGGGGTCTGTGTTAGGTCCGTCATCACTTTGTGCTCTACTGTTTACAATAGCGTTGCTTTAGATAGCGCGAATGCAATATAACAAAGTGTAGATTTATAAAACAAATAATTTTACCTACCTCTTACGTAAAATTCTTCAGTTAATTTACCGTGTTCTGTACATACATATATACTTGCTTAAAATGTTTGTTAACAATAAAGTATGATTATTATATACCTACTAATAATAGCCCAGGTTAATTTTTAAGTTTGATCTCCAGTCTTGTTATATTTAACTATACTTCGAACATAGCCCATATTCATTTCTAATCTCTTATCATTATCCTACTATCGTCGGCAGCGCACTTGTAGCACCTGTGCTGTTATTTTTGTTATGACCTTCAGCCTATGTCATGGCCTTAACATAAAAAAAGAACACCAAGTAACAGGGCATACTGTGTTCCTTAATCATAAACTGGGCAGAAGAACAACCTTCTCACAGAAGACCACTGTGAAATAACACTAACAGCATGTGTGCTGTTGTGTTTCAGTGAATGAGTAAGGGATGCCAAAGCCTATTCGATTTTTATCCTATAAACGAAACATAAGCAATAGTTTAATAAGAAATTATAAACTAATAGTCCCACTATTAGTTTAATAAGATTTTACATAAGAACAGATTAGAAAAAAATAAAACAAAAACACATTAAAAAATGTGTTTCCCAAAAGTACATTTTACTAACAAATAAACAGTTTAAAATAAGTTTTTGGACTTTAACACTGTGAATCTATATCTATAAAGGCAATGTGTGGATATATGTTCCCTACTTATGGACTCCAAAACCACTGAACCGATTTGGATGAAATTTTCAGACAATCTTCAGATTAGTCCAACGGGTAATCCTGTGAAGTTTGGTAGCAATCGGAGAGCGGAAGATGTCGCGGGGTTTTGAGCAATTGAACATAACATAACATTTTGAGCAATAACAAATTTGAAATTTTTGTTCACAAATGGTACCTATATATGTGTCGTTCATTGTAAGAGTGGTGTAACTCCCTATTTTTAAAACCATCTTTTCTTGCCTAATGGTATCACATTTAGTCATAACTTTCAATATAAAAGTGAAGTAACTCCAATAGTTGCATTAAAATCCCATAGATGAAAACAATTAACGAATGCTTATATTTTTCTTCCTACACTATGATTCGCAAAAAGCTCGTTATTCTAAAATTCAGTTACAAGGAGATAGTTCACTTTTACAATGAACGACACATATGGAATAAACTGTTTTCTTTTACAATAAATTAACTGTGTTATGAAACAGTCACTGATAAATCACCGGCGAAAAAAGTGATGGCTGCTAAAACATAAATAAACCAGATGGCTTCTGTTGACGATGACGTGTGAACCAATAAAAAAGGCAAACAGAACCAAATAAGTTTGAATAACTGGTGTTTATCTGTTAATTTTCTATTTTATAATTGTGTATTGTAGGTAGGAATCATGTAACTCTACCTTTACTTTAGATTCCAACTTATCAGTAGGTCTATATTATATAGACTCAATAATATGTAATTTCAATCGATAGTATCTATACTTACTAATATTATAAAGCTGAAGAGTTTGTTTGGTTGAACGCGTTAATCTCAGGAACTACTGGTTCGAATTGAAAAATTATTTTTGTAGTGGATAGTCTATTTATCGAGGAAGGCTTTAGGTTATATAAAATTTTGAAAGCGGACGAAGTCATGGGCACCAGCTAGTCTTTAATATTATTACATAGTATAAAACAATGTCGCTTCCAGTCATTCTGTACGCTTAGATATTTTAAACTACGCAACGGATTTTATTGCGGATTTCACTAATGGTTAGGAAGCCCACGATGCTAAATGTGTAGTCACTCGAGCGTCGTGGGGACCTATTGGACTTTGAAGATTGGATGGTAAGAAGAAAAAAAAGGTTATATGAATTTTTTCATTTCAGCGGTGAGCGTCTAGAGGCGTTTAAAATTTTGTAGGCGCTGTATTTTAAAAAATCCTCCATATAATGGTCAGATTAAGAATCAGCACGATCAGGACTTTAGGCTGAACCGTCTGTATGAAAATCTGACGCGCTCGAGTATTACAAAATGAGAATCATCAAAAATATTTTTTGCATTTTCAAAAAGCTGCCACGAGCTTGCGTTACATCCGAATCGTCTGAATTTTAAATGGGAGCTTAGTTTAGGTTCACTTAACATCCCCTCTGAAAAATCTGACGCGCTCGAGTTATATTTAAAATTTTACCCCCACCCCCGCCAACCCCACCAATCAAATCGTCAGATTATTAAAATGCACACTTTTCAGCATGTAATTAATCTACCATAGCTTAATCTGACGCGCTCGAGTGACTCCAGAAATCCCCTCTTGGGCTCCCCAACCATAATGGAAACAGCGTCAAATGAGGAGGGTTTTTGTATATAAATAATTGCAAAAAAATTCGTGCGAAGACGGGGGCGGTCCGCTAGTTTGAGTATAATATCCATAAAAGGAACCTCTATTTTGTGAACATACAAAAGTGGTGCAACATATCTGTTAATATATATATATGAGTAGTGGCTTGAAAAAAGCTTTTTCTACATATTTTTTTCTAAATACTAGGGTATATTTAAAATATTTCTTGCTCATCGGCTTGAAAGTTAGAAGTTATCTTTCAATTTCAACAGCATTGAATAATTTAGCATTTTATTTATACGACTCAATAATGCATTAAAATTGCATGTAGTTGAAAATTGAAAGAGCATTACGGTCTGTTTAGGTCAAAGGTTTACGAGTAAGGACCCTCTAAAATAAATTGAATTTAAAACGGAATCGCCTCGTAAAAGAACCAAGTGTTCGACAATTTACAATCGATCTATTCTACTTGCGATAGAGTAAGCGACACTAAAATTTTTACACTGAAACTTTTATACGATAATTAAAGACGGACAGGATTAGCTATGTGTTAATTTGATGCTAATTGTGTTCATTGAAATAAACCCTTACATTAGCAAGCAACAATTAAGAATACATGTATAAGCCCAAATCAACCCTATACTTACAACAGCATGCGAATATTAACAAAATCATAACAGAGATTTTATTTGTTAGCCACAAATTAAATTTGACACGCTTTTATAAATTCCATACATTGAAAGTAAACTAGCAACAAATCTTAATTTTGATAAATTGTTAATTTTTTTTTTTTTGATAATTTTGATTAAGTGTTTGACGACGGTGGCGCCGCGCCGCCACGGCGTCAGACAGTTAAATGTGGAAAAAGCTCTCTTCTGGGATGTTTACATCCCGTTACTAAAATTTCTTAAAATATTTCTGTATCAACAACACACTTGAATTTTCCAAGTGTTACTTTGAGCTCTTAGGCGAGTATATATTGTATCGTTATCCTGCCTGCTACACATTTTAATTAAAAAAAGTATTTAATATAGTGCCTGATGTTAGACGAGGGGAGATAGTTCTGTATTTCGAGGAAGCTTGAGTAATAAATGGTACCAAAGTACCCCGTTATGAACAAAGACTATATATTTGAATGGTTATGAATCTATATTTTCATGAAAACGTTTTGAATATATGTATATATTCTGTGAGACTCCCATAAAACAAATATTAACATAATTTGCCTTGCTAGCCCGACGTCTGTCCAAGTTTACATGAGATACGTGTTTACATGGAGAGAAGCTCTAGCTGGCTCTTTGCTTTGGAGTGCTTTTGACGCACTCTAAAGCACTATGTACACTGAACTTGTATTCATTTTAAAAACTTTTATTACATTTACAATAATGATATTTCTGAGATTATAACTACAACGATAACACGAGGTTCCCGTTTATACTTATGTAATGTAAAACTTTGTAAAAAATATCATGCATAACTGTGTTATGGCAATTTTGAAAATTTTTGTAAATCTAATAATATTTGGATGGACTTTAGAATAATCCAACTAGACTGTTATATTAGGTAGAGCCAACTTTGAGAAGGAAGGTAATCGTCGAATACAGCTCGGATTGCCAACGTTCGGGAAGTTCCATGACATCTTCTTGGTAAAAATTCCTCGTGGCCATTGCCATTGGCAGTGAAGACATTGGAAAGGGGTAACCTTTCCATAGCTTGCGAGATCGAATCAGGCGTCTGTCAGTTTGTTTACAAACAAACTGACGGACGCTGGTACCAGAAAGTTCTCGAGTGGAGCCCACAGACCGGCAAGTTTAGCGTAGGACGTATCTACCAACGAGATGGTTACTGATGACCTTATAAGACTGCTTCAGATCGGTTTTATTAGAAAATAATATAAGCCTGTGACCAGCAGTGGACGTTCTTTTAAAAACCACCTACGACAACAGACTAACAAAAGCATGAAATAGAGACAAAGGTAGAGACAAGGTAAGGTAATAAGAGAGAGTGAGAGAGAATAAACACAATCGCAATTTTCTAGCTAGTGAAACTATCAGAACAATCCCCTTCCTTTTGCGTGTTCCGTATCGCGCGCCCTTTGTGCTTTATATTTACGGTCTTGCTTTTACACTATGACTCAAACAAAATGCTGACGAGTTGACAACTCTACAAACTGCTTCCACAGATAAAAAAATAAAACTGAAAATCACACAAGCACGAATGATAGTGTGTAGATGAAGTCGCTATGTTGCAAAATTGCTAAAAAAAGTAGCTAAATCTTATAGCTACAATTTTTTAGAAATTGTAGCTGACAGGGGTGCAAAAATAGCTAGATCTAGCTATAAAATTTTTTTTAAGTGAAAAACCCAAAGTAGACCGCGTAGAGGAAAAAATGTGTGGGTTCGTGTCAGCAACATGCTATGCTCACAGTTAATGCGCGCGCAGCTGCCTACGTACGCGTTTTTGGTTGTTAATCTATCTATAGCAATATATAAAGCTGAAGTTTGTTTGTTTGATTGTAGGCGCTAATCTCAGGAACTACTGGTTCGAATCGAATAATTCTTTTTGTGTTGGATAGTTCATTTATCGAGGAAGGCTTAGAGGCCGCGGATGAAGTCGCGGGCACCAGCTAGTAAATAATATTTTATTAACCAATCCCTACTGTGTGCATCAGGCCTAAGTCGTAACTTATAACTAACGAGATGCATTGACTTTGAATAACTTACTGTGAAAAGTAATCTACAACACTTAGATATCATTTCCATAACTTATAATTTGTATAATCGTAATTTATGTAAATTTACGATTATACATCCAATACACGATTTATTTGCCGATACACCTATAAAATCTTACCTTATAAATGTTACTTTTATTTATTTATATTTAATTTTTTTCCGTTTTTTATTGAAACTATAAACCTACCCTTTATCTAAAGATTTTTTTCTTGTATTAATTACTTATTGGTTATAATTTCGAAGTAGACTAATGCGAGTACAAATGGGGGAGTTAGTCAACATAATTTAATAATATAATAATTAGCCTATGTCTAAGAGTCTGGAATAATGTATTTTCAAATTATGAAAGAATATTTGAAATAGGTGCCAGTGATTCGGAAGATTATTCTCCACATATAAACAAACTTACATAACGAGATCTTGTTAAGAATTATGTAAGTATTTAATGTGTTTTTGAAATATTTTTTCAATTTTTTTATGCCTTCAGTAAATTTTATAATAACGAGTGGCGGACAGGCCGACCAGCATCTGTACATTTTTATTTACATAATAAAATCAAATCCCTCTCCGCTAACTTCTTCTAAACCAACGGGGGTATTTTCACATGGTTTTCAAATGGAAAAGACCATAAAGATGAGGAACGTTTGTGTATACCTATATAATTTGGTATAAATAGAATATAAATGTTCCAAATTTCAGCTTTCAAGACTTAGTACCTAGTTTTGGCTGCACGTTGATAGTCAGGACAAACAATTTTCTAAGTAGTGATATATGTATAAACAGACAAAACTATAGCTTCGATATTAAATTGAATAGGTACATCGGACTCAATGGAAAAATATCGCATTGTCTTGTTAGTCCAATCGTAATATATAAAAGACATGACTTAGTATTATGAATGCGGAGCTAGCAAATAACGATTTAAACTGGCATCGTTCGTGCTTCTAACAAGATAGTAACGTTTCATATACACACATGCCTACTTAGGCACTACATTAAGAAACCAACAATAAATATATCAGACTACAAAATACATCGCACACTCTGTTGACAAATCCCGCAATAAAATATAAGCATTTACAATAAAATTAATTATTATTTACACGGCGCTGTGGGCGCGAGAACTTAACTAAAGAATTGTATAGATAAGCCACAAATTATAAGATTTTTTTAAGTGAGATACAAAAGAGATAAGGTTGAGATGTGTATCTTTTACGCAAAACTTATATTTAAATAAATTGTAAATCACTTAAAAAACATTTAAAGTTTACAAATATTTAACTTTATTTATATAAATTTATTAAAGCTAGGTCAGGTACTTTTGAAGATATTGAAGATTTTCTAACCGACTGTCTTTCTTTGCGGTATTTTACAGTCCTTATTCACAGAAGGAAATTAGATGCCTATGTGTCGCAGATCTAAAATAAATGTATTATTTTCAACATGTATACATATATGTATGAGAAATAACATGTGATTTAAACTCGTACCTATGTAATTGGTTGGAACAAATAAATGTTTTTATTATTTTTATTATTTTTTATGTATTTGCTCAAGTTTCAACATATATACTGAATTTATCTCTTTTCGAGCCAGACATATAAATTATTCGTCGACGTTCTTGTGAGGTGCCCTATGTCCTTTTCTGTACCACTGACCTGTATGCAAAATTTCACGGTGATCGATTGAGCGATTTTGGAGTCATAGATACATTATTTACTTTTATTTATAAAGATTTGTAGTTTAATGTGTCAAAAGTATAATTTCTTTATCGTCTACTTCAGTCCATGGAAATTGGACAAATTCCACTTGTTGAATATAAATTTTGTTTGTAAACTTAAAAATAAAGTATTACTGTTTCGACTGCACTCTGCCACGTCAGAGAAACAGGAATCGCCTCTCCGACGTTACGGCGCATGATAGCACTCATGTTATCTATTTTTCTCGAGGAAATGATGATCCTGAGCAATAGAAAAGGATTGCAAGTTTGATATTAAAGGTTTTGATATTAACACGTTAAGTGCGAAGCGAGGCCTAAATCACCCCTGATGCAACTTCCCTGTGGTGCGGCAAGCAAAAAAGTGAATTTCTCTGTCGTGCGAATGGCATAGCTTTGGTTTGGCCCAGTGTAGGAAAGAGATAAATATATATTTGAGATCACTAATGGTTCCGGACTCGGTGGTGTACCTACCTTGGTACCGGATGTCTTAGGCCTCGTGCCGCACTGAATTAATATAATTTTAATGCAGTGCGGAACGAGGCTAAAACATCCCATATCCCCCCTGACCTCGTACCGCACTCAACGCGAGCTTCCCGCGACCAGTGTTGTGCATCACGTCGATTGGAGAGCACGTCCTTTTACAGCGCCGAACATGTCTAAACGATGTCGGAAGAAGTTAATTTTAATTATTCTGAATTTAAGCTACCTTACCTACCTACTCTTTCAACATTTTAAGTATAAAACAAACACATTCATTTGATGCAGTTATACCTACATTATCATTGTTATTCTCATCTACGATCTAACCTAAGTAACAATGTCAGTTTTATTACGTTATCTTTACATTTTTGTTATTTTTCAGCACCTAAAAGCGCACGCCATTGCCTCGAAAAGGGTGAAAAAAGGAGAAGATGTGTTGGTTGTTACCAAAAACTACGCACATTTTTACCATCTCGTGAAGCTGATAAAAAATCCAAAAAGATTTTGACTCAGTGCACTCAGTGCAAAAAATCTTATTGTCTACCCTGTTTCAATGAAAAACACTCATAAATAAGTACAACATATATATTGAGATTTTTATAAAAAAAGTATATTGATACTGATTTTTTAATGTTAATTCAAGTTCTAATAATTGTATTTTTAAAGCCCGAGGCAGAATAAATAGGACAGTTTCTTTTCTACTTCTGGTTGCCTTTTTTTTCTATTCTGTGAACCGCATTAAGATTTTCATATACAAATAGAAAGATAAACCTTATGCATAAACCGTAATCCATTATTTTCCAATAATAAGTCTGTAATAGGTGCCTCTTAATGGTATAGAATGGAACGCTTCGTGCGCGAGTCCGACTCGCACTTGGCCGGTTTTTTTTTCTTTATGGCGCCTTCAAGCACAATTTAGATTATTTAAAAAAAAATGTATCCTTTGATAGCTTTGTGTTGTTTTGCCAGGTTTTGCCCTTAAAACGATCTAATGAGATATAATTGATCAAAATCGGTCAAGTCGTTGCGTAGTTAAGACAGTTTAAAAACGTCGATATTATTTTTCCCATCACTAATCGCAGCGAAAATTTGCCCTATTTCAGTGCGTTACGAGGTATATAAGATCCCATATTTTGTTTTGCTAATAATTCCTAAACTAGCCATTAGATCCCGGGGCGACGGTGGATTAGGGTTCATCAATTCACTGTCTATATCAATAAGGACCAAAATTCTCATTTATCTTTGATTTCGCGCCAGAAAATGGATTTTAGTCTGTAAAAGGAGGTGGGGTCTAATAGACCGCGTGTCGCCCTAACGTCTGGTCACGGTACGGGCCGATTATACCTCGTGCCGCAGGAACGGAAAGTATGCAAAAATTGGTGCCGCAGCTAACGTGTTAATCATTGTAAAAGTGGTGTAACTCCCTATTTTTAAAACCATATTTTCTAGCCTAATGGTATCACATTTAGTCATAACTTTCAATATAAAAGTGAAGTAACTCCAATAGTGGCATTAAAATCCCATAGATGAAAACAATGAATGAATGCTTATATTTTTTTTCCTACACTATAATTCGCAAAAAGCTCGCTATTCTAAAATTCAGTTACAAGGAGACAGTTCACTTTTACAATGAACGACACATATGTCGATGATGTAATAATGTCGGAACGTCCATGTTAATATCGACTCGAGTTCCGCCATGCTGGAGGTCCGGGGACCCCGCGGCGCCCAGCTTTATCGCACGCTGCGCGCGCGCCGGACACCTCCTTCCCCTCCCTGCCACGGTTCGGCCACTAGAGACACCATATTCACGAATGCACGGAATATATTAATTATTATCATACTAATATTATAAATGCGAAAGTTTCTGATGGATGTTTGTTACTCTTTCACGCAAAAATTTGGATACGTTTTATAGGATACTTTTTATCGTGGAAAAAGCCGAGGGATCTGCATTATTCTAAAAAAAAAATACATGGCGCCACTGTCGACACAGCGATAAAGAAAGATGTCAGATATTTCCCAGATGTTAATTTTTCAAAGCCGACCAGCTAGTATTACTAGCTCCGTATTAAATACTAGAAGCTAACACCTGTTCAACCCTTTTTCGCGATGTAACAAATATCCAAACTTTCGCATCTATACTAATATATAAAGCTGAAGAGTGTTTGGTTGCACGCGCTAAGCTCAGGAACTACTGGTTCGAATTGAAAACTTCTTTTTGTGTTGGATAGTCCATTTATCGAGGAAGGCTATAGGCGGACGAAGTCGCGGGCACCAGCTAGTTTATAATATAATAGGTCCTCATTTAGGTTTTAATAGTGTTTTAACACAGTTGTTGTGTGTGTTTTATAAAATGTTTGTACACCGTAGGAGCACTGGCTGTGCTTTACGGCCCGATCCCGCGGCAATCATAATTCGTCTCCGTTGCCTCCGCCGGCCTCCAAGGCGTCTCTCGGGACTTTTATTGTGATTTACAATCGCATAACCTTTGTGGCTTCTTGTCGATTTTTTTCTGCTTTTGTAAGATCACGAGTAGTCACAGATTACGAGTGCACTTTTACTGAGAAAATCAGTGAAAAAGTGACACTTATATTAAGCTTCAGTTATCTATGTTTTAGTAGCCTGTCAAGCGGCAGTTATCAACTCTTTACAGAAGACCACCGTGAAATAACAGCACTTGTGCTGTTGTGTTTCTGCGAGTGAGCTAGTATACATAATATACAAAATTGGTACATAACATACAAAATGTTTGAGTATTTTCTATAAGTTCAAAGTAAGCTATCAAATTTTTGCGCTAGCCTAAAGTATTAGGTAATTTTTACCACGAAAAATTCAAAACATTATAATTGCTATCATACCAACATTGGGTGAGGGCTATATATCCAAGAGTTAAGAGATAAAAGCTGATCATGATGATGAAGTCAATGCTTATTGGACTTTCGACGAAAAACTAGCCAAATAATTATTAGTGTCGAATATGTACCTAATCTAATGTAGTATTTCGATGCCTGTAGGTAATAATTTCAAAATGTCGAATGATTATGATATGTTATTTTGACATAATTATTACATGTTTACAGTTTCGGTTCTCATTGATCTTTTAAATATGAGTGACGATTTTTATTTGCAGCTATCTATCCTATGGCTTTATCTGTATTCCAAAGCACAATCTTTGAAAGACTCGAAGTTCCTAAAACAAGTTATCAGGCTTAAGAATCACCTACTCTTGCTACTGTACCTTCATGAATTCCTCGACATACGCATTTTAAATAAAATTCGAAAAAAAAAATCTTACGAACAACTTATAAATTCATATTTTTATTGATTGGAATTATTGATATCTACGATTTTATTACCACAAAACTTCATATCTGAACGTTTTATATTGAGCCAATTTTCATTATTAATGGGCGATTAAGATTGAATTTCATTTGGACTTAATGTTTTAAAAGCTATTATGCAAATATTATTAGTTCTTAATAAAGAGTAAGTATTAAAGATTTGATAGGCGTGCGCCACACGAGAGCTCGAATGAGGAGCCCCACAGTCCGCTTCCACTTAATTACAATAAATACAACAGCACATTAGAATCGATCAAATCGGAAAGTTATTTATCGGAACTAATAAACTTGATGTACGGTTATCGGACCGTATTTTTTTATTCGAATGCTTAAACAGATATTTGAATGTTATAGTATCCGTGTTGTGTTGTGCCGAGTCTCACACGATCCTGTATTATTTATAGCATTTATTGGACTCAAGCTCATGCACCGATATAAAGCATTTCCTGAGGCGACATACACTGGCGACCCGACACGGGTCCCTATCTTCATCTCTCCGGAGTTTCGTGAAATTGTTTAGCTTTTTTCAAATTTAAGAGTAAACATTTCTGAAAAAGTAATTAATTCTTTTTAAAATGGAAAATTTGGAAAATTAAAACGTTTTAATTTAAAGTCCCCATTACACAATAAATACTAAAGCCAGAGAGAGAACGAGAGAGAGAGAGAGAGAGAGATGAGCCAATGGAATGAGTTGTTTCGGTTTTAGGGATATACTTTAACATCTAAATTAACGAGATTTTCCCTATTTTTTTCCCTAATACTAACTAGTTCAAGAATAGCTGTGACATAATTACGTTTACCATTGTAATTTTTGATAATTGCTTTTTTATTTATAAAAAATATGTTATTTTGAATAACAGAATTACGTTTACCATTGTAATTTTTGGTTATTGCTTTTTTCTTATGTCATCTCGAAGAGCAAGCATTTTTGGATTATTAATAACCGTTAGCAAAGTTTAAATATAACTTACGCTTTTATAAATAAAAATGATTCGTTCGTGTTTTCCATGCGCTTATTTATCGTACGTTCGATAGATGGTATCGGTGCAGGGTTTGACAATAGTATATCTAGTCTGTCGGTTGGTCGAGTAGAGTCGGCCTCGTTCGGCAGACTTATGAGGATAATTCACGTCAACAATACACTTTATTAACAGTTAGTTATGCGTGTCGTGATGATATCGCGCCTACAATTAAATATTAATATGTGTTTGAAAGGTCGTGGGCGTCTTGTTGGGGATTTATCGCGCTGTTTAATGGCTCTTTAGTAACAATTGTGTAAGTTAAAGGTGAGAAATGTGATAAACGCTAGGACCCGGTATTAGGTTTAAAGTTCATTGCAATTGTTGTTAAGTATAGACACAAAGATGCGTTATCGATTTGATAAGGAGTCGATAAAGTGGCGAGCCTTTGAAAATGGTGAACATTATTCTTTTGACACCCGTCTCGATAATTACAAGGGCGTCTGTGTTTTATGACATTATAATTCAATAGACCTTATATTATCGATACTAAAATATATTTATAAAAACGATGTAATTTCTGGAATCACTGGAACCTAATTTGAAATTTTTTTTTCCCAATTTGAAAGGTACCGCCTATACAAGTACACAATTCCAGATGCACATACATATAGACTATACATACGCATTATTTATTTATTTTATTATAGTTGGAAAACATTATATAACATGATTATATATCTCACAATTTAGCAAATTTTTTAAAATTATTTTGGTTTAATAATTTTAAGATTCCAAAAGTTGTGAATTTTTTTTAAATGTAGAAGGCTGTTGCCGCAAGGTATGTTGAGAATAGCGGATGACAAAGCTTCCAAAACGAGCTCTGGCAACCATTTGTCAAGCTTTCTTATTTTGACTCAAATAGACCAATATTGTTTTGCTGCTGCAATTCAACCCTAGATTGAGTATTATCATAGCTTCCACGATCATCATTGTAGACCAAAGTTTTCGGATGACTAAGGCGTTCATTTTTCACATAAAAATTTTCAGAATGAAAGCGGTCGAACCACTGTGCGTTCGCTGATCATCAATACTAATAATAAATCTGTAAGTGTAGGTATTGTATGTATGTTCCTCCATAACTGTTAAACGAATTAACCGATTTTCATGAAACTTGGTAGATACTTGATTTAGACGTACGGGACAAAGGATAGGCTACTTTTTTTTTAACGCGGACGAAGTCGCGGGCACCAGCTAGATCGGAAATAAAATATTTTCAATTAATTCTTACCGTAGTAGGTACCCATTGACGATGTGCATCGAGTTTACACGAAGCGTAACTGGATCTTGAATATGCATATTCAGAGAAAGCTTATGCGTGTCTTAAAAATATTGTGCCTACTTAAATATTGAGGAGAAGGGAAAAGGAAAAAGGCCAATTGATTGCCTCCTCGCGTACGTAAACATGTCACTCAGTGAGCGCTCTCGTAAACTGTAAGGGGATATTTTAACGGCGTCGATATTTAATATTTATGGCGAGACAGACACCCAATATGAGCCAACGATTCGTTTAAATAATCGTACAGTATCAATGCGGCTGAGGTTGTTCGTGTAAACGCGCTCATTAACAAACAATTTTTATTAATTTTAATGATTATTATAGATATTAATTACAGTACAGATTAATCTATTCAGTGCTTTATTATCTAACTAGCTGGCGCCCGCGAGTTCGTTCGCGTTGAAAAAGAAAAAAAGTAGCCTATCCTGTGTCCTGTACGTCTACATGTTTATCTACCAAGTTTCATGAAAATCAGTTAATTCGTTTAATAGTTATGGAGGAACATTCATATATATATGTATACATACACACATACATGAATACAGAAAAAAAAATTAAAAATCGTTATAATTTATTACAGTATCATGTATAGAGCATATAAACACGATATCTCTGAAAACAAAGTAAATTACTCCATGACCAACCCTTACAGATTTATCATTAGTATTGACTAGCTGCTGCCCGCGACTTCGCCCGCGTAACTGTAAATTATATACTAAAACCTTCCTCGAGAACCACTCTATCCATTGGTGAAAACAGCATGAAATTCGGTGCAGTTGTTGTTGAGTTTATCGCGAACAGACAGACAGACAAACGCGGCGAAGGACTTTGTTTTATAATATTATTAACTTATTATATTACCAGTTAACATAGACGACATTTTTTTTTTAAAAAAAAAAGGTCTTATGAATAAATCCCACGTGTTAATTTCTATGGCTTCCATTAGCCATTAAACAGGCTTCTCTATATTTATATAATAGACATATAAAAATAAAATAAAATATAGTAAGATTTTAATAAACATGCCAAGCATATCGATTACCGATTAAAGCATTATTGAAATAAAACAAGCATTTAGTATGTGTAAGTGTCTGAGTGATAAAAATTAAATTGATAGCATTTAGTATTTTTAAAGTGATAAAAACTTGAAACCTGTGGAACTTGGGCCTAAATATTGGCTTAATAAGGATTACGTCAGTAGCTAAATAAAAACGCATATTAATTTGACAGGTTCGTAGAAGTTAGAACAAGTCACTAATAAATTGATATTTTACTGTTGTAGCTATTGGCGTATTTTACAATCAAAATTAATATTTAGATCCGGTGTAGATTACATTATTTTTAGTGTCATTCACGTATCTGAAAAAAAAAAGCACTAAAAAAACCTAATGCAATTGTTGTTTTTCGAAAATTCCCAAAACATTGAATCAAAATATTGTCCTGACAGACATAATTCCGAAAATAGCAAAAGGTTCTTAAGGTTTTTTCTTCCCATTAATTACTTAAGTACAATTAATATATTTAAATCGATTGATAAGTTATTATTAAAGGATGGCAGAGTCCATGGACTTAATTATTAACGATAAGGGATCCCAATCAGTTATCGTTAATAATTAATAAATCTACTACGTTCCGCAGCGCGACCGTTAGGCGAAGGTAGCCACCTACCATCAATTGGGCCGTCAACCTGTCTGTCGATATTAACATTGAAAAAATGGATCACTTGATGGCTACCATCGTGCTTGAGCCCATTTCTCTATCGCCTTCATTTCCCTTATCATTTATCCTACCAAGGTCGGTAGCGCAATTGCGGCTTCAGACCGAACACAATTTTCACCAAAAAGACCGCAACCTAATATCCTATAAATTAAGGTGCAATATTGCGCAACAAATTTTTGTAGCTCTTCGCAGATAACCGTATTTAAAATTGGAAGGTTTTTCTTAAATATTGTGTAAAATATGAAAAAAGAAATAAAAGTAGCCGATTCAAACTTTAGAGTAGAACGTAAGTTAATTAATAAGCCTAAAAACAAAAGTAGTTGTGGCGAAATTTTTTTAATTCTGTGAACAGTAAGTTTTTTTTAGCGGTATTTTACTAATTTTTTTTCTCAGAAAATGGATTTTTTTTTATAAATCTGCCCGATTCAAACATTTTTCCATATAGTCTATTATGCACTGTATTTTTATCTATCATGTGATTTTACTCTAAGAAGTCAAACTATGCGACGAAAATAATGCTTTTCTGCTAACTCCTCGCCTTAAAGATGGGTTTGCTTTAGCAGCATCTAGCAGTGTACCGAAGGAGAGGCCTATGATGGAGCGAGCTCTCCCAAAAGATGCCTAATCACTCGAACTTTAAAATTATTTGAGTTATTACCTATATGAGCTCGGAATACGTTGCTTGTTAATATTCGATGGTTGCCACCTACCACCAAATGGACAGCTAGCTTGACTGTCGACTACAAAAAAAATCACATATCAACTTAAGCATACCTACAGTGATTTAATGACTAAAATACACTGATTGGATTGAACGGCCATTGCTCCCTAAAGGATGTTATTTTGTATATTATTACTCTTTATCGTTAGAATGGCCTAATTGTGGATGAGCGTAACTTGGTAGACGATCTTAGACATTTACAATGGCGTTTACTGCTTCCAAAACAAAAGCAGACTTAATAAATCTCTTCGTTGAGATTTCCGGAAAGCGATTCGAATGAGAATTCGTAGGCCATAAATTATTACGACAACTCGTATTCTTTTATAGAAAAGTTAGTTATTTTTGCCCATAAGTAAGTAGGTAGCAAGGACAATAGACAAAATAAATAATGAAGAAAAGTTCTAGGCAGGAAATCTGATTTTTTTTATTTTAAGGTGATTCTAAGAGCCGATGGATTTTGCGCGAGTAGGCGGAGCTAAGATGTAGCCCCCGCACCACCCGTACTTAGAGATCGCGTGAAACGAGTCAAAGACTAAATAAAGTAGAGTGGTAACATTTGATATTGAACATATTATGCCTAACTTCACAAAGCATTTTTGAGGTGCGTCAGCAAAAAAATGGTTAACTTTTATTTATTTATATATTTTAATAGTATATTTTATTTACAATTCTAGTTTTATATCATATGGCGTGTAAAAAGACAGCTAATATTTACTGAAACCAACTATGACATATTTAACAGATAGTAATGACCGGTTTTATCAAAAAACATAATTATGGATTCCATGTTAATTTTATATTGGATATTAAAAATTAGAAGTAAAATTGAATAATTCTCAGGGAGTTCTTTTTAAGGGAGTTGTCGAGATTAACATTTTAACAAAATAAATGATTAAAATCGGTTCTTAATCAGCGGGGATATAGCGTAAAATATAAAAAATATATAGGTATGTAATAAATTTATCAAAAAAGCTTATTTTAATACTAAATATGAAAACACAAATTAGAAATTGAAATTCATTTATTGTGATCTTTGCTTACAAAGTTTTTGTTCATCCATATTCATAATATGCACATGTTTCCACGCCACCAGTGAGGTAGTGTGTATTTAGCGCATTTTTTTACGTGGTTTCCCCGGTAGGCCTATTCCACGATCTATTGTGACTTAGACCTGAAAAACTATGTGTGTTGTGGGGAAATCTTTAGAATCATTTGGAAAGCTTTTAGGGTATTTGAAGACTAAATTCGTTAGGAATGTGTAAGTTTTGTAAAAATATAGTTTTTATGGTGAGGAAATCCATTTACAAATAATTTTATAAAGATTTTATTTAAAACGTAAATTTGTTTATATTTTATATATGTAAATATTGATTTACAATATAAAAATATGTACATACAATATTATAATATAGCTGTCCAAATTATTAAAAATGTCTGCACAACAAACTATTAACTTCACTTCAAAACAGTGTCGTATCTGTTTATCACCTGCTCAATGATAAAAACTATTCAAAGCCGGCGCTGCGACGAGACGCACAACCTCCCCGTACGACGTTCAGCGCTACACTGCCGCCCGTCGCCCGCGCACGGACCCGCTAAATCTTTATTTAGGTAAAATAAGATAAATATGGATAATGACTTGAAAAACTATTATATTAGGTCATTAATTGTACAGTATATAGGTCTAATCTATACCAAAATTTTAAAAAAAGAATCATGTAAATATTCCTTGTCGTTTAAAAGAAGATACAAGTTTTCAGCCAAAAACGACTTCCATTTAGATTTTTTTTTCACATAGTAGTTAAACAGTTTGACCAGTATTATTTGTACCTTATATAGATAAAATATCAATAAAAAGCATATATTTTTTTCGGAAATTTATGTTGATTTATGAACGAGGAGTTAGCCTCTGAATATCCCGTTTTGGCTCTTAGTATCGCCTTTATTGCAAAATAGAAAAAACCTAATTATGGTTCATATGGTCTCGAGTGGGCTGGTCTGATTTATGGTCTGGAGTTTAATGATTTTGTGAACAATGAAAATATTCAGGAATTCCCATCCTCGCTTGATGTCATTTCAACACAAAATTACTGGCTAAGGTGGCGCAACAATACCTAAGGGTGGCAGAAAGGGCAAAATGTCGCGGGCTCCCGGACCGCGGGGCCTGTAGGTATACATACAGGAGGACCCTTATTTATTATGAATTTAAAAAAAATATAAAAAAAATGAATGTTACCCTAGTTTTAAATTAACAAATTGTAAAATTAAAATGTCAGCTTGTCTGTCGATCTTAACATAATATTAAAAAAGTGAGTAGGCCATAGATAACAGAATCTCCCATTATTATTTCGAAGTGTAATTATACCTAAGTATATACACAGGCGATAGCAGTGAAAATATCGCATCCGATACCGAGTGTAGGTAGGTTTAAATTAAGGTAGGTAATAATGATTTACGGTTGGAGCAGCTGCGTTGAATATTGCACGTGTGGAGTAAGTAAGTTTTGTAGCAAATCTTTTGATCCCATTGATGTTGGCTTATAAGAGCGGACTGTGCGGTGCCGATGAGTATTTGACGTTCTTAATACCTTCTTACTTCCAAGTGCCCGTAGAAAATTTGATTACCTACAGTGTGTCCTGTCATGAACTAGCGATATTCTGGGTACCTACTTAAATTACAACAAGTTTTATACAAAAATACACTAGGTACATACTCAGCTCCAATCTACTTCCTTCTATGTGGCAGCCATTTTGTATTTTTCTTTGGGATATTTTCTTTCTACGTGTGTAAGTATACTACTTGTAAAAATAGGCTTATTCGGACAATGATGTTTTTAGGTAATAAAATAATAAGTAGCTAAGTTAGTAAGTAAATAAGTATATTTATTAAGTAAAACATTGGTCTATGAAGATATAATTCTATTTTAAATATAAAAATATAACATTCACTGAACTAAATATTTATCAAACATTTCAATATAAAATTTTAAAAATAAAATTCGCACTAACGGATAATAGGAAAGTAATTTTCTAATATGTCCAAGTGAGGACATTTAATGCCATTTTCGAATTGGTTATTTTTTTTTAAATGTGTTCATGTTCATGTGTTCAAACGGCCAGGCCGAGGTATTAAGACACACACAAATAATTGTATCGCGCCCAAAGTTAAGCAATGGCTTGTTGGCATGATATTCTGTACCACGGACTCTGGATGAAAGTTCAAAACAAAGTTGAAAAGTTCAATATTTCCACTGCTGAGAATCAGAGCGTATTATTGTGGCGTAGGTATTGGCCACTTGCTCGACCAATAGGCTCGTCAGAAAGTTATCTATTCCTATACTTGGTCTAACTTAACTATAAATTTACATGCTGAAATTAATTTATGTACACAAAACATTATGAAATTTAATAGATAAATAAATCATTCACTTTGAGGCTGGTCATCGATTTATGTTTCGGATAAACACTTTGGTTTTGAGAACCGATTCGATCTATATCGGGTGGCGCGGATGTACCGCAGGTGTTCTTTGACAGCCAAAATAAACTGAGCCGTAATCGATTTTAGAGTTTTACAACTAAACAATTGCTTTGAGATTAACGTTAGGTATCGCACATGTAACGCCTTCAGATAACTTCTTTTCTAGAACATTAAAAATAAACTTTGTAATGTTGCCTTTAGATAATAAAAAAAACTTTAGGTACCTACAAATAATCATCATCACGTCAGCCACAGGACGCCCACTGCTGGACACAGGCCTCCCCCCACAATTTTCCAGTAGGAACGGTCAAGATCGTCTGTCAGCTTTGCGGGTGGACGTCTTGCGCTTGCGCTGCGCTTACCGCGGTTTTTGGCCTCCGCAGCCTTCACTCGAGAACCTTCCGATCCCAGCGGCCGTCGGCTCTCCGCACTATGATTCCTGCACACTGCCACTTCAACTTACTGATCCACTGGCTTATGTCGGTAACTTTCGTACGTCTACGGATTTCCTCATTTCTGATTCGATCTCGCAGTGTAATCCCGAGCATAGCCCTCTCCATAGCTCGTTGAGCGAAGCTAAGCTTTCTTACGAAGTCCATGGTTATAATTAGTTTACCTAATTTAAATTTAATTTGGTTTTACTAGGTGCTGTATCATTATTGATGTACCTACTGATATAGTTGAGGTACCCAAGTATATATTGATTATATAATAATAATAATTTCTATCGTCAGCATTAATAGCTGACAGCTGTCCTAGTCCTAGGGGGAGGCCTAGGTCCAGCAGTTGACGTCCTGCGGCAGACATGACGATGATGATGAACTAAATTTTTTTTTTTAATCTTATAATAGCACCCCATCTGCTAATTAATTAATAACAGGCTAATACTATTGTTTAGTAATACATTAATGAACGCCAGTAATTATATACTTACTTGGATAGAATAATGATAATAAAATGTTACCCCCCACAACCAAGTACTGACGCAAGTTAGCCTGTGGCAATAAAATTAAATTCAACTTGCAAACTCATATAAAACACATTAAAGGCAGTTTATTGTAAACAAAATGCAACACTTGTTTAAACATCAGTCAATGTTCACTCGATAAGGCAACGCCCAGCCTAAACTGTCCAA
This sequence comes from Synanthedon formicaeformis, assembly GCA_945859745.1. Lineage (NCBI taxonomy): Eukaryota > Metazoa > Arthropoda > Insecta > Lepidoptera > Sesiidae > Synanthedon > Synanthedon formicaeformis. The sequence goes on along the minus strand of OX243967.1, from coordinate 4,341,346 downwards.
TCGCAACGCTCCATTGGTTAAGCCACGCCTACAGCCTGCGCTTACGCCGATAACGAGTCCTCGCTGCTTGTCAGTTTATCAACTACGTCCCCGACGGTAGGACTGTTGATGAGATTGCAGTAAAATGACGTCGCTCAGTACAGAAGTGAATAATTCGAGTAAATTGAAGTTCAGTGTTGAAAGTATATTAAGTAAGGAGTCTTCAAATATGGCAGTGACGGACGTGTCGCGACAACAGCATGAGCACCCTTGTGCAGGGTGCGTGGCAGCTCTGTATCGATGCTGCAGGGATGAACCCCGACTGTTACAATTGCCGCTTCCTTTGCCGTACTCTCATTTACATCCGGCGTTAAGGCCAACCACTGGTAGGTAAATTTTATAAAATAGGTACTAGCGGCCTGTTCTCGGCTTCGCACGTATTCAAATTATATACCAAAACCTTAATCGAGAACCACTCTATCCATTGGTGAAATAATAAATTCTATAATTCTATTTGTCTATAAGAAATAAGACGTTGAAAAGCTTTTCACAAACATTGTACTGTGTTAATAAATACTGATATTTATCGGTGGTCTTCTATTAAGGGTTGGTTTCTGGCACATAGACAGTCTGTACAGTTTATAACCGCAGTGTCCTGCCACTAATTTAAAATATAATTTTGGGGCTGATTGGATTTGGGATAATCAGGAACCACCTAATGATAATTATCAATTATTGCTAATCAAATTAAATTTTGCTGCCCTTACCGATCTCTAATTTTACATGTTAGGTACAATCACTTACAATTCTTTTTTGGCAATGAATTTGTAACTTTATTTTTCACTATCGTCCTAATTCCTACACCTCCTTTTCCTTAAAATAAGTAATTATACCTATGTTAATAAACTATGGAATACTAATAATATAGTAACTAATACCTACTAATACGTAACTAGTTCGTTACTTACTAAGCGCCTCTTTCACTAACGTCAAGTGGGCCAAACTGTCTTTTAAAGTCACCGGTAACTGATAACTATACCTTTGTTTTAAACGTCCCAAACAATAAATAGAAAATAATAATAAAAATTCGGCTATCGAATGATGCAGTAAACCGAGTGCATAATTCAATATAACAGAAAATGATTTCTAAAAGTAACTAATCAACACTTTACATTTAGTTTGTGAAAGAGGCCCTAAGAATAATATATTCTTAGTTAGTAACGAACTGGTTACTTATTAGTATTAGTTACCTACTTAGTCAGTTATTCTTAGCGCCTCTTTCACCAACTACAAGTAAAGTGTTGATTAGTTACTTTTAGAAATAATTTTATGTTTTATTAAATTATTCACTTGGTTTAGTGCATCCATCGATAGCCGAAGTTTTATTATTATTTTCTATTTAATGTTTGGGACGTTTACCGTACAAACAAAGGTAGGTATATCAGCTCCATTATCCCCGGTTACCGGTGACTTTAAATGACAGTTTGGCCTACTTGGCGTTGGTGAAAAAGGCGCTTACTTAATAACGAACTGGTTACTTACGTAGATCTTGCGATTGCACAAGAAATAGTTTTTCGTAGGTAGGTATATTAAGCTCAATCATGTAGGTATGGTATCTACTACTAAGGCATTGCGTCATGTCAGCCGCAGCTAAATGTGACTAAATATAAAGCAATATAACGCCTGACATCTTTGTTTTTGCTGCTATAAAATTGTCAGAGGTTGTATCTTTATTTTTGTAGATAGCTGGTGCCCGCGACGAAAAATTTTAATGTACTATAAACCTTCCTCTTGAATCACTATCTACATCAAAATCCGTAGCGTAGTTTTAAAGATCTAAGCATACATACTTACCTAGGGACAGACACGGGAAGCGACTTTGTTTTATACTATGTAAAAACTTTGTTTTATTAGTAGGAGATAAATACGTGTAAATACTGCCTAAGGAATTTGATTTTTCCATCTATTGCATGCTTAAATTATTTTAAGCCGGGACGGCCCAAGGTGTTCGCACCTTAGAAAGAAAGAAATAATGTTTATTTGATACATTGTAAAGTATTGGTATTTTATAATTTATAAAAAAATTTAGATATACAAACCTTCTTCCCACCGGCTTCCCGGAAGACGCAGCGGGAAACTAATAAAGCAAACGGAGCAAACGCAAGCAAACAAGCTAATACTAATAAGTTTTCCAATTTAAATCTAATATTGTTAATTCCTACCTATAGTTTCAATATATGTAGTAGATAGGCTAGGCATGTCTACTGCGACTCATATTATAGACGAGCCCCTTGGTCGAGTGGTTAAGGTGTTTGCTTCTGTAACGGGTTCGATTCCCGGCAGGGCCAAATTTGGAAATGAACTTCATAGCTGGCTGTTCCTTATTCCTAATAGAAATATAGTCGACAGCGCACTTGCAGCATCAGTGGCGTTTCTTGTGTTATACACGTATGTTCATCAATATATCATTTACCATCAAGTAAAAGTACTCTGCCTGACGATCTTAATATATAAAAAATATTTATTTATTTATTTACTTCCATACCTACATCTTTAACCTTAACCACAAGTTTAAGGGTAAAGGACTTCTGACTTTCGAGGAAGTTAAAGAGGGTGTTCGATGACAATGATAATGAAGAGGAGTACTTAGGTTTTTACCTACTCTGAAGCGAAAAATATGAATTTCCACCTCGAGAAGATTGAATCAATGATAAAAAATATTCCAGTACTTCCTAAAGCGCTTTACTTATACTACACTATTATGTCTTCTGTTGAGCATAGGATTTATTTGTAGACTTTATAGAGTGTACTTTACCTACACGTTGTAGATTGATCTATATGTGATGTTAATCTATCGTGTACGACGCGCTTTATGTGTTATTTTTTTTCCAGTATATCGTCTTCCGATGCCCACGACATCGCCCACACAGCCGTCGGCAGCATCTCGGTGTGACGTCACCTCCACGGGCAAGAGGAAACGGTCGTGGTCACGCGCGGTCTTTAGCAATTTGCAAAGAAAAGGCTTGGAGCGGCGATTTCAAATACAGAAATACATAACGAAGCCAGATAGAAGACAACTTGCAGCAACATTAGGACTGACCGATGCTCAGGTCGATATCTCTTACTACCTTTGCGACAATAGGCTTCATTTATTCGAAATTTGGGATTTGGTTGTAATGGACCGGAAGCGAAATAAGTGCGATGGGCGATGGGTTTTACCAACCGGCTAAAACAAAACCCATCTACATATTTTCCAGTGCGGCCGTAGGTACATATGTGTGTGGGAGCGTTGTGCTCGAAATCCGAAATGGGCTCTAGCATCCTTTACTCACTGACAGAAACACAACAGTGAGGGTCTTATGTAAGGGTGGTCAGTAAGGGTAAAATGATTGCGAAACGCAGTGTGACAAGATCTGCCAGGAATCGAACCCAGGACCGCTGGATTAGAGCGTTAAGCAATCGCCCTAACCACTCATCCGACGGCTCGTCAACACTGACTGAGCAAAACTAAGATTCTCAATGATTCATTGTTTACAGGTGAAAGTATGGTTTCAAAACCGAAGAATGAAATGGCGACACACGAAGGAGGGTCGAGTGGGTATAGGCGCCTCAGTACCCGGTCGGGATCCAGACTCATCGACTAATGAAGACAACGAAGATATTGACGTCGACACTCTTAGCGATTAAAGAACATCTTTAGTCTATGGCGAATAGAAATCAACTCCCCATAGTGTGATATGAATTCGAGACAATTCTGTCCAAGCCTAGTATCTCAGACCAAATAAGAACTATAGACAGAATTTTAAGAACATAGTGAAGCCGATTTTTTAAACATGTGTGCGTAGGCGGTTTAGTGTATTTAGATTTTGTGTTCCAAGCTGTTACCTCAATTTTTGTTTATTTTCATTGAAAATATTATTTTCCAAGTTTATTTAAATGTGAAATAGTTTCTAGTTTGCTTTTTATTTTTTGAAACCTGGTTTGTCTTTCACTATGCAATTCGGATGCGTAGGTTGGTGGCATTTGTATGATGTACACGACAAAGGCGTAGTCTTACCGGCTTCACTCTGTCGTTTACAGGACTGTATCTTTAGTTCTTATTTTATCTGAGAATCGCATGTGAACTAATTGACGTCCAAACAACAACAGGCATTTTTATTATTATGGCTTGAAGCCATGAATGCTAATAGGTTGCCAACCTAGGGCTGTAAATCAAATTCAAAATCCTGTATCTTGTGTTCAGATAATTGACTTTTAGAGTATAATGAATGACTGTTAATATTTTACTACTATTTGAACGTTGAATTTAAAATTCAAAAACCAAAATAAGGATTGAAGCTACTTTTTATAAATCCGTTTAAAAAAATGTCTACAAGATATGTAAGGTATTTTTCCAAATATTTTGAAACATCTTACCATGTCTGAAGTAGGTAAATTGTGTAAATTTTCCAAAACAGTACAAAATGGATTGTTCAAATAAAAATAAATGTATTATTTAATTATTTTATTAACCAAAAAAATGATAGATATATTTTAACTTCATGCAAATAATATTGTATATGAAATTACACATTCTCTTGGAAATAAATTACAAATCATTGTCTATATTTAATTTAATTAAAAAAATAAGAGAATTTAAAATTACAAAAGTTCGTTACAATAATATGTTGATGTACAATACAAAACCTATTAATATATTACTTACAATAGAAAGAAACATGAATTTCATTTCATTAGAACCTACAAAATACATCCAGAGAATTCGCTTAGTTTTTCTGCAAAAGTTTCATTTCACGATACAGATTGTTTATTTATGGGTTTCTCTCAATAAATCTGCATAAACTGCAAATTTGAGCTATTTTTTATTAGACTGCAAGTTTTATTTTTTGTAAACTATAAAAAAGAAAATTACAATCACACGTCTCCCGTTTCTAGTAAATATAGTTTCTAATTATTATAAAAAAAATATACCAGCACTATCGGATGTCAACTAGCTACTAATCTACCGTTGTAAAGTAAAAAAAAAAACAAACTGCATTTTATATAAATAAAACAATACTGTCAACAGATTTAAAAACAGTAATTCGCACATTAATTCAGTAACTCTAGACTTTGATTCTAGGGTCACTTTGGAAAAGTTTATTGATAACACTAACGGTCTTATTCATAAAAATACCTTATTAGAGGCTTAAAACGTTGATTAGTTAAAACGCTCATAAGACCTTATTAAGCTCATTATAAACGTTCAATAAGGCTGTCATAACTAAATACTCGCTATGGGTTAGTTTATAGTTGTTATGTTGCCGTTCTGATGAATTCATAGACAAAAAAGCTAAAGTCTCCCTATCCACGCCGTAAATGACAGTAAAATAATTAATCTGTGACATTTTGACATTTCTTATGAAAATAATTCGTTATTTCCGTGTTTCGGCAGAGGTTATTTACGTGTGATCGTTTTTATTACCAAATTTTTTTTTCTTTCCAATTTTAATAATGGAGACAAAAAACCTCAAAACGGCGATTTAAACTAATATTTGTTTAAATAAATATCTTAATATGACTAACTCCTTTACAAACATCAATCAAACTATACATAATTCAAACGTCATTCAGAAATCAGCTGTTTTAAGTCGGCCATCTTGAATTGTTCCCATACTAGGCTTATACTATAGTATTTTCGCTGTATGATGATTTCCGTGACAGTTCTCACTTTTTCATGTCACGCATACTGTTTTCAACTAAAAAAAAAAACTGGCAGAAAAAAATTATAATTAAACAAACAAATGTATGGAAAAAAATTATCTATTCGAAAAACACAATAGGAATTATCACTTTTATAATTATTTTATTGTTATAATATGTAAATGTAATAAAAACCATATATTTTAAAAGTGTCAAACGCGTGGAACGGAGCGTGTGTCAATAGGGATTGACACTAGGCATATTCACTTATATTCGATATATCGAAAGTACTCTATGTTTGTCATAGGATATTCGGATTTAACAAATATTTTTTCTATTCTATATATTTATAAAAACGTCGTAAAGCTGACTAATAATAACAATAAAGTTATTCGTTAAGTGTTAAGTTTTTCGTTCTGTTATTATTGTTATTATTTTCTTTTGTTGTTTCTGTTTATTTGTTCTTTTGTTATTCTTATTATATTCTGTTTGGTACTTACAATGCCGAAAAAAACAAAATAGTTCGATTCCATTTGCTTTGCCAACTGATTCGATATATTTAAACAATCGATTAAATGTCGGTAGGTTGCATCACTAAAATTGTCAGTTACGAACTGTCACGCATATCATCATACAATGAAAAGAGTATAATAGGGTCCACGCTTCAATAACTTATGAAGGCGTTATTAAGCACTTAATAGACTGTTTGACTGCTATTGAACGTTTATGAACGTTCTATTTTCTTAAGCCGCATCGACGGTGGGGGGTAACACAACTGAACCGACTTGTTGTTGACTGATTTTATTGATAAACTTTATATCACCGTTTTTGTATAGAATTTTCCATTCTTTCTTTTTTATAAGTATACCTCATAGCGGTAAGATAGACAGGAACGAAGATATAGACAAAAAACCGAAAAAAAGGTAACGTTTTTTGGATGTCAAAAGTTATGACCACCTCTGGACTCGTGGGACTTTTCAGGGGTTGTTTGGGGAGCTAACAGGTACGTGTATACAAATTTTCAGCTTGGTTGGACTTTTTCCGAAGTGAAATCCTATATTATCTGAATTACATCAATTTGACCTATCAATCAATTAGAATTTGAAATCTAGCAGATATTGTGATACTGCTTCAATTTCAAATTATTTCCTAAATATTATTTTTCTAGAATAATTTACACCTTAACGTACCGAGTTCTACTGTGACTGGAATGCAATCCCGCCAGATCTCGACCATATTTAGATCAATCAATCATTCCCGAAGCATTAAACAACAACCAGCGATTCATTTCTTGTATACTTACTTGGTACGTAGGATTCCTAGGGGTATTATTTTATTTTTTGATAATTTCTTAAAACAGATTATAAAAAAAAAACTATTTTCAAACAAATTAATGTTATGCCGCAATTAAATCACACAATACACTAACCAGTTTTCATTGCGTTTTAGTTTATCGAATAAAAACAAATAAGTTCTTTCAAAAATTTCCCGAGATCTCGGAGCCTGCGATCTTAGCTCGAGATTGAATTCCCTTAATGTGACGTCACGTGCTCGGTTCGCACTTGTGTTTGACAAAGCCTTAAGAGCGTCGTCACAAGGCATCTACCTCGCGGGTCCAAAATAAACCGAATCCACATGAACTAAAAGTCTAATAATCTACAAGCTTAACTCTCCTCGGATTCCCTTCTAAACTGTCATCACTATCTTGCTTATCGTAGGGTTGACGAGGTCCGTACCTGTCACCTCTAAAACCCTGTCCCCTGTCCGCGAATGGTCGCCTCCTTTCCGGGTGATAACTGTTCTCCTCCTGGCGGGGATAGTTGTACCCTCGAACGGGGTACCGTTCGCCTCTATCCGGGTGATATTCATCCTCCTGTCGTCTCCTGGGCTCCTGTTGCGAGCTTTCACCCGCATGGTACCTCGGACGGGCCACCACTATGGCCGGCTCTTTGCCCTCTTCCCAGACAGATATTGGCCTGTTTTGTGGTGATTTGCTTCTTGATCGACTCGTCTTGTCTCTTGACGGAGATTCCCTGGTAACAAACACAAATTTTACTATTGCAGACTCTCATCTCTCAAGTAAAATTGACACTAGCATTATTAAATTTATACGAAAAGTTTATGCCTAAAGTTTGTTTTTTTAATCTCAGAGACAAAAATGACATTACATGTGACATGCATTACATACATTACATGCTATCATTATATGCAAACTTGACATTTGCATGTGTCATTTTTGTCTCTGACATTAAAAAACAGACTTTACAGTAATAAATTTTTAAATTGTCGCTCCACTTGACGGTAGGTTGCTACCGTCACCTATAACACAAGCAACGCCACAGGTGCTGCAAGTGCATTGCCGACCACACATCGAAACACAACAGCACACGTGCTATTATTTCTCGGAATTCTTATGTAAAGGGGCTGTTATATTTTACTGCCTACAGACGGGCTGTCCAAATGACTACGACACGCAGCTTGCCCCCTATCATTATTATTTTGATGATTTCAAACGAGTTTAAATGAAATTGAAATAATTGAAAATGAAAATGAGAAACAAAATGAGTATAATTTAAAAAATTACCTCGAAGAGGAACCACTGCGACTTCCATTCGATCCATCTTCACTGGATCTGCGAATTTGTTGGTGTCTCATCTCGCGTTGCCTGCAATCATATAATATTCTTCAATGTTAATACATTAATTTGTTATATCGTCGTGTCTAAACCAAAATCTGCTAAGTACATATATGCAAAAAGTATACTATTAATTTTTATATTTTAATTAAAAATTATGCGTAAATTTAATCGTCTTTTAAACTTTATATAGTTTATTTATTATTTTTTATAATGGAGTAAATTTTGCACATGGCACATTATATAAAGAGGTCGCAGTTAGACAAATTAGTGGTAGCATAAGCACTTAGCAGTTTATAAAATGTACATAAGTATACTGACTTGCGACGGAGCTTGATAGCGAGCTGGCGCATCTCCTCGTCGCGCCTCGCCTGCCGCCGACTCTCCCGCTCCAAGCGATCCGCCTCCGCTCGCTTATCCGCGCGCACTGCGAACGCAACCTTACTCTCTTACACTTGTCACATTTGATTATTTCATCAACATTTCTCTTAAAATTAAAAATATGTAAATGATAATAATTTGTGACCCTAATAGGCTTTCTTTTTCCATTTTTAAAGTGTATGTGTATGTATATATGTCTTATAATTCTCTAAAAATATGATAGGCGTATTTTCCCATATAATTCCCAATAAATATAAATATAAAAAAAGAAAAAGTATACCCTCTTTATATGAAACTAGCTTTTGCACTCAGCTTCTTTCGGAAACAGTACCCTAAGGTGCCTTTTTCTGACCTTTGACAACGTGTATGCAAAATATGCAAAATGCCTTAGTGCTCTGACTCTGTCCCGGGTTCGAATCCCAACCCAACTTTGGGTATGAACTTTTCACAGTTGGCTTCGGTCTGTGGTGTGTTTAAGTAGTTACAGGGCACACATCTATGCAGACACAAAACACAATTGAGAATAACTGCACGTGTGCTATTGTGTTTCGATGAGTCTGTAAACTGTGAAGGATGCCAGTCGTAAAAAAAAAAATTTATAATATTAGGATTAATGTGGACTTTTCTTTGACAAGAAACAATAAAGAGACTTGTTTTTATAAAGATATAATTGATTATTTTAATTTAAAAAAAAAACTCACGTTGCCTCGATAGCTGAGCTTGCATTTTCCTTTTCAACTTTTCCTTTAACGTGAGAGTCTCACGCGACGGACCCTGTAACGTTATGACATCATATTAATTCAACACATAATATTTAAATTGTCATCGTTTAGATTCACAAACAACATACTTTGTAATTTTTGTAGTTGCCAAGGCGATCCGCAAAGAGGGACTAAAAAATAATGCCACTATGATCAACATTTGAGTAATTTTTATAATCTTAAAATAATTTTAACTTTTTTTAATTAATTTAAAAAGTATCTATTAAAAAAATAAGCTTAATGGAATAAAAAAGGGGAAAAATTCCATGTTTTATTTTAAAGAATCATTTGTAAACTCCATCATCGATATAAGGTGTTTTATATGGAACATAATAAATGTCAAATTTATTATAAGAATATGAACAGAAAATATACATTTTTACATTTAAAAATTAGTGCAAGACAAATAATGCATTTTTTTAGATAAGGTGCATTGCATATATTTTCACGACATTCATTATTACGACAGTAAATAAACAATCACGTTACGGTTTTCATTGACAGGTAGGTTTATAAAACAATGTAGTTAGCACTTTATTAATAGTACTCACTTTTTAAAAAAATACTCTAAAGTTAAAATAATAGTTAAAATTTTTAAGTTTAGATCATTTACACTGAAGAAGTTTGAAACCTCAACGACTTTCTAAAACAACTTATTTATATTGCAGTTAGTACAAAAATAAATTACCAAGGAAAGATAAATCATGAAAGACTGTAAACAGTAAAAAAAAAAAACATAAATATGTAACATTAATGTTTACATAATTATGTAAATATACATATAATATATTACATAGTTATGTAAAATAATATATTGCGTTAAATGAAGGTCACTACTATAAATTCTCTCTCTTCTATTGCATGCATTGAACATTTGTTCAATTTAAATTTTTTTCACCTAAACTCTGCGATCATGCTATATTTCTATTCTATTATAATATAGAAGTTTTGATAGTGAGTACAAAATCACTTTTTATTATTGTAACAATTAATTTCTAAATGCTAATGGAATCAGTGTCTCGTCAGCTGTAATTTAATTCAGTACAAGGGAAATAATAGGCGTGTGTTTTTTTTTTTTTTTTTTTACTGACCGACACTAGCGACATCTGTTGATGGCAAGTGTCGACCGAGTGGCGAAAGCAAAGACAATGTCACGAATTCATCTTAAATATGTCAAAGTTGGTCTATGGGAGAGTCAGTTATACGAATGGTGCTAAAATGAAAGCGAACATATGTAAAAATAAAATGATTCTTACTGACTTTGGAGCTGGATCCAGATAATCGTAAGTGATTCTGGTTTGTGTTTGTTTTGCTGGCTGCCGATCTGTAAAGTGACAAACATATAGTGTTAATCATGCCATCAGTTTGTTTTTTCGTTTTAACAACTTGTTTACTATTATTGTAAGTAGAAGTTATAGATTTTATTGAGAAAATATTGTGTAATTTGGTAATGGGGTTTCATAGATAGATAAGTCAGTTTGAAAGTATATAAACATGAAATCGCACCTTCGGTAAGACAAGGTTGGACGACACGTTTGGTCTAGTGGCTAGTAACCCTAGCTGTTAACCAAACGGTCGCGGGTTCGAATCCCGCTAGGGGCAAATGTTTTATGTGAACATTTTACCTTTGTACCTGAGTCATGGATGTTTTGTATTTATAATATGTATGTATTTACAAAAAAAAGTAATCTATGTATTATATCAACTGTCTGGTATCCATAATACAAGCATTACTTGCTTACTTTGGAACTAGATGGTGCTGTGTGGAATGTGTGAAGATATTTATTTATTATTTATTTAAGGGCATAACTTACAATTTTTATTAAAATGAGTTAAACTTAAAATATACTCGTATGCAGAAATGTCTTAAAAACGTTATTAAATTAAAAAATATTTACAAGACTGGGGCTTATTTAATGTAGAATTGTTTAAAAGCAATATAAGCAGAAGAATACGATATTGAATGCAAAAAAAAAAACTTTAAATGGCTCTTCTGTAAAATTACAAAAAGTGCAGTCATGCCCTTGTCTTGCCGAAGGTGCGAAATGTTATGCCCATTTACAAAATCCGAAACATTCACAGGAAATTACTGTAATTAAGAAAGATTTTTATTACCAAAGTGTAAGTTAAAAAAAAAACAATGGCCTGGTTTTTTAACTATGTCCTTACAATTGACAGGCCATTGATATTTTGACATTCCTAGTCAAGCTTTGTTCCCTATATATGGCATAAATCCGTTAAATAACAGGTAAACTAAAATTTTTAATATTATTTCGGCAAATACATACGCCTTTAAGGTATTTATTTTTAACTGACACATGATTTCGAAAAGGAAAATTAAGATCCCTTCTATCACTACATAATATTATAAAACAAAGTCCTCCCCGATGTACGCGTCTGTCTGTACGCGATAAATTCAAAAACTACTGCACCGATTTTCGTGCTGATTTCACCAATGGATAGAGTGGTTCTCGATATAATTTACAAAGTTGCGAGGGCAAAGTTGCGGGCAGCAGCTTTTCAATACTAATAATAAATCTGTAAGTGTAGGTATTGTATGTATGTATGTACACATGTTCCTCCATAACTCTTAAACGAATTAACTGATTATCATGAAACTTGGTTAGATAAACATTTAGACGTACAGGACACAGGATAGGCCACCTTTTTTTTTTTTTTTTCTTTTATTTTTTTTCAACGCGGACAAAGTCGCGGGCGCCAGCTAGTATACAAATAAAACGAGAACCAGTGAAGAGCAAAGGAACAAGATTAGGCGGAGTAGAGATGACTGACTTGGTAGCGGTGGAGGACGCTTCGACGCTCGAGTCCGAGTCGATGGAGAGCTCCGAAGAGGAGCGATCGTCGCGTCGCCGTCCGTAGTATCGCGCCACCGGTCGACTGCCAACACCTACCTTCTCGCTGCTGAAATGGTCACACACCACAATCACTCACACAAATCGAGCATACCTTTTGTACATATCGCTGATTCAAAACTAAAGGGGCATAAAACAAAAAATCCAAAAATGTTTTTATCGAAAAAATACAATCACAATCCTTCATGTTTGTATTTTGCAAAAAGACTTTGTGGTTGTTTTATTCCATATTTAGTATATTTTGATCATTTTTTATATATATTGAAAAGTATCTTATATGAAAGTTATCTCTTCTAGTATTCAGTTTATTATAAAAGTACATAAAACATTTAATGCTACTTAAAAATACGCTTTTAACGATGTATAATATGCATATATTTGATAAATATATCTAATAAGAAAAAAAAAAAAACAAAAAAAAATTATTTTTCTCGATTAGCTCTCATGTAAAAAGTGTAATTTTGATTTGTGGCCCTTTAGTTTTTAAGGAGCGATATCTTAATTTAAGAAACCATTTTCTTGCCATATGTAGTTCGTATAAACATCGCAAAACTTGATGGGCTCTGTGACCTTGAGCGGGTATCTTTCGTTTGCACATGTAGAATTGCGAGCAATACAGCGGACCTGCTTTCTCTCGTACAAAAATGTTATCATTGCGTCTCGCTCATTCCATCCCCGCGTCGCAATACCTCACAAACAGTCCCAAAATCGATTACTGCGCATATTTGACACGTGACATCGCCAGAGCCCATCAAGTTTTGCGATCACCTTTGGTGAAACCACATTGGCTTGCTCGTCTGTGTGTGTTTTTAAAAATATATTTTTGTTTAAGCAAAGTAATATCGGAATAAATTGATTTATCTAATAACTTTCTAATGAGTATACATGTATTAAATTTATATATGAGTTACATATATAAATTTAATATTAACGACCAAAAACCTTAAAACAAATGTTCTAAATATTTTTAAACAACTTGTAACCTTTTAAACTTACCTCTTTTTATATGAAACACATTATTTATTGAGGACATAAAATATAAATAATACAAAGCTTACCTTTCGTACGACATCGACCTCGAGTCGTTACGTTTTGCGTAACTGTGGAACAGTAAACAAGTGGAATTAGTTTGGGAAATAAGAAAAAAAAAGTAGCCTTTTGCAAAAGGGAACATGAACAAAAAAAGACTAAGATATTATTTTAAAAAAATAGTTCAAACTTTAATGGCTCCATCAAAAATATTTTAATCAATTTTCATTTGACTATTTAACAATTGGGTGATCAATTGTGACATTTTTGTACTTTATGACAACTTTAGTAACACACATAAGTTTATTAGAATTATGACAAGATGGGCATTGGGTTGACTTACATCAAGACTAGACAGTATGAATTTTCAGTAATGAATAATATTTAAATATACAAACTTTGCCGGTGTGCGTGAACGTTTGTTTCTGTATGAGTAAGCTCGCGGCGGTGACCTGCGCCCGGGACTTCGCGACTTCGACCTCGAGGACATCGATCTCGAGTATGACTTGGAGCGAGACCTCGACCTCGCTCGTGACCCGGACCGAGATCTCGATCGGGAGTAAGACTTCGACCTCGATCTCGATTTAGATAGGGACCGCGAATGGGGTCTGTGAGGCCCCATCTTAGTATACTTGGGCCCATCGGAACACCTAAAGAAAACCATCCCATATGAATGACTTGTTTGTTTCTGAGATTAGCGCGCATAAACACACAACAGACAAAAATTCTTAAAACTATTTTTTGACCTTGGTAACATAAGTACAACTTGTACAAGTTAATTTTATTGTTGTTTAATGTAGGTACAGATTTTATTATATGTATAAATTTGGCGGGGTCTAGCTAGGTACTATAAAAAGGCGTTCAAATAGTTAGATTTCAGAAAATCTATAAATAGAATATAATTATAATTCAGAAAATTTGTATTATTTACGTTATAAACTTCTTAAAAGATCACCATAGAAAAAACAAACATAGATTACATACCAAGGCCGCGGTTTGCGTGCAACTTCAGAATATGTTTCCTTTCTGTTTAAATTGTGTTTTAATTTGTCAGCATATAATGGTTTTTGGGGTACACCTGAAAGGAAATGATAGCCATTGAAATATTATTTATGATGTCTTCATAATAATTGCTCAACGCAGATTTTTTTTGTAGGGTATGACTGAGTACAACATTATGGACGAAAGTATGAAAAAAAAAAACCACAAGCTTGTTATTTTTAAAGACATTGATTGCGACATACGTGTACTAACTTTGATTAATTTTATTCATTGAAAAAAAAATAAAAAAAAAATAAACAATCTTCCAAGAAATATGCACAAAGCAACATCTGAGAAAAAAGAAAGAGATAAGACTGACTTGTCTTGTTGTCTTCTTCGTCTCCTCCGAAGGAAGTGATGAATTGTATGTTGTGGTTTTGCGGAGAAGGGCTGCGAGTGGGAGACCGGCTTCGACTCGGGGAACGAGCGCTAGGCAACGAGGAGGGAGCCGCGTAACTAGGCGGGCTAGTGGTCCGATTCGCCAACTTCTTGTCACTGCAACAATATACATATACAATTAACACACAAAACAGATTTCAAAGATGGCTTGTTGAGAAGTTTACTTGGTATTTTTTCGAATATCTAATCCACAAAGGACCAAGTCATAACAGGCTATATATTTATTAAAATTATAAACTAGCTCCCGACTTTTTATTGAGCCAAATCACGCTATATATATCTGTTGTAAATTGTTCAGGAGTTACTATCTCCAAAGTAACTGTATACCAAAGAAATTAGTGAAATAGTGTTCCTCAATTAGGAAATCGGCTGATGATCATAATCTGATTTCATAAACTCTAACTATGTACCGTCTCAATCATGTAAGCTTTCAAATAAAAGCAAAACGAAATCTAAATCAGTCTATCCCTTAGGTGGCTACTACAATTCTGTAGATATATATATTATACATGTCAAACACCCTGTTTATGCGTCGGGCGCCGAGATGTTAAAAAGTTAACCACTACCTGGTGCGATTTAGACTGAGTTCTAATACCATTGAGATGCAGATGGTTCAACGAGCCGCTTTACTAAAGCTAATACTAACCGATGCGCCCGTCTCTCTCTTCTACTCTTCCGTCCTGAGAACATCGCCTTCTCTTTCTCTTCGCGCAGCAATTGTTTCTGGTGTTCCGCATCGTCAGCATCTCCGGTGAGGAATGAGAACAGATCGCACCCGGCCATGCCGAACTGTGGACCCACGGCGTTCAACTCGTGTGCCTGCAGATACAATTTCAGATTCATTCGACCAGATGGTCCACGATAATTATGCTTTACTCGCGCATTATTAGACCCAACCCTAATAGTGATTGATACACGAAACGTCTCCTAACCCTTTCTGGTCGACTCTTTTTTTTGTGGAAGGTTACACTTGCAAGTTGAATGGAACCCGTAATGGGTCTATTCTGCCAAGTTCCGCTAGCGGTGTCAACCCTGCTAAGGATGAATAATGTCTGTAATTCATAACATTAGCATACTGCAGTGTAGATATGGTTTGGGTTTAAACATTCTGTTTAAAAATCAAAGGCAAGTTTTCTGTTATATGTCATTTAACAGAGAATGTACTGTGAATAATATGAGAATAAGGGTACAAGAGTACAGGGGCTACCACTGTAGATTTTATTGATTTTCGCTCACATTTTTTTGCTTAAAACTTTGAATAAAATTTTGAAACCTAACTACAATAATGATGTAATATAAACAATAAGTCATTAACTCACCTGAGAAGCCTCCATTTTGTTAACATCTATGCTTAGGTCCACATCGATAATTTCAATATCAGAGTCCTCGTCTGAATCTTTCTGTTCCACTGTTTTAGACTCTGGGCCTGTAATTTTAACACTGAATGCCATAAGATTACCCACAAAACAAACCAGTATCCTACCCTCCTTTTGGACCCAATTTATTTTTTATGTCCTGCAAGCATCACAGCAGTTACTAAATGACTAAAGTTTCTACCGTTAGAGCTAGAGGGCTGAGCTCCAGGATCATTATAATTGTATCCTATAGCGGCACCCATTCCTTTCTTCTCCTTCTCATTAAACCTTTCCCTTTGTGCTTCTTTCTCATCAATAGTTACACCAAATTGTTCTTCTATAGCCAGTTGATGGAGAAACTTGTCTTCGCCTGAAAAAGTTTCAACATGAATCACATTTGTTTCGATACAACATAAGGGTTACAAATAATATTCGTTATTCATTTGGAATTTGTTTTTTTTTTTTTTTCAATATTTGTTAATTTTTTGACATGTCTTCATATTGAAAAATAAAATTAGGATCATATTTAATTTTATTTTTGCAAATTATACTTTTGTTTGTGTACATATTTTTAAATAACTAATTTAGTTAAAGTGATTGTTAATTAGGATAAAATGTGAAAATATAGCTTTCACATATAAAAAAAATATATTATAAAAAATACTGACTTATCCCAAGGAACGAATTTTGTGCAAGAATCCTGTATCTTTCGTAATTACATTGTCTTTCTTCTGCACTCAACTGTTCAGCTGGTACATATGGAATTTTCACCTCTGGTATAAAGTCCAAATGTGCTCTTACATCAAAGCGATCTATCATATTATTGGAATCACCCTGCCAAGGCATCCTGCAACGATTGTTTATTATAAAAACATCAATCCAATGAAGACACAAAACTAGAAGTGTTGAAAATATTTTTAACTAGCTGCTGCCAGTGACTTCACCCGCGTAACTTTGTAAATTATATACTAAAACCTTTCTCGAGAACCACTCTATCGATTCGTGAAAACAGCATGAAAATCAGTGCAGTAGTTTTTGAGTTTATCGCGAACAAACAGACAGACACGGCAGAGGACTTTGTTTTATAATATGTAAGGACTAGCTGGTGCCTGTGACTTCATTCATAATTTATAGAATTTAGATGATCACTCAGAAACCTATCATTTTTCCAGGATAAAAAGCATGACATAATGCCAAATGTCATCCTAATCCGTTCAATTATAAGTCTTGTATAGATTAAACATATTAGTTCTATTATATTCTAATCATAGACAGTAAGTAAATAGAAGAGATGTCTGAAGAAGAAAAAATTGTGAACTGGTTTGTTTTGGTGGCTTTTATACATGGCTTAAAATTGTACCCTAGAAATATAATGTATTAATTGCGAAGATCATAATGACTAGAATAGGAAGAAAGTAAGAAAAGCATAATACTAACATAATAGCTGGCCCTTCCCCTGCTGCGGCGACAGCAGGGTCTAAATGAATTTTACACGGTCGACCATGTAGTTGTAGAAATTGAGTTGGTTCCGCTTTCTAAAAAAATACACATTTAGTTAAAATTAAAAATGATTAAAAATGAAAGATAAATTAAATTGCACGGATAAACTCACAATTTTTTCATAAAAATCCTTGCGGCGTTCTGCTCTTCGCCGATAATCAACAATCATACCGCGAATTAAACGCTCCTGTTTTCTCGCTTCGTGCCACATTGCTCAGTCAATTGTAATTAGAACGTATTTATTTATTGAAAACTTTTCATAATAACATAAACCTCACTAAGCATAAGAATCTTTAAGCGCCCTGCGCCATTTTTTTATAATTTCCTTTCCAATCCAATATGGAGAATGGAGAGGCCACAGGACAGCAATCAATATAGAGATCAGTGACAGCAACATTATCAAAATCAATCAAATTGTCTGTAACATCTCTATAAAGTGTTTTGTCTGTGCTTGGTGGTGTCAGTCATGTGATCAAAGCTGTCGGACGCGGTCGATTTAGATTTGAACTTTCTTTCTGTGTTTAACTGTGTATTTTAATGTATCTAAGTTAATAATTGGGTAATTACATATAAACATGAAAAAATTGACCAAATTGGCGCTCGTATAGCCAGAGTGTATGAACGAAATGAAGGTAGCACTTGTTGACGGAGTGAAATGCGCGGTGTTGAAAAATTTAAAATTTTTGTATTACATATTTTTGCTGACTATAGTAGTTAATGAAACCACCACATTTAAAACCTCAACTGTTTACTTGGTCTTAAATAGTAAATATAATCTGCAAAAAACTGCTGTGAAATATTAAATATTGGCGCTTACTTTAAAAATTACACTCTGGCTACACTAGCGCCACCCTTTTTTAACACCTATCAACGGACACTTTTAGATACACAGAGATGATGCTCCTTATATCTATCCTCCTTGGTAGCAAGCTAAAACCTAAGGAGGGTAGAGATAAGGAGCGCAATCTTACATGGGTGTTAAACTGAAAAAGTGGCAACTAAAAGCGATAAATCGAGATGTACAGAGAGAGTTTGAGAGTATGGAGAGTATGGAATGAATGTAGCAGTAGTTGACGGAGTGAAGTGCGCCGAGGTGAATTTTGGTTGAATTGTTTACTGTCACTAACCTCACTAGCGCCATCAATTTATCGTCTTTTGACGGACATTTTTTTGACGGAGATTGCCCTCATCTCTATCCTCCTTGCTAAAAG